>CM056490.1:45524260-47924260 GCA_029783415.1 Anisodus acutangulus
CAGGCCCAAGAGCCCTGGAATCACGCTCGATTCCATGACTCTCCAGGACCTAGACGTGTCTATCGACGCGGCCAGGTTCAAGGTCTACCTCAACATCACTATAGGTGGCAGCTTCTCTATCAAGAACCCGAACAGGTATGGATGAACTCGTGATTTAAATTTAATGGATTCAATTTTATATTTTTTTAAGAATATGGACTCAAATAAATACTAGAACTTACTATTTTTGTTGTTGTTGAAATCTTACAAATATTGATACTACTTTTTAGTTGTTTCCTCTCTTACACACATAGGAATAATTTCACTTTGTGGTCCTTGTGATATTCACTAAATATATTTAATCTTGAATTAATTAAAATGTATTTTAAGTCCCTTTACATAAGGAACATATTGTATCTAAATTATTTTTCAAATTATATTATCGTCGAAATATGGAATAATAGTCCAATTGAGCTTCATACATGATTAATTAAGTTTAAATTGCATATTTCAAATTATTTGAGCATTAAATTTGCTTAACCGGATATTACAATGAACTAAGCAGAACTTGTCAATATTTCAAGGGCTAGAAGGGTGTATTTTCCCAAACATATATGTATTTAAATTCTGTACACTAAAAATGTGAAGATTATTTTATACTATAAAGAGTTAATGGATTTAACTGATATATAATAGCATAATAATTACTATCATTTTCACTAAATTGCCCGTTAATGCGTTCTACAATAACTTATTATGACCTGATTGTCCAAATATTGTTTACACAATCTATATATAGAACTTAAATTCATACCATAATACATATGATCTGAAAACAATAGGTTTAATCAAACCAACTTCTAACACTCTAAGTCCGTTTTGGCAACAGGGTCAGTTTTGAATACGAAGACATCAACCCTTATATAGAATACGGGGGCGAACAAGTAGGAGATGTTCACATCCTGGCAGGCAGATTGGTGCACGGACCACGACACCGATGAACTTCGCGATGATCATAATGTTGGACCGACTGTCGTCGAATCCCAATTTGTACTCGGACGTTATCGGAAAGGGGATATTGCAATTAACTGTTTACGTAAAATTGAAGGGTAAAGTAAAACTAAATGTGTTGTTCAAAATCAAGGTGAAAGTTTCCTCCAAATGCGATCTGTCTTTGGATATCCGCACAACATCTCTCGCCAACCAATCCTGTCACTCTAAGACTAAGTTATAGCTTGGATGTTGATCCGTACAAATTCAGCCGGGAGTAAATTTAGGATTTAAAATTTATAAGTTCTGAATTTTAATTCTTTAAAATTATTGAATTCTAATTAAAATTAATTTATATTAAATGATTATTTAAAATAAATACATAATTGGATCAAAGCTATCTGTCCCTCATTCAGCGACCAGGGCCGGAGGTAGCCTTCATGATACATTTAAAACAAATACATAATTGGGCCAAATTATATATATTTATTAAAAAATACATTAAATATATAAAAATATTATATTAAAACCCAATTATTAACACTTGAGGTCGTCGTCCTATGATTCAGAACCCATAAAGTTCAAATCTTACCTCGGCCTTTGTTGCCGACACCTATATATGTGGAAATTTTTTCCTTCACGAGACACAAATATTATAACGGCAGTAAAGAATAGTACATTTCCTACTTATGATCTGGTTGGCTAGAGAAAAATGCTGGACTAAGAATTTTATTTTTGGCATTTACTTTTCTCCCGTTGTGAGTGTTATTTCTGTATAAATGATTCATACATTGTACTGTAACATTTGTATTAAATATAGACCCCTTCCGTGAAGTGTGGTGATCAAAGATTTAATTTTTTGGCGGTTCATTACTGTAAATCAAATCATTTTAATGTCTGTATTTTTATTCTTACTAGTTTCTCACCACATGCATGGTATGTGTGTACCAAATTAATTATGTAGTACCCGATTTTATAAAATAATATTAATGCATCTAACATTGCTTAGTACTTTTGATTTATTGGATATAGGACGTTCTTGACTTATTTTTTCACAAAATTAAAATATTCTAAATTTTGAAATGTTCGATCTTGCTAGTTTATCTAGATAATTTATTAAATATAACAAATAAAAAATCAAATCCAGATAATTTATTCACATTTTTCTTTTACATACATTTTTTAAAAGGGGTAGGGGAAGGGGAAACGAGGAGGGACTACAACATGGGGATTCGAACCCTTACCAACAAAGTAAAAATTCATATAGCCAACCAACTGAGTTACTAGATCCCTACAATAATTTATTCACATTTAGATTTCTATGTAATGAAGTTTATAATTTTAAGATGAAAAAGAGCTCATTGTTAGGCACTTTTATAATCTAAGCAAGTCTCCTATCTAATTGATACTTATGTAACAATAACAATAACAATAACAATAATATATTCAGTGTATTCTCATAAGTGGAGTCTGAGAGGATAGAGTGTACGCAGACCTTACCTCTACCTCATGAAGATAGAAAGACTATTTTTGAATGACCCGCGGCTCGAGCATATATTTACAAAGAATGATGAAAGTTAATCCACCCCATTTAATCTTTGTCCGGTCATAAAAAGTCCCCTTCTTCCTCTTCCTCTTAATCTCCAAATTAATCGCCAAGATATTATATTGGGTTGTTAGATTCTCACTCGAGATAACCTTACAATCCTTACAAAGGCCTCAATATCACACTTCTGAAGGAGTAAGTAATCTATCTGAGTCTTAACCACTGCCCTAAGAAAGGTAACTAAGTGGTCCTCCTTCTATAGTTTTCATGAATAGAAAACAAAATGTATGAGGCAAAATTCGTATAAGATAACTGTACAAATTATAATGTGACACGTGGTGTATGATGCTGAATCAAATTCAGGTTAGCCTAAGGCGCTGTTGGTAGGATACGAGAAGTATCAGAAACGTCATGTGCACATGTGGTACCGGGAATTCAGAAGGTTAGAGGGACCGTTAGAATTATAACGGACGACTGTTAATGAACCGGTCATACGCCTTCTAGCAAAATCATAGAGGCATTTATGATTATAATAATTGTCTAATTATTACAATATTCATTTTTCTGCATTAATGAGAGCATATTTCGTGGTTTATGTACCAGTGTAGCTCATATATAAATAGGTCTCATAACTCCATTGTAAGAGGATAAGATTCAAGCTATTACAATGCACTTATTCTTTTTCTCTTGATTATTGTACTTTCATACAAATGCGGTGACTTTGCTCAGAAGCTACCACAAGGCTCAGGCTAATCATCATCTTTACTTGTCTCATTATTGTTTATTTACAATATATTCTATTTAGCTTTATTCTCAAATCAATCACTTGAGATCTACGTGCCCTTGACCACGTATACAAATTCAACTGTACTGTTTTACGGGTCAACAATTTGGCACCCACTGTGGGGCTTAGACAATTGTGGTGTTACAAGTGACCCTTCTTTACTAATCTAATTTTCTTTCCAGGTCTTATTTCTATTCAAAACAAACAGATGACAGGAATAGGAGAACACGGAAGCAGTCGCAACATCGGGGATGACACAAAAAATACCCCACTCGGACCGGATGGTTTGCCGATAGGAACCACACTACTAGAGGACCCGATGTTTGCAGACGGAGTCACTTTCGAAGATGGACAAACTCGCATGATGATGTCCCTAATGACGAGACGCCTGAAGAAGCCATACATAATCTGAGGGCGCAGAATGCCGTTATGAGTGAACATTTGGAATGCTTGATATTATTTCAGGCGGAATACATGTCCAAAAATACTGGTAGTACTCCAACAGACGAACCGGCACCTTCATCGAATGTTAATGGAGAAATCGAGAATGATCAGGGTAGGTCAAGAAATGATGGGGCCTCAGAGAGCGAAGCCGTTCCCGAAAATCCTTTCCAGGAATAACTTGTGAAATTTATGAAGGACATGATGAACAAAGTAGATACCAACAAAGAAAAGGCAAAGAAAAATGCAAAGGAGTTCTAGCAATGGCTAAACTAAATATTGGGAGACCCTCATGTGGTTGAAGGGCCAGATGCAAAGAGACATATCCAGTTAGCGTATAACCGAGAGGCTGCGCCCGAACTGATCCCCAAAAGGGTCAAAATGCCATTTGTAGCCAAGTATGACGACACTGCTGATCTACATGAACACACAATGGCCGTAAAATAAAATGATTTAAGGGAACACGAAATAGAATCAGTAATGATAAAAAAATTTGCTAAAACGCTAGCTAAGGGGGCCTTGACATGGTATTCACTCCTCCTTGAGCATTCAATTGGATCATTCGCCCAGCTCGCTGACATGTTCATAAAAGCGCATGCGGGTACTCGGAAGGTGAATACTCGCAATACAGACATCTTTCACATTGCACAAAGAGAAACGAAACTCCTCAGGGACTTTGTTTACCAATTCCAGAAGGAACATATGCTGTTATCCGCAGTCCCGGACGAGTGGGATGCACAGGCATTCACAAAAGGGTTTGAATTCGTTAAGTTCAAACGCTTCACGGAAACCCAAAGAGAGTCTCTTGAAATTTCAAGTTACAACCTGGGAAGATGTACACAACCGCTATGAGTTCAAGATCCGGATAGAGAATAATATGTTAGGGACTCGAGCCAGAAGTATTTTTCGAAAGTCAAACAAAGGAGCATGAGTGGATCGAAATTTCTCAAAGAATCATTTCCAACCCTATCCTACTCCCGAATAGCAAGACGACAGTCAAAGTTTTCAAAAGACAAACAACAAGGGTGGATCCGAATGAAGTAACCAAGGGTTGGTGAATTTCGACAAAGGGAGTTCATCTAATTGTACTATGGGTATTGGATACTCGAAATTGTCTGAATACAACTTCAATATCAATGAGGATCAAATGGTGGCGGTACTGAGAACTCATCCAGTGTCCCGGCCTCCAAAGCAATTGCAATCTGATCCTAGTAAAAGAGATTAGTCCATCTGGTGTGACTTCCATGACACTCACGGACATAAAACTGCAGATTGCAAACATCTACGAGAAGAGGTGACAGGAATATTGAGTAGGGGCCACATTCAAGAATATTTAAGCGAAGGAGCTCGCAATAACTATGAATGGGGACCACCCGCTGAAGATAAACCTAATTCGACGGCACCACCCTATGTTATAAACATGATTTATGGTGGGTCAATGATTGCGGCTACATATTTTACTGCGGCTAAGAAGGCAAAAATCTCGGTAACCCAGGAGAAATGGTTCCGAGAGATTCCTGATGAACATACTGTCACATTCATTGAGGAGGATGTTGTCGGGGTGATCTTTCCTTACAATGATGCACTAGTGATCATAGTGCCTATTGATTTCTACCAGGTGAGGAGAGTTCTGATCGATCCTGGGAGCTCGACTAATATTATTCGGCTAAGGTAATAAAATAGTCTCGGTTGTCAAAACCTTCTCAATATGTCAAACGAGACCACGATGTGGGAAGTAGACCTACCGGTAGATGCAATGAGAGTTATTAAGATGACAAAGTTTTATGTCATTGATGGTTACATGAGGTATAATGCAATATTCGGGAGGCCTTAGATACATGATATAAAAGTGACCGCATCGACACTGCACCTGTTGGTAAAATTCCCTACACCAGAAGGGATTTAGCACATCCGAGGCGAACAACCCGCTGCCAGGGAGATGTTTGTCATAGAGGAACCAAAGGGGGTAGAAGATCCCAAATAGCAAAACGGAGTCGGCATCGGGAGATGTTCAACGAGTTCTGCGAGCAGAATCAAAATCAACCTATCCGGGGGATGATTTTTCAGACCGGTACCAAGTAGCTAGATATTTTCAAGTACTAGATGAGTCAGATTCCACCAAGTCCACTGTAGAGAAAATTGAGTAGATTGCACTACATCCAGATACTCTCGACATGAAGGTATACCTGGGCACGAGGTTAGCTCTGGTGCTCAACAATTTAATTCTGAAATATCTTACATCTAACACTGATTGCTTTGCGTGGTCATATGAAGATATGATAGGCATCTCTTCAGAAGTCACAACTCATAAGTTGGGCTTGGATATTAGTTTCCCTCCTATGCAGCAGAAAAAGTGGCCAATTACCGAACTCCACAATAGGTTTATTAAATAAAATGTATCTAGATTGCTTAATATAGGATCAATCCGGGAGGTAAAATACCCGGGCTGGTTAGTAAACATAGTCATTGTACCTATAAAGGGATTTTTTTTAGAATGTGCATTGATTATAAGGATTTGAATAAGGCATGTCCGAAAGACCTATTTTCATTGCCAAACATAGATCAGATGATCGATGCTACAGCCGGCCATGAGATAATGAGTTTTTTTGATGCACATTCCGGATATAACCAAATAAGGATGCACCCGGAAGACCAAGAAAAAACATCTTTCCTAACTACTTTCGGTACTTACTATTATAACGTTATGCCTTTTGGACTGAAAAATGCAGGAGCTACATATCAAAGGTTAGTAAATAAAATGTTTGAAAAACAAATAGGAAAGACAATGTAAGTATATATAGACGGTATGCTTGTTAAAAGTATTCATGCAGAGGGCCATTTAAGTCATTTGCAGGAAACCTTTGAGGTGATGAGAAAGTATAATATGAAGTTAAACCCCGAGAAATATGCTCTAGGGGTAGGCTTTGGAATGTTTTTTGGTTTCTTAGTTTCTCAAAGAGGAATCGATATAAACCCTAACAAAATCAAAGCTATCGAAAACATTCTAGACACACTGGGAAATTGGTGATGGTGCAAATGTTGCCTTATTCACTCGAAAATTCAATTTGATGGTGAGGAAATTCAACAATGAGAGAAATCAATCTAAACCTAAAGAGCACCAAAACCAAGTCTTCAATCAAAAGTTCACTAGATTCCTTTCATATGTACAAAAAGGAAATCAACTTAGAAGAACCAACTCAGATCGTACCAAATTTAATCCCAAACAACTTGAGTCCGTGCAGTGTCATGCATGCTATGATTGGGGTCACTATGCTAACGAATGTGCAAACACTCATAGAAAATTTGGTAAGAACCTATGGGTTTCACTTAGTGATGATAAAGGAGAAGATGAAGGAGATTGTAATTGAAACACAAGCAATGCTGGCTACTGTTTTTGAACAGTCTCTGTCAGATAATGAATATGCCGTATACAATGTTGTCTCAGATGTCACGATATTTGCTCCAACATCCTCAGCGACATCCGAAAGGTATGAATTCTTTAACTATTCTGATGTTAATTGCTTTAGTAGTTCTATTTCTTTTAGTGAGGCTGAGTGTATAGATCAAGTTGAATGTAAAGATGATATGATTAATGAATTACAAAGTATTTGTAAAGCCTTAATCATAGAATCCAAGCAACTTGATATAAAGGTAAAATATTTAACTCATGAGAATTTAATATTAAAAGGCACGATAACCCGACTTGAGGTTGCACTTACCAAAAATGATATTGAATTTGGTAAGATCCGTGCAAAATTGGATTTAGCCGAAGCAACCTTCCGTAAACTCAACACGGGGACTTCGAAATTGAATGAAATACTCAACTTTAGTAAACCTTCACATGCATGAATTGGGTACGAAAACTCTCTTAAAACCATATGCTCTAATCTCTTTGATAAAAATGAGAAAATATGCTTTGTAAAAGAAAAAGGGATGAATAATAGGTTCTCATATATGTCAAAGAATATGAAGTTTGTGTGTCATCATTGTAACTCCCCTGTACACTTAAAACCATATTGTTTCAAACTTCAAAATTTTGTGAGCAAAATGTTGCCTAAAATGTTGTCCAACATTTCGGATAACAATCGAAGCAACATTTCTAAGCTAAAAGGTAAAAAATATTTTAATAGAGTTTGGATTCTTAAAAAGGATGTAACATGTAATGTTGCTATAACTGCATTAATAACTAACATTTCAGGTTCTTGGTATTTTGATATAGTGGATGTTCTCGCCACATGACATGTACAAAATATTTTCTAAAGAACTATGAGTCATTCAATGGAGGAAACATGACTTATGGAGGTGGTAGTAAAAGAAAAATAATTGGAAAAGGGATCTTGGATGTTCCTGGATTTTCAGCCTTAAGAAATGTCTTACACGTTGAGGGTTTAATGGTTAATTTGATTAGTATTAGTCAACTGTGTGATGATAATCTTGAGGTAAAAATTAATAAGAATGACTGTGAAGTTACGAGTAAAGTCAATATATGTGTCATGACATGTACAAGAACATGTGACAATTGCTATTTTGTTGTAAAACAAGAAACATGCAATAATGCTAAGGTCGATAACACAACACTATGGCATCAGAAGTTGGGCATGTAAACTACCGCAATTTAGAAAAAATTGGTCTCGTATGAAGCGGTTAGAGGCATACCCAAACTTAGCCATAAAGGTAAAATTATCTGTGAAGATTGTTTGAAAGGTAAGAAAACTCGTGTCTCTCATAATGTTGTCCAACACGACGAACAACATTCAGGTACGTCTCACAGTTTTCAATTTCTACATATGGATTTGATGGGTCCAATTGAAGTAAACAGTCTAGGAGGCATGAGGTATTCCTTTGTGATAGTAGATGATTTGTCTGGATATTCTTGAATATATTTTTTGAAATAAAAATCACAAACATTTGACATGTTTAAAATCTTGCACTCTAGAATTAAAAATTTATTCTATTCTCCTATTTTTCGGATTAGGTCCAACCATGGAAAAGAATTTAAAAATAGTTCATTCACAATTTTTTTGTGATAAAAAGGGAATTTTCCATGAGTTTTCTGCCCCCAAAACTCCTCAACAAAATGGGGTTGCAAAACGGAAGGATAGGACATTGCAAGAAATTACTAGAGTGATGCTTAGTTCTAAACATTTGTCAAAACGTTTATGGACAGAAGCCTTGAATACTGCTAATCACCTAGCTAATAGAGTCTATCTAAGGCCAGGAACAAAGATGACACCCTATGAGATTATAAATGGAAAGAAACCAAACTTGCGTTACTTTCATATTTTTGGGAGTATTTGTTATATTTTAAATGACATGGATCATTTGGCAAAATTTGACTCTAAGAGTGATAAATGATTTTTTGTTGGCTATTCACAAAATAGTCATGTTTATCGAGTATACAATCTAAGATCCAGAACTGTACAAAAGTCTGTAAATGGTATCTTTGATGATGTTTCTGATGTTTCAGAAAAACTATTAAAAATAACATTATAGATACAGTGGAAAGTCCACATATTGAAGAATGAATCGGATGTTGCCACAAATATTGTCACACCTGAAGCAACATCTGAAACAGCGATAGAGACCACAGAGGCCACACATGATGAGTCAAGTGTTGAATTGTTAGACCAAGTTCGTAGGGACCCCTCCTCAAGAATTAGGAAGAATCATCCAATGGGCCAAGTGATAGAGGGAGTTTTTGAAGGAATTAGAACAAGAGGCAAAGAATCACTCAACTATAGAGAAATGGTAAGGTATGTGTATATGTCAACCATATACCAAGAGGTTAGTCTTTCTTATTTTATATCTACATTAGAACCAAAGAATGTTGTAGAAGCACTTAAAGATAATTTCTGGATACAAGCAATGCAAGAAGAGCTTGAACACTTTTTTTCAAAATGAAGTCTGGGACTTAGTTCCAAGTCCAAATAATATAAATATAATTGAAACTAAGTGGATTTTTAAAAATAAATAAGACGAGTAGGGAACAGTTGTTAGAAACAAAGCACGTCTAGTTGCACAAGGTTATACTCAGGTTGAAGGAATTGATTTTGATGAAACCTTCGCACCTGTAGCTAGAATCGAGTGGATTAGACTTTTACTTGCTATTGCTTGTTGTCTGAAAATTACTTTACACCAAATGGATATAAAAAAATTTCTTCTTAAATGGTTATCTAGACAAGGAGGTTTATGTTGAACAACCAAAAGAATTTGAAGATCCTTACCATCCACACTATGTTCACAAAATTAAAAAGACTTTGTATGGGTTGAAACAAGCCCCTCGTGCATGGTATGGTCGTATAACTAACTTTCTTCTTGAATTTAGTTTTAACCGTGGAGAAGCTGATCGTACTTTGTTTATTAAATGACACGGTGTAGACTTTATAATCGCTCAAATCTACATGGATGACATAGTCTTTGGATCGACTTCACAATCGTACCTAAATTCATTTGTTGAAGCTATGTCATCGACATTTGAAATGAGCATGATTGGAAAATTAACTTTTTTCTTAGGCTTGCAGATAAAGTAAAGTGAAGATGGAATTTTCATCTCACAGAGTAAATATGCCAAGAATCTAGTTAACAGATTTGATTTGGAGAACACTAAACAGATGAAAACGCCAATGGGTTCATCGCAGAAGGTATGTAAGGATAATGTTGGTGAAAATGTCGACACAACATTATATCGATCTATTATAGATAGCCTTCTTTATCTTACTGCTAGTCATCCAGATATTATGTTTAGTGTTTGTGTTTGTGTACGTTTTCAAGCCTGTCCCAAAATGTCTCACTTAAATGCCGTGAAACGTATTATTCGATATGTTGCTGGCACATGTGAGTTGGGAATCTGGTATTCCAAAGATACTAATCCTAACTTAATAGGATTTAGTGACTAGGATTGGGCTGGAGATGTGGATGATAGGAAAAGTACAAGTGGATGATGTTTTTATCTTGGCCATAACTTTGTTTCATGGTATAGCCGTAAACAAAACTGTGTCTCACTTTCAACTGCTGAATCTAAATATATAGCAGCTAGAAGTTGTTGCTCTCAATTAATATGGCTACGACACATGTTAGACGACTATGAATTTACTAGCAACATTTTAATTTTGTACTGTGATAATTTGAGTGCTATAAATATTTCCAAAAAATCAAGTTCAGCACTCACGTACAAAACATATTGATATTAGACATCACTTTTTAAGAGATTTAGTTGAAAAATATCTAGTTCAAATTGAACATGTTGACACTCTTCATCAACTAGCTGATATTTTTACAAAAGCTTTGGATCATGAGAGACTTTCTAGTTTAAAGAAATCTCTTGGTCTTTGTAATCTCTAAAAAGACATTTTTGGTGAATGTCGGCTGAAAGTGATACCGAATAAGAATATGTTATCATTTGCCCATTTTTCACAGTTGTCAAATATTTGTAAAGGCTTTGCTTTATTTTGATACTCCCCTTTTATGATATATATATATATATATATATATATATATATATATATATATATATATATATATATATATATCATCGCAGAGAACGGTATCACTTTAATAACATATTCTTATTGAAGGATCATGCTTGTATGACATTTGACCCAACATATCTCCTGAATTATTGATTTGAATGTATAAGAATGTTGGGACAAATGTTGCACAACATTCGGATCAACATTTTTCAGAACTGATTTTGCCTTACTTCACGTAATGATTACTATGTAGTAAATATGACTTGATAAGGTAAAAAGGAGTTGGTAAACACGTGTGAAGAACGAGTCAAGGCTGCTGCTTTTCGTGAGGAACAAGTCAAAGTTGTTAGAGGTTTTTACTCCTTGATCGTCTCCAACAAATCCTACCAGCTGCCCACCTTTCCCTCAACCTCCACAACCAATCGATGAGTTTTTCAAGGAAGACTCTCTACTATAAATAGAGACGCTACTACAGTGAATACATCCAAAATCATAAAGCAAAAATACCAAGAGAGCTCTAGGGATTTCATCTCAGAAATCTGGATCACAAGTGTGGCCTGAGTGTGTTGGCAACATTCTGTCCAACATTACAATTGTTGTTTAGATTCTAGATTAGTTTTATATGGAGCGATTGTAATGAGAGGTTGTCTATGTCTACTTAGTTAGATTTTCAGGCAGAAGTCATCTGCGACTTCAACTTTTAATTCCTTTCTATTTTATATTGTAAATCTGTAAAGAAAGAAATTTGTACTGTTGTATATAATATATATACAATACATTTGGTCATTGACCATCATAAGTTATATAATATATATAACTTATGAAAATTTAAATCTTTGTATTCTTTAAATTTCGCTGCATTTACTCTTTAAAGTTTATGTTTTGCTAAGTGTTGTTACTGGTATCGGATGACATAATTGCCGACATTCGAAAACAGAATTGACATTCGATTTATTTCATCTAGTTTTTACTTTCCGTAGCATTTGACACCCTTCACTACTCCCTCAAGTTGAATATATACAACAACTTTTTGTCACGCACTAATGAATATATTTGAGGTATGGGCGGAGCCAAGTGGAAGCAAGGTTACTTCCTCCGTTTTATAATAAGTGATTTTTTAGGTTTTAAAATTATTTTTTTCAAAATAAGTGATGTTAGGATTGCAAGAAGACTTTTTGACAGATTCTTTCAAGATCCTTTATTTAAACAGTCAAAATTCATTAATTACCTTTTCTTTTTCTAAGAAGTAGTGAAATTTGATTAGGAGTAAGTTAGTAAAAATTCCTTTAATTTTTTAAGAGTTAGCAATTTCTTAAGGAGTGTGCATGAATCTAAAAAAACACTTATTATGAAACCGGGAAGTAATATCTAATACTACAATCGACCAAGTCATTCAGTGGCTTCAATCTGGTTAAATAGCCTTTTGTTTTATGCACCTATACGATATAATAAAAGAGGAGTGAATTAGCCGGCCATTTTTTGGTGTATTATTAAAGTCTGCCTAAATTCTTACCTAACCTAACGAAACTAGCTGATAAAATTAGTTCTTGTTACATTTGTAACTAGTTATTGCAAGTAATATAATCTGAAATAAAGTAAATAACACATAATTTTTTACATGGAAAATCACTCGGTTCAAACGGCCTAAAAATTTCAACCTAGCGTTATCCCTATAGCTGTAATACCCTTTTAACTTAATTGTCACTATTAGCGAATATTCTCCGAATATTCTCTGTATATTTTGTAATTATGATAGATGTATATTTAAGGTAACTTAGGATTCTAATTGTATTAGGAATCAACCTTTGTAAGGTAAGTTAGGATTCGTACCATATTAGAAATCAACCTTTGTACAGCTATATATATTGTGAATAATGAAAGGAATCCCCAAGAGAAATTATTCCATCTTTCATGGTATCAAGAGCCTAAAACCTAAATTCCTTCTCTTCCTCATTCTCGGCCGAAATTAGCATTTTTTTTCTGATTTCACAGAATTT
Source organism: Anisodus acutangulus (assembly GCA_029783415.1). Classification (NCBI taxonomy): domain Eukaryota; kingdom Viridiplantae; phylum Streptophyta; class Magnoliopsida; order Solanales; family Solanaceae; genus Anisodus; species Anisodus acutangulus. Next base: position 45,537,467 of record CM056490.1, read on the forward strand.
TTTTTTTCTGCTTTCCTCCCTTTCTCGGAAAACCAGAAAATTCCCTTCCCTGGCAGGCGGCAACCATGTCTTCCCCCACAAATTCCGGTTCATCCACTGGCACACTTGACAACCCCTCTCAACGTTCAGTATCTTCTTTTCATCCGGCATTCGCCGTTAACAACATCAAGAATTTTATCCCTATAATTCTTGACCAAGAAGACTGTCAATATTCCATGTGGATGGAACTATTCTACATTCATGCATGTGCATACAACGTGCTCGATCATATTGACGAATCTGTTCCTCGTCTCACCGATGTTACAGACTCAATCTGGCGTCGTCTTGACGCCATCGTCAAACAATGGATCTATGGCACCATCTCCAAAGACCTGTTGTGCACTATCATGAAAATAGGTGCTACGGCATGTGAACTTTGGGTCCGGCTAGAAGAAATCTTTCAGGACAATAAAAATACTCGGGCCGTATATTTGGAAGAGCAATTCAATAATACCCGCCTCGAGAATTTTAACAACATGTCCGAATATTGTAAGCAACTGAAACTCATAACCGATCAACTATCCAACGTCAGGACTTTTGTTTCAGAAACCAAGATGGTGCTTCAACTTGTTGCGGGTTTACCAAAAGGTGAATATGACACACTCGCAACAATGATTCAACAAGCCGACCCTCTTCCAAGTTTCAACAAGGCACGTTCATAACTATTGTTGGAAGAAACTAGACGTGCTAAACAAGAGGAACATAATCAAAAGGCGTTAATCGTTGACGGGATGGCAACACCTGCGCCAAAGAAGAACCACCATCACAAAGATGTCCAAAGAAGCGGCAGAAGCACCACCTGGTTGCGATCCACCAAAGAAGAAAGAAGAATAACAACAATAGCAATTGCAAAGCAATAACAAAGAAGAATAATCGCAAAGAAGAAGAAGAAGAGCCGCCCGGCCCGATTTGGGCCAGGCCTACACCATCGTGAACCTTCAACAGCCTGACGACAATTAGTACATGGACACCGGAGCCACATCTCACCTCACCCAGTCGTCAGGTAACCTATCTCAACTACGTCGGTTAAAGTGTCCTCAATTTATTACTGTCGGCAATGGTCATCGCATTCCAATTGAAGGTTACGGTAACACACATATCAAACATCCACACCCGCCTTTGTCCCTAAACCACGTCCTATACACACCTAACATCATTAAAAACTTAATCTCTGTTAGAAAATTCACTAGCAATAATTCTGTGTCTGTCGAATTTGACCCTTTTGGTTTTTCTGTGAAAGAACTCAATAGGGGGAAAATTCTTACACGCCACAATAGTGTGGGAGACCTCTACCCATTCACTCAATCTTCCGCTGTCAGACCGCAAGCACCTCTATCCCTTGCGGCAATCTCTCCCTCCACTTGGCATAACAGACTCGGACACCCCGGAGACCCAGTTTTTACTTTTCTTAGGACTTCTAAGCGTATTCAATGTAATAATGGAAAAATTGCCCAACACTGTTTTTCTTGTCCACTAGGCAAACATACTCGTTTCCATTTATGTCATCAAACAATGTTACTTTTTCTCCCTTTGATATTGTTCATGCTGATTTATGGACATCTCCGATTGTTAGCTCTTTGGATCATAAATTCTATCTAGTATTCTTGGATAATTTTTCACATTTTTTCTGGATTTACCCACTGAAATTCAAATCTGAAGTTTTTACAAAATTACTCGAGTTTCACAAATTCATTAAAACACAATTTGAAAAATCTATCAAATCATTCCAATGTGATAATGGACGTGAATTTAATAACTCGGCATTTCACAATTTCTGTTCTAAACAAGGCATGGTTTTCCGTTTTTCTTGTCCCTATACTTCTTCCCAAAACGGAAAGGCTGAAAGAATTATACGTACCATCAATAACATGGTCCGCACACTTCTGTTTCATGCCTGCCTACCACCGCCTTTTTGGGTCTATGCTGTCAAAATGGTAGAATCCCTTCTTAATATTTTATCAACTAGCACACTCCAAAACAAGACCCCTACCGAAATCTTATATCGTAGGCTATCATCATATGATCACCTACGTATTTTTGGATGCTTATGCTACCCCAACATGGCCTCCACTGCACCTCACAAACTTGCACCTCGCACTCTGCCATGTGTCTTCCTTGGTCTATCTCCTAATCATCGGGGCTACTTGTGTTATGACATTGCTACTTGCAAAATCATCGTCTCCCGTCACGTCACCTTTGACGAGACAACCTTTCCTTTTTCAAATCTCCGAAAATTTCAGACCACCGATTACATCTTTCTCGATGAACCAAGTCTGTCCCCGATCATCCAAAATCTATACCAACAATGACCCATTGTTCCGGCTGGCCTCGCCATCGTCCAAGACCACCCCAACAGACTCCTGCTCACCCTACATTTCGGCCGAGTCACCAGAAACTGGGCCCAGCTGATCACGCTTCACCGGGTCTAGAACGATGGACCAAAGAACCTCCCACTCGACTCCATCGCCACCGCTGCCTCATCGTATGGAGACTCGTGCACAACACGGGATCGTCAAACCCCAGGTTCACTTCAATCTCTCAACACAAACCTTATCACCCATTCCAAAAAATCCAAAACTAGCAAAACTGGACCCAAATTGGAATGCGGCCATGTGCGAGGAATTTAACGCTTTAACCAAGCAGAACACTTGGGATTTGGTACCTAGACCCGAAGGTGTGAATGTTATCCGGTGTATATGGATATTTCGGCACAAGTTCAGAGACAGTGGTGACTTAGAGAGGTATAAGGCAAGACTAGTCGCCAATGGCACTAATCAGCAGGAGGGTATTGATTGTGGTGAGACATTCAGTCCGGTTGTTAAACCGGCCACTATTCGGATTGTTCTCAGTATTGCTATGGGCATGCATTGGCCGATTCATCAGCTTGATGTCAAGAATGCATTCCTTCATGGGGATTTGAAAGAGACTGTGTACATGCATCAACCTCCTGGCTTTGTTCATCCGGCAGCTTCGCAGTTTGTGTGTCGTCTCAGGAAGTTATTGTATGGATTGAAACAGGCACCCCGCGCTTGGTATGATCGTTTTGTCAGGTATCTTCTGCAGATTGGTTTTGTATGTAGCAGGTGTGATAACTCTCTCTTCACTTTTCACCGAGGTAGCAGCACTGCATATTTGCTATTATATGTCGATGACATTGTTCATATTGCCTCATATGACGGTTTGAAGAATGAAATCATTGCTCTACTCAAAACTGAATTTGCTATGACTGACTTTGGCAAGCTAAGTTATTTTTTGGGTATATCGGTAACTAGATCTGCAGCCACTATGTTCCTGTGTCAGCGTAAGTATGCAGAAGAGATAGTGTACAGGACCAAAATGGCAAATTGTAAAATTATGCCAACTCCGGTGGACTCCAAATCCAAGCTTAGTGCCAATGACGGCGCCAGGTTTCGATCCCACTCTATATCTGAGTCTAGTAGGTGCTCTTCAAGATCTTACATTCACTAGGCACGATATTACATATGCCGCTCAGCGGTGTGTCTGTTCATGCACGACCCCGAGAGTCCCATTTTGCCGCCCTCAAACGTATTATCGACACGTTAAGGGCACACTAGACTTTGGATTACACTTATACCCTCTCGCTGACCAAGTTACTTGCCTACACAGATGCAGATTGGGCAGGATGCCCAGACACACGTCGCTCCACCTCAGGGTACTGTATATTTCTTGGGGATAATCTTATCTCATGGTCCGCCAAGAGGCAGGCCACACTATCCCGTTCGAGTGCTGAAGCAGAATATCGCGGTGTTGCTAATGTAGTTGCTGAGATCTGTTGGCTCCAAAATCTTCTTTTAGAGCTCCAGTGTCCACTCCGCAAGGCGTCTATAGTCTATTGTGACAACATATCTGCCATCTATATGTCTCATAATCCGGTCCAACATCAGCGGACTAAGCATATTGAGATGGATATCCACTTTGTGCAAGAGAAGGTTGCCCGTGGTTAGGTCAAAATATTACACGTGCCTTCCTCTTATCAGTGTGCAGACATCTTCACAAAGGGGGAGTATTAGCGAATTCCGATCCAGCCTTAGCGTTCGGCCTCCTCCCGCTCCGTCTGAGGGGGAGTATTAGCGAATATTCTCCGAATATTCTCTGTATATTTTGTAATTATGATAGATGTATATTTAAGGTAACTTAGGATTCTAATTGTATTAGGAATCAACCTTTGTAAGGTAAGTTAGGATTCGTACCATATTAGGAATCAACCTTTGTACAGCTATATATATTGTGAATAATGAAAGGAATCCCCAAGGGAAATTATTCCATCTTTCAGTCACAAGTTAACATAAGTTAGGCTTAAGTCACACATCATCTCACAAGTATATTGAGTGAATATCTCAAAAGATCACTTGAATAATTATGTAGCAAAGTTATTAAATTTTGTTTTGTATCAATAAAGTCATTCAATTTAGAATTTTTCTCTTATAAAATCACTCAATCAAATTTCTCATAAAAAACTCCACTTTGCGCCCTTAACATTTTGGGTTTGGAAAATATAAACTCCCTTGATCTTAAATCAATGAATAGATATGAGTTGAATTATTGCATATATTTCTAAAATGTCTTGATTTCTATTAATATAAAAAAGTATGATTTAACTACCTTAGATATGGGGTTATGGAGGACACAAATTATGATAGAAGGGAAGTAGGTAGTCCGGCGTAGTCCTACCTACGCTTACAAACTGGTAGTTGTAGTGTTATTATTGTAGGCTCGCTTAGCCATACTAGTAGGCACAGTATTGTTTTATAGTCCACTGTCGTCTGATTTATGCTGCTATGTGTATTTTGTTTGTCTTATTTACCTGCATTAGTTATTGCTTCTTTTTCAGAAGTCGCTATCATGGCTTAGTCGCTTTGTTTGTCTTACTTTGCTTGTGCTTGTGCTTTGTCTTGAGACGAGGGTCTCTCGGAAACAGTTGATCTACCTACCAAGGTAGAGATAAGGTCTGCGTACACTCTACCCTCCCCAGACCCCATGTTGTGGGATTTTACTGGGTATGTTGTTGTAACTAATTTTTGTTTTATGATATATTTTTTTATTTAATTAATTTTGACCGTTTAGACAATTACAAAAATGGGTTTATGTAATTCTTGAAGCAAAATTTCTCCATATTACCGTGGTCGTTCTTTTTCCAACACAAGCAAATAGAGTCATGTGACTGATAAAGCTACAATATGTAATTGTTTGTAACAAGTATTGATTGGTAAAATAGAAATGACGTTGTAAAAATTCTTTACAGTATCATGGGTGCAGGTTGAATCCACTTATAAAACTCTGTATGTAATACTAACGAGTCATAAGTGAAAAAAGAAACACAATGTTAGGAGATGCATATGAATCGGGAATTGGATAGGAAAACTTATGAAGTTCCAGTCAAAAATAAATTTATCCGCCTCAGTAGTCTTTTAGGACTGTAGGAGCACTAAATTAAGTACAAATTTCATTATTTGTTTGTCTTATAAATTTATGCAATAATTCGTTGATTTAAGATCAAGACAGTTTATTATCTCATTCAAAATGTGAAGGTGATATTATTTTCAAACCCAAGAAAGTGGATTTTTTTGTGATAGATTGAGTGATTTTTCAAGAGAAAAATCCTAAATTAGGTGACTTTATTAATACAAAACAAAATTTAATGACTTTACTATATAATTTCTCATAGTTAAGTGACCTTTTGAGATATTTACTCCAAGTATATTTCGTTCGTTTATATCATCTCACATAATTCTAACATACTCTTCCAGAATATGCTTGCTATGAAGAATTCAAGCTAGTTCAGAAACAAAAGTCCACAAAACCAACTTTGCCCTTCTGCCCAAGCATCACCTTACACTATCACAAATTGTATGCTATACTCCCCGTCTCAATTTATATCATACTTTTTATTTTTTTAAAGTTAATTTGATTAAATTTTGAAATTAAATTATATTAATTTAATTCAATATTTTAAAATTAAAATTTATATATTTAAAAATTATATAAAAAGTACTCCAGTGACGAATTTACTCCCTGTTTCAGTAAGTCGTCTTCTTTAGTAAGAGAAATGCCTAAAGCAATGTGAGTTACAGTGTCCTTATGGAACCGGCCGTAAACTCCTTTTTTGATGTAGATTCCCTTCCTTATGAATCAGTTTCCCGAGTACAAGGAATGAGTGTTCCCTAATGTCTTACTATAAGTTACTCCACAATTATTCTCATATCAATCTGGTGAACGATGCAACTTAAATTATTGATGAAAGTTCATACAGTTTGAATCTCGAAAAGTGAAAAGTATCACATAAATTAGGATAAAAAATAGTATGTGGTAATTTTTTAATCAAAATAAAGCCCCGTATGTGATTTAAAATTAGAATGACTTGATAGTAAAGTTTTGTTTGGACATGCAATTTGGATATCTTAAGTTGTATTTTTTTTCATAAACATAATAACCCCACAAGTTGTGAAAATATTAAAACTTCTTCAATTCTTATACAATCTTAGCAAATGAGCAAATCATATTTTCATAATAAAGTTAATACGCTACTAGATGATCTTTCTAGAAAATATCTTCTATTGATCGAACTTTAGTTTAATAAAAAAAATTGAACATGAGTTGTAGAAGTAATTTTGTTGGTAAATGATTGGTAAGAGTAAATTTTGTTATAAATATATCATTAACTTGCTGATCTTTTATTATATTTGATATAAATGGTGATAAATATATCTATCAACATATGATTTTTTTTTTACAAATTATAAATTTATGTAACAAGTTTTACATCAAAATAGTTTGAAATCATGATTTGAAATCATGATACGAATACATCATCAAACGCCTAACATTCAACTGAATTGACGAATCCCGCATAATAATTTTCACATTACGATCACTATATCTGATACAAAGATTAGTACGAGACGCAGAACCAATACAGAAAAGCAAGTAAAACAACCGGCCTGAGGTAACATCACTTCAATCGGCGAGAATCTCGCATATTGAGAAACTGAAAATCACGAAGGAACAATAACAGTACGCATCATATCCTTAAACTCAAAGAAATCAACACGACCATCATGATCTTGATCAACTGAAGAAATCATCATCTCAACTCTATAAATTTCACTTCCTTCAGGCAATCCAAGTTTCTCTAACACCACTTGCAATTCCTTCGCCGATATAAAACCATCACCGTTCTCATCAAACACATCAAACGCTTCCTTCAGATCCGATTCATCTTGCTCCGGATCAGCCTGATCCAGATCCAACCCTATCTTATCTTCATATTTTGATCCGAAAAAAGCATCGTTGAGAGACCTATGTAACGCTTCAAAATCTTTGAATTTAAGGCCGGTGTTTTCTGGTTTGATGTATGATTTAACCATGGATTCGATGTCCGATAGATCGGCGTCTAATCCGAGTAAGCTGAGTGCTTGGCTGAGTTCATCTACGCTGATTAAGCTGTCGTGGTTTCTGTCGAATACATCGAAGATCCGACGAAGACGAATGGAGTTCAGGCTTGGGCTTCGAAGACGAAAGGAGGAGGAGGATGAAGGCTTCCTGGTAATGATTCGCTTACATTCGTCCTTGTTGTTGTCACCGCTTACTGATCCCATTTGATTGTTGTAGTAAATAAAAGATCGATCGATTTACGGGGAATTATTATGAGGAAATACTGAGAGGAGGTAACGGAGATGAAGATGTTGAATAAATATAGGAGGAGGAGGAGCAGTTACAGTGTGGATATGGGGGAGGTTGGGTGAGAAGATGAAGTGATGGGTGGGCGGGGTTTAAAATTAAAAATGATGAGGGGGAGTGGGGCGTGGGCATGATTAATTAAGATGCCGCGCATTTGACCATGACAACAATAGTTCATTGGTAGGTTTGAGGGTAGGTTCAAAAAGGTGTTTTTAAGTATGTACAGATGTACTGATGAAGTTTTTGTTCTTTAATTTTGTTACTTCTCCTTCCCAAAATAAATATCACTTTAAAAATTTATAATAAAAATTAACAAGTGTTTTCAACTATTTTCTTAGCATTAAAGATGTGGTTCTCATTAATATTACTCAATTTCTAAAAAATATCTACTACTAATAAATAGGAATAATTTAGTAAACTCTATATTATATTTATTAATTTTTTAATGGGCTTGATTTTTGCTTGTAACAACACTTATTTTGAGACGGAGGGAGTAAAAGTTAATACCTTTGGTTTTGGTTAAATATTTATTGAATTTTGTATGTTAGATTTGTTGTGAATAATTTGATGCAATTTTTTGAGGTGTAATTTGAAATTACTATTTTATGATACCCTTTTTATGTCTTTTTAGTGTATAGTGCAGTGTTTTTGTATTGCATATTTTAGGATTTGATGGAAATTTCTTGATATTTATGGTTAATTTTTTTTTTATAATTTCCGTTAAATCTAACGAACATAAATTATTAAAAATTAGATAGAGATTAAAAATGTTAACTTTTGAAAATTTTACTGGATCAAAACTATTTAATATATACTTAAGGGATTATCTTAAACGAACACTGTAACATAAGGGACTAATTTTGTCATTTTCTCAGTTGGATGCCTTCCGTTTCAAAATTCATAATTGCTGCATGCAGTAAACCTCCCTTGTCAATTTGCTGGGGGAGAAAAATTAATTTTTTATTCAAATAAGTGTTCTTTAAGAAATCAAGAAACTGATTATTTTTGTTTCAATTTTTTCTTTGCTTCAATAAATTATTTATAAGTCTGAACAAAGATAAAGAATAATTGGCTGAGAGATAAATAATTACTTAATTAGAGTTTGTTTGAATAAACGATTTTGAGGTCAAAAGCATTTTTCTTTTGAGAAAAAATAAGGTATTTGACCAATTAGTAAAACTGCTTTCAAGTAAGAGTGGCCAGTGGGCCGGGCTCGGGTCTGGCGGGGTCGGGGTCGGGGCGGGACGGGAGAAGGGGTCGGGGTCGGCGGGGTGTGGCGGGGTCGGGTCTGGCGGGACTGGAGCAAGTCCCGTCCCGATCCCGATCCGTCAGATGTCCTCGGGTCGGGGTCGGGCTCGGGCTCAGGGGAGAATCTGGCGGGTTTTCCTTTTTTTAAATAACATATGTATAAAAAAAAACTCAATAAACAAAACAAGATAGTGTAATAAAAACATCTCAATGCTGTTTTTGTGCCTCTTATATTATTTAATAGACATGATTTTTTTGTAATACAAATACAATTGTCTAAAATCTAAATTGCAACTTTGTGGTGTTGTCCAAAAGTTGCAAATTACATAATAAAATTGCAATTTAAAAAATTACATTCTCAAAAACCTATTCTAATTGCTTGATGATTTCATGTGGTTCTTCGGTTGGAATTGGTATTTCTTTGGTCAAATTGATCCACGTCGCTTCCACTACCTTCGGTTAAGATTTCGTTGTAGTTTTCATCATCTTCTTCGTTGATCTCCGGTTGACCGCACCTTCTCCGCTCCGCTCGTATCCAATCTCTGAATAATACTGCAATTTCCAAGTTGTCTCCGGCTAATGAGTGTCTGTGGTCTCCTATTTGATATCTGCCTGCAGAAAAAGCGCTTTCAGACGCAGTTGACGACGCTTGAATGTTCAAAACATCTCGAGCCATCAATGAAAGTGTCGGAAAGGTCTTCTCATTCCCCCTCTAGTATTTCAGCAAGTCTTCATGTCCATCTTCATTGATAACTTCTTGATACGGTACAGAACCCTGCAAAACAAAAATATCCAACTCGCTAATTTGGTTAGTAGTAGAGGTACGTCCACACATTCTATTTCTGAGGCTTTCAATACTAGCGCGAAACAAAGATGTCTTTGTGAGGTTGTGTTGAAGATGAAGAAGATGGTATGGAAGCCGGTAAGTTACTAGCATTTTCTTGTTGATAAAATCTATATATATTTTTGCATTGGTGTTCTACGCTAGACAACACTTCTTCTTTAGTTTGTTCAATAGGTGGTGGGTGATTTAGATTTTTGGGACTTGGAGGTGGTAGTACTTCTATACAATCGTAAATAGTTTCAATTAGTGATTTAATACCGTCTATTTTAATAGTAGGATTTAATACATAACCAATAATATAAATAGAGGGAATAAGAATAAAATATTTTTTTATTTTGACAATCATTTTTTTAATAGATGCCTTATAAGCTGGTTTTTCCATATATTCACTAAGTAATAAAAATATTAGAGTTATATAAAATAACATAGTTGAAATAGTAGGATAATATATACCGGAAAATTCTTTTGTTGCTTGAAAAAATTTCTCTAAAAATACAATAAGTTCGGAATTTTTTTCCCAATCACTATCTAAAATCATATCAGCTGACTTTTTATTATGAGAGTCAAAAAATAAAGTTATAGGTAATTTATAGTCATAAGCAACAAATAGTTGCTCGTATAAAGAATTCCACCTAGTGGATACTTCTTGTGGAATTTTTCTATAAGGTAGTCCACAATCGTGACAAGTTTTTTTATATTCTTTTCTACGTTGTACTTTATTACTTTTAAAAATAAAGTTTATAGCAAATTGTATTTTACTAAGAATGTCTTCAAAAAGTGATAGACCATCCTTTACAATTAAGTTATATATATGGCACGCGCATTTTATATGAAAATGGTCTGGAAAAGATGGAGTTAAACTATTTTTTAAAATTGTAATTGCGTAATTGTTATTAGAAGCGTTATCTAATGTAATAGTCATAATTTTATCGGTAATTCCGTAATAATCGCACACTTGATAAATATTTTCTGCAATAAAAGTACCAGTGTGCCTATCATCTATATATCTATACGCTAAATACGTTTTTGCATAGACCATTTATAATCTATCCAATGACAAGTTACAGTTAAATAATCATGGTCGTTAGTACTACGACCTATATCAGACGTGATAGATACTTTGTCATTAAAATGATATAATGAAAAACGTAAATATTGTTGATATTCATGCGCCAATTTAAATACATCTCTCTTAACAGTTGATCTAGGAAAACCGTTAAAAGCAGGATTATATATATCTCTAATATAATGAATAAAACTGGGAGATGAAGGAAATGAAAAAGGCAAACCCTCCACAGCAACTAATTTTGATATTGCTTCACTATCTCTATGTTTATTGTATTTAGAGCCTACAATTTCCCCCGTCATAGGGTTAATTTAACCCTGTACTTGGTCCGGGACAGTATCAGTATGTGAACCTTGTCCCGATGGAGCGGGCGTTTGCGCACCCGGTTTTGAAGTCTGGTATTGGGCATACCTAGCTGGATGAGCACTTACTACGTGTCTAATTAAACCCCCCGTCCCACCTTGACCTTTTTCAGTTTTAAATTTTAAAACATTTTTACAAATTTTACATATGGCTACTTGATTCTCAACGTCCCTATCAAAAAATGTCCATGCATCTGATTTTAATGGTCGGTGCTGGACCTCGTCTCATACTAGGGGGAATATGAGGTATTTCAGTTGAAGGTGCACTAGTGGGTGTGTTGTCATCAACATTAGTGGGTATATCATCTAGATCATCGTCTAAATTAAAGTCTTCTTGAGTTCCAGAAAATAGCTCCTGGTCTAAATCTAATGGTATTGTAGGAAAATATTGAGTATCAACAAAATCATCTTGTGTAGGAATAAGATGACTAGAAGAAGTACCATTTCCCTGGTTGCCCCTACTAGAAGAAGCACCCTTACCCTTACCCTTAAACATACCTTTTAATCCTTCCATTTTAATTATGATAATAAATAATTAAAGACAATAAAATTAAGTGCGCTAAATAAAATAAACAGACAATAATAATTTAATGAAGGAGCAGATGTACCAAACGCACGACGTAACGTCGGCGATGTGTAATAGAGAGGTTGAAAATTGAAACTTTACTCGATGGAAGATCCTCAAGCTAGTTGCCAACTTCACTCCTAATTCCCAAATGAATAAATAAAATTGAATATTTAGCAAACAATGTAGACTTGTAGAGAGATATATTGAGAAATTAGAGAGATTGTAGGAAGATTTGTGAGAAAGATGAAGAGAAAATGAGTTATTTATAGTTGGAAAATTGGGTTAAAGTGTATATATAATAATTTATGGGTTAAAAATAAATATTAAGGGGGTGGGGGCCTAAAATGGCAGATTGAGCGTGACCATAATCTAAAATAGTCGTTGGTGCAATGACCATATTTGCAAAGGGGAAAAGAGGCGGAGTCGGGACTCGGGGCGAGTGGTCGAGGCGAACTGAGGCGGGCTCGGGTCTTGCGGGATGAGACATCTTCGATCCAGAGTTCGAGCCCACTTATTTATTTTATTTTTGGCGGGGGTCGTGGCGGGGCCAAGGCGGGCTCGGAGCAGGGTCGGGGGTGAGTGGTGTCCCAGCCCATTGGCCAGCCCTACTTTCAAGTATAAGTAGAAGCAGAAGCAATTTTTCTGCGGTTGGAAGAAGCAGAAAATCTATTTCTCGAAAAAAGCATAAGCATAAATTTATTTTTTTTCACGATAAAAATATCCCTATCATAAATACATGTTTACCAAGTATATCCCTCATTAATCGATTAACTTATGATTAATAATTTTTTATTTTATTTTACGTTGTATTTTTGTGTTGAATTTTAATTTGTGGAATGATTTTCAATTTTATATTGATTGATGTCTTTTAGTATATTTAAATCACCATATAAATATTATATTAATATTTAATATTTTTTTGGTTTATCTATGTATTATATTACTTAAAATTTTAATATTAACTTTAAAATTTTAATTAAATAAAGGTAAAAACGTAATTAACGTCTTTCATATAGATATTTAAAATAGTTTTTCTCTATAAAATAACTTAATAACAAGCGTTCATTTATATTTGTTCTTTTTGATAATTTGACACTCAAAAGTATTTTTTTAAGAAGATTAGTCAAACACAATATGCTTATCAAAAGCACTAGTCAAACACAAATTGCTTCTCACAAAAATTACTTTTTAAAAAAAAAAAATTTTAAAAAACACTTCTCAAAATTAGGAGTTTTTAGCAGTTTGACCAAACAAGTTCTTAGTCTAATAGAAAGCATTATAACTAATGCTACAAAATAAGTTATTAGTGTCACAACTTTTAACGATAAACACAAAATAGAGATCTTGAAAGTACTATTATTATTTATTCCTAAAAAGGTATAATTAAATTTTTAAGTAATTTTAAAAATACGTGAATTGATTTGTAATAAAAAATGATAATCAGTCAATTATTATGAGAAAATACCGAGAGAAGGTGCGTAGATGAGGATGTGAATAAATATAGTCTTTCGGGCATAGCTGGATGACAAAAGAGAAGAACTTAAAATCTAGTTAGAGGTCTGCAGTGTGGGTTCGAATCCTGATGGAAGCAATTTGCTCTCATCTGGTGTAGGACCTAATGCTGAGGGATCGAAATTACTATCGCCAGAAATAATCTGACGTAAGCCGAAAAACTGAATATAAAAAAAAAATATAGTTGCAGGAGCAGTTATAGCGTGGATAGTGTCAGAAGATGAAGTAATGGGTGGACGGGGTTTAAAATTAAATTAAAAATAGTGGGAGGGGGAGTGGGCATGATTAATTAAAGATACCGCGCATTTGACCTGTCTGATATGCAATAAGCGCGTACAATCGAGAAAATGACACAATTGGTTCCTTAGGTTGGAGGGTAGGTTCAAAATAATACTTAGAGCCTTTTTAGATTGGCTTGTTTTAAATTCTTTTAAGTCAAAGTGGCTTATAACTTATAAGTATTTTTATACTATTTGGATAGAATAAAAAATATTTTTAAATATTTAATTTTAAATCAAAATAATAAAAATAAGTAAAAAAATCATAAACTAAAATTTCTACTTTTAGCTCTTAAGTCAAAAGACATAAACGCATCCAAACGGTCTCTTATTTCTTTAAGTATGTGCTCATGTAGTTTTGATTTTTTAAATTTTGTGTCGGTCAAATATTTATGGAACTTTGTTTGTTAGATTTTGAGGGAATTATGAAAAAGAGAAATTAGAGGTATACTTTTGTAGTTTTTGCTTTTTTAAAATTTATTTTTAGAGTATGATGTAACTTTTTGAAGTGTAAATTCTGCTATTCTTTAATATCTTTTAGTGTCTAGTGTAGCTTTTTTGGCAAGCTTAAAGGATTAAAACTATTCAGTACATACTTAAAGGATTATTTTGAATCTACCTTCTAGAGGGATTCTTAGTAGCTCAGTTGATTGATTGCCTAAACTTTCATCTTGTTAGTAAGGGTTCGATTCTCCACCTTGTAATGTTTTTCCGATTTTTCCTTTCCCTACCCCTATGTAATAAAAAAATAAAAAATTATCTACTTTCTAGTATAAGGGACTATTTTGTCATTTTCTCTTTACAATGCCTTTGGTTATAAATTTTTTTTTGTTTTCCATCCGGTATCTGCATTAGAGTCTTATTATACTGAATTTGCGCCGCATAGGGCCCCATTCGGGGGAAAGCGCTCCCTATCAAGGATTTTTTCATACCGATGGCTTGAACCCGAGACCTTTGGTAAAAGGAGGAGGAGCCCCATCCGCTGCACCACATCCTTTGGTGGTGATTTTGAAAATTCATAATTGGTGCACGTAGTAAACCTCCCCTGTCAAATTGGTGAAGAAAATAATAATTTACCACCAAAGGATGTTGTGCAGTGGATGAGGCTGCTCTTCCATTAACTAGAGGTTTCAGATTAGAGTTTTGGGTAAGAAAAAATCTTTGGTAGGGAGCGCTTCCCCCATAAATGGGCTCTACCTAGCACGAATTCGGATATAATCGGGCTCCAATGTGAAAATTTATAAATTCTTAAAATAAATTATTTAAAAACTCTGAATGGAGATAAATAATAGCTTAGTCTAATAACCATTATAGCTAATGCTACTAAATATTTTTGTAGTGTCGCAAAACTTTAAACGATAAACACAAGATAGAGAGAAAGTATTACTCTTTTCTTTTAGGGGGCGGGGATGGTTCTAGAGGTTGTGTTTTTCCTTTGTAACTTTTGAAAAATAAGAAATGATTAAGTCGTCATTGACCATATCAATGCAATGAGCTTTGAATTCTGCGATGGCGTGCACAAATGTCAAAAGAATAAGCGTATGTTATTGCTACGGAATCATTTGACCATCATTAGATACTTTACTCCCTTTCTTTTGGTTGTTTTATTCGCCGTTTCTGTATGTTTAACATGCCAATTAGAAGAAGTAAACTCAGTCATAATGAAAGTGAGTGCTCCAGTTGGTGTCTTAAAGAACCATTCCTCCTTTTGCCTCCCATAGACACACTATTTATTGAAGGACATACTACAATATAACCGGGGGGGGGGGGGAGGGGGTCTTTCAAAAAATAATACAAGATAGTAGTGTAGCAAAGTTTATTTAACGAGTAATACATTTAGATTAGTCAGTTAGAGATTAGTTTGTTAGGTGTCATTACACATTGTGTAAGTGCAGCACTTACCCCAGTAATTTATCAGTTTCATAATCAATATGAATTATATCTAATCTTATATTGTATTCATATGATGACGTTTCCGACCTCCATCTTCACAAATAAAATAGCACATACATGTTCAAATTCAAACATACACTAAATTTCATTTCTTTTAGCATTTCGTTTTCACAAACACTATCATAGATACACTCATCCTTTTTTTCATAATTTTTCCTTTAAAAGTAAATAATAGTACTTAATTACATTTTGACAATTTAGATTATTCTCACAATCATACAAGCCATATATCATGATACAATAATTATAACTCGAATCGAATTAAGAAACAAATTAGAAATTGCTTACACTCAAAAAATCTCAAGGTGAATCCCAAATAAATCCAAAATTACAAAATCCTAGTTGTATTCTTAGGTAAACCTCCAAGAAAAATCCCAGTTAACACCGCACTAAATTTTTTAAAGTATATTCTCAGGTAAATATATCCTAAGGTAAATATATCGCGATGTTAATTCCTAGAAAAATATCCTAAAATAAATCCAAAATCAAAATACCCCAAGAAAATATATTCCTATATAATAGATCCACAAATACAAAAATTTCAAGAAAGTTCTCAAAGAAACGGTTAAATATACACAATGTGGGTATATTGTGTCTCGGATGGCTCTCGGTTTTCAGTCCCCTTTGTACCGTGTATATGGGTAAATATTTAGTATCCTAGTTTAGGTAATATTGTAATGTAATTAGTATTGTACACTTACCATAATAATTGTATTACCATAAATGTATAGTTAGTATCCAAGTAGAATAAGGTTTTAGGAATAGAATAGGAATAAGATTCTCCCATTATGAAAATATGTAACTTGTATAAATAGTCTTTCAATTAATGAAAATAATCAAGGGGATTATTTCTTTCATGGTATCAAGAGTCTAGGTCTTAAAATCCTCTCTCTAAATCTCTTATTTTCCGTCGACTTCCCTCTTTCGAGACGTTTTGCTCTCGGTTTGTGTGCCGAAGGGAACCCTTTTCTTCCCAAAAATTTCTCCCAAATTCCTCATTCTCATATTGTTCTATCAATATGTCTACATCCTAGAACACGTTTCATCCTGCCCTTACAGTTTCTAACATCAAGAATAACATCCCCATCATTCTTGAAATAGAAAACGTCCAATATGCGACGTGGGCCGAACTGTTCAAAATTCACGCACGATTGCATCAAGTCATCCATCACATAATCCCCGCGGCTCCTGAGGATATGGAGGTGCCAAAATGTGAGGATAATCCTAAGTTGTGGACGACCCTTGATGCTACCGTCCTTCAATAGATATATTTCACAATTTCTACCGACCTTTTGCAAATAATTATTGAGCCTGACGCCACGGCACAGACGAATTGGGATAGACTGCGTGATATATTCCAAGATAATCAAATTCTAGAGTCGTTACCCTTGAGCAGGATTTCTTCCACGTCAATATGGAAGATTTTCCTAATGTTTTGGCTTATTGCAAAAGATTAAAGGAATTAGCGGACCAACTTCGCAATGTTAGCGCGCTAGTTTTGAACGATCGTTTGGTCCTCCAAATGGTTTCCGGCCTCTCCGAGGCCTATAGTGGTGTTGGAAAGCTTCTTCGGCAAAGCAGTCCGCTTTCGCAATTTTATGAGGCTCGTTCTATGCTTACACTCGAAGAAGCAGGCATGACAAAATGAGCGACTGCCGGTGCTAGTCCCGTAGTCATGATAACTGAGTCCATGGTGTATCCTACCGGTTCCAACAACTCATGCCAAAACTGCAACAACGGTGGCAGCAAAAAGGGTGGAAATAAAAAAAATAATTGCAAGAACTGCGGCGGCAACAACTGGGTCCCACAGTTGGCCCCTATGCAGTGGCAGTGGGCCCCAAAATAGCAGTTTGGGCCCAGCGCGAGACCAGCAATTTTAGCCCAACTAGCGATGGGCGGCCCGAAGCGATCCAGGCCCAGTCGGCCTGGTCCACTCTGACCCGATAGCCTGGGCCGAGACCGCAAGCAGGGGTGCTTGGGCCTCAGCCCCCGTAAGCCCATCACGCAGCGGCACCCACACCTACCGACATCGAAGCCGCAATGCACACGTTTGGTTTAAATCCTCCAGACGCAAATTGGTATATGGACACCGGTGCACACTACCCACATGATATCAGATTCAGGTACGCTCTCGTCTTATTCATATTTGAGCAACCCCTGCGGTATAATTATTGGTAATGGTAATTCTATTCTAATTCGTAGTTATGGTCATAAAACGTTATCTCACCCTCATCCTCCTCTTATCTTGAAAAACACCCTACACACCCCTAAATTGATTAAAAACTTAGTCTATGTCCATAAATTCACTACTGACAATTCTGTTTCTATTGAATTTGATCCATTTGGTTTCTCAGTGAAGGATTTCAAGACGGGGAGTCCTCTCATGAGGTGTGATAGTAAGGGAGATCTTTATCCTATCACACCCAGTTCCGGTCCATCGAGTTAAGCCCTGCCATCAGCTTTTGCAGTCATTTCTCCTTTTTTGTGGCATGCTCGTCTTGATCATCCGGGGTCCTCTATTTTGTCATCTTTAGATAAAAATAGTTTTATTTCATGTAAGGGTACGAGTCGTACTCCAAATTATCAATCTTGTTCTTTAGAGAAAATTGTTTAAGTTGCCATTTGTAGACTCAAAATCTCATACTTTAATGCCATTTGATATTATTCATAGCGACTTATGGACATCTCATATTCTTAGTTCTGTGGGACATCGGTATTATGTTCTCTTTTTGGATGATTATTCTATGTTTTTATGGACGTTTCCGATAGCGAAAAAATCTCAAGTTTTTTCCATCTTCCTAAAATTTAGAGCATCCATCAGAACCCAATTCGACCAAGAAATCAAAAATATTCAGTGTGATAATGACAAAGAATATGACAATGGGGTGTTTCAGGAATTCCGTGCTAATAATGGGATAAATTTTTATTTCTCTTGTCCTCATACATCTTCACAAAATGGAAAAGTCGAACGCAAGATTCGTTCCATAAATAACATTTTTCGAACATTATTGATTCATGCTTCCATACCCCCGTCTTTTTGGCATCATGCTCTCCAAATGGCTAACTATCTCCTTAACATAACTCCTTCCAAAGGTTTGACATATTCTTTCCCCTTCAAATTTTATATAATAAAATTCCTTCATATTCACATCTTCGGGTTTTTGGGTGTTTGTGTTATCCGTTATTCCCGTCCATCACAATTAACAAACTTCAGGCCCGGTCTACTCCGTGTGTATTTTTGGGTTTTTTGTCTAATCATCGTAGCTACAAATGCTTTGATATCCTCTAATAAAATCATCATTAATCGCCATGTCATTTTTTATGAATCCCAATTTCCATTTGCTAAAGTTAATACTCCCATGCCTAGTTCGTATAATTTTTTGGATGAACAAATATCCTCGTATATTGTTCAGCATTTTTCGAACATCTCCCGCACCCAAAATTCTCCAGCGGCCCATCGCTCACCGCCCCATCGAATTCGCCACCCTGTCTATCCCAGTCCCTCCACTGGACCAGTTCCAACGATTGGGCCACCCACCCAATTGGAATGGGTCGATTCGCGCCAAAGATACCGTATTAGGCAAAGGTGTAACATCCCGTATTTTCGAGTAGTGGTTGAACTCATACACATAGGTAAGTGGACCGGGATCCCGGAAAGTTTATGTTGTACTTCGTAGGCTAATAAGAAATTAGTTTATAAAATGACGTGATCCCGAAATAATTTGGATTTAATAAGTGTGACGACGGGGCCTAATAATAATAATAGTGTATCCTCGAAGAGATTTTAGACTGGTATTTTATTACATGAATTATGATATTGACATAAGAGGATTTTATTAATCGCAGAGATTTAAATAATTGAAGACCGAAAATTTAATTGTGTGTATAATTATGTAATTATGGAATTAATTATAATTGGGGAGATATTTATAGTGGGATTTTAATACGTGTACGCCTATAATCGATTTGGGGGTGACTAAGCCCCAAATCAGTCGACCGACTCCCTTCTCTCTCAATAAACTCACTACCAGCTCCTTCAAAATCCCTAATGCTCCTAAAGGAATTCTTCCATGAGGAATTAATGGTCACTTTGCTAGCAGAAGGAGTAAGCTCGGTTGGTGGGTGCTCTGGAATTCTCGGGCGATTTTAGGATTTCCCTGAGCTTTCATATAACCAAAACAAAGGAGAAATTCAAGGTGTTATGGGCTTTGATTCCAATAGAATCGAAGCCGAAAATAAGCCTAGAAACTCAGAAGCTTAACAAGAAACCTTGAATGCAAAAGGATTCTGACGTGAATCGATTTTGGGTTCTGTTTCTATTTGTCGGAAGCTGATTCGAGCAAGAGATTTTCCAATGATTCTCGTCGTTGTATTTAAGAGGGGTAATCTTCCTTATTCTCTAAGTTTGTACAAGTTATGGACTTGATTCTTGTTATTAGTTCTAAAGACGATTGCCGAAACTGCGAATTTGGGTTAGGTGTTGTTGGGACTGCCGTAATTGGGAGTTACTGGGATTGCATTTGCAGTTGTTATACTATTTTGAAGATTGTAGTAGTAAAATAAAGAGGATTAAGAGAGTTGGGTGTTTCACTACTTACATAGATTTCGATATAGAATGAATATAGGTTCTACGCATTCAAGGTGTTCGTTAGAATGTCCCAATGAATCTGTTTTTAGTATGTTGATTCGATTGTGATTTAAATCATCCGTATGATGTAGATAATCGTTCATAGAGCTTACAAGGATCCGCGGAACTTTGATAAATTCGACAACAAGGTATGCAAAGCTCTTTCGTTCTTTTGGCATAATTCTATGTGCGAAACGTAACCATCATGTTGCTATATAAATTACTCTACTCTTAAGTAGTTGAGAATGGTCGTGTTATTGTCTCTTGTGTTAAAGGTGTGTTTTAAAATGTTTCTAAGTCCTTATTGAGGCATACGGAAAACGTGTTGATATTCACAGAATTAGCCAAAGGTGCAAGGATATTATTTCACTCGGGGTATTTTATTGTCATTCATACATATTCATTTGCATTGCATTCATATACTACCCTGGACCACTTGTGCCATGTACATTACTATATGGTAAATATTATATATATAAATGTAGGGGATATGGGAAAAGAGGGAAAGGCGTTATATACACACACCACTTGCAGGTAGTACAGACTATCACAAAGGAGCCTTAAGAGGCTAATATGATATGATGTAATGTGATGTGAAGTGATGTGATGTGATGTGAAGTGATGTGATGTGATGTGATGTGATGCCTATATGGCTTATTGGGATGGGTTGCAAATGGTTAAGGGTGGAGAGTTAATGTGGTGCCCGGCGGGTAGGGTCCGGGTGCCCGTCGCGGCCCTCCAGTTTGGGTCATGACAAACTTGGTGTCAGAGCATGTCTGTCCTAGGAAGTCTACAAGCCGTGTCTAGTAGAGTCTTAGTTATGGGTGTGTTGCGCGCCACACTTATAAAGAGGAGGCTACAAGGCATTTAGAGTTGTTTCTATTCTTTCGTAATCTAGATCGTTCGATAGAACTGAGTCATGGGAGAGTTGCTTCTTAATCACATCTTTTAATTTGAAACTGTAGTAACGTCCACAATGAGAAGCACCTCGGATAATAAGAGTGCGGGTACGGTCGCAAGACAAAATGTTAGGCAGGTATTACCCGCTGGCACGGGTCAAGGGGTTATAGAAATTGGAAGGAGAGATGTGAGTTATACTATGGACTCAGATCCATCAGAAATCCTGGAGTCTGAAGAGGAGGATCCATCAGAAGATCCCTATGAGTCACCTGCTCGAACACCCTCGGTTCTTCCAGCAGAAAGTGGGGTGGAGGGAGTTCCGGCTTCACCAAGGGCCTTAGTATCCGTGTCGGGCCCTATGGGGAACATCACAGGGGCTGGTACAACTGGATTCTCCTCAGGTATGACACAACGATCAGGGATGCTGGTCGCTTGATAACCCCGGCCCTTCCGAGGTCCCGAGTAGTCGTCAATCATGGGGGTCGGTTAATCAGGGCTCGTCGGCCCGTGTTATTGGAAACGCGTTGGAGGGAGAAAGAAGGCAGGCCAAGATAAGACAAGTAGGTAGTAAGGATAAAAGGGTTCCACTCCGAAGTGTATCGGATCGAAGTTCATATATAGGACCAAGACATGATAGTACAGATTCCCCAGCAAGATCATAAGATCATAAGACAGTTCTAGTACCTATCCCAATAAATCCAGAAGATCTTTAAATTAGTTATTTTTAAATAAATGATGTATTGTGTGTAACCGATATAAGGTTATATGTTTGGATTAACCAAAAGGAATATGTGGATTTTGCATGTTGATTGATAAGGTTGTTGTATAGTTAGGTGCAATTTTAGTTAAGTCATGAAATGACTTTAAAACTGTTGGTATGCATAAGTTAAGCAATAGTAACATTT
The DNA here is from genome assembly GCA_029783415.1 of Anisodus acutangulus. Classification (NCBI taxonomy): domain Eukaryota; kingdom Viridiplantae; phylum Streptophyta; class Magnoliopsida; order Solanales; family Solanaceae; genus Anisodus; species Anisodus acutangulus. The sequence goes on from CM056490.1 coordinate 45,559,467, forward strand.
GTTTAGGATGAGCCTAGAAAGTATGTTGCCTTACTATTTTTTGGTCTTTCCATGTGGTTCTCCAATGACATGTTTAGCTTCAAATATGACTACATGATGTCCTGTCTTTGCTATTAATATCTTGTTACTTCTATGGATCTATGGATGTATATTGTGGTATAAACAGGGAATTTTTTTTTTTTAAAAAAGGACTTATTTTATTTATTGTTGGACTTAATAAGTTGAACTCTAATCCAAGAGGTTGTGATATGTCCAAAGGGAAGTTTAGTTTACGATTTGATTTCTTAGGTATGTATTTGTTGTGTCTATGTTCTTTTAACTTGGACTTTGTTAAGTCTATCTGCATCCAATCTAATTGTATACATGTTAACATTGGCCATGTGTAAACCAATTCACCTAGTTTAAGTGCATATGTTTCAGTGTGACTATACTATGGTTGTGTGTTCTGCTTGTCATATCATATGTTGATATCCATTCCTATGTCATGATTGCATTTGCTTGCCTATAATCTTATTTGTCTGGTTCAAGGATGTATGACTGTATGAGAAGTGAAATATTCAGCATGTTTAGACTGGTTGTCAGGAAACCAGTCAAGATAATGAGGCATTTAGCTACCATGCTTGATGCTATTATGGCTGTGGTTTGATGTCATCTATTACTGCTGGTTAGTTGATGTTCTTGGTAACTGCTACTGCTGTCCCTGTTACACTTTAAACATATATTATTGCCTCAGTTTGTGACAGATGTTGTTGCCCTTTTTCAGGCTCAAATGTCTAATTTTCAAACATGTTGTGCTCTCTTAGTTATTTTATCCTTTGTTAAGACTTGAGTGACTCTTAAAGTACTGCACTGTGATTTATAGTTGTTGTTTGTTTACCACTTGTTGTTACCTGATGTCTTGCTGCCCTGGGCTGCAGTAAATTGGATAAGGTTGTTGTTACCTTCGAGATAAATTCTGATTGTGTGTTATTGTTAGTTTGTTGCACATATAGCCTTGGGGGACTGCCCTATGGTGTTGATAAGGCTGTTAATCTACTGTGTTGTAATGCAAATCATTGCTGCATTGTACCTCCTTTGTGGTTGATGTTAGGACTGTTTAATTATGCTTTAAGGTTGTGGTTGTTGCTCTAAAAAGACATTTTAATTTACATTCTAATGTCCCCAAATCCCCCTTATCCCGTAATCATGTGTCTGCCTTAAATGACCCGAATTGAAAAATTACTATGACCGATGAATATAATGCTTTTATTGATAATAAGACGTGGGAGTTGGTGCCCCGTCCGTCTGGTATTAATATTATTAGGTCTATGTGGATTTTTGCTCATAAGGAGAATTCAGATGGTTTATTTGCTCGACATAACGCGCGACTTGTGGGTGATGGTAAGACTCAGCAGGTTGGTATAGATTGTGGTGAGACATTTAGTCCAGTGGTCAAGTCGGCTACCATTCGCACGGTGCTAAGCTTGGCTCTTTCGTAGGCATGACCTATTCATCAGTTAGATGTAAAGAATGCTTTCCTACATGGGGATCTCAAGAAAATAGTATATATACATCAGCCTTTGGGATTAAGGGATCCCAAACATCCTCATCATGTCTGTTTATTGAAGAAGCCCTTATATGGGCTTAAGCAGTCTCCCCGGGCCTGGTATACAAGGTTTGCTGACTATGTTTCGACTATTGGGTTCACTCATAGCAGGTCAGATAATTCATTGTTCATCTACCGTCGTGGTTCGTCCTTGGCCTACATTCTGTTGTATGTGGATGAAATCATTTTGACTGCCTCTTCCGATGCCTTACGCCAGTCTATCTTGACCATGCTCAGCTCTGTGTTTGCTATGAAAGACTTAGGGCTTTGAGTTACTTTTTGGGGATTGCCGTCACTCGTCATTCCGATAGATTATTCTTATCTCAACGGAAGTATGCAGCTGAGATCATCGAGAGGGCTGGGATGTCATCCTGTAAGTCCACTTCCACTCCAGTTGATACGAAGCCTGAGCTTAGTGCCGCAGTAGGCGTACCCTACGAGGACCCGACCCGCTATCGCAGTCTTGCAAGGGTCCTTCAATATCTTACCTTTATGAGACCGGATATTACATATGTTGTCCAGCATGTGTGTTTATTCATGCATGATCCCAGAATTGAGCACATGAATGCACTCAAACGCATCATTCGGTATATTCAAGGTACACTGGACTATGATTTGCATTTATATCCTTCCTCGACATCCACACTTGTCTCGTATAAGGATGTTAATTTGGGTGGTTGTCCATACACTAGACGGTCTACGTCTGGCTATTGTATGTTCCTTGGCAACAACTTGGTCTCTTGGTCTGAGAAGCGCCAGTCGACTCTATCCTGCTCAAGTGCCGAGGCTGAATATCGAGGGGTAGCTAATGTAGTCTCGGAATCATGTTGGTTACGTAATTTGCTTTTGGAGCTTCATTGTCCCATTCAGAAGACAACCTTGGTTTATTGCGATAATATTAGTGCCATCTACCTTTATGGTAATCCGGTTCAGCACCAACGCACTAAACATATCGAGATGGACATTCACTTTATCCGCGAAAAGGTTGCTCGGGGTCAGGTACGCGTCTGTCATGTCCCGTCAAGATATCAAATTGCAGACATCTTTACAAAGGGTCTTCCCTCGGTCCTTTTTGAAGATTTTAGGGACAGTCTCAGCGTTCGAAGACCGCCCGCTATGACTGCGGGGGTGTGTTAAATATACACAATATACATGTATATTGTGTCTCGGATGGCTCTTGGTTTTTAGTCCCCTTTGTACCATGTATATGGGTAAATATTTAGTATCCTATTTTAGGTAATATTGTAATGTAATTAGGATTGTACACTTATCATAATAATTGTATTACCATAAATGTATAGTTAATATCCAAGTAGAATAAGGTTTTAGGAATAGAATTCTCCTATTATGGAAATATGTAACTTGTATAAATAGTCTTTCAATTAATGAAAATAATCAAGGGGATTATTTCTTTCAACATATACCCAGAAAAATATCACAAGCAATCCGCAATAAATACCTCATGTAATTGTTGGATATGTAAAGCACGTACGAGAATAGTAAATAACTATTACAGTGATCGAAAGGATAAACAACAAAGATTACAACAACAAGTTGTCAATCTCTTGATCTTGAATTGGAACTCCAAATCTGGATCTTGTATTCAGAAATACAAGAACATGAATTGCTACACTCGTGGCTTGTTGAACCACTGAGAATCTGAACGGTTAGAGTCCTTTGAGAATCAAGTTCACACCTAAAACACTTAGCAACCAATTAGATAATCATAACACCACCGGCTGAGTCGAGAGATGACTCTTTGTCTTTAAGACAAGATTTTCCCCGTATGTATGCTTTACGGAAGTGTGGACAATAGTCTCCCAAGATGAAACAACAAACTATCAAATGTGCAAATCCTACACAAATGATCCCAGCGAAGAACACGAATAATGAAGATTGCTAAGAGAATGATTGTTTATCAGGAAAACTGATCTATTTTTGGTGTTGTTAACTTGTAAGTATGTTCACTTGTTCATCTATAGAATTGAGCCAAAGGCTTCAATTTATAGGTGTGCAAGATGGCCTTTCAAATGCCCCATAATGGCATTCAATTTCCATGTAATGGATGGCATTTAACCCCCAAGTAATGCAGCAACATAATGGTCCAAGTAATGGTCATTATTGGGTGGATTCAATGCCATTGAAACCACCTCTAAAGCCAAACTTTTGGGATTAAGCAGTCACTGCCAATGAAGCGCCGCGGTGCTAATTCAGCCAGAAACTCACGATGCTCACTACCAATCAGGCGTCGCGATGCTCTGGCGCCGCGGCCCAGTCCGGGAGGCGCCGCGACCCTTTTTTGACTCGTACCATCTTACACTTCGCACAATTCTTCCTTCGTTTATCAATGTGGAACACTTGTTATTTAGACAATAACCGTCCATCATTCTATGTCTCAAACATTTCACTTACGTACTAATATCTCTTTCATTAATGAAATTTACGATACTTGGCACTAAGATTGCACGTGTGTGGAAACGACATGTCCGATGTGCGGGGCCCCAATTGTTCGAGTCATAAATAATAGGATAAATTTAATTCCACATTAGTAAATTTCCAACAATCCCCTCTTGAAAGAGATTTTGGCGCACACACAAGGTGCCTACTTTCATCAATTTTATAGCGAAAAGATATTGCATCAGGAGAGCCGCTTTGAACCTTCCCTAGTTGAATACCATCGGACTTAAGCCAAGACAACAGTACCAACACAATACCTCCTCTTTATTCGTTTCTTCTTATTGTTCTGTCCGTTGTGGCCGTGGACAGTTCACTTGAGGCGGCCTGTCCTCGCACTTAAATAGGTGATCTCCTACAAGGTATCCTGTTATACCCCACTTCATAAATATAAAGAATCATTAAAAGTTTTCCCAACCTTAACCTTAAACGTTTAAGGATCGTTAAAGGTTTGGAATCTTAACATTTATCCACCATGTTGGTAGCACTTTAATGTCAGTCGTATGAACGACTTTGGATTTACGTTTCTTTGCAGAAATCATAATCCGAAGTGTTCTTGCTTCCACCGAAGCACTCAACTGGACCTTTTGCAGCTTAGTTTCCCATTGAACCAAAATCTTGGAATCTCCAGTGCAAAGTTTCGTATTGTTTGGGTTTTAAGCTCATTCCCCTAGACATGCAAAACTCTTGATCTTTGGGTAGTCCCTTAGTTAAAGGGTCTACTATATGCATTGATTAGTAATCAAGGAAGTGACACCCGTGATGATCAACTACCATACGGACTTATGTCTCCGACAGATATGTCCAGACGCTGTCATCTGTGCCCTTCCTATAGCCGATCGGCTAGCCATAGTGTATAACTGCTGAAGGCACGGGTTTCTCCCAATAAGGGACGTCTTTTAAGGAGTCGTGAAGTTACTCAACTTCTTTCATGCTTTGTTTAAAGCGATAAACTCTGATTCCATCATGAATCGGCCGATGCAAGTTTGCTTAGAGGATTTTCCAAGACCCACCAAACACATTTACTTGTGGCATTGGTATTTTTAAGTCTAATGTCCAGTTTGCATCTGTGTTCTTCCAAAACTGCTGGACATCCAGAATACCGTAATCCATAGATAAGCAAACATTTCAGACATCATCATATCCGATTTAACGCCTTCTATCGATCATTTTTAGAATCATGAGTGAACCTTAGTTCAAATGATCTACTTTATAGGCCGATACCAGGTCGGTTGTAGTTTGTAACATACATTGAACTACATATGACATGCGCATATCGCTTCTTGTAAATGGGTGCACCATGATTCCAATCAGTTCTATGATTCATATCCATTGGTGGCTTCAACGAGACTGTAAACTAACTCACAAATGAGTTTGGATTAAGACCAGTCCGTTAGATGTCTTAAAAATCTCAATTCCTAAGATGTCATCTATGGTACCCATATCTTTCATATCGAAACTTTGTTTCAATATGACTTCCACTTTCAGAATGTTGGTTTTTCAACTGTTGTCTTTCTAACTTCAGAGTCAATGTTTCTGTTGTCAGATTCATTATTTCTGTTTTAACTGAAACTTTCAGGACCAAAATGTAAATATTTCAGGGACCAAAATAAAAGTTCAGGAACAGGCCCAACAGTCCAACAAACCAACTATGATCCTTTCCTTCCAACTCTCCGGTTAGGAAGGTGGCATCAACATCCATGTCACGCAAGATTGCAATAGCCCTGGATGTTAAGCTATTCACAGGGGAGCACATGTCCAAGTAGCCGAGGCCTTATACTCGTCAGTAGATCCATCTACTTTGTATTCACTTTTGAGTATCCACTTTTACAACCCAAAGGTTTTTTTCCTAGAGGAAGGTCAACCATTATACAAGTATGGTTCTATATGATGAAATCTATTTCTCTCTCTGTAGCTTCTTTCCAAAGCAGCGCTTTTGGAGATTATAATTCCTTGTTAATTGTCCATGGTTCGTTCTCAACCATACAAGCTAGAAGGCCTAGAATAAGTCTTTGTCCCCTCTTTGCTCCGTCTCCGTTCAACATCTAGAATCTCTGAGTTCTGTAAATTTGGAACATTAAGTTTTGGATAATCAGCAACTTCCTAGTCATGTATCTCTGGAAAGTCTGGTTCTGGACAATCAGGCACTCGTGGGTTCTTGTTAACCTTGAGCAATTACTTCTTTTTCCTTCTCAAGGAAAGTTATCATCAAAGAATTCAACATTCTTTGACACCAAGAGGTGATAAGCACTACTGTAATTTGCAGATCCAGTGGATATGCAATCTACAGTCTTAGGTCCAACTTGACCTATTTCGGTATTCCAACCTCTACCAAGCCACCCCACATCACAACATTTATAGGTGGGATCATTTCCATGTTTCATATGGAGGGTTATCATTATCCTTATGCGGAGTTCTATTGAGAATCACATTAGCAGTAAGGATCACCTTGCCCTATATATTTTGGGCGTACAGCTTTACGCTTGGCTAAAACTGTTAGACTGAGGTGAGTAATAAGCAGTCGTTTGATGAACGATGTTTCACATTCTCCCCCTCTATCACTACGAATTCCTCAATCCGTAGGCTTAGTTGATTTTTAACTTCTGCTTTGTAGCTCTTATCTGCTTCAACAACTTTATCTTTGCTTTTTAACAAACAAATGATGCAATACATTGTACCATCGTCAATGAAGGTCACAACGTACTTGTCTCCCCCCTCTATTTTGTACAAACTTCAAATCACCCATGTAGGTGTGACTAAGTTCTAGAGGAGTAGTGCTTCTTTCGCTATTCCTTTGACGGAATGGAAAGGTGATTTTGCCTCTTCGCCCACCTCACATTTATTTTGAGGGTTTAAGTCGACAGAAGGCACAATCTCAGCTTCGTTAGCTTTTGAATGACTTTATATTAACGTGTCTTAATCTATGATAGCATAGATGCACGGATTACAAATATATCATTCATTTGGCTACAGACATAATGTACCATTCTTTGTTATTACAGACCTGTTGGACTAGTCTCAAACCAGCTTGACCAACAGCGTCCCTTAAACCAAGTTTGGGACATGTATCACCTCCTTTTAGAGTGATCTCACTCACTGAAGTCCTATTGAGGACAACCTCTCCAACCCCTTATACTTTAGAGGTGGCGTTGCTTCACATGAATAACCTCTTGCCCGTGGTTATGGCTTAATCGGATCATATGTGATTTGGATACTCTGTCTCATTCCAGTTGCTTTGGCAGACTGAGTGTCCAATTTCTTTTTTGCCTTTCTTTTGGCCTTCAGATCATTTAAGACCTGGAAACTCTGGCCCACCTCACTAGGTATCCATTATTTTTCTGCCTTTCTTTTGGCCTTCAAATAACTTAAGACCTGAAAACTCTGGCCCACCTCACTAGGTGTCCATTACTTTTCTGCCTTTCTTCTGGCCTTCAGATCATTTAAAATCTGGAAACTCTAGCCCACTCCAGTCGCCCGTAGGATTTGTACGACTGAGTGTCCAATATCATCCTATCAAATGAAGGGTCTTCCATCAGATAGTGTGACAGGTTCAACGTCTTAAGATAAGCCATTATCTTTTAATCTTCTTCCTTTGAGATTGGTGCCCAGACAATTCCTAGCGCTTGCTTAAGAGTGATAATAGTTTTCACACATTCAGTGGATCTCTATCCTTCGTATGTGCGAACATACTTTACACACTTTTAATAATTACACCCAAAAGAATTTGATCTTTTTAAGTTTTGTTTACAATTGTCCAATCTTTATACGGGAAGGAAGAAGATTCAATGTCTAATTTTAGAGTGTAGGGAATATATGAGTTTTTAATGAAAACACTTTCATATTTCCAGCCTTGCTTTACACACTTTTATTCAGATATTAACTAAACACATTATAGATAAGGAAGGATAATTAACTTAGACCTTTTGGATTCTGGCCCACTTCAGTTAGACTGAGTGTCCATATCCTCCTTGCTATATTTCAGATCCTTTGTCTGGGACAGATATAGGCGCTCTGTTACATGATAGAACATCATCTTCAGTCTTCTCCTCTTGTCCCAGTTGACATCCTCAACCTCTCGTGGGTGCTTGTTTCCACCACTCTCAAGAGCGGTGACAGCAACTCGTCCTCGATCTTTAGCTGTACTAGCATGACTATCAGCAGTATCTTGAAGTTCAACATCAGATCCAAAGATCCCACCTTTGACAGAAAGAGCTTTGTAATTGTCATCAAAGAGAGACCCAAAACTATGACCAGATTTGAAAGCACGGTTGTTGATAGAGACAGTGTTTGAACTGTCAACAGAACTGTTTTAAAAAAGAAAACCACATCCAGATTAGGAATCATATCTGCTGGCAAACATCTTTCGAGCACTAATACAATCTTGTCTTAAAATCTTTGGATATGTAAAACACGTACGGAAATAGTAAATAACTATTACAATGATCGGAAGGATAAATAGCAAAGATTACAATAACAAGTTGTCAATCTCTTGATCTTGAATTGGAACTCCAAATCTGGATCTTGTATTCAGAAATACAAGAACATGAAATGCTACACTTGTAGCTTGTAGAACTGCTGAGAATCCAAATGGTTAGAGTCATTTGAGAATCAAGTTCACACCTGAAACACTTAGCAACCAATTATATAATCACAACACCACCGGCTGAGTCAAGAGATGGCTCTCTGTCTTTAAGACAAGATTGCCCCCGTATATAGGATTTACAGAAGTGTGGACAATAGTATTCCCAGATGAAACAGTAAACTATCAAATGTGCAAAGCCTACACAAATGATCCCAGCGAAGAACACGAATAATAAAGATTGCTAAGAGAGGGATTGTTTATCAGGAAAGCTGATCTCTTTGTGGTGTTGTTAACTTGTAAGTATGTTCATTTGTTCAACCGGACGCATAGCGACTCTAAGAAGGTTTATCTCCCGGTCATCAGAAAAGTGTCACATGGTCTTTTCACTTCTAAATAAGAAAAATGATTTTGTTTGGATGCTCGAGTGCCAGCAGACCCTATGGAACCTGAAATCTTTCTTAGCTGGTCCTCTGCTAATGTCGAAACCAAAAGACGGAGGACAATTACTTAGATATCTTGCAGTCACGGAGGTGGCAGTAAGTGCAGTTCTGGTTAGAAAATTACTTCCTATATGCCTCTAACATTATCAAGAATCTAATCTCTGTTAGAAAATTTGCAACTGATAATTCTGTATCTATTGATTTTGACCCATTTGTTTTTTATGTGAAGGACCTACGTACGGAGAGACTTCTTACGAGATGCAATAGTTTGGAAGACCTTTATACTTTCCTATCCATATCCGCTGCCAGTGTCAATCCTCCCACATCTCTAGCTACAATCTCCTCCTTAACGTGGCATAGTAGACTTGGACATCCCGGAGCTCCTGTTTTTAATTTTCTTAGAAATCACAATTTAATTAAATATAATAAAGGGAACCTTTCCCAAAACTACTACTCTTGTCATCTTGGAAAGCATGTTAGACTTCCTTTTACGTCATCTTTGAGTATTACTTTTTCTCACTTCCTATGGGTTTATCCACTCAACTTTAAATCTCAGGTCTACTCAAAGTTTCTTGAATTTCGTACGTATGTTAAAACACAATTTGAATAAAAATATTTCAGTGTGACAATGGTCGTGAGTTTAATAATTCTCTCTTTCATAAATTCTATGCGGCTAATGACATGGTCTTTCGTTTCTTCTGCCCCCATACTTTCCCACAAAATAGTAAAGCCAAACGAATTTTCCGCACCATTAACAATATGATTCGTACCTTACTTTTTCATACATCTCTCCCCCCAACTTTTGGGTATATGCATTAAAAATGGAAGAATACCTTCTTAATATACTACCTACCCGTACACTCCAAAATAGGACCTCTACCGAGTTCCTATTTCGCCGAATCCCTGCGTATGATCACCTTCAGATTTTTGGTTGTCTATGCTACCCGAATCTTACCTCTATCGTCCCTCACAAATTAGCATCTCGTACCACCCCGTGTATTTTCTTGGGTTTCCCGTCGAACCATAAGGGGCACTTATGCTATAATGTGTCCAGATATAAAATCATAGTCTCCTGCCATGTCACGTTTGATGAGAACATTTTTTCCTTTGCCAACATCCACCAATTTCGAGCCACCGATTACGAATTCCTTAATGACCCGGATACCTCACCTCTCATTCAAAATGCACTACATTAGCCAAATACCATCCCGTCAAACACCTCCCCATCGCCGATTCACGGACCCCATTGCCCCACTCCATCGCCTCAGCCCCGCTGCCCCACTCCATCGCCTCTGCCGCAAACAACCCTGCCCCATCACCCATCCTGTCTCCCAGTCACTCGACACACTGCCCAGTCACCCAACACACTGCCCAGTTACCCAACACACTGCCCAGTCACCCAACACACTTCCTAGTCCCGTCAGTCCACTGCCTCCGGAAATGTCACCCGAGCCCCATTCCCCACAGCCCTACCTACCACCACACTACCCATGATCCAGCCCCAGCCCATTATATATAAACACGTGCACAACACAGAATCTTCAAACCAAATGTTCACTTTAACCTATCCACTCAAACTATCTCACCTATTCCTAAAAATCCAAAATTAACCAAACTTGACCCAAATTGGAATGCGGCCATGTGTGATGAGTTTAATATATTAACTAATCATCAGACTTGGTATATTGTCCCAAAACCAGAGGGAGTGAATGTGATTCATTGTATGTGGCTCCATCGTCACAAATTCAGAGACAATGGTGAGCTTGAACGTCATAAGGCTAGACTTATGGCTAATGGTACATGGCAACATGAGGGAGTTGATTGTGGTGAGACCATTAGTCCGGTAGTCAAACCAGCCACCATTCACACCGTGTTGAGCATAGCTATGGGGAAGAATTGGCCTATTCACCCGCTTGATGTAAAAAATGCTTTCGTACATGAAGATTTGAAAGAAATCGTTTATATGCATCAACCGTCTGACTTTGTTTATCTGGAGGTTCCTCAGTATGTTTGCCATCTTTGTAAGTCACTATATGGTTTAAATCAACCCTCAGGGCTTGGTATGAGAGGTTTGCTACATACATTATATAGATCGGGTTCGTATGCAACAAGAGTGATCATTCACTCTTTATTTTCATCGAGGTACTGACACAACTTACATTCTTTTATATGTGGATGATATTGTTCTGACAGCTTCTTCTGATACACTTAAACACGAGATCATTGCCTTGCTCAAGTTCAAATTTGCTATGACAGATTTGGGTAAATTGAGTTATTTTTGGGTATATCAGTGATCAGATCCGTACACGCCATGTTCTTATATCAACATAAGTATGTAGATGAGATTGTCTACCGGGCTAAAATGGAAAACTGCAAGATCATGTCCACTCCTGTCGACTCCAAGTCAAAACTCAATGCAAATGACGGGGATCCTATCAGCGATCCCTCTCTTTATAGGAGTCTTGTAGGTGTTTTTCAGTATGTCACCTTCACTCGGCCCGATATTGTATATGATGTTCAACAGCTGTGCTTGTTCATGCACGCTCTAGGGAGCCTTACTTTACAGCTCTTAAATGTATCATTCAGCACATCAAATGCACTCTTGACTATGGACTACATCTATATCCCTCCGTACCGACTAGATTGTTGTCTTATACGAACGTCGATTGAACAGGCTGTCCGGAGACTCATCGCTCTACGTCGGGCTATTATGTATTTTTGGGTAATAATATTATTTCATGGTCTGCCAAGCGGCAAGCCACGCTTTTACATTCGAGTGCATAAGCAAAATATCGAGGTGTTGCAAACGTTATTGCCGAACTATGTTGGCTCCATAATCTCCTTCTTGAGCTTCATTGTCCCTTACGTAAGGTATCTTTGGTTTACTGTGATAACATATATCCTGTCTACTTGTCTCATAATCTGGTTCAGCATCAACAAACCATACATATTGAGATGAATATTCACTTTATTCGCGAGAAGGTTGCAATAGGTCACGTTAGGGTGCTACATATTCCTTCTTCATATCAGTACACATATATCTTCATTAAGGGGCTTCCTCGGCAAATGTTCCTTGATTTTAGATCTAGTCTTAGCGTTCGACCCCCTCCCGCTCCGACTGTGGGGGTGTGATAGTGAATATATTTTCATATATTCACCATATATTATGTAATTAATATTTTAGTGTAATTATGTAAAGTAGAGATCCTTATTCCATTAGAATTACAATTGTACACACTATATATATTGTATTAATGAAAGGATTTCACTCAAGCAGATTTACACTATTCTACACTTACCTTCTTGAGAACTGGAGTTGCCATTGAAAAATTCCTTCTCACTAGCAACGAAAAAAATCCTAGGCAATCTAGGTATTTTCGTGGGAATTGTTACACGGTGATATAAGCACTTGGGGATTTACCGCGGACTTTCGTAGATACCTATTTACTTGAAAATTTGTTTATGGGGATTTACCTAGGGATAACATTACTGTTGGAAATTTACTAATGTGGAATTAAGTTTATCCCATTATTTATGACTCGAACAATTAGGGCCCCGCACGTCGGAAATGTCATTTCTACACACGTGTAATCTTAGTGTCAAGTATTGTAAATTTCGTTAATGAAAGAGATATTGGTACGTAAATGAAATGTTTAAGACATAGAATGATGGATGGCTATTGGCTAAATAACAAGTGTTCCACATTGGTAAACGAATGAAAGATTATACGAAGTATAAGATGGTACGTGTCAGAAAAGAGCCGCGGCGCCTCTCGAACTGGGCCGCGGTGCCCCCTTGCAGCGCCTAATTGGCAGTGAGCATCGTGAGTTTCTGGCTAAATTAGCACCGCGGCGCTAATGTGGTAGAGCCGCGGCGCTTCATTGGCAGTGACTGCTCGACGGAATCCCAAAGATTTAGCTGTTGATGGGGTTTCAATGGCATTGAATCCACCCAATAGTGGTCATTACTTGGACCATTATGTTGCTGCATTACTTGGGGGTTAAATGCCATCTATTACATGGCAATTGAATGCCATTATGGGGCATTTAAAAGGCCATCTTGTATACATATAAATTGAGGCCTTTGGAAATGTCTCAATGACTCTATTAATGGTGTATTGGTCTGATTATGACTTAAATCATTCATATGGTGTAGATAATCGTTCATAGAGATTACGAGGACCCACGAAACTTAGATAATTTCGACAACAAGGTATGCAAGTCTCTTTCTTCCTTTTGGCATATTCTACGTACAAAACATAACCGAAATATTTTTCCATAAAGTACTCTACTCTTAGTAGTTAAGAATGATCATGTTATTGACTTTTATGTAAAAGCCTGTTTAAATATGTTTCTAAGTCCTTATTGAGGCATACGGAAAATATGTTGATATTCACAGTGTTAGCCAAAGGTACAAGGATATTGGGCCAGGATGTGTTATTGTCATTCATGCATTCTCATTTGCATTGCATTCATATATTATCCTGGACCACTTGTGTTATGCACATTACTATATGGTAAATATTATATATATAGGGGATATAAGGAAAGAGAAATGCGTTATATACGCACACCACCTGCAGCTAGTACAGACTATCACAAAAGAGCCCTAACATGCCAATATGATGTGATGTGATATGATGATGTGATGCTTGTGTGGCTTATTGGGACGGGTCATCATCTTCTTCGATTTGACTCTCCGAGGATTGAACTTGAAGCGCCACAATACAATTCCTTTTGATTCTCAATGTTCATCTCATAAGTTTTGAGAATGCTCATCAAGGTATGAAGGTCCATGGTGGCAAGATTGTGATATTCTTCATTAGCACAATTCTTTAAATGAACTTTTCAGGAGAGCCTTTTCAACAAGTTGAGTGTTGGTTAATGGTTCACCAAACACTTGACATTCATTTGAGATGTCAATCAACTTTTCAAAATAATATTTAATATCATCCGCTTCTTCCATCCTTAAACGTTCATATTTACTCATGAGCATGAGTAGCTTTGTTCGACGAATACTTGAGCTACCTTCACAATGAATATGTAAAGTATCACATGCATCCTTAGCCTTGGGGCAGTTTTGAATGAGTTTGAACTTATACATATCAAATCATCCAAAAATTACATTTAAGGATTTTTCGTTAAAGCTAGCATTATTGGTTTCTTCTGTAGTCCATTCAGATTCAAGTTTAACAAAAATGTCACCTTCCTCATCTGGTGGAAATATTGGAACAACATACCCATTGGTTATAGATCTACATGCCCTAATATCAATTTATTTGATATGAGAACGTATGCGAATCTTCCAATAGGCATAATTTGATCCATCTAAAATAGAAAGCCTACCAATAGTTGGGTTTGCCGGATTCATAGCTTATGACAACAAGACCAAACACTTATTGTGTTAAGTGTCGGCTCTGATACCACTTGAAGGGCGTAAAATGCTACGAAAAGTAAAAACTATATGAAATAAATCGAATGCCAATTCTATTTCCGAATGTTGGCAATTATGTCGTCCGACACCAATAACAACACTTAGCAAAACATAAATTTTAAAGAGTAAATGCAGCGGAATTTAAAGAACACAAAGGTTTAAATTTTCATAAGTTATATATATTATATAACTTATGATGGTCAATGACCAAATGTATTGTATATATATTATATACAACAATACAAATTCCCTTCTTTACAGATTTACAATATAAAATGGAAAGGAATTAAAAGTTGAAGTCGCAGATGACTTCTGCCTGAAAAATCTAACTAAGTAGACATAGACAACCTCTCATTACAATCGCTCCATACAAAACTAATCTAGAATCTAAAGAACAATTGTAATGTTGGACAGAATGTTGCCAACACACTCAGACAACACTTGTGATCCAGATTTATGAGATGAAATCCCGAGAGCTCTCTTGATATTTTTACTTTATGATTCTGGATATCGATTCACTGTAGTAGCCACTCTATTTATAGTAGAGAGTCTTTCTTGAAAAGCTCATCGATCGGTTGTGGAGGTTGAGGAAAAGGTGGGCAGCTGGTAGGATTTGTTGGAGACGATCAAGGAGCAAAAACCTCTAACAACTTTGGCTTGTTCCTCACAAAAAGCAGCAGCCTTGACTCGTTCTTCACATGTGTTTACCAACTCTTTTTATCTTTCCAAGTCATATTTACCACATAGTAATCATTACGTGAAGTAAGGGAAAATTAGTTCTAAAAAATATTGGTCTGAATGTTGTGCAACATTTGTCCCAACATTCTTATACATTCGAATCAATAATTTAGAAGATATGTTGGGTCAAATGTCACAACATCAAATCCAACATTAACAAGTAGCTAGTACTATCAAGAAATAGTCTGCTTTATTTTTTTTTGTTGAGAGGGATGACATTCTCTGACTATATATTTTCAACTTACAAAGTGTCCTAATTTTACAGTAAAAAGAGATCGAGAAAACTCATACTTCCTTTCGTCTTAATTTATATGACATACTTTTCTTTTTAGTCAATCACAAAAAGAAAGATACATTTTCTTATTTGACAATTATAACCATACAAATATCTTTGACTTGTTTTAGATCACAAGATTCAAAAGTCTTCCTTTATTTCTTAAACTTCGTACATAGTCAAACTATATCATATAAATTAGGAGGTAGGAAGTATTAGACCAGAAACAATGAAAAGAATAAAGGATACTAGCTCACTTTACGAAACATCCTATGTTCATGTGGTGCTCGGGGAAGGATCACTGTCCAAAAGAGTGTGATGAGGCTGCCTACCCTAATGCAAGTATGTATTGAGGTTGATTTCACAGCTTAAATTCGTGACTTATAAATTATACGGAGACAATTTTGCGCTTGCTCCAAGACTGTCGTTTCTTTAAAAATAAAAAGAATAAAATGAGAATACATGACATAAGATTTCAACACAATTAAGGCATTTCTTCCAATGCACGAGTCATTCAACACCTAGACACGCACAAACAAAATGTGCTAATAGTAATTAATTAGTTAAAGGTTGTAGGTCCACAATGGTAGGCGGTAGCTAGAAGGTCATTTTCAAGTGGAATAATGCGATGAATCTGGGTTGTTGCTTGATTTCGACCATCCCCATGGATATAGCAAGAAAAAGAGGAAATTTAAATTTGACTAAAGTAGAAAACAAATGAACAATGGTGATTCTAATTATACAATTTTGTAGTCCACAAAATTCCACTGCTTTTCTGGGCCAATATTCCACTATAGGAGCCAATGAACCCATAAAGTCTAACTAGTACTCCTCCCTTTTCATTTTACTTGTCCCTTGTACTAAAAATATATTTTTTTACTTGTCTATTTGTTTTTACTTATCTATTTTAACAAATCAGAAAAGATTTATTACATATTTTCTTTCACTTTTACCTTTACCAATAAGTAACTATATAAAATAAATAATAATTAAATTTAAATTTTCAAAATATAATTAATAAGGTTAATTCAGTAAAATAAACTCCTAATAAATACTCATTCAAGTCGGGCCAAGTAAAAAAGGAACAGAAAGAGTTACTCCTCTCGTTCACTATACTAAAAATAAATGGTACAATTTTACTTTTCCAATTTCAAAAACCAAGACGATATTTATCACTTTGTTCCTAATTTACTTTATTATTAGCTATAATTATTTCACAATGTATTTCCCAAAATATTAAGTTTATTATATTCAAAGGGCGATATACTAAACTTAACATTTTATTAATTACTTTTTAAGGATATGTCTAGTCTACAAGTAAAACGGGAAGGAGGGACTATATTATAAGTAATTAAACTCTCAAACTAATAACGTGGCAGAGACGTTATTGTGGTTCTAGATGGTCAAATGCATGCTCTAGTCTTAATGAGTCCACATTAAAAGACCCTTTCAACTTACAAAGGTTAAAGACATACGCCAAATTAAAATTTAAAAACAATATAATAGTACCTTATATCACATTACTCCTATAAACTACTCCATAGTAACTATCTGGCAAGCTGGATATATGCTAACAACAAGAATACACATAAATATGCCTCCGGGCACATGCGAATTGGTGAGTGACAAGGTGATTGGGGTACAACCACTCCGACGTCGCGGGTTCGAATCCGTGTGATGACAGTCTTTGCTGAAATATTGCAAGGGTTGTTGCTGGGTTCGTGTCCCGTTGGTCCTCTCCCTTGCAAAGCTGCCACTCGCGTATATCCCTCGATTTACATCTCACATGGCCAAAGGGCCTCTGGTACAGGTGGGGGGTTTCGCCTTCGGGACTTTACACATAAATATAATGTGTTATGTACTTTATAGCCCATGTAGAGAAAGGTACGTAGTACCCATCCATATCAACTGTGAGATCAGAGAATCAGAAAGAAAATATATTCGTTACTATAACAAGCCTACTTCATATTCCATTATACACCTAATTAATCGATTCGTCGGTAATCAATAGACACTTTTACACGTACCCACATGCTTGCAACTCACTAATTCATCAAACTACTATATCTTTTTTGGTGCCATCCAAATATTCTCCTTCGTCCTCATCCAACTATATGTCTCCAAGCAAATAGAGAATATTATTGCAATTTGGGCCACTAGCCAGTATGCAGGACCAAAGAAGAAGTTTCTCATTCAGTTCCTTTGATTTAAACTCTTCTAATAATAGCGGCCTCTTCTCTTCTGATGATGATGATTTATTCGCTAGTAATTTTGTTACGTACGATACGGATGATGATGAGGGTGCGTACATTGAAATAAACCTTAATCTGCAGCCTAGAAAAACATCGGTACGAGTCGATGATGGAGGTATCATTAAGAGGAATTTTTGTATAGATGAGAAGGAATCTAATTCTTCAGAGGTGGAGTCACGGATATCTTTTTCATCAGCTGGAATTCCTCCGAGTGAGACAACATCATGGGATACAAAACAACATGCACAGGGAACAACGACAACTAAGCCGAGGCTAGGAGTTTTTATGTCGTTGGCTCGCATTGTGAACGAGTTCATGGCTGCATCGTCGGGCAAGACATCAAATTCAGTGAGAGCAATAGAAGCTAATAATGTTGCTCAACAATATGGACGTGCTCATCTTCAGGCCGTCTCTAAAGCTGACTGCACAGAGATTTTACGCACCAGGTAATTAATACTTTATGTTTCAATTTATGTGATATTTTTTGTTTTTCGAAATTTAAACCATATAAACTTTGATCAATATTCTAATATATATTTTTCATCATATTGATAAGAGAGGAATTTCAACTTATAATACTTTTTGGAATATTTTAATTTTTAATTTAAAATTTTATATTAATCTAATTCAAATTAGCTTAAAAAATAATCAAATTAATTATCGAAAAATGAAAAATACCACATAAATTAAGATAAAATGAGCATTCTTTTGACCCTGTAAAAATTGTGTTGCTTCTGTATTCAAACATTGTGTTTTAAAATTCTATAGTAGCCTGGTAAATGGTCAATGGTCAATGGTCTGCCTTAATTAGTAAGTTTTCATGAGTGGGTCGTTCAACTGGGGCGGAGTGGTTGGGGGGGGGGGGCGGAGGCAGAGGAAGAATAAAATGAAAAGTATACCAAAGAGGCAAAGACCATAGGTTAGGACGGGTAAATCTTACTATTATTGTAGAGTAGAGTCGTCTAAAAGAATTAGTATAAGACCTAACTTTATAAATATACTACTATATTTCAACTTTAAGACGAATACTTTTCTATATATAAGGATTTTTTTTAATTTTTTTTAGTTTTACACTTAATGTCTTATGGCCATAAAACTGTCGTAGTAGTATGGTTAACACCACAAGTTCTAAGTGGGGGCAGCTGGAGCTTTAAGTATCCGGTTCATCTGAATTCCGTAATTCTGATACGAATATAAATTTATGAGCATAAATTTATTAAAATTACAATAAATAGTAGATATGAAATCATAACTTTTAAAAATATAATGAATTTAAAGATAAGAACCTTAAACATTGATCACATATAACTTAAATTCTACATTCGCCTCTAGTTTCAGTTAATAAATTATTAATTAAAACTCAGCAATTTAAAAAGCTAGAATCCTGAATTCATAAGCTGCAAATCATAACTTCGCCTCTAATATGTTATATTACATTTTGCAGGAAAGACTGCACGATTGTTGCTAATTCAAAGCGCAAAGGCATTATGAACTTTATTGTAAAATTAAAGTACAAAAATATTCCATCAATGTTAGTTACCATGGTGACACCCAAACCCAAAACCCGACAAATTCACTCCAGACAACCGTTGCTACAACGAGGCAGCAGCACTCGCAGGAATCCGATGAACAATGACAATTTGAAATTAAAAACTCGCAATTATTTTGATCTTGATTATCAAGATCAAAACCGAGACAAATCATCAACATCATCATCTGTCGCGGGCATAATAAACTTTAAGGCAATGAGAGGAGTATTAGACGCTCTAATTGTCAGGATTGATCGTTATAGTGCAAAAACAGGGACATTATCCGCCAACCAGCAAAATAAAAGTAAAAGTTGTCCAAGCTCTATTAAGTCGTCACCAATGCATAACAATGTATGTGATGATGAAGTTAGAAAATTTTATTCGAGGGATAATTCTGTTCAGGCTGCTATTGCTCACTGTAAGAAATCATTTGGCACCCAAGCTGAATTTGATTTTCATCTTTGAAAGTGCCCTTTTAATTAGTCTCTTCTTGTTCTAGAGTTGATTCTTGTATATAATAAAAGGTTAAGTAAATCCATATTGGCCAATAAATTGGGCTTCTTTTTTCCTTTTCCCAATTGATGCTGAAGGATAAAAATGAATGCAATATTCCGCTATGAAAATAAAATTTTAAATTACTATGGGTGTGTTCGGTAGGGACGAAAATATTTTCCAATTTTTTCATGTTCGTTTGGTCAATATTTTTTGGAAAATATTTTTTAGGAAAACAAGTTTCTTAAAAATGACTTCCCTAATCAAAGTAGGGAAAACAAGTCCACAAGTGATATTTTGTTAAGAGTTTCACATCAGATATTGAATGGGAACATGAACTTCTTATATGGACTTGGACAATCCTCACCCTACAAACTATCTTTTGGGGTTGAGTTAGGTCCAAGATCCATTCTTTACATGGTATCAGAGTAAGGCTCATTCCAATTCTTCGTTCACCGATGTTGGGCCCCCAAATTATATTATTCACGCTCCAGTTAACAAGGTCTGGGCATGCGGGGGAGTGTTAAGAGTCCCACATCGGATATGGAATGGAAACATGGACTTCTTATATGGATTTTGACAATCCTCACCCTATAAGCTAGCTTTTGAGGTTGGGTGGCCCAATATCCATTTCTTTACATATTTCACCAACCACCCAACCCACCCCCAACTACCAAACCCCAACCACCCAACCCACCCACAACTACCAAACCCCAACCACCCAACCCACCCCAACTACCAAACTCCACCACTCCCACAACCCCACCACCCCCACCCACCATCCCTCCACCACCCTACCACCCCCTCCAAGATTCTTTTTTTAAAGTTTTTTATTTTTTTGGGTTTTCTACACAACCCCACACCCTCTAAATAATATTATTTTTTTCTTAAAAAGTTAAAAAATGTTTTTTACACCCCACCCCCTTCCCTCCCTCCGGACCCAACAACCCACCACCCCATCCATTTTTTTAAAAAGAGTTTTGATTTTTTTTTTGTTTTCTACGACACCCCATCCCCCCCCACTCCCGAATTTTCTACTTCATATTTACATATACCTTTATAAAAAAATTAGAAAAATGAAAAATTTGCGTGGTTAAATTTAGTATGGGGTGAGTGGTGGGTAATAATTTTTTTTTTCATTTTTTATAATTTTTTATAGAAGTAAAATAAAATATATGAAATATAAAATTTGGGAGGGGGTGGGAGGGTTGGATGGAGTGGTGGTGTGGGGTAGGGTGGGGTGGGGTTGGATGGAGTGGTGGTGTGGGGTAGGAGGGGTGGGGTTGGGTGGGTGGTGGTGTAGGGTAGGGGTGGGTGAAGATGAAGTGCGTTTGAGGATAGGGGTGGGATTTGGTCGGTGGTGGGTGGGGTGGGTTGTGGGTGTGGTGTGGGTATGGGTGGTGGGGCTTGGGTCGGTATTTTCGAAAAATATTTTCTACCAATCATTGAACATGAAAGAATAAGTAAGAAATTCACTTATTTTCTACTACCCAACCAAACATGAGAAAATAAGTAGAAATTTCCTTATTTTTCAAGAACACATTTTCAAAGAAAATATTTTTCATGGAAAACATTTTCCTCCGTACCAAATATACCCTATATGTATTGATAGTACTACAAAATATTTTTACACTAACACGTGAATAAAGACAGGTAGTAATTGTCTATATTAAGCATGTGATGATAACCTAAATGAAAGATACCGTGTATATCACACGAAAACCGTATATATCAGTTTTGTAGAATGTATATCTACTTATCATAACTATTAGAATTCTTGTACATATATAATTATGGTAGTAATTTTATATTAGGAAAATATAGTAGTCTTGTATTAGAAAAAGGTAGAATTATTTTCCATAATTACATATTGTATATATAAACCTTTTCATTAATGAAAATAATAAGGGGATTAATTCTCTTTCATGGTATCAGCAGTCTAGGGCAAACTTTTCCTTATCCAAAAATATCCTCCTTCCGCCGCCCTACTCCACCAGTGGCCGTCAGCCGTACCCCATCCCTTCAAATTATATTTTCTTCCGAATCCATAAATTCTCTTCTTGTTCTTTCATTATGTCTACCACAAAGAACACCTTTCATCATGCCCTTGCAGTCTCCAACATCAAGAAGGTGCCTACCACCGATGATGAAATAGAGTTGTGGACAACTCTTGATGTTACGGTGCTCCAATGGATTTATTCCACTATCTCTATGGACCTCTTGCAGACTATTATTGAATCTGACGCCACGACAATGGAATGCGTGATATATTCCAGGATAACAAAAATTCTCGTGCCGTGACCCTTGAGCAGGAATTCTCCCATTTCAACATGGAGGATTTTCCGAATGCCTCCGCCTATTGTCAAAGGCTCAAGGAGTTGTCGGATCAACTCAAGAACGTTGGCACTCCCGTCACGAATGATCGTCTTGTTCTTCAGATGGTTGCAGGCGTCTCCGAGGCTTATAATGGCGTTGGGACGCTTCTTCGTTAGAGTAATCCTCTCCTGCAGTTCTACCAAACACGTTCCATGCTCATATTAGAAGAAGTCGGCGTGGATAAAAAGACGGCAATCAGAGCCAATTCCGCCATGATGGTGGCCATGTCTGATGCCTCTTACTCATTCTCGGACAATTCTAGCCAAAATTGTAACAATGGTGGCGGTAAAAAGGGCCAAAATTGAAACAATGGAGGTAAAAACTGCGGTGGTGGCAGTGGCGTAGGATGAGGTGGCAGTGGCCAGCCGGCTAGGCCACAACACCACTGGCCGCAGCCTTGGGCCAATGCATAGTGGCTGTGAGGCTGGGGCAGTGGCCCACGCCATAATTTCCAGCGTTTGGGCCAGCATTTCTAGCAGCTAATTGGGCAAGGCCCAATGGCCTTTAGCCGTTCTAGCAGACATATCAGTCACAAACTGGACCTTGGCTGGCTTGCCTGCTTGGGCCTCGGCCCCAGCAGGCCTTCGCTGCTGCGGGCCCCGCACCGACCCCGACTCCCAAAAATATCGAGGCAGTGATGCATACATTTGGATTAAGTACTCCGGATGCAAATCGGTACATGGATACCGGTGCTACTTCTCACATGATGTCCACACCAGGTAATCTCTCATCTTATTTCAATTTGAGCAATAATCGTGGCATCATTGTTGGTAATGGTAATTCAATTCCAATTCGTGGTTATGGTCACACAAATTTATCTCCCCCGAATCCACCTTTAGCCTTGAAAAATGTCCTTCATGTTTCTCACTTAATTAAAAATTTGGTGTCTATTCATAAATTTACAATTGATAATTAAGTTTCTGTTGACTTTGACCCTTTTGGATTTTCTGTGAAGGATTTCACGACAGCGATACCTCTAATGAGATGTAATAGTCGGGGTGAGCTTTATCCTATCACTACACCCACCACCACCACCACCACCACCACTACCACTAATTGAGCCACGCCGTCAATGTTTGCCGCTTTAGCACCCTCCTTGTGGCATGCACGTTTGGGTTATCCGGGAGCGTATGTTCTTTCCTGTCTTAAAAATAATAATTTTATTGCTTGTAATAGTACACATAGTACTAATATTTGTCCTTCTTGTCCGCTTGGGAAACATGTTAGATTACCGTTTGTCGCCTCTAATTCTAGTACTTTGATGCCATTTGATATTATTCATAGTGATTTGTGGACATCTTCCTTTTTGAGCTCCTTGGGCCATCGTTATTATGTGTTATTTTTGGATGATTATTCTAATTTTTGTGCACTTTTCCATTATCTAAAAAGTCTTAAGTTTTTTTCACATTTTTATCGTTTAGGGCATTCATCCATACCCAATTTGAATGAAAAATTAAAAATATTCAATGTGATAATGGAAGAGAATTTGATAATGAGACATTTCATGATTTTTGTAATGTTTATGGAATCTCTTTTAGGTTTTCTTGTCCTCATACATCCTCACAAAATGGGAAAGCCGAAAGAAAAATTCGCACCATTAATAATATTGTTCGGACTTTACTAGCCCATGCTTCCTCACCACCTTCCTTTTGACATCTGCATTACAAATGACTACTTACCTCCTTAACATACTCCCTAGCAAAGGATTAGCATACCAATGTCCACTAAAATTTCTTTATCATAAAGATCCTTCGTATTCTCATCTTAGAATGTTTGTGCTATCCTCTCTTCCCGTCTACTATAATTAACAAACTTCAAGCCCGTTCTACCGCTTGTGTATTTTTGGGTTATTCATCTAATCATTGTGGTTACAAATATTTTGATTTATCCTCTAATAAAGTCATCATAAGTCGCCATGTCATTTTTTATGAAACCTAATTTTCGTTTGCTAAATTGTGTAATTTGGTGTCTAATTCTTATAATTTTTTGGACGATGGGCTCTCACCGTATATGGTTCACCATTTAGTCCGATCCTAGCCTCGGGATATGGACCCACAGACCCTCCGTGACCAGTCTTCGCCAGCAGGCCCACTGCCTGCTATCCCAATTGTCTGAAATCCAGTCTCGGTTTCTCGGCCAACAAGACCACTACCTGCTGGCCCATCTCACATTTCTCCCGATCCAGATTCTTGGACAGCAAGCTCACTGCTTGCTGGCCCAAATCCTTCCCTTCCCGATCCAGCCTCTCGGCCAACAGGCCCACTGCTTGCTGGCCCAATATTTCAGTCCGTCAGTCCTGTCATCCAGCCAGCAGGCCCACTGCCTGCTGGCCAGTCCCGATTAGACCCGACACCATTCCAAGTCCCGTCCACTTCTATTCCAAGTCAAGAGCCCATTACTCATAGCCAACGGGGTATTTTTAAATCGAACGACATTTTAATCTCAATTCTAATGTCACTAAATCACCCCTATCACGTAACCCATTTTCTACCCTTCATGACCCGAATTGAAAATAGCCATGGATGATGAATATAATGCTCTTATTGAAAATAAGACGTGGGAGTTGGTGCCCCATCCGCCCGGTGTCAATGTTATTCATTCTATGTGGATTTGAACTCATAAGAAAAAATCTGATGGTTGTTTTGAGAGGCATAAGGTCCGTCTTGTAGGTGATGGCAAAACCCAATAAGTTGGCGTGAATTGTGGAGAGACATTTAGTCCGATGGTCAAACCGGTAACCATTCGCACTGTTCTCAGTCTGACTCTCTCGAAAGCATGGCTCATTCATCAACTGGATGTGAAAAATGCTTCTTACACGGTGATCTTAATGAGACAGTATACATCATCAGCCCTTGGATTTCAGGAACCCCGATCATCATAACCATGCCTGTTTGCTAAAGAAGTCATTGTATGGGCTTAAATAGCCCCCTCGGGCTTGGTATAAAAGGTTTGCAGATTATGTGTCTACTATTGGGTTTTCTCACATCAGGTCTGATCATTCTCTGTTCATCTATCATCGTGGCACTTCTCTGGCATACATTTTGTTATATGCGGATGATATTTTATTCATTGCCTCTTCTGATAACCTGCGCAAGTCTATCGTGTCTCTTCTCAGTTCAGAATTTGCTATGAAAGACTTGGGGCCCTTGAGTTATTTTTTGGGTATAACTGTTACTCGTCATGCAAGTGGTCCTTTTCTATCCCAGAGGAAGTATGCAGCTGAGATTATTGAACATGCTGGCATGTCATCCCATAAGTCCTCTCCTACTCCGGTTGACACCAAATCAAAGCTAAGTGCTAATTCTATAACACCTTACGAGGATCCATCCCACTATCACAGTCTTGTACGGGCTCTTCAATACCTTACTTTCACAAGGCCCAATATTACATATATAGTGAAGCAGGTGTGTTTATTTATGCATGATTCTATGGATGAGCACATGCATGCTCTCAAACGCATTGTGTGTTACATTCAGGGCACTCTTGATTATGGTTTGCACTTATATCCATCCTATGTATCTACTCTCGTGTCTTATACATATGTATATTGGGGTGGATGTCCAGATACCTGACGTTCGACATCTGGTTATTGTATGTTTCTTGGTGATAACATGGTCTCTTGATCGGCTAAACGCCAAGCTACTTTATCGCGTTCTAGTGTGGAGGCAGAGTATCGAGGGGTAGCCAATGTGGTGTCCTAGTCATGTTGGCTGCGTAATCTCCTATTAGAGCTTCACTTTCTATTCAGAAAGCTATCTTGATCTATTGCGATAGTGTTAGTGTAGTCTATCTCTCTGAAAATCCGATCCAATATCAGCGCACTAACACATATCGAGATGGATATTCACTTTGTTCGCGAAAAGGTAGCTCATGGACAAGTATGTGTCTTGCATGTCCCTTCACGGTACCAAATTGCTGACATCTTTACTAATGGTCTTCCCTTAGTTCTGTTTGAAGATTTTAGGGACAGTCTCAGAGTACGACAACCGCCCGCTATGACCGCGGGGTTGGAAAAGATACCGGGTATATCACACGGAAACCGTGTATATCGGTTTTGTACAATGTATATTTACTTACCATAATTATTAGAATTCTTGTACATATATAATTATGGTAGTAGTTTTGTATTAGAAAAATGTAGTAGTCTTGTATTAGGAAAAGGTAGAATTATTTTTCATAATTACATATTGTATATCATGTCTATATACCTTTTCATTAATGAAAATAATAAGGGAATTATTCTTTTTCACTAAAATATAAAGTAATTAATGATATGTTAGACTATACGGATACTGTAAAAAACTTTATATATCAATGTAATAACATGACACAACATGATACAACATGCTAAACTAATTTCCTATCGGCGTATATATAAAGTCAGTCTATATTAAGCATGTGATGATAACATAAAAAATTAAGTAACAATATGTTGGAGTATACTAACAACAACAACAATATATTCCGTATAATTTCATAAGTGGGATCAAAGGAGGGTGATGGGTACGCAATCTTATTTTTACCTGATGAAGGTAGAGAGGTTGTTTCTTATATACCCTCGGCTCATGTAAACCAAATCAAAATCTATAAGAATTTTTAGTAGTGAATAAATCATATAGAAAATAATGTTAAGACCATACCGATAGCGTAAAAAAGTTTACCTATCAATGTAATAACATGATACATCATACTAAACTACTTTCCTGTCGGTGTATATATAAAGTAAGCCTCTAAATTACTTTTCGAATCTTGACTTAGCAAACCTAGATTGCTGCAAAAAATATTGCTTTCAATGCATTATGATCATCACAACCTTTAATTGTCTATCCGACTTATCCAACAGCCGGACAGCCCAGCTCACTTGGTTTGCTTGGCTGTATTCTAAGCATGAGCCCAGTTTGATTGAGCTGGGCCAATATTTACAACGGCGTTTTGAGTTCATTTTTTGAAGAAAGAATTGTAGGTCCTTGCAAAGGTAGCTCCGTGACACCAGCTATAATGTCCCTCATTTATACCAACTAACGTAATACATCAAGTAACAACAAACTAATTATGTGTTCTTTGGGATTTCAACCCGGTGTTCAGTACCCGCATTGAAGTACGATTAAATCTGGATTGCGCGTTGCAGCGGCCATTTCTGAGGCAGTGCTTCCAACATAATTTTTTCCATTCTCATAGAATCGAACCCGAGACCTCTAATTACGCTACATATTCATATCCTATCTTCACTACATCCGTATCAGAAATGAAGAGAAAAATCCCTTAATCTTGCCTTTAGATATAAAAATGCATCTGTATTAAATCTGGACCGAAATAAAGGAAAGAATCCCTTAAGCTCAGCCTTTCAGTAGGGAAACATATCAGGTACACTATTAAGGGATCTAAAATAAAGGTAGAATCCCAATACTTCAGAACCAAGAAATCAAGAATAGACGGTTAATTTTTTTTTAAAAGTTAGTATATATTAGTATAAAGTATATTTATATTCTTGTAACACCTAATAGTATACCAACACAAAAATAAAAGTATTAGAATATACTAAAGTAGGGTATATCAGTGTTCCGGTTGAAACCTAGCAGTATACCAACATATACTAGAATAAAATATAATGTATTACTAAAGTATGTTAGTATTTCAATTAAAACTTAGTAGTACACCAACTCTTAACAGAATAAAATAGAATGTACTATTAAAGGATATTCGTATTGTGTGCTATTAAAGTTGGTTAACATTTCATTGAAAACCTAATAGCATACCGATATTTACTATAAGAAAATAGAACATACTATATTTGATATGTTAGTTTGGTATACTATTAAAATATGTATTGAATATAAAACCTAACAATATATTTAACATTTAATATAATAAAGGCTTAATATATTAACAACTCATTAAATTTGTCAGTGAATTTCATTAGACACTTGAACTACGACTTGTTCCAATTGAACACCTGAACACATGATAAAGTGTTCCAATTGGACACCTTCAGTTCAAATTTTGGAATTTTTTTTGCGCGTGTTCTCAAGAGTATATTAGGTAGTTAAGTTAACCACATAAATAATGTCATCTTATTTAGTTATACACATCAACCCCAATTAGAAAAAGTTTAGGGTTTTACAACTTATTGAGGGGAATGCTTATAATTTAAGAAGGTAACATATGCGGTTAACTTAGTTAGTTATACACTTATTAACCAAATTAGGATAATTTATAAGTCCTAAATTGGTCCTAGATTTCATAATTATATCAAGCTCTTGTTTTTTACATTATTTAAAGACTGGATGGATTGTTGGATTGTATAATAAAAATAACCACTAAATATCTGCCTAGTGGTATATATTAAGCGTTAAAAAATAATAATCATATCATATCTTACCCTAGTGTCGCATTCATGATTATTGGAATTTTTTTCTGCTATTTGAAGTTCAACAACCATCATTATTGAGTTTGGAACAATAAACTATAGACATATTAATTTCAATTATTGAATTATTTTGCCACGTACTGAGTAGGAACATGAATACAAAAACTACCAATAGTTTATAAGTGCGTGCACTACTATCGCCATTATCATTTCAAAATGGAGAAGGCTGTCCTTTTTGTGCTTATATATAGTGTGAAACATATGCTTTTGTTTTGTCATATCATCAGCGAGGTATTCTTTTCTGAGTTCAGAGTTCAGACCCTTGAATTATATAATTACTTGATATCCGAAACCTTCGGACTCTATTAACTCATGGGAAACTTACTTAAATGTATTCTTCTGCTAAATAGTTTACCAACATGGCTGAAGTGTACAATATCTATACATTTTGGTTGTATATGTTGTGTATAAGTATGTATATTATATGTATAGTATATTTAGTGTAGAAGAGTGTAATTCTCATTGTCTGGAGTCTTCTCATTAATACAATATATATATGTGTTTACAAGTGTAATTCTAATCGTATGAAAATATCTACTTTACATAATTACACTAAAATAATAATTATAGAATATATGGAGAATATTTACGTATATTCTCTATCACACCCCCTCAGTCGGAGCGGAAGGAGGCCGGACGCTTAGGCTGGATCTGAAGTCAAGGAACAGATGCCGAGGAAGTCCCTTCGTAAAACTATATGCGTACTGATAGGAAGAAGGAGCATGTAACACCTGAACATGGCCCATGGCAACCTTCTCATGAACAAAGTGAATATCCATCTCAATATATTTGGTTCGTTGATGCTGAACCGGGTTATGAGACAAGTAGACAGCAGATATGTTATCACAGTAGACAATAGATGCCTTACGTAAGGGACAATGATGTTCTAGAAGGAGGTTTCGGCGCCAATAAATTTTGGCAACAATGTTCGCAACGCCTCTATATTTTGCTTCTGCACTCGAACGGGAGAGTGTGGCTTGCCATTTGGCAGACTACGAGATGAAGCTATCACCCAAAAATACACACTAGCCTGAGGTAGAGCGATGTATGTCTGGATAGTCTCCCCAATCGGCATCCTTATAAGATATCAGTCTGGTTGGTGCAGATGGATAAATATGTAATTCGTAGTCAAGAGTACCCTTAACGTACCGAATGATACGTTTAAGAGCGGTAAAGTGTGGCTTCCTGGGAGCATGCATGAATAAACACACCTGCTGAACGACATAAGCAATATCAGACCTAGTTAAGGTAAGATACTGAAGTGCACCAGCGAGACTCCTATAAAGTGAAGGATCAAGCGTCGGATCCCCGTTAAGTTTTGACTTCGAGTCGACTGGAGTGGGCATGATCTTGCAGTTTGCCATTTTATCCCTATAAACAATCTCTTCAGCATACTTACGCAGACACATAAACATTGCATTCTCGGATCTGATCACGGATATCCCTAAAAAATAACTCAGCTTACCCAAGTCTGTCATGGCAAACTCAGAATTGATCAAGGTAATGATCTCGTGTTTCAGCACATCAGATGAGGCAGTAAGAACAATGTCATCCATATAGAGCATAAGGTATGCAATGTCGTTACCTCGAGGAAAAACTAAAAGTGAATTATCACTTTTACTGCACACGAACCCGATCTACATGATGTAAGTGGAAAAACGCTCTGGGCTTGTTTCAAGTCATATATTGACTTTCGAAGATGACAGACATACTGAGGAGTCGATGGATGCACAAAGCCAGATGGTTGATGCATATATACGATTTCTTTCAAATTCCCATGTAAGAACGCATTATTCACATCAAGTTGAAGAATCGGCCAGTTCTTTCCTATATCTATGCTCAAAATAGTGCGGATAGTAGCTGGTTTAACCAGTAGACTAAAAGTCTCAACATAATCAAGTCTCGCCTTATAGCGTTCAAGCTCACCACTATATCTGAATTTGTGACGATATAGCCACATGCAATGAATCACATTCACCCCCTCTAATTTCAGAACAAGATCCCAAGTGCGTTGTGTAGTGAGCGCATCAAATTCCTTACTCATATCCACTTTCTAATTCGGGTCAAGCTTGGCTAATTTTGAGTTTTTAGGTAGAGTGGAGATAATGTGAGTGGATAGATTAAAGTGGACTTTCGATTTGAAAATCCCATGATGGGCATGAGTTTCCATGCGGTGGGTCAGAGTCAAGACTATTTGGGTGATGAGAACATTGGTGATTGGGGTTGGGTTTGTTACGGGAACTGTGGGCAGTGGGTTTGGCGGGGGAAGTTGGGTTTCCGGGGGAGGGGGTGGTCGACAAGGGCTGTGGGGATGGTGTCATGGAATTATGGCGATGGGGCAGTGGGCTATCCGATGGGTGCGGTTTGGCCGAGACTGGGACAGTGGGAATGGGGTTAGTCGACGAGATGAGGGGAGGGGGGGGTAGTCAACGGGTTGTGGGGTAGGGATGGGATGGCCGGTAGGGCCGTGGATTTATGAGCCGAAATACTAGTACTGAGGATTGAATTTCTAATGAAAAGGGAAGTGTCCGGATCATCAAGAAAGTCGTAATCGGTGACTTGAAATTTCCGGACATTTGCAAATGGAAAAACGTTCTCCTAGAATGTGACATAGCGAGAGACAATGATTTTATTTGTGGACAGATCATAGCATAAGTACCCCCTATTGTTCGACGGAAAACCTAAAAAAATGCAAGGAGTAGTCCTAGGTGCTAATTTATGAGGGGCTATGGAGGCAAGATTAGGTAGCATATACAACCGAAAGTCCGAAGGTAACCATAGGAAGGGATCCGACAGTATAGGATTTCGGTAGGGCTTTTGTTTTGAAGGGTACATGTAGGTAATTTATTAAGAATGTATGCTATCATTTGTAACGCATATACCAAAAAAAGAGGAGGGAGAGAAACATGAAAGAGTATTGTACGGTTCATATTGTTAATGGTGCGGATGATTCTTTCGGCTTTACCATTTTGAGGTGAGGTATGAGGGCATGAGAATCGAAACACCATGCCGGTGTCCGCACATAATTTATGAAAGGGGGAATTGTTAAACTCACGATCATTGTCACATTGAAATAATTTTTATGTCCTTTTCAAACTGTGTTTTAACATAAGTTCGAAATTCAAGAAATATGGAGTAAATTTGAGACTTATATTTGAGAGGATAGACCCAAATAAAATGAGAGAAATTATCTAATAATACCAAATAATACTTATGACCCAATTTGCTAGTAATGAGAGATGTCTATAAATCCGCATGAATGATATCAAAAGGAGAAAAAGTAACACTTAAAGATGACATAAAAGGAAGTATAACATGCTTCCCTAAAGGACAAGAATAACAATTTTGGGTAAATTTGCCTTTATTACATTGAATCAAATTTTGACTTCAAAGAAAGTTAAAAACTGGTGCTCCCGGGTGCCCAAGTCTACTGTGCCAGGTTGATGGAGAAATTGCAGCTAGAGAGGTATGTTGAGTGATACTCGCAGCGGAATTGGATGAGAAAGGCTAGAGGTCCCCCACACTATTGCATCTCGTATGAATTTTCTTCGTACGTAGGTCATTCACAGAAAAACCAAAAGGGTCAAACTAAATAGATACTGAATTGTCACTAGCAAATTTCCTAACAGAGATTATGTTCTTAATAATGTTAGGAGCATATAGGACGTTTTTAGTGAAAATGGAAGATGATGTGGTTGTGTTTGTGTGGTGCCATAGCCTT
Organism: Anisodus acutangulus; assembly: GCA_029783415.1. Lineage (NCBI taxonomy): Eukaryota > Viridiplantae > Streptophyta > Magnoliopsida > Solanales > Solanaceae > Anisodus > Anisodus acutangulus. The sequence goes on from CM056490.1 coordinate 45,591,770, forward strand.
GAATTGGAATGCGATTACCGTTTTCAACCTAAATAAATTGAGAATTATTCAAATTAAATAGTTTAGGCAGATTACCGGAGTTATGAGTGAGGTGCGATGTGGCGCCCGTATTCATATACTATGCATCATCGGGCTACCGTAAATTCATGGTGATGTAGGCCTGGCCTAGTTCGGTAGGGGTAAGGAGGCCATACGGTTGCTATTGATGTTGGGCCATTGAGAAGTGGGTCTGCTGTGTTTAGCCCGCCGGACATGGGCCTAGATGGGGCCCCAAAATACTGGGCTGCTGCCATTGACTCGGTTGGGCCGAGACTATCGAGTAGGGGCAGAGGGCGGGGCCCAATTACCGAATGTCGGCCAAGGCAACCTGTGTACGTAAAGTATACACTACCTACACCTTAAGGCTCGATTCCGAGTCCTTGAGCTAGTTAACGGTGAAAGGATCTCATCCTGCCACAACCCTCCATGGTTATCCATTATTTTATGTTTCTTGTGGAATATCATAGCATGCATAATTCTCCGTCTGCATAATATTAATAAAGTGACATTTTTGTGCGGATTTCCTTCAAAAGCACTTGTCTTTAATTTTTGCCCCTCAAATTATTGGTATTTAATTTTTGCTCTTCGCTTAAAAATACCTTAAGATTCGGATTTCAATCCCCGCTCAGTCAAAAAATTATAAAAATTCAGAAGGTAGATTTTATTATCTTAAGACAAACTCTGCCTTGCGACTATTTTTTGGTAATTGGCACGATTACCCTTCAAACGCGCTGGTCTTTAATTTTTTCCCCTAAAAAAGAATGATTTAAATATTACCCTTCAACATTAAAGGGCAGTCCGGTGCACTAAGCTCCCGCTATGCGCGGGGTCATTGCTGAATAATAGAAAGACAATTTGACCCCTCACCGAAACATATAAAAGTCCAAGCTTAACCCAACGAACCCCAAAACTAAATCACTCTAAAATCTTCTCACGACGATTCATCAATCTTCTTCGGCGATTTTCAAATATTCTCCGGCGTTTTATACTCATTTTTTTCTGCAACGACATCGGAAAAGATATAGATCAGTTTATACTTTATACTTTATAAACTTTAGATCATAGATATTAATTCAAACATTAGATTAATTTATACTTTTGTTGCAACGTCTACAAATCATAGATTTTAATTCAAAATTTAGATTAGTTTATCCTTTATAAGATCAATTTTGATTTTTTGAATCCAAATTCGATTTTGCAGCTCATAATTTGACTGAACAAAACATTGGATTGATTGATATATTCAAATTTGAATCAGTTTATATGTTCAGTTGCAAATAAATTCTGTTTGATTTTGATTTTAATTAGTTAATGCTATGCTTTTGATATTATACAATGCTTATTGAATATAATTGATCAAATATATGATTTATATATGAATTTGATTAGTTTAAAACAATCATGCAGAGTTTTAAAATAAAATTTGGATTGTTTATCAAAAGTATGCCTTATTATACAGAGTATGTTGAATAATGTATGCCTTAAAACTCTACCTTTAGATTGTTATAAAAATTATGCCTTTTAGGCATAAGTTATACAAACTCTGCCTAATAAGTTACGAAAACTCTGCTTTATCGACATAATTTTAGAGTACATCTGCCAAAATAAGGTAGATATAGACCTTTCCTGTGTTATACAAATTGCAAAACTCTGTTTAATATATTATGCAAATTTAGGCCTTAAGGCAGAGTTTCACTAACTTTGGGATATATAATTTTGACAAACTATGAGACACAAACTTTGGCCTTTAAGGCAGAACTTGACAAACATTAGAACATAAATTAGGCCTTAATAAAGAACTTGATTTTATGCCTTAACGAAGAAGGTGACCAACTTTTGGGATATAAAATTATGATATTAAGTCATAACTTGACTAATTTTAACACATAAACTTAGGCATTTAAGGCAGAACTTGACCAAACATTGAATCATAAAAATAGGCTTAAAGGCAGAAATGCACAAAATTTGGGATATAAAATTATGCCTTAAGGCAGAATAGACACTTGGGATATAAAAAATAGACATTTGCAGTGTTATATAAATTGCAAAACTCTGCCCTAATAATTTATGCAAACTTAGGTCTTAAGGCAGAGTTTCACTAACTTTGGGATATCTAATTTTGATAAATTATGAGACACAAACTTTGACCTTAAAGGCAGAACTTGATAAATTTTAGAACATAAAATTAGGCCTTAATGAAGAACTTGACTAACTCTGACATGTTATGCCTTAATTTAGAAAGTGACCAACTTTTAACTCATAAACTTAGCCCTTTAAAGCAGAACTTGAACAAATATTGAATTATAAAAATAGGCCTTAAGGCATAAATTCACAAAACTTGGGATATAGAATTAGGCCTTAAGGCAAAACTTGGTTACTGCCTTGTTTGGCAGAGTTAAGTAGTAAAATAATGTATATCAGGAATACTACCTACATAAATACTAGATCAGGCAGACTTTTATGAAAAAAAATATGATTTAAGGCATAATTTATTTTGTTCAACGCTCTCTATGTATAAATCTGTCTTACTAGACATAGTTTGTTGAATAAGATATGTCTTAAGGCAGAGGTATGCAAAATACCCTGCCTAATAAAATCAGACTTAGCAAAATAATATTAAAAAAATACTAAAATAAACTGAAAATTTCATTCATAAATAATAATAAAAAGATGTCCACATAACACATAAACATAAAAAAACATACTTAAAAATAAAAACATTAAAGAAAAAAAAACCCGCCCCCACATCTAACATTACATGTAATCGTTGTAAATCACCCCATCATCAACTTGCCCAGTGTGCTGGAATAGCCTCTGTCTCACATAACGAAGTTCCCTTTGCAGATCATCATTTTCTCTACTTAGGGCACAATAAAGAGACCTCAGAAATTCCATCTCTCTCTTCAGATCATCAATAACCTGAGACATTCGGAGATTTGCTTGATTAGGGTGGTTCTGGTAATTGAAGCGGGGATGTTTATGTTGAACCTCACCATGTTGTGCTGCACCTTTAGCACGAACATTGTTATTGTTCTGACCATTTATAGACATTTTTTCAGATGAAAAAATTTAACTCTGAGAATATAAGATGAGATATATCTTTTTACAAGATTTGTATTGTTTTACATAGAAGTTGTAGTGCAGTAACTACTATAAATTGAATGAGAATATAATAAATTTTAAATAATCATTTTTTTCTTTATTTTTTTATTCTTTATTTTTTACTTTGAAAAAGCTTTACTTTATTCTACCTGATTAAGAAGATATTTGAAACAAAAACTCTATCGATAAGGCAGAGATTTAAACAAAGTTCTGCCTTAAGGCTTGGTTTAGCATAAACTCTGAGGCTTGGTTTAGCATAAACTCTGCCTGATAAAGCAGATCAGGCAAAGTTTTGAATATAGTTCTACCTTAAAAGCTTAGTTTAGCATACACTCTGCCTAAAAAAATATAATATTTTTCACATAAAATTGTTTTGAATGAATCTACTGTTTATGCAGGAATTTTAACAAAAAATAATGCCAAGCTGCGTTCACATAGCTTTCAATGGCAAATGGAACGGAACCTACAACTATGTCGATCATGAGACCAAGCTAATACTTGTCAACGACGGTTTAACATTAAAAGAATTCAGCGAACAGATATTTGAGACAGATACACAACATATTCAGCAGAAAGAGGCCAACTTATGGTTTGGTACAAGAGAGAAAACATCCAAAGGAATGATGGTAACAAATGACAAGGAGCTTAACACTTGCTTGTATTTGCTCAATAACAACAACTTCAAAAAATTTCATTTCATAAAGAGTTCAATACAACTGATGCGGTGTTGTAAAGGACATAAGGGCAAACAATAGAAGAAACTGATAGACAACTCTATATAACTAATGAAGAAGAAACAATTTTAGTTGACTTTGAAGAGGAACAACCAACCCTATTGAACAGAACTTTGATATACATCATTATCAGAATGAAATACTAACTCCAAATCAAACACCAGAATCACCACAAAGACAACCACACAATATTCCACAGGTTCAAAACAATGACCAACACACTTCTCACCATTCAATTTCAATGGATATTGTACTGCTGACTCCAAGGCCAACACTTGAAGAAACACAAATAGAACATTCCAAACAAAGAAGGATAGTAAAGAGGAAGAGGATACAACTAAGACAATAATCTTGACACCTAGCGCATCAATAGATCAAGTACAAGTTGAGAATATTTTCAAAGATAAAAATACTGTGAAAAAGTGCATAAATATCATTGCTATCACACGTCATCAACAGTACAATGTAGAAAAGTCATGCAAACAAAGGTTTTACATCAGATGTGTGGACTCAAACTGCATTTGGCGCTTTCATAGTTCAAGAGTGAAAAATTCAGAACTCTTCAAAGTTGTCAAGTTTGAAAAGAAACACAATTGTGCCATTGATTTCATCACCTATGACATGAGGAATGCGACATCAAAGGTCATATCCGAGTACATGACAGACCTAGTACGCCATACACTAAAAGAGATAACCCCCAAGTTTGTGATTGAAGAAATGAGAAGCAAATATGAATTGTACATTAGTTACCACAATGCATGGCATTCGCTCCAACACACCTACGATGTCATAAGAGGGAGCCCAGAGGATAACTACAAGAAGAAGGCTCACTATCTTCATATGATGAAATATAAACAACCTGGCACAATAGTAAACATGAAATGAGATGATGACAACAAATTTAAGTATATTTTTTTTGCTTATGGAGCATCAATTGAAGTTTGGAAATATTGCGGATCAGTTATTATGGTGGATGCAACATTCTTGAAATCAAATACCGTGGTGTCCTCATGACTGCAGTAGCAAAGGATGGCAACAACAACATATTCCCCCTGTCATTTGAAATTGCAGACTCTGAGAACAATGAATCGTATAGCTGATTCTTCAAGTATTTAAAGAGGGTCTTTGGCACGCGTAAAGATCTATCAATTTTTTTTGACCGCCATTCTGCAATTTCAAATACAATCAGAGAGGTGTATCCAGGTTGCATGCATGGAATATGTATCTACCATATAGAGAAAAACATACAGAAATATTTCCCATCTTAAGCGATTTTAGCCCTATTCTACAATGCAACAACTATCTGTAAATGAGCAGAGTTTGATACCTACATGACAAAGATAAGACACATTAGGCAGAAAGATGGGCAAGTTCATTTTACACCAATAGGAATTACAACATGCTCACAACAAATAATGTAGAGATAATGAATTATGTGTTAAGGAAAGCAGAAAAGCTACCAATACTTGCATGTATAGATTACATACAAAACAAGCTGCAAAATTGGTTTTTCCAAAGAAGATTGGATGCAACAGGACCTGGCCGTGACCTGACGTGTTGGGTTGAAATGATTTTGCTTGAAAGGATAAGTAAAGGCTTCACAATGAAAGTAAGTACATTTTACCAAAACTCTGCCTTAAGGCATAACTTTAGATTCCAAAACTTAATCAAAACTCTGCCTTATGGTATAACAGTAGAATCCAAAGTTCATCAAAAAATCTTCAGTCATAACTTTAGAATTCAAAGTTTATCATTCCTTAAGGCATAAGTTTGGTATCTAAAACGTTAATTGAACTCTGCCTTAAGGCATAAATCTAGGAACATAAAAAGATAAATCACCTAGGACTTATACATATTCTTCCAATTGGCACAAAACAGTATTACTCATTTTTATCACTAATTTCTGCATGTAGAAAATATCACTGATGTCAAATTTGTCGTGAAAGATGAAGGTTATCAATATAATGTAAACCTCAAGGACATGAGTTGTGACTGCTTGGTGTTCCAAACTGATGAGTTACCTTGCACACATGCTATGACAGTTATTGATAAAAGGAGTTTAAACAAATCTACATACTGTTCTAATTGGTTCAAAAAGGAAGTCTGGCAAGAGACATATAAAGGTGAAATCCTATCAGTTGAAAATGAAGACGCATGTATTGTTCCACAAAACATCAAGGATATCAAAAAAACACCGTCGGATGTCAAAAGAAGGCCTGAAAGAAAACAAATAAAAAGATATCGTCCAAGAGGAGAAACAACAAAATACACATACAGATGTGGTAGATGAAGGTTCTTCGGACACAATAGGGCTTCATGTAGCCACAATCCAACTCTCAATCCATATGCAAGAAGATACAGGAAAAGAAAATTTGGATTATAGAATATTTTATGAATTAAATATAATGATGGATGATATGAAATACACTTATATTTTTTGCTACTTTTGTTCCTTTTTATTAAATTTCTATATACTTAGTACTAATAATAATAGCAGCAGAAAAAAAAGATTAAATGATATCTCCAGTTTTATAATTTGTGCCTCCCGTGACAGATATAACTGATTTTGCGGGAAAAAAGGGCAAAACAAATTGGTATCTGAAAGACTACAACCTTGTAAGTTTATAGAGCTTATGCCAGGGCATAAATGTACTCTTACCTCTATTATTTTTAATATCTTATGCCTTTTCAGAGCGAAAATTTTAAAACTATAAACTCTGCCTCCAGGGGCAAAACTTCATCTTACAAAGGACAACAAAAAATATGCTGAAAGATGCAAGGTTTGATTTTCAAAAAGTGTTTCTAGTTTTTCAAAAACATATTAGTGCACAGGTGTTGCAAGAAAAAAATATTTTATTCATTAGAAAAAATTAAAAATTATATATATTGCCAACGAATAATGACATAGACTTTCTTATCAAAATGTAAAAGTTAGGACTCTGAATAAAGACATCATGTTAAAAAATTTACACATACAAAATCATCATATCGTGCTTTACCTAAAGGCATAAATTTAGATAAAAGAAAGATAATCAAAACTCTACCTTAAAGTATAATTTCAGATTCCAAAAGTTACTCAAACTATGCCTTAAGGCAATACTTCCAAAATCTAAAAAAAAATAAAAAATTAATCAAATTCTGCCTTAAGACATAACATTACAATCCAGAAATATAATAAAAAAACTCTGGGGTAAGTTCAAATTCTAAAATTGGTCAAGTTAGACCTTTGGCATAACTTTAGATTTCAAAGTTAGTCAAGTAAGGCCTTAAGACATAACTTTATATTTCAAAAGTTAGTCTAAGTTAAGTCTTAATGCATAACTTTATATTCCAAAATTAGTCAAGTTAGGCCTACATTGCAAAGTTAATGAAGTTAGGCCTTAAGGTCTATCTTTTTATTACAAAGTTAGTCAAGTTAGGCCTAAGACATAACTTTAGATTTCAAAGTTAGTCAAGTCAGACTTTAACCTTAAAGCATAACTTTATATTCGAAACCATATATCATGAGAATATTTTAAAAGAAAGAACAGTCAAAAAATAAACTTCAAGAAACATAACATAAATCTTCATTAGTAATATTCAAAAACTACAACAAAAGATCCTACTATCAGGATCCATAAAAATTACTTAAAAGAACAAAACAAAACCTAATCTATGATTATAACTACTGAATTCTTATAAACTTGTAAACTAAAATCAACATTTCATGGTATAACCCTAAAACATATGGTATCTCCTTTCTGTAGACTAGTTGAATCAACAAAATCTTTTCAACTTTGACTGAGGCGCTTGTAAGTATCAGATCTTAATGACATTCTGTGATATACCTTTTCCTTCTCATAAAAAAAAAAAAGAAGGAAACTGGACATTTACATTTGGAAGAGCATTCCACATGGTAGAAGGAAAAATCTGCAAAAAAAAAATAGCATTACTAAAAAACACATACTAAATTATTAAAAAAAAAGTAGAAGAAAAAACCTACGAAATCATCTTCCTGCACATAACAACTTGTGAGTTTTTTTAAACCAGTCTGACATACCTAAAAACAAAAATATAAAAAAAAGCACAGTAAGATGATAAAACAAAAGGGATGGAAAAAATTTAATTCTTCCATTATAAAAAGACACATAAACCTGTTATAAAATACATTGAAGGGATTGAGGGAGAAAGGAATTAGAGGATACATTGGGAACAAACCTATCTTAATTATTTTCTAATGAAAATCAAACACTCTTATTTATAATCTTAAAAATGCACGATTAATTACAGTCAAAAGGCATTAAAATTCTAGTCAAATTTATCATTTAACATATAGATATTTTGAATTAGCGAATTTGACATGTCAACTGCTTTTACAGTCAAATACAAAATTAACTCTGCCCCATAAGACATAGTATGAAAACCTTTTATTAGCACGTGTATTATGTATATTAGATTATATATTAACTATATTTTATATTGTATAATTATGATAGGATTTGAATCTTTATTATAGAATAATTTAATATTATATATTTATATATATTTGTATTAATAAAAAAAAATTTCAAAAAAAATAAATATAATTATACATTATATCAAAAGCCTAAACTCCGAAACTTAAATTTTTCCCTTCATTTTTCCGGCTACCTGACCGAGACACAGCCTGTGCTCTTCTCTTTTCTCTGTGTCAGCGCAACCAACAGGTCAGTCAACATCCCTGTTGCCTTTCTCTTGTCTTTTCTCTTTTTTTTTTTTTTTTTTTATAATCCAGGTCTCCAGGCTTGCGCCTGACTACGTCCTGGAGGTAATAGCACCGGTCCTTCAACACTATTACCAGGTAAATCGCGGGATGTGCTCCGGTGACCGCTCGGGAGCGCATAACCGATCAATGAGACAAGGTCAAATTCCCAACATGCAGAGTTTCTTCGTGCTTGCGGGAATCGAACTCACGCTGTCCCATGCCGAGCGCCTTTATAGCGCCAGGCTTTGCCACCGGACTATGCCGGAGGACTCAAAACTAAGGTAGGGTAAACTTTTAAAGTGACTGGTCCCACCGCATTACGGCCCATACCCAGAAAACCCCACCTCCTACTGCCCTACGGATTAGTATACACCGCTTGGCCCTACGCATATGGAGGGATTTTTTTGGGGGAACACAGTTCCACTCTCGCTGATCAGAGGACTCGAACACGGAACCTCAGACAGCAATACCCTAATGTATTGGCCACTGGGCCAAACACTTTGGATTAAAACTAAGGTAGGGTAAACGTTTTAAAGTGACTGGTCCCACCGCATTACGGCCCCATACCCCATAAAACCCCACCTCCGGCCTGGCCCTACGGATTAGTATACACCGCTTGGCCCTACGCGTATGGAGGGATTTTTTTGGGGGAACACAGTTCCACTCTCGCTGATCAGAGGACTCGAACACGGAACCTCAGACAGCAATACCCTAATGTATTGGCCACTGGGCCAAACACTTTGGATGTCTTTTCTCTTTTTTTCTTTGCCTTCTTTTCCGCAAATAGCCTTTCCGCCAACCCTGTCTCTGTAGCTCCACAGTGAGTTGCCTTCCTTTTATTAAAAATTGTCAGAAGCCGTCTTGTCTGTTTTTCTCCCTTACCGGAAAATAATTCAAATTTATCCTTTACCCGAAAATGACTTCCTTGATCCGTCGACAGTCTGATAATAAGTGATATATAAATACGGGCGTCACATCTTATCTCACCAATAATTCAGGTAATATTCCTCAACTGCACCAGTTGCCAATTCCGCAGTCTATTATGGTCGATAATGGTCATCGCACTCTAATTCAAGGATTTGGTCACACTCTAACCCCACCACTGCATCCCCACTTCTCCCTAAATAACGTCCTCTATGCCCCCACACATTATCAAAAACCTAATTTCCGTTAGAAAATTTGCCACAGATAATTATGTGTCAATTAATTTTGACTCGTTTAGATTTTCTGTAACGGACATACGTACCGAAAAACTCCTAACGAGATGCAATAGTGAAGGGTCCACTGCAAGTGTCACCCCTCCCACATCTCTAACTTCCCAAGTCACTTCCCCCACAGCCTTAGCAACAATCTCTCCCTCTACTTGATATAATAGACTTGGACATCCCGGAGCCCCTATTTTTACTTTCTTCGGACCAGTAATTTAATTCGATGTTCTAGTGGAAAACCTGCCCAACAATGTTTGTCTTGCCCTCTAGGCAAACACGTTCGCCTTCATTTTCAGTCTTCTTTAAGTGTTACGTTCTCTCTGTTTGATATTGCTCATACAGATTTATGGACATCTCTTTTTGTTAGTTCATTGAGTCATAAATTTTATGTGTTGTTAGATGACTTTTTGTACTTTATATGGATTTACCCTCTAAAGTTCAAATCTGAAGTCTATACCAAATTTCTTGAGTTTTATAACTTAATCAAAACACAATTTGAAAAATCCACAAAATCATTCCAATGTGATAACGGTCGTGAGTTTAATAATTCTGCGTTTCATAATTTTTACACCAATAATGGCATGGTCTTCCGTTTCTCCTGTCCCCACACCTCACCTCGAAACGAAAAAGCCGAACGAATCATCCGTACTATCAACAACATGGTTCGTACCTTTTTTTCCATGTCCCTCCCCCCTCGTTCTGGGTCTATGCAGTCAAAATGGTAGAATATATCCTTAATATTTTACCTATCAGTACTCTTCACAACAAAACCCCCACCGAAATTCACTACCGTCGGATCCCCTCATATGACCACCTTAGAATTTTTGGCTGCCTGTGCTACCCGAACCTTGCCTCCACTGTCCCTCATAAATTAGCACCTCTTACCACCCGTGTGTCTTCGTATGCATTCCTTCTAATCATAGGGGCTATCTGTGTTATGACTTGTGCACTCGTAAAATTCACGTCCCTCATCACGTCACGTTTGACGAGGCCACATTCCCATTTTCGAACATCCAAAAAATCCTAAAAACAGATTACACCTTTCTTGACGCGTCTGACATCTCCCCCGTCATTCTCAGCCAACCGCATCAGTCCACTACAATAAACCCGTCCCTGCCATCCACAACTGCCACCACCACTGCGGTTCTGCGGCGGTGTCACCGCCCTTCTCTCAGTTACACCCATCACCGGTTGCCACCGACACCGAGAACCAGTCCAACTCCTCTATCTCACCACCGGCTCCCAATCCCGCCACCACCCAGAACCTTCACCCACCACCAGTGGTTCTGCCGCATCCAACAACCCTCACACCCGACAGCCCAATCAACCACCCCTTCCCCGTCGACCTACCAGTTACCGAAAATAACACCACTACACCGACACATCACCGCCACATCCTAAACCTATCGCCGTCGCCATACCCGACGATTTCAACACCAAACCACATCGCCCAAACCACATCTTTGATAATGCCTGACCCGTCGTTGCCCCCACCTAACTTTCCCACTAACCGCAATCAACCTCATATACAGACCTGTACCACCACCCACATCCCGACACCTCATACCAGATCAGTGACCCACACCCAACAACCCCACCACATAACCCTCCACCCACTGCCCCAACGCACCAAATGGAAACCCGTGCCCAACATGAGATATTCAAGCCCAAAGTCCATTTTAACCTCTCAACACAAACAATTTCCCCAATTCCCAAAAATCCCAAATTAGCCAAACTAGACCTAATTGGAATGCGGCTATGTGTGAGAAATTAAATGTTTTAACAAAACAGTACACGTGGGATATGGTTCCTAGACCGGATGAGATGAATGTGATCTGTTGCATGTGGCTTTTCGTCACAAATACAGAGACAGTGGTGATCTAGAGAGATATAAGGCGCGACTTATGGCTAATGTCACTAATCAGCAGGAAGGTATATATTGTGGTGAGACATTCAGTCCAATTGTTAAACCGACCATCATTCGCACAGTTCTGAGTATTGCCATGGGTAAGCATTTGCCTATTCATCACCTTGATTTGAAAAATGTGTTTCTACATGGGGATTTGAAAGAAACTGTTTATATGCACCAACCACTTGGTTTTGTCCATCCAGCAGCCCTTCAGTATGTATGTCGTCTTCGTAAGTTACTAAATGGTTTGAAACAGGCCCATCGAGCATGGTATGATCGTTTTGCACAGTACCTTACAGAAACTGGGTTCGTATACAGAGAGTGTGATAATTCTCTATTTACTTTTCATCGAGGTAGTAACATTACATATTTATTGTTATATGTGGATAACACTGTGCTTACTGCCTCCTCTGATGTGTTGAAAAATGAGATCATTACACTGCTCAAATTAGAATTTGCTTTGACTGACTTGGGAAAGTTGAGCTATTTTTTGGGAATTTTCGTAACTCGTTCTGCCAATACAATGTTTCTCTGTCAACATAAGTATGCTGAGGAAATTGTCTACAGGGCTAAAATGGCGAATTGCAAGATCATGGCTACTCCAGTTGACTCTAAATCAAAGCTTAGTGCTTTGGATGGTGATCCAGTGTCAGATCTCACTCTTTACAAGAGTCTCACAGGTGCACTCCAGTACCTCACTTTCACCAGGCCTGATATTGCTTATGTTGTTCAGTAGGTATGATTATTTATGCATGCCCCCAGAGAGCCTCATTTTACTACCCTCAAACGTATCATTCAATATGTTAAGAGCACACTTAACTATGGTTTGCATCTATACCCTTAAGCTCCGACCAGATTATTATCTTATATGGATGCTGATTGGGCAGGTTGTCCGGACACGCGACGCTCCACCTCAAGCTACTGTGTGTTCTTAGAGGATAATCTTATTTCTTGGTCTTCCAAGAGGCAACCCACACTGTCCCGTTCGAGTGCAGAAGCAGAATACAGAGGCGTTGCTAATGTTGTTGCTGAGATCTGTCGGCTCCGAAACCTTCTTTTGGAGCTTCATTGTCCATTACATAAGGCTTCTTTGGTTTATTGTGATAATATATCCGCCATATATCTGTCTCATAATCCGGTTCAGCATTAGCGAACCAAGCACATTGAGATGGACATCCACTTTGTTCGTGAGAAGTTGCTCTTGGTCATATCAGGGTATTGCATGTGCCTTCTTCATATCAAGATGCGGACATATTCACAAAGGGCCTTCCTAGACAGCTCTTGCTCGACTTCAGATCCAGTCTTAGCGTCCGGCCTCCTTCCGCTCCGTTTGAGGGGGTGTATTAGCACGTGTACTAGGTTACATATTTATCATACTTTGTATTGTATAATTATGGTAGGATTGAGATCCTTATTATAGAAGGATTCAACATTGTACACCTATATATATTTGTATTATTGAAAAAAGCTCCTAAGGAAGATTAATACAATTCTACATGGTCTGATAAATATGTAACCTAGTACACGTAGTACACGTGCTAATACCTTTGATCACTTTTAGCTTGTAAATTGAATGGGAAGAACTCGAGCGACAAAAATTGTGAGAATGGAAGATTTTCTTTTAATAATTGATTTCTGGCTCATATTATTAACCAAAAGGTGATTTTCACTTGAGTATATCATTTATTAATTTCAAAGTGAATTTAAATTTCAACCATCATATATTGGGGTAAATAAATTTGTATATCATTAAATCATTCAAAGATAAATACAACCGAACTTCCTTGAAATGTGTGATTTATACTTAAATTGACTCTTGTTGTAAACATATACATGCACGCTAATCGTGAATAACTACGACAACACCATCAAGCCTAATCAAAAGTTAAAGGAATTTTTACATTGTAGTTAATTATAAAAAGTATTTAAGTATATCAATTATATTTTAAATAAATTACAATTCGTAGCTATATTGTGTATTTCAATTACTCTTCGTAGCTATATTGTATTCACACATCTAAAAGCTCATATTTTAAAAGGCACGAAAATCCTCGTCTTCCTCTTCCCTCCGTCATCTCAGGCGACCCCGCCGAACCCTCTGCCGACCCCCAACGACCCCTCTTCCTCTGTTCTCCTTCTTTACCCCACTCTCAAAACTCCTATATTCCTCAGATATGTGTTTCTATGCAAAGTTAAATCTATCACAAACTCTTGCGTATACTTATCTATATAGTATCCTGTCCCTATCTTGTTATTCTGGAATGCGACTAGTTTATTTGGTACATGTGTCTGCAATGTTATTAGCTTCATTTATTTGTATTAAGATTAATACGTTTGAATTTGAATATACATTGAAATATTAAAATATGTATTAAAATTTAGATTTGAATATAAATTTGAATATTATGATGTTATATTAAAATCTGAATTACTAAATAATTAAGATCGTTTGATTTTCCTACATCTAAATGTATCAAATTTGTCTTTATTTAAGAATTAAATCAACAAATTTAATAATTCTAACTTAATCCAATAATTAATAATATCTAAAAAAACTATATGGCTATAGGTGGTGATGATAGCTAGTGATGGTGGTTGTGAGTACCGATTGAGGATGGTGTTGATTAATGGTATATTTTATGAGTAATAGCTATAATGACGATGGTGATTGGAGTAGTGATTGATGGTGGTAGTTGATGGTGTCGGTTAATGATAGTTGTGGATAATAGTAATAGTTAATCATGGTGGTTGGCGATATATAGTTGTGACTAATAGTGGTGATTGTCAGTAGTCATTAATTAATTGGTAAGTGATTGGTGGTGATGATTGTAAATAATAGTTAGTAGTGATGATTGTAAATGGTGATGGTTGATTGTAGTGATTGGCAACGGTGATTGGGGGTGGTGGATAGTGTATGATGGTAGTTGATAATGGTGAGCGGCAACGACGGTAGTTGATAATGGTGGACAATGACGGTATGAGTTAATGGAATGTTACACCACATATTTTTGCCTTCGTATGCATCATAAATAGAGTAACGTAAATTTTGGTGAGGCTAAATTCTCATATTTGGATGAAAATAAGTTTAAATATGTGCTACGAAAGTTTCCTAAGAATTCGAGGTCGAACAAATCAAAGAAAGTTAAGTTCATCGAAACTCGGGAAAGGGCAGGCCAAATTTCAAATAGAATTTTTGGCTCAACTTGGAAGAGATATATCTAATGGTGTATGAGTGATTATGGGGTTAATAACCTATCTAAGTTCAAATTCAATGAGTCCTCTTTCCAACTCAACAAATCGTTTGTAAATACGACATCAGAGTTGAAACATATTCGCGTTTTAGTTAGATTGTGCAACTGCTGGCAAACATGCCAAGGAAGCTCGCTGAGCGAGCTCCATAGCGAGGTTGTTGTTGCTCGCCCTGGGCTTCACTCAACGAGCTAGGGTGACAAAAATGAGGTGGTAGAATTTCTTTTAAATGCCCAACTCGACCCATACCTCATTTGTTACCAATTTCCAAATCCTAAATCCTCTCAATAACTCTCTAAAGAGTTCCATGACTTCCAAGTGAAAATCTCTAAGTATATTACATGAATCTCTCATTGGAAAGATTGTGATACTAGTTTCGCTTCCGTTCTTCTTGTTGCTACTGTTGTTGTGGAGTTCCCCAAGCAAGGAGAGTGTGCTCCAAGGATTGAACTAAGTGTTGAAGGTGAGAATCTCTCTCTTCTTATTGTGTATGAGTTGTTTAAACTCTTGGAGTATCGATTGCTAAAAAAATTAACAAGACAATAGTCGAGAATCATAGAGTTGTATTGTGTATTGTTGTTGGGGCTGTTTTGTTGAGATTATGTATTGGTACAAGTGTGGAATCTGGTTAGTATGTATTATGAAGCTAAGAAAAGGAATTATCAAAAGTTGTTGTGTCGATGTATCTATAGGTTTCCATGGTTAAGAAGTTTAAGAACTTATGCTCACAAGGCGTTTGTCAAAATGTCTAAGTGAAGATTTTCTTTAGTTATTGAATCGATCTTGATTCCAAATCATTCGTATAATGTATATTATCGTTCGTAGAGCATTCAGGAGCTCGTGAACTATCGGTATAAGGTATGTAATGGCTATCACTTCTTTCAATTGGCATGACTCAATATAAAGTGTACTTGACTAGCGAGATTAAGAAGCGTAATTGTTATAGGTATTCCACTCTTGTTGTTGATGGTTGTTCTATTGTTGATTGTGTGGTGAATAGTTCGGTTGAGAGCTCAATGAGTACAAGTTTGTTCTTAAGTTCCATAGTCCTTTATTTGATTTATTGTGTAATGGTATATGTATAGTAAATAGTAGGTGAATCAGCTTGTTGATAGTTGTGTTCATTAAGTTGAATCTATTCTAAATTATTAGTTATTAGATCTTTATTAAACGTCGTAGCATGAGATAGCCCTAAGGTAATTGAGATTATTAGTTGTCTTTTCTTAGATAAGCACTCCAAGAGGGTGACTGTAAATAAGGATCATAATACATATTTGTTAATTGCATTAATAGAATTTTTTTTACTAGTTGTGCATTCATATCCTTAGTTCAGTTTCAGAAGGTAAGCTAGTCTAGTTGCATCACTTATAGCTAATTGTACATATCATATGATGTTTCCTTAAAAGAGGACTTAAGTTGAATGAGTTAATGCACACAAAGTTAGTTGACCTGAGGACTGCGACATGTTGGCCCTCGCGGCCTATTTGCTAGTTAGAGCTTACTTGCTAGCCTTCGGGCTTATTTGCTAGCCATCGAGGCTTCTTTGATAGCCATCGAGGACTACTTGTTGGTCTACAAGACCTATTTGCTGCTCTAAATAGAGCGTATTTGCAAGATCGGGTTTGGTTTTGTAAGTAGATAAGATCTAAGTCGGTTGTGATATTTTCGCGATATAGTTGATAAGCGGTTTTTGTAGAAAGCATCTTACAGGTAAGTGGCAGTTCTTCTATACTTGTTGTTACTCGTCTACTTATTCTACTTAAGTTCCAACCCTTGTCATTAGATTTATTCGCCTTACATATTCAATACATTATTAGTATTGATGTCCCTTTGTCTGGGGACACTGTGTTTCATGCCGCGCAGGTGCAGATAGGCGAGGAAAGGACCCGCTCCCATAGATCGTGGGCAGATATCAACATTGTTGGTGAGCTCCACTTCTTTCTGGAGTATTACCGAGTCGGGTCGTGTATCTTTTGATACCTTGGGTATGTCGGGGTCTTGTCCCGACTTATGTTTTGTGTTGACAATCTTCTAGAGGCTTTGTGGACAAGTTCTATGTTGTACAGTTGTTCGGTATGGCCTTGTCGGCCTTGAGTGTATATATTTGCTAGGTTGGTATTTTCTGTGTGCAGAACTTCATGCCAGTATGTTACAATTGCTATTCTAAGTCTTTGTCGGCCCAGACTATTGTGTGTTCGTGTGATGATATTCAGGTGGTTTGCTCATGTCGTTTAGGAGACGGGTGTCGATACCCCTCAAAGTTAGAGTGTGACATGAAATTTGTGAATTATCATCTTTATAGAAATCTTTGAATAGATATTTTAATGATATTATGACTTTATTACATATTTTAGTCATTAGATCTATTCAAACCTATTAAGTGGTAGTAAGTCGTACATTAAGAAAGCAAAAAAAAAAAATGGTTAAATCAAAGTGGTTAAGATTTATCCAAATCTAAGAAACAAACAATTTAATGACTGGGATTAAAATTAATACAAACAAAAAAGACCTAGTTATCAAATCTAACTAGTCTTTTTTCCCCATTTTATCCTTAATTTGCGCGCTTGTCATGTTTGTTTCTATGACTTCTACAATCTACATCATATTCTCTTTAGGAGTTTCTACATGATTTTTTTCTGTTCGGAGTTTATATTATAGTAATACTACTAGTACTACTATTACAATAAAAAGAACTGACCAGATTAATCATTTGACTCTAAAAATTTGCATAATTTTCTAGTAGAGATGAATTTAGGATATACTGCACTTATACTATTATGAATTCAGAATTTATCATTTTATTAGAATTAATAATTTTCAATATATACTCCATCTAAAGAATATTCTGGAATGGTAGGACAAGACCTTGTCCCAAAAAAAAAAAAAAAGAGTAGCGTCCCCCGGGGCATAGCTGAATGGTAAAGGAGGCGAATTTAAAATCCAGCTGGAGGTCTGCAGCGTGGGTTCGAACCCTGGTGGGAGCAATTTGCTCTATTCTGGGATAGGACCTTGTAGGTAATATCAGTTGCCCAGTTCTCAAACCCTGGTCATTCAGGCACACCTAGCGATTTACTGGTAGTAGTGCTGAGGGACCAAGACTACTATCTCCAGGAATAGTCTGGCGTAAGCAGAGAAGCTGGATATAAAAAAAAAGAGTAGCTTTCAAATTATATCAATCAAAATATCCAGATCGATCACGACAACTCTCATTATTTTTTAATATTATAAATCTAATAATTTGTTGAATTTGTTCTAGCTAGTTTGGTTGTTGAAGTTCACCATAATTTTCAGAGAAGTTGCGGAAATATCTGCTTCTGTCCAAAATTCCCAGCTACCTCAAAAATAACGGGTATAAAATTGGATATTGAACCTCTGTGCCTTCCCATGGTCCATTGGGTATAAAATCGCTTCTTTGGATTTTTTTAACCGGGTCAAAATCAGATACAAGACATGAGTTGAGTTGGACTAAACGAGTTTCTATGAGTTAAGTAAGTTTTATAATTTTTAAAAAATAGAGGAGTTTTAATGTGGCATGGCATGCCACCTAGGAGAGAATGAGGATTTTATAGTGTTTAGTATATTTTGAAGAAAATATGATATTTTAATCCTAAAAAAAATAAAAGTAATTTTAGAAGGTAATTTTTAAAACATGGTTGACATTTAGGGAATTAAGTATTAACTCAATATCCGACTACCAAATTGTATTGTCAGATTAGCTAGCCTTGAACACTCACAACAAACAATATTATTACTTCTTCCTTTTTATTTGATGTGATTTAGTTTGATTCGAACATAATTTTTTTAATATTTTGTAATCTAAACTAGTCAAAATTTGTCAAATAGTATTAAAAAAAGCCTTTTTAAGACCGATAAAAAAACTTAAGACACTTAAAGAAAATATTTTTTTAAAACTATCACTGCTTATATATTAAAATACACGTTAGCGATAAATGATGAGTGGACTAGGAAATTGAAACGGTAGGTGGGAGCTATCAAATCACAATCACACTTCCAACTAGGGGTGGCAGATGAGTCGTTTAGCCTGAAGTTGGGCGGGTCAAGATGGGCTGAATCAATAGATGGGTCAATGTCCAACCCGTCCAAAATTTACGTGGGCTAAGAGGGGTCAAAATAGGCTAAATGATGGGTCATAACCCAAGTTGTCCAACTTGACCCATTACTTTTACAAATTTCAAACTTACCTTCTATGATGTTATTTTATTTTGTATGATATTTTATTTTTCCACATCTTTATTTTAAAATAAGAATAATAATTTAAAGATTTTTTTATTTTTTATAAAAGTAAAATAAATATATAAAATAATGGATGGGAGGGCAGGGGTAGTGGGGGGGAGGGCCTGGGTAGCGGGGTAAGAAAAGTTTCACATTTTTTATAAAAACATTATATAAGTAAAATAAATATATAAAATAAAAACTTTGGGGTGGTGTGGGAGGGCAGGGGTGTTGGGGTAAGAAAAAATTTCATATTTTTAATAATTATTTTTATAATAAGTAAAAAGACATGAAATAGAAATTTGAGGATGGGGTGGAGAGGAATAGGAGGTAAGAAAAAAATTCATATTTTTTATAAATTTTTTTTTATAAAAAGTAAAAAAAGAATATGAAATAGAAATTTGAGGACGGGGTAGGGCATGAGGTGGGGGAGTAGGGTGGGAGTTAAGAAAAAATTAATATTTTTAATAATTTTTTTATAAAAGTAACAAAAAATATGAAATAGAAATTTGATGATGGGGTGGGGGTAGGGGTTAGGGCGGTAGGGGAGTAAGAAAAAAATTCATATTTTTATAAAAGTAAAAAATATGAAATAGAAATTTGAGGATAGGGGTAGGGAAATGGGGTGAGGGAGGGGGTAGGTGTGGGTAGCGTGGCTCACTGGAGGAGGGAGGAGGGTAAGAAAAATTTCATATTTTTATAAATTGTTTATAAAAGTAAAAAAATATGAAATAGAAATTTGAGAATTAAGTAGGGCAAGTGGGGGTGGGGTGGGGTGGGGGTAGATGGGGTAGGTGGGGTAGGGAGGTAGAGGTGGGTGGAGTAGGCAAGGTAGGGGTAGAGATGTGAGGGTGGTTCAGTGTTTCGGTGGGGGTTGGAGTAGGGGAGAGGTAGGATGGATGGATAATGTGGTGGGTGGTTGGGGTGCATTGGTGTATTTTTATTATTCTGAAATAGTAAAGATTTTTTTAAAATAATTACTCATATACAAAAATCTTAATCTAGAGTGGAGTTCTAATCGTTAAGATTGAACATTTTCGTGGGTCAAGTTTGGACATCATCATGAGTTCATTTAGGCTGC
Source organism: Anisodus acutangulus (assembly GCA_029783415.1). Classification (NCBI taxonomy): domain Eukaryota; kingdom Viridiplantae; phylum Streptophyta; class Magnoliopsida; order Solanales; family Solanaceae; genus Anisodus; species Anisodus acutangulus. The sequence continues at coordinate 45,612,048 of CM056490.1, forward strand.
TGATTTATGATGGGTCAACTTGGGCTAGCCCAAACCAATCCATCATCAAAATCACTCTTGCCCAACCCAATAAAATCTTGAGTGGGTTAGGTGGGTTAGGCGGATCATTTGAATTGGAGCTAATTTTGCCCCCTACTTCCAACCATAACTGCTCAAATCAATAACACATGTGGAGGCCTCCTAATTAATTAATTATTACTTTTCCTCTCTCAATTTAAATGTATTATTTTTCTTTTTGATTTATCCTAAAAATAGTGTTTCTTTTTATATTTAGTAAGTTTTATCCAAAGATAAATTTAAGATCATAAGATTTTTCACATTTTAAATTTAAACCACAAGATTTTTAAAAAAATATTTTTAAAATTTTATATCAAGTTAAATTAAGATATTTAAATTGAGACTGATGAAGTATATATTCTTTCTCTTTATGCTGATGGAAGCATTTATTACATGTGTCTCTGTCAGTGTTCAAAAGACCCGAATCTTCTCTTAGTGATTCCTTTATACCTTTTTGGTTTTATTCATTTAGACCTCATAATAGAAAGGCGTAGTTGGGATTAATTAATTCATAAAAGGGAAAATGATGGAGTAAAATACTGATGAATTATTCGAAAATAGGTTAACTTTATCTTTTAAAAAGATTATTACATAGGGATTAGGAAAAGAAAAAATAAAAAAGAAATTGTAAGGTGGAGATTAAACTTTCTAACAAAAAAGTGAGAATTCAGATAGTCAGCCAACAAAGATTCTAAAAAGTATTCATTGGAGTTAAGTGATAATTGGAAGTGAAATACTACTAGTTGGTCCCGGCTAGGCACAACTTCACATTCCATTACATTTTCGGTATGAAAATATCAAGGTTGTTAGTTGTATAGAGCAAAATTTGTATGAGTCAGCTCTACGAATAATGATGTGACACGTGGCAATTGATGCTAAGTCAAGTCCATATCAGCCTATGGCGCTATCGGCAATACTCAAGCAGGATCGGAGGTGTCGTACGTATACATGGTACCGGTAATTCAGAAGGTCAGGTGAACCATTTAAATTACAATGGACGGTCATTACTGGACCGATCATACATCTTCCAATGAAGCATTAATGGCATTTATAGAGACACTAATTGTCCAATTATTACATCATTCATTCGATTGTAATAATGAGGACATATTTTGTGGGGTGTGTACATGTGAGCTCATGTATAAATAGGACACATTGTTCCATTATAAATCATCAGATACAAGTTATAACTTATAACAATACACTCTTTAATATTATTCTCGATTACTACGCTTTCATACTAATTTCGGATGTTTTGCCCAGAAGCTAACCCAAGGCTCGGGCTAATTATCTCTTTGCTTTATCTTGATATTATTTACTTGCATTGTAATTTATCTAACATTCTTGTTAAATCAGTCACTTGATATACACGTGTTCTTGACAACGTATACAAATTTAACTATACCATTTTACAGGTAAACAGTTTAGCGCCCACTGTGGGGCCTGGACAATTATGATGTCACAAGTGACCCCTTTTCACTAATCTAATCATTTCTTCAAGCCTTTTTTTCCAGAACATACAGATGACATGAGTAGAAGAATACGGAGGCAGTCGCAACATCGGGGACAATACCAACAATGTCCCGCTCGGATCAGATAGATTACCGATAGAACTTTCGGTACCAGAGGACCCGATGGCTGCAGACGGATCCACTTCTGGAGGCGGACAGACTTAGCAGGAGGATGTTCCCAATGACGAGACGCCTAAGGAAGCCATACAAAATATAAGGGCGTAGAATGTGGCTATGAGCGAGTAGTTAGACCATCTGATGTGGTTATACTCATATTTCATATCTAAAAATGCTGGCAGTACCACAACATACATACCGACACCTCCACCAAATACCACCAGAGATGCTAGAGATGCAAGAAATGATCAGAATAGATCGAGAAATGATGGTGCTTCAAAAAGAAAATTTGTTCCTGAAAATCCGTTCCAGGAGCAAGTTTTTGAAATTTATGAAAGACATGACAAACAAAGTGGATACCAACGCAGAGAAGGCGGATAAAAATGCCAAGAAATTTCGGCATTGATTAAATCAAATACCGAGAGCCCCTCATGTGGTTGAAGGACCGAACATAATGAGATATATTCAGTTGGTGTATAATCCAGAGGCTGTGCTTGAACTGATCCCCAGAAGATTCAAAATGTCATTTATACCGAAGTATAATGGAACTACTGCTCTACAAGAGCACATAATGGCTTATACTACAACCATCAAAGGAAATGATCTAAGGGAACACGAGATAGAATCAGTTATGATCAAGAAGTTTGCTAAAACACTTGCTAAGGGAGCCTTGACATGATATTCACTTCTCCCTGAGCACTCAATTGGATCGTTCACCCAGCTTGCCAATATGTTCATAAAAGCTTATGTAGGGAACGAAAGGTAAAGACGCGAAAGGTGGATATCTTTCGCATTGCGCAGGGAGAAACATAACTCATTACAGACTTTGTTTCACTGTTCCAGAAAGAGCGGATGCTGCTACCCACAATAGGTTGCGGAAGCTTTCACAAGGAGTTTGAATCATTTGAGTTCGGATGCCACACGAAATCTCAAATAAAATCTCTTGGAATTCCTGGTTACAACCTAGTAAGATGTACACAATCGGTATGAGTCCAAGATCCAGATAGAGGATAATTTGTTGGGAACTCAGGCCGAAAGTATTTTTCGGAAATCAGACAAAGAAGTCGGATCAAACCGGAACTCCTTAAAAATCGCTTCCAAACTTATCTTACTCTCGAAAAGCAATGAGGTGGACAAGATTTTCGCTCCTTTGTGAAAACAAATAACAAAGAAGGGCCCGGACAAAACAACCAGGGTTTGGTGAATTTTGATAAAGGAAATTCATCCAATTGCTCAACAAAGTGTCCCGAATACCTGAAATTATCCGAGCACAACTTCAACATCAACGACGATCAAATGGTAGAGGTACTGAGAACTCATCCAGTGTACCGACCTCCAAAACCATTATAGTCTGATCCTAATAAATGAGATCAATCTGTTTGGTGTGATTTTCATGGCACGCACAGACATAAAACTGTAGATTGCAGACATTTACGAGAGGAGGTGGCAGGAATGCTGAGCAAAGGCCACCTTCGAGAATATTTGAGTGAAATAGATCATAGTAACTATTAGCAAGGACAGCCGGCCGGGGACAAATCTAATCCGACCGCGCCACTCCATGTTATAAACATGATCTTTGGTGGGTCAATGATTGCCTCTACGTCTTTCACTACAACTTAGAAAATAAAACTTTCAATAACCCGGGGTAAAAGATTTTGGGAGATACCAGATGAACATAATATCACTTTCACTAAGGAAAAGGTTGTCGGTGTGATCTTTATCCATAATGACACATTAGAGATTTTGATGCCTATTGATTACTTCCAGGTGAAGAGAGTCTTGATCGATTCTGAGAGCTCTGCTTACATTATCCGGCTGAAGGTTGTAGAAGAAATGAACATGACAGATAAAATTATTCTGGCTGCCAAGGCCCTCTCAGGTTTACCGGTGGATGATATGGGAGTCATTAAGATGACTAAATTTTATGTCATTGATGGTGACATGAGGTATAATGCTATATTCGGGACGCTATACATACATGATAAGAAGTCGATCCCATTAATATTGCATCTACTGGTGAAATTCCCAACACTAGAAGAGATCCAGCAAATTCGAGCAGAAGAACCTGATGCCAGGGAGATGTATGCGATAGAGGAACCAGAGGCAGTGACAGATCCTAAATAGAAATTACATAAAGTAGAGTCCCATCAGAAAATATCAATTAGGTTTCATCGGCAGAAGCAGAATCAACTTATCCGGATGAGGAGTTTTTAGATCGGTACCAGGTGCCTAGATTTTTTTCAGGTACCAGACGAGTCAGATGCCACCAAATCCATAGTAGAAGAGCTTGAGAAGATAGCTTTGCACCAGGAGACCCCCGATAAGAAGGTATACATGGGCACGAAATTAACCCCGGGGCTTAGGGATTTAATTCTTAATTATCTTGCAACTAATAGTGATTTCTTTGCATGGTCACATAAGAATATGACAGGCATCCCTCTAGAAGTCGCAACTCATAGGTTAGGCCTGAATCTCAGTTTCCCTTCCATGCGGCAGAAGAAGCGGCCCATAGCCGAACTCCGCAATATGTTTTTGAAAGAAGTGGTAGCTAGATTACTTAATATAGGGTCAATCAAGGAGGTAAAATATTCGGACTTGTTAGCAAATATAGTCGTAGTACCTAAAAAGGGGAATAAATTTATAATGTGCATTGATTATAAGGATTTAAATAAAGCATGTCCACAAGACTCATTTCCATTTCCAAACATAGATCAAATGAGCGATGCCACAGCCGAACACGAGATAATCATTTTTCTCGATGCATATTTTGGGTATAACCAGATAAGGATGCACCCGGAAGACTAAGAGAAAACATTTTTTCTAACTACTTTCGACATTTATTGTTATAATGTTATGTCATTCGGACTAACAAACGCCGGAGCTACTTATCAAAGGTTAGTAAACAAAATGTTTGAAAAATAAATAGGAAAAACTACAAAAGTATATATTGACGATATGCTTGTTGAGAGTCTTTGTGTAGAGGACCATTTAAGTCATTTGCAGGAAACTTTTGAGGTACTGAGAAAATTTAATATGAAATTTAACCCCGAGAAATGTGCTTTTAGGGTGGACTCCGGAAAATTCTTGGGTTTCTTGGTTTCTCATAGAGGAATTGAGATAAATAATAACAAAATAAAAGCCATCGAAGACATACTGGATACAATTGAAGATGTAAAAGGGGTACAACAGTTGACCGGGCAGGTGGCGGCTCTGAGTAGATTTATCTCCCAATCGTCAGAAAAATATCACAGGTTCTTCTCACTTCTGAAAAAGAAGAACGATTTTGTATGGACACTCGAATGCCAGCAGGCCCTACGGGACTTGAAAGCCTACTTATCCAGCCCTCCTAGATGGGAGTACCGGTATAGGAAGAACGGTTGTCTCTAGCAGTTCTGAAGAGAAGACAACTAATTTTTCACGCCTTTGGCACATGCGATTAGGGCATGTTGGAGAGAAGGTTTTGCAAGGCTTAGTGAAGTAAGGTCTACTGAAAGGTGTCAAGACTGGAAAGTTTGATTTCTGTGAACACTATGTACTGGGAAAGCAAACAAGGGTCAAGTTCTGTACTGATGTTCATCGCACAAAGGGAACTTTGGATTACATCCACACAAATATCTGGGGACCTTCCCATAATGCTTCACTAGGAGGTAAACGGTGGTTTGTAACATTCATTGATGATTTCTCTAGATATGTTTGGGTATACACCATGTGTCACAAAGATGAAGTTTTGGATATCTTTCTTAAATGGAAGAAAATGACCGAGACTCAGACATGCAGAAAAATTAGGAGACTCAGATCTGACAATGGTGGTGAATACAAATCAGATCCTTTCATACAAGTTTGCCAAGATGAAGGGATAATCAAGCATTTTTCAGTTCCCCATACGCCGCAGCAGAATGAAGTGGTCGAACGGATGAATCGTACTTTGGTTGAGAAAGTTCAATGTATGTTATCTGAATCCAAATGGAGCAAGGCATTTTGGGCTGAGGATTTTTCATATGCAACCCATATAGTCAACAGACTTCCCATATAGTCAACAGACTTCCTGCGACTGAACTAGATGGGAAGATTCCTAAAGAGGTATGGTCTGGACAACATGTTTCTGATTATGATTCTTTATGAATATTTGAATTTCCTGCATATTTTCATGTTAGAGAATCCAAACTAGATCCTAGAGCAAAGAAAGTTTTTTTCTTAGGCTTTAGTGAAGGAGTTAAAGGATTTAGACTTTGGTGTGGTGAATCCAAGAAGATCGTCTTGAGCTGAGATGTCACATTTGACGAGTCTGTTACGCTGAGACAGACAACTTCAGAGAAAGAGAATGAGAATTTGAATGCTCTTCCTAAGGTGGAGCTTGAGACACCAGAAAAACCTATTCCGATTACAGATCATGGTAAAAGTGAAGACCAAGAAGAGTTCTCAGTTGAGGTGGAGGTTCCCTCAGCATCACCACCGATCAATCAGCAACCATGATCTATTGCCACTACTCGATCGAGAAGGGAGATTAGAAAGCCTACTAGATACACAGATATGGTAGCATTCACATTTCTAGTAATTGATGATGATGTCCCATGCACTTACAGAGAAGTCGTGCAAAGTGTTGACAATGTGAAGTGGAAGATGGCGATGAATGAAGATATGAAGTCTCTACACCAGAATCAGACTTTGGATTTGGTTCAAATTTCCAAAGGAAAGAAAGCTATTAGATGCAAATGGGTCTATGCCAAGAAAGAAGGTGTACCTGGTAAAGACAACATCTGATACAAAGCCAGACTGGTAGCAAAAGGCTATGCTCAGAAAGAAGGAATAGATTACAATGAGGTATTCTCACCTATTGTTAAGAATTCATCTATTCAGATACTATTTGCTTTGGTAGCACAATTTGATCTCGAGTTAGCTCAACTCGATGTCAAAACTACATTTCTCTATGACACTTTGAACGAAGAGATCTACATGTCTCAACCTGATGGCTTCGAAGTTCCAGGACGTGAGAATTAGGCTTGCAAGCTGAGCAAGTCACTGTATGGTTTGAATCAGTCACCACGACAATGGTACAAGCATTTTGATAGCTTCATCAGAGAACATAAGTATGCCCGCAACCAATTTGACCACTATGTGTATTTCTGGAAACTCCAAAATGTTACTTTCATTTATTTGCTCTTATATGTTGATGATATGCTGATTGCATCTAAGAGCAAGGTGGAGATCAACAGATCGAAGGCTCTTCTAAGTTTAGAATTTGAAATGAAAGATCTTGGAGAAGCTAAGAAGATTCTTGGGATGGAGATCACAAGAGATAGAGTTGCAAGCACAGTCTGTCTGACACAGACTTAGTATCTGAAGAAAGTACTTCAAAGGTTTGACATCGATGAGAAGACCAAACCAGTAAGTACACTGCTTGCTCCTCATTTTCAGTTAAGTGCAAAGATGTCACCCAGCACCGCCGATGAGAAGAAGCAAATGGAGCATGTTCCATATGCAAATGTCGTTGGTACCCTGATGTATGCAATGGTATGCACCAGACATGATATTTCACATGTTGTTAGTATGGTGAGTCGCTACATGCACAACCCCGATAAAAACACTAGCAAGAAGTGATATGGATTCTACGATACATCTATGGTACTGTGGATATTGGTTTGAAGTTTGAGAGAGACAAGACTGATGGTAAGCACCTAGTCGGATATGTGGATTCTGACTACGCTGGAGATCTGGATAAGCGTCGATCTACTACTGGTTATGTGTTCACAATAGCAGGAGGACTAGAATGTTGGAGATCAACATTGCAGTCAACTGTAGCTTTGTCTACTACAGAGGCAGAGTATATGGCTGTAACTGAAGCATTCAAAGAAGCTATATGGATTTTCGGGTTGACCAAGGATTTGGGCATTGTTCAGAAGAACGTGAAGATTTTCTGCGACAGCCAGAGTGCCATTTGTTTGGCAAAGAACCAAGTCCACCACGGTCGCACAAAGCACATCGATGTTCGATTTCATTTTATTCGAAAAATCATCGATGAAGGGAATGTCATTCTTCAGAAAGTTGGGACTACAGATAACCCTGCAGATATGCTTACGAAAGTGGTCACTGGGATCAAGTTTCAACATTGTCTGAACTTGATCAACATCTCTCAAGCTTAGAGCGCCTAGGGCGCGCTTGGAGGCAGCGTTATGAACATTTCGCCAAGGTGGAAATTGTTGAATATTGGCTCAAAGGTCAAGCCCTTTTTGTTGAAGCCATCTTTGATGAATCCATCATTGCTGAAGTTGGCAGCCAAGAGTTAGGCCATCCAACATTGAAGACTTATGTGCATGTCTTCATGCATTGTACGTGGAGGAGAGGAGGCATTTCCTCATCTATAAATAGATGAGATTATTGTATAATCATAACATCCCAAAATCAGAAAAGAGAGAGCTATCAGTTGGGAGAAAGAGAGAAATACTCATTATGTATAAGATAGTATATGTGAGTATTGGGGAAACACCTGAGAGATATTATTAGTGAAAAATCTGTATATGTACTATGTATATTTCTTACTCTGTTTAATAATATCTACTGCCTCCCGTAGAAGTAGGCAAATTGTCGAACCACATAGTTCTGTGTATTTTGCTGTACCGCTTTGATATATCCTATACCGCTATTTATTACTTTCGCACGTAACAGATTTTTGATAGTCCACACAAGTCACCTCACGGCTCATGCTGAGAGCTTAAGCTCATGTACTTTCTTTCATCGTCACTGCGTTTGGTGAGAGTTGAAACCAGGGCTGGCCAGTGGGCCGGGACAGCCCGACCCCGACCCGAGCCCGTCCCGAGCCCGCCCCGATCCCGCCCCGACCCAGCCAAAAAAAAAAAAAATTACGGGGGCGGGACTCGAACTCGGGACGGGACGATGTCTCGTCCCGCAAGACCCGAGCCCGCCCCAGGCCCGCGAGACCCGAGCCCGCCCCGACCCCGACCCCGACCCCGACCCCGCCCTTTGCAAAAATGGCCGTTGCACCAACGGCCATAATCTAAAATGGTCATGGCCAACGCCATTTTAGCCCCTCCCCAACCCCTACCCTTAATATTTATTTTTAACCCATAAGTTATTATATTTACACTTTAACCCAATTTTTCAACTATAAATAACTCATTTTCTCTTCATCTTTCTCACAAATCTTCCTACAATCTCTCTAATTTCTTAATATATCTCTCTACAAGTCTACATTGTTTGCTAAATATTCAATTTTATTTATTCATTTGGGAATTGGTAGTGAAGTTGGCAACTAGCTTGAGGATCTTCCATCGAGCAAAGTTTCAATTTTCAACCTCTCGATTACACGTCGACGTTACGTCGGCGTTTGGTACATTCGTTCCTTCATTAAATTATTATTGTCTGTTTATTTAGTTTATATCACTTAATTTTATTGTCTTTCAGTATTTATTTATGTATTTATTATCATAATTAAAATGGAAGGATTAAAAGGTATGTTTAAGGGTAAGGGTAATGGTGCTTCTTCTAGTAGGGGCAACCAGGGCAAGGGTACTTCTTCTAGTCATCTTATTCCTACACAGGATGATTTTGTTGATACTCAACATTTTCCTACAATACCATTAGATTTAGACCAGGAGCTATTTTCTGGAACTCAAAAAGACTTTAATTTAGACGATGATCTAGATGATATACCCACTAATGTTGATGACAACACACCCACTAGTGCACCTTCAACTGAAATACCTCATATTCCCCCTAGTATGAGACGAGGTCCAGCAAAACGACCATTAAAATCAGATGCATGGACATTTTTTGATAGGGACGTAGAGAATCAAGTAGCCATATGTAAAATTTGTAAAAATATTTTAAAATTTAAAACTGGAAAAGGTCACGGTGGGACGGGGGGTTTAATTAGACACGTAGTAAGTGCTCATCCAGCTAGGTATGCCCAATACCAGGCTTCAAAACCGGGTGCGCAAACGCCCGCTCCATCGGGACAAGGTTCACATACTGATACTGTCCCGGACCAAGTACAGGGTCAAATTAACCCTATGACGGGGGGAATTGTAGGCTCTAAATACAATAAACATAGAGATAGGGAAGCAATACCAAAATTAGTTGCTGTGGAGGGTTTGCCTTTTTCATTTCCTTCATCTCCCGGTTTTATTCATTACATTAGAGATATGTATAATCTTGCTTTTAACGGTTTTCCTAGATCAATTGTTAAGAGAGATGTATTTAAATTCGCGCATGAATATCAACAATATTTACGTTTTTCATTATGTCATTTTAATGGCAAAGTATCTATCACGTCTGATATAGGTCGTAGTACTAACGACCATGATTATTTAACTGTAACTTGTCATTTGATAGATTATAAATGGTCTATGCAAAAATGTATTTTAGCGTATAGATATATAGATGATAGGCACACTGGTACTTTTATTGCAGAAAATATTTATCAAGTGTGCGATTATTACGGAATTACCGATAAAATTATGACTATTACATTAGATAACGCTTCTAATAACAATTACGCAATTACAATTTTAAAAAATAGTTTAACTCCGTCTTTTCCAGACCATTTTCATATAAAATGTGTGTGACATATATATAACTTAATTGTAAAGGATGGTCTATCACTTTTTGAAGACATTCTTAGTAAAATACAATTTGCTATAAACTTTATTTTTAAAAGTAATAAAGTACAACGTAGAAAAGAATATAAAAAAATTTGTCATGATTGTGGACTACCTTTTAGAAAAATTCCATAAGAAGTATCCACTAGGTGGAATTCTTTATACGAGCAACTACTTGTTGCTTATGACTATAAATTACCTATAACTTTATTTTTAACTCTCATAATAAAAATTCAGCTGATATGATTTTAGATAGTGATTGGAAAAAAATTTCCGTACTTATTGTATTTTTAGAGAAATTTTTTCAAGCAACAAAAGAATTTTCAGTATATATTATCCTACTATTTCAACTATGTTATTTTATATAACTCTAATATTTTTATTACTTAGTGAATATATGGAAAACCAAATTATAAGGCGACTATTAAAAATATTTCTCAAAATAAAAAAATATTTTATTCCTATTCCCTCTATTTATATTATTGGTTCTCAGTATTAAATCCTACTATTAAAATAGACGGTACTAAATCACTAATTGAAACTATTTACGATTGTATAGAAGTACTACCACCTCCAAGTCCCAAAAATCTAAATCACCCACCACCTATTGAACAAACTAAAGAAGAAGTATTGTCTAGCGTAGAACACCAATGCAAAAATATATATAGATTTTATCAACAAGAAAATGCTAGTAACTTACCACTTCCATACCATCTTCTTCATCTTCAATACAACCTCACAAAAGACATGTCGCTTTTCTACGCTAGTATTGAAAGCCTCGTAAATAGAATGTGCGGTCGCACTCTACTACTAACCAAATTAGCGAGTTGGATATTTTTGTTTTGCAGGTTCTGCATCAGTATCAAGAAGTTATCAATGAAGATGGACATGAAGACTTCTTTGAAATCTTGGAGGGAATGAGAAGACCTTTCCGACACTTTCATTGATGGCTCGAGATGTTTTGAACATTCAGCGTCAATCAAGGCTGAAAGCGCTTTTTCGCAGCAGATATCAAATAGGAGACCACAGACACTCATTAGCCGGAGGCGACTTGAAATTGCAAGATTATTCAGAGATTGGATACGGCGGAGCGGAGAAAGGTGCGGTCAACCTGGAGATCAACGAAGAAGATGATGAAAACTACAACGAAATCTTAACCGAAGGTAGTGGAAGCGGCGTGGATCAATTTGACCAACAAATACCAATTCCAACCAAGAACCACATGAAATCATCAAGCAATTAGAAACAGTTTTTTTGAGAATGTAATTTTTTTAATTGTAATTTTATTATGTAATTTGTAACTTTTGGACAACACCACAAAGTTGCAATTTAGATTTTAGACAATTGTATTTGTATTACAAAAAATCATATGTCTATTAAATAATATAAGAGGCACAAAAACAAATTTTGAGATGTTTTTATTACACTATCTTATTTTGTTTATTGAGTTTTTTTTATACATATGTTATTTAAAAAAAACAAAAATGAAAACCCGCCAGATCTCCGCCTCGAGCCCGACTTCACTGAGCCTCGACGGATCGGGATCGGACGACTTGCTCCAGCTCCGCTGCATCTGACCCCGCCAGAGCCCGCCGACCCCGACCCCGACCCCTTCTCCCGTCCCGCCCCGACCCCGACCCCGCCAGACCCGAGCCCGGCCCACTGGCCACCCTTAGTTGAAACAACAAAAAAGACAAAGGGTCTTGAAGCTTCCTAATTTGATGTTTCCATGAAACTTCGCTTATTTCTGCAAGGGGTACTTGTCATCTCGTATATGACTTACTTACGTATTTGGTTTTTGTATATAGGTCTGCCCAGTGCCCACTCTACATGTTATTTAGGAATATCACTTTCCTAACTTTATTAGCATTCTCTCCGTCCTTACCATTTTTGTCAAATAGTATGATTCTTTTTCAAATCTCCTAAAGTCACTGTCACTGTCATTGTCACTGTCACTGTCACTGTCACTGTCATATGGCGTGTGTTCTCCATCATGTTTGCGAAAACTATCATTCAATAGTAGGCAAATAAAATATGCAATGGTTCTTAATTAGTTATAAGAATATTTATGTATAGAAAAGTAATAGTAATGATACGACAAATATGAAAAAATTTCACATCTATCAAATTGAATGGGAAGAACTCAAGTGACAAAATGATGAGATATATGGGAGTTTTATTTTAATATATAAATGATTTAGCTATATGATGTTTTGTTACCAATCATCAACCAAAGATATAGTGACTCTTCTCTTGATTCTTGTAATAATTGATTAATTCGGAAATTTTGTGAGAATTTCAGTTTGTGACCTTTGACAAGTGCGGAAAGTGATTATATATTTTATCAAGGAGTAACTTAATATGTGATCTTTATTTCCTTATGTTACTCCTATTAATTAGATTTGTAGACAAAGAGAAAAGAAAAAACTTTCGCACTGTATTATTGACGGCAACACCACCAAGCCTAATAGTCAAAATACAGTAGGACCTCTATATATAATAATCGTTCTCTATAATAATATCTCACTGTAACAATCATATTTTCTATAGAATTAATTTTTCATATTGTGTTATATTATATATTCTCTATAACAATATTTCGCTATAATAATTAAAAAATATTCAAACAAATGACACTGCTATAAAGAAGTCTGAATGTACAGTGATCTATCTCAAACTTATCCTTTTAATAATTATGCTCATTAGCTTATATATATATATGTATATATAGTTACCCTCGTAGGCTACTGTGGTTGTTTTTATTTGGTAAATGTGTCCTCGTGTTGTTATTTACGTTACTTATTGTGAATGTTGGATTTAATGTTGTGACATTTGACTCAACATATCTCTTCAAGTATTGATATGAATGTGTAAGTATGTTGGGACAAATGTTGCACAACATTCGGACCAACATTTTATGAACAAATTTTGCCTTACTTCACGCGATGCAGTAATATTTGTATAAATATTACTATGAGGTAAAAACGACTTGTCAAGGTAAAAAGAAGCTGGTAAAAAATGAGTGAGGGCTAAGTCAAAAGTTGTTGCTTGTCGTGAGGATCATGACAAAGTTGTTGAGATTATTACTCCATGATCTTCTCCAACCAATCCCACAAGCAGTCCACATTTCCCTTAACTTCCACAATCCATCGATGAGCAATTCAAGAAGACTTTCTACTATAAATAGAGAGTCTACTGTAGAGAATCAATATCCAGAAAGTAAAATATCAAGAGATCTCTCGGGATTTCATATCAGAACTCTGGATCACCAGTGTTGCATGAGTGTGTTGACAACATTCTGTCCAACATTACAATTGATGTTTAGATTCTAGATTAGTTTTGTATGGAGCGACTGTAATGAGAGGTTGTCTATGTCTACTTAGTTAGATTTTTTAGGCAGAAGTCATATGCGACTTCAACTTTTAATTCCTTTCTGTTTTATCTTGTAAATCTGTAAAGAAAGAAATTTGTATATTTGTATATAATATATATACAATACATTTGGTCATTGACCATTATAAGTTATATATATTATATAACTTATGAAAATTAAAAACATTTGTGTTCTTTAAATTTCGGTTGCATTTACTCTTCAAAGTTTTCTGTTTTGCTAAAGTTTGTCACTGGTGTCGGACGACATAATTTCCGACATTCGGAAATAAAATTGGCATTCGAGTTTATTTCATTTTTGTTTTTATTGTTCCATAGCCCCCTTCAAGTGGTATCAGAGCCGACATTTAACACAATAAGTGCTTGGTCCTGTTGTCATAAGCATGGATCCGATAAATCCAACTATTGGTAGGCTTCCTAATTTAGATGGATCAAATTATGCCTATTTTAAGATTCATATACGTTCTCATATCAAATTAATTGATGTTAGGGCACGGAGATCTATAACCAATGGGTATGTTGTTCCAATGTTGTCACTGGATGAGGAAGGTGACATTCTTGTTAAACCTGAATTCGAATGGACTACAGAAGAAACCAATAATGCTAGTTTTAACGAAAAAGTCTTAAATGCAATTTTTAGATGGGTTGATATGTATATGTTCAAATTTATTCAAAACTGCCCCACAGCTAAAGATGTGTGTGATACTTTACAAATTCATTGTGAAGGTAACTCGAGTGTTCGTCGAACAAAGCTACGCATGCTCATGAGTAAATATGAATGTTTAAGGATGGAAGAAGCGGATGATATTAAATTTTATTTTGAAAAGTTGATTGGCATCTCAAATGAATGTCAAGTGCTTGGAGAATCATTAACCAACACTCAACTTGTTGAAAAGGCTCTCCGTTCCCTTTCCCAAAAAATTAATTTAAAGATTTGTGTTATTGAAGAAGCTCACAATCTTGCCACAATGGACCTTCATACCTTGATGAGCATTCTCAAAACTTATGAGATGAACATTGAGAATCAAAAGGAATTGTATAAAAGCAAGAATCTGGCACTTCAAGTTCAATCCTCGTAGAGTCAAATCAAAGAAGAGGATGAGAATCTTGAAGAAATTGGTAATGGTGCAAATGTTGTCTTACTCACTCGAAAATACAATTCGATGGTGAGGAAGTTCAACGATGAGAGAAATTAATCTAAATCTAAAGAGCACCAAAACCAAGTCTTCAATCAAAAGCCCACTAGTTTCCTTCCAAATGTACAAAAAAGAAATCAACTAAGAAGAACCAACTCAGATCGTACCAAATTTGATCCCAAACAACTTGAGTCTGTGCAGTGTCATGCATGCTCGAGTTGAGTTCACTATGCTAACGAATGTGCAAACACTCTTAGAAAATTTGGTAAGAACCTATGAGTTTCTCTTAGTGATGATGAAGGAAAATAGGAAGGAGATCGTGAAACGGATACACAAGCAACGCTGGCTACTATTTTCAAACAGTCTCTATCGGATAATGAAGATGTCATATACAATGTTGTCTTAGATGCCACTACATTTGCTCCAACATCAACATCATCAGCGACATTCGAAAGGTATGAATTCTTTAAGTATTCTGATGTTAATTGCTTTAGTGGTTCTATTTATGTTAGTGAGGCTGATTGTATGGATCAAGTTGAATGCAAATATGATATGATTAATGAATTACAAAGTATTTGTAAAGCCTGAATCATAGAATCCAAGAAACTTGACAAAAAGGTAAAATATTTAACTCATGAGAATTTAGTATTAAAAGGCACGATAAGTCGACTTGTGGTTGTACTTACCAAAAAGGATGTTGAATTTGATAAGATCCGTGCAAAATTAGATTTAGCCGAAGCAACCTTCCGTAAGCTCAACATGGGAACTTCGAAATTGAATGAGATACTCAACTTTAGTAAACCTTCACATGCAGAAATTGAGTACGAAAACTCTCTTAAAACCATATGTTCTAATCTCTTTGATAAAAATGAAAAAATATGCTTTGTTAAAGAAAAAAAGGATAAATAATAGGTTCTCATATATGTCAAAGAATATGAAATTTGTGTGTCATCACTGTAACTCCCCTGGACACTTAAAACCATACTGTTTCAAACTTCAAAATTTTGTGAGCAAAATGTTGCCAAAAATGTTGTCCAACATTTCGGATAACAATCGAAGCAACATTTCTGAGCCAAAAGGTAAAAAATATTTTAAGAGAGTTTGAGTTCCTAAAAAGAATTTAACATGTAATGTTGCTATAACTGCATTAAGAACTAAGGCTGGTCAGTGGGCCGGGTCGGCCCGGTCCCGCCCCGACCCCAACTTTTTTAAAAGAAAAAAATTTGCGGTATCGGGACTCGAACCGGGATGGGACATGGTCTCGTCCCGACCCATCCCGGCCCGCCCCAATCCCGCCAGGCTCGACCCGATCCCGATCCCGCCCGAAACTCCCCTTTGCACAAATAACTATTGCATCAATGGCCATTTTACATTTTGATCGTTGTGCAACGGCCATTTTTGGTCTCCCCCTCCCCCTCCCCCAACCCCCTACCCCCTTAATATTTATTTTTAACCCATAAGTGATTATATTTACACTTTAACCCAATTTTCAACTATAAATACCTCATTTTCTCTTCGTCTTTCTCACAAATCTTTCTATAATATCTCTAAATCTCTCAATCTATCTCTCTACAAGTCTACATTGTCTACTAAATAATGAATTTTATTTATTCATTTGGGAGTGAAGTTGGTAACTAGCGTGAGGATCTTCCATCGAGCAAAGTTTCAATTTCAACATCTCGATTACACGTCAACGTTACGTCGGCGTAAGGAACGTTTATTATTGTCTGTTTATTTTATTTAGCGCACTTAATTTCATTTACTTTAATTATTTATTAGTATAATTATAAATTTATAATGAAAGAATTTAAATGTATGCTTACGGGTAGGGATCATGCTTCTTCTAGTAAATGCAACAAGGGCAATGGTACTTTTTCTAGTCATCCTATTTCTAGACAATATCCTATTCCTACACAGGATAATTTTGTTGATACTTAAAATTTTCCTACAATACCATTAGATTTAGACGAGGAGCTATTTTCTGAAATTCAAGAAGACTTTAATTTAGACGATGATCTAGATGATACACCCACTAATGTAGATGACAACACACCCATTAGTGCACCTTCAACTGAAATGCCTCATATTCCCCCTAGTATGAGACGAGGTCCAGCAAAACGACCATTAATCAGATGCATAGACATTTTTTGATAGGGACGTAGAGAATCAAGTAGCTAGATGTAAAATTTGTAAAAATGTTTTAAAATTTAAAACTGGAAAATGTCACGGTGGGACTAGGGGTTTAATGAGACACGTAACAAGGGTTCATCCAGCTAGGTATGCCCAATACGAGGCTTTAAAACCGGGTGAGCAAACGCCCGCTCCATCGGGATAAGGTTCACATACTGTCCCGGATCAAGTACAGGGTCAAATTAACTCCACGACGGAGGGAATTTTAGGCCTTAATTACAATAAACATAGAGATAGAGAAGCAATAGCAAAATCAATTGATGTGGAGGGTTTGCCTTTTTCATTTTCTTCATCTCCTGGTTTTATTTATTACATTAGAGAAATGTATAATCCTTCTTTTAACGGTTTTCCTAGATCAACTGTTAAGAGAGATGTATTTAAATTTGCACATGAATATCAACAGTATTTACGTTATTTATTATATCATATTAATGGCAAAGTGGCTATCACTTCTGATATAGGCCGTAGTACTAACGACCATGATTATTTAACGATAATATGTCATTGGATAGATTATAAATGGTCTATGCAAAAACGTATCTTAGTGTATAGATATATAAATGATAGGCACACTGGTACTTTTATTGCAGAAACTATTTATCAAGTGTGCGATTATTACGGAATAACTGATAAAATTATGACTATTACATTAGATAATGCTTCTTCTAACAATTATTCTATTACAATTTTAAAAAATAGTTTAACTCCGTCTTTTTCAGATTATTTTCATATAAAATATGTGTGCCATATATATAACTTAGTTGTAAAGGATGGTGTATCACTTTTTGAAGACATTCTTAGTAAAATACAATTTGATATAAACTTTATTTTTAAAAATAATAGAATACAATGAAAAAAAGAATATAAAAAAACTTGTCACGATTGTCAACTACCTTATAGAAAAATTCCAGAAGAAGTACCCACTAGGTGGAATTCTTTATACGAGCAACTACTTGTTGCTTATGACTATAGAAAACCTATAATTTTATTTTTTAACTCTCATAATCAAAATTCAGCTGATATGCTTGTAGATAGCGATTGGGAAAAAATTCCAAACTTATTGTATTTCTAGAGAAATTTTTTCAAGCAACAAAAGAATTTTCCGGTATATATTATCCTACTATTTCAACTATGTTATTTTATATAGCTCTAATATTTTTACTGCATAAGAATATGTGGATAAACCAGCTTATAAGGCAGTTATTAAAAAAATATTTATCAAAATAAAAAATATTTTATTTCTATTCCCACTATTTATATTATTGGTGTTGTATTAAATCTGACTATTAAAATAGACGGTACTAAATCATTTATTGAAACTATTTATGATTGTATAGCAGTACTACCACCTTCAAGTCTCAAAAATCAAAATCACCCACCACCTATTGAATAAACTAAAGAAGAAGTGTTGTGTAGCGTAGAAGACGAATGCATAAAAGTATATAGATTTTACCAACAAGAAAGTGCTAGCAACCTACCGGCTTCCATACCATCTTCTTCTTCTTCAACACAACCTCACAAAAGACATGTTGTTTCTGCGGCTAGTATTGAAAGTCTCAGAAATAGAATGTACGACCGTAACGCTACTAACCAAATTAGCGAGTTTGATATTTTTGTTTTGCAGGGTTCTGTACCGTACCAAGCAGTTCTCAATGAAAAAGGACGTGAAGACTTGCTGAAATACTAGAGGGGGAATGAGAAGACCTTTCCGACACTTTCAATGATGGCAGAGATGTTTTGAACATTCAAGCGTCATCAACGGCGTCTAAAAGCGCTTTTTCTGCCGGCAGATATCAAATAGGAGATCACAAACACTCATTAGTCCGAGACAGATTAGAGATTGTAGTATTATTCAGAGATTGGATACGAGAGGAGCGGAGAAGGTGCGGTCAACTAGAGATCAACGAAGAAGAAGACAAAAACTACAACAAAATCATATCCGAAGGTGGTGGAAGCGACATGGAGCAATTTGACCAACAAATACAAATTCCAACAGAAAAAACCACAGGAAATTATCAAGAAACTAGAACAGGTTTTTTTCAAAATATAAATTTTTTAATTGCAATTTTACTATGTAATTTGCAACTTTTGAACAACACCACAAATTTGCAATTTTAACAATTGTATTTGTATTACAAAAAAAATCATATGTCTATTAAATAATATAAGAGGCACAAAAATAGTATTGGGATGTTTTTATTACACTATCTTATTTAATTATTGATTTATATATATATATATATATATATGTTATTTTTTAAATTAAGTGCAAAAAAAAAATGCCCCGATCCCACCCCGACCTGATTCCGACGGGATCGAAAATGGGACGGGACGGCGGCGAATCCTGCCAGTCCCGATCCCACTTTTCCCGCCCCGACCCAATCCCGCCCCTCTCCCCGATCCCGCCGATCCCGACCCGACTCATCCCGGCCCGGCCCACTGGCCACCCCCTATTAAGAACTAACATTCCAGGCTCTTGGTACTTTGATAGTGGATGTTCTCGCCACATGATAAGTACAAAAAGTTTTCTAAAGAACTATGAGTCATTCAATGGAGGAAACGTGACTTATGGAGGTGGCAGTAAAAGCAAAATAATTGGAAAAATGATCTTGGATGTTCTTGGATTTCCAGCCTTAAGAAATGTCTTACACGTTGAAGGTTTAATGGCTAATTTCATTAGTATTAGTCAACTGTGTGATGACGATCTTGAGGTAAAATTTAATAATAATGCTTGTAAAGTTACGAATGAAGCAAATATATGTGTCATGACAGGTACAAGAACATGTGACAATTGCTATCTTGTTGTAAGACAAGAAACATGCAATAATGTTAAGGTCGATGACACAACACTATGGCATCAAAAGTTGGGGCATGTCAACCACCGCAATTTAGAAAAATTGGTCTCATATGAAGAGGTTAGAGACATACCCAAACGTAGCCATAAAGGTAAAAATGTTTGTGAAGATTGTTTGAAAGGTAAGTAAAACCGTGTCTCTCATAATGTTGTCCAACACGACGAACAATATTTAGGTATGTCTCATTGCTCTCAATTGCTAAATATGGATTTAATGGGTCCAATTGAAGTAGACAATCTAGGAGGCATGAGGTATTCCTTTGTGATAGTAGATGATTTTTCTAGATATTCTTGAATATATTTTTTGAAAGAAAAATCACAAACGTTTGACATGTTTAAAATCCTGCACTCTAGAATTAGAAATTTATTCTGTTCTCCTATTTTTTGGATTAGATCCGACCATGGAAAAGAATTTGAAAATAGTTCATTCACAAATTTTTGTGAGAAAAAGGAAAATTTTCATGAGTTTTCTGCCCCCAAAACTCCTCAACAGAATGGGGTTGCAGAATGGAAGAATAGGACATTACAAGAAATGGCTAGAGTGATTCTTAGTTCTAAATATTTGTCAAAACATTTATAGGCAGAAACCTTGAATACTGCTAATCACATTGCTAGTAGAGTCTATTTGAGGCCAGGAACAAAGATGACACCCTATTAAATTATAAATGGAAAGAAACCAAACTTGCGTTACTTTCATGTTATTGGGTGTATTTGTTATATTTAAATGACAGAGATCATTTGGCAAAATTTGACTCTAAGAGTGATAAAGGAATGTTTGTTGGTTATTCACAAATAGTCATGCTCATAGAGTATACAATCTGAGATCCAGAACTGTACAAGAGTGTAAATGTTATCTTTGATGATCTTTCTGATGTTTCAGGAAAAATTATTGAAAATAACATTATAGATACAGTGGAAAGTCCACAGAGTGTAGAAGAATCGGATGTTGCTTCAGGTGTGGATGTTGCCATAAATGTTGCCACACCTGAAGCAACATCCGAAACAGTGTTAGGTAGATTTTAGTACTATTTTATAGTATGTTTTAGGGTGTCTTTTGTTTGTCTTTTAGTTATCTTGTGCAGTATTATGCGTGTTGTTTTGTGTTTTCAGGTTTTAAGCGATTCAGAAAGGAATAAGGCGAATCAAAAGGAAATAGGCAGTTATTAAGGTAAAAAATGTGTAGTCGTTCACAAGATATGAGTCAAAGAAGCCTTGGGAAGCTTTGAAAGCAGTCTAAACAAATTCCGGACGAAGAACACTGAAGAGTCGCAGCGCAACACAACATGGAGTCGCGACACTCTGATGGCAGAAAATGAGTGACTTTCAGAAGTGAATTAGCACTGCGGCGCTCTAATAGCTGAGTCGCGGCGCCGACGACGTCATGACTGTGAAAAACCTAAATTTAACAAGGGCAAAAATGTCCATTCTAGGATATTTTTCGTGATATATGTTGGGGAGGCGCATTTTGAAGGGAGGACACTTAGGAGGAAAGAAACAAGAGAATAAGAAGCCATTAGAGACATTTATTGTTCAAGTTCTTTTCCTTTTCTTTACTTTAATTCAGTTCATATTGGATATTAAGTTAATTAGTTTTCTTAGCATAACTATGAGCTAATTACTTCTATTAGGGTTTTCTGTTGAATCACTTGAAACTCCATTATGATTTAATGCATTGCTATTGTTCTTCTTCATCCATTAAGATCTCTTCAACTTGTGTTTATTGAATGAGAATTAATTGGTCATTAGTTTTAATTACATATATGATTTCAAATTGAGATCTGAAAAGGGAGATTTGAATATGCTATAGTTGATTAGACGTAGGTTTAATCTTGAACGAGAGTATCACGATTGCTTGTGTAGCTTTTTAGGTTATTGATCTTAATCCTCTTATGTGATCGAATTTATCATAGAAATATAGAAAATTCTCATTTAGGTTGAGTTTTATATGTCCTAACCGGAATATAGAACATGTCAGTTAGCCTGATATCTTAAACAAGAAGAAGAATCGATAGTCTTGCATTAATGAATGATACAGTGGATTGTTGATGAGATTGGAAACCCTAATTTCTTTCATTACTAAATTAAACTTCATGTGTTTTCACTACTATTTTATTCCTGCAATCTATTTTAGTTGCTAATTCGTTAGTTTAGAAATCACCACTTATATTAGTTGGCCAAATAGAAACTAAAGATTACTTAATTGGTACTTGATAAATCAGTCTTTGTGGATGATACTCGGTCTTACCAAAATTTATTACAAATTGTTATACGTACACTTGCATAGCATCTATAAATACCTCAACAAACTTTTGGCGCCGTTTTCGGGGACTAAAGTATTATCAATATCAAAATAATTAATCTTATTTCTAATTTGATTGTTCCTAGAACACAATTTTAACTTAATCTGCGTGCATTGTTTTTAATCAATTTTAGGTAGCTTTGTTGTATGCGAAGCAGAAGAGGAGCAGACAACCTTGTTCCTCTGAATTCGGAGATTGAGAAAGCGTGTAAGCAGAATCGAAAGAATAAAAGAAATTGCTGATTCAACTGTGGTCATGGTAAATCATCAAAACAATGATGAGTTGAACCAAGGAATACCAGTCCAGAATTCTGCTGCGAGGAACTTACGAGACTATATATTTTCAACTGTTACCGGAGTGCAGACATGCATAAGGCCACCAGCGGTGGAGGCAAATAATTTCGAGATTAAGCCAGTAATCCTGCAGATGGTGCAGAGCATAGTTCAGTTTGGTGGGTTTCCCTCTGAAGATCCACATATGCATTTAGCGAAATTCTTGGAGTTATGTTCTACCTTTAAGTACAATGGTGTTACTGATGATGCCATTAGGTTGAGACTTTTCCCATTCTCACAAAAGGGATCGAGCCAAAAGCTGGTTGAACTCTCTGCAAACTAACTCTATCACTACGTGGCAAGACTTGGCTCAGAAGTTTCTTGCAAAGTTCTTCCCTCTATCAAAGGCTGCTAAGTTAAGGGGAGAACTAAACAACTTCTATCAGCTGGAAGGAGAATCTCTGTATGATGCTTGGGAGATGTTTAAAGAGTTGCAAAGGAAGTGTCCTCATCATGGACTTGAGCAGTGGATGTTAGTCCATAATTTTTATAATGGTTTGTGTGGTACTACTCGTACCATAATTGATGCTGCTGCTGGAGGAACATTCATGAGTAAGAGTGCTAATGAGGCGTATGAGCTGTTTGAAGATATGACAATAAATAACCATCAATGGTCCGATGAAAGATCCACCAATAGCAGAAAGATGGCTGGAGTTCACGAGTTAGATGACATCACTGCATTAACTGCTTAAGTTGCTTCTTTGACAATGAAATTACAGCAGAATATTATGGCAACCAATGTTGTTCAGACACAGGTGGGATGTGAAATTTATGGGGAACCACATTCTTTTGATCATTGCACAACAATGGATCCCAATAATGTACCTATGGATCAAGCACAAGTTCAGGCAGTTGAAAACTTTCAGAGGCTCTACAACAACCCATTCTCCAACACTTACAACCCTGGGTGGAGGAATCACCCTAATGTTTCATGGAAAAACAGTCAGAACTGGCAACCACAGTTCCAAGGGCAGTATCAACAACAGCCCATGAGTCAAGCTTCGTCATCTCGGCATCCCAAACCACAAGTTCAACAAGCTGACCCCAATAACTTGGAAGCATCCTTGTTGACCCTCACAAATTCTCAATCTCAGTTCATGACTGAAACTAGATCATCTATCTGGAACATGGAAACACAAGTGGGCCACCTAACTAATATGTTAAACAACAGATCGCATGGGAATCTCCCTAGCAATACTGTTGTAAGTTCGAATGAGCAATGTCAGGCTATAAAATTGAGAAGCGGTAAGCAAGTTGAACCAGCTGTACCTCTACCATCTGCGAAGAAGACGGACAAAATGGGTGAGACACCTAATTCAGAGAAAGAGGGGGTTACCGAAGACCACCCTATTACAGAAAAGGCACCACCAGCAGTAATTGTTGATCAACAAATCAGAATTCCATACCCCCAAATACTTCAGAAAAATTCTCTTGATAAACAATTTCCCAACTTTTTAGAGGTGTTCAAGAAATTGCACATCAATATTTTCTTTGCTGAAGCCCTAGAACAAATGCCCAGTTATGTGAAATTTATGAAGGAAATTCTCTCTAAAAAGAGATAGATGAAAGATTATGAGAATGTGGCTTTAACTGAAGTGTGCAGCGCTATTTTGCAAAATAATCTTCCCCATAAATTGCAAGATCCATAAAGCTTCACTATTCCCTGCACTATCGGAAATTTTGAGTGCCAGCATGCTCTGTGTGATTTTGGGGCAAGTATCAACTTGATGCCCTATTTTATATTTTGTCGACTTGGTGTGGGGGAATCAAGGCCTGCAACCATTACATTGTAGTTGGCAGATCGTTCGATCAAGCATCCATGAGGTATCATTGAAGATGTGCTAGTGAAAGTGGATAAGTTTTTTTTCCTGTTGATTTCATTATTCTGGATATGGAAGAAGATGAAAATGTGTCCATCTTAGGGACACCATTCTTAGCTATAGGGCAGACACTTTTAGATGTTCGGAAGGGCGAATTAAAACTCCAAGTTCAGGGAGAAGAAGTGATTTTTAATGTATTCAGGGCAACAACTTATCCAAGAGCAAGTGATAACTATTTTTCCATTGATGTGATTGACAAAGCGGTTTCTGATAAAAGCCTCAAGAGTACTGATGCTCTTGAAGTAGTATTAACACAATGTAAGGAAGATGACGATGAAGACACTGAGCTTGTGGAATATGCCGAGTGAGTGAACTCCTATGAGCCATTCTATATGAAGAAATATGCGAAGTTGGGAAAAATGCCAGAGAAACCAATACCTTCCATAGAAAAAGCTTCAGTGTTAGAATTGAAGACCTTACCTGATCATCTGCACTATATGTATCTAGGTGAGAATGAAACCTTACCAGTGATTGTGTCTGCTTATCTGTCTACGGTGGAAGTTGAAAAATTGTTGAGAGTCTTAAGGGCTCACAAGCTTGCTATTGGATGGACATTGGCAGATATTAGAGGGATAAGTCTGTCTATAGTGATGCATAAGACCCGTTTGGAAGATGAGAGCAGGCCTTCAATTGAAGCGCAAAGGAGGTTGAACCCAACTATGAAGGATGTGGTGAGAAAAGAAATCCTGAAATGGCTTGATGCATGGGTGATTTACCCTATTTTTGATAGTGCATGGGTGAGTCCAGTACAAGTTGTGCCTCAGAAGGGTGGTATGATTGTGGTGAAGAATGAAAAGAATGAGCTTATTACATCAAGAATAGTGATAGTATGGAGGATTTGTATTGACTACTGCAAGTTGAACAAGGCAACCAGGAAAGACCATTTTCCCTTACCTTTTCTAGACCAGATGCTAGATAGACTGGTATGCGATAACTACTATTGTTTCTTGAATGGTTATTCTGGGTATCATTATATCGCAATTTCACCATAAGATCAAGAAAAAATCACATTTACGTGTCCCTATGGTACGTTTGCTTTTAGAAGAATGCCATTTGGACTTTGCAATGCCCCTGCTACCTTCCAATGATGTATGATGGCCATTTTTTCTGACATGTGGAGAGGACTATTGAGATTTTCATGGATGATTTTTCAATTTTTGGGTCGTCCTTTGATGAGTGTTTGAGGCACTTGGAAGTAGTGTTGCGGCGTTATGAAGAGTCAAATCTTGTGTTGAAATGGGAGAAGTGCCACTTTATGGTGAATGAAGGTATTGTTCTTGGCCACAAAATTTCTAGCCAAGGCATTGAGATATACCGAGCTAAGATTTCTGCTATTGAAAATCTACCACCCCAGTGCCAGTGAAAGGAGTTAGAAGTTTCCTTGGGCATGTTAGTTTCTACAGGAGATTCATCAAAGACTTCTAAAAAAATTAAAGCCTCTTTCGACCTTATTGATGAATGGTGTTGCGTTTGATTTTAATCAAGAGTGCCTAAATGTTTTTAAGGAACTTAAGGAGAAATTAATTTCAGCACCAATTGTTATTACACCAAATTGAGAGCTTCCATTTGAACTGATGTGTGATGCTAGTGATTATGCAGTGGGAGCAGTCCTTAGGCAGCGAATTGACAAGGTATTTCGATCCATTTACTATGCTAGTAGAACTCTCAATGAGGCGCAATTGAATTATTCCACAATGGAGAAAGAGTTGCTAGCCATAGTATATGCATTAGATAAATTCAGGCCATATCTTATTGGGAACAAGGTAATTGTGTACACTGATCATGTTGCGATCAAGTACTTAATGACAAAGAAGGATGCAAAACCCCGTCTCATTCGATGGATGTTATTGTTGAAAGAATTTGGCATGGAGATTCACGATAAAAAGGGAACAGAAAATTTAGTTGCAGACCACTTGTCAAGACTTGAGGTGGAAGAGAGCCATAATGCCAAAGATGTGCAGATTAATGATCATTTCCCAGACGAGCAACTTTTTGAGGTAAGTGCCAGTTAAATTGTGCCTTGGTATGTTGACTTTATTAATTTTCTTGCAGCAAAGATTGTACCTCCTGAGATGACAATGCAACAATTAAAGAAGTTCTACTCTGAAGTGAAGCACTACTACTGGGAGGAGCCTATTCTTTATAGGCATTATGATGATCAAGTCATCAGACGTTGTGTGCTAGAGGATGAAATGCACCAAATTCTCACTCATTGTCACACTTTACAATGTGGTGGGCATTTTGGGGCTTCAGACGGCTGCTAAAGTGTTGCAAAGCGGGTTTTATTGGCCAGGACTGTTCAAAGATTCTAATACTTTTGTGAAAGCCTGTGATCACTATCAACGCACTGGGAACATCTCAAGGAGGAATGAAATGATGTTGAATGGGATCCTAGAAGTTGAACTATTTGATGTATGGGGCATTGACTTTATGGGCCCTTTTCCACCATCCTTCAATAATCAATACATCTTGCTAGTAGTGGATTATGTGTCCAAATGTGTCGAAGCAGTAGCAACTAAGGAGAATGATGGTAAGACTGTCTTGAACTGCCTGCACAAGCACATATTCACAAGGTTTGGTACTCCCAGAGCTCTCATTAGTGATGAAGGGAGTCATTTTTGTAACAAGCAACTTGATGCCCTACTTGCTCGCTATGGAGTCTACCATCGCATTGCCTTACCATATCACCCTCAGACGAATGGTCAAGCTGAAATTTCAAACAGAGAGGTGAAGAGTATAATTGAAAAGACGGTGGATAGCTCTAGAAAGAACTGGTCTACGAAGCTTGATGATGCACTTTGGGGTTATGGACGACATCCAAAACTCCTATTGGAATGTCGCCCTATAGGTTGGTCTTTGGAAACACATGTCATCTACCAGTAGAGCTAGAGCATTAAGCATACTAGGCCATGAGAAAGTTGAATATGGATGAGAGAGCCACCGGGCAGAAGAGGCTATTACAATTGAATGAGCTTGACGAGTTTCGAAATGAAGCCTATGAGAATGCCAAGATTTATCAGGAACACACTAAATCATGGCATGACAAGAACTTAGTCAGAAAAGAGTATCAACCTGGACAATAAGTACTGGTATTCAACTCAAGGTTGAGGGTGTTTCCGGGCAAGTTGAAGTCCAGATGGTCGGATCCATTCACTATTGAAAGAGTTTTTCCCTATGGTTCAGTCGAAGTGCGAGGAAAGGATGGTTCACCATTCAAAGTGAACGGACAAAGATTGAAGCAATACTCGGGTGGTCCTAGTGAGTAGGAAAAATCGGGTATCCTCCTGAATTCAAGATGAATAGGAAATTTGAGTCCGGCTAAATGACGTTAACGACAACGCTATTGGGAGGCAACCCAACATTTTAATTATGTTATTTTATTTTGTTTTGTTTATCTTGTTTTGAACAATCTCATTGTCTTGTTGTTTCTTGTTCTGTGTGTTTATGTTAGGTGAATTGTGAGCCAACTTTGGGGTGAAGAAAAATATCGCAGGATGTTGAAATTAGCATCAAATGTCAGAACCCCGGATATGAATTAGCGTCGCGACGCTCGGAAGGCAGTAAACAAAGGATTTTTTTATGTTGATTTAGCGTCGTGGCGCTTCAAAATTTGAGTCGTGGCTCCTGCGGTATACGTGATAGCGCCACATCGCTGAATGGTGAGAGTCGCGGCACCCATGCGGATTCCAGGTTAAAACCGAGAAACAAGAACACTTTTTGCATTATCCCCAAATACAATTCACATAACCCTTCTCTGTTCTTCTCTTTTCCAACCCCAAAAAGATGAAAACCCCCATTGTATCTCAATTACAAACTCCTCGCACCACAAAAACTATTCTCTTTCCTCAATTATTCCATTAATTCTAAATTCACACTCTCACTAAATCCCCTTTCCAAACCCTGAAATCCCAATCCTTCAAAGATTCTTTCATAAGTTCCTCCAATCCTCAATATTTTGGGCAGTCAAGCATCACCTAAGGTTTCTCTCCATAAGGTAATTACTGTATTCAAGCCTTGAGGAAAGTTTTGTGTTTTCTTTTATAACTTTGGAGGAAATCTAAGTTGGGGGTTGATTGCGTTTTTTAGGGGAATAATTGTATTGTAGAGTGGTTGAACTATGGTTATAGATATTGTGGGTTGATTGAGTGTATTTTGGTGGAGTTAAGTTGTTGTTGTTGGGAAGTGAAAAAATAAGGGGAAGTGCTGCCGAATTTCTAGAAAACTTCAAAGTTGCTAAACAAGGCATAATGGGTCCACGATGACCTACTTCCAAGGCATCCTGCTCTCGGGGCCCTGTGAATCTACCACCAAGGACCGACTATGATAAAAAATGATTTACCAACAAGGATGCCCAAGACAAGTATAACAAGTTATGTACTCGTTCCTTGGTACCGAAAAGGGGGATGGAATTTCATACTGCGCCATATGAAGATGAGGTATATGAACCCATCAGGGCCATGATTGTTGATAAAGGTTGGGGTGAATTTGTCAATCCTTATGTGGCAAAGCCAAATACTCAACTAGTCTACGAATTCTATGCCAACTACCCAGAGAAGCAAGATAACTTTTGTTTCGTATGAGAGAGAAGGGTACCCATTGGGGCTGAAGCGGTTAATGTCATATGTGGGGTCACAAATTTTTTGGAGGAAGAGGATGAGGATGACTTCATTGTTTGGAAAAATTCAGAAATTGACTGGGTGGAGATGGCCGAGATAGTAGGATACCTAGAGGCCCGCTGCACATATACATACGATGCGCCCGAAGGCATGTTCCGCTGCCAATTCAACAAAGTTGCCAAAGCCTGGCTCTACTTTATAAGTGTCTGCCTGATTCCATCCACACACTTCTCTGATATACAAGTGGATCATATCAAGCTGGTTTATGCTATTATGAAGGGATTTTTAGTAGATGTGGGTCGAGCTGTCAGAAATAATCTCAATTGGATATGCCGACTGAACACAACAGCAGGGTTAGGGCATGGATCGTTGATCACTGCACTATGTGTTGCACATGGAGTGCCTGAGGGTAGCAGTGATGTAAAAGGCAAAGTACAACAGCCTCTAACTCGGATGATGGTCAATGCATACCAGACCCTACACCAGCACCTATACCGGGAGAAGGCAATCGAACCGAGCCACATCGCCATCAGAGGGGGATGGATGACGCGAATGCAGAAGCTGAAGGGGGTGATCCAGGATAGAGCAGCAATGCACAAACTTTTGCTCTTGTGGGTCATATTCATTCACACACCCAAATGACTCATAATCATTTGGACTATATCATCCGATAGACTCAATACATGATCCAGTCACACCATTCTCAAAATCAACATTTGAGCAACTATATGAAGCAGCGACATGATTATGAGAGCCGCCACATCGACCAACAAAACTCTTTGGTCGATCGTTGGTCAATGGGTGATGCCTCGAATGAGCTCTACTTTGGCTATCCTCCCCAGTACTAGCCCTATCAGCCACCACCGCCGCCACCATTCTAAATTGTTTCGCTACAATTTCAGTAAGTTTGTTTACTCCTGCTTTACTTATCACATTGGGGACAATGTGTTAATTAATTTGGGGGGGAGTCTTACTGTTTTGTGTTAATTTATGTAGTAGTCTTTAATTATTTAGGTTTGTTTTTTGTTAGTGTCTTTGTTTAAGTGTCTTGTATCAATGAATCAAGTTAATAGCAATATCCCATGAGATTGAGTGAACATATGTGATAGAGTTGGATAAAATTGATAGCCATGAAATGCATGAATATGTGTGCTTGAGTTGGATAAATCTTGAGTTGCTTTTAATTATTAATAAATATGAAAACCTGATCATGATTGTTGAATTTCTTGTACTCAAATATTGGTTTATGCATGATTAATTTCGGTTTGAGGAAAGATGGTGGAAAGTTCTAGAACTTGCTGCTTGCTATTAGAGACGAAATCATAGATAATGCATGCTTAGGAAGATGATTTAGGCCATCTTTGGAACGATTGAGCCTTTCAAGCCACTCTTGACTAATTTAATATCTAATTACCTTTTTTCAGCCTTAAATAATCCTTCTTTGATTGACACCTATTCCGAGCCTACTTGAAACATTTTTAGTATTGTTCCCTTCCCTTGAATTCCATGAGCATATAAATATATGATTGGGGGATTGACACTTTGTAATTGGTATTTTAAATTGGTGCTATCAATAGAAGAACAAAGGATTTAGAAACATTCTTCAAAAACTAAATGAATGAAGAATGAAAAAGGGAATATATTACACTCCCCTTGTACATACATTAAAAACAAGTTTAAGGGTGTAGTTTGAAAAGAAAAGAAAAATTAGGGACCGTTTTTTTTTTGTAAGGTGATATCGAGTTGGGTTGATTGGTTTATATGCTTATGGTAAATTTGAGCCTAAAAGACATTTTATCTGCCCCGAGCCTAAGCCTATCGTTATAACCTATAAAAGTCCTATCAATTCTTGAGCATGTGTTGTCTAAATTAGTGGAGAGTAGCAAGTTAGCAAGCCTATAGAACTTGGACTTGATGGACAGTTGGTAAGAATTAGTTGTGCATGAACTAATATTGAATACTTGTTTAAGTTAATAATCATGGTTGAGTGGTCATATGCATTAATAACTTTAAGCAAATTTGAGAAGTATCCGACTTGAAATTCTAGATAGCAAATTAGTGGCTAGAATGTTCCGGAAGATTTTATTGCATGTTGTTCATTCTTTTTGAGGCATGATATATTGTTGTTGACCTGATTCAATCTGAAGTCTGTGTTTTTTAGGAAGTCTAGAGTTCTTTACTCGAGGACGAGTAAAGTTTAAGTTTGGGGGTGTTTGT
This sequence comes from Anisodus acutangulus, assembly GCA_029783415.1. Taxonomy (NCBI): domain Eukaryota; kingdom Viridiplantae; phylum Streptophyta; class Magnoliopsida; order Solanales; family Solanaceae; genus Anisodus; species Anisodus acutangulus. The sequence goes on from CM056490.1 coordinate 45,643,263, forward strand.
TAGGTAGATTTTAGTACTGTTTTAGAGTATATTTTAGGGTGTCTTTTGTTTGTCTTTTAGTTATCTTGTGCAGTATTATGCGTGTTGTTTTGTGTTTTCAGGTTTTAAGCAATCCAGAAAGGAATAAGGCGAATCCAAAGGAAATAGGCGATTATTATTAAGGACAAAAATACGTAGCTGGTCATAAGAAATAAGTTAAAGAAGCCCTAGGAAGCTTGGAAAGCAGTCTAAACAAATTTCGGACGAAGAACGCTGAAGACCCGTGGCGCAACACAGCATGGAGCCGCGGCGCTCTGAAGGCAGAAATGGAGTGACTTTTAAAAGTGAATTAGCGTCGAGGCGCTCTAATAGATGAATTGCGGCGCCGACGACGTCAGGACTGCGAAAAACCTAAATTTAACAAGGGCTAAAAGGTCCATTCTAAGGGATTTTTTGTGATATATGCTGGGGCGCATTTTGAAGGGAGGACACTTAGGATGCAAGAAACAAGGGAATAAGAAGCCATTAGAGATATCTATTGTTCAAGTTCTTTTCCTTTTCTTTACTTTAATTCAGTTCATGTTGGATATTAAGTTAATTAGTTTTCTTAGCATGACTATGAACTAATTACTTCTATTAGGGTTTTCCGTTGAATCACTTGAAACTCTATTATGATTTAATACATTGCTAATGTTCTTCTTCATCTATTAAAATCTCTTCAACTTGTGTTTATTGAATGAGAATTAATTGGCCATTAGTTTTCATTACCTATATGATTTCAAATCGAGATCTGAAAAGGGAGATTTGAATATGCTATAGTTGATTAGATGTAGGTTTAATCTTGAACGAGAGTATCACGATTGTCTGTGTAGCTTTTTAGGTTATTGATCTTAATCCTTATATGTGATCGAATTTATCATAGAAATATAGAAAATACTCATTTAGGTTGAGTTTTTATATGTCCTAACCAGAATATAGAACATCTCAGTTAACCTGCTATCTTAACAAAAAGAAGAATAGATAGTCTTGCATTATTGAATGATTGGGTGGATTGTTGATGAGATTGGAAACCCTAATTTCTTTCATTACTGAATTAAACTTCGTGTGTTTTCACTACTATTTTATTCCTGCAATCTATTTTAGTTGTTAATTCGTTAGTTTAGAAATCACTACTTATATTCGTTGGCCAAATAAAAACTAAAGATTACTTAATTGGTACTTGATAAATCAGTCTCTGTGGACGATACTCGGTCTTACTGAAATTTATTACAAATTGTGATACGTACACTTGCGTAGCATCTAGTAATACCGCAACAAACAACAATAGAGACCACAGAGGCCATAGATGGGGAGTCAAGTGCTGAATTGTTAGACCAAGTTCGTAGGGACCCCTCATCAAGGATTAGGAAGAATCATCCAACGGGCCAAGTTATTGGGGGAGTTTTTGAAGGAATTAGAACAAGAGGCAAAGAACCATTCAACTTTAGAGAAATGGTAAGGTATGTGTGTATGTCAATCATATACCAAGAGGTTAGTATTTCTTGTTTTATATCTACATTAGAACCAAAGAATGTTGTAGAAGCACTTAAAGATAATTTCTGGATACAAGCAATGCAAGAAGAGGTTAAACAATTTTCTGTAAATGAAGTCTAGGACTTAGTTTCACGTTCAAATAATACAAATGTAATTGGAACTAAGTGGATTTTTAAAAATAAATCAGACGAATCGGGAATAGTTGTTAGAAACAAAGCACGTCTAGTTGCACAAAGTTATACTCAAGTTGAAGGAATTGATTTTGATGAAACCTTCGCACCTGTAGCTAGAATCGAGTCAATTAGACTTTTACTTGTTATTGCTTGTTGTCTGAAAATTACTTTACACCAAATGGATGTAAAGGTGCATTCTTTAATGGTTATTTAGACAAGGAGGTATATGTTGAACAACCAAAAGGATTTGAAGATCCTTACCATCCACACTATGTGTACAAGCTTAAAAAGGCTTTGTATGGGTTGAAATAAGCCCATCGTGCATGGTCTGGTCGTTTAACTAACTTTATTCTGAATTTGGTTTTAATCGTGGAGAAGCTAATCGTACACTGTTTATTAAACGACACAGTGTAGATATTATAATTGCTCAAATCTACGTGGATGACATAGTCTTTGGATCGACTTCACAGTCGTACCTAAATTCATTTGTTGAAGCTATGTAATCGACATTTGAAATAAGCATGATTGGGGAATTAACTTTTTTCTTAGGCTTGTAGATAAATCAAAGTGAAGATGGAATTTTCATCTCACAGAGTAAATATGCCAAGAATCTAGTCAAAAGATTTGATTTGGAGAACGCTAAACAGATGAAAATGCCAATGGTATCATCGCAGAAGGTATGTAAGGATAATGTTGGTGAAAATATCAATCCAATATTATATCGATCTATGATAGGTAGCCTTCTTTATCTTACTACTAGTCGCCCAGATATTATAATTAGTGTTTGTGTTTGTGTACGTTTTCAAGCCTGTCCCAAAATGTCCCACTTAAATGCTGTGAAACGTATTATTCGATATGTTGCTGGCACATGTAAGTTGGGAATCTGGTATTCCAAAGACACTAATCCTAACTTAATAGGATTTAGTGACTCGGATTGGGCTGGAGATGTGGATGATAGAAAAAGTATAAGTGGAGGATGTTTTATCTTGGCAATAACTTTGTTTCATGGTATAGTCGTAAACAAAATTGTGTCTCACTTTCAACTGCTGAATTTGAATATGTAGCAGCTGGAAGTTGTTGCTCTCAATTCATATGACTACAACACATGTTAGACGACTATGGATTTACTAGCAACATTTTGATTTTGTACTGTGATAATTTGAGTGCTATAAATATTTCCAAAAATCCAGTTTAGCACTCACGTACAAAACATATTGATATTAGACATCACTTTTAAGAGATTTAGTTGAAAAACAGCTAGTTCAAATTGAACATGTTGACACTCTTCATCAACTAGCTGATATTTTTACAAAAGCTTTGGACCATGAGAGATTTTCTAGTCTAAAGAAATCTCTTGGTCTTTGTAATCTCTAAAATGGCATTTTTGGTGAATGTCGGCTGAAATGTTGTCAAACATTTCAGGTGACATTTACCTATGTTATTAACTGATTATTGTTGATGTATGGTGCATAACTTTTGGTCACACAGGCATGATCCTTCAATAAGAATATGTTATCAAAGTGATACTGTTCTCTGCGATGATATAATATATATATATATATATCATAAAAATGGAGTATCAAAATAAGGCAAAGCCTTTAAAAATATTTGGAAACTGTGAAAAATGGGCAAAGCCCATGAAAAGATATCGTTCCTATTCTATAGGAGTATTGAGTGCTTCAAAAGAGATTTGAGAATACCATAAAAGTATTCTTATTTTTGACACGAAAAATTCTTTTATATGTGTTATATGATTAGACCAAGGACATGATGGAAAAATGTTACATAGGTTCAGTGGTCAAACTCATAAAGTGTGTATAAAACGTGTCTTGGTTTGTTGTCAAATCTGAAAATTCTTGTGGGGTCAAAATACTTGTGTCGTCCAAAATATTGCTAACATTGTTGTTGACATTTTCAGAATGTGATATGTGTTGGGATGTTGTTCTTATTTGATTTTTGAAATATCAGATTTTACTCCCTATTATATGCCTTGTTTAATGAAATTTCATAATTTAAAATGATAAGATTAAATTTTATTCCTACCATGATGTTTATCCAAATATTTTAGGTGTAAGTTATTGTGTAAAATTAAAACACCTAAAAATTAGGGATTTTTTTTATAAGAAAAGGTTTTCCATGTATATAAATATTCCTCTCATTTGCTATTATTTTATCATTTTCGATTTTCCCATAAAAATAAAAAAATAAAAAAGGGGAGGGAAATCACGTCGGGTATACATCTGCCTACCTAACCGATGGAATCACCAAACCAAACTCCAATCTCTATCAGAAATCCTAACTTCTCAAAACTCTCTCCCAAATTTTCACCAATGGAAACATCTCCAATGTTAGAACAAATTTCATCCAACATCCACTCCAACCCTCCAATGAGCACAAGTCCTCCAATGAATAAGGAATCTTCCAAGGACAATGATCCTCAGCAAACAGAACAGTCATCCTCTTCCTATCTCCTAGAAAAATCATGTACAACAATAGTGTTTAAAGGTTTTGATGAACTTTTAGCTATTAGCTATCCTGGAGATAATAATAACCCTATAGATGTTGATGAAACTGTTGATTTTTCATCTTTGGGTAAAAGGCCAAGGTCCTCTACCTTCCCTACTCGTCGATCGAGTAGAGTTTCTGAGAAAACAGTCCAAGAAGGACCGAGTAACAAAAGGTCTAGCTATGAAACATTTATACCCTCTTAATCGAGCAGTGCAAGTGAAGATACAGACTATGTGCTTTCAACAGATGAGATTGAAGAAGAACCATTTGCTTTAGTGCAGCCAAATATGCCTCAAGAAAGGGAAATTCCAAATGATACTCCTTTAAAATAATTCTTTCTAAAGGGATTTCCCAGACTGCAAAGTCGAGTGTTGCTTCAAATGTTTCCATTGATACCACAACATCTCAGGCTACATTTCAGCAAACATCGAAAAAAGTACAAGCTACAACATCCTCCAGTAGTACCGAATCCACCGATTCAGACTTTCAGGTACCTGCTTACTCAGATAAATTCTATTCTAAAACTAAGTATGATATGTGAGACTGTTACAAGAATAGAGTGATTAGACCTGAGAAAGTATTAGATATTGCTTCATGTGCTGAATATGGTTTGGTAGAATTCTTTAAGGATAGATAGCTTCTTAAACTATTACAGAAAAAAAAACCTTATGTTGATGAAGCAGTAAGGTTGTTTTACGCTAATCTGAGCCCTGTTATAAAGAAGACCTCCTTAAAGAAATTTGGGAAGGTATATCTCTACAACAAGGTCTATCTGTTTACGCCTTCTATTATAAATCAATGTGTGGGACTAGATGATGAAGATAATGTTAGAGAAGCAGGATAAGTCATAAACAAGAGGGATGAAGTGATTGAATATCTCACTGGAGGTATGATGAAGAAGTGGATCCCTATATGTCCAGCTTCCAAACTAACAACCATGTTTTCCACCCTCTACAAAAATGTTATTCACAATAGGCTTCCTTCAATGAATAAGTCAATTGTGACATCTGAACAAGCCACCCTGTTGTATAAAATTGGGAAAGGTTTGAAAATTGATTTGGGAAAATGATATTTCATCAAATTGCCAACTTGGCTGAGAAAGAATCAACTTCAATCCTTCATTTTCCCTCTATGATCTAAAAAGTATTAATCACCCAAGGCTTTGAGCCTAAGAGAGAAGACACTTTAGGGAAGGCTCCTAAGATTTACACTGTAAACAAGGCAATTTTGAAGAGCAAGGACAGATTCATCGACTTGCCCTGGAAGAAGGAAGCTGAAAGTGAAAATGTTGCCAGAAATGTCACCAACATTCCGAGCAACACTGGTCTAGGACAGTCTACACTGTCTATAAAATGGCTTGTGGATCAAATTGGAAAAAATCAAACAACAGATTTTTGAGGTTGATGCTGCAAGAAATGCCCTGATACAAGCTAGAGACCATTTCATTATGCTACTTTCCTCACAAAAATGGGGAGATGATGCTGATGCAGGGGGAGGAAGCTAAAGGCTGTTGTGCAGAGGAAGTTGAAACTGTTATGTAGAAGTAGAAAGCAGTTGGAAGCTGCTGCTGCTATATGATGAGCAAAAATGGAGACGTTGATGTTTTATGAGGATCTTTAGTGGATTGATATTGATATTTATTGACAATGAATATTTCTATTTATGGTTTGTATATATTGGATGATATGTGATATGTGTGCTCATATTTTTTTTCTTTTCTAATCCTATGAATCGGTATATATATGTTTGCTTGTATGCCATCACAGGTTAAGGGGGAGCATGACCTTGAAAGTGTTGATCACAGATGTCGGACAACATTTGTGACAACATCCTAAGTCAACTTTACATTTTAATGAGTTTTTTGAATAAATGCAAAAAGGGGGAGATTGTTAATGTTGGATTTGGTGTTGTGATATTTGACCCAATATATCTCCTCAAGTATTGATATGAATGTGTAAGTACGTTGGGACAAATATTGCACAATATTCGGACCAACATTTTCTAAACATATTTTATCTTACTTCTTGCGATGCAGTAATATTTGTGTAAATATTACTATGAGGTAAAAATGACTTGGCAAGGTAAAAAGGAGCTGGTAAAAAATAAGTGAGGACTAAGTCAAAAGTTGTTGCTTGTCGTGAGGATCAAGCCAAAGTTATTGAGATTATTACTCCCTGATCTTCTCCAACCAATCTCACCAGCAATCCACCTTTCCCTCAACTTTCACAACCGATCGATGAGCAATTCAAGAAAGACTTTCTACTATAAATAGAGAGTCTATTGCAGAGAATCGATATCCAAAACCAGAAAGTAAAATACCAAGAGAGCTCTCGGGATTTCATCTCAGAAATCTGGATAACTAGTGTTGTCTGAGTGTGTTGACAACATTCTGTCCAACATTACAATTGTTGTTTAGATTCTAGATTAGTTTTGTATGGGGCGATTGTAATAAGAGGTTGTCTATGTCTACTTAGTTAGATTTTTCATGCAAAAATCTTCTGCGACTTCAACTTTTAATTTCTTTCCGTTTTATCTTGTAAATCTGTTAAGAAATGAATTTTTATATTTGTATATAGTATATATACAATACATTTGGTCATTGACCATCATAAGTTATATTATATATATAACTTATAAAAATTTAAAACTTTGTGTTCTTTATATTTCCGCTGCATTTACTCTTCAACGTTTTCTATTTTGCTAAAGTGTTGTCACTGATGTCGGACGACATAATTTCCGACATTTAAAAACAGAATTGGCATTCGAGCTTATTTAATTTTTGTTTTTATTGTTCCATAGCCCTTCACCTATCAAATCTAGCAATAGCTTTTGTGCCCCATTTGCCCTTTAATTTAATTTGCACACCTGTCTTAGGTTGTTTGTTTCTATGACTTTTTTTATTTGTGGGGTTTCTATTACTTGATGGATAAGTAATTACCCTATTCTATGCTCTTGAAGGCTGGTAGTTTAGAGAAATTTAAATTGAACATATAACTTACATACATCAATCGTGTTAGCTTTTTTCACACTACCAAATCACCAGAAAGTTATTTACACGTAGGAGCAGAGCATGGGGGTGGGGGCGGGGGCGGGGAGGGGGGGAGTTCATCCGAGTACCTTTCACTGAAAATTATATTGGATATACGTACAAGAAGGTCGTAATTATCTTTTATGTATATACAAGTACATGTTAAATTCCTTTGACTTCTTTGTCTGTTTACTTCTTTATATTTTAAATCCTTAAGAAAATTTTGAATCCCTTATATCTAGATAACGACCCCCTTAAAAAGTGAAATTTAAAATCTTTAACATGTTATATGTTACACAAGTAAATATGATTTGACCGTATAGATATTGTTCAAATTTTCTCTCTGTATAACTTAAACTCAAAATTAAATATGTTGAATTTACATTGCATCTGATGGTGAGGCAGTAGTGTCCGATCAAACAAAGAAAGAGTAAGCTCTCAACTTAAATCAATTAAAATATCCAGATCGATCACGACAACTCTCATTACTTTGATATTAGTATTGTTATGAGGAGAAAGCTGAAATATCCAGCTTCCAAACATACTGTTTGTCTGATGAGCTAAGCCTTAAAGTGTTAAACAAGGTATATACACGTGATATACACTTGGTATACATGGTGTATATCACGGGTCCTTTAGGAATGTCACGGGCAGACCATCCCATCTCGGGAATGGCCCATCACGGGAAGGGCAGTATATTATGTGTGTATATTGATGTAATATTGTAGTGTAAAGGTTACCTTAATTAGACTTGTACACTTACCATAATTGTATATTTATCCAAGTAGAATAAGGTTTTAGGAGTACAATAGAAATAGGATTCTCCTATTATGGAAATATGTAACTTGTATATATAGCCTTTCAATTAATGAAAATAATCAAGGGGATTATTTATTTCATGGTATCAAGAGACTTGTCTTGCTTCCGCCTTTGCTCTCGTTTTTTGTGCCTTTCTCGGCCACAACCGTCTCCGTTTTCCACCCCCCTTCACCGGAATTTGCGATATTATTTACCTCCACTCTTCCCAAATTTCCCCTCTTCTCCCTTTGTTCTTTCGTTATGTCTAAGAATAATTTTCATCCTGCCCTCATGATTTCTAACATCAAGAACAACATCCCTATTGTTCTTGAGATGGAAAACGTCCAATATGCGATGTGGACAGAATTATTAAAATTTACGCTATCTCCCATCAAGTCATCCATCACATAATTCCTCCCGCTGCACCTATTCCCGCGGAGGATCCTTAGTTATGGATTACTCTTGATGCTACCGTTCTCCAGTGAATTTATTCCACTATTTCGGTTGACCTCTTACAGACGATCATTGAGTCGGACACTATGACTATGACTACCTGAAATAGATTGCGTGACATATTCCAAGATAAGCAACATTCAGGTTGTTGTCACACTCGAGCAGGAATTCTCTCAAGTTCACATGGAAGAATTTCCAAACGTGTCTGCATATTGCAAGAAACTCAAGGAGTTGGCGGACCAACTCCATAACGTTGGCGCACCTGTGACAAATAATCGTCTGGTTCTACAATTGGTTCCCGGCCTTTCTGATGCCTATAATGGCGTTGGGACTTTCCTTCGTCAAAGCAATCCACTTCCCATTTTTATCAAGCCCGCTCCATGCTTACTTTGGAAGAAGCCGATTTGGCTAAGAAGGCGGCTACCGGAGCAAGCCCCGTAGTCATGATGACCTCCTCCACAAATTCTTCAGGTTTTGTTGATAATTCTGGCCAAAACTATGCTCATGGTGGCGGCAAAAATAATCGTAAGAATAATAGCAAAAACCGCGGGGGTAAACGTTGCGGTTCCGGTGGTGGTTCCAGTGGTCAACAGTCCGGCAGTGGGCTCCGTCCAGTCAACAATGCGCCTCCTCCCTACTAGTCCCAGCCGTGGGGGCCATGGCAGTGGGGCTGGGGCAATGGGCCGTGGCCCAATAACCTCTATTTTCCAGGGCCTTCCAACGGACAGTGAGCTGGACAACCCCAATTCAGGCCCAACAATCAGCCTTCATCTTTTCGATTCCAAAGATCGGGTCAGGCGGCAGGTGGATCGCAGGCCTCAGCCCACACAAGCATTCTCGGCAGTGGTCCCCACACCTACTCACACCGACATTGAGGCCGCAATGAACACGCTTGGGTTGACGCAACCGGATCCGAATTGGTACATGGACACCGGCGCGACGACACACATGACTTCCGATCAAGGTACTCTCTCGTCTTATTCCAATTTGACCAACCCTCGTGGTATAATTATCGGTAATGGTAACTCTATTCCAATTCAGGGTTATGGTCATAAAACTTTGTCTCCCCTAATCCACCCCTTAGCTTGAAAAATACTTTACATGCCCCAAAATTGATTAAAACTTAGTGTCTGTCCGAAAGTTCACCACTGACAATTCCGTTTCTGTTGAATTTTATCCTTTTGGTTTCTCTGTGAAGGATTTCAAGACGGGGAGTCCTCTCATGAGGTGTAATAGTAGGGGAGATCTTTATCCTATTACACCCGATTTCAGTCCATCGAGTCAAGCCTTTCCATCAGCGTTTGCAGCCCTTGCTCCTTCCTTGTGGCATGCTCGTCTTGGTCATCCGGGATCTTCTATTTTGTCGTCATTACATAAAAATAATTTTATTTCATGTAAGAGTACGAATAGTACTCCAAATTGTTAGTCTTGTTCTTTAGGAAAAATTGTTAGGTTGCCATTTGTAGACTCAAATTCTCATACTTTAATGTCATTTGATATTATTCATAGCAACTTATGGACGTTTCCTGTTCTTAGTTCTTTGGGTCATCGGTATTATGTTCTCTTTTTGGATGATTATTCTAAGTTTTTATGGACGTTTCCGATTGCGAATAAATCTCAAGTTTTTTCCGTCTTCTTAAAATTTAAAGCATTCATTAGAACCCATTTCGAACGAGAAATAAAAAATATTCAGTGTGATAATGGAAAAGAATATGACAATGGGTGTTTTGGGAATTTTGTGCTAATAATGTGATCAATTTTCATTTTTCTTGTCCTCATACGTCTTCACAAAATTCGTTTCATAAATAACATTGTCCGCACTCTCTTAATTCATGCTTCTGTACCCCCATATTTTTGGCATCATGCTCTTCAAATGGCTACATATCCCCTTAACATAATTTATTCCAATGGTCTGACATATTCTTTCCTCCTTCAAATTTTATATAATAAGACTTTTTCTTATTCTCATCTTCGGGTGTTTAGGTGTTTGTGTTATCCGTTATTCTCGTCCACCACAATTAACAAACTTCAGGCTAGGTCTACTCCGTGTGTGTTTTTGGGTTTTCCGTCTAATCATCGTGGTTACAAATGCTTTAATTTATCCTCCAATAAAATCATCATTAATCGTCATGTAATTTTTGATGAAACTCAATTTCCATTTGCTAAAGTTAATACTCCCGAGCCTAGTTCGTATAATTTTTTGGATGATGGTATATCTCCGTATATTACTCACCATTTTTCGGACATGTCCCGCACCTAAAATTCTCCAATGGCCCATCGCCCGTTGGCCTCACCGTCCGTCAGACACTACCGCCATCGGATCGGGCTCCAGCTTTGGGCCTAATCTAGCCCACCTCGAATCGACCGCCCAGCGCCGGATTACCGTCTTGGGCCAACAGGCCCACTGCCTGCTGGCCTGTCCATCCCGAGCCCAGAAAATTCCCAAAATCCACCTATTTCTTCCTCAAGTCATAGACCGGTCATTCGTAGTCAGCGGGGTGTTTTTAAACCAAAGAGACATTTTAATTTAAATTCTAATGTTCTCAAATCACCCTTACCCCGTACTCATGTGTCTGCGTTAAATGACCCAAATTGGAAAATTGCTATGACCGATAAATATAATGCTCTTATTGATAATAAGACGTGGGAGTTGGTGCCCCGTCCTTCTGGTATTAATATTATTAGGCCTATATGGATTTTTGCTCACAAGGAAAATTCAGATGGTTCATTTGCATGACATAAGGCACGGCTTGTGGGGGATGGTAAGACTCAGCAGGTTGGGGTGGATTGTGGTGAGATATTTAGTCTGGTGGTCAAACCGACTACCATTCGCATTGTACTCAGCTTGGCTCTTTCGAAAGCATGGCCTATTCATCAGTTAGATGTAAAGAATGTTTTCCTACATGGTGATCTTAAAGAAACAATTTATATGCATCAGCCGTTGGGATTCAGGGATCCCAAACATCCTCATCATGTCTGTTTGTTGAAGAAGTCCTTATATGGGCTTAAGCAGTCTCCACGGGCCTGGTATACAAGGTTTGCTGACTATGTTTTGACTATTGGGTTCACTCATAGCATGTCCGATAATTCCTTGTTCATCTACCGTCGTGGTTCGTCCTTGGCCTACATTCTGTTGTATGTGGATGATATCATTTTGACTGCCTCTTCCGATGCCTTACGCCAGTCTATCATGACTATGCTCAGCTCTGAGTTTGCCATGAAAGACTTAGGGCCCTTGAGTTACTTTTTGGGAATTGCCGTCACTCGTCATTCCGATGGATTGTTCTTGTCTCAACGAAAGTATGCAGCTGAGATCATCGAGAGGGCTGGGATGTCATCCTAAAAGTCCACTTCCACTTCAGTTGATACAAAGCCCAAGCTTAGTGTCGCGACTGGCGAACCCTATGAGGATCCGACCCGATATCACAGTCTTGCAGGGCCCTTTAGTATCTTACCTTTATGTGACCAGATATTACGTATGATGTCCAACATGTGTGTTTGTTCATGCATGATCCCAGAGTTGAGCACATGAATGCACTCAAACGTATCATTCGGTATATTCAGGGTACCCTTGACTATGGGTTGCATTTATATCCTTCCTCGACGTCCACACTTGTCTCGTATACGGATGCTGATTGGGGTGGTTGTCCCGACACCAGACGGTCTACGTCGGGCTATTGTATATTTCTTGGCAACAACTTGGTCTCTTGGTCAGCGAAGCGTCAGTCGACTCTATCCCGAACAAGTGTCGATGTTGAATATCGCGGAGTGGCTAATGTGGTCTCAGAATCATGTTGGTTACGTAATTTGCTTTTGGAGCTTCATTGTCTCATTCAGAAAGCAACCTTGATGTATTGCGATAATATTAGTGTCATTTACCTCTCTGATAATCCGGTTCAGCACCAACGCACTAAACATATCGAGATGGACATTCACTTTGTCCGCGAAAAGGTTGCTCGTGGTCAAGTACGCGTATGTCATGTCCCGTCAAGATATCAAATTGCAGACATCTTTACAAAGGGTCTTCCTGCGGTCCTTTTTAAAGATTTTAGGGACAGTTTCAACGTTCGAAGACCGTCCGCTATGACTGTGGGGGTGTGTTAAACAAGGTATATATCCGTGATATACACTTGATATACATGGTGTCTATCACGGGTCCTTTAGGAATGTCACGGGCAGACCAGCCCATATCGGGAATGGCCCATCAACCCATCACGGGAAGGGCAGTATATTATGTGTGTATATTGATGTAATATTGTAGTGTAAAAGTTACCTTAATTAGACTTGTACACTTACCATAATTGTATATTTAGTATCCAAGTAGAATAAGGTTTTAGGAGTAGAATAAGAATATGATTCTCCTATTATGAAAATATGTAACTTGTATATATAGCCTTTCAATTAATGAAAATAATCAAGGGGTTATTTTTCTTTCATAAAACACTTCACAAATAATGGACGGCTTCACATGGTCCATGAAGATGAAGAACAAATAAATGGCCCTGCAGCTATATATGCGCAAATAAGTATTTTAAGTCCACTTGTAGAAATTGCTACTACTACTCTTCATTTCATTTTGTATGGCTTAATTTAATTTAACACAGAATTTAATTGATAACGTAAAAAAAAGGATTTTTAATTCTTGTTTTTTTAATTAAAAGTGTGTATATAAACTTTTAAAATCTTGTGGTCAGTGCCGGATGGAGCTATAGAGCTACAGGTTTAGCTGAACTCAGTATTTTCTGATATGGAATATAAATGTTTGTTGAAAAATACTAAACTTTTAACAAATAACAGATTTTGAATCCATAATTTTAAAGGTTGGACTCATGAAATTAAAATCGCAAAGCCAAAATGGGATTGGATTTCCACTCATAAAGAAGGAAGGCCGTTAAGGTCTTTGCCTCTGCTTGTAGCGTGTATAAACAAGCTAGCTACAATATTGATTTGCAAAATTAAGTTCTTGATCATTGTTTATCTCATGTTGGACAAGATCTCTAAGCTTCATGAACATCAATTGATCACAAGCTTGTAAAGTCGTTTTAAGCTTGGCTTCTTTTTTTAAAGTCTGATAATCAGTAGCGTACGCCAAAATCAGTCTCTTGTCACAATGTGATAATTTGTAATTAATAAGTGAATTTAAATCTGAGACTATGTGGTTAATTTAGGACTTTACTTGGTGTCTCAAATTGATACAGCTACTAACTTTTAAATTGTTTTAACTTTCAAGTGGCGCCTGCTTATCATATATAGACATAATTTTCTTTTAATATATAATTTGAAGTATATATTGATAACATTTCTATAAAAGAGTGTTATATATTAAAGATAAAATGAGAATAGTAAAATTAAAAACTAATAAAATATATTAAAAAAATGAGCGCGCGAGTTTTTTGAAACGGACAAACAAATACACTATAAGAGGATGTTTGGATTGACTTTTAAAAAGTAGCTTATAAGTTAAAAGTCAAAAGTCATAAGTTGGTAATATCCAACTTTTGACTTTTAACTTATTGTTGTGCTTTTCATACCTAAAAATAAATATTTTAAGCACTTTTTTTCATTATACACCATAAAAACTAAAAAAATAATTAAAAATCAATAAATATTTAAAATAAGTCAACCTGAACGCCCTATAAGACAAGATAATTAAAATGAAGGAATGGGTACAGTTTATATCAGATCACAATCACATTTCAACCAGGTCTGCAGATCAATAACACATGTGGAGACCCTAGTTATTATATTCATTTTTGCTCTAAAAGGTGGAATCTCCCACCCCAGGAGTTCCCACACCCCGGTCCGACAGGTCTGTGAAGGAGGTAAATCATAGTGACTCAATTGATTTCAAAGGTTAGACCAGTACCACGCTGCGCACAAGGGGCCCTCCTTTATTTCAAGAAGAAACCCCCACACTACCGCTGAAGGGATTCGATCCTTGGTCTTTGCTCCAAATATCCCCTTGAAATCAATTGAGCTGCCAAAGCGGACTTATTATATTCATTTTTAAATGTTAATAATGAGGCGTTATTAATTACTACATGTGCGTCTGTCAGTGTCCAAAAGGACCGGAATCTTTTCTTATTTTATCATTTAACTAGTATATCATAAATAATTTCAATATAATTAAATATTTATTACTTAAATATCCTTTTCATATTTATTTTAATTTGAATACAAAAATTTAATAGAAAAAAGTTATGCAAGAAATAGTTAAAATAGAAAATGAGAGAGTACACAAATCCATTGCAACAATAGAAAGTGTCATTTTGAAACAAATTACAACGATGTCTTCTCCGTAATCTAAAATGCATGTTTGCTTTTTTCACCATTGGGAACTTTTTTTACACAAATTTATTGTCGAGATGACCGCCTGATTTATGAGAAAACTATTATTATATTCTGAGAAATATGTTCCTTGACTATTCCACATTACTGTAACTCATTTTTACTCATCGTCTCTTAATCAAATAATAATGTATCAATTATCTTTTATTATATTTATTCCTCTTAGTTTAGTTTCACTTAGCAAGGGACCATTACTATATATAATGATGAATTTCAATAAATAAGGTTGAACCTGATTAAATCTATATTTAAGAAAATAAAAAAAAATAAGTATTGTATAGTCTTTTGCCATCAGTCATAGATTTGCAGTTGTCTTGTGAAATGTCCATTCTTCTCATGATTTTCGTTCCAGCTATCCCCAAAATGGTCATTTTTCTGTTCACATGTGTAACTAACCTAGATGAAATATTAAGAAAAAAATAAAAAAAAACCATTCTCTAACATGCATAGAAAGCATTTTTACTCACCAAGAATGAAACAAAAATCATAGAAAAAGCAAAAAAGATAGGAAAAAAGGTATTAAATCAGAAAATAAAATATCTCTCAGCGAAAAAAACTACATAACGGGGGCCTTGGCCATGTACTTGGAAACCCCCTATTTTCCAATAGAAATGTTGGCCTACTTCTACACCGGATATATCGTATAACCCCTTTAGAGTATTGATGAAAAATGATGGAACATGATAGAACATTCATATTGCCTTGCCCTTTGAAAAAATAGAACTTTAAACAAATTTTTTTGATTCAACCATCTCTTTGTCTACTTGAATCGGATATTTTAAATATCAACTAAGATTTAGAATACTAATAAATCACCTAATATTTCCAGTTATTTTTATCTCTTTTTTGAAATTCAGAAATAGTAAGTATAAGATGACAAATATGAATAATCAAAGAGATTTCTTACGAGGAGTCGCATTATACTACTAATTCTTTTCATTTGGTGGGGTCATTATACTAATTCACCATATTCTTGTCTAGTCGCCCTATATTATTCTTTTCAGCTTTTTGTATAATTCATCCTCATGTTTTGTCTTTGTAAGAAACGATACTTCAGTTATGAATTTGACCAAATATTTTAAAGACTTCAAAATATGTTCTTCAAAAACTTCTATGTGTGTGTAGGCCTTTTAACAACTATTACGAGCTAACCAATTAACTAACCATCCTCCATAATTTTAAAAAGAAACATAATACTTGATAAGAAAACATACTTGTTGAAACAATTCAAGATAGATATTGACTAATTGAGAGCGTTCACAAATATTAAAATGTGATCACTTAACCATTTTAGGAAAAAGATGGTTGTAAATTTAATAGTAACTATTTTTTGACTTATTTTTCATTGGTTTTGAAAGGACATAATTTTTGGATTTGTATCATAAATTGAAATGAAGATAATGAAAATGAGAAATAATTATAAAGTTTAAGAGAAACAAACCTCCACCTTGGGAAGACGTAATCATGGAGAGAGACTCCCCTCAACAATTTCATGTCATACTCACAGTTGTCGTAATCTCTATGTTTACACTACAATGTCATTTATAGTTTGAATAATGTGATCATTTCTTTTTGTAACAAATTTCTATTTATAGGACTATAGTATTGAATACCAAATGATGTCATGAACATGAATTATTTAGGACTTATGGTAATAAAAAGTTGTGGAAATAATAAAAATAAAGACCATTAAATTTATACATTAAAGAAGAATAGTGGAGGAGTAGTAAATTAAGAGAGTTTAACTAGTGATTTATTTTAAGTTTTTTTACATAACACATAAATAAAAAAAATAGGAAAAAGCCAAAAACAAATAATAATAAATAACAATGAAGGTCATAAAGATGTCACATCATCTTGTCTATGCGTAACTTTATTATATAAATAGATAGATTAATTCACAATTACCCCTTTGTATTGTGAGGTCTAAATGAATCATTACCAAAGATGAATAATTTGTTAATGCATTATGAGTTTTATGGTAGTTATGACTTGATTGATTAGTGATGAACGATTCCAATTCCCAAATTTGCTGACTACGTTTGATTTGTCCGTTTTTTTTTCCTTTCATGTGCGGTTGTTGTTAACCTAGGAAAATTTCTAGACAATGGTATTAGTTTTTGGTTTGTTTTCTTAATAACTACTCCATTATTAAGAATAAATTGTGCAATATTAACATTCACTTTGTCTGAATGTATAAAATGACAAAACTAGTTCTAGCGTTGGAACTCTTTTTGTATTTAGTTTATGACAAATATGTTTAACTCAAAAAAGTTACAGTTGAATTTGTAAGTGATTTTAAGAATATGTGGATTGATTCGTAAGAAAATATAATAAATAATTAGAGATAAATAAACAAATGTAAATAATAAGTAATAGGAATAGCCTGAATTGATAGAATCTTCATTGAGACTTGTCCCTGAGATTGGTCCGGTCCTTAGTTGAATTGCTTTGAACTCGAGCCAATATTGAGAGCTTGAGTATCTTAAGATTAGAATGAAATTGTGCATGTGAATGCAATGAGAATCATATGCCCTCCTAACATGAAGGTTGGGCTCCTTTTATAACTATGAATTACAAACGTTACAGATTTAAACTCACTCTCCACTTAAATGTCATCAATGCTAATTATGGTCATTGATGGCCTCTTAATGACCGAAGAATACAGTTATAATGGCTGTAACGACTGAATAATGATTAGCACCATGTATGATTTGATTACAAGCTGAGTACCTTCGGGTCTTCCTCCGGTGTCAATTGGCTCGATCGTCATTCAATGTCATCTTGTTCGGCTGCCACTCGACTTTGCCTTAGTACCCGGACTCACCCCGATGTAACCTACATTCGATACAAAGCACTGATATTCCCTTCGATCTCATACTTAAATCATGTCATATGTCGTGCTGATTTTCACCGTATACAAAATAAAAGTGCGATTAGATGTTCTTTGTCAATATTCTCTTATCTAACGCTACAAAATATCCTCTTATCATGATTTATTATGTGCATAATCGTTGAACACTCTTTTATATCTTCAATATGCCTACTCAAAGTGTGAACATGACTTTTTTTTTTGTGTCAAATATATTGTGGTTTTTTTTGTTTTTGAAAATGAACGGTGGTGAGATTCGAACTCAATAGCTCATACTGTTCTGATTCTGTATTCATTTGTGTCTGATTAACTCATCCAAAAATTTAAACGGTTTAAAACATATATTTTATTTATTTAATTATTTTTCCAGTAATAATAAAACGAAAAGGCATTCTCTCTCATTTGTACAAAAACAAACGTATTTTTCTTGAATATATCACCCAAATCCTAAAGCTAAATATTTTTGTAAAAAGACCTGACTAGCTTGATGTTTCCTAAATGTTATAGTTGTGTTCCTGAAAATTTGAGAAAATTAGAAACAATAAAGAATCTATATGTGCTCTTATTTTCGGATAAATTACCTTGAAAATTTATGATCAGTAATTCATTATTCTTTTAGCATCTTTTTTCTTATTGCATCTTTTTTTATTCCAAGCTTCCCTACATGAAATGTCTCTTTCTTCATTGGACCTGCTACTGATTGAAGTGTTGATTTTATTCGCAAACAAATGCGTCTAATAGAAACTTGTCACGTTGCCTCCGTGTTTCGCTCGTTACGTAATTATATCGTTATTATTTTACAATGTACTAACCCTTATTTTCTTCAATTAATTATGCAATAATTATGTACCATTATGGCATTATACCGGTATAAAAACAGGGAATAATTAATAGTTGAGAAATCAAACAAAGAAAGGATTCACCGACTCTCCGTCATGGAATCCAGGACAAACTCTCCCTCGCTCTCTTTTCTTATTTTAATATTATTTTAAGATGCACCAACTAAGTACAAAATGACTCATCATGTTTTCTCTCAAAATATTCATAGCAGGTTATTAACCAAAAACTGAATTCTACTTCGGTATACGGTCAAAACCAGCACGACACGTGCAAAGATTAGGTGTGAGGTCGAAGGGGATAATGATGGTGTGCACCCGATGTGAGTTGCCTCGGGGTAAGACTAGGTGATAGAGTGAGTTCAGGTGTTTGAGCAAGACCGTGTAGCGACTGAGCCAGGAGATCGAGGGATCAATATATCGAAGAGGCTCAGCACGTATCCGTTGTGGATACAATGCCAGTCGTTATGTTTTAGCCATTAAGTGACTGTTTTTATCATTAAATAATATTTAATGAGGGAGTGATTCTTGGGCATAAATGCCTTGTATTGTTAGTTATATAAAGAGCCCAACCTTCATGTTGGAAGGGCATTTGATTTTCATTACATTCACTTGCACGATTTCATTGTAAACTTAAGATACTCAAGCTCTCCATATTGGCTAGGGTTTAAAGCAATTCAGCTAAGGACCGGACCAATCTCAGGGACAAGTTTCAATGAAGATCTTATCGATTCAGGCTATTTCTATTACTTATTATTTACATTTGCTTATTTATCTCTAATTATTTATTACGTTTGCTTACAAATCAATCCACGTATCCTTAAAATCACTTACAAATTCAACTGTACCTTTTTTGGGGTAAACAGCTTGACGCCCACCGTGGGGCTGAGGATAATAGTGGTGATTTGTTCAAACTCAAATTTCACTTGTTTCTTTCGAGATATTGTGATTTCAAGTTAAAACTAAGTGCTACAGAATGGCTAGTGACATTCAAGTTGAAGTTAGCAACCATGATGACAACAACAACGGGGACAATGGTGCTAACAATGACATTTCGCCCGTTGATCTAATGAACGACGTTTCGCCCATTGATCTATTGAATCACAACCCCGTGATTTCACCCCAAGGGTCTAGGAGGTCACGTCAAAAAACACTGAATGGCGCAGAGGAAGAAATCAGTTTGGCTTGGATCTTTCACATGCTAAAGGAGCAACATGAGACAATAACTCTGTTGCAAAATAAAAGCAGTGGAGCGAGTGCGGTAGATGAGCCTCGGCTAGTCCGCAATGATGATACGGGTCGGGAAGAGGATCGAGTCAACGAGAATGCCAACGGTTCAGGGACTAATGAGTCCTCGTAGGTTTTGAAGATGCTCAAGGCCTTAACCAAATGTATTAACACTAATGAAAAGAAGGTGGAAACTTACAACTCACGGGTAGACCAGATTTTGGGAGCCTATCTGATCTTGAAGGGACTGGACTCGAAGAGATATATCCAGCTGCCATTTCCACCGAGTGCGGCATCGAAACTGATCCCGAAAATGTTTAAGATGCATGACCTCCTGAAGTATGATGGAACAAAGGATCCAAAAGAGTATGTGAAGTCATATACTTGTGCAATAAAGGGCAATGACATGCATTCAGATGAGATTGAATCGGTGTTGCTGAAGACGTTTGGTGAAACACTGTCTAAAGAAGTGATGACATGGTATTCTATGTTGCCTGAACATTCTATTAACTAATTTGAAATGCTTGTAGATGCTTTTATAAAGGCATATGCTGGAGTGTGGAAGGTTCAAGCAAGAAAAGCAGATATATTCAAAATTGCTCAGATTGATACAGAGTTGCTGCGGGAGTTCATGTCGAGGTTTTAAAAGGAACGAATGCTTCTTCCACGAGTACCGGATGAATGGGCAGTCGCATCTTTCACTAAGGGGTTATATCCTAGGAGCTCTAGTGCCTCGTTCAAGTTGAATGAGAACTTGTTGGAATTTCCAGCAGTAACTTGGGCAAACGTGAATAACTGGTACGAATCCAAATCAGAGTGAAAGATGATCAACTCGAGCTTCCACTAGGGTCAGCAGGTCGGAATAAGAAAATAATTAAGGGTCTACCAGCAGAGGCTTTTAATTCAAGAAAGATATCGGTAGGTCTTCTTCCAATAATGTTGAGAACCTAAGGTTATCTGTATAATGTCAACATCGATGTTGTCGGACCCGTTTAGGATATTGGGCATATTAAAGAAACAAGATGTCCAAGACCACTCTGGTCAGATCCGGCTCAAAGGGATCCAAGTTTGGTTTGTGATTATTATGGAACTCATGGTCATTAGACTGAGGACTGTTGTCAATTGAGGGATGAAGTGGCTCGCTCGTTGAAAAATGTCCACATACGTGAGGTTTTAAGTGATCGAGCAAAGGGGAACTATAGAAACAAGGAAGTAAACAAACAAGCGAATCCAGTCGAGCCCCAGCATATTATCAACATGATTATTGGAGGAATGTACGTTCCGAATGGAGCGGTCATGACAACAAATAAGACGATAGTGTCAGTTACTCGGGAGAAAAGATCCAGAGATTATGTGCCAGAGGGAACACTTTCCTTCAATGATGAAAACGTAGAGGGCATCTTTCAACCTCATAAGGATTCTTTGGTAATTTCTATCTTTATCAATAAATTTCATATTAAGCGTATTTTGATTGATCCAGATAGCTCGACCAACATTATCCGTTGGAACGTGGTGGAGCAATTAAGGCTGTTGGACCAAATTGTACTAGCGACCCGAGTTCTCAACGGATTCAACATGGTAAGCTAAACTAAAGGGGGAGATTATTCTTTCAGTCAATACAGTTAGAACAATTTGGCAAATTAAGTTCTATGTTATCGAAAGCGAAATGAGGTACAATGTGTTGTTTGGTAGGCCTTGGATACATGACATAAGGGTCGTGCCTTTGACGTTACACATGATGTTAAAGTTCCTGACCTTGGAAGGAATAAAAATAGTTTGTGGTGAGCAACCGATAGCAAGGAAAATGTTCGCGGTAGAAGAAGCGGTGCAAATACCGAGAGAAATGAAGGATTCAAATAAAGACAAAGAGGTTAAATATCAATCACATGATTCGGGCCCTACAAGTTTGAAGGAAGACAATATTAACTTCGAGGACGAAGAAGATTATTTCTGTGTCTCGAGGTCATTTGTGCTTCCAGATGACTCAGATGCCACGAAGTCAACCGTAGAAGAATTGGAGCAAGTCATCTTGTTCATGAATCTACCGGATAGGAAGGTATACTTGGGCACCAGGTTAACCCCGAAGCTTAGGCTTAAATTAATTGAATTTCTTAAAGCTAACTCTGATTGTTTTTCCTGGTCCCATTTAGACATGACATGTAGTCCACCGAAGATCACGACTCACAAGCTGAGTTTGGATTCGAGATTTCCCCTGGTAAAGCAAAAAAGGAAGCCAGTGGTTGAATTCAAGCATAAATTAGTCAATGAGAAGGTAACAAAGCTTTTAAGTATAGGTTCCATCTAGGAAGTAGAGTACTCGGATTGGCTCGCTAATGTAGTGATCATACCTAAGAAGGGTAATAAGTTGAGAATGTGTATAGATTTTAAAGATTTGAATAAATCATGCCCGAAGGACTCTTTTCCTTTGCGGCACATTGATCGAATGATTGATGCTAAACCAGCGCATGAAATGCTAAGTTTTCTTGACACTTACTCCATGTACAACCAGATTCGGATAAACCTGGAGGATCAAGAGAGAACTTCTTTCATAACTAGGTATGATACTTATTACTATAATGTGATGCCATTTGGTTTAAAAAATATTGGGGTGACATATAAACGCTTAGTTAACCTCATGTTCGAAGATCAAATAGGAAACACAATGAAAGTTTATATTGATGATATGTTAGTTAGGTCCCTGAAAGTAGAGGACCACTTAAAGTATTTGCAGGAAATATTTGACGTGCTCTAAAAATATAACATGAAGTTGAATCCTGAAAAGTGTGCTTTTGGAGTGGGCTCGGGCAAGTTCTTAGGCTTCTGATCTCAAATCGGGGAATAGAGGTATGTTATTACTTTTGGAGAGGGCTCGGGCGATATTATTGCTAAGGTATGTTTTTATTAACCGTTTCTATTTTGTAGATATTACTACATTATGGTTAACCCATGTAGGTCCAGCTCGGAGTAATCATTTCAATGCCGAGCCTAGTTAGAATTAGGTCTGAAAACATGTGTTGCACTCTTTTTTCCTTAGCACGATTTTTATCCCGAAAAGATTTTTAATGAGGCAACAATGTAAAGCGTGTTACTTATTTCAGAGTTGAAGATCGGCCAACTGCTGAGGACTAGGGACTGCCCGGTATTGAAGAAGCAATAGTGTTTAAGTTATCATACTTCGAACACAAAATACTAGGGGACTATCATACCCTCGACAAGGAAGTTCGAGGCAAGTTCGAAGGCTTTTTAAAAAAGGTTTTTTAGGATTGTCATTGTAAGGGTTAAAAGATCGAATAAATCTTGCCCGGATAGTTTCTTTGTTAAGACAAAGCATGTAAAGGCAGGGAGATCGAATGAATATTGCCCCGTTGTTTGCCCGAAATAAATATTTTAAAATAAGAGAATGCTTTGACCAAAACTTGTTTCGATTATATTTCTTTGCATACCTTTATCTTCGGGTAATCATTGAAATCTTTAGGCTTACGAGCTAACAAATTTCTTAAAAGTCCTTAACTAGGGACTGTCGTCATAAAAATACTCGAAACAAAAATAAGTAAAGTTCTGAAGGCACCAGGTCAGAATGAACCCAACCTATTTCTAAAGACACTTGAAGTTGTTTAAAAAATTGGAAATAACTAAAAATCCAATATTCATGCCAAATTGAATAAGAGACGTCTTATTCGCAAGCATAAAAGTAATGACCTTACATTTAAGTCATCGAATGACTCAAACCAGAGGTAATTACCCTGTGTAGAGCAAACGAAAGGGAAAAGTTTGTTTAAATTATATAAGTCATTTTTAAGAAAGATGCTTAAGTCATTTTTAAGACTGAAAATAACTTTTATTCGGCCCAACGCAAACTAAGTGTTGGTTTGTTTTATTCCGGAACCGAAGGCAATTTGCCCAAATTGGGTTAGAAGCTTATTTGGCTAAGTGTTAAAAATACGAAAATGGCGACACATGTTGCATGATAGAAAAGTCATAACAAAAAAAATATTCACTCTATGTACAAGGCCGGTAAACGGCTAGAGCAAAACATAATCAAAAAGGGAAATAAGTACAAAGGCATGAAAGCTTATATCTTAATCGGACTCGTATTCGGAGTCCTCTGGGTCATCCTCAAAACTATCTCCGTTCAGCTTGTGGTAGGCTCGAAGCACGACCTCTCTGACTTATTCATTCTTGATATCAATGTTTGAGATCCCATCCCGAGCCTGCTCCAAAGTGTACCTCCAAATGTTCAATTTGATGTGCTCATTTTTAGTATTGTCCGGGCCACCTCGACCTCCGCTTCAGCCAAAGCTTTATCTCGTTCAGCCGAAACTTGAGCAAGTTGGGCAGAGATTTGAGCATACCTCTAGTTTGAAGCCTCATGCTCGTTTCTCAGCCCTTCGTTGGTTTGGCTTGTTAGTCGGCCTGATCTTGAGCCATCTTCAGCGCAACAAGGTCAGCGGCCTCTGTCGGCGTCCATTACAGCATGTTCATCACCAAGGCAGCCGAGTTCGATAATCAGAAATTCTACTTGCTGAGCTTGATAATGCCGAACTTCTTCCTACTCCCCGAGCTGTTGGGTGAGGACTTCGACATCTTGGAAGAGATTTTTATTCTATTCCTCAAAAATCTTATTTTCCTTGATGACAAGCTCGAGGTCATTCATAGCTCGGAGGTAGTTTCCTTTGACCTGATCCAGTTCAGCCCGAACAACGGACAAGTCACCGGCTTACCGTAGTTGGTCGGTCATCCTTTTATTGATGAAGCCCTATGAGGTGTTAGATTTCTTTTTCTTGGGCGTCCAGCTGCCCTTTAAGGTGTTCATTTTCATCCAAACACCGGATGAGGCCCTCACCAACAAGAACGGAGGACTGCAAAATAAAAAATTAAGGGAAAGTTAAAAACGAGAGTTAAACCAATTTTCAACTTAGGCAATCAAGAAGAAGAATATGAACCAGTTGGCGGCATCCATACCCTCGTTAAAGAGGCATTTCCAAGACATGTTCTGCATCTTCTCCTTATCAGACTCCGAGATGAGTGGCCTCATGTAATTGGCAACCCTTACTAGATGGAACAAGAAATTGGTATCATCGGGAAATGAAATTGTGGTTATCCTCATATTTTTCAAATCTGCGCTTGGGGCTAGGAAGACATTCAAAAGCTTGTTCCAGGAGCTTGCATGGTTCCTTAGAATTTTAGAAGACTGTCAATTTCTGAAGAATGACCAGATGGGAGAACCCGATGGTATGAGCCCGTTCAGCTAGACTTGCGGAGATGCCAGCCTCTTCGAAGAAGTGGTCAAAATCTTCTTGCCCAAAAGTTTGGGCTAGTTGTGATGGTGGTGAGGATTGAAGTAGAAGTCTTTGGTTTTTTAGCCAACGGCTCCTTATCCATGGCTTCGTCATCATCCTCAATGATGACAGAGGTAACAAACAGGTGCGGGAGCAGGAGTAGGCACCTCGATAGTAGCAACATTCTTTTCTCGCACTTCGGCTGGAGTGACTCCCGCGCGGAGTGGTGGTAGCAGTGGTGGAGACATTCCTGACCCATACATCAACTGGAGAGATGCATGAATCTTGAGCTCGGGAGGAGCCTCCTGCCTTCGAGCTTCTTTTTCTTTTTTTGGCGGTCAAAGGTGACTTCGGAGGCTTTGAGGATTTGGACTTAGAGGTTTTCTTTTGGGTACCTCGGTGATGCGCTGAACCGATGTGGGCAGATCAAATAACGGATCAGGGACAGCTGGAGCAGTAGAAGGGTTGGACTTCAGGATCGAGGAGTTCTTCGGTAGACCTTCCAGTTCGAAAAAATGAAATGAAAAGGTGCACAAGGCTATTATGCAAGGAAAAAAAGAGTTAGTTGAGCACAAACCGTGGTTACAGGTACCCATCATTTATCAGAGAGGTATTTCTATGTCTGCTTCTTGTGTGGATGATTACTGATTATTCTCTCAATCCAAGTATTTAGATTGTCCACATGGGCTGGAATCCATTGAACGACTAAAAAAGAAAGAGAAAATTAAAAGGAAAGTTATCTTAATTTACTTTAAAAAAAGGAAGAAGGGGTTTTTGAGTACTTACAGTGCATGTTCCATTCCTCCGGGAAAGGCATGAACCTAGCCAGGATAATTTCTGTGGTAAGGACCGCAACAAAGCATTCCAATCAACCTCGATCTCGGTTTTCATCGATGCTCGATAGGATGGGAAATTTCCCTCATTTGGATAGCTGCACGACCATGCATTTAAAAAATTAAGGAGAGTATAAACGGATCAAATGATCTAAGGTGAAAGGTTATTTGATCAAATTGGCTAAGAACCGGAGGCAAGTAACGATCCTCCATACAGACGGACCAATTTATCCAAGACACATATTGTAAGTAAGTCCTGCACATTGCAAGGATCACGTCGTCGATTGGAGAGACAAGTTTGAAAGTGAAGGGGTAGGTATAAACGTTGTAGTATTCGGACCTGAAGGTGTTGTTGTCTTCATCCAGTCCAGGAACAATGATCCCGGAGAGATCTTTCCAACTGCAGTCATCTCAGACTCTCTTGAGATTGGACTCTTTGATAGAGGACGACCAGTTTTTAGTCTCTTCCCCCCGGTCAGATTTTTTGAAGGCGGTTTGAATGGAGAATTCAGTGTCGAATGTGAAAGTTAATGGAAGCATATCAAAGGCTCTAGGTTCAGTGGTGGACTGAGCTTCAGAAGAGTCAATGACGTCGGTAGTTACATCGGAAACCGATGGTGGAGAAGTTGCTGGAGACATTTTCTTGGAAGACAATCGGATAGATCTCGTCATGATTTTGAAGATTTGAAGGTTAGAAGGAGTGAAAATTTAAAGATTTGAAGAAATTCTAGAGAATTAATAGTTGATTAGTCGAAGGTTGAAAATAAATTTACAAAAGGTAAAATCTAGGAAGTGAAAAAGAAGGGGGTTTTATAGGGGCGATGCCATCATTGCAAAACGTTTCAATTCGTGAACCTAGACGACAGTTAAATCAGGGGGATACATGTGTCCGAAGTGGTAGAGTGATAAGACGTGAGTCAGATCATGTGGAAGGTTAAACATTTCATTTTTCCGCTTATTTCGGGATATTTTGAAAGAAAGCTTACAAGAGAAGACATCGGAGGGATCATTTCCACTTCCCGTCACTACAGTAAACTTTAATTCGGAAAGTGTGGAGACTATCTTTGTACAGTGGAAATCAGCACGATATGTGTCATGGTTTAGGTGTGAGGTCAAAGGGAGTAATGATGGTGTACACCCGATATGAGTTACATTGGGGTAACACTAGGTGCTAAAGTGAGTTTGGGTGTTTCAGCAAGATCGGGTAGCGACCGAGCCAGGAGATCGAGGGATTAAGATACTGAAGAGGCTCAGCAAATATCCATTGCGGATACAATGCCAACCGTTATGTTTTAGCCATTAAGTGGTTGTTTTTATCATTAAACAACATTTAATGACGGAGTGATTCTTGGGTATAAATGCCTTGTATTGTTAGTTATATAAAGAGTCCAGCCTTCATGTTGGAAGGGAATCTGATTTTCATTACATTCACTTGCACGATTTTATTGTAAACTTAAGATACTCAAGATCTCCATATTGACTCAGGTTTAAAGCAATTCAACTAAGGACCATACCAATATCAGGGACAAGTTTCAATCAAGATCTTATTGATTCAGGCAATTTCTATTGCTTATTATTTACATTTACTTATTTAAATCTAATTATTTATTACGTTTGCTTACGAATCAATCCACATAAAATCACTTACAAATTTAACTGTACCTTTTTTGGGGTAAACAACTTCAGTAGTAACAACACATGAATTATGGTAATTTGCAACGCTTAAAACAGGTCAAAGTTATCTTGAAGCGATTTTATGACTTGAGTTACGTTATATTAGTATTATATTACTCCAATGTGATATTTGTTTTGACAGAAATTGCATTTAAGTAACTTTTCATTATAATCATCCAGATACTTTCATCTGATCTGAGTGATTACTACATTACTAAAAATAAAGGTTTTTCTCATCGATATTCAGTGAAAAATTTGTGCTATAAAACATGATTTTTTTCATATCATTCCCATTGAACCAGTTCATTGGGAAAACATATGGTGGAAAACACGTTCTCATTGAAATATGAAAATTTTCATGTGAAAATACTATTATTTAGTTTTTTCCCACCGATATTCAGTAGGAAATAGCGACTGAACATTTTTAATGGAAAAATAGTATTTTTAGTAGTGCTAATGGATATGAATAGATTTGAAGGATTAAAATTTGTAATAAAATCTTAAGATCATTAAGATGATTATTCAAGTACAATATTCCTACAAAGAGGAGAATTCATTAATTTCATCTATTTAGTGCTACCATTATCGTCAAACATCACCAACTATTGTTGCCCTCACCCACATTGTTGTCTATCATTATCAACTATCACCACCCATCACTACCAACTACTGTTGTCACCGCCATCATTATTAACTACCACCACTCATCATTCACTATGCATAACCACCATCCTGAGCCACAACCATCACCAACACTAATCACTACAATGAATTGTCATCCCGTCACTACTACAAATCACCGTTTACAATCATCACCACCAATCACTATTACCACTACTATCACCAATTATTACCGACAATCACTACTCATCAGTCACCAACATATATCAAAAGGCGTTAATTAATTACTGTCATCATTCATCACCATCCTTAGCTATCATTATCATCCACCTCAACTATCAAAGGCCACCACCAACTACCACCATCAATCAGTACTACCAACCACTAACCACTACACCACCATCCCCAATCGAACTCACAACCACAAACCGCTAGATAGTTTTTTTAATTATTTTTTGTTGATATTAGATAGTTTAGTATTTTATTAAATTTTATATATATTAAAGAAAGGTAAATTTAAATTCAGATGTTGAAAAAGAAACGATCTTAATTATTTAGTATTCAGATTTTAACGCAACATCTTATATACCAATATTCATATGTGTATTTAACTTTAGACATCAAAATCTTAATATATATCTTAAAATTTATGTGTATTCATATTCGAACGTCTTAATAAAAATAAACAAGGTCTTAATCTTTTTCTTTTAAAAATATTTTTTTTGGATTTTTATATTTGAAAATGAAACAAACCGATTAACAAAAAATCATAAAAATATCAAAAGAAATTAAAAGAAAGTTCTAAGTCGTTGTTTCACATTAAACGGGGTATTAACTCACGATATCCTTTTTCTTTTAGGAAAACTCTTATTAAACTGAATATCATCTTCCATTTTACGAGAAAAAAAAAGTAAAACAAAAACAAGATTTAGAAAGAAAAAGAGTAATAAGAAAAAAGATAAATAACCCCGTAAGAAGAAGCCAGGTTTCCATTTCGGAAAGTACTAGAGTACGGAAGAAACGTCCAAATACGCAGGGGGTATAATCGTACATTCACTTATAAGGGTAAAACCGATAATTAAAAAAGAACATGTGAAATTTCTAACTCTGTATTAGGACACAGCAAATGAACCCAAGTTGTGTGGGGTATGGTAATAGATCATAGGGATCTTTCTTTACGTATAATATAAATTCACACATACTGCAACCCCATTTATAAACCTTTTCCAATTCTTTTTCACCTAGGTTTCAAGAAATAAACGTTTACTCAACCCATAACCAGATTTTAGCTTTGTGGACATACTGTTATTGGTTAGTCTTTTTTTTTTTGTCTACTTATATTTCTTTTTTTGGTTACGTTCATTCTTGATTACATATTCTTAACGTATATTGCATTTTTGTCATAGATATGAGTTATTTAGATGCTTTTTAAGAATTTGGGATGTTTCTTAATTATGTGGTTAATAACTTACCATATTTTTTATGCAATCAATTCCAGTTTCTAGAAATTTCTGGTTTTGTGGTGAAAAAAGGGAATTTCTTGTTCTTGGAAGGTAGTTTTTTTTTTTTGGCATTTAGTCTTAATTTATGTTAATGGGATTTCTAAAATTTCTGAATCTTGAAACCCCCATTAAACCTGTTATGGACAAGCTGAGAGCTACTTGCCAAAGATTTGAGCTATCCTTACCTAATTATGCAGAAAGGGAGCTAAACAGTTGGACAACCTGAGAGCCACTTGCCAAAGATTTGAACTTTCTTGATTTTTTGGACAGGAAGCTAGATAAAGCTCAAACCTTTGGGCTTACTTTGTTTCAAGAATAGCAGTAGCACCAATACCGAAAAGGGTAAATTTTCGGCTATTTGGAGTGATTTGTTGGATGAGTATAAAACTGTTTGGCCGTTGAGGGAAGCAGTTAATAGGTTGAAAAAGATGGATAGGGTGCCAAGGTTTCTTGTTGAGGTTCTTACAGAACCTCAACGAGGAGGAGAATCTTTCATCGGTTCGATTAAGATTGCTGTTTTACCTATTGCAAAAGTTTTTACCTTGTGCTTTTTGGGATTTTTGATGGCCTCCAAGTATGTCAATATTCTTCCAGCAAACGGACGGAAGCTTTTAAATGGGGTCAGTATCTTTTTTTATGGTTGCACTGTTGTTAAGTCTTGATTTATAATCCACTTTACTTGGGGGTCGTTTGGTTCATAGACAAGTTATTCTGGGATTAGTTATGCCGACATTATTTCTTAATGACTGTTTGGTTTGTTGTATTAAAAGTAACACGTATGGTGTAATTTCTAAATTGTACTGAATAGTGTGTATAAGTATAAGAGTAGTACTGGTATTGTTAATGTTATGGTTTACTATGTATAAGAATAGTACTGAATAGGGTGTATAACTAATACTGGTATTAGTTGTACTAGATTAAATTTGCAACCAAACATTGTACTAAAATTTAGTACCAGTATTATTCTACCTAATACACCTTTCCAAACGACTCCTTAATGTTCAATCCTGAAATAGGAAAAAGGTCAATGGAGTCCTCAAATATCTTACTGATAGAGAAGTTATCAATTCAATTTATGTGAAATGAGACTTGTTTTGATTCCTAGTGCTGTCCCTAATTGCAAAAGTAGTAAGTTTTAGCTTTTAGGTATCTCTAATAGATACTATTACATGGTTTCATGCAGTTGGTGTTTTCACTTTTGCTGCCATGCTTGATATTCTCTCAACTTGGACAAGCCATTACATATGAGAAATTGCTTCAGTGGTAAGGATTACATTACTTTTGTGCTCATTTCGTACTGTTAATGCCCTTTCTGTATTATTTAAAACTGATATTCTTCATTTTATCAGGTGGTTCATCCCTGTTAACATTATTATCGCCACCGTATTAGGTTCCATTATCGGTTTTATTGTTGCTACAATCATCCGTCCACCATACCCTTATTTCAAATTTACCGTTATACAGATTGGTATTGGTAAGTGTTCCATCTATATCTAGTTTCCTAGTTAGGAATCACTTACTTTCGTAAGTCTCTTTGATTTTTATATAATGCAACTTACAATATCTTGAACTTCTCTAAATTGGTGGTGGTATGAGTTGACTGCTACTTAAAGAAAATATTGCCTTAACTTGATAGGTTAAATATAAGTTGAATTATTCAGCTTATGATTTTTTTGCCATCTCTATGCAGGGAATATTGGAAATGTTCCACTTGTTCTGATAGCTGCATTATGTCGGGACAAATCCAATCCTTTTGGTGACTATGAAATATGTTCGCGAGATGGAAATGCATACATCTCATTTGGCCAGTGGGTATGTAAGAGTTCACAGTTGATGGTTTTGAACTCATTGTCATTCATTTAGATTAATATAGTTTTAATAGGATATTTGTCTAATAGCTATTTGATAAATGTTTGTAGGTTGGTGCAATTATCCTCTACACCTATGTATTCCAGATGCTCGCACCTCCTTCTGAGCTCGGTACCTTCGACGTTGAAGATGCAAACCTTCCTATCAAGATTCCTAAAAAAGATAGATTGCCGAGCCATCCATCAGGTAGTTCCGCCGAGCAAGTTCCATTACTTACAACAAATGTTGCACCAGCTGACTCTAGTGGTTCAAAGAAAGAAAAGGTGAGAAAGACGTTTAATGCTTAGATTATTTGCCCCTTTACTCATAGTTTTAGGCGTTACGAGTAGAAATAGTAATCCCTTTTCTGATGGGGAAAATACTATAGAACTTTGGCATTAGGGTCAGGCTTGCGTACATTCCTAATTTTCTCAGTTTAGTTGCTTTTGCATAATGTCTGGAATTCTTGAAAAATCCACAAATTTAAAGCCTGAGTAATCAATTTTAGTTGTTTAGTGAACTTAGATTTTGAATTTTGGCCAACTCCTGGAGCCTCAAATTTCTTTTTTTAAATAGATCTTAATTTTGCATCCAGACACATGATTCTTCTCTTGCTTTTGCCGGTGTGATGAGAGCATTAATGGTGTCTCTTTATTTTTATTTTCTTGAAGAATTTAATGGTGTCTCTTTATTTCTTCTAGTGGTTGAACTTGCATCACGATAAGTACTAATTTAGGTTCATTTACTTTTGCTACAAGCTGAGATATTGAAAATGAAAGGTAGTAAGTCTCTTGAGGGTTCCGGATTCATTGATTCACTAAGTGCTATGTGATAAAATCATTTGAATACTGGTTTTGGTGGATGATCTTAATAGTATTATATAATACTGGTGTTCGACTGCTCATCAATTTCCTTGCAGGTTAAAGAGTTCTTTAAATTTCTATATGTCAAACTGAAGCTCAAGCAAATAATTCAACCTCCTATTATAGCTTCTGTAAGTTTTTAATTCTCTCCTGCAAAATGCTTTATCCTATGGTTTTCTACTATGCACCGTTTCATTCAGACTAGTTGTCAACTAGTGTTATACTGTTAATACTTGAGAAGGCTTTATTTTTCATTTTAGGCAATGCTTTCTCTCAGGATATCAAGGAATAAGAGATGTTATGACCTTATCTGAACTATTAGTTTTTACTCTTTGTCAATCAATTGCATTCCATACGGCCTTCCCTAATTGCTATTTTAGAATTTCCTTTGAGTTCCCAACTTGCTGATGTTCTTAATCACATACGAGAATACTGTTGCTAAAAATGCTATTTAGCTGTTACATTTACGCAAGTAATTTTGAGTGTCAAAAACAAAATACTCTCCATGAATATTTAACTGTTCTTCAACCTATCAAAAAGAAAAAATTAAACTGTTCTTCAGATCAACAGTCTTTTCGTTCACTTGTATAGTTGTCTATTAAAGCAATTCTTTTTAGAACAATTTTTATGAAAGTTGCTAAATTGCGTGTTTCTTTCAACAGATCTTAGCGATTATCATAGGATGTGTTCCAGTCCTGAGGCGCCAGGTCTTTACGTCTGATGCTCCACTTTACTTCTTCACTGACAGCTGTTTGATTCTTGGGTAAGTTTTACTCCATCCATTGCAGAATTAGTTAAAGATCTCCATAAACGGCATGCAACATATGTGAAACATTATCTTTTCCACTTATTGTTTGCTGCAAATAGACAAGACATGATACATATTCCTTTTTGATAGCTTACATCAGCATATGTTCCTAAAGAATTGGATTTGTGAAATCTGCTTTTATTTGTTCCTCTTCTACAAGAATACCTGACTTGACTGAATTGACATGTGCAATAATACAATTCTTCTAGTCTAGTGCTGGAAATGTTGTTATATGTAAAAGTTAATTAAATGATGTCGTATTTCTTGTTATCAGGGATGCCATGATTCCCTGCATATTGTTGGCTTTAGGAGGCAATCTTGTTGATGGTAAGTAACTATTCTTTGTTTCCTTTTTTTAACCTTATACTTTTCCAAGGATGTTTGAGTTCTGATGTTCCTAAGTGCTCCTATTTACTGGTTGATATTTGAATCTCTGCAGGACCAGGACCTGGAAGTTCAAAAGTTGGTCTGAAGACAACTGTTGCGATTGTCTTTGGACGGTTGTGTTTGGTTCCTCCAGCTGGACTTGGTGTTGTCATGTTAGCTGATAAGCTTGGCTTCCTTCCTGCGGGTGATAAAATGTTCATATTCGTTCTCCTTCTTCAGTGGACGATGCCCACATCAATACTTGCTGGTAAAATACCTTCCTGTTGCAAAGCATGTAGACTAGGGGTGGCAAATTAGCCCATGAAACGATGACTTGCCAACCCACTCAAGTTTGGGCGGGGCGGTGACCCACTCATTTATTTGCTCAACCCATTTCAGCCAATCTAAAAGTTGGGTTGACATGTAGATCACGTCAACCCTTTGGAACCTTCAAAATATTTTCAAAAGACTTTTTTGTTTGATATGTTTTATATAGCCATTATAAAGAAAAGAAATAGCTCTATTAAAACTTAGTAATAATTGGGCGCGTCGGGTTATGAGCCTCTTTTTAGCCCATTTTACCAAGTAACTTTGGGCGGGTCAATTAACTCAACTCATTTTGACCTACCCAAATCTAGACCAGCCCGCCCATTTGACACACCTATGTAGGACTTTAGATGGAAAATGACTTCGCTATAGACACTTTGTCGTCTCTTACTTATCCCGTGCGTATTTGAATGCACGTTTGATCAAATTGTTACTCTGGACAGGTGCTGTTGCCAACTTGAGAGGATGTGGGAAGGAGGCAGCTGCCATCTTGTTCTGGGTTCATATATTTGCGATTTTCTCTATGGCTGGATGGATCATCCTCTACCTCAACATACTCTTTTAAGTTAGGATCAAAACAGTGTTGCTACAAAGAGTCAAAGAAGAGATCTTGGATGGGAAGTTTTTATTCCTATTACCGAGATTGTGCCAGCCTTGTCGAAAAGCTGTTCATTGTTTGTAATCACACAGAGAGATGTATCGATTATTATGTAGGAATACTGTCTACCACATCTATAAGTATAATTAGTCTTGATTGAGGAGTTAACTAATTGCTCCTTAGTTGTTCTTGGCTTGTACTGTATACCAAACTTATGCTACCTTGAAACTGGCTATGTCAAAGTTGGACGGACATTTGGTAAAGACAAAGGTGAGACTTCATGTTCATTTGGAAAAATAAGTAAATAGGATTGTTTGTGGCATTTGTAATCAGCATACAATAATCAGAAAAATAAATAGACTATTGTTGCTCTATATAATTACCAAATTCAACATACATTTCCACTTGTTAAACAATACTACAGTTAGTTACCAAAAAAAAAATATACCAACTAATTCCAAGTTGATCCCGACATCACTGTTATAATAGAAAATTGTGCAATGTTAATGTTTTCCCCATGATAGCAGTAGTACTGGTGGAACTATGGGAGGAACGCGTAGTTTGACACAAATATAAACACGAGCAATTACGTTTGTCAAACTATAAACACGAGCAATTACGTTTATAACATAGCGCGTGATTCTACTATGTGTCTGCTATGGAACTGAGAATTAACTGGCATCTGCCGTAATTACCTATGTTACTCACATCCTCCAAAAATATCATCATACCCGTGTCAATCCTTCAAAAATAAATAAACTTTTGACGAATTCAACACACTCAACTACATTTTTTAAGGAGAACAGCATAGAAATCACACATACTGCAATATGTTTCCAAGTAGACATATAGTAAAAAAGATGTCAAAACAGACGAAGGCAAAAACTGATTTGGATGCGGCACTTGAGACAGAAAATAAGAAGACTGACGGTGAATCATGTGTTTCAACCCCAGTATTAGTTTTTTGGTTCTTGCACAATTGTTATCATTCTCAAATAATACATAGTTGTTTTCCGGTGAAAATGATTCTAACAAAAAACACAGTTAGAGTTTTATATTTTAGGGTTTAAAGACAAGTAGGTTGTATCCGATGCGGAGACCCTCTTTAATGAGTAAGGTATTACTAGTTAGGTTACGGATAAGTAGAATAAAAGGTTAAGTAAATACAAGAATGAACAAGTAAAGTGAGTAAATAAGTTAGAATCGAAATGAACAATGAGAAAATAAGAACAAGAGCTTGGTGTGGTATATTGCTTTGAGAGAGAGATCTTAGTTACAAGGGTAAGCTTAGAGAGAATATAATGTGTCCTTCCTTCTCTTCTAAGTCTTGTAAATAAAGACAAAACTAGACTATTATGCCCTCCTAAAGTTGTGATGACGTGAGCATGCTGATGTCATTGTACCCACGCGCGCCGCGACGCTCTGATCTAGGAGAGCTGATGTGATAGGGGTTGTTGGGAGTGGGAGATAGTTGTATAGAGACTCGGGGCCGTTGGAGTTCTCGGATGCATCAGATATCCCGAGGGAATTTTCACTCAATACAGATAGTCCCTCACTTTCCGGACCCCTCATTTCATAAGTCCGGGAAGTGGAAGAGTGCGCGTTTTTTTTGAAACTTTTTGCGGGAACCAAAACGTCACATCTTTTCCTACTACGAAATGCTTCGTCAGCCGATCATTAAATGCATTCAGTCACTCGTTCGACGACTCCCTTTCAGAGACACTGATTGACCCTTACTGACAGGGCACGCCGCTTCATTTTCCAAGGGTAATGATTACCTTAACCGGCTATATAAACTGATAACCCTGATTATGTCTCCTCACTCTCACTCTTATCTTCTCATCTCAAGTAATCACAACTTTTTACTTTTTTTTTAAACATCCATTCTTACTATATCTACTTCTCCATCTTCTTCTGGTTCTTCATATAATCTTACTCTCGCCAGAATGAAGGAAGAGCTTGGTGCTACTTCAGTGACATCCTTCCATCGCTGACCGTCATCGTCCGGCATCACCCGGGCTATTGACTTGGGTTCTGCTGCTTCTGAAATCATCCCCTCTAACTTTTATTTCGAGAGGGACTTTAGGGTAAACCTTCACTATGAGCCCGTAGAGGGTATCTCTTCGCTGATGGACAACTCAATTATTCCTCAGGTCCGCATCGGCTGTCGGTGGGGCCCGGATGTATAAATCGTCTCTCCCCCTGTCAATGCAAGCATTACTCAGCACATCCCAGGGATGTCACTTATTTACATCTATCCCTTTACCATTGGATTCAGTCTTACGGTTTATCAGGTCATTGAGGTCTTTTGCCGTCGATATGTCATCTGTTTGGGGCAGTTGGCCCCTCAGACTTGGCGGATAGTCCATTGTATTAAGTATTTAGCAGATCTTTCCCACATTCCTTTTACTCTAGATCACATGATCCACTTTTACGCCCCCGGGTGCTTGGCGGGGGGGGGGGGGGTAATAAACTTAGCTTTTTTGGGCTCTCAGGCACTAATTACCAACGCTGAAGATGATACGACCGGGAATGGTGTGATCGGTTCCTGATGATTCATACCCACCGCTTTCATGATGTAGATTTAGTTCCTTTTTTCGGATCAATTGAACAGTGATCGTAAGTATCCGCACATCCTTTTCCCATACTTCTTCTACTTCTTTCCTAACCGTGTTGTTATCTGTTCTTCTAGCGGACTCGGTGGTCCCCGAGTCCCTACCTGATATCTTTGACTGGGTGATGTGTCTGCTTCGTGCCTCCCATGGCACTGAGCGGAACTGGAGAGTCATTTCTACTAACAAGTGGAAAGGAAAAAGTAATGGTGAGTCTTCTTTCGTTGATTTCGTACCTTTACCGACTACGCACCGATATGCCATCCTAATTTCTTCATCTTCTTTCTTCTTGAAGGTCTCTTCGCTCGAGGGGGCTTGTCTAAGAAGGCGCCCTCCAAGGATGAGGCTCGGGCACGTATTGCTAGGGCCGCCGCAGAGGCTAGAGGGAGCAGAAAGTGCTCACTCCTAGATGACATCGGGGCATCCACTTCTTGGATCAGCTTACGTGTGAGAACGCGCCATCTAAATGAGTAATGAAGAGAAGAGATGCAGAAGTTAGTCCACGTGGAGGATGATAAAGGAGAAGCCGCAACACCTGAGGGTGTAGGGATCCCTTCTACTGAAGTCGTCAGGGAGCCGGGAGTCAGCAAAGGGCAACCTGACAGCATAAATGGCAGAGATTATATTGCTGGCCCCTCAGCTCCTTCCCCTCCAACCATTGGTTCCGAACTTGGTTTGGAAGCTTCTCTGGACTACTTTGAGGGCATCTTTCTTTAGGTAACCCGAGTCGTTTTCCTTGTACCATCTACCTTTAGCGTTAGCACATGCGCTAAGTTTATTCATCTAATTTTTTTTAGGGGAATGCCGTCGTCTCATCTACCATAGAACTTTTCAAGAATATGTC
The DNA here is from genome assembly GCA_029783415.1 of Anisodus acutangulus. Taxonomy (NCBI): domain Eukaryota; kingdom Viridiplantae; phylum Streptophyta; class Magnoliopsida; order Solanales; family Solanaceae; genus Anisodus; species Anisodus acutangulus. The sequence goes on from CM056490.1 coordinate 45,681,193, forward strand.
TTCTTCTTCTTAGGGAAGAGATTGCCCAGCTCCGATCTGAGCATAAAGATCTCCTGGAATGAAGGACTACCTTGGAGGGTCAGTAGGAAGAGGGCAAACATGTTTTGGCAATTCAAGAGGATACATTCCAGACCATGACTCAGGCTAGCCAATTGATGCGAGAGAGGTTGGTCCAGGCTGAGCTTGATCATGATGCTGCTTGGGCGCGGGCACAAGCACTCGAGGCTTCCCGTGCCTGGCTTCGAACCCTGAATCAATGGCTTGTGCTTCGCCGAGAGGCTGACCAGCATAGGGCTATCTTGCTTCGGGACTATGTTGTCCTCCAGACCTAGTTCGAGGCCTTGTAAGAGGTGGATTTGAGAGCGATTGATGTCTCCTTGGCCCTTGTAGATGCAGAGGTAGATATAGACGAATTACGTGAAGATACGTCTCCCTCCCCCGATGCTTTTGTTGGCTCCTCTGGTGTAGAGGGTGCTCCCTTCAGCTTAGCTTTGTATGTCTTGAGCCTCTGGTCATTAGTTTGGAGGCCTTCCAAAGGTCCATTCCTGCGAAGATGATCAACAATAATGCCGGTGGCTGGCGCTAGTTTTTTCAACTTTAGAGAACTCGTGACAGACCCGTGTGCCCTTTTTAATGAATGTTTCTGTGTTGGGCCTATGTGCCATATGTCAAGTGTTTTTTGTTGTTGTTTTGGCCTATGCGCCATGTGGTGGTTAATGGACATTTCCGGGCCTATATGCCCTTTGTTGTTTTAGTATTAAGCTTTTGCGCTCTATTTTGTTGGATCTTTGGGGACTGTATGCCCTCATTAATGTTTTTGTATGAGCGTTTTGCGCTCCTTTAGTGTAAATGGCAACTGCTAGTTTGACTTATATTTTTCGTTTTCATGCTTTGACATGCGCTTTATTTTTTGCAACAATTGTGATCATATAATGAGCTGTTGACTTTTTAATTTGCACTTAACCGTCGAGGCATGACCCTTACGCCTGTCTATTGAAACTATGATAATATTCGAGCGTTTTTTGTTTAAGCCAAGGTTTGATGACTGGTGCACGCTTATGTGATTTTTTGGTTTTATATTTGAGGTCATCTTGCCTTGACCCAATCCGGGAATGTCACATCCGGGAATGCTAGCACACAATTGGGATTTAAGACATCTAATTTTGAAATAAAGGACATACTTTATTTTCGGTGTTGAGAGGGAAGACGTCTCAACCCCATGTAAAGGCATAAAGGTTCAAAGGACCTACACGCGCGAAGGCTCTATGGTCGTGTCGTGTTGTTTGAAGAAATTTTATGGGGCCGAATGGCTTTCAAGTTTGGTTTTGCCCCTAATATTTTTTCACTGTACAACTCAAACGGGGAACGAGTGAAGGCTTTTTTATTTCGTTCTTTTAAGATTACGAGGGATGATTCATCCTGTAAGTACATGATCCCTTTTGGGGGTTTTCACAAGATTTACAAAAAAGAAATCGGGCGAGTGCAGTAACTGCCAGCAGTCCCAATTTGAGCAAGTCCGTCCTTGAAGAGTTTCCTTCCGAATATGCAGATCTACCTTCTCCCCCTGGAACTCAAGCGTGAGGTCTCGAGGAGTCGGGTTTCGGGATGTGACACACTAAGCTTAACATGCTTTGGAATTATTGCCTCATTAAAACCCTTGTCAGGAAAATCCGATTGGGATAAAACCTCAGCCAAGAAAAAGAGTGCAACACTTGTCCGTCCCCTCTAGGAGGGAGGGGAGATTTCGGTTTCATGAGCAATCCCTGTCAAGTAAAGGGATAACTAACCGAAAAAAAAGATTTCTGAAGATAAAACATACATGTCTCTTTTCAAATGTAAAATTTCTTTAGGTGACTGACGTTCCAACAATTCTTTAGTTCTTTTTCGGACTCGTCTTTGATCCGGTAGGATCCTTTTCATGCAATTCCCGTTATTTGATACGGTCATTCCCAGTTTGCTTGCAGCTTACATGCGTTCAGATCCCGCGTTGCAAGAGTGACTTTTTGGATTGTGTAATCCTCGATTTTAAAATGCCTCAAATTCGTCTTCCTGTTAAAGTACCTCTATACCCTTTGTTTTTGTGCAGCCAAACGTACGAAAGATGACTTTCTGCATTCTTCCAATAACTTCAGTCTACCGCCATGACTTATTTGTTAGATTCTTTAGTGGTCTGGGTGTATCGGAAGCTGGGTTCTCCAACCTCCACGGGTATCAATGTTTCGGCTCCGTAGACCAAGAATAAAGGGGTTTCTCCAGTGCTAGTTTTGGTCGTGGTCATGTAGGCCCACAACACCCCTGGTAACTCTTATGACCATTTTCCTTTCGATCTTTCTAGTCTCTTCTTGATGCTTTGGATGATGATTTTATTAGTCGACTCAGTTTGTCCATTCGTGCACGGATAATAAGGCGATGATGTGATTCTTTTGATGTTCAACCCCTCCAAGAATTCGGTAACTTTCTTTCCCAAGAACTGCCTACCATTATCACAAGCGATCTCTTTTGGTATCCCGAACCGACAGATAATATGGTCCCACATGAAGTCTATGACATGCTTCTCCTGAACTTTTTGTATGCTTTAACTTCTACCCATTTCGAGAAATAATCTGTCAGGATCATCAAGAATCTTACCGTTCCCACAGCTCCCGGTAATGGCCCCACAATATCCATCCCCTATTTCATGAATGGCTACAGGACCACCACCGAGTAAAGTGGCTCAGTGGGTTGATGTATCATAGGGGGATGCTGCTGACACTTCTCACATTTCCAAACATAGGCTTTTGCATCTTCTTTCATCCGAGACCAGTAGTAGCCAACCCTCATTATCTTCTTTACTAACGAGTCATACCCGAAATGATTTCCGCAATTCCCCTCGTGTTCCTCCTTTATCACGTACTCGGCTTCTGTAGGTTCTAAGCATTTAGACAAGGGCCCGAGGTAGGATCTTATGTACAATTCTCCCTCGTGCATGTAATATCTGCCCGTCTTGGTTCTTAACGCCCGAGCATCCTTACTATCTTCCGAAGAGTCTCTGTCTGTAGATAATTAATGATATCATTTCGTCAATCCCATGCCAAGCTGATAGAATTTACTTCATGCAGACCAGAATTTAGGACGAGCATAAGAGGTGGACTATGGATTTCGACACTCCCTTAGTTGCCCCGGACAAGGAGCCTAGGTTAGCCAAGGCATCAACTTCAAAGTTCATTTCTCGAGGGATCTGAACCATATTCCACTTTCTGAACCTAGTCAACAAGCCGGTGGCTTTGCTTAAGTATTCCTGCATTCGGTTGTCTTTGGCCTCGTATTTGCCTAATATTTGATTCACAATTATTTGTGAATAATTTTTTAGCTTGATATTTTCAACCCCGAGTCCTCGAGCTAATTCTAATCCTGCAATTGCGGCCTCATACTCGACCTTATTATTAGTCAAAGAAATACATTTAATGGCTTGCCTAATTGTAGTCCCTGATGGGGAAATCAGGACAATCCCCAACCCGGTGCTCTTTATGCTTGCGGCCCCGTTCGTATATAGGATCCATTCCTCGAATGCTATTTTGGTTTCCCGAACTGCCTCTGTATGAGTCTGAGGCATCATGCCCGGACTATAATCAACCACTAAGTCGGCCAAGGTTTGAGACTTGATAGGTGTTTGGGGTCGATAAGTGATATCATACCCGCAGACTTCAATCGACCAACTTGCTAGCCTGCTCGAGAGTTCGGTTTGTGCAATATATTCCTTAAAGGGAAAGTGGTGACCACACATATTGGTGACATATATGGCCTAAGTTTACGAGACACAACTAGCAAGGCCAAAGCGAACTTCTCAAGGTGAGGGTAGCAGGCTTTGGCCTCAATTAAAGCTTTGCTAGTTTAATAAACAGGAGATTGCATACCTTTTTGTTCTCGAACGAGCACAACACTTACAACAGTTTCAGACACCACGAGATAAATCAACAAGGGTTCTCATTCATTTGCGAGTAGAGGTGGATTTGTTAGGTACCCCTTAAAATCCTTCAGCGCTTGTTGGCATTCCGGGGTCCATTAGAAGTCTTTCCTTTTCTTTAGCAGGCCGAAGAATTTCTGACATCGCTCAGACGTCGTGGATATGAATCTCCCTAATGTCGATATCCTCTTAGACGTTGCACCTATCGAGCATTTTTTAGTACCTTCAGTATTTGCTCGATTGCCCGGATATGGACTGGGTTGGCCTCAATGCCCCTGTTCGACACTGCAAATCCCAGGAACTTTCTTGAGCCTACTCCGAAAGCGCACTTTTTTGGGTTCAGCTTTAGGTTATACTCGCGGAGAATCTCAAATACTTCATGTAAATGTCTAATATGTTCCTCTGTTTCTAGGGACTTAACGATTATGTCATCTAAGTAGATCTCCACACTTCAACCCAACTGATGTTGGAACATCCGCTGGGTCAACTTGTGGAAAGTGGTCCCTGTATTTTTAAGCCGAACGACATGGAAGTATAACAGTAAGTCCTGTGCTCCGTTATAAATGAAGTATTTTCCTAGTCCAACGGGTCCAACCTTATCCGGTCAAACCCTGTGGAGACATCCAAGAAATTGAGCAGCTCATGTCCGGCCACTGCGTCGACAACATGATCTAGGCGAGGCATGGGGTACGAGCCCCTCAGGCATGCTTTGTATAAATATTTTAAATCTAAAAACATTTGAAAATTTTCATGTTTCTTAGGAAGTACCACCATATTTACTAACTAGACTGGGTATTTTACCTCTCAAACCGCTCCTAATTTGGCGAGTTGGGCCACTTTATCTTTTGACAAATTGACTATGCTCTGCTGACACCAGTCGCCTTTTTTGCTTAATAAGTTGACAATTCGAGTTGATATTCAGCTTATGAAGGACCCATTCTAAGGGAACACCTCTGATATTTGACTTCGACCAAGTGAAGCTACAAATATTGTCATTTAAAAGTTTAACTAAGTTTTCTCGAAACCCGGGGTTTAAACCCGAGCCCAGGTATACCTGTTCCTTGAAGATGTTCGATCGACAAGAGGTCAGTTCAAGAGTTCTGCCTGTCTAGGGGAATGGGCTTAAAACCCAAACAATACGAACCTTTGCGGTGGTAACCCAACCATATTGACCAGAGATCCCAAGCATTTGGTTCAATGAGAAAACTAAGCTGTAAAAGGTTCAGTTGAGCGCTTCGGTAGAAGCAAAAGCACTTCAAATTATGATTTCTGTAAAGAAACGTAAATCCAATGTCGTTCCCGCGATAGACGTTAAGTGCTACATGTATGGTGGGTAAAGATTAAGTTTCAAAACCTTTGATGATCCTCAACAGTTGAGGTTAAGAGTTGGTAAACTTTTAATGATTCCTAAATACTTGTGAAGCGGGGTATAGCAGGATATCTTGTAGGAGATCACCTATTTAAGTGCAAGGACATGCCGCCTCAAATGAACGCACTTAAGAATCCAAGTGTGTCCACGACCACAACGGACAGAATAATAAGAAGAAATAAATAAAGGGGAAATATTGTGTTGGTACCGTTGTCTTGACTTACATTAAACACTGACGGTTCAAGACATCACGTTCACCGCACAGTAAGTAAGTCCGATGGAATTCAACTAGGGAAGGTTCAAAGCGGAAACTACTTCTCCTGATGCAATATCTTTTCGCTGAAAGATTGCTGAAAGTAGGCACCTTGTATGTGCGCCAAAATCTCTTTCAAGAGGGGATTGTTGGAAATTTACTAATGTGGAACTAAGTTTACCCCATTATTTATGACTCGAACAATTGGGGGCCCGCACGTCGAAAATATTGTTTTCACACACGTGCACTCGTAGTGCCAAGTATCATAAATTTCGTTAGTGAAAGAGATATTGGTACGTAAGTAAATGTTTGAGACATATAATAATGGACGGGGCTAAATAACAAGTGTTCCACGTCGGTAAATGAAGGAAGGATTGTGCAAAGTGTAAGATGGTACGGGTCGGAAAGGGCCTCGGCACCGAAAAGGGTCGCGGCGCTACCCGGACGGAGCCAGGCCGCCGGAGTGTCGGAGTGCCGAGATACCTCCGGCCAACGCCGCGACGCCGGTAGGGCAGTGGCGTATCTGGAGCTGAGGCACCGCGGTGCTAGTGTGGCAGAGCCGCGACACTTCACTGACAGTAAGTGCGACGGAATTGCAAAAGTTTGGCTGATTATGGAGAGGTTTTGGTGCATTAAAATGACAGTTTTTCCTCCATAAATCAGCTATTATTTGGCTGCATTAAGTGGTGAATTAAACCATTACATGGTATTTAATGGCCATTACATGGGCACTTGAAGAGGCCATTCTTACGACTCAATTCTACACACTTTTCAAGAACAACAATTCTGAAATTCTTGTTGCAAATCCTCTCCTCTTAACAATCTTTTGTTATCTGTTTTCTTCGCTAGAATCACTTGTGTTTGATTTGCACAAATGATAGTTTGATGTTTTCTCTTGGGAGACTATTGCGCGCTAACGTAAAAACATATATACGTGACAATCTTGTCTTAAAGACAGAGTGTCATCACTCGACTCAGCACAGTTGTAACACTTCCAGATTTAGTATGTATTGATTTCAGGTTATCAAGATTCAAAGAGCTTTCTGCAAATTGGTATAAAGATTCAAGAACTCAAAAAGCTTGTTGTTGTCACAATTCTTATTCACTACAAGCTTCTTGCTATTGTAATCTTTATGATTTATCATTTCGAAACACTTGTAATAGTTATTTACTATTTCTGTAATGCTTTGTTCCAACACTTAATACACCGCACTGCCTTTTTTTTCTGTCCTTTATAATGGCTATTGTTTCGTTCTCTGTTTAGATTCTCGTTGACGAAAGCATTGTCTTTTTTTCAATGGAAAGGTAAAAGGAACAGAGATATATTAGTTTTATATTTCTTGCTTCGTGGAAGAAAAAGCAGCCTAACAAGCGGATAAGAAGCAAAAAAGAAGAATAGCTTGTTCAACTTCGAAATTTCACGATACTGTCATGAAACTTTTAGTTACAAAGATTAAACTTGGGGACATTATTCTAGAGTTCGAATTTTGTACATATAAAGCTTCAAGACAGTATCCAGGCGAAAATTTCAGAATAGTGTCCTAGAAAGTGGAGCAGATGAAGAAGCGGCGGGTGTAGCCACTTTTTAAGTTGCTATATTAGTTCCATACGACAAAGGTGATAAATTTGGATTAATTTTGAAACCGTAACTAATTTTCAAATAGAAGTCATAAAAATTGGTATTTGTGAATTTTATAATAGAGTCAACATAAAAGGTGGAGAGTTAGTTTGCACCCTTTCCCGCACATTCACTCTTCCCCATCACCTGCCATTCACATTTTGGTGCCTTTGTTGTTTGACTCCCCAAAGGTTCCACTTGTTTTCTTGATTTGAATATTTCTTCTCCCAATTCCAAGTTTGGAGAAAGAAGGGAAAATGGCATACAGAAGGAAGCAGGGGATCAGCAGATCCTCCACATTCCAGGAAGAAAGCATTTTCCGTCCCCCTGGAGACGTGAAGCAAGGGATCAGCAGATCCTCCACATTCCATCATGAATCCACTTTCCGTCCCCCCGGAGATCCTTTTTCCTCCTCCTCTTCTTCTTCCTCTTCGTCTCTCGTGGCTCAGGCCATTCTAGCCTCAGCCGCTCATCGTGATCGCTCCTCTCAGGTCCTCCTCTTCTCCTAATTCTCATATATATATATATATATATATATATATATATATGCGGATCCCGATATAATTCTCAGCTCCTACTTGCAAACTTATTGCATGCATTGTAGTCCATATGTTGCTTCAAGGGTGGATATACCTGGCTCGAAGCGGTGTTAGGGAACATTGCTTCGTTGATTTTTTTATGACAATTAGCAAAATCAAATTATTGGATATAAATATAAAAATTTACACCGCTTCTCATTATTGTTCACTTTTTTTAAATATTAGCACCGCTTACGAGAAAATCCTACCTATGTCACTGTTTGTTCAATTATCTCAATTTTATCTGGCTTTTTTGGCTCATCCCTTTTTTCACTTTGTCAAATTCTTCTCTTTTTCTTCATCTGTCTGATCACAATTGGAGCAAAATTGCCGTATTGATTTGAAGATTCTTTATTTTGAAGGATTTGATCTTTATATGGTTAAGTCACATTAATCAGTATGGACTTCCATAATAGCATATAATCAGAATTTTCACTAAGAGAATTCAACATCTATTATATATGTATAAAATTAATTTTGATCTTGTATATATAATATTATTTTCTGGTAAAGAGAATTTGTATGAACCCCTTGTGTCCTCTAGCTCCGCCTATACATATAATGTGACATATTAAAGTTTACAACAATCCCCATCATGTTTGATAAATTAAATACGCTCGAAATGTTGATATATATCTAATTACTTGTACATTCGTCCCTCAAAATCAGGATGCTCTTTCCAATGGTTATAGCGAAAATGAGGCAGGTGGATTTTGGGGAGTTTTAGCTAGGAAAGGCAAAGACATTCTTGAAGAAAGCCAGGTGATCATTTAGCCCTCCCTTTTTATTCTCATTATGTGACTTTATTGATACAAATTTGAGTTTAATGACTTTGCTACATAATTTCTCATAGTTGAGTGACATTTTCAGAAATTTTACTCTAAGCTCTACCAAGTAAAGAGCTAGAACTAATTTCTTAGTTGCTATTCCTTCCCGGGGGGGGGGGGGGCGCTACATGCTTTGAAGGGGGTTCAAATTTCAATTGAATCCCCATAGTTAAATTGTGCAAAACGGTTTAAAAACATTTTTTTGTATATATTACAAGTCGTCGAATCCCCTTGATATAAGAAAAGCTTGTTGTTTTTGGTCGCATTTTTGAAATCCATGTGTTTGAATTCTTGCTCTTTTTTTGTTCGAGTTCTCTTATTTGAATTTCAGGCTCTTACTCCTTTCGTCTTTGAAGCTTCATTCTTCGGTATATGCAAGGAAATGCATCATTTTAAGTGTCTGTGTTTAGTGATATATGACAGTTTCTTTTTTGGATATGATCCGATTCCTTGGCCATCCTACAGGGTTCTTTAATTTCGAACCCCGTTACTAAAATGAGCTATGGGTTCGATGACAAGTTCAGAACTTATAAACTTCAAATCCTCACACCGCCTCTGATCCTAGTGTGGTAATGATGCTTTAATTAGTAAAAAAGGTAGTAGACAAATGACTCGGAAAATAAATGGTTTGAACTACAGGAGGGTCATGGCTGATTTATGAAACAAAGGATTGAGTACGGAAGTTGATTTTCACCAGAAGAGTGATATACTATATAGTTTCATTGGTTTCTCTCCTCAGTACATTTTCTGCTTCAACATAATTTATTTCCTTGACTTTCAGGAAGGACGCACAGTTGAGATGTCGCAAAATCATGTCTCAAATGGACATAGTCCATGGCAGATGCAAACAACTCGGCCACAAACACAAGCACAATCTATTCATGAAGATCAATTAAAGGCTTCTCGCGACGTAAGGTGGCAACTTGTGTGGTGATATAATATCCTGGTTCATGTAGCATTAAGTATCTGAAATCTATTGAGAATGCACTTGAATTTTTAACCCTACTTCACAATTAAAACTAAGCCATTTAACAATGATGCAAATCTTGTTATTATCTCCTTTCTGGTGATCAGATGCATTTTTTTGGGGTTGTTTTGTTTTGTTACAGGTAGCAATGGCAACTGCAGCAAAAGCGAAGCTACTATTACGAGAGTTAAAGACTGTTAAAGCAGATCTTGCATTTGCGAAGCAGCGTTGCTCTCAGCTGGAAGAAGAAAATAAAATGCTTCGAGAGGCTCGCGAGAAGGGAGACCACCCTGCAGATGATGACATGGTAGTTTTTCTTTTTCACCTACTACTACTAAATTTTGTTCTAATTTCATCGTAGGAAGCCTTCATTTCATGCTACAAGCACTCTAGTATGATACTGCACTGGCAATCTTGAAAATTTGTTCTTTTTATGCTGAAAAGCATGTATTGCTCGACACTAGATCTCACTTGTCAGTGACTAAGTTTTGCTTCATCTATTTAACATGCTCTTTTTCTCCTTGAAGTTGTTAATTCTACATCCATTAATAATGATTCAAAATCGGTAGCACATCAAAGCAAAGTAGTAAACTTGCAAAACATAAGTAAAAATGAGCCTGTTGGAAACATATAGTATACTAGAAATCAAGAATATAATAGAGATCAAGTTTTTTCTGTATTTTAGGAACTTGTTCAGGTACGATGTGTTAAAAAAACAGAGTATTATTTCTGACCAACTACATGAACTATACCATGATCTTTACACAAATAATGTGTACTTTTCTTAACCAGTATACACAGATTATACATTGAGTATACATGATTATACACTGAGTATACACGATTATACATGGATTAAAAATATACATTTTCCGGCTATTTTAGTTTAAGCAGTTAGGTGGATTTTCATCAATGGGGTTCATTCTCTATTATATATACATAACAAATTAGTTGACATTATACATACAGTGATTTTCTGGCTGATATGTTTCCTGTTTGGTGCAATTTTCAGATACGGCTCCAACTCGAGACGCTGTTAGCAGAGAAGGCACGTCTAGCACACGAGAATTCAGTTTACGCTCGCGAGAATCTCATATTAAGGGAGATTGTGGAGTATCATCAACTGACAATGCAGGATGTAGTGTATTTGGATGAAGGGTTTGAAGAAGTAACAGAAGTTTCCCCAATACCAGCTGTCTCAAGAATGCTCTCAGCTTCACCTCCATTATCCCCTAAATCAATGAAATCACCATCTAGAAACTCCTCTGTCACAAATTTAGCAGCTCTAGTGAATATAAGTCTTCAACACAATGAAGAATCACCAAGAACTTCAACTTCTTCCAAGGGGAAAGATTTATCAAGAATGATGTGACTGTTGCTCCAAGTGTCAATCATATTTTTTCTTTCATCCATAATTAATGCTTGTCTTGTATTACTATCTCTCTTGTCCTTCGCATTGGTTGATTTTTGACACATCTATTAAGAAAAACATTTAATACTAGATTGGTGATACTTCTCACAATTTCTGCTCTAAACAAGGCATGATTTTCCGTTTTCCTGTCCCTACACTTCCTCCCAAAACGGCAAGGATGAACGAATCATACGTACCATCAATAACATGGTTCGTACCCTTCCATTTCATGCCAGTCTTCCACCAACATTCTGGGTCTATGCTGTTAAAATGATAAAGTACCTCCTTAATATTTTACCAACCAGCACTCTACAAAACAAGACCTCAACCGAAATCTTATACTGTAGGTTCCCTTGACATGAACCCTCTACTTTTGGTAGAGAAAACTAACTTCTATTGTCTGGTAACAACCTAACCTTTTTTTGCTTTTACCACTCTGCCTAATTCTTTCCTGGGTAATTCGTAGGAATGCCCTTATTTCAGGGTGGTCTTTAATTTTTCCCATCAAATTAAATTTTTATCATTTTTGCCCTATACCTTAAAATTTCTGAATTCCGAGTTTGAACTTTAGCTCAGTCAAAAACTAAAAAAAAATTTGCAAGACATAGTTTGAATTCACAAGACAGAGTTTACATGCAAACTATTCCTTAAGGTGGAGTTTGAAACTCTACCTTAAGGCATAGTTTGCCTACAAAGGCATAATTTGCAGGCAAACTCTGCCTACTATGCCTTAAGGCAGAGTTTGCCTAAAGGCAGAGCTTGTCTTTAGGCATAAGACAAACTCTACTTTATAAGATAGAGTTTACAGGCAAACTCTGCCTTATGAATTCAAACTCTACCTTGCGAAATTTTTTAAATTTTTGACTGAGCGGGGTTCGAATCCGGAAACTCGAGATATTTTTAAGCGAATAGCAAAAATTAAAGGGGAAAGAACACTCATGCCACTAAACACAAAATAATTACTATTTCATGACCCCCTTACTTTCATACCCCAAAACTATTTATCCTTGATACTCATTAGAACTTTTGTAGGTAATTGTCTCTTTTTTCTTATTTTCTTTTTTATTTCTCTACTTCTTATCTTGTTTTTATTCTTTTCTTTTTTCTCCTTTTTGTTCATTTATTTTTTCATACTATATTTTATTTTCTTTTTCACCATAATCTGATTCCATATTTAATTCTAATTTTGTTCTTATTTTATTTCTTGTTCCTTATTAAATTTCATTTTTTTTCTTTTTTATCTCCATAATCTAATTTCATTCACCTTTTGCTATTTTATTTTCTATTATTTTAATTTTAGGTGTTTTTCAATTTTTTTTTCCTTTTATGTTTTCTCGTTTTTTCTTTTTTCGCTTTTTTTTTGTTCATTTATTTTTTATAATAAATTTTATTTTATTTTTCACCATAATCTGATTCCATATTTAATTCTAATTTCATTTTTTTCAAATTTTTTCTATTTTTTTATTTCTTGTTCCTTTTTTTAATTTCATTGAGTTCTTTTTATTTTTATATCCATAATCTAATTTCATTCACTTTTTTGCTATTTTTATTTATTTATTAATTTCAGATATTTTTATTTATTTTATATCCTTTTTTAATTTCATTTTTTTTCAAATTATTTTTTGTTTATTTTTTATTTTTTTCATAATCTAATTTTATAAACATTTTGGTTACTTTATCATTTTCAATAAAAAGGATAACTGATATATTATCTTTTATTCTAGCATATAGTATATCAAATCAGTAGCAGTTGAAGTATACTATTACAGTATATTATAATACTCACATGGTATATATCATATACTGAGAGGGTATCATACATGACTTGTGGTTCATTCCTTCAAAAAAATCACTCAGTCCTCTATGATATCAACCTGATAAATATCATATACGGACAAAGTATCATAAAGGACTGATTCATCCCTTCAATAAAAATATAACTCAATCATCTATGATACTCACATGGTGTATATCATATACTGACATGGTATCATAAGAGAATGATTTATTCCTTCAAAAAATATTAATCAATCCTTTATGATACACACGTGGTATATCATATAGAGAATTGATTCATTCCTCCAATAAAAACACAATTAAACCATTTATGATCTCCGCATGGTATACATCACATACTAAAATGGTATCATGAATGAATGAGTGCATGATATATACCATGATGGTAATATGAAGAACTGCTGAAGTCCTTGAATGAAACAGCCTCCAGTCCTCCATGATACCGTCATGGTTAAAAATATACTGTGGCAATCCTTCAAGTAAACACTCTTCAACGGTCCTCCGTGATACCATCATGGTATAAAAAGAAATATTGAGATGGTATATGCCATGATGTTATCATGAATGACTGCTAAAGTCCTTGAATAAAAATCCTCAGTACATCATGAAATCATCAGGGTATAAAAATATACTGAGATGGTATCATGCAGGATTGCTGCAGCCCTTCAATGAAACACCCTTCAACATTCCTCCATGATACCATATGTTATACAAATACAGTGAGATGGTATCATGCAGGATTGTTGCAGTTCTTCAATGAAACACTCTTCAACAGTTCTTCATGATACCATTAACGTATAAAAATATACTGAAATGGTATATATCATGATGGTATCATAAAGGAATGTTGAAGTTATTAAATAAAAGTCTTCAATCCTCTATGATATCATCATGATATAAAAATATACTGAGATGATATCATGCAGGACTGCTGCAGTCCGTCAATGAAACATTATTCAATAGTCCTTCATGATACAATCATAGTATAAAAATATACTGAGATGGTATATATCATGATGGTATCATGAAGGATTGCTGAAGTCCTTGAATAAAAGTCATCAGTCCTCCATGATACTATCATGGTTTAATAATATACTGAAATGGTATCATGGAGGACTGATGCAGTCATTCAATGAGACACTCTTCAACAGTTCTACAAGATACCATCATCGTATAATAATATACTGAGTAGATACTCATATGGTATATATCATATACTAACAGAGTATCATAGGGACTTGTTCACTCCTTCCAAAAAGAGGCAGTCCTCTATGATACCAATTTGAAATCTATCATATACTGACAAGATATCATAGAGGACCGATTCGTTCTTCAAAAATAGAGCTTAATCGTCTATGATACCTATATTATATATATTGGCAGGGTATCATGGATGACTGATCCCATGATATATCATATACTCAAAAGATATCATAGATGACAGAGTGTTTTTCTTGAATGAATGAATTGTTTGTCCTTTATTGCATACCCTGTCAATACATGATATACTATATGAGTATCATAAAGGATTGAACAATGTTTAATAATTTAATATTTATATCCTTTTTAGGGAGTTATATTATGTAAAAGGATTAATATTTATATTATTTTTAAAAACTTTTACTTGGAAATAAAAAATAGTCATATTTTAGATAAATATTTTGTATTTTTTAAAATTTTAATAAATAAGTTAGTAATTTTAGAATTTTTTTAATCTTCTTGTTAAAGTTGAATTATTTAATTTTTATATTTTTATTAGTCTAAAAGTAGTTAGCTAGTTTTTTTTTTATCTTTGTATCTTATTTAATCTTTAAAAAAGACAAAAAAAAAGATACAAAACATTTTAGTGTTAATTATTTTTAGTCTTAAAATAATTAACTAGTATTTTATTTTTAAAAAGAAAAAGAAAAAAAAAAGAAAAGGACAAAATATAGAAAAGGGATAAATAAAATGATAAAAATAAAAACTAACATAGAGTTTAAGCTTAATTTTGATATTTTAATTTTATATCATCATTAGCAAGTTATAAAAATAATACTCATATTTTAGATGCACGCACATCTTTCTCCTACCTTTGTAGGATATAGTCTGATTATTCAATTTTTCTATATTTTTATTAGTCTAAAAATAATTAGCTAATATTTTCATCTTTGTATTTTATATTTTTTTAAAACAAAAACAAAAAGAGGGGGGAGGACAAAATAGATACAAGGATTAAAAAAATAAACTGACCTAATAATTATATATAATGAGTTTTCAATTGATGCTATTTCTGCCACTAATTTAAATAGTTATTTAATTATAGTTGTTAGAGTCTTATAAATAGTGCAAATTATATATTAATTTTAGTTCAATAGTTTTAACAAAATCATAACTTCAATTTTTAATCCGTCTTTGCGTAAATACAATAAAGAAAAAAATGATAGTAGGAAAAGAATAGAGAGACAAACATAAATTGGCTTGATGTCAACAGAAACAATGGAGGATCAGTAGTTCAGTACTACAGGTGGGTATTGTTTAAACATAAGTAATAATTAATGATTGAAAAGGAGAAAAGACAAAAGACAAAAAAACAAAAGGAAAGCACTACATTGAGTAGATTGGGAATAATGAATACGTGGAAGTGAAATATAAAAAAATGGTGATTGAAGCACTGCACGGATTAAGGGGGAGGGGGATATGCGGGGTAAATTTTTTGTTCCGTATGAGCATCAATTGTAGGGTTGGATAAATATTTTGCTTTAGTGGGTACTTAGTGTTGTTTCCCCAAAATTAAATACCAGTGCTTTTTGAAGGGAAATCGCACGAAAATCCATTTTTAAGAATAAGATGGATCATAGCCCACAAATAAGAAATACAGCTTCTCCCATTTGAATCATGCTATTTCTTGAAAGAAATGTTGTACTAATCAAAAAGCAGTACTATTTATCTTAGCTTCGACTCCAGAGCCTAGTATAATTCTTCGTAGGTTTTACTAGGCCCTCCTGTTGTACTATGAATATAAGTTGTCTTAGTATGATAAGAATTCAACCTGAACTGCAAAGGGATGCACCATCAGTTGGCAAACGAATAAACTTCGAGCCACACAACACTATGCTTTTCCCAATAGATGCTAGTTTGCTTACATAGGAACACCATTGGGCGCCATAAAACAGTTTCTTCATACCTTTGTTTTAGGGAACCAAACATTGTTTTTTTTAGGTTCGTTTAGGGTATGAAATGTAACTGGCCATGTGGATAGAAAGATATATATGACTACTACACTATTTTATACATTGTACAATTGGCAATTCTGTTGACAAATGGACCGATACAACATTTTCTCCTCACAAACGTATGAATAATAGCCCGCTCCTTTGCATTATAAACAACGGCCTCAAAGACACTGTTAAGCCATTTACTACTTTCTGGAGGCAATAGATCTGTATTCCAAGTGTCAATATGCTTTCCGTGCTCCGCTATAGCTGCTCCTAGTGAAGTTGGCAGCTTTGAAGAGAGTCCCCTCTCATCGACAACTATTTCTTCAGAATAATTGGAAAAAGAGACTAGTTGAACCATCACCAAATGATTTTAGATCAGCGGGTTTTACTAAAGACCTGCACAGAGGGCACGTCCTTTCCCTCTCAAACCTGGCAGAACAAATTTGAACCATCAAGCAACCAAAGAATGGCACTATGTAAGTCGATTGAGATAAAGAGTGAATCAACGGAAAATGCAATCTTCCTAATTTTGATTCAAGGGAAAAGGTGTCAATATAGCCCTCAACTTTGCGATATAGAGCAGATATACTCCTCGTTAAAAAAGTGATGCATATATACCCTTGTCGTTACACAAATGGTGCAAATCTACCCTTTTTGATGACAGAATATTTTAAAAAATCATTTAGCTTATTTTTAAATTAAAAAAATGTCATGTGACTTAAAAGAAAAGTCTACCCATTTATTTTGAGTAGACTTATTTTTGTAAAGTCACGTTGGTAATTTTTTTTCTAGTGGGTTAGGTCTAGTTTGTTTAAAAAAATAGGTAGGCTTATTTTTTTTAAAGCCACAGAGATTTCTTTTTAAACGAATTAGACCGCCCACCCGAAAAAAAATTACCACATGGCTTTAAATAAGTCTACTAAAAAGTAGGTAGAATTATTTTTTTAAAGCCTCGTGACATTTTTCTTAATTAAAAAATAAGCTAAATGATTTTTTTTTAAAAAGTCTGTCGGCGAAAAGGTATATTTTGCATCATTTATATAATGGCATGGGTATATTTGCATCATTTGTGTAACGGCGGAGATATATAAGCACCACTTTTTTAAAGAGGTAAATCTGTCTAAATCGCAAAGTTGAGGGATATATTTGCACCTTTCCCCTTAATTCAATAGAACTATTCCTTGCTTGTTTTCTAGGCGCGTTCAATAGGACAGAGGAAACAAGTAATTCTTCAAAATCAGGAGAAAGAATAATTGCACAATATTAATTTGCAAAACAGTAAGTCTACAGAAAATCAACCAAAACAAAAAGGCAAGGAAGATGCCATCTTATTTCATTCTATAAAAGATAAAACATCGTGTCAATCTAACTTTGATAGTAGCCTCTAGTAAAGATGATCTTTATCTTCTCAAGAAGAAAAACATCATGAATCTACTTTAGCTTGCGTGTTTCTATTCGGTAAATTTGATAAACTAAATTGAAATCACTTTACTTGGGTCAGAGAAAAGATCCTAACCTTAGGCGTAAGAAAATCTCTGACCAATTCAAGGTGAATAAGCTCAAAGTAACTGAAGAAAGGGACATCACATGCAGGTGAATATTGCTTGTGCATGGTTCATATGCTATGTGCAATCTTATGTTAGACGGGTTGTGCTCATTACTTCTACAACTATAGGCGACTATCAAGAGAAGGAAGATTTCTTTATTTTAATAAAAGTAACCATCATGCACGAGTCATGCTTAAAGTGGGTCAAAGCACAAATGGCAGAAGAAAAGTGCAGATAACTTACCATTCAGAAACACAGTCTTCGCAGAATATATGTTTACAACGTAGTAAGATTGGCGTATGCATTTTCTCCTGGCAAATAGCACAGAGATCCCCAGCAGCATTGACCTGAAATTAATCACATCATTCTAGAGCGACAGTAAACACTTGAAGCAAACAGTTCAATTAGTTTCTTGCAAGTACTCGTTAACATCTCCAATGTTTACTAAAAAAAATTACAAGGATGATTTCTCATCTTCAAAACCGTTATAACTCTGGCAGCTTTTCCCCAACTCAATCCAAGTGCACTTGAATTTTTCCAACACCTCATGGACTACACTGTATACTGTTTTTAAAGAAAATTAGCTTCCAGGATACAAGAGTTACTCCAAAGTTAACATATTTGAGATATTATTTTTTTCTTTTGTTTTTTACTTCTGCTTTTGATAAAACTAACACTTAAAATCCTCCGTGGAACTCCCCAAACCTGTCCAAAATTATTGTTCGCACAGAACTCGACCCAACTTCCAAGGCACCAAAAGTAAGAGATGGAAAAGGACTTGCACCTCCCAGCCAAGCCCGAGAACAGAGAAGGATGTGCACAGTGAACATTTTTTTTTGAGAAAGAAGACAAATAATATCAAAATATGGGTAAGAAGATAAACCTGCTGCTGTAACAAGTTATAGGCAGTGAAATCCAGAATATATATGACAAAGTGAACCCAGTCGAAAGGCAAATCTTGTTTGTCACAATTAGCTCATGTGAAAATAAGCATGAATTTACAATTTACAACAACAATAACAGGTGGTGTAATGCAAAGCCAGAGTCCACATAGAATAAGAATTGGCACGGAAACAGCCACAGTATCCCCATATAAGAGAAAGAACTCCATGATGTAACAATATTTTACTAAATAGGTTAAGATCATTAACCAGAGTGATGACACTTCTTTTAACCAGAATTTCCAATCAAAATTATTTATAATGTGTTCTCTAGAAAAAGCAGCGCGCTGCCTGTTTTCAGGTCATTCAATCTTTTCAGGGTCTCAAAGGATCCTTGAAAATGTTCGAAATCCCAAGACAAGTCTGAAAGTTGAAAATTTGCATCAATAAATAATCACTAAATTCCACGCATAGATGTGTACAGCCTAATTCTATTCCTATATGTGATAAGTGATATTAATAAGGTATAACCTTTTCATACAAATATGAAACTAAAATGTAAAGATTATTCACTCTTTTATATCTTATGTACTCATAAATATAAATTTTGATATTTAAGTGATAGAAATAATAATATTTATTTATAATATATCAATCAATACTAAAGTTACATTATTAAATAATATATCAATCAATACTTTTGAAAAGTTACATTTTAAAACTATCTATAAACTATAAACAATCTTGAGTTTTAAGTAGTTAAACAGCCAAGACTTTCAGAAAAGAGATCATATATAAGCACCCAAGGTGTGACCTAGTGGTCAATGAAGTGGGTTGAGAACCATGAGGTCTCAGGTTCAAATCACAGAGGAGACAAAAATACTAGGTGATTTCTTTTCATCTGTCCAAGCTTTGGTGAACCGAGTTACCCGGTACCTGTGCTGGTGGGAAATAGCGGGTACTCCGTGAGATTAGTCGATGTATGCGCAAGGTGACCTGGACTCCCCTGTTATAAAAACATGAGACCATATACAATCTGTTCCAGATTGAATGTCCACTTTTCCTCTTAAACCACCAAAAAGATTCACGTCTCTAGAAAGGGAACTTAAGGTTTCAAAGATCGAATGGAGAAAAAAGTTCGTCCGATAAGAGAAGAAGCAAATTCTAGGTAAAACACATAATAAAAGGGCATCCCAGTGCACTAAGCTCCCGCTATGCGCGGGGTCCGGGGAAGGGCCGGACCACAAGGGTCTATTGTACGCAGTCTTACCCTGCATTTCTGCAAGAGGTTGATTCCACGGCTCGAATCTGTGACCTTCATGTAGGCAGCACGCTTCCCCCTCAAATACTAAAATAACTCACCTTTTCAAGTCTTTGCTTATAACCATGCCGAGTCAATCAAGAAATCAATTTAACATGGATGGAGAAGCTCAATAGGGATCTATTAAATGATATTAATGATTGGCCGTTTTTATAACCGTAATGTGCAGGTCAACAAGCCTGCATCTCGACTAATTCCATGGCCTACTAACTCATAGGGTAGGTACTGGGTAACTTTATCCACCAAGACTTGGAGTGAGGGGTAGAAATCACCTAGTGTTTTTGCCTCTGTTGGGATTTGAATATGCTGATTAAAAATAACCATACTAGAGTAATTTTTTCTACCCCATTTTTATGAAACTTAATGTTCCAGTAAACAGCACAGCAATGTAATCCTCAAGCAAACTCATACGATAAGGGCTTTAAATCTGGAACTTTTTCCACATAAAAGAAACTAATATTTGAATCAGAGAGTTAGATATTCGTAAGGATCTAGTGGCTCAGTTGGTTGGCTACCTGAACTTTCATCTTGCTGGTGAGGGTTCGAATCCCACGTTGTAATCCCCTCCCCATTTCCCCTTCCCCTACCCCTATGTAATAAAAAAAAAAATTAAAAAAAGAGTTAGATATTCGAACTCCTCTAAGGCAGGAAAACATACCAAATCACCAGATGATAAGTTTCTAAGTTTGGAATTTTATGTTTAAGAATAAAGAGTTCTAAACTTTGGAAAATCGAGTTCTATGTTGCATTATGAGCTTCTCTTGTGAAAACCATCTTCAGCCAACTTAGGAAACATTATTATTATTTTTCCTTTATAAAAAAAAAGGAACCCATGTTACCTGTTCAGAAGTCGCATATACTCCATAATGAATCTCCTTACGTGACAGTGCCTTCAAAGCTGTGAAGAAGGACTGGACCTATGGAATATGAAGATAGGATCAGATGAGAACTAGTCTAGGACAATGATAATGTTGACCCTTCAAATTTAGAAAGATTAAGATACTGGCTTATCTAAAAAAGAAAGATTAAGATACTGAAGGACAGAATACATGGAAGAAAATACAGATTCGTTGAAAAAAGATACCTTCTCGACAACAGAAGTAAGCTTGAAAGTTAGATACAGCCCGGTCATTAATGATGAAAAGAGGCTTCCATATTCCTTGTTCAAAAAGAAACGATACCAAACTGGAGCTGGGAGCAAAGCACGATATAGCAATAGAAGATACTCAACCAAAGTTAGCAATTGACCCTGTAAAGAAAATGACTTCTCAGAAAGCTTCTTTTTTACACATATAATACAGAGCAAGAAAGAGATAATGCATATTCCGTAAATGATAGTGTGGATAAATCTATCTAAACTGCTCTCACCTGCTTACGGTAGTTCCGGCCCCTGCTGTTCTTGTAATACATCAGCAGAAAACATTTGAAGATCATTGCCGCCTGGCGGGCCAAAGTATCTATCAAGGAAAGCAAAGAAAGAAGTTAACTCCATGATATCATTTCCAACTATTCACACATCAGACTCCAAATGCTGAGCAAGAGATTTCTAATTAGGACAACTTCACAAGAACACACCGTTCACCATGATCATGAAGATAGCATGCCAAAAAGGAGGTATGGCCTTTGGTGGAAGCATCAGTAACGGAGACAAAAGATCGTCATTTCGGTACCACCAATAAAACCCAATTACATAACCGCTGAACAAAATACATATGCCGGCCAGAACAGAGATTTTCCTCTCGCCCTGCAACGAAGATGAAGATCAATAATTTCATTGCATGAACAAAAGTATCAAGCAGAAGAAGCAGGAAGAGTAATCAGCATATCAGTTCCTTTCATTCTTTTTTTTTTTTCTGTTTTTCCCACGTTGAGGGTGTGTTGCAAGGGCATTTTAAATCACCTTAAGTGCAGTCTGCTTCTTTACAATATCATTTGACTTGAACATGACAGCAGCGATTGATATTGTAACAAAAAAACCTGCGAGTTCATGCACAAACCAAAGAGCAATCTTGAGAAATACTAACTTATGGAAATTATTGTAAAGCACAGTAACCCTCAAGCATGCAGAACAAGAAAATTGATAGGCATCATAACTTTCAACAGAAAAGAAGCAGAACATAGATACCATCACTAAAAAATTAGGTATCAGAAGAGAAGAAGGACAAGTCAAAAGTAAACAGAGAGGGAAGGAGAGAAAAATGACACAAGATGAATGGACAAGGATGACAGAGGGGAGAGAAGTGAACCCCTTGACCAAGTAGTCCATTAATCCATTAGGTAACAAGAGCTATCATTCTATGGAATTCACTAGGTTAACATACTAGCAGATCCTAAGCACAGAATAGAACAAGAATTCTGGGAAGGCTACTAAGAATTGCAGTCATTTTTACTTGAAAATTTAAAAGAACAATAACAAAAGGCATCCAGTACTAAATGAATGGTGTTATAAATATAATACAACTCATGTTGCATAAATTGGTTAACAATATTAGAAAGTCGCATTAACTAACCAAGATAAGTAGCACTCTAATGGATAAAGTATTCATACGGTCATACATGTACGGGTTTTTTTATGACACATAGTATCAAGGTAAGTCATACATGTATGATATCCTACTAAAGTACAAAGATTCAATCTGCAAACCACATGACTCCAATGTTGTCAAATGTGATGAGCATACAAAAACACCTGATCCTATAAGAGAAAATGCAATTACAGTCCGTTCCTTAGTGAAAGAAAAACGCAAGAAGAAGTCCTTTATGAATAAGAAAATATATATACGTGTATATATAAGGCAAGAAAAAGTACATAAAAAAAAGCAATAAAAAGTAAGCTTTAACCACCACGACTATTATATGATTACCACAATTGAAAAATCTGCAATTAAGTAAACATATAAAGTAAAGCCATCTCAATCAGGTTCAATTACCATCTAGAATTCCCAAGCAGATACAGAGATGCAATTTAAGTTTCTTAATTTGATTTTGTGACTCATTTCCGTCAGCTAATTATTTGTTTCCTAATAAAATCACTACCACATCCATGTATAAAGATTCCTTAACAATTAATCATCATTCTTGTGTACAACAAACCCTTGTGGTCCGGCCCTTCCCCAGACCGGGCTGGCCTCTTATCCTCTTCAAAGAGCTCACAAGCCTCATCTTGATCAAAAAAGAGCTCACAAGCCTCATAAGTTAGCCTAATATTGTGAGAAATATAGTTGGCTGATACATATAAGTAGGGGTGTCAATGATTTTCCAAAAACCGACCGAACCGTACCGAAACGATTTTTAGGTTCTTTTTAAGAAAACCGAAGGTTGCGATATAAATCTATAATCGTACCAAATAATTAGGGTAGATTTTTTGTTCTATACAAGATACTGAAAAAATACCGAACCGAATATATACACACATATACAAAATATATTTCATATATTAACTTTATAATACATAGCATTAAATTTTTTGACCTTAGGCCTTGCCTTAGGATGCATTTAGATGGAGAGGACTAAAATGTTTGTTTCTTTCTCTTCTCCTTTTTCTTCCTTCTGTATGTTTTCTAAACTTTAAAAGCTCTTATCCCAATTAGCAATTGTAGCATCTACGTATAATTTTATCCTGCAATTTTCTAATAAATTTTTTTAGTACAATTTAGGGATGGCAATTGGGCGGGTGCGGGTACCCCCTCCCCTGCACCCATACACGTCACCCGTGGGGTACATTTTCAACATTCATACCCGCCTAGGCGGGTATATTCCTAAATCCACATCCGCTCCACCACCCAAGTGGATATCCTCAAAATTCATTATTATTGGGCTTATGGGCTGCTAAAATTATGTGTCAAATTATTTGGGCTTTAGATAAATATAAAATTATATAAATAAAATTATAGTTGGCGTTTATAAGGCGGGCGGATGGATTTGGGGCGGGGGGTTGAATGCGGGGCGGGGCAGGTGGGTATAATTGCAAATACACCATCTACCCATACTCGTCTACTACCGGCCAAAGTTATACCCATACCCGCCCCAACTGGGATGGGTGCGGTGCAGAATCCGCAAAATTGTACACACTTGTCATCCCTAGTACGATTACCCTTTCCCCACTTAAACCTATATGATCTCGTATGATTGAAAGAAAATTTCTTTCAAGAAGAAGAGTAAAGGTGGAAACAAGTTCTACTAATGTTATTAATTCCCACGGTAAGGATTCAAAACAAAAAAATATGCTATTTTCTTTCTTCTTTTAGAAAATTTTATGTTTGTTAGTAGTGAAAAATACTACGTTTCACTCCCTGTAACCTACACTTTATTGGTTCAAGTAAGTTGCAAAGGCTTGGGAGTAAACTTATAGTTAGAAACATTCAAGTACATAATTCATGCATAAATATTAAATACAAATTGAACCCCGATGTCTTTATAGTTAGGTGTCGTTGCATTTGTTTGGTTCATCAATAACGTTGCATTTTCAGTTTATTTTATCCAACACTTCTAAATTCTAAACATCTACTATTTTTTTGTATTATATTAGGTGCTAAAATACCGAAAATTAACCGAATCGAACCGATACCGAAGAAAAACCGATCTAATTGGGACGGTTTTAAAAGTTTAATTTTGGTAATATATAGTAGAGTAACCGAAAAATTGGTACGGTATAAATTTTTCCAAAAACCGGCCGAACCGAACCATTGACACCCCTAGATATAAGCAACTTGGTACTGAGCCACTTAAGCAACGCAAAATGGGCAGACCACATTGCACCTTGTTTCAGGGCTCAAGTGCCCTCAAAATGGCCTTAAAAACTAACAAGTCCTCTTTCTCACTAAACTGCACAGACAATATTGTGGCAACAACAGCAGTGGTTATGGCTACTTGACAGTCAAAAGAAAATAAACGATAACCAAACAAACATCATCAAATACATGAAACAGTGAAAAGTACAAGCAAGAACTGTGATGAACAGTTTCAAGTGAAAATCAGCAATACCTTGTAAATGCTGCCGAATGAAAACAATCAACAAAAGCAAAGAGAACGGAATAATTTGCTCAATCCACCTTGCAGCTTGCTGTACATCATATCTTTGGTAAGACGACTCCCTATTATTAACACCAGCACCATCCGTAGTCCCCGTATCCACGTTCCCATTCACCTGCTGCGAGACTCCAACTCCCGCCCCTCTATCACCCGACGGTTGACTCTCCAACGCTCCGACCGAAGCTGCAGACCCCGACCTCGAAATTGGCCTCCCAAAAACTTCATTTTGCCCATCCGCTTCATTTGGCAGCTCCTGCTCACCAGCACCAATAATC
Source organism: Anisodus acutangulus (assembly GCA_029783415.1). Lineage (NCBI taxonomy): Eukaryota > Viridiplantae > Streptophyta > Magnoliopsida > Solanales > Solanaceae > Anisodus > Anisodus acutangulus. The sequence continues at coordinate 45,706,211 of CM056490.1, forward strand.
CTAATCGAAACTTCACCCGAGCCACCACCAGCACCAGCAGAAGCTGGTGATGCCCCGGGATCATCCACACGGTAGCTAGAACTGACCCCACTATTTATCAAACTATCCGATTCTGAATGATTTGATCTCGTTGTCCTTAGAATTCCAGAATATTCCAACAACGTTGATAATGGCGAACGAAATAAATTAGCAGCAGATAATTGTACTCCATGTCTTCTAGAATTACCAATATTATTGCTACTACTCGATGATGAAATACCTCTGTGTGCGTCCGAATTTGAACCGGACGCTTCCATTCGCATCGCCGCCCTAACCCTAGACCCAACCCTAAATCACATATCAAAAAATCAAACATTCATAAAGTCCAATTGAACAAAAGAAAAAACAACAACTAAGAAAGATAATCATCATCCTATACTAAATGCTCAAAAACAAAATGAATGTTAGATAAATTTGTAAATAAATAAATAATTTCTAATGACTAACCTTCGATATGGAAACGCCGTGGAAGGACTTATACGATCAAACAGAGAAATTAATCCCTCGGAAATGCTAATCAACAAACCCTAAGGGCGAATTAGTCAAGGCGTCGAATCAACAGTGTTCAAGAAAAATCAAACGTGAATATATTGAAAATGTAAATGTGGGGATGATAATGAGAGCAATGGGAGGGAGTGGGGGTGGTGGGGTGGGGATATCTGACCTTTTTGGGTTCTTTTTTTCTCTCTGGCTCTCTTTGCAAAAGGGATGTGAGCCAGAAGAGAGAGAGCAAAATAATCACATAAATTGGTGGCCTGGTGGGTAATGCTAAACTTTACATTTTTGTAACTGTCAAAAACTCAAAGCTTTATAAAAGGATATCTCTCTAATATAATTCTCCCAACAAATAGTTTTGATTGTACTCGGTTCTATAATAAATAATATTTTTACCTTATGCACACTATTTAAAAAATTTATCACTCTTAGAAATTATGATTATTTTTATTAACTTAATCATAATTAATACTTAGAAAAAGAACTACTTAATGATTCTTGATTATGTAAATAAGGATAATTTTGGAAGGATAAGGTCAATTTTCTAAAATCCTAAAGCACCATTTATTTTGAAACAAAATAAAAAACCTAAAACACCGTCTATTTAGGAACGGATGGAGTAGAATTTTATTTTATTTTGGTTGCCTTAGTGATGGACGAATTGACGCGACACATTCAGGAGGAGGTGTTGTGGAGTATGTCATCTGCAGACGGCATAGTTTTGATTAACGAGATGTGTAGTGGCGTTAACGATGAACTGAAAGTTTGGAGAACGACCTTAGAATCTAAGGGTTTCATGTTAAGCAGGACTAAGACGGAGTACATGGAATGCAAGTTCAGTGACTTGACACAAGAGACGGATGTGAAAGTGAAGATCGAAGCCCAAGTTATACCCAAAGGAGGGAGTTTCAAGTATCTTGGGTCCATTATACAATGGAATGGGGAGATTGACGATAATATCGCCCACTGTATTGGAGCATGGTGGATGAAATGGAGGCTTGCCTCCGAGGGCTTTGTGATAAGAATATGTCGCCTAGGCTGAAAGGTAAGTTCTACAGAATTGTGGTTAGACCAACATTGTTGTATGGGGCAGAGTGCTGGCCAGTCATGAATGTCCATGTTCAGAAGATGGAAGTAGCGGAGATGCGGATGCTTAGATGGATGTGTGGTCATACTATGAGAGATATGATTAGGAATGAAGATATGCAGGACAAGGTCGGGGTGGCCTCCGTGGAGGACAAGATGAGAGAAGCGAGGTTGAGATGATTTGGGCATGTGAAGAGGAGGTGTGAAGATGCGTCAGTTAAGAGGTGTAAGAGATTGACGGTCGTAGGAGTTATGAGAGGTAGGGGTACGCCGAAGAAGAACTAGGGGATGTGATTAGACATGATATGACTCTACTCCAGTTGACTGGGGACCTGACCTTAGATAGGAAGATTCGGCGGTCGAGGATTATAATAGAAAAGTAGTAGATATTTGAGAGAGGTAAGGGCTGCTCCATTTCTTAGTTATAGCATTTGAGTACAACGTCTATCATTATCTTTATGTGGGTATTACTATGTTGTACTATTTGTTTTGAATCTTGTTATTTTGTTGTCTTATTTTTCATGCAACCCTTCATTGATTACATTTTTTTTAGTCGAGGGTCTATTAAAAACAATCTCTCTACATCACAAAGGTAGATGTAAGGTCTGCAACATCTTACCCTTCCCGTACCCCACTTGTGGAATTACACTGGGTATGTTGTTGTTGTTTGGTTTCTATTCGATGTGACCTGCATTAGTCCCGATTAATTTAGAATTGCGTCGTGTAAGGCGTACTTTAGGGGAGGTGTTTCCTAACATAATTTTATCATCCATGAGGCTCGAATTTGAGATATCTGATTAAGATGAAGGATCCTAATTATTTTACCACAACTTTTGCTATGGAATTAGTTTAATAGACGTTATAATTAGTTTTTTTTCTTCAAAAATGATAATCATTTCTGGCTAAATATAAGTCAAATTTCCATCTTTACAAGTTCGTCTAAAGTGTAGAGTTCTAAAAATTCAAGTCATTGGTCAAATTGTTGTGTCACTTTCCTCCTTAACTTTTTAAGTAGTTGTCAATTTTATATTACGTGAATTATTTCAACAATAGTTGGTGGAATATTCTCAAAATTAATTGAAAGTTAGTCGATTGGATTTGAGTAGTGTTAGGTTATTTATTCCTTATAGAGTTAAAGATGATTAATATCTTAGATAGATTACCTAATCTTTATTAAAAATCCAAACCTAAAACTGATCCTAGATGTTTGATATGAGAACAACAAATTGCATTTCATAATACGATTAGAAATGTTGCGATAGGTAAACTAATGAGTTTTCACTTTATAAGTGTAAATCTGAAATTAAATAAGGTCAAATACATAAGCCACCTTTTTTAAGTTGTCTAACATTTTTCATTTTAACACTTTAATTAGCGCTTGTATGTATTAACCATTCAATATCATTAAAAGTGTACCTATTAAACATAAATAATTGACAGACACACAGCATGAATAGCCACAAAAAAGCCTTCTTTTTAATCTTTTCTCTCTTTTTCGGCCTTCTTTCTCATTTTATCGCTCGCCGCAATCCTTCTTCGCAACCACCGTATCCTTCTCCTTCTGTTGATCGATTGAATCCCGGAGAATTCAGTAGAGTAATTAAGATAAAATTAGCAAAATTAAATAACAGCATAAAAATCACAATTTTCATTTTCAAGTTCAATAACATATGTTTCTTTTGTCATCTGAAACACCTCAATCATGAAATACTATACGAGTTAATTATTTAATTTAATAGCAAAAAAGATCAAGATCTTCACGAAGCAAAGTAATGATAGAATTAGATAATCATTACTGACATTTGACATAATAATCATTGATTTGGATATAGGTCGAATACTAGAAAATAAAGACATACGTATCTAGACGAAAGAGAAAACAGATATAAAAATGACACAAAATAGCTAGTTTTAAGACTATTAATGAAGTCTTAGCCAACATTTGCAAATTATTTAAAGTTTATCTACAATTTAAAAAGCAGGAAAATATTATCTTTGAAACTTCAGTTGTATCCTAAAGGTCAATTTTTCAGTTCAAAATTTCATAATACTATATCTTAAGTTAAGTATTTTCAATATATAACTTTGTGGCATTGTGTTTATAAGTTCAATTTTTCAGTTTAAAACTTCAGAGTACCGTGTCCTTAAGTTCAGATTTTTTGTTACAAACTTCGAGACATTATGTTCTTAAATTCAATTTTATTTTAGTTCAAACGTTATGACACCATCCTAAAGTTCAGCTTTAGTGTTCTGAAGTTTATTTTTCCAGTTCAATTTCATTGTTAACTTTTTGTCGTCTGATTATGAAATAATGATCTTCATGTTTATATTAACATCACAACTTAAAGAAAAATTTATCATATGTACTATAAAGAAGGAAAATGTTGATGATTGAACTGAAAAAAATGAATTTCAAGACTGTCCTAAATTTCAATTGTTGTTGATTAAAATGTGCTGAAATTAAAACTATTTGGAGTTAAGTTTGAGATTGAAACATTGTATGTGTGCAGACACTCTCTTTCTTATTTGTGCAAAGAAGTAGAAAAAAGATAGGAGTAAATAAGATGCATAAGAAACGCAGAATCAGAATAAGCGATCAAGCAGAAGAGAAGCGTGTCAGTACCCTTTTATTTTTTTAAGTATTGGCTAAACTTTGAATAAATTGAAAATACTTGCTAAGATTAATAGGCGTTTTGTCATAGATTCACTTTTTTTTTAAAACTTTTACAGTTGGAGTCCGGAGTTGTATTTGGCCATAATTTTTGTAAATAATATTTTGTTGTTGAAATATACTTTTTTAACAAGATTTTGGTTGTTTTTCAAATTCCAAATACAACTTGACTGTTTTTCAAATTCCAAATACAACTTCAAGTTGTATTTGAAATCTGAAAAAACATCCAAAACCTTATTTTTACTTTTTTTACTTTTTGTTTTTAGTTGTTGCTTTTGTCTTTTACTTTTTAAATTTTACCCTACATTATTTTGATATAAATTTGACCCCATTTAATTCAGCTGATCGAGAAATGCATGCTCGACGAGAACAAATTATTCACACTAGGGGTGGACGTTCGGTTCTTCTTCAAACTTCGATTCAATTTTTTAATTTCAGTTTTTTTAAGTGAATACCGAACACCGAACCGAATTAGTTCGGTTCGGTTCGGTTTTTTGAAGTTCAGCTTCGATTTTTCTAGTCTGATTTTTTCGTTTGATACATCGTAGGAGTATTATTTTTGCCTGTGAATCGTCGTGCCAAAGATATTTTACATAATGAATTAACTTATTAGTCTACCCCTTGAATCATATTACCCATTGTGAAAGAATATACACGGTAACTTGTATATTGACCGTGTATATGGCCATGTAAATTGTATATTTATTTACCATAATTATTAGAATTCTTGTACATATATAATTAGAGTAACAGTCTTGTATTAGGAAAAGATAGTAGTCTTGTATTAGGAAAAGGTGGATTTATTTTCCATAATTACATATTGTATATCATGTATATAAACATTTTCATTAATGAAAATAATCAGGAGATTATTCTCTTTCATGGTATCAGAAGTCTAGGAAAAACTTTTCCTTCTCCAAAATTTTGCTTCCGCCGCCCTAACTCCCTCTTCGGCCGTCGGCCGCCCATACCCCCCCTCCCTTCAATTTTTTTTCTGAATCCCTAATTCTCCTTTTGTTCTTTCATAATGTCTACCATAAAGAACATCTTTCATCCTGCCCTTGCATTCTCCAATATCAAGAACAACATCTCTATTATTCTTGAGATGGAAAACATCCAATACGCGACGTGTGCAGAACTATTTAAAATTCACGCACGGTCTAATCGAGTCGTCCATCACATCGTCCCACCGAAAAAAAAGCAAGGAGAAGGTGCCTACCACCGATGATGAAATAGAGTTGTGGGCAACTCTTGATGCTACGGTACTCCAGTGGATTTATTCCACAATCTCTATGGACCTCTTGCATACTATTATTGAACCCGACGCCACGACAATGGAAGCTTGGAATAGGTTGCGTGATATATTCCAGGATAACAAAAATTCTCATGTCGTGACCCATGAGCAGAAATTCTCCCACATCAACATGGAGGATTTTCCGAATGCTTCAACCTATTGTTAAAGGATCAAGGAATTGTAGGATCAACGAACATTGGTGTGCCCGTCACGAATGATCGTCTTGTTCTTCAGATGGTTGCAGGCCTCTCCGAGGCTTATAATGGTGTTGAGACGATTCTTTATCAAAGTAATCATATCCCGCCGTTCTATCAAACACGTTCCATGCTCACCTTAGAAGAAGCAGGCTTGGCTAAAAAGGTTGCAGCCGCGGCAGTGGCGGAGGACGTGGTGGCAGTGGCCAGCCGGCTGGGCCGCAGCACCACTGGCCAATACCTTGGGCCAGTGCACAGTGGATGTTATGTATTATAAAGTTACTCATAGCCAACGGGATATTTTTAAACTAAAAAGACATTTTAATCTCAATTCTAATATCACTAAAAAGACATTGAGACATTCTAGCGAATACCTTGAACGCGTATAACCTATATTCCTTCTATATCGAAATCTATACATGTAGCGAAATACCCAACCCTCCCAATCCTTCTTTTTACTGCTACAATCTCCAAAACAGTACAATGATTTCACATGCAATCCCAGTACCTTACAATTACGGCAGTCCCGACAATACCCAATTTAAACTTAGCATTTTTGATAATTATTTTAGAGCTAATGACAAGAATCATGTTCAGAAATTGTAAAAATTTTAGGAATAAGGAAGATTACCTCTGTTAGACATAGCAACGAGAATCGTCGGAAAACCTTTCGCCCAAAACAGTTTTCGACAAGCATAAACCGCAGAAACAAGACCCAAAAATCGACTCAAGCCACAACTCCTTAGACCCAAGAACTTCGTCTTGGTTTCTGAGTCTCAAGGCTTGTTTAAGGACTCGATTTAAGGTTCAAAAAGCTCTGAATTTATTCTGCAGAAGCTTACGGAAATCCCCAATTTGACCGAGAACTCCCATCGATTTTTCAATTGAGACTCGGTCCTTCTAACTCTGAGATGCAAAATCTCTTCTTAGAGAAAGAGTTCTACAGAAATTGAAAAGGGGATTAAGTTTTGTAGAAGAGAAGAGGGCATGTGGATTCTGGTGAAGATTTCATGCTGCCAGCGATCCTTTTCTCCAAATGAATCAGTGCACCGCTGACTGATAAAACAACACATAATATTCCACTAAGACGGTCCTCCGCTTATAATCAATTAATTATACACGCAACTAAATTTCCGATCCTGATTCACTTAAATCCTGATGACTTATAAAACCTTCTCATACTTAATGTCATAATTCATGTAATATGACACTAGTCTATAATCTCCTTGGGGATACACAATTATTATTATTAATTCCCGTCGTCACACTTATTAAATCCAAAATTATTTCGGGATCACATCATTTCCTTTACTAATTTCCTTATTAGCATACGTAAATATTCTTAAACTTTCCGTGGCCCGGGTCTACCTGCCTACGTTACGCACTCAAACCATTACTCGAAGGTACGGGGTGTTACAAACTTGATCTCTTGGTAGGCTAAACGCTATGCTACTTTATCGCGATCCAGTGCGGAAGCCGAGTATCGAGGGGTAGCCAATGTGATGTCTGAGTCCTGTTGGCTGCGTAATTTCTTATTAGAGCTTCACTTTCCTATTCAGAAAGCTACTTTGGTCTACTGCTATACTGTTAGTGCAGTCTATCTCTCTGAAAATTCGGTCCAACATCAGCGCACTAAACATATCGAGATGGATATTCACTTTGTTCGAGAAAAGGTGGCTCGTGGACAAGTACGTGTCTTGCATGTCCCTTCACGGTACCAAATTGCTGCCACTTTACTAAGAGTCTTCCCTTAGTTCTGTTTGAAGATTTTAGGGACAGTCTCAGCATATGACAACCGCCCACTATGACTACGGGTGTGTGAAAGAATATACACGATAACATGTATATTGGCCGTGTATATGGCTATGTAAATTGTATATTTACTTACCATAATTATTAGAATTGTTGTACATATATAATTAGGGTAGTAGTTTTGTATTAGAAAAATGTAGTAATCTTTTATTAGAAAAAGGTAGATTTATTTTTCATAATTACATATTATATATCATATATATAAATTTTTTCATTAATAAAAATAATGAGAGAATTATTCTCTTTCATATTATCATGCATACATTTTTCCTAACACAAACTTCAAAATTTTCTTGTAGCCAGTGATGAAACAAACAAAACTTATAATACTCATTTTACTATAATATCTTCCTTTTAGATCTAACTTGTAAAAAATAGTTCAATTGAAACCTTCAGCTTCTTCAACAGAAGCTACTAAAAGAACAAAGGAAAAAACTGAAAGAATACACACGGTAACGTGTATATTTGCCGTGTATATGGCCGTGTAAATTGTATATTTATTTAATATAATTATTAGAATTCTTGTACATATATCATTATGGTAGTAGTCTTGTATTAGGAAAAGATAGTAGTCTTGTATTAGGAAAAAAGTAGATTTATTTTTCATAATTACATATTATATATCATGTATATAAATATTTTCATTAATGAAAATAATCAGAGAATTATTCTCTTTCAAAAACTATACTTAATTAGTATCACTATATATACCTTGACCAAAAAAATTAGTAGCACTGTGTACATGATTATTTATGTGTTTGAAATTTGAATATTTATGTTTGACTTTAAATTTGAACACCGAACAGGAGCAGCAGCGAGCACCGAGCAGCAACAACAGCCAGCCAGCAGAACCGGAATATTCTAAATTTTTAATTTTTTTGTGCTCATATACTAAATATTCAGTTAAACCGAAATACTGAAGAACCGGAAATCCAACACCGAACTCCGAACCGAACACCGAATTTTTTGAAAACAAGAATCGTAACCGAGCCGAAAAACCAAAATATCGAAAACCAAAAAATCGAATTAATTCGGTTCGATCCGTTTTTTCGATTTTTGGTATTTATGCCCAGGCCTAGTTCCTACAAAGGAGAAGATTATATTAAAGAATAACTATTACTATTAGTGTTGTCAATTTTTAGTACTAATGAATCTTTGTAATAATATTTAGAATTGACGAAGTGTAATACTATATAGTAGCTTGTAGGGGAAAAAAGTGCACCGGGTCATTTTAGTTCTGTAGCTCGTATGCATCAATGAATAAGTTCATGCCCATGATTAATAACGATACATGTTGAAGATGTGAATAATTGTAAGCTTGATTATATTATCTTATTAAAGAAAGTCTCTATAAATCATGCTTAATGTAATAGGAAGTGATTGATGGACAATATTTATGCACTAGTTATGTTTATTAATTTTTTGGGTGATTTTGCTAATTTTTAAAAATTGGAGGTATAAATAATATTTCACATTTTAAAGAAAAAAGTACATTCCAACAATCAATTATTAAAAAGGGCAGCCAGGTGCACTAAGCTCCAGCATGCACGGGGTTCGGGAAGGACCGGACTGCAAGGGTCTATTGTACGTAGCCTTACCTTACATTTTTGTCAGAGACTGTTTTCACGGCTTGAACCCGTGACTAGAGATGGTAGTGGATCCTAGATCCGGTCCGAATCTGGTGGATCCAGATCCGTTTTATAGGATATGGATCTTCAAAATTTGGACCCGACGGATCCGGATCGGACCCGGATCCGTTTCTGACGGATCGGATCTGGATCTTGTATTTGAGATCCGTATCCGGTCCAGATGAATGTAATTTTATAAGTATTTTCTTAAAATTGCTAAGCACATCCTTGCAAGTTTAATTCTCAAAACAAGTTTAATTTATCCCCTCGTTAACTCAAAAACCAAAAAATAAAGAGGTAACTTCGATAATAAAATCAATGTTATATTAGTGAATGACTAACATCTCCATAGACAAGTAGTTAAAATTATTTTCACTTCATTTGTGAATATTCCAAGCACATGCAAGTTCTGCATTGTGGAAATACTAGTCAGCATTTTCTACAACTACTGTCATTGTCCAACATTTTCAATTAATTACTCACAATCAAAACAAGACAACGAACAAAATATCCCATATGAACATTTCAAAATTGAAACACAATAAACTGTTAGCCAAGTAAAAATAGTTTGTCAGATCAAAAAAAAATTCTTAGCAAGGTTACATTCTTAGCAAGCAATTTTTTTTACATGTGGATCCAGATCCGATTCGTGAACCCGGTGAATTCGGATTTGGATTTGAATTTGATTTTTATGGACCCGATGGATCTGGATCCATGTATGAAAAACGGATCTGGATCTGGATCTGGATCTAGTAGGATCCGGTCCAGATCCGATCCGTTGCCATCCCTACCCGTGACCTCCTGGTCACATGACAACAACTTTACCAGTTATTTCAAGGCTCCCCTTCAAACAATCGACTATTATTTGGGCCTCATGGATACATCATACCAGTTTGGGCCGCGACCCGTTCAATGCAAGATCCATCCGTCAAGAAATTATATACGTCTATATCATATATATATATATATATATATATATATATATATATATATATATATATATATATATATATATTTATAATATTGGTGGATATTAATTATAATTTTATTTTTCAAATTATTAATTCAACTTTTTCTTTTATCAAAGATAACTTATACTCACTTTGTCCCAAATTATGTAATACACTTTTCTTTTTAGTTCATCCCAAAAGAAATGATATATTTTCTTATTTTTTGCAATAATTTAACTGTAACATTTACCTTTTACGTATAACGAGATGATCTATTACCATACAAATATCTTTGACTTATTTTAGACTACAAGATTTAAAAGTTTTCCTTTATTTTTAAACCCCGTGTTGAGTCAAACTATATCACATAAATTAGGGAAGGAGTATCTATTTTAAGATGACTTAATAGTGTATATATTATTTCATGATATCAATGTATAAAAATAAAACTCTAAAATAAATAATAATTTAGAGAAAAAAGTATAAAAAAATTGGCATATTGCATGACCTTTTTCTTAAATTTTGTATACTCTCGCATATAATCTAAATCAATATTACAAAGATTATATTAGAAACAAATGTTAGATAACAAGTAACAATGGTTTCCATTTTTTTTTTTACCTTTTCTTATATCCACATAAAACACACTATTTTCCTAAAATTGACATGTCTTATATAGAGTGTGACTATGTGAGCAAATAAAATCAATCAAGAATTGCAAGTGTTCTTTTGGGGTTTAGGAATTAGTTAGCAAATTGATGAATAATCAAGCTAATGTGTATCAGAAATAACTTCTCTATCTCTATCCTCCCGTACTTTACTTGTGAAAATTACATTGGGTACGTTGTTGTTGTTGAATCAAGCTAATGATTTTATCAAGAATTACCAAAAGGTGTTTGAAACTATCGACTTTTCAACGGGTTAAAGTATCACGTCTACGTGCTTTATCATACTACTGGGGATTGCATACTTTTTAATACTGTTACCATTACATTTGTTTTGCAGTATCAGATTCTCTAACGAAATCTATGAATTTAAAGTACCTAAACTAAAGTGTGAACCTCAAGTCTCTTTGAGATACTAATAAACTACTAGAGTTATAGTGACAGTTTCCTTTGATAGCTCATTTTGAATCTGAAAAAAAAAAACTCATCACTTGATAAGTACTAACATTTCACGGTCCGAATTCCTCTTATAGGCTATCACCCTCAGTGTTAAGCACATTCGCCCGAACAGAGTTACCTATACCTGAGCTTGTAGGCCTTAGCTGGTTAGTTTGGTGCCAGCAAGCTAACGCGGACAACACGATTATTTTGGTTATCTTGCATTTGATTATCAGGTAGTTCTGAGTTAACTGACTTTTCTTTAGGGGCTGCACGGGCACTAGATGCACTCCTCCAAGATTATGCTTATCTTGCATTTGATTATCCGAGGATAAGGACAGGAGTTGTTTATGATGGAAAAGTTCCATTGAATTTGACAGGGATTAAGGTGTCTGGATTGAGGCTTAGGAGTGGTAGCTTAAGGAGTCGAGGAGTTAAAACGTATAAAGAGTTTCAAATACCCGTTGGTGTTCGTTGAGAAGCCTTATGTTGAGAGGCTTGTATTGGTCTACCAAAAATTGAGCAATTGGTCTGCGAGATATTACGAGTTACCTGGCTACATCTACTTGGCTCCTGTATTAGGTCTTCTTGCTTATGATGCGTCAAACCTGTCAGCTACTAACTTGCCCGAGCTGGATATTAAAGCTTCCGGTCATCCCATCTCGATACATTTTTCAGATGTCAAGTCATTGCCTGTTGGATCATCTCCAAAATTTGTTTCAATTGATTTACAAGGTTCTCTGAATTTCAGCAATGTTTTGTCGGATAACAGGTGCACGACATTTCAACAGGGGCATTTCTCTATTGTGACCGAGTCAATCGCTCCTTTTCCTGCACCCGTAATTCATCATAAGGGAAAGAAAAACAAGTCGAAAGTCTGGATAATTGTTGGTTCGATAGCAGGAGGACTAGTTATTGATGTTTCTTTTAGGTATTTTGATAGTGTGTGCGAGGAAGTACAAGCGCAAGAAGAAAATGCAACAAATGGAGAGGGCTGCAGAGGTTGGAGAAGCGTTACAAATGACTAAAGTTGGGAGCACAAAAGCACCGGCTGCTACTGTAATACGAACGCAACCTACACTAGAAACTGAGTACAGACCATAATTCATGTTTCTTTTGTTGCTGTTAGATATTCTTCCAACCACACCCTTTTTTGCTTGATGATGCATTATTCAATTCTTTAGTAGGCTTATGATAGCAGTGAGTAGTAACATGGTTACTGTGTACATAATAATCTCTTAGCTTTCACATTAGCCATTCATATTTGTGATGATTTGTTATGGTGTGCATTTAGTATACTCTTAGCATATTGTTAGAGTTCATTGTGATGAAAATTTGTATCAATTCATTGACAAGAAATAAAATATTTTGATGGTATTTTTCTTAGCTTATTATGAGTTCTTTCAGAGACCAAAGAATACTATAGTCTATAATATCTTCTTTTTTCCTTCAGGTTGAAAAGTACATTATGTAGTATTATTCAGGCACCAAACAGTCTTATGGTAAAGGCAAAGGAATCCAATTCTTCAAAACATTTTTTTGATAAAGATTGGGGAAATGTTTTAACTGTACTACCGCAGAGGTTCAGACTTCAGAACTTCAGACTAGTATTTTATGAAATGGGTAATTAATTCAACTATGCAATTGACTAGGTTGCTATAGTAAAAAACTCAAACATTTCAACTGAGAAAAGTAAAGAAAGGAAAATTCCAACACATAAATGCCTCCTCCACCGACCCCTTTGTTCCCAAAACTACATTGGGTAAAGAATGGATCTTGAGTCTAACTTAACCCAAAAAGCTAGCTTGTAGGGTGAGGATTGTCCAAGTCCATATAAGGAGTCCATGTTCTCATTCCATTTCCGATGTAGGACTCTTAACACTCCTCATCACGCCCAGACCTCGTTAACTGGAGCGTGTACAATATAATTTGGGGCCCCAACATCGGTGAAACAATTGAAATAGGTCTAACTCTGATGAGGACTGAATTCCAACACATAAATGCCTCCTCTTCCAACCCATGGTCTCCCTATTTAAAAATATTTTCTAAAAAATGTATTTTTTGATAGAGAGACGAGAGTTTTTTAGAATAGTTTTCTTTCTTTATTCAATAATGTAATAGGAATATTTATAGCTATACAACTGTAAGGTTAAAGTCCTATTTTAAGGAGTATATATTGTAATAACTGCACAATCACTAATTAAGTCATATTCTAGGAAAAAATATATTTTGTGATAACTATACAATTATAGCATTGCCTAACATCCCCCTCAAATTGATACTTGTGATCACATAGTAGCAATTTGGACATAAGATAGTGATGTCGTGCGCGTGTCATTGCCTTTGTAAACAAATTAGAGTGATGAGATGATCGACGACCAATTCTCGAATGTAATGGCATGCCACCTGTATATGCTTGGTGTTTTTATGTTGCACCGGGTTTGTGGTTATTTTAATTGCACTAGTGTTATCAGTATGTAACAACGTAGGAGTTGTAAAAACAACACCGAGCTTAGATATTAGGCATTGTAGCCAAACAGTTTCAGAACTTGTTGCCGACATAACCTGATACTCAGCCTCTGTAGATGATTTAGACGTACGAGATTGTTTCATACATTTCCAGGATATCAAAAATGTGCCAAGAAACATGCACCAACCAGTAATGAAGCGATGAGAATCGGGACAACCAGCCCAATTTGCATCAGCATAACCTTGAAAATGTATACGAGAATCAGAATGGAAGAGAACACCTCGACTCATAAAACCATGAACATACTAAATGACACGAAGTAATGCAGTGTAATGTAAACGGTAAGGATTAGCCAAAAACTGACTTAGAACTTGTACTACATATGAGATGTCCGGCCTTGTCATAGTGAGATAAACTAATGGTCCCACCAACTATCGATACAATGCTGGATCACTGAATGATTCTCTATCAGCCTCCTTATACTTCGTATTAATCTCCATCGGGGTGTATACAACCTTTTCATCAGTAAGACCAACTGTTGCAACAAGATCACTAGCATACTTTTGATGTGCAAGCATAATCCCAGTAGACAAGTATAAAACCTCAAGCCCAAGAAAATATGTATGTTGTCCCAAGTCCTTCATCTTAAATGATGGATACAAGAATTCTTTCAACTTAGTAATATTCTCTGGACCATTTCCTGTAATGATGATATCATCAACATAAATGAGAAGGATTGTGATACATGTAGGAGAAGTACAAAGAAATAAGTAATGATATGAAGAATTCTGAGAGAATCCCACAGTTTGAATCGTGGACCGAAATTTATCAAACCAAGCTCGGGGAGCTATTTTAAGCCTAGAGAGATTTTCAAAGACGACAAACTGCATTTGGTCTCGACAAAACACATCCAGGTGGTGGTTTCATAAATACAACTTCTTGCAGGTCACCGTGGAGAAACGCATTTTTCATATCCATCTGATGTAAGGTCTGGCCTATTATTGAAGCCACAACCAATAATGTCCCATTGTCATCTTAGCAACGGGTACAGAAGTCTCCTCATAATCTACCTGATACTCATGTTTGTACCCTTGAGCAACCAATTGAGCTTTGTAGTAATCAATTATACCATCTGCCTTAAGTTTAATGGAATACACCCACTTACTTCCAATGAAAACTTCATCTGTTGGTTTATCAACCAAGTCCCAAGTAGAATTCTCATTTAGTGCATGAAGCTCTTCCGATATTTCCTCTTTCCAACAAGGTTGTGTAGAATCCTGTGAGTAAGATGTAGGTACGTCAACAGAATGTAATATGGTATGCATGGTGTAAGACTTACCAAATTTCCCCGGAGAGTGACCGAGCCATTCAGGATCATGGCGGTTTATTCTTCCAGACTGGCATGAGGGAGTAACCGAATGGGATGAACCCTCTTCCAAAGTTGAGGATGGAGATGAAGAGTCGATACTAGAAGGAGAAGAGAGCTGGAAATCATTGTTATCATAGTTCACAGGCTGTTCCGGAGGGTCAAGCAGAGGATCAATAGCTACCACATCACATCAAACTTGTAGAGAAAAGAAACAAATTTTGAAGCATGCTTTTAGAATCATTTTTGTAAGAAAACTGATCCTCAAAGAAAATAACATGCTTAGATACTCGAAGTTGATGACGAACCACATCATGACAGAGATACCCATTTTGCGTGTCGCTGTAGCCAACAAAAATACATTGTTCTTCCCTTTTCAAAAGCTTATGTCGTTCATGCGTTGGAAGATGGACAAAGCAAACACAACCAACAACTCGCAAGTGAGAATAATTAGGCTTCCTGTGAAATAATTTGAAGTACGGAGTCTCATTGCTAATGATTGGGGAAGTTTGTCTACTGATCAAATAGACACAAATATGTACAACTTTGGGCCATAAAGTCATTGACATGTTAGACGTACCCACAAAATCTAATGTAGTTTCGAGAACATGTCGATTATTCCTTTCTACGATGCCATTTTATTCTAGAGTATGAGGACAAGTGCATTGTGCTATAATTTCTTTGTTTTTGAAAAAACTCAACAAGACTAGTCTTAATGTATTCTCCCCCGGAATCAGAACGAAATATTTTTATAGTTTTATGAAATTGTGTATTAACATACTCAACAAATTCATAATACGACCCAGACCCTCAGATTTATTTCGAATAATAAACACCCATGTGTATATCTAGATACATGATCAATAAATAAAACAAAGTACTTATATCCCATCCTTGACAAAATAGGACAAGGACCCCAAACATTACTATGCACTAAATCAAACAGATCTTCATAAACAGATGAATTGGATGGAAAATGGAGCATGTGACTTTTCGAATCGACACAGTTAGAGAATAACAGAGGGATCATACTTGAATGGATGTTATGTGCTGCTGGCAGACATGATTTAAGCATGTGTTGAAGCCGAGTGGAATGAGGATGGCCCATCCTATTATGCCAAAGAGTGAGCAACTTATTTGAGCGAGTAACATTCGCTGCAGAAACTAAAAGAAAATAATGATGCAAGTGACGATGAACCGACTCTAGTAGGAACATTCTGCCAACTCTACGCCCCATTTCCATGATCATCCCGATTTTTAAATTCTGAACAACACAATCGTTAGGTCAGAATTTCACAAACACAATTTTGATCAACTAGTTGATCAACTCAAACCAAATTAGCCTTCAAATTCGGTACATAAAGAACGTTAGACAGATTTCCAACAGAACAAATACCGGACGCGGGCAATGTGTGCCTATTTTCCATATGAATAACATGTTTAGAAATGTCATCAGATAACGAAAAAAGTTGAGACAAATCTCTCATCATAAGATTGGAAGCAGTTGAATTTAGAGGCTATGTTGATTAAATAGAATTAATTGTACCTGCAGAGGATAGTGAGAGTGCACTTGAGATGGCACCGGGAATGGCAGTTGCTATAGAATCTCGAATTAGTCTTTCGAGATTGCGACCAACAGAGAAGGAACCTGATGGTGTAGTGACGTTTGTCTAATATGATTAAGGCCGCAAACGGTTTGGACAACGACGACAGTCCAAAATATGACGGCCAGTAATCTTTCAATAAGCACAATACTTTTTCTTCTTGGGACAATTGGCTGTTATGTGACCAAAGTCGTAGTATTCATAGCACTGAACACTTCTCTTAGTATTTTCTGTCGAAGCAACAACATTTGATTTTTCTGCAAGTAATGCAACAACAGGTAATGACATGGAATCCGTGGCAGCCTGAGTTCCAAGCCCTGTCTCTTCATGCAAGACAACTGCCAACACAACGTCCAGAGCAGGCGTGACTTCTCTGTTCAACAAATTGCCACTAATCGGCTAGAATTCAGGCTTGAGTTTCATTAAGAACTGCACCATCCTTGTCTTTCGTCGTTCTTTCAAGACTTCTTTGAGCCCTGCAGTAGACATATTCTTCTCAGAAAATTGATCTTGTTTTGACAAGAGTGATTGCAAGCCAGCGTAAAAAGAGCGAACATTCTTGTCCCCCTGTGTATACTCGGCGATATTTCATTCCACTTTAAACTCTCGCGCGAGATTACTCTGTTGATAGACTGTACGGAGGTGGAGCCACATCTCAAAAGCAAGACTAAATGGTCTAAGTCCCATAGCAATGTCAGCATGTACCGAATTCAGCATCTAAGCGATTACCTTTGCGTTATTCAATTTCTATTGATCCAACTCTTTTTAATCTATTGGCGGACGAGTAGAAACATCTAACAACCAAAAAAGTCCCTTACCTGGAACAAAGATTCCAAAGTGGAATTCCTATAGAGCAAAATTGGAACTGTATAATTTTGTGGAGAGCAAATCGTGCGAGGATGATTTCGAATCCATTGAGCGACAAAATACGATTAAGATCAGAAAAAAGGTACATGGTACATGGTACACGTGTAGAGAAAATTGAGAGCACAAAAGGAAAATAAGAAGGTAACAAAGTATATATGTAGAGGAATATAGAGCATGAAAAAAAAATTAGATGGTGGCTCTGTATACCATGATAGAGAAACGAGAGATTTTCAGAATAATTTTCTTTCTTTATTCAATAATATAATAGAAATATTTATAGCTATACAACTGTAGGGTTAAAGTCATATTCTTAGGAGTATATATTGTAATAACTACACAATCACTAATTAAGTCATATTCTAGGAAAAAAGTATAATTAAGTCCTATTTTAGAAAAGAATATTTTTGCGATAACTATACAATTTTAATATTGCCTAACATTTTTGCTATCAGCCAAAAAAATTGAGGAAATAATCTCTTATGGCCACTTACAAATTAAATAGAAGAAAATGATATTTTCAGATCTCTTATGTGTAGAAAACAAAGATTTTTATGTGTAGAAAATAAGAGTGGCCAGTGGGCCGGGCTCGGGTCTGGTGGGGTAGGGGTCGGGGCGGGGCGGGATGGGAGAAGGGGTCGGGGTCAGCGGGGTCGGGTCTGGCGGGACTGGAGCAAGTCCCGTCCCGATCCCGATCCCGTCGGTATCGGGTCGGGGCGGGCTCAGGTCGGGGTCGGAGTCGGGGCGGGATACAACGGGTTTTCCTTTTTTTATTTTTTTTTATTTTTAAATAACATATGTATAAAAAAAACTCAATAAACAAAACAAGATAGTGTAATAAAAACATCCCAAGGCTGTTTTTGTGCCTCTTATATTATTTAATAGACATATGATTTTTTTATAATACAAATACAATTGTCTAAAATCTAAATTGCAACTTTGTGGTGTTGTCCAAAAGTTGCAAATTACATAATAAAATTACAATTAAAAAAATTACATTCTCAAAAAAACCTGTTCTAATTGCTTGATGATTTCATGTGGTTCTTCGGTTGGAATTGGTATTTGTTGGTCAAATTGATCCACGTCGCTTCCACTACCTTCGGTTAAGATTTTGTTGTAGTTTTCATCATCTTCTTCGTTGATCTCCGGTTGACTGCACCTTCTCCGCTCCGCCAGATCCAATCTCCGAATAATCTGCAATTTCCAAGCTGTCTCCCGCTAATGAGTGTCTGTGGGTCTCCTATTTGATATCCACTGCGAGAAAAAGCGCTTCAGACGCAGATTGACGATGCTTGAATGTTCAAAACATCTCGAGTCATCAATGAAAGTGTCGGAAAGGTCTTCTCATTCCCTCCAAGATTTCAAAGAAGTCTTCATGTCCATCTTCATTGATAACTTCTTGATACAAGACATAACCCTCAAAAACAAAAATATCCAACTCGCTAATTTGGTTAGTAGTAGAGGTATTTATCGCACATTCTATTTCTGAGGCTTTCAATACTAGCCGCAGAAACAGCATGTCTTTTGTGAGGTTGTGTTGAAGATGAAGAAGATGGTATGGAAGTTGGTAAGTTACTAGCATTTTCTTGTTGATGAAATCTATATATATTTTTGCATTGGTGTTCTACGCTAGACAACACTTCTTCTTTAGTTTGTTCAATAGGTGGTGGGTGATTTAGATTTTTAGGACTTGGAGGTGGTAGTACTTCTATACAATCGTAAATAGTTTCAATTAGTGATTTAGTACCGTCTATTTTAATAGTAGGATTTAATACAGAACCAATAATATAAATAGAGGGAATAAGAATAAAATATTTTTTTATTTTGAGAAACATTTTTTTAATAGCTGCCTTATAAGCTGGTTTTTCCATATATTCACTAAGTAATAAAAATATTAGAGTTATATACCGGAAAATTCTTTTGTTGCTTGAAAAAATTTCTCTAAAAATACAATAAGTTCGGAAATGTTTTCCCAATCACTATCTAAAATCATATCAGCTGGCTTTTTATTATGAGAGTTAAAAAATAAAGTTATAGGTAATTTATAGTCATAAGAAACAAGTAGTTGCTCGTATAAAGAATTCCACCTAGTGGATACTTCTTGTGGAATTTTTCTATAAGGTAGTCCACAATCATGACAAATTTTTTTATATTCTTTTCTACGTTGTACTTTATTACTTTTAAAAATAAAGTTTATAGCAAATTGTATTTTACTAAGAATGTCTTCAAAAAGTGATAGACCATCCTTTACAATTAAGTTATATATATGGCACGCGCATTTTATATGAAAATGGTCTGAAAAAGATGGAGTTAAACTATTTTTTAAAATTGTAATTGCGTAATTATTATTAGAAGCGTTATCTAATGTAATAGTCATAATTTTATCGGTAATTCCGTAATAATCGCACACTTGATAAATATTTCTGCAATAAAAGTACCAGTGTGCCTATCATCTATATATCTATACGCTAAAATACGTTTTTGCATAGACCATTTATAATCTATCCAATGACAAGTTACAGTTAAATCATCATGGCCGTTAGTACTACGACCTATATCAGACGTGATAGATACTTTGCCATTAAAATGATATAATGAAAAATGTAAATATTGTTGATATTCATGCGCGAATTTAAATACATCTCTCTTAACAGTTGATCTAGGAAAACCGTTAAAAACAAGATTATATATCTCTAATGTAATGAATAAAACCGGGAGATGAAGGAAATGAAAAAGGCAAACCCTCCACAACAACTAATTTTGATATTGCTTCCCTATCTCTATGTTTATTGTATTTAGAGCCTACAATTCCCCCCGTCATAGGGTTAATTTGACCCTGTACTTGGTCCGGGACAGTATCAGTATGTGAACATTGTCCCGATGGAGAGGGCGTTTGCGCACCCGATTTTGAAGCCTGGTATTGGGCATACCTAGCTGGATGAGCACTTACTAAGTGTCTAATTAAACCCCCCGTCCCACCGTGACCTTTTCCAGTTTTAAATTTTAAAACATTTTTACAAATTTTACACATGACTACTTGATTCTCTACGTCCCTATCAAAAAATGTCCATGCATCTGATTTTAATGGTCGTTTTGCTGGACCTCGTCTCATACTAGGGGAAATATGAGGTATTTCAGTTGAAGGTGCACTAGTGGGTGTGTTGTCATCAACATTAGTGGGTATATCATCTAGATCATCGTCTAAATTAAAGTCTTCTTGAGTTCCAGAAAATAGCTCCTGGTCTAAATCTAATGGTATTGTAGGAAAATGTTGAGTATCAACAAAATCATCCTGTGTAGGAATAAGATGACTAGAAGAAGTACTCTTGCCCTAGTTGCCCCTACTAGAAGAAGCACCCTTACCCTTACCCTTAAACATACCTTTTAATCCTTCCATTTTAATTATGATAATAAATAATTAAAGACAATAAAATTAAGTGCGCTAAATAAAATAAACAGACAATAATAATTTAATGAAGGAATGAATGTACCAAACGCCGATGTAACGTCGACGTGTAATCGAGAGGTTGAAAATTGAAACTTTGCTCGATGAAAGATCCTCAAGCTAGTTGCCAACTTCACTCCCAATTCCCAAATGAATAAATAAAATTGAATATTTAGCAAACAATATAGACTTGTAGAGAGATATATTGAGAAATTAGAGAGATTGTAGGAAGATTTGTGAGAAAGAAGAAGAGAAAATGAGTTATTTATAGTTGGAAAATTCGGTTAAAGTGTAAATATAATAACTTATGGATTAAAAATAAATATTAAGGGGTAGGGGGGTTGGGGAGGGGGCTAAAATGGTCAATAATCGGCCATAATCTAAAATGGCCGTTGGTGCAACAACCATTTTTGCAAAGGGGGGAAAGGGCGGGGTCGGGCTCGGGCTCGGGATGGGGTCGGGTCAAGCGGGCCTGGGGCGGGCTCGGGTCTCACGGGACGAGACATCGTCCCGTCTCGAGTTCGAGTCCCGCCCCCGTTATTTTTTATTTTTTTTTTGGCGGGGTCGGGGCGGGATCGGGGCGGGCTCGGGACGGGGTCGGATCGGGGTCGGGCCATCCCGACCCACTGGCCAGCCCTAGTAGAAAATGAAGATCTCTTGAAAAAATGACATAAAACTAAAAATAAATTGTAAAGGACTACAAAATCATTACTCCCGTTGAGAAATTCTAGATGTTATCGAAGGAAAGGATCGTTATTAGCAAATATATATTCACAGTATATTT
Source organism: Anisodus acutangulus (assembly GCA_029783415.1). Taxonomy (NCBI): domain Eukaryota; kingdom Viridiplantae; phylum Streptophyta; class Magnoliopsida; order Solanales; family Solanaceae; genus Anisodus; species Anisodus acutangulus. Next base: position 45,728,016 of record CM056490.1, read on the forward strand.
TGTAATTATGATAGGTGTATATTTAAGGTAACCTAGGATTCTTATTGTATTAAGAATCAACATTTGTACAACTATATATATTGTGATTAATGAAAGGAATCCCCAAGGGAAATTATTCCAATCTTACATCGTATCAAGAGCCAAACCCTAAATCCCTACTCTTCTCCTCCCAAGCCGCCGCCGACCACCACCCTATTTTTTTCCTTTTCTCTCTTCTCGGTTGACGACAACCAATAGCCACCATGTCTCGTCCTACTTCCCCTACTAATTCCGGTTCTTCCACTGGTACCTTTTACAACCCTCCTCAACGTTCATCGTCTTCTTTTCATTCGGCATTCGCCGTTACCAACATCAAGAATTTTATCCCTATAATTCTTGACCAAGAAAACTGTCAATACTCCATGTGGATAGAACTGTTCTATATCCATGCATGTGGGTACAATGTGCTAGATCATATTGATGATTTTGTTCCTCATCCCACCGATATTGCAGACTCGACATGGCGTCGTCTTGACGCCATCGTCAAACAGTGGATATACGGCACCATCTCAAACTATTTGTTGTATACTATCATGAAAACAGGTGCTACAGCACGTGAACTCTGGGTACAGTTAGAAGAAATTTTTTTAGATAATAAAAATACTCGGACCGTGTATTTGGAAGAGCAGTTCAACAGTACGCGTCTCGAGAATTTTACCAACATGTCCGAATATTGTAAACAACTGAAACTCATAGCCGACCAACTTTTCAATGTAGAGACATCTGTTTCAGAAACCAAGATGGTACTTCAACTAGTTGCTGGTTTACCGAAAGGTGAATATGACACACTTGCGACAATGATTCAACAGACCGACCCACTACCAAGTTTCAACAAGGCGCGTTCACAACTTTTGTTGGAAGAGACCCGCCGTACTAAAAAAGAGGAGCACAATCAAAATGCATTAGCCATTGACAGCATGGCACCACCAGTGGCCAACACCACCCAGCCACCATCGCCAGACCACCAGCAACAGCAGTACCATGGCGGCGGACGTGGCGGCACAGGCCGCGGCAAGGGCCAAAGGAACCAGCAGTCAGGCCCAACCCCTGCTCTCTATTTTTAGTGGGCTGGACAACCACCTTGGCCCAATACCGGGAACTGGGCCTCTCCTGCATGCCCCTACCCAACATCAGGGGCCCAGTTCCAGCAACCTTGGCTACCAGGTCTTTTGGGCTCCGCCCCAGCCAACATGCAGGCTCACCAGTCACACACAGCAGACCCACATAGTTTCGGCCCTTCAACAGCCGCAAGTCAGCAGCTTGGCCCCCACGAATTTGGGCCAGGCCTTCAACACCTTGAACCTTCAACAACCCGACGATAATTGGTACATGGACACCGGAGCCACATCTCATCTCACCCGATCGTCAGGTAATTTATCTCAAATGCTTCGGTTAAAGTGTCCTCAATTTATTACTGTTAGCAATGGTAACCGCATTCCAATTGAAGGTTACGGCAACACACATACCAAACACCCCCACCCATCTTTCTCCATAAATCACGTCCTTTACACCCCTAACATCATTAAAAACTTAATCTCTGTTAGAAAATTCACTCGCAATAATTATGTGTCTGTCGAATTTGATCATTTTGGTTTTTCTGTGAAGGATATCAATACGGGGAAAGTTCTTACGCGCTGCAATAGTGTGGGATACCTCTACCTCTTCATTCAATCTTCCGCTATCAGACCACAATCACCTATCTCCCTTGCTGCTATCTCTCCGTCAACTTAGAATAACAGACTCGGACACCCACGAGACCCTATTTTTAATTTTCTTAGGACTAATAACCGTATTCAATGTAGTAATGTGAAACTTGCCCAACACTGTTTTTCTTGCCCACTTGGCAAGCATACTCGTCTTCCATTTATGTCATCCAACAGTGTTACTTTTTCTCCATTTGATATTATTCATGCTGATTTGTGGACATCTCCGGTTGTTAGCTCTTTGGGTCACAAATTTTATCTAGTATTCTTAGATGATTTTTCACATTTTGTCTGGATTTACCCACTGAAGTTCAAATCTGAAGTTTTTGCCAAGTTCCTTGAATTTCAAAAATTCATTAAAACACAGTTTGAAAAATCTATAAAATCTTTCCAATGTGATAATGGACGTGAATTTAATAATTTGGTATTTCATAATTTCTACTCTAAACAAACTGGACCCTAATTGGAATGCGGCCATGTGCGAGAAATTTAATGCTTTAACCAAGCAGAACACTTGGGATTTGGTACCTAGATCGGACGACGTGAATGTTATTCGGTGTATGTGGCTATTTCGTTACAAGTTCAGAGACAGTGGTGACTTGGAGCGGTATAAGGCAAGACTGGTTGCTAATGACACTAATCAGCAGGAGGGAATTGATTGTGGTGAGACATTCAGTCCGGTTGTTAAACCGGCTACTATTCGTATTGTTCTCAGTATTGCTATGGGCAAGCATTGACCGATTCATCAGCTTGATGTCAAGAATGCATTTCTTCATGGGGATTTGAAAGAAACTGTGTACATGCATCAGCCCCCTGGCTTTGTTCATCCGGCAGTTTCGCAGTATGTATGTCGTCTCAGGAAGTCCCTGTATGGCTTAAAACAGGCACCCCACGCTTGGTATGATCGTTTTTCTAGGTATATTGTGCAGATCGAGTTTATATGTAGCAGGTGTGATAACCCTCTTTTCACTTTTCATCGAGGTAGCAGCACTGCTTATTTGCTATTATATGTGGATGACATTGTTCTTACTGCCTCCTCTAACAGTTTGAAGAATGAAATCATTGCTCTACTCAAAAACTGAATTTGCTATGACTGATTTGGGCAAGCTGAATTATTTCTTGGGTATATCCGTGACCAAATCTGCAGCTACTATGTTTCTGTGTCAGCGCAAATATGCGGGAGAGATAGTGTACAGGGCTAAGATGCCAAATTGTAAAATCAAGCCAACTCTGATTGACCTTAGTGCCAATGATGGTGCGCCAGTTTCTTATCCCACCCTATATCGAAGTCTTGCAGGTGCCCTTCAGTAACTTACATTCACTAGGCCTGTCATTGCATATGCCGTTCAGCAGGTGTGTCTGTTTATGCACGCTCCGCAAGAATCTCATTTTACTGCCCTCAAGTGTATTATCAGATACATTAAGGGCACACTTGACTTTGGATTGCATCTCTACCCTTCTGCACCAACCAAGTTGCTCTCCTACACGGATGCAGATTGGGCAGGATGCCCGGACACACGTCACTCCACCTCGGGCTACTGTGTATTTCTAGGGGATAATCTTATTTCATGGTCCTCCAAGCGGCAAGCCACACTATCTCGTTCGATTGCTGAAGCAGAGTATCGAGGAGTTGCGAATGTAGTTGTTGAGATCTGTTGGCTCCGAAATCTTCTTTTGGAGCTCCAGTGTCCACTGCGCAAGGCGTCTATAGTCTACTGTGACAACATATCTGCCATATATCTGTCTCACAATCCGGTCCAACATCAGCGGACCAAACATATCGAGATGGATATTCACTTTGTACGTGAGAAGGTCGCTCTTGGTCAGGTCAAAATATTGCATGTGCCTTCCTCATATCAGTATGCCGATATTTTCACAAAGGGACTACCGCGACATCTATTCTCCGACTTCAGATCCAGCATTAGCGTCCGACCTCCTCCCGCTCCGACTGAGGGGGGAGTATTAGCGAATATTCTCCGAATATTCATAGTATATTTTGTAATTATGATAGTTGTATATTTAAGGTAACCTAAGATTCTTATTGTATTAGGAATCAACATATGTACAACTATATATATTGTGATTAATGAAAGGAATTCCTAAGAGAAATTATTTCAATCTTACCATCGTCAACAAGAGCGTTTTCGTACGTTGGATTTTTTATTTAGACTTTTATCGCTTCGTTGGTGAGTGAAAATAGTTTACTGAATAAAATATTTATTAGAAATGGATAACAAATTGAATAGTATGTGGATGATGTTTTCTAAAAAGAAAGATAATATAATGTCAAGTGTTGGTTGGAGTAATAATATAACATTAACAAGAGTTGAAATAGTCGCGAAGGGAGATGAGGCTGTAGAGCTGGAATCCTTCAGGCTACGAGATGTGACTATCTTATGGTATGAGACTTTTATGGTATGCGACTTTCATCTATAGGTGAGACAAGTTAGTTTTCTACTTTTTTTAATCAAATATTTTATATTTTTAAAAATATTTTCTTATACCAGACGGCATACCACAATCTCATCGATCATAAAGAAAGCAAATAAAGGTGTATTCAGGATTTTCTACTATATTAGGTGCAAATACACTGCTAATTTGTGAGGGTTGATGAATGAACTTACGATAAATATATTTAAATTTTAAGATTATATTCAAATGTATATCAATAGTTAAGTTTAGGTACGGGTTGTGATCATACCTTTAGCCGCTATACTATCCTTGCTGCAAATATGGATATATGATCATTTTCACGAATGAGTCCTATGCTATGGAAATTCATATTAGTCGGGTTTTAATGCGCGTACCGGATACTGAATGAAAAATTAAAAAATAATGAAGTGTTTGTATTATGAGCTCATTCAAGTCGGGTTTTAATGCGCGTACCGGATACTGAATGGAAAATTAAAAAATAATGAAGTGTTTGTATTATGAGCTCATTCAATTCAATAGTTGACTCAATTTTTATATATGTTCATTTTTTTTACTAAATAAATATAAAAATAAATTTTCGGTAAAACAAAAAAACTATGATAAAATCTCAAACTCAAACTTATAAAGTTCTAAATCTGAATTCAACTCTAGTTCTGCAAACCACCCACGATCATTTCTCTTATCTTCCTCTAAGTCATCATTAATTAGCTCATGGAAACAAATGATCATGACAGCAAAGGGCACAGGCGAGTTGGTAAGTGGCAAGGTGATTGGGGTACAACCACTCCGACGTCGTGGGTTTGAATCCGTGCGGTGACAGTCTTTGCTGAAATATTGCAAGAGTTGTTGCTAGGTTCGTGTCTCGTTGGTCCTCTCCCTTGCAGGGCTGCCACTCGCGCATATCCCTCGATTTACATCCCACCTGACCAAGAGGCCTCTGGTACAGGTGGGGGGGGGGGTTCGCCTTCGGGACTTTCCCCTTCACAAAGGAATATTTTGTGCCACTCGCGCATATCCCTCGATTTACATCCTACCTGGCCAAGAGGCCTCTGGTACAGGTGGGGGGTTCGCCTTCGGGACTTTCCCCTTCACAAAGGAATATTTTGTTGTGATAATCCTAAATTTTGCATGATTAACTTACAAATTCTGCGGTCCAAAATTTTGCGTGATTAACTTACAAATTCTGCGGTCCAATTTGCCCTCTCTTTTTCATCACTTAGCACAACAGTATGAAAAATTCTTTTTTTTCTTCTTGCTCACAAGTCTAGATGGTTGAAATATTGTACTGGTATCAATTTCAAGACTAATAGTGGCGAAATTAAAATTTTCATTTAGAGGATTTAGAATATAACGAATTAAATAAAAGAAGAAACTTTGAAAATTCAACATTTACTATATATTCACATAAAATAATTTGAACTTTTATACACAATACATTTTTCAATGAAAAATGTTCGAATAAACACCTTGTAATCACCTAGCTCCGCCATTAATACTAATATGACCAGATAGATAACGTATATAACTAGAATTTTAACAGCTTCTAGCTAACAGCATGTCCAAGTTGTCACATTTTAGTTTTTTATAGTATATATAAGCTCAATTAGTCAATTCCCTAGTGACATGCCTGAAACCTCAATAAGACAGAACCGAGGTTAGGAAAATGACAAAAAATAAAGTATTTTTCTTCCTTAATTATGTGATCGTGTTTGACTGATCATAAAGTTAAAAAAAAAATGAAATTTATAATCTAAAACAAGTTATAAATATTTATGTGGTTATAAATCAAAGATAAAATGAAAAATTAAAGTTAAATTATTTTATAAATATATAGAAAACTGACATTCGTACAAACTAAAAAAATACACCACATGAAATAAGACATAGGAAGTAAAGTAAATGAAACGATCATGAATCATTCCCCTTTCATTACCCCTTGTATTTTTTATTTTGTAGTTAACCTTTTAAATGCCGGGAGTAATATTTAAAATTTTAAGTAAAACATTCGACGACAGTTATCATTTGAGCATTGAGATGGCACTGTTTGAGGCATTGTATGAAAGGAGGTGTCGTTCGCCCATTGATTGGTTCGATGCATTTGAGGTTAGGTCTTAGGCCATAGATTTGTTGCGGGATTCCTTGGACAAGGTCAAGTTGATTTATGAGAGACTTCTCAAGGCTCAGAGTAGACAAAAGAGTTATGCAGATAGGAAGGTTCGTGACTAGGAGTTCATAGTTGGTGAACGGGTTCAATTGAAGGTTTCTCCCATGAAGGGTGTGATGAGATTTGGAAAGAAGGGCACGTTAAGTCCTATGTATTTTGGCCAGTTCGAGATTGTTCAGCGTATTGGTGAGGTAGCCTATAAGTTGGCTCTGCCTCCTAGTTTGTCAGGTGTTCACCCCGTATTTCATATTTCTATGATTAAGAAGTGTCATTCAGATGGTTCTCATATGATTCAATGGGATTCAGTGTCGTTCGGTCAGAACTTGACTTTTGAGAAAGAGTCGGTAGTTATTCTTGATAGAGAGATTTGGAAGTTTAGGTCCAAGGAGATTGCTTCAGTAAGGTCCAATGGAGGCATCGTCCGGTCGAGGAGGCTACTTGGGAGATCAAGTCGGACATGCGTAGTAGATATTCTCAGCTTTTCGGCGATTCATGTACTTTCTTTCTCTTTTATGTTCGATGAACATGTGTTTAAGTGGTGGATGATGTAACGACCCATCAAGTCATTTTGGATATTTTGCTTGTTTTATCATAAATGACCCTTTTCTCAACTTTTTTATGGTGTATCTAACTTGTGGGGTAGGTGGCGCGATTATCGCACCCGTTTTTAACCCCCACCCATGAAGGAGATGGATCCAACATGGTCGCGACGTATTGGTGATTTCTAAATTAATTAAAGATTAAGGAGTCGCCACCTAACTATTCTACGGTGAATTAGGGCACCTAAATTTTAACATAAATATTGCAAAATGAACTCCGATTAATGGTGTGCTAATCTATGAGATTCTGTGTAAGAATTCTTTATTATCTTAAAGGAAAGGGGTTAGGCATCCTTTAAGATCCGCTACTACGGTTATTCGGTCAAACTTAGGTTAATTATTATGCTAAAAATGCATGTTTAAAAGTATAAAGTTAATTAAAAGGATGTTGCAAGTAGTTAATTAAAAGATGCATTTTGACAATGTAAATTTTTTTACCACTTATTCTTTTTGAGGAGTCTCACAAAGGTGATTGCGGTTCTGAGAAATAAATTTCTGGCATAAAATCCAAAAAAAAATATGCAGGGCAATGTTTATAAAATACTATGTAAATTTGATTTTTAGATAAAAGCATGCATTTGTATGCCACTGTTTATAAATACATGCAAAGTTGATTTTTTTTTTGGATAAAAACATGCATTTATATGGCATTGTTTATAAAATACATGTAATATTTATTTTTTTGGATAAAAGCATGCATTTATATGTCAGTGTTTATAAAATACATGCAAAGTTAATTTTTTGGATAAACGACATGCATTTATATGACATTGTCCATAAAATATCTATTTTTGGCAATTGATAGTAAGGAGAAAAACAAATTATTTATAATGCAAAGAGATGATTTATATGGAAGTCATTTTAAATCGCAAATCGGATGAAAAACAAAACCTCATTTGTATGATTAATAATGCGAATAAAGGATGACCAAATTGTTTTGAAAGTTTTAATCATGCATGACGAGCCTAAAATAAATGAACTAGCGGCGTATTTTTAATTTTAAACTACCATATTAATTATCCGTTCAAGGCCTAATTATTCTAAATATTCCCGTGATCTCGCGAAGTTGAGAAATTAAATAAAAGGGTCGGATTAATGAATTAAAGCAGAGACTAGGGCGGATGACGATGTCATCCTACCCTGTTTGTTTAGAAATCCCGAGTGCAGGAGAATGCAATGAACGTGGATGCGGGTCTTCGTTTGACAATAGCCATGATGAGTCTCATAACGAGACTCTTCGTTGCTCCCGATGCATTTCATGTAAACGAAAGAAAAGAAAAGGATTAGTGACGGAACATGAAAATATATACATAAGAAAATGTAAATAAATAATTCATGAAGAGTAATATGTTGTTGGGCCTCGGGTTTGATACACAATATAGATAACAAGAAAGGGAAAGAGAACAAGAAAAGGAAAAGGCTTGCATGTTTGGGTCTAGATGGCACAAAATAGGCTAGGCATAGTCATATTTACCTCACAAGAGGTAAACACATTGTGACACCTATCCCAGAATTCAAAGAAAAAAAAGGCATGCTGATGAATGCTCAAGGTACTATACTTTCCCATAATTTTCAGACCATATAAAGTATAAAAAAATGCCAAGGTAATAACATTTCAAACATGCAGGGCCAGTTAATCCGAGGCATACAACAAGGGCAAAGTGACCGTCAAACAGTCTCCTTGGGTTTAATAATCAACATGCCATAATTTCTTAATACTTATACCAAATGAACTGATTACAGGACTTTAGCTCGACAAACACACTACAATGTTTTATACCTAACAAAGTCATACAAAAGTCCAAGAGCTAGCATAGATAAATACAGATCTTCCCATCTTATCACTTATTATTTTACACTTATACACATTTTCATAATACATGCTGGCAAGGATTTCAAGTTAGCCTAACCCACCATCTATTATTCACAGCAAATGTAAGAGGCCCAATCAACAGATTTATACTCCATAATCAACTTAGACATGGTTCTAAACTCTTATTCCCATACATTCTCAACATAAAAAAGGGGGCAAAGGCACATTTAATCACCAAATCATAGCCAAACATGGTCAGTTTCCAGTACCACAGAGGCAAGTGCCATAATAAATAGAGTATATCACATAAGGCTTGAATATAACCTAATCTATCATGTTTTTCCTTAATAGTCAATTAGTTAGGCTAACAGATGATTAGAAAGGTGCGAATATGACAAAGTACATCATAGTCATGTATAAGCAGCATTTTTACTAAGTATGAACATGATAGATAACTTAATGAACAAAACTAAACCTGGACTAGCTAAACATGATAAACAGACATGACAATGCTAACAAACGTAATAACACACAATTAACTTAAGAGAAAACACAATATATATATTTATATAAAAAAGGAATTAAGATTGAGAGGATTTAGAGCCTACTAACCTTCTCCGGACAGCAAACCGAGGCTTGTTTCGAATCGTCGAATCCGCTTGAAGAAGTTATTTTGGAATTCTGATTTTTGCGATTTCGAAATTCTGATTTTCTGATTTTGGACTCGAATTTTGAACAGACCCGATCCGGAAACAAAACAGCCCCGAAACCGCCCCGAAACGTGAAGAACAAAAGGAGATTTTTGGATTGAAAATTAGGAACCAAAGGGGAGTATTTTCAGATTTTTGACCCGACCCTGAAACAAAACAACCCCGAAACAGCTCGGAAACGTGAAGAACAAAAGGGGATTTTTGGACTGAAAAATAGGAACCGAAAAAGGAGTATTTTCTAACCAACAATTAGGAACAAATCGACCCGTTTTTTTTCTTTTCGGACTGTTTTTCGGACCCCTCTTTCGGACCTCTGACCGGACTATTTTTCGATTTCTTTTTGGACTATTTTTCGGACTTGGACCCTTTTGGATTTCTTTTTGGATTCGGCCCTCTGTTTTTCGACATCGGACCCGACCTAAAATGAAGAACAAATGGGGTATTTATAGATGGATTTCCCCCAAAATTGTTCACCCCTTACTCCCCTTTCAACTTCGAGTTTGAATTTTGAATTAAAGGGGAAAAGGTGACGATTTTGGGGTGGATTTGAGGGGTGCAGGTCGCGGGTTTTGGGGGATAGGGTATGTGTGAAGTGACGGAGAGGGGTGTGGTGGTGTCAGGTGAAGGGTGTGGTGGTGTCGGCGGGTTTTGGGGATAGGGTTTCGTGGGTCGGTTGGTTTTTTTTTTGGGGCGGGGGGAGAGAGTGAAATGGGTTGTTGGGCGGGGTTGGTGCCGACTGGGCTGGTTTTTTGGGTTTTCGATTGGGCTGTTCGGTTGGGTTGCTTGTCGTGTGGGTTTATAAAATGTTTTTGGGTGAGAAAAAATGGGTTGTGGGTTAAAATATAAAAGGAGTTTATTTTTAAAAAGATGCTTTGCAAAAAATATAAACTATAAAAATAAAAAATAACGATGTGATAATAATAAAAATATAATATTTGTGAAATGCTTAATGCTTAATTTAAATAAAAAATGCGATGTCATTTTGCGAAAATAAAATAACATAGAATATTAGGGTAAAAACCATGATTAGGATATTAAAAGGCAAATGATAGTAGAAAAAATGTGAATGATAATAAATAATGATATTGAGAATAGACGACGATATTAAAGGCCTAATATATATATATATATATAATTGTTTTGAGATGTCAAAATATTTAAAATCGCAAATAAATAATCGAAAGAAAGGGGACAAAATTGAGTGTCAACAGCTATTACCGAGGCAATATGGTGGAAATAACGAAAGAAAATCTATGTTTTGGAAACTAAAAATTTGACTAACAGTTGACTTTTGGGTAAACACGCCCATAATCAAATTCTGATGGTTTCGTTAGATCTAGAAGGTGATTTTTTATTTGGGTGGATGGTTGGGACGAGTCCCGAATAATTTAGGTGAGATTCGGATAAGAAAGTGAATTCTAGGAAGTTCTTAAGATAAAGAAGAGATATGGGTTGAGTAAAGTCAACATCGAGGGTAAACAAGTGTTTTTTGAAGTTTCATCGATTCAATTAGGTCCCGAATGTGGTTTATGACTTAGTCGAATCATTGGTTCGGGTCCCGAGGGATTCGAATGTAATTTGGTTCATTGGTTGAGAAACTATCTAATTTGAAAATTTGGAGTTGACCACGGTCAACATCGGGTTAAGATGATCTTTTTGGGGTGTTTCGAGTGTGCGAGCAAGTTCGTAACGTGTTTTATGATCAAAATGGATATATGGTTTGTCCAGGAGGTTCCGAATGAGTTTCGGGTGTGAAAATAAAGATTTGAACATAACTAATTTTTCTGGTATCTGGTGTGAGCACGATCGCACTAAGGGAGCGCAATCACATTGAACGAAGAAAGCTAGGCAGCGCAATCGCGCTCAAGGTGTGCGATCGTGCAAGAGGAAGTACCACTGGTTAGCGTGATCGCGCTGAGTAAATTTTTTGGGTTGAGCGCAATTGCGTTGTGAAGTCGCGATAGCGCTAATCATGATTCATGTATTAAAATCGGGCAGAATCGAGATTTTTGAATATTTTCACCATTGTTGGAGTTCTAGACCTCATTTCTGGGAGCTTTTGGAAGGGTTCTCAAGATTCTTCGCGGGGATAAGTTTCTAACGTTCATTTTACATTCTACCTTCTATTATTACGAAATTTTATCATATAAATCATGATTTGATATGAAAATTGGGGTTTTCAGGGGAAAGAGATTTTAAGTAATTTATCAAATTAAAGGTCTATTTCTGAATGAATTTCAAAGATTTTCGAGATCCCTACGTTTTAGACTATGGGTAAGATGAATTTATGTCAAAATTCTAATTTTGTCCATGCAGGCTTGGGGATAGCTTTTTGGGTTCGTTTTTGAATTTCGAAATAAAGTATAGCAATATGAGTATCGTTGGACTCGTCTAAACTCGTAGAATATTTTAACTAGATTGATCTTATTTGATGGTTTTGAACACGGTAGAGCTTCTGGATGACTTAATCTTTGCGCGGATCAAACGTTGCACCTCCCAAGACTTCAGTGGAAAGTAGGCGAAGATTTAGGATTTCAAGAAGACGAATGTAATGTTATGAAAACATGGACTTAGGATTTAAGTTAATGAGTTCAACCTTCAAAATTTTACTATTAAATCTTTAGAATTTTATAATTATAATAATTAAAGCTAAAAAATATATTATTTTTTAAAAATTTAGTAATTTTTCACTTATATATCCATACCCAGTATCAAAAGTAGGAATGGCAACGGATCGGATCTGGATCGGATCCTACTAGATCCAGATCCATTTTTCATACCTGGATCCAGATCCAGATCCAGATCCATCGGGTCCATAAAAATCAGATCCAAATTCGAATCCATCGGATCCACCGGGTCCACGGATCGGATCTGGATCTACATGTAAATATTTTTGGCTTGAATAATATTCCCACATGTTGAAACTTTTATGAAAAAATGAAACGCAATCTGATTGAAAAAAAATGATTGAGTTCATTCAATCAACCTACACAAACATGACACAATTCTTCCAAAATACTGAACAAAGTTTTAGCATCACAAGAAAATAAAAATGATTGACTTCATTAGTGATGTTGAACAGGTTGCAACTTTGATGCTCCTCTTGTAGTTCTACTGATTGACTTCATTAAACAACATAAAACAATGTTAGTCATTTATCAAAAATCTCAGTTTTTTTGCTGATCAAACAAACGAGAGAAAGATACTTAAAGCTTACGGCTAGCAGATTCAAGAAAGGAAAATTTAAAGAAGAGTGATAATTTTTTCTTTTTATAGAAATGAAAATATGGGAAACTGCAGAGAGCATATAGGTAAAAGAAATGAAACTTCAAAGACAAATTACATGGTTGTGTGACTTGTGCCTTATCCTTGTTCAACCCTTTACCCAATACATAAATTATGAAAAACAATTAAGAAAATACTTATAAAATTACATTCTAGGTTATGGATATATTTAATATAGAATGGATCCACGGATTGGATCTGGACCGGATACGGATCTCAAATACAAGATCCAGATCCAGATCCGATCCGTCAGAAACGGATCCGGGTCCGATCCGGATCCCTCGGGTCCAAATTTTGAAAATCCATATCCTATAAAACGGATCTGGATTCACCAAATCCGGACCGGGTCCAAAATCCACTGCCATCTCTAATCAAAAGTATCCGAATCAGTTAAGACCTAATGCCATATTCTCAATTGCTACTAGTTTTAGTATAGATATTTTATTTAACTAGTATATAAAATCTTATAGTGATAAAAGAAGAATTATGAATTTCAATATGTGAGTTTTGAAAAGAATAAACCAAACAAAGAAAGAAAGGAAGAGAAGATCAAACGAAGGTACTTAGGGCCCGTTTGGCCATATATTCAAATCGTTTGGCCATATATTCAAATCATGATTGAAATGATTGGTTTAAAATCAAGTTGATTTGAAGTTGCAATTTTGTCTTGACATGCAGTTTTGATATTAAAAGTTGGACTTTTTACTTATAAATATGAAAATTTCACAATTTGTGAAAACTATCAAAATTTTCATAATTCTTATACAGTCTTGCCAAATGAGTAAACCATAACTCATAAATAACATATTGGAATATCCTAGGGCTGGCCAGTGGGCCGGGACAGCCCGACCCCGACCCGAGCCCGTCCCGAGCCCGCCCCGACCCCGCAAAAAAAAAATAAAAAAATACGGGGGCGGGACTCGAACTCGGGACGGGACGATGTCTCGTCTCATGAGACCGAGCCCGCCAGGCGCGAGACCCGAGCCCGCCCGAGCCCGCCGACCAGGCCGACCTTTGCAAAAATGGCCGTTGCACCAACGACCATTTTAGATTATGGTGCTGGCCAACCGCCATTTTAGCCCCTCCCCAACCCCTACCCCTTAATATTTATTTTTAACCCATAAGTTATTATATTTACACTTTAACCCAATTTTTCAACTATAAATAACTCATTTTCTCTTCATCTTTCTCACAAATCTTCCTACAATCTCTCTAATTTCTCAATATATCTCTCTACAATTCTACATTGTTTGCTAAATATTCAATTTTATTTATTCATTTGGGAATTGGTAGTGAAGGTGGCAACTAGCTTGAGGATCTTCCATCGAGCAAAGGTTCAATTTTCAACCTTCGATTACACGTCGACGTTACGTGCTTGGTACATCGTTCCTTCATTAAATTATTATTGTCTGTTTATTTAGTTTAGATCACTTAATTTTATTGTCTTTAATTATTTATTTATTTATTTATTATCATAATTAAAATGGAATGATTAAAAGGTATGTTTAAGGGTAAGGGTAAGGGTGCTTCTTCTAGTAGGGGCAACCAGGGCAAGGGTACTTCTTCTAGTCATCTTATTCCTACACAGGATGATTTTGTTGATACTTAACATTTTCCTACAATACCATTAGATTTAGACCAGGAGCTATTTTCTGGAACTCAAGAAGACTTTAATTTAGACGATTTTCTAGATGATATACCCACTAATGTTGATGACAACACACCCACTAGTGCACCTTCAACTGAAATACCTCCTATTCCCCCTAGTATGAGACGAGGTCCAGCAAAACGACCATTAAAATCAGATGCATGGACATTTTTTGATAGGGACGTAGAGAATCAAGTAGCCATATGTAAAATTTGTAAAAATGTTTTAAAATTTAAAAGCTGAAAAGGTCACGGTGGGGCGGGGGTTTAATTAGACACGTAGTAAGTGCTCATCCACTAGGTATGCCCACTATCAGCCTTCAACACCGGGTGAGCAAACCCCCGCTCCATCAGGACAAGGTTCACATACTAATATTGTCCGGGACCAAGTACAAGGCCAAATTAACCCTATGACGGGGGGAATTGTAGGCCCTAAATACAATAAACATAGAGATAGAGAAGCAATATCAAAATTAGTTCTTTGTGGAGGGTTTGCCTTTTTCATTTCCTTCATCTCCGATTTTATTCATTACATTAGAGATATATATAATCCTCGCTTTTAACGGTTTTCCTAGATCAACTGTTAAGAGAGATGTATTTAAATTCGCGCATGAATATCAACAATATTTACGTTTTCATTATATCATTTTAATGGCAAAGTATCCATCACGTCGATATAGGTCGTAGTACTAACGGCCATGATTATTTAACTGTAACTTGTCATTGGATAGATTATAAATGGTCTATGCAAAAACGTATTTTAGCGTATAGATATATAGATGATAGGCACACTGGTACTTTTATTGCAGAAAATATTTATCAAGTGTGCGATTATTACTAATTACCGATAAAATTATGACTATTACATTAGATAACGCTTCTAATAACAATTACGCAATTACAATTTTAAAAAATAGCTTAACTCCGTCTTTTTCAGACCATTTTCATATAAAATGTGCGTGCCATATATATAACTTAATTGTAAAGGATGGTCTATCACTTTTTGAAGACATTCTTAGTAAAATACAATTTGCTATAAACTTTATTTTTAAAAGTAATAAAGTACAACGTAGAAAAGAATATAAAAAAATTTGTCATGATTGTGGACTATCTTTTAGAAAAATTCCACAAGAAGTATCCACTAGGTGGAATTCTTTATACGAGCAACTACTTGTTGCTTATGACTATAAATTATCTATAACTTTATTTTTTAACTCTCATAATAAAAAGCCAGCTGATATGATTTTAGATAGTGATTGGGAAAAAATTTCCGAACTTATTGTATTTTTAGAGAAATTTTTTCAAGCAACAAAAGAATTTTCCGATATATATTATCCTACTATTTCAACTATGTTATTTTATATAACTCTAATATTTTTATTACTTAGTGAATATATGGAAAAACCAGCTTATAAGGCAACTATTAAAAAAATGTTTCTCAAAATAAAAAAATATTTTATTCCTATTCCCTCTATTTATATTATTGGTTCTGTATTAAATCCTACTATTAAAATAGACGGTACTAAATCACTAATTGAAACTATTTACGATTGTATAGAAGTACTACCACCTCCAAGTCCCAAAAATCTAAATCACCCACCACCTATTGAACAAACTAAAGAAGAAGTATTGTCTAGCGTAGAACACCTTTATCAACAAGAAAATGCTAGTAACTTACCAGCTTCCATACCATCTTCTTCATCTTCAATACAACCTCACAAAAGACATGCTGTTTCTGCGGCTAGTATTGAAAGCCTCAGAAATAGAATGTGCGGTCGTACCTCTACTACTAACCAAATTAGCGAGTTGGATATTTTTGTTTTGCGTGGTTCTGCATCGTATCAAGAAGTTATCAATGAAGATGGACATGAAGACTTGTCAAATATCGAGGGGGAATGAGAAGACCTTTCCGACACTTTCAATGATGGCTCGAGATGTTTTGAACATTCAAGCGTCGTCAGCTGCGTCTGAAAGCGCTTTTTCTCGCAGTGCATATCAAATAGGAGACCACAGACACTCATTAGCCGGAGACACTTGGAAATTGCGGTATTATTCAGAGATTGGATACGAGCGAGCGGAGAAGGTGCGGTCAACCGGAGATCAACGAAGAAGATGATGAAAACTACAACGAAATCTTAACGTAAGGTAGTGGAAGCGGCGTGGATCAATTTGACCAACAAATACCAATTCCAACCGAAGAACCACATGAAATCATCAAGCAATTAGAACGAGTTTTTTTGAGAATGTAATTTTTTTAATTTTAATTTTATTATGTAATTTGCAACTTTTGGACAACACCACAAAGTTGCAATTTAGATTTTAGACAATTGTATTTGTATTACAAAAATCATATGTCTATTAAATAATATAAGAGGCACAAAAACAAATTTTTGGGATGTTTTTATTATACTATCTTGTTTTGTTTATTGAGTTTTTTTTATACATATGTTTTTTTTTTTTAAAAAAAAAAAAAAAACCCCGCCGTATCCCAACCCGAGCCCGACCCCGACCCGAGCCCGCCCCGACCCGAGCCCGACGGGATCGGGATCGGGACGGGACTTGCTCCTGTCCCGCCAAACCCGACCCCACTGGAGCCCGCCATACCCGACCCCCGCCCCTTCTCCCGTCCCGCCCCGACCCCGACCCCGACCCCGCCAGACCCGGCCCGCCAGACCCGAGCCCGGCCCACTGGCCACCCATAGAATATCCTAAGCATCATACTAATAAATTGCATATTTACATGTTCCTTTTATAAGTAAATTCTTGCGATTGCATGCAACTATAAACTTTCAAATGCACATTATCTTACAAAAATTAACTTGTCCAATAACTCAACAATAGTAATAACTAGCTTTTCTTTGATATGATCATCTCACATGACATGAACAATTTCTTCACGTCGATCATGAGTTTTTTTTTGTAAAATTTAAGATTATGGATTTCTTTTTGTTAAATATAAATGTATGAGTCAAGTTTTAAATTTTAAAAAAATTGAAATCACAACTTGAAATTTGAAATTCTACTTTTTAGAGAATTTGAGATTTCAAATCATGATTTAAAATTGGAATTGAAATTTTAATCACATTTCAAAACAAACTTTGATTTCAAATCAAAACTTTAAATTTGAGCCCCAAATCCCATGATCAAACGTCTACTTAACCAATAAGAAAGGAGATAATCATAGATGTCTATTCCCAATGAATGTGCTCAATTCAAGAAAAAGAAATGAAATAATAGCAAGACAAACACAAAATTTGAACCTCCAATCTTTATTTGTAGAGATGCATCCATTAACCATTATATCATAGGACCTTTTAAATTTGAGTTGCGCATATATACATTTAAGTAATTTTGAAGAAATATAATATTAATCTAAGGAGAGTATAGGTGGACATGAACTCACGCTCCTCCCTATGAATCCGCCCTTTGAAGATTTTTTATTTTTGAAATTCCAAGTCACGATCTTATTGCCATTTGGATGTGCAAAACTACATTGAAGAAGGAGGGTATAGCCTAACCTTCTTATGTAAGAGAATCAAAATAAGCTGGCACATACAACATCTACCATATGTGTTTGAGATCGAAATAACATGGCGTATGCGGAAGCTAACAATTACAAATCTTAAACGACGATAAATCAGGCAACAAAGAAAGTATACTAAAAAGGCATAACATTATAATATAATCTGGTCAAGTGACCTACATATTTAAAAAATGAATATAAAAAAACATAAAACATATTGAGAGAATAATTTCTCCTAAACAAGACTCTTTAATGACTACATTATGGATGTTAATGTGTTGTAGTTGTGGGAAGGAAATCTTCAATTTATAGATGTTCAAAATTTCTCCTCCAAGAAAAAAAAAACAAATATGGAAGAGAATTATATTTTCCTTTCAGGAAAAGTAAATGAAATTATGGTAATTCTTTGACTTTCCTTCAAGAGAAAGGTAAAACTCTAATATGATAAGAAAATCAGGGAAAAACTCTAACAAATCTCTCCTTTTGGCCTGGATTTTCTTGACAAAACTTGATCCGCTCTCTTCACGTAATCTTCATCACTGTTGCTTGACATGGTTAAAAATAAGATTAAAAATATTATGGGTTAAAAACTGGTTTAAAAATATTTTATTTTATTTTTAAAAATGCATCAGCAGTGATGTTGAATTTATGATTGAAATTCATCTCCACATGTAGTACTCCTAGATAAAATCTTAATTATCATGAAATTGATTGCTCTTGATTTGAAACCGCCTTGAACATTTTCTGAACATCGCTGAATCATTGGCTGAACCATTGGCTCTGATACAACTTGTTGGGAATCGAAATAAATAAGACGTCATGCGGAAGCTAATAATTGCAAACCTTGAACGATGATAAACCGGACAACAAAAATATATACTAAAATATGCATAATAAACTTGATATGATTTGACCAATTGGCCTACGTATGAGAAAACTAATTACAAGACATAAAAACTATTAAGAGAAAATCTCCTCCTAAACGAGACTCTTTAATGACTACATTATGAATGATATTGTGTTGTAGTTGTGGGAATGAGATCTTCAATTTATAGATGTCCAAAACTTCTTCTCTAAGACAAGGAATAGACAAATATGGAAGAGAATTATATTTTACTTTCGGAAAAAATAAAAGAAATTATGATAATTCTTTGACTTTTCTTCGAGAGAAAAATAAAACTTAAATATGATAAGAAAATCAGGTAAAACCATAACAATATGTGCCCTACCAAAAAGGAAACTTAAATCGTAATGGTAATAAGGCTGAGTAGTCATGGTGGCTCATATACCATGTTACTTGATCTTCTCTTCTTGACTCGAAATGTTGGTAATTGTCATAGATCGACATTAAGTAAACCTTTGGCTTTTCTCGAAAGTATATCAAAGTTAGTAATGATATGTAATCTTCGAGATGATGACTTATGGAAGCCATAAAGTCTGCAATTTAAGCGGGTCAATGACTCAAGGTTCATTGTCGTTAAAGGAAAAAAAATAAAAAATTAACCCATAAAAAGCATGAACCCCCACTTCGCTCGAGTTTGAGCGAGTCAATGACTCACTCATTTATTAACTCGGTCCATTTTGATCCATCCAACTCAATTCATCTAAAAATTGGGTTGATATGTATCCTAAGCTGACCTATGAGAAATTTTGTCAAAATATTTTCATAAAGTTATTTTTTTTTGGTTTGATATGTTATAGTCATAATAAAAATAATTTTATGAGGTACTTAAAAATTATAAAAAAATATACAAAGATTGAAAATTCTGTAAGAATTGGACGAGTCGGGTTATGATCCATTTTAGCTCATTTTAACTCAAACATTGACCGCCTATTTATTAACTCTATTCATTTTAATCCGCCCAAATTGAACTCAACCCCCCATTTAACATCCATATTTGTCCATATCCAATATGCTGTAATAGACATGGTAAATTTCCAGTCACTTCGAGACTGTACACTACATGATTTCCATATAAGGTTTGCTACATTTGTATGCTACCATTTACCGTGTATTTTGGTTTATTACTACTATTAATAATATCTTGAAAAGATTTCTTACACTATCAAATATAAATGATTTATATCATATAAATTTCACGATTAATTGTAAAAGTTTATACAGTCTCCAACTTAAAGACTAATTTGACTCTTAAATCTCTTAGTAAGTGAAAAGTAGGTCAATCTAGCTAACCATCCAATCTGCCCCTTAGAAGGAATTCAGTATTAACCCAAGGTTTCCCTATCAACTGGACCTTACATATTTTTTATTCGTCAAATGAGTATATTTATATCTATATTTTTATAAAAACTTATTATGTCAAAAAGATATTATTATATTTCATAAGTATATATGCAACTTTATCTGAGAGGGCATAAAACTTTACTACTCCATTTTGGTCCTTCCCTTTTCCGTTCTAATTGATTCATAAAGTATAGTGCTTAATTGATTCATAAAGTATGACACTTCTCTTCACAATTGTAATTTAGCATTGCCTTGTATCTATTTGCTCATCTTTCTCTCTCGCGGCGGGTTCAAAACTTTTAGTAGGTGTAGAATATTACTGCACCTATTAGTACGAAAGATGTGATTGTGTAATTAATTACAAATATAGGAGATCTCCGAGAGTTATTTTGTTCTATTAACTTTTAAATACGCATAAGAAATTATCTCCTCATATTACTTTGTGGCAATATGTATGAACGTCCCAAATGAATTGCAACCGAGCTAACTATGCAGATAAGGCGGCGAGTTCATCTCCTCCAAGGAAAGGTTGTAGTCATCAACATTGAATCATATGGAGACCATCTCCATCACTGCAAACAAGAAAGTTTGCTTAGTGTGAAGAAATTCACAGTTGAGTTCCTCTTTTTAAGTGACCCCACTGTCATCCAATTAAACTTAGACCAGATTCAAAGGCAAACTGATCTAAAAAAGTTAATCAAAAGAATGAATCCTTATGAAAACAAGATGCTTGGAGTATTCTGTGCGCATTCCAAGCCTTGGCACTTTGCATCACTCTGCTTATCTCATGCTCACTGCTCAGCGCTGACAACTTATAGCAGACTCATTGCGAATCCTACAAAATCAGTATTAGTTAGAGTGGATCAACTACAGAGGCGACATCATTCTAGTGAGCATCTTTAAATCGAGTTGGCACAACCTCGATATGGCATGCAATTCTTCCTTCTAGGAGGAGAAATAAGGATGTAAAGTGGCATAACACCATGTTTCACCACCACCACCACCATTGTCAGCTCACTAAGAAGGGCAAAGGCTCTTGCCGGTGCGATGACTCTATAGTTGGCGTCTGCTCGTACTTAGCAGTGCCATCCCTTGATCTACCAGATGATAATTATTGTTAGAATATTATACAATTATATTATTATTATTATGTATTAATATAGTATATAATAGATAGTAAAATATTAATTAAATAGAATATGATTTATTAAGACATAATAATAATATTCTAATTGTTCCAACAGACAAAAAGTCAATATTGTTGCAGTTTAACTTGGAGGTATAGGACAAAAAGTGATGTATGCAACTATCAAATCTTTGCCACAAGAAACTAAATATTTTATTGGGTTTACCTTTTTCTTTATATTTGCATGGTCAGAGTACCCAAGCACAAGTTTTCGTGGTACTGCTCTCAATGGACAGTTATTAGGGATGGCAGGTGGGTATAATTTTGCGGATTTCGCACCGCATCCGCCTCAATTGAGGCGGGTATGGGTATAACTTTGGCGGGTAGTAGGCGGGTATGGGTATTGAAAATGTACCCGTCACGGGTAGGCGGGTAGGTGGTGGATTTGCAGTCATATCCGCCTACCCGCCTACCCGCCCGCCTACCCGCCCGCCTACCCGCCCGCCTACCCGCCTAGCTTATATAGCTAAAATAATATCTGAGTTTTGTCTACATTTGTAATATATAGTTATTTGGGTGGATAATTTTTTGGGTTTCTTAGAAATTTTATTTTCTTGATTCTTTGTTGTGCAATGGGGAAGAGGTGAAAAAAATGGGTGGCGGGTAGGCGGACGGGTAGGTAGGTGGCGGGTAGGTGGCGGGTATAGGAATATATCCGCCTAGGCGGGTATGGATGTTGAAAATTGTACCCGCCACGGGTGGCGGGTAGGTGACGGGTATAATTTTTTTTGGCGGGTACGGGTGCGGGGGAGGGGGTACCCGCACCCGCCCCGCCCAATTGCCATCCCTAACAGTTATAGTAGTGATGAGCTGAGATGGTGTGTATCAACTATTTTTTATACGCTGTAAAATTCACTTTGGTAATAAAAAAAATGTTATCCAATAAATTGTACGAGCTAAATAGAAATATATATATTTAATAATTTTTATATTGTTCGACCAAAAGGTAATGAATATTGTTGGTTTACAAAGGTTGCAGGAAACGGGAATTACAAGCAACTGCTAATGTACGAATTGAAATTACAATTCAACTAGAAATCTGAAAATTACAAAGATGAACTAGAAAAACTGAAAAACTGAAAAACTTCTTTGTTTGCTTGCTGAGTCGAGTGTGGCACTCTGTCCTTAAGACAATATTTCCCCGTATGTATCCTTTATACGTCCTGGACAATTCGTCTCTCAAGATAAAACAACAATGGAACACTTGAGCAAAGGAAACTCAAGAGCTACCTTGAAGAATATTGAGCAAGAAATGATGCAAGGAAGATGTAGGAAGAAACTGTTTTGCTTGTGTATTTTCGTGTATATTGCAAGTATATTTTATGTGTTCCTCAACAATGGTGTAGGGGGTGTTTATATAGGTGAGGGAGGGCTGTTTAACTGCCTCCATAACAGTCATTATTGGCCAAATAATGGCCATTATGGAGGTAGTAAAGTCACCAAAATAAATGGTGAAAAGACCAACGGATTTGGCCATTATAGGAGGAGTAATTCAGCCAAAATAAATGGTTGAATTGAGTGCTTGGCGTTTCTGTTCTGACCGGCCGAAATTCGACTTTCGAAAACTTGGGGACCAAATCGTACATCTTGAAACTTCAGGGACCAAACTGTACACCTGAAAGAATTCTGGTCCAAATCAGATTTCAAACTTCGGGATCAAACTGCATTTACGGAAAAGTTTTCGGCCCAAAAAGATAATATCGAAGGCCACACCACGGTCGTGAACCCTGAACCGACAGGGCACATGGCAAGCGGCGGCAAGGCGTGTGGTCTTTCCTTGAACCGAAACACATCTAGGTCCTCCCTCCTTTAAACACATGGGATACCCCTTGGGGTCCCAAACCCCAAACCAATTTCGAGTCTTATAAACACAACAATTCTTTCTTCCTCTACCGATGAGGGAGAATTGAATACAACACCACACTTTTCATGCTTCAAACACCTCACTTCATGAACCAATATCTCTTTCATTTCTCAATGAAATTTGACGATTCTTGGCCCTACGATTATCTACGTACTTAGTAGATCATGCATGTGTGAAGAACCGGATTCTCCAACATACGTAACACTAGTGTTTAAGCCGTTAAAGTTGGTCGGTCGCAACTCCCGCCAAAGGCAAATTTCCAACAATCCCCTCTTGAAAGAGATTTTGGCGCACTCACATGGTGCCTTTTTCATTTTCAGCAATATTTCAACGGACCGATGTTGCATAAGGAGAGGTAGCATCAGCTTTGAACCTTCCATAGTTGAATACCATCGGACTTACTTACTGCGCGGTGAACGTGATGTCTTGAACCGTCAGTGTTTAGTGTAAGCCAAGTCAATGGTACCAACACAACAAATTCTCTTACTCTCTTCTTCGTAATGTTTTGTCCGTTTTGGCCATGGACAACGTCTTGGATTCTTAAGTGCGTTCATTTTGAGGCGGCCCGACCTCGCACTTAAATAGGTGGTCTCCTACAAGGTATCCTGCTATACCCCACTTCACAAGTGTTAGGAACCATTAAAAGTTTCCCAAAACCTAACCTCAACTGTTGAGGAGCATTATAGGTTTTGAAAACTAAACCTTTACCCACACTGCAAATAGCACTTAAAGTCTATCGCGGGAACGACTTTGGATTTGGTGTTTCTTTTCAGAAATCACTATCCGAAGTGCTCATACTTCCACCGAAGCGATCAACTGAACCTTTACAACTTAGTTTTCCCATTGAACCAAATTACTGGGATCTCCAGTTAGTAAGGTTGGGTTACCGCTGTATTAGTCCTTATATTTTGGGTTTTAAGCCCATTCCCCTAGACAGGCAAGCCATCTGATCTTTGGGTAAGCCCTTTGTCAATGGGTCTGCTATATTATCCTTTGACTTGATGTAATCAATGGATATTATACCCGTGGTGATCAATTGCCTAACGGTCTTATGCCTCCGTCGAATATGACGAGACTTGCCGTTGTACATAGCATTCCGTGCCCTTCCTAGAGCCCACTGACTGTCGCAGTGGATCATTACCGAAGGTACGGGTTTGTTCCAACACGTAACATCCTCTAAGAAGTCATGAAGCCACTCGCCTTCTTCTCCTCGCTTTGTCTAAAGCGATAAACTCTGATTCCATTGTGGATCGGGCAATGCAAGTTTGCTTAGAGGATTTCCAAGACACAGCCACACCACCAATTGTAAATACATACCCACTGGTGGACTTGGTATTCTCTATATCAGATATCCAGTTTGCATCACTGTACCCTTCTAGTACAGCTGGATATCTCGAATAGTGTAACCCGTAATTTAACGTGTATTTCAGGTATTGTAATACCCGATTCAACGCCTTCCAGTGGTTATCACTCGGATTACGGGTGAACCTAGCCAACTTATTGACTGCGTAAGCAATATCAGGTCGGGTGCAGTTTGTTATATACATCAAACTACCGATCACCTGTGCATATCGCTCCTGGTATACAGGTGCACCAAGATTTTTATCAAGCTTTTGATTTGTATCCATTGGTGACTTTATCGGTGAACTGTCTAACATCTCGAACTTTCTCAAAACATCCTCGATCTAGTGAGACTGAGATAAGACCACCGGTCCGACGCCTTAGAGATTTTAATCCCTAAGATGACATCTGCGATACCCATATCCTTCATGTCGAAGCATTGTTTCAACATGTTCTTAGTCTCTAGGATTACCCTAGGACTGCTTCCTGTGATTAACATGTCGTCTACATACAGGCATGTCATGACAAATGAGTCAGAGTTACCTTTAGTGTAAACACATTTATCACACTCATTAATGGCGAACCCTTTCGATAGTAGAGTACTATCAAATTTTTCGTGCCATTGTTTCGGGGCTTGTTTCAGCCCGTACAGAGATTTGACAAGTCTACAGACTTTCTTCTCTTGCCCTTGAACCACATACCCCTCGGGTTGGTCCATATAAATTTCTTCTTCCAAATTACCGTTTAGGAAGGCTGTCTTAACATCCATCTGGTGTATCTCAAGGTCACGCAAAGCTGCGATCGCAATAAATACCCGTATGGATGTCATCCGGGATACCGGGGAGTAGGTATCAAAGTAGTCAAAACCTTCTGTCTGCCGATAGCCCTTGACTACCAACCTGGCCTTGTACTTGTCTATAGACCCATCTGCCTTGTATTTCCGTTTGAGTATCCACTTACACCCCAACGGTTTATTTCCCGGAGAAAGATCAACCAACTCCCACGTATGGTTATGCAGAATGGAGCCTATTTCACTCTCAATAGCTTCTTTCCAGAGCGGTGCTTCTGGAGTTGACAATGCCTGAGCAATTGTCCTAGGTTCATCATTAATCATGTAAGTTACAAAGTCGGGACCAAAGGATTTATCCTTCCTGGCCCTTTTACTTCGCCTTAGATCCATCTCTGGAGTCTCCAAGTTCTGAGAATCTGGAACACTAGATTCCGGATGTTCAGCCACCTCGAGATTCGCTAGATCTGAACCATTCAGATCCGGGCAGTCAAGGACTCCCGGTTCTTGAGAGCTTTGTGCATAACTTCGTTTGCGAGAGGTTATGTATTTCTCCTTTCTAGGAAAGGTACTTTCAAAGAATAGTGCATTCCTTGACTCCATTATTGTACCCTGGTGGATATCTGACTTATGCACTAAGAAGCGATAAGCACTACTGTTATTTGCATATCCGATGAATATGCAATCTACAGTCTTAGGCCCAATCTTGACCTGCTTTGGCTTGGGTACTTCAACCTTTGCCAGACAACCCCACACCTTAAAATATTTGTAGGTGGGTTTCTTTCCCTTCCATAATTCATATGGGGTTTTGTCCTTACCCTTATGTGGGACTCTGTTAAGAATCGTATTAGCGGTAAGGACGGCTTCTCCCCACATGTTTTGGGGAAGACCGGAATCGATAAGCAAAGCATTCATCATTTCCTTTAATGTGCGGTTCTTACGTTCCGCCACACCGTTTGATTGAGGTGAGTATGGAGCCGTCGTTTGATGAATAATGCCTTTTTGGGCACAGTATTCCTCAAAAGGCGCTACATATTCTCCCCCTCTATCGCTACGAATGAATTTAATTCGTAGGCTAAGTTGATTCTCAACTTCTGCTTTGTAACGTCGGAACGCTTCAAAGGCTTCATCCTTACTTTTCAACAAGTAAAGGTAACAATACCTTGTGCTATCATCTATAAATGTCACAAAGTACTTGTTCCCCCCTCTAGTTTGTGCAAACTTCAAATCACATATATCTGTGTGAATAAGTTCTAGAAGAGCGGTATTCCTTTCGACGGATCGAAAAGGAAGCTTGGTGAGTTTTGCCTCTACGCACACCTCACACTTATGTTGAGGGTTTACGTCGATAGAAGGCAACAACTCCATCTTTACCAGCCTTTGAATAGACTTGTAGTTTACGTGTCCTAATCTATGATGCCATAAATTAGAAGACTCAAGCAAATAAGAAGAAGGTTCAACTTTATTTCCTTGACGCAATACAGACATGGCATTCACTTTGAAGAGGCCTTCACAGACGAAGCCCCTCCCTACAAATGTACCATTTTTTGTGAGTACAAACTTATTGGATTCAAATACTAGCCTAAAACCAGCATTAACCAATAATGGTCCAGAAATTAAATTTCTTCTAATCTCTGGGACGTGCATCACTTCCTTCAGAGTAAGTTCCTTGCCGGAAGTCATCTTCAGGACCACCTTTCCAACCCCCATCACGTCGAAAGAAGCGTTGTTGCCCATGAACAGCTTCTTGTCAGCGACTGGTGTGTACGTGGAGAAGGCATCTTTGTTGGAACAGATGTGCCTAGTAGCACCTGTGTCCACCCACCACTGCATCGGATTCTCTACCAGGTTGGCTTCTAGCACCATTGCAGAGAATTCCTCGATCATGTCATCCAGGAGCGTGTCCTTGACGACGTTTGCTTGAGCCTCGCTTTTTGACTTGGCTTTCTGCTGTTGCTCAGTCTTGAGCTTGCGGCATTCCTTGATCCTATGACCAGGTTTCCCACAGTGATGACAATTACCTCTGAACATCTCTGCTGCAGGGGCTTTGCCGTCTTTCTGAAACTTCCGCTTCTTGCTTGAGTTCCCTTTGGCCTCAGCCAGATTCGCATTTGCCTCAGCATGTTGTCTACCATTTGGCAAGGTCTTCTTATTATCTTCCTGGATTTGCAGTTTGATAACAAGTTCTTCAAAGGTCATCTCTTTTGTCTTGAGTTTCAAGTAACTCATAAACTCATTCCATGAAGGAGGTAACTTTTCAATCAGCGATGCAACCAAAAACTGCTCGTTTGGCTTTAGTCCTTCCAAATCCAGGTGATGTAAAATCATTTGGAATTCCTGGACTTGGGACATCAACTGTTTCTTGTCCACCATTTGGAATTTTAGAAATTTCCCAACGATGAACTTCTTAGTACCCGCATCTTGTGCGTTGTACTTCTTTGCGATTTTCCCTACGGCTCTTTGGCGGTGCCAGCAGTGCAATAGACCGTGTAGAGAGGGTCTGCCAAGCAGTTCAGTATATAGTTCTTGCATATGAAATCGCTATGATTTCATGCGTCACGAACCATCTTCATGCCATTAATGACATGGATACCAAGGCCCCCTTCACCCGTTTCATTAGGCGAAGAGTCCATTTCATCTCCACTTGTGGAGGATCTTCCGTAAGGAACCGGGCCATGCCCATAATCATAAGTAAAACAAAGATCTTTGTCGCCATCTTTTGAATTTCGATCCCATGAATTTTTCAGTATGATCATGATGGTGTGAAGAAGAGGGTGGAGCTCCAAAGAATGGAAGGCGGCGGTGTTATCGCTTTGAACAAGAGCAGCAAGAAGAAGAAAGGCGGCGGTGTTATCGCTTTGAGCAAAGAGCAAAGAAGCGATGGCGGGAAGGCAAAGAACGCGTTGCCTCGAGAGGCAGCAGCAGTAGCATCAACATCAGTTGTATTTCCAGCCATGTTATAGCAGTTGTAGTAAACAAATATTGTCTTAAGTTGTTGGTTTACAAAGGTTGCAGGAAACGGGAATTACAAGCAACTGCTAATGTACGAATTGAAATTACAATTCAACTAGAAATCTGAAAATTACAAAGATGAACTAGAAAAACTGAAAAACTTCTTTGTTTGCTTGCTGAGTCGAGTGTGGCACTCTGTCCTTAAGACAATATTTCCCCGTATGTATCCTTTATACGTTCTGGACAATTCGTCTCCCAAGATAAAACAACAATGGAACACTTGAGCAAAGGAAACTCAAGAGCTACCTTGAAGAATATTGAGCAAGAAATGATGCAAGGAAGATATAGGAAGAAATTGTTTTGCTTGTGTATTTTCGTGTATATTGCAAGTATATTTTCTGTGTTCCTCAACAATGGTGTAGGGGGTATTTATATAGGTGAGGGAGGGTTGTTTAACTGCCTCCATAACATCCATTATTGGCCAAATAATGGTCATTATTGAGGTAGTAAAGTCACCAAAATAAATGGTGAAAAGACCAACAGATTTGGCCATTATAGGAGGAGTAATTCAGCCAAAATAAATGGTTGATTGAGTGCTTGGCATTTCTGTTCTGACCGTCGAAATTCTGACTTTCGGAAAACTTCAGGGACCAAACTGTACATCTTGAAACTTCAGGGATCAAACTGTACATCTGAAAGAATTCTAGTCCAAACTGTACTTCTGAAACTTCTAGGATCAAACTGTACTACTGGCAAAGTTTTTTGGCCCAAAAAGATAATATCAGAAGGCCACGGGCCACGGCCCACGGCCCACGTAACCGGACCGGACAGGCGGACGGCGGCGGCGCGCGTGTGGTCTTTCCTTGAACCGAAGCACATCTAGGTCCTCCCTCCTTTAAACACATGGGATACCCTTTGGGGTCCCAAACCCCAAACCAATTTCGAGTCTTATATACACAACAATTCTTTCTTCCTCTACCGATGAGGGAGAATTGAACACAACACCACACTTTCCATGCTTCAAACACCTCACTTCGTGAACCAATATCTCTTTCATTTCTCAATGAAATTTGACGATTCTTGGCCCTACGATTATCTATGTACTTAGTAGATCATGCATGTGTGAAGAACCGAATTCTCCAACATACGTAACACTAGTGTTTAAGCCGTTAAAGTTGGTCGGTCGCAACTCCCGCCAAAGGCAAATTTCCAACAAATATGACCACAGCCGCAACCACAATTTTAAAAATCAAGTCAACAAAACCATCATGAAACATTATGCAATCACATTTTCATACAAATGAGATACATGTTTGATTTGTTGCTATAAGGGTGGTACCCTGCGCTTGCGTAGTAGTATATTACACATAGTTGAGTTAGTTATAATATTTTATTATTTATACTTAAGTTGTAGTATTTCTTTTACACTTTAGTCCCTCCCAAAATGGGTAGGGTTATATGTAGCTCATTTCTTGGTGAGCACGGATACAATTGATGAGTAATTATTTTAGCTTCCTTAATTTTACTTAGTTTTCATTTATATTTCTGCAATTCGATCTCAGTTCATATAAGTGGTATCAAAGCTCTTTCTTGAGTTGTGGGTATTGCCATGGCAGGAGAAATAAAAGAGGTTCTCAATGGCTTGGATCGAATGGCAATCAAGGTTGCCAACTTCAATGCGAGGCAGGACCAGTTGGAATCGATGAATGAAAGGGCATTTCGTGAGTTGAAGGAGCTGATTGCAGCTGGGCGGAACTCGAATAGGGTAAAGAAAACACAATATGTACTCCCCCATAGATGTTGCTTATGATTATGTAGGTATGACACCTAGTCTATAGTTGTAACGTCAGAATTCTCTACCAACACCCAATTACTAGCACCACAACCACCAAAACCAGAACTATCCAACCCAAAACTACCAGCATCACCAATTCCAGCAACCCAGTGCCTACTAGATTGCTTACCCCTAACCCTCCTCCTGCTTATTCCCCTTCTCTTAACTAATATACTACCCCTTACCATACTCATAAACTGTTGGGTATTTTTGCTCTATGGTACTTTATAAAGCAGTACGGGAAGTATATAACTATTACAAGTATTCGAAAGGATAAACAAAGATTCAATAATTCATCTAGAAATCTGAAAATTACAATAGAACCACAAAACTGAAATTACAATTTTGTTGAAGACGGAAAAATGGAAACTGTTTTTGCTGAGTCGAGTGTGGCACTCTGTCCTTAAGACAATATTGCCCCGTATGTATCCTTTATACGTCCTGGACAATTTGTCTCCCAAGATAAAATAGCAATTGAACACTTGAGCAAAGGAAACTCAAATGCTACCGTGAAGAATATTGAGTAACGAAATGATGCCTTGGAAGGTGTAGGAAGAAACTGTTTTGGTTGTGTACTTTCGTGTATATTGCAAGTATATTTTTCTTTTTTTCTCAACAATGGTGTAAAGGGTGTTTATATAGGTGAGGGGGGGCTGTTTAACTGCCCCCATAACAACCATTATTGGCCAAATAATGGTCATTATGGAGGTAGTAAAGCCACCAAAATAAATGGTGAAAGACCAACGGATTTGGACATTATAGGAGGAGTAATTCAGCCAAAATAAATGGCTGAATTGAGTGCTTGGGCGTTTTTGCTTTGACCGTCGAAATTCTGACTTTCTGAAAGCTTCAGGGACCAAACTGTACATCTTGAAACTTCAGGGACCAAAATGTACATCTGAAAGAATTCTGGTCCAAACTGTACATCTGAAACTTCTGGGATCAAACTGTACTTCTGGCAAAGTTCTCTGGCCCAAAAGGATAATATCAGAAGGCCCACAGCCCACGGCCCACGACCCGTGAACCCGGAACCGGACGAGCGGGCGGTCTTTCCTCGAACCGAAGCACATCTATGTCCTCCCTCCTTTAAACACATGGGATACCCCTTGGGGTCCCAAACCCCAAACCAATTTCGAGTCTTATATACACAACAATTCTTTCTTCCTCTACCGATGAGGGAGAATTGAACACAACACCACACTTTCCATGCTTCAAACACCTCACTTCGTGGACCAATATCTCTTTCATTTCTCAATAAAATTTGACGATTCTTGGCCCTACGGTTATCTACGTACTTAGTAGATCATGCATGTGTGAAGAACCGAATTCTCCAACATACGTAACACTAGTGTTTAAGCCGTTAAAGTTGGTCGGTCGCAACTCCCGCCAAAGGCAAATTTCCAACATAAACCACATTCAATCCTAAGACAGTACAAAATTGACTTCCCTAGATTCAATAGAACTGGGTTTCAGAACTGGTGGTACCAAGTTTAGTTTTTTTTTCAATGGATGAGGTGCCTCATCATCAAAAGGCTAGTGTAGCCTTTATGCATTTGGATGATTTGGCTCTACGATGGCATAGAGCTTATATGAAGAGTAGAACTCATGCTCAATTGCCATCTCTTGTGTGGTAGGAATATATATGGGCTCTCTCTGATAGATTTAGGGCAGAATTTGATGACCCAATAAGTGAATTACTAAAACTGAAATAAATTGGGGGAGTGGTGGAGTTTCAGGAAGCTTTTGATAGAGCAATGACTCGACTAAACTTGGACCCTAGATATGCTGTTAGCATTTTTTTTTTAGAAAATTTGAAATCAGAACTTGGAGATGCTGTTAGAATACTTAAACCTTATTCCCTTCTACAAGCTTATCACCTTTCTAGACTTTAGGAATCTAGTTTCCTAAAGCAAGCCAAAGCTATGATGAGTTCCTTAACTTCAAACCACCAAAGGTTCAACCAATACCCCACCCCTAGTCATTCTTATAATAAACCAGTAACCAGATCTATTAACCATCTTTATAAAGGAACTCCAAACCCTACTAATGATAAATTCAAGAGGAGAAGATTTACCCTGCTAAGTTGAGTGAAAAAAGGGCCAAGGGTCTATGTTTTTTTTATGATGACAAGTTTCAGCCTGGGCATGTGTTCAAGGCCAAGGCTCAGCTCTATCTATTGGAGCTGGATGAAGAAGAAGTCCTGGAGAAAGTAGATGAGAAGGTTTTCAATGTGGGAGATGTAGCTGAGACATGTGAGATATCTATCCATGCACTCCATGACACTAAAGGCTAAACCTTAAGATTGATGGGGTACTGTCAGAAGAGGCCTTTGAATGTGCTAATTGACATTGATTCTACACACAACTTCCTTGATTGTGGGGTGGTAACTAAAATGGATTAGAATGTTGATCCTTGCAAACATCAGGATACTAGCTTAGCAGATGGTAACTCAGTTCCCATTGCTAGTATGTGTAGGGACTAGAGTGGTTGTTACATAGCTTAGTTTTCAAAGCTGATTTCTATTTGTTGCCCTTGGGGTCCTGTGATATGGTTCTAGGAATATAATGGCTGAGTGGGTTGGGAGACATTATGTTCAAGTCCAGTCAACTGACCATGAAGTTTGTTTATAAGGGTAAGATATTATCTCTCAAGGGTATTTCTCCATCATTAGCACTAGTGGAGTTATCTACCCTACAGAAGACGTCTGATGAACATGTGTAACTATTCCTGATCAAGTTGAATGATCGGAGGAAGGGTATACTAGAGTCCACCAAGCACAAGATCAGGCAGTGGAACCGGTAATTATTCAAGAAGTGCTGCAAGAGTTCAATGAGGTGTTTCAGGAACCCAAAGTGTTTCTATCATTTAGGGATCAGTTTGATCATCATATACCTTCAAAGGAAGGCTCCAACCCAATACATGCAAGACCCTATAGATATTCACCAGTCTAAAAGGATGTAATTGAGGTCATGGTTCAAAAACTACATGAACAAGGGTTGATCCAAAATAGCTGCAGCCCATTTGCATCCCCTGTGGTCTTAGTAGGGAAACAGGATGGTAGCTGAAAGTTATGTGTAGATTACAAGGCACTAAACAAGATCACTATCAAAGATAAGTATCCAATTCCCATCATTGAAGAATTGTTGGATGAGTTGGGGGGATCTAGAAGTTTCTAAGATTGATCTAAGATCAGGTTACCATCAAATAAGAATGACCCCAGATGACATTCATAAGACTGCCTTTAGGACACACTCTGGGCACCATGAATATGTGGTGATGTCTTTTGGTCTTACTAATGCACCTTCTAGTTTCCAAAGTCTGATGAATCATGTATTAAGGGAACATTAAGGAGGTTCATTTTGATTTTCTTTGATGATATTCTCATTTTCAGCAGAAGTTTTAGAAGAACATGTGGAACACTTGAGAACTACCTTTCACTTGTTAGTGAAACATTAACTGTATGCTAGAAGATGTAAATGTCAGTTTGCAGTTGATACAGTCAAATTACACCTAAATTATGACGTAAAGCAGACATTGTCAAATATAGTAACCCAACTAGGTTATGATCGAATCCCATAGAGAATATGGTGAGAAAAGGTTACTATCGTAGTGAATTACTTGACGTAGGTCTTTGTTCTGATTCCGTAAAGATTGTAAAGAATTGTAAAATTCTTACAGCTATATTGATTTGATTTAAATTCAGATGATTAAGAAACCAAGATTGTGTCCCCACTTAGGTTAGATGTTATGCTCTAGGTATTAACGTGATATACCCCTCCTGGATTGTGTATTGTATTCACTTAATCTCTATGCGACTTCCTAATAATTTCCAATAGTTAGAAAGTATTTATCTTTATGATTTTCCCAAATATAGAGGAATGATATTAAGAACGATTAATTATGCCAAGTAAAACCCCTCTTATTCCTAAATGAGTTTATTAAACGAGAGTTAACGTCCCAAGTTCTTGTTAATTATTTCGACCAAACCCTACTAACTTTCTCAAGAAAAGTAGAATGTGTTGGCTTACATAAATGTTTGCAACCACTAACCAACTTGAACAAATAAGAAATAATTAAATGCTAACAATCCACGATTCGTATATCAATATCAAAATCCTATTCGTATAACACCCACTAGGGGTGAGCGGGTCCGGATACCCTAACATTTTTGAACTACCCGGACCCTACCCGATAAAAGATCGGTTCCTAAATTTACTACCCAGAATCTACCCGTAGCAATCATTATCTGGAACCTACCCAGACCCGCAGAGTCCGGGTAGGTTCCCGGGTACCCTGTAAATAAAAAAACACAGATTAAGCAACAATTTTTTAGCCTATGAGAATAAAAAAGAGTTCTAAAATAATTTCATCCAATAGTTTTTTAGCCTGCAATCGGAGTTTTTAGTACCCTTATAAGAAGTTTTAGAAAACTTATTCATTGTAGAAAAGCTAATTCTGTAACCAAAACCTAAAATTGCAAAACAAATTTGACACTCAATTAATTGAACGTGTTGATTTTAAAATAAATTTGGAAATATCTGAATTAAACTTATTTTCGTGTTCATAAGCTCTTCGATACAAAAGAAAAGCTTTATTATACTAGTAAATCTTTAAATTTTATTTTCACAGCTACAAAAATATACACAAATTTTAAAAATAGATTTACATTTCAAATCAAAAAGTACTACAAATTGAAGATGAGTATCGCCTGAAATAGAACAGAAGCATAGGTTATTAAAAAAATTGAAGAGTTAGATATGAACTCATATGCATTTTAGGAATGACGTGAACACAACCAAGGGAGAGAAAGAGGCAAAGGTGAAGCTTCAACGACGACAACGATGAAAGTACCTGAGAGAAAGATTCAACAACGACGACGATGAAGCTTGGTGGTGTAGCTAAAATGTCATTGTTATTGAGAGAGTTTTGGGTATTTTCTCTTAGGTCACAAAGAGCATTCTAGAATAAAGGGGTGAAAAAGCTGAAATATTTGCGTCTTGGGGTGGGGAAAATCAATGTGCAGGCGTGCAACAAATAATTTTGGAGGA
This sequence comes from Anisodus acutangulus, assembly GCA_029783415.1. Classification (NCBI taxonomy): domain Eukaryota; kingdom Viridiplantae; phylum Streptophyta; class Magnoliopsida; order Solanales; family Solanaceae; genus Anisodus; species Anisodus acutangulus. The sequence continues at coordinate 45,763,189 of CM056490.1, forward strand.
AGTTAAAAGTGGTCCAAATGTTTCTCAAAAAAGTAAAAATATTTAATATTTTATAGGTTCCGGGTATCAGTTCCGGGTCCGGGTACCCTGTCTCTATTTGCCGGAATCGGAACCGGACCCGACATTGATCGGTTTCTAATTTTACTACCCGTACCCTACCCGTTATTATAATATATCTACCCGGAACCTACCCGTTAATGTCGGTTCCGGTCGGGTATCTGGGTACCATGTACCCGTGCCCCCTAACACCCACCATTAGATTCATAATCCCAGTATAGAGTTTAGTTACTCATGATATTAAAGATAACAAAAAGCTTTGAAATTGTCATTGGAACTTACTATTGAATACGAAGATTAAACGATGATAACTTATTCTTGAAAGTCTCAAAATACTTTAAGTACTTGATACTATCGATACAAGTCTTAATACTGAAGATAAAATAATTGAACCCTAAAATGTATTTATACAAGTCAAAAACTCGGAATAAAAATCATACAAAAATACCCCTGTCGCTAAATTCGACGGACTGTACAATTAAGTATGATCCGTATAATATTTGATGGTGAAACTCAATGATAAAATTTGACGGTCTGTATAAAACTATCCGGAACCATCAAAAATCCCTGATCTCTGTCTACTTGCAATACTGGAAAGGATGCCTCTTTTATCCGGTCCATAAAAATATTTACGGGGCATCAAATCTTGCCGTCACTCTCTGTTACTTTTGCAGTTCTCAATTCTGGGTACTTTGCATGAATATCCTTGTTTTTGCTTCCTTAACGACAATTACCTGAAACATAAACAAAATACATCAAAAACGACACAAACTTGCTTAAAAAAGTAAAACTTATAGTCAAATAGCATTAAATGTACCGTAATTCCATGGCACATCAACACCCCCAACTTAAAGTTTTTTCTTGTCCTCAAGCAAGTAAAACAACACATAATACTAACACAAACGCTCAGATATCACAAAGTAAAAACGTCTATAGTGGTTTTGGCAAGTAACTACCGGCACATCTCTCGTACAAACATGACTCGCCCCATATCCACATTACTTAAACAAGATGTATGACTCAATACTGTTGTAACTAACAATGAAGCTTCAATTAGAGTGAACGAGTAGGTGTAAAAGTTGGAATATCCCAGCATGTGAGTGGTAATGTCATCCTTAGGGCAGGGGATAACAATCTCATAAAGCTCTTGCTAACCGCAATCAACCCGAACTTTCTCTAGAACGGAAGCGTTGATGGAAGTCGGATAGTTCTTTGCCATTTCACCCCGGTCATTTTTGGAAGTGGGAGCACAAACGGCAAACTCACTATCGAATTTAAAAGTGGATGAAAGCATGTTGAAGGCTCTGAGTTCAGAAAGAGCTTGAATTCCAGAGGGTTCGCCGGCACCGACGGCTTCAGCAGTGTCCGGCAGGGAAGAAGGTGATAGAGAAGAGTTCCTTGAAGTGGAGGAAGAAGAACGAGTGGAATATTTGTCCATAATGATGAAATCAAGAAGAGTTTCCGGTGATTCAGTTGAACGCAAAAGGATTGAAGGTAGAGTGTAGATGAAGATTCGTTTAAGAAGATGAACAAGAGAAGAGGTTTGAAAGGAAATTTGCAGCAGAAGAATGAATTGAAGAAGGGGAGAAGGGTTTTATAGTTTGAGAGGTCATCATTACGAAAAACGTTTTGGTTTTGATGAGGCGGTTCAATCATAGAATGATATGTGTCCGAATTATCAAAAAGATGGGACGTGAGTCAGAGTTTGGAGGAAACGCTTTGTTTTCCCGGCTTTTCAGAATAATTTGAAAAGAAAACTTCCAAAGGAAGATAACGAGAGTATCATTTACACTTCCCATCACTACGGTAAACTTAGATCCGAGAAGTGTGGTGACTATTTGTATAAGGTGAAAATCCGGCATGACACGTCGCAAGGTTGGCATAAGAGTTCAAGGTAAGTAGATAAGCTTAATATCGAATATGAGTCGTGACCGGGGGAAGGTAGAAATTGAGGTAAACTCGGATACAACCAAGTCGTGACCGGGGCCCCGCACGTCGAAAATGTCATTTCCACACACGTGCAATCTTAGTGTCAAGTATCGTAAATTTCGTTAATGAAAGAGATATTGGTACGTAAGTGAAATGTTTGAGACATAGAATGATGGAAGGTTATTAAATTAATAACAAGTGTTCCACGTTGGTAAACGAAGGAAGGATTGTGCGAGGTGTAAGATGGAACGGGTCTGAAAAAGGGTCGCGGAGCCGAGAAGGGCCGCGGTGCCTCCGAGACTGGGCCGCGACGCCGGAGCATCGCGGCGCCTGACTGGCAGTAAGTTTTGTCGGCTTTCTGGTTGAATTAGCGTCGCGACGCTAATGTGGCAGAGCCGCGGTGCTTCATTGATAGTGAGTGCTCGACGGAAGTCCAAACGTTTGGCTGATTATGGAGAGGTTTTGGAGCATTAACTTGGCAGTTTTTCCTCCATAACTTAGACATTATTTGGCTGCATTAGTTGGTGGTTTAAAGGGCCATTACATGACATTTAAATGACCATTACATGGGCACTTGAAGGGACCATCTTGCACACCTATAAATTGAATTTTTGGCTCAATTTTATAGATGAAGAGACATGAACATATGAACAGAAAAACAAGTTCACAACACTACAAAGAGATCAGATTTTCCTGATAGCAATCCTTCTCTTAGCAATCTTCATTATTCGTGTTCTTCGCTGAAATCATTTGTGTAGGCTTTGCAAACTTGATAGTTTGTTTTTTCATCTTGGGAGACTATTGTTCATACTTCCGTAAAGCCTATATAAGGGGGCAATCTTATCTTAAAGACAGAGAGTCATCTCTCGACTCAGCCAGTGGTGTCGTGTTTTCCTAATTGGTTGTTAAGTGTTTCAATTCATATTCTCAATGGATCTACAAGCCACAAGTGTAGCAGTTCATGTTCTTGTATTTCCAAATACAAGTTCTATATTTGAAGTTTAATTCAAGATCAAGATATTGACAACTTGTTGTTGTCCTCATCGTTGTTTATCATTTCGATCACTGTAATATTTATTTACTATTCTCGTTGTTGCTTTACATATATTCCAACAATTTTAAGACAAGATTGTATTAGTGATTCGAAAGATGTTGGTCGACAAGTGTGTGACCAAATCTGGCTGTGGTTTTCCTCTTGAAAACAATTATGTTGAGAGTTTTGCTAACAGTTCAAACTACAACCATGCTTTCAAGATTGAGCCTAGTTATGGTTCTCTCTTTGACGAAAGTTACAAATCTGTTTCCGTCAAAGAAGGGATCTTTGGATCTGATGCTGAGCTTCAAGATATTGCTGATAGTTATGCTAGTACGGCTAAAGATCAAGGACGAGTTGGTGTCACCGCTCCAAAAGGTGGTGGAAACAAGCGTCCACGAGAGGCTGAGGATGTCAACTGGGATAAGGCTGAAGATGATGTTCTATCAAGTAGCAAAATGCCTATATCTATCCCAGACAAATGATCCAAATTATGGTAAGGAGGATGTGGACACTCAATCTGACTGAAGTGGGCCAGAATCCAAAAGGTCTAAGTTTATTATCCTTCCTTATCTATAATTGGTTTAGTTAATATCTGAATAAAATTGTGTAAAGCAAGGCTAGGAATATGAAAGTGTTTTCATTACAACTTATATTCCCTACACCTTAAAATCAGATATTGAATCTCCTTCTTTCCCGGTTAAAGATTGGACTATTGTAAACAAAACTTAAAAAATCTATTCTTTTGGGTGTAATTATGAAAAGTGTGTAAAGTATGCTTGCACATACGAAGGATAGAGATCCACTGACTGTGCGAAAACGGTTACCACTCTTAAGTAAGCGTCAGGGATTTCCCTGGGCACCAATCTCAAAGGAAAAAGATTAAAAGATAATGGCTTATCTTAAGACATTGAACCTGTCACACTATTTGACAGAAGATCCTTCATTTGATAGGATGATATTGTACACTCAGTCGTACAAAGCCTACGAGTGACTGGATGGGCCATAATTTATTTGATAAGGATGATGATGGACACTCAGTCGTACAAAGCTTACGGGCGACTAGAGTGGGGCCATAATTCATCTGATAGAAAAAGTAATGGACACCTAGTGAGGTGGGCTAGAATTTCCAGGTCTTAAATGATCTGAAGGCCAAAAGAAAGGCAGAAAAGTAATGGACACCTAGTGAGGTGGGCCAGAGTTCCAAGTCTTAATTGGTCTGAAGGCCAAAAGAAAGGCAGGAAAGTAATTGGACACTCAATCTGCCAAAGCAACTGGAGTTGGCCAGAGTATCCAGATCACATACGATCTGGTTACGCCCTAACCACAGGCAAGAGGTTGTTCATATGAAGTAACGTCACCTCTAAAAGTAGAAGGGGTTGGAGAGGTTGTCCTCAATAGGACTCCAGGGAATGGGATCACTCTATAAGGAGGTTATACATGTCCTAAACTTGGTTTAAGGGACGCTGTTGGTCAAACTGGTTTGAGACTAGTCCAACAGGTCCGTAATAACTAAGAATGGTACAGTATGTATGTAGCTAAATGAATGATATATTTATAATCCCTGCATCTATATCATCATAGATTAAGACACGTTAAATAGAAAGTCATTCAAAAGCTAACAAAGTTAAGATTGTTGCCTTCTGTCGACATAAACACTCAAAATGAATGTGAGGTAGGAGATGAGGCAAAATCACCTTTCCACTCCGTCAAAGGAATAACGAAAGAAGTACCGCTCCTCTAGAACTTAGTCACACCTACATGGGTGATTTGAAGTTTGTACAAAATAGAGGGGGGAGACAAGTACTTTGTGACCTTCATTGATGATGGTACAACGTATTGCATCCTTTGTTTGTTAAAAAGCAAAGATAAAGTTGTTGAAACGGATAAGCGCTACAAAGCAGAAGTTGAAAAATCAACTAAGCCTACGGATTGAGGAAATCATAGTGATAGAGGGGGAGAATGTGAAGCATCGTTAATCAAACGACTGCTCATTTCTCACCTCAGTCTAACAGTGTTAGCCAAGCGCAAAGTCGTACGCCCAAATTATGTGGGGCAATGCGATCCTTACCGCTAATGCGATTCTCAACAAAAATACGCATAAGGATAAGGATAACCCTCCATGTGAAACATGGAAAGGATCTCACATACAAATGTTGTGATGTGGGCTGGCTTGGTAGAGGTTGGAATAACGAAACAGGTCAAGTTGGACCTAAGATTGTAAATTGCACATCCAATGGATCTGCAAACAACAGTAGTGCTTATCGCCTCTTGGTGTCAAAGAATGTTGATTCTTTGAAGATAACTTTTCTTGAGAAGGAAAAAAAAGTAATTGCTCGAGGTTAACAAGAACCCGCGAGGGACTGACTGTCCGGAACTAGACATTCCGTATCTACAGGACTCGGAAGTTGCTAACTATCCGGAACTTAATATTCCAGATCTACAGAACTTAGAGATTCTAGATGTTGAACCGAGACTGAGCAAAGAGGGGACAAAGACTTGTTCCAGGCTTTCTAACTTGTATGGTTGAGAATGAACCATGGACAATTAACAAAGAATTGTTATCTCCAGAAGCGCTGCTTTGGAAAGAAGCTACAGAAAGAGAAATAGATTTCATCATATAGAACCATATTTGTGTAATGGTTGACCGTCCTCCGGGAAAAGAACCTTTGGGTTGTAAAAGTGGATACTCAAAAGTGAGTACAAAGTAGATGGATCTACTGACGAGTACAAGGCCTCGGCTAGTTGTACATGTGCTCACATGTGAATAGCTTAACATCTAGGGCCATTGCAGTCTTGCGTGGCATGGATGTTGAAACAGCCTTCCTAATCGGAGAGCGGGAAGGGGAGGATCGGAGTTGGTTTGTTGGACTGTTGGGCTTCTTCCTGAACTTTCATTTTGGTCATGGAAGTTTCAAATAAAACAGAAATAATGAATCTGACAACAGAAACATTGACTCTGAAGTTAGAAAGCCAACAATTGGAAAAACCAACAGTCTGAAAGTGGAAGTCATATTGAAACAAAAGTCTCGATATAAAAGATATGGGTATCACAGATGACATCTTAGGAATTGAGATTTCTAAGACATCTAACGGACTGGCCTAACTCCAAACTCAGTTGTGAGATAGTTGACAGTCTCATTGAAGTTACCAATGGATATGAATCACAGAACTGATTGGAATCATGGTGCACCCATATATAATGAGTGATATGCGCAGGTCACATGTAGTTCAATGTATGTTACACACTACAACTGACCTGGTATCATCCTACAAAATAGATCAGTTGAACTAAGGTTCACTCGTGATTCTGGAAATGATCGATAGAATGCGTTAAGTCGGATATGACGATATCTGAAATATTCGCTTATCTACGGATTATGGTATTCTGGATGTCCAGCGATTATGGGAGAACACAGTGATGCAAACTGGACATCAGACTTGAAGAACACCAATGCCACAAGTAAATATGTATGGTGGGTCTTGGAAAATCCTCTAAGCAAACTTGCATCAACCGATTCATGAAGGAATCAGAGTTTATCGCTTTAAACTAAGAATGAAAGAAGTTGAGTAACTTCACGACTCCTTAGAGGACGTCCCTTATTGGGAGAAACCCATGCCTTCAAGTAGTTATACACTGTGGCTAGCCGGTCGGCTTCAGGAAGGGCACAGATGACGGCGTCTGGACATATCTGTCGGATCTGTCAGAGACATAAGATTGTATGGCAGTTGATTATCACGGGTGTCACATCCTTGATTACTAATCAAAGGATATAGCGGACCCCTTAACTAAAGGACTACCCGAAGATCAATAGTTCTGCCTGTCTAGGGGAATGGGCTTAAAAACCCAAACGATTCAAACCTTTGCAGGGGTAACCCAACCATACTGACTGGAGATCCCAAGAATATGGTTCAATGGGAAAACTAAGATGCAAAAGGTTCAGTTGAGCGCTTCAGTGGAAGCAAGAGCACTTCGGATGATGATTTCTGTAACGAAACATGAATCCAAAAACGTTATCGCGATAGACATTAAAGTGTTACATGCATGGTGGGTAAAGGTTAAGCTTACAAACCTTTAACGATCCTCAAACGATTGAGGTTAATGTTGGAGAAACTTTTAATGCTTCCTAACACTTGTGAAGTGGTGTATAGAAGGATACCTTGTAGGAGATCACCTATTTAAGTACGAGGACAGGCCGCCTCATTTGAACGCACTTAAGAATCCAAAAGTGTCGACGGCCACAACGAACAGAACAAAAAAAGAAATGAATAAATATGAGGTATTGTGTTGGTACTGCTGTCTTGGCTTACATTATACACTGACGGTTCAAGACATCACGTTCACCGCGCAGTAAGTAAGTCCGATGGTATTCAACTAGGGAAGGTTCAAAGCGGAAGCTACCTCTCCTGATGCAATATCTTTTCGCCGAAAGATTGCTAAAAGTAAGCATCTTGTGTGTGCGCCAAAATCTCTTTCAAGATGGGATTGTTGGAAATTTACTAATGTGGAATTAAGTTTATCCCATTATTTATGACTCGAATAATAGGGGGCCCACACGTCGGAAATATCATTTTCACACACGTGCAATCTTAGTGCCAAGTATCATAAATTTCGTTAATGAAAGAGATATTGGTACGTAACTGAAATGTTTGAGACATAGAATGATGGAAGGTTATTGGATTAATAACAAGTGTTCCACGTTGGTAAACGAAGGAAGGATTGTGCGAGGTGTAAGATGAAACGGTGCGAAAGGTCGCGGTCGCAATGAGCACCGCGACGCTTCTAGCTGGCCGCTGACCGTGGCGAAGTTTCGTCGGCTTTCTGGTTGAATTAACGTCACGGCGCTTCATTGGCAGTGAGTGCTCGACAGAAGTCCAAAAGTTTGGTTGATTATGGAGAGGTTTTGGAGCATTAACTTGGCAGTTCTTCCTCCATAACATTATTTGGCTGCATTAGTTGGTGGTTTAAAGGGCCATTACATGGCATTTAAATGACCATTACATGTGTACTTGAAGGGACCATCTTGCACACCTATAAATTGAAGCTTTGGCTCAATTCTATAAATGAAGAGACATGAACATATGAACAGAAAAACAAGTTCACAATACCACAAAGAGATTAGATTTTCCTGATAGCAATCCTTCTCTTAACAAACTTCATTATTCGTGTTCCTCGCTGAAATCATTTATGTAGGCTTTGCACACTTGATAGTTTGTTGTTACATCTTGGGAGACTATTGTCCACACTTCCGCAAGCCTATATACGGGGGAAATCTTGTCTTAAAGACAGAGAGTCATCTCTCGACTCAGCCGGTGGTGTCGTATTTTTCTAATTGGTTGCTAAGTGTTTTAGGTGTTAACCTTACAGACGAATGACTCTAACCGTTCGTATTCTCAGCGGACCTACAAGCCACAAGTGTAGCAGTTCATGTTCTTGTATTTCCGAATACAAGTTCTATATTTGAAGTTTCATTCAAGATCAAGATATTGACAACTTGTTGTTGTCCTCATTATTGTTTATTCTTTCGATCACTGTAATAGTTATTTACTATTCCTGTTGTTGCTTTACATATATTCCAACACTTCTTTTCTTTACCAATTCCAAGACATTTTTGCCATTTCCAACAATTTTGTGGCAATATATGTCTATACAAAAGCGCATCCACAGCATCATTGAACGCCTTTTCACATGGAACATGAGGTAAACTGATAGATAAACTTCTCGGATCATGGTCAAGTAACAATTTTCTAATTGCATCAAAAGTGAATCTCTGAAAAATGTCTTGCAAATCAAGCGTGGCTCCTTGTTTTGCAAAAGCATCAAGAATTGGTACGAGCCCGTTTTCAATAGTCTCCCACGTGTTTTTTTCCAATAAAGTTTGGAACTTTGGATGGCTCATTAAAGACATGGTGGTTTTCCGGTGAATCTCCCATAGTTTAGAATCAACATTAAAGATTCCATTTCCTAATAAATCGAAAATTTCACGGAATTCGATACCTTTTGGATAGTTTGAGAAATTTCTACTACTAATGATATAGTTTCAAAGTCACCATCTTGCAGAAAGTCATCGTCAATTGTATCTTCCCACATCCTTCAATCTTGACTGTTGCAGAATTTTCTGTTAAGAACGTTTCTTCATTTACAGCGGAAGCATATGAAACAAACACTTCTCTAACCGCACAAACATGACGAGTGACTCCAGAGTCAATCCACCACTCTTTGGAATTTCCTACCATATTGCACTCAGACAACATCATTCATATCCTCGTGTATTTTGACCATGTTTGCTTGCCCCTTTTTCTTATCCTTTCTTGGAGCACGACAATCTACATACTTATGTCCATTTTTTTCACAATTATAGCAATTTTCCTTAAACTTCTTCTTGGGATATTTTTCGATCCAAAAAGCTTCTTCCTCTTTTCCGAATTAGTTGGGGCATTCTCAATAATGTTCGCTCCCATAATTGTTGAATTTCCTCTAGCCTTCTTTTCAGCCGCTTTGTTATCCTCCTCGATCCTCAACCGAACGATGAGATCCTCTAGCATCATCTCCTTTCATTTATGTTTTAAATAATTTTTGAAATCCTTCCATAAATGAGGTAACTTCTCAACTAATGCTGCAACTTGAAATGCGGCATTAATAACTAACCTTACAATACAAATTATGTAAGTAATAACACACTTAATACTTTTAACAAAAGTATTAATTATATATATACCTTCAGCAAGGAGATCGTGGATAATAACTTGCAATTCTTGGACTTGGGTAACGACGGACTTGCTATCTACCATTTTGTAGTTCAGAAATTTTATGGCTATACACTTTTTCAACCCGTTATCTTCTGTTTTTTATTTCTTTTTCAATGCATTCCAAAGTTCTTTCAAAGACTGCATATTACGATAAACATTGTAGAGATCATCCTCCAGTCCGCTAAGTATATAATTCTTGCACAAAAAATCTGAATGCTTCCATTCCTCCATCACAACAAAATATTCATTCTCGGAAGTTGATTCTGACATAACCGAAGTGCCCTCCTTAATTAATTTTTGTAAACTTAAAGTAGTCAAATAGAAAAATATTTTCTATTGACATCGCTTAAAGACAATTCCAGAAAACTTCATGCTTTTCTGCCGGAGCCGATGTCGGAGCCGGTGCAGAACTACTGGATGAAGCAACATTACTCGTAGAGCCAATGAAAAGGGCTGTTTTTCCAGAATCAATAGCATCAACATGTTCAGTTGAATCTCCCATTTATGTTCGACAAACACAAACAGAATTAATAAATCAGTGAAGTTTTTACATCTTCAAACCGAATAAACAACAATGAGAACCAATGAAGATTTATATCTTCAAACCAATCAAAAATCACTAAATCAGTAATATTTTTATTTTCTTTAAACCGAATGAACAACAATGAGAACCTAGTGAAGATTATATTTTTTCAAACTGAAATACAAACGTTATTTATTCGATGAAGTTTTTTATTTCTTCAAATCGAGTAACCAAATGAGTGAAAAGTTACAAAAACTTTAATCTCAAAATCGAAGTAGAAAATCCTGGAAAAAATATTTTTTACTTATGAAAAAATATTTTTTACTGTTGAAAAAATATTTTTTACTGTTGAAAAAATACTTTTTACTTCTGAAAATAGTACATTATTTTCTTAAAACAAGTAACTTTCTGTTCTGAAAATTAACAGAATACAGAATATAAAATATTATTAAGTTCCTTAAGCTTGTTGTTATTTGTATTCGAAAATATAATTCAGAAAAGTAATCAACTATCAAAGTAAAACATAATGGAGAAGAAGCAAGAAAACAGTGAACAAATCCGAGCCCACTGAATTCACAGTGTTTTCTTAACGAACTTAATCCCCTCAAGTACCCGGGGTTATGGATTATTTTCTCCCATAATAGAACAGATTATCATCATTAGTGTAGCGATACCTCAAACGCCAGTGTGCTGCAAACTCAAAGAAATAACTGAATCACACTTAGAAATTTTCTGTTTTGTGCAGAAAAGATGATGTAGAAAGATGAGAGATTTGCAGAAATTTTCATAAGGAAAAACTCTGAGGAATACAATATTTATAACCTACAAGGTGGAGGAGTGAAAAGACGTGAAACATTTTTTCATGAAAAAATGCAATGATTCATTTCCCATTCACACCAATTCATAAAATCCCAACAAATTCCCGACCTGGAACTTATATAGACTCCTAGGTGTGTGCTTTGCGCAATGAATGCCCGCTCAACGCATCCTCGGCAGTGAATATGCCTCATCATTTGCCTGCTCTGGTGGGCAGTCACGTAGTTGGACGCGTAGATTAGACAGTGTTCAGTAAAATTGACCATAATTTTGTATACAAAAGTCCAAATGATGAACGGTTTGAATCTTTGGAAACTAGATATCAAGGAGTGTATATTATACATCGCCAAATTGCTTATAAATTGGGAGTAGTGTTTGTTTAGAGTTAGGCCTTGTGCGACTTTGAGCAATATCTTTTTTCATGTTTTGCTTCTGTTGACCTTTCTATCACTCCAAACCACTTCCAACATACACCATAAGTACCTTGCTAACATATTCCAGTCTTTTCTACCCTTGTATGATCTCACACACCTCGAAGCTACCCTAAGCACTTCATTAAAAAATTTAATCCAAATAAACGTCCAAAATTGACGGGGCTTAACAGTTCGCCTTGCATATACAATCTATTAATTCCCTCGTTATGATCGCCTCATGTGGAGATGCAAGTTATATTGTACTAATTAATTATTTAATTACATGCAGTTTATAGTTGTAGTTTAATTTGTGTTGTATTTGGTTTTCTGTTTAAACTTTCTTCCAGCTTCAATGTTTAGACAAATGCTGCTTGTTGTCAACCTAATGATTGCAGCTTCATTTGTGTGATTAGTGTATCTATTTGTACGAAACTGATTCTTCATTTATTTCATTCTCATAGTCAAATATATATACAAGTACACAATGCTAAGATTAAGGAAGACTAATCTAATCATCCTAAATTAAGTTATACTGATTTACAATCAAATCCTAATCATAATAAATTATGATATTGCACAATATATGATTTGAGATAATTATGGGATAGCCCCATAATTATCGTAACAGTCCCCCGCAGTCTTAGCGGAAGGTTCTCGTATGATAAGACGGTCCCTGATCATCAAAAAGTACGCGCGGAAAACCTTTTGTGAAGATGTTGGCAATCTGATAACGGGACGATACATGGAGAACACAGACTTGTCCACGTACAACCTTTTCTGCGGACAAATAGTATATCCATTTCTATGTGTTTTGTGTGTTGATGCTGGACAGGATTATCGTATAAGTATATTGCACTCACATTATCACAATAAACCACGGTTGCCTTTTCAATCGGACAATGTAGCTCTAACAGAAAATTACAAAGCCAACATGATTCAGTAACCACATTGGCTACCCCTCGGTATTCTGCATCAGCGCTCGACCGAGACAACGTGGGTTGTCATTTAGACGACCATGAAATAAGATTGTCCCCCAAGAATACTCAACATCCAGAGGTGGAACGGCGTATGTCCGGGCAGCCACCCCAATCTGCATCTGTATAGGATGAGAGACTCGAAATGGAGGACTTATACAAATGCAAACCAAAATGAAGAGTACCATTAACATACCGCAGAATTCTCTTGAGGGCCCCTATATGCTATTCATTTGGATCATACATGTGTAAACAGACTTGCTGTCTGCATAGGAAATATCGGGCCCTGTGAAAGTCAGATACTGCAAGGCTCCTACTAGGCTGCGGTAATGTGTTGGATCGTTGTATGAAGTACCTGTAGAGTTACTCAATTTGGTCTTAGTATCAACCGGTGTATGTGATGGTTTGCAGGAGGACATCCCGACTTTTTTAATTATTTCCGCGGCATATTTCTTTTGATTGAGAAACAGACCACTTGCATATTGAGTCACAGCAATGCCTAGAAAATAATTTAAAGGACCCAAGTTCTTCATTGAAAATTCTGCCTCAAGAAGGGACATAATAGACTAGCGAAGTGATGTAGATGATGTTGCGAGAATAATGTCATCTACATATAGAAGTATATATGTCATGTCATTTCCCTTCCTATAAATGAACAAAGACTGATCGGACTTGTTGTGAGAGAAACCTAGATTGGAGACAAATCCTGTAAACCTGTTATACCATGCCCTGTGAGCCTGTTTCAAACCATATAAAGATTTTTTCAAAAGGCAAACATAATCCGGATGAGTAGAATCTTGAAAACCCAAAGGCAAGTGTATGTACACCGTTTCTTGTAAGTGGTCATGTAAGAATGTATTTTTGACATCCAACTGATGAATCGACTAGGATTTTAAAAGTGTCATGCTAAGAACAGTCTTGATAGTTGTTAGCTTAACCACCGGACTGAATGTTTCACCACAATCCATGCCAACCTGTTGAGACCTGCCTTCACCAATAAGACGAGCTTTGTATCTCGCAAAAGAGCCATCAGAATTCTTTTTATGACAAAAGACCCACATAGACCGAATTATCTTTGCATTAGATGGATGTGGCACTAATTCTCATGTCTTATTTTTAATAAGAACATCAAATTCGTCTAACATGACAGATTTCCAATTCGGGTATGATAAGGCTGCTTTGGGATTTTTTGGAAGTGGTGACGGTTGGACTGAAGTTGTTAGGTTAAAATGACACTTAGGTCAAAAAATTCCATATGTTGCACGGGTTTCAATGGTCTGAGGTTAGGGAGTTGGGTTGTCGGGTATGCTAGTGGGCTGAGTAGCTGACCGAGGTTGGGCTAAAACAGTGGGCTGGGTGAGTATCACGGGCAGGGAGCAGAGGTCTCCCTTTGTTGGGCCTTCCCGCTACTAAATGTGGACTGGGCCGAGATCGAAGGAAGAGAGGCAGTGACCTCTGCTCCTCGGACTAACCCAGTCACATTTTGTGGTTGGGCTGGGACGTTAGGCAATGGTGTTTGGGCTGGTCCCACACTGTTTTGGATGTTTAAATAGTGATTCAAAATCGAATGTATTCCATCATCCAAAAAATCATATAAAGGTGGGGATGCCACATGTGATTTAGCAAAAGGGAATGTAGACTCATCAAAAATGACATGATGAGAAATAATGATTTTCCCATTTGTCATATCATAACACTTATATCCCCTATGATTTTGTGGGTATCCCAAAAACACACAAGGAGTGGAACGGGCCTGAAGTTTGTTAATAGTTGTGGATGGAAATAAAGGATAACACAAACACCCAAAAACCCTCAAATGTGTAAAAGATGGGAGACGGTGGTACAACATTTGTGTAGGTGACACATTGGAGAGCAGTTTTTTAGGAAGAATATTTAAAAGATATGTGGTCATTTGAAGTGCATGGTGCCAAAAATTTGGTGGTGTGGACAAATGCACAAGGAGAGTGCGAACCATATTGTTAATTGTTCAAATTTTTCTTTCGGCTTTCCCATTTTGTGGTGATGTATATGGGCATGAAAGACGCAAAGACATCCCATTTTGGTGACAAAAATTATTAAATTGGACATTTATGAATTCCCCTCAATTGTCACATTGAAAATATTTAATGGATTTGTTAAATTGAGTTTTGATAAAAACACTAAATTATTTAAAAATGGTATATGTTTGTGATTTATTTCCTAAGGGAAATGTCCACAGAAAATTTGAATAATCATCTAAAATGAGCATATAATATTTATGACTTGTAGAACTCAAAACTGGTGATGTCCACATATCACAATGCAAAAGATCAAATGGCATAAGGGCATAAGGGCATGTGAAGTAGATGATGCAAAAGGAAGCTTAACATTTTTTCCAAACACACAAGTTTGGCAAACAGAAGAGTCCAAAAGTTTGTTACAAGAAAATAATTTATTCTTCCTAATATTATTGAAAACTAGTGCTCCTGGGTGTCCCAACCGATTGTGTCATATAATAGGAGAAATAGCAGCAAAGGTTGATGGTTTGGTCATGCGATTGTTGGAAACAATGGTGATGGAATACAAGTCCCCGTGCTATTACATCTCATTAGTGGCATCCCCGTCTGAAAATCTTTCACAGAAAATTCAAACGGATCAAAATTCACAGAAATATTGTTGTCAATTGTAAAACGTCGAACATGTATCAAGTTTTTAATCAGTTTTGGTGCATGTAAGACGTTTTTCAAATATAATGGTGAGTGTGGAAGGGGTAGTTTTACTTGACGAATACCATGAATTGGAATTTTCTGCCTACAGCCGACAACAATATTTTTATTAATGTTCATATTAAAATAAGATAAGAGATTATCTTGAGATGTCATCATGTGGGACGTAGCCCATGTGTCCATGTACCACAACTCATCTGGAATATTTAGATTCATGTTGTTCATGGCTTATTCAATGTCAGTGGGTGCATAGCCAACAGAAGATGGTGCATGGGCCGCAAATGCATGTTGTGGACGAGAACCTAAAATTTTAGGCTGACGATTTGAAGAAGGAGACCTAGCCCATGTCGACGTTGGATAGGGGCATGGCGGGGCAGCCCACTGTTGGGCCTAGGCCTACGGTGGGTACTGCTCCCACTGGTTTGCGACGGGCTGGGCTTGGCAACTGCCCCGACTGGTTGGGCCGCCACTGACCCGACTGGTTGCTACCGTCGGGTGGTTGGCCGCCGCCCCTACCCCATCCCTTTCCACCATTATTTTTTTCTTTTTGATTGTTACGGTTTGACCCCTATTTTTTACCATTATTGTTTCGATTTCCATTGCCACCCGAACTAGAAATTTGTGGCTGAAAATCCACGAAAAATGAATTGGTGGAGATGAGGGCAGTTCCGGTGGTGACTGCTCCGGAGGATGCCTGTTTTGCTTTCCGTGTTTCCTTGAGAATCAACCTCGAACGAGCCTCATAAAATGGAGGCAACGGATTACTCTGTTGAATGAATGTAGCAACTCCGTCATACTATTCATTCAACCCTGCAATCAATTGAAGAACCAACCTCTGATTTGTTACCGGCGAACCAACATTAGAAAGTTGGTCGGCAAGTACCTTCAATTCTTGACAATAGGCGGCCACATTTGAGAAGTCGTCTAATTTAACGTTGGTAAATTGGTGTTCAAGATATACAGTCCTCGAAAGTTTGTTATCTTGAAAAATATTTTGTAAACATTCTCATGCCTGTTGAGCCGTAAAGTTCGGATCTAATATGATATGCAAAAGATCTTTGGAGATAGTGCCATAAATCCATTGAAGGACTATAGCATCGAGACGGGACCATAACTTTTTGTCTAACCCAGTGGTGTCCGATGATGACTCGGAAGGTATGATATGGTCTATTACCTCATATGCGCGGCAATAAATTTTGAATAATTCCGCCCAAGAGGTGTATTGCCATTTTTCCATCTCAAGTGTTATGAAAATAAAGTTCTTAACGTTGTTTACGGCAAGAGCTGGATGAAATGTTTATTTGTTGGCCATACTTTTCCACGAACAAGCAAAACAAATGGAAGGATAGAAAATTGTTTTGTGTTTGATGAAAGTGTAGTAAAGAACCCTAAGTGTCGGCTAGGGTTTTTGGAGAAAAGAAAGTGATAGCCGAAGGGGGTTTTAGGGTTATAGAAGTTGTTTTAGGTTTAGGATTATAAAAAGTTGTTTTAGGTTTAGGGTTTTTTTAGGAGAAACCCTAGTTATGGCCGAGAAAGAAGAGGGGGGGAAATATGAAGGAGGGAAAAGGTGTTTTCGGCTAAGAGAGAAAACCGAAGGGGAGAGGGGTAGGGTTTAGGGCAAATAATTTTTGGCTCTTGATACCATGTAGGAAATTGATTCCTTGATTTATTTCATTCCCATAGTCAAATATATATACAAGGATACAATGCTAACATTAAGGAAGACTAATCTAATCATCCTAAATTACGTTATACTAATTTACAATTAAATCATAATCATAATAAATTATGATATTACACCATATATGATTTGAGATAATTATGAGATAGCCATAATTATCCTAACACTATTTATGTATGAAATATGGCTTGAACATCTCAAATGGAAGTAGCAAATTATGGGTAAAAAGTAATAGCACTAAGGAGGAGAAGAAGAGGAGGAGGATCAACAAACCTTTTTTTTTAAGCTTGCCAGTACACTGACTACCAGTTAAATAATTTTTTGAAAAATTAAATACAACTCAAGTAGTATGATAAAAATTGATTAGCGGGGTGCAATTTCTACGTGGAGATAAGTCCTGGTGGACCAATGGGCTTAAAAAAAAACCCATACGTTTTAACTATTTTTGATCTCGTTGTTTCGCAAATTCTATCAACTGTTGGGATACAAAGTGGTCGAAGACTTTTATAAAGACCTAATTAGTTAAGACACTTATTTTTTATGTTAATTATTGTTAGACCATCATAAGCCTCTCTTCTCCACCCCATAGTCAGATATATCTTTCAACGAGGGGTGAATTTATAGAATAAATATGGGGCACGTGAATTCATAGTCTTTTCGTTAAATTAGATATTTTATATGTATATATTTTTAAAAATTAGTATAATATTATATGTTTGCACCCATGTTACAAGAAGGCTAAATGGTACACTTTGTCGAATGTTATTTATCTAGAGGATTAGTGTTCAATTTTCACTTAATAGATTTTTTTTTCTTCTTTTTTTTCTTTTTTTTTTAGTGGTGCGTCCATGTTCTAAAAATGTTAGATTCACATCTGCGTCCAACTTATATTTGGTAACATTTATGTACATGACAAAAGTTATAGTAAAGAGGAAGCCGATATCTTGATAATTAGCAAAATGATAGAAGTACTTCTATTAAAATTTGAAAATACAAATACTGAAAGAACATTGGTAGGCCAACAAAACTCATCTCTATTGTTACATCCGACCTTGCCCTAATTTAGGTAGAAGTAGAACTTAGTCATTTTATTTTTTTCCATAAGAGGAAAAGGAAAGGAAAACACAAAACCAAAGACAATTAACCACACATAATGCATATTGTGTTGGCCGGCATCAATATATGATCCTTTAGCCGCATCCGTAGGTAAAACGAATAACATCGTAGTAACAATATTTGCAATATCTATCATAGCAGTCACTGTTCGACCGGCAATATCCACCGCAACCACTTTGCAAGCTTTTACCAATTAGTTTTGATTCGAGTTCTGCTAAGTCTCTCGCAGCAAGTATTGTCACTTTTGGAGAGTGAGCCAAATAAACTATAATCCATACAAAAGATCAAGTGTCAAAATCAATATGTTACATCATTATTGTTCGAACGTGTAAAAGATTACACATATATATTGACATATGTAATAAACTTACATAGATATATGTATATACTTCATCTGATTCATTTTATTATATATGTGTCATAGTTTAAATAATGTGGAGTTTAAAGAATAAGTGAGACTATTGAATCTTGTGGATTTAAGTTTAAAATGTGTTTGATGTATGTATCAAAATATTTTTTGAATCTTGTGGTTTTAAGTAGGGGAATCCAATGTAATCATATTCATCTGAACTAGTAAGTACTTTCAACGCGGAGTATAAATTTATGTGTAAGAATTTAATAAAATTATAGCAATAAATAATAAATTTCAATCCAAAACTTTTAAATATAAGGGATTCAATGGTAAAAATCTTAAAGATTAAACTCATAGAATTTAAATTCTGGATCGGCGTCTGCAGCTGAATGTTAGAATTAAAGAATTGCTACTAAATATGAAAAGTAACATATTCTTCGGAATAGTTAAAAAAAGGTAAGACACATTAATTAAAATAGAGATAGTACTGTCAAATAAAAAGAGAATGAAGTGTAGAACAAGCTGATTTACCAGACATCACCATAAGCACAACAGTGAAATAGAAAGCATAATTGTGAGCCATGACAACAGTATTAATTACTAATATTGAGAAAGATAAGAGAACTATGTGCTATTGCAGTGCAATTTTTTGCTACACGAAGGGCCATGAATTTATAGGCCTCTCTCCCTCATATTTCTCCCTATCTTATTTACAACTTGTATTTAACTAAGTTACTTTTATCAAGTTAAATCAATTTTATTCAAGAATAAGGGGAGGATTAAATCCGGATGGTGAGCACCTCTTTAGTAGAGATTCCCTCAATTAATGGCATGTTAATTAGTTACCAAGTGGGAATCATGTATAAATTTTTATTTAACCTCGATTAACAAACCAAAATAGTACTATTACAAGTGGCTTATGCACTATTCCCTCCTACCCATTTTATCTGTCATGATTACTACAATATTATAAAAGAACAAATAAAGTAATTAAAAGTTAGTAAGAATTGGACGGGTTGGGTTATGATTTGTATTTTAACCCATTTCGGTCCAACTTTTTTCAGCCCTAGTAACTTTTGGTTGGTCAATAACTCACTCATTTATTAACTCAACTTATTTTGACCCGCTCAACCCACCAATTTAACACACCTATACCTTCACCTAAAACAATTTACCAAAAAAAGAAGTAAAGAAAAAGAAACTAAAAATCAAAGAGTGTTCGTTATTTTTCTTTTTTTTCCTCTTCTTCGTATGCTTTTCCTGTCCTTAAGTTTCATGTTTAGTTATTTCTTTCTCGTTTCCACACTTTCCAATGACTCGAACCATGAACCTACAAGTCGTGGATGAAAGTGCTTTATCAGTTGAGCAATCATCACTTGTCTCATTCTCATAATATCAATCTTTTAACGAAGCAGAATTTTCACATATTTCGATTTCAAGAACTATGGTATAAATTAGGGATGAGCGGGTCCGGGTATTCTAACATTTTTTAACTACCCGGACCCTACCCGGTAAAAAGATCGATTCCTAAATTTACTATCCGGAACCTACCCGTAGCAATCATTACCCCCAGGGTCCGGGTAGGTTCCCGGGTACCCTGTAAATAAAAAACACAAATTAAGCAACAATTTTTAAGCCTATGAGAATAAAAAAGAGTTCTAAAATAATTTCATCAAGTAGTTTTTTAGCCTGCAATCGGAGTTTTTAGTACCCTTATAAGAAGTTTTAGAAAACTTATTCATTTTAGAAAAGCTAATTCTGTAACCAAAACCTAAAATTACAAGCCAAATTTGACACTCAATTAATTGAACGTGTTGATTTCAAAATAAATTTGAAAATATCTGAATTAAACTTATTTTCGTGTTCATAAGCTCTTCGATACAAAAGAAAAGCTTTATTATACTAGTAAATCCCTAAATTTCATCTTCACAACTATAAAAATATACACAAATTTTAAAAATAGATTTACATTTCAAATAAAAAAGTAATACAAATTGAAGATGAGTATCGCCTGAAATAGAACAGAAGCATATGATATTAAAAAGAAATTGAAGAGTTAGATATGAACCCATATGCATTTTAGGAATGACGTGAACACAACCAAGGGAGAGAAAGATGCAAAGGTGAAGCTTCAATGACGACAACGATGAAAATACCTGAGAGAAAGCTTCAACAACGACGACGATGAAGCTCGGTGGTGTAGCTAAAACGTCATTGTTATTGAGAGAGTTTTGAGTGTTTTCTCTTAGGGCACAAAGAGCATTCTAGAATAAAGGGGTGAAAAGGCTAAAATATTTACGTCTTGGGGTGGGGAAAATCAATATGTAGGCATGCAACAAACAATTTTGAAGAAAGTTAAAAGTGGTCCAAATGTTTTTAAAAAAGTAAAAATATTTATATTTTATAGGTTCCGGGTATCGGTTCCGGATCCGGGTACCCTGTCTCTATTTGCCGGAATCGGAACCGGACCTGACATTGATCGGTTCCTAATTTTACTATCCGAACCCTACCCGTTATTATAATATATCTACCCGAAACCTACCCGTTAGTGTTGGTTCCGGTTGGGTATCTGGGTACCCTGTACCTGTGCTCACCCCTAGTATAAATCCGCTTTATTTTTCTTTATTTTTATTAGCTTATTTTTAAAAAAAATCAAGTGAGGGAGACCCATAAAAGGTGTGAGAGAAGACTGAATAACGGAGAACACTGAAAGCATGATTCAGGAGAGGTTGCATATTTTAAGTTAGTGTTATTTAGATTAAAACAAATATAAATAATATCAAAGTTCACATATGTTGGAAATTTGTCTTTGGTGGGGGTTGCATCCACCCATATTTGCAACCACCCATATTTAATGACTTAAACACTAGGGTTCCGCATGTGAGGCTTTGTCTCTTCACACGTGCATAATCTACTAAGTGAGTAGATGACCATAGGGCCAAAGATCGTCAAATTTATTAAGAAATGAAAGAAATATTGATCCACGAAGTAAGGTGTTTGAGGCATGAAAATATGGTGTGGGACAAATCTACCACATCGGTGGAAAAATGAAGAATTGTTCTTTTTATAAGCCTCAAAAATGAATAAGGGTTTGGGACACCAATGGGTAACCCATGTGTTTGAAGGAGGGAGGACATAGGTGTGCTTGGGTTCGAGGCTAAGTCGTCCGGTCTTGGGCTTTGGGTTCGGCCATTACTTGACTGAATATAACTCCTCACTAAGTGTCATTACATGGCTATTAAAAGTCATTAGTTGGCTAGTTGAGAGGTTGAGGGCAGTATGAAAAAGAGAGCAAGAAAAGAACATAAACTCTTCCTTTTTCTCTAAATTTTTCATTCGTCAGAATCAACCTATTTGTTTTGTAGTGTTGATAAGTTGTTGTTTTATTTTGTGAGACTATTGCCCGCTAACGTAAAAACATATATACGGGGCAATCTTGTCTTAAAGACAGAGAGTCATCTCTCGACTCAGCCACAGTTGTAACAATCCATATTTAGTGTTTCTTGATTTCAGGTTATTAAGATTCAAGACTCAACAAGTTTGCGGCAATTATAATCTTGGTTGGTTTATCCTTTCGAATACTTGTAATATTTATTTACTTTCCGTACTGCTTTGACTCTAACAATTAAATCCAACAATATATTTTTGTCATATAAGATGCCATTGAAGGAAAGTGGGAGGAAAATTACTGGAGATTCCCAAGAAAATCAACTTGATTAATTAAACAGAATTATTAATTAAATTTAATAACAACTTGATTTAAATTCATAGCTTCCCAATGCATTATGATCAGTTGACTTGACTAATGTGCCTCAACTGGATCTCCAGTTTAAAAGAATTTAGTAACTAATAGTAATATTATTTCATATGTAGAACTTCTCAAGTTTCCGATTTCAAAATTGTAAATCCACTAAACAAAATAAATCTATACTTGGAATCGATATTTTATCCGACCAGTTAGCTTTGTAAATGTTACTTATTTTTGTATGTTGATATACTACTAAGCTTTTAATCAAATTAACACTTAAATGAAAGTTAACTATTTGATTATTTTTAAAACTTACCACATAAGGCCTGTTGATAATAGTATATGACATGGCAAAACCAAATGATTAGTTCTAATTAATTGTACTCTTCCCGTCTTAAACAAAACCGTACTCCATCTGTCTCAATTTATGTGATACACTTTCTTTCTTAGTCTGTCTCAAAAAGAATGATATTTTTCCTTAGTATGCGTTTGGACATGCGATTTCATCTCATGAGATGAAATCAACGTCTGGACATGCGATCTCATCTCATGAGATGAAATTCCAAATCATCCAAAAGGCATGATTTGGTATTCCAAATCATGATTTCAATTTTTTTTAAAATGTAAAAGTTGACCCATAAGTTTATATTTTGTAAAAATATATCCATAAGTTGGTAGATATATTTACCAATCATGTTTACCAACCATTTATATCAAATATTAAAAGATCTACAAGTTGATAGTATATTTATAAAAAAATTACTCTTACCAACTATTTGGGAGGATTATATTAAAGAGTAGTTACACTACAACTAATGTTCAATTTTCCATTTTATTGAACTAAAGTTTGATCAATTGATGTGGTATTTTTTAGAAAGGAATTCTAGTAGCATTTTAATTTTGTTATAAACTATGACTTGCTTATTTGGTAAGATTGTATAAGAATTGGAAAAGTTTTTATGGTTTTCACAACTTGTGGGTTTTATGTCTATAAGAAAAAATACAACTTAAGAAATTCAAATTGAATGTCCAAACAAAACTTCAACTTCAAATCGTCGTGCTTTCATCTCATTGTTGACACCCAATTTTGGCCCTCCACGTTTTAAATTAACTAGTCAAGCTTCTCGAATTACAAGCAGAGCGAAATACGTATTCATAAAAGCCAAAATATTTCTTAACTAGTTTTAATGTTATTTTTGCAAATTTATTTGGAACATATATTATATATTTTACATATAATTTTAAGTATTAATTATGTTTAAAATAAGTATTTAATTTAGTACTTATCTCAAATTTTCAAATTAAAGTCATTTGCGATTTAATTACCATAAGTAGTCCGTATTTTAAAAAATGGTTAGTTTTACCTTATTTGAGTCAAAAAGCTTGATTGATTAATTAATTAAATAGTTGGTCTTAATTTCATTTCAATTTCGCTTTAATTGGGTCATTTTGTCTCATACTTTGGCCACTTTCACTCCCAAAGCAACAGCCGTTATAAAACGCTATGATTAAACGCTAAAAATAATTTTTTTTAAAAAGAGTAAAACACTCCCTAAAGTTTATTTTTAAAGTAAAATATATTTTCTTTTTAAAATAAATTTGCCATGAATAAACTTCTTTCGAACTTTATACGTATAACTCCTTAAACGCATTTTTTACAAATAAGTTATACAATTTTTAGCCATAAAATGTTAGATCTGTAGGTAAACTGCATTGGGCGAATTGTTAATACCGAGGTGCTTAAAACCCTCCTCGGGGATCACCAGAACCCTTACTCTTTTCTGTAGACTTTTTAAAGGTTTTCAAAAAACATTAACCTTTAAATTGATTTCCTAATTCTCATTTAATAAATTAGGTGGCGATTCTGTTTGTTCACGACAAACGTCAAATTACTAAGTAGCTTTTACGCACGAGTGTAAAAGTGAACTATAATACTTATGATTTCAAATCATATCCAAACGACTACTTGTTTTGCAACAATTTAACTTTAACCTTTACTTTTTAAGCTTAACGGGATGATCTATAACCACACAAATATCTTTGACTTATTTTAGACCACAAGATTCAAAAGCCTTCTTTATTTTTTAAACTCCGTGCTGAGTCAAACTAAGGCTGGGCAGTAGGCCGGGTCGGCATGATCCCGACACGGCCCGTCCCGATACCTGCCCCGCCCCACCCCGATCCCCGCTAAAAAAAATTGGTGTCGGGGTTCGAACTCGGGACAGGACATGGGCTCGTCCCGCCAATCCCGATAGGACCCGCCCCGCCATCCCCCTCCCCCTTTGCAAAAATAACCGTTGCAAAACGACCAAATTTCAATTTTGGTTGTTGTGCAACGGCTATAACGGCCATTCCCCCCCCCCCCCTTAATATTTAGTATATTTACACTCTAACCTTATTTCTCAACTATAAATACCTCACTTTTCTCACAAATCTTCCAACCATCTCTCTAATCTCTCAATTTTTCTCTCTACAATTCTACATTGCCTACTAAATATATTTTTTTTTGTTCATTTATATCAAAGTTCAAAAATTGGGAGTGAAGTTGGCAACTAGCTTGAGGATCATCAATCGAGCAAAGTTTCAATTTTCAACATCGATTACACGTCGACGTTACGTCGACGTTTTGTACCTTTGTTCCTTCTTTAAATTATTATTGTTACTTAATTTTAATTATCGTACTTAATTTTATTTACATAATTATAATGGAACACCTTGGACATATGATTAAGGATAAGGGTAAGGGTACTTCTTCTAGTAGGGGTAATAAGGGTAAGGGTACTTCTTCTAGTAATCATATTCCTGGTCCCAATGATTTGATTGATTTCACTCATATAGATAAAACTTCTTTTTTAATGATATATCATTAGATGATGAGGTATAATCTGCATCTAAACCAGACTTTAATTTTGACGATAATGTAGATGACACACCCACTAGTACACCTCAACCTCAAGCTCAGACTGAGTCTCAGCCTCAAACTGAATCCGGAATGCCTCTTATTCCCCCTAGTATGAGTCGAGGCCCCATACAATGAAAATTAAAATCAGCTGCATTGGATATTTTTGATAAGGACAAAGAGAATCAAGTAGTTAGATGTAAAATTTGTAAAAATATTTATAAATTTAAAACCGGAAAAGGTCAAGGTGGGACGAAAGGCTTATTGAGATATGTACAAGGCGAGCACACAGCTAGATGGAATCAATACCAGGCTAAAAATTCTAATGTGCCAGCTGAGTCAGAACAAGGTTCACATAGTGTCCCCGACCAAGTACAGGGCCAAATTAACCCAAAGACGAGGGGAATTTTTGGTCCTAAATATGATAAACACAAAGATAGGGAAAATATAGCAAAATTAGTTGCGGTGGAGAGTTTGCCTTTTGCATTTTCTTCCTCTCCTGGTTTTATTCATTACATTAAAGAAATGTATAATCCTGCTTTTAACGATTTTCCTAGATCAATTGGTAGAAGAGACGTTTTTAAATTTGCAAATAAATATCAACAGTATTTACATTATGCTTATATCATTTTAATGGCAAAGTGGCTCTCACTTCTGATATATGCCATAGTACTAACGGTAATGATTATTTAATTGTTACATGTCATTGGATAGATCAGACTTGTCTATGCAAAAACGTATTTTAGCATATAGATATATTGATGATAGGCACACTGGAACTTTTATTGCACAAAATATTCATGAAATTTGTGATTATTATGAAATAATTGATAAAATTATGATTATTACATTAGATAATGCTACTTTTAATGATTATGCTATAAGACTTTTAAAAGTTCTATTAACTCCATATTTTTCTGATTATTTCCATATAAGATGTGTGTGTCATATTTATAACTTAGTTGTAAAGGATGGCCTAAAACTGTTTTAAAACATTCTTGATAAAATACAATTTGCTATAAAGTTTATTTTTAAAGGTAATAAAATACAAAGGCGCAAAGAGTATAAAAAACTTGTCGCGGTTGTGGATTACCTTATAGAAAAGTTTCTGAAGAAGTAACGACTAGGTGGAATTCTCTATATGAACAACTACTTGTTGCTTACGATTATAGAAGACATATAACTTTATTATTTAATGTCCATAATAAAAATCTAAGGGATATGCTTGTAGATAATGATTGGAAATTTTTTTTATACCTTATTGGATTTTTAGAGAATTTTTTTGAAGCTACTAAAGAATTTTCTGGTATTTATTATCCTACTATTTCAACTATGTTATTTTATATAGCTCTAATATTTTTGTTACTTAATGAATATATGAAAAAACTAACTTATAAGACATCTATTGAAAAAATATTTAAAAAATTAAAAAAATATTTTTTTTCTATTCCCAATATTTATATTATTGGTGATGTATTAAATACGACTATTAAAGTAGACGGTTGTAAAACACTTGTTGAAACGATTTATGATTGTATAGAAGTACTTCCAACAGACCTAACTGAAGAACCAACTAAAGAAGAAGTTATGTCTAGTATACACAATGAATGCAAAAATATATATATGTATTACCAACAAGAAAGTGCAAATAATCAACTGGCTTCTGTGCCATCGTCTACTACTTCGTTGCAACCTTATAAAAAACATGCGGTTTCTGTTGCTAGTATTCAAGGCCTTAGAAATAAAATGTTTAGTGGTTCAACTTCTTCACAAGTTAGCGAATTTGATATTTATGTTTTGCAGGGTGTTGTACCGTACGAATTAATTGTCAATGATGAAGGACATGAAGAAATGCTGAAATACTGGAGGGACAATGAGAAGATATTTCTGACACTAGCAAAGATGGCCCGAGATGTGTTGAACATTCAAGCGTCATCAACAACGTCTGAAAGCGCTTTTTCTGCGGGAAGATTTCAAATAGGCGAGCACAAACATTCATTGGCGGGAGACACATTGGAGATTGCAGTTCTATTCAGAGATTGGATTTGAGCGGAGCGTAGAAGGTGCGGTCAACCGGAGATCAACGAAGAAGAAAACTACAACTACAACGAAATCTTGTCCGAGGGAACAAGAAACGACGTCGAACAATTTGACCAACAACTTTCAATTCCAATCGAAGATCCTCAATACATTGTGAGGAAATTAAAAAAAGTATGATTAACTATGTAATTTTTTTTAATTGTTATTTTACTATGTGATTTGTAACTTTTGAACAACACCACAAAGTTGCAATTTTCAAATTGTATTACAAAAAATTATATTTCTATTAAATAATATAAGAGGCACAAAAACAGTCTTTGGATGTTTTTATTATACTATCTTGTTCGATTATTGAAGTGTTTATATATATTATTTTTTTAAATTAAGTGTCTAAAAAAACAAAATCCCCCTACCGATCGGACCCTGCCCCGTCCCCCAACACCGGTCCCCTTTTCCGGCGAAATGTGGGATGAGATGGGACATCTGCATGTCCCGCTAATCCCGCCGGAGCCCCGGTCCCGACCCTTCTCCCGTCCCTTCGTGACCCTTCCCACCGAGATTGGTCCCGCCCCGCCCTGACCCACTGGCCACCCCTAACTCAAACTCTATCACATAAATTGATAAAATCAAGTTGAGAATTAAATTGGTTCAACGTTTAAAATATTTTTAATTATAATGTACTATGATTAATAGTGCTTTATGGGGGTGTCAAACAAACAGGTTTGGACTTGATTAACCTACCTAAAGGTTATTTGGTTATGATTAGCTAGGTCAAGATAGTGTTAATAATGAGTTATAGTCCAATTCGACCACTTTTTAAAAAATGTTTTGTTTCTTTATTTGTATTTTTATAATTTGTTTAATAATAATAAAAAAAACTAATAGAACTCCATCTTCTTTATTATGGCTTTTGCTAACATATTCAGATATATTTTGGCAAGTTTTTAATGGTTAATTTGTGACACATTCGGCCCAACTTTTTAATGAATTGATTTTGGTTTGTGCCTAACCTGACCCACCATGAAAATATGTCTAGACAACCTGCCAAAACTTACGAATTAAGTAATTATATTTTCTTAGGCTAATTTTATCACCCTTCCTTTATACATGTATATTTGATTTATAAATACACACTGAATTAGTTGACTCATCGTAGGAGGGTTAGACCCGCTAGAGTAGACATAACATGAAAAAGTAAACAAGTCATGTATCATACAAGCCCCCTTAATTTTGCATATACGCAAATGGTGTTTAAGTTAATACACTGTCACATGCATTTGCCAAGTTAGAGGAACAAGTTGGCCTACTCTTCAGAGATAGCATATTAGCAAAATAATCATTTTAATTGACAATGCAAGTAGAGATTAACAAGTAGTAAAATGATGGTTATCAGCGAAATTAGAGATGCAAGTTGGCCTCAACATTACCTTCTTATTGCTGAATTATCATTTATTATAAAAATAAAGGGCATCTCAAAAGGAAGTAATAGGAATTGAGCTCTTGCACATGAGAATCAGACCAATAGGCAGATTTACACTGGCCTCCGCCCCCGCGCGCGAGAGATATACATGAGGTTATTTTCTTCATCAATTGATTTTTATTATTTCTGCTCCTAATTATATTTAAAAAGTTTGTTGAATTATGAGAGATACATCTTTACCGGTAAAAGTATTCTTAAGAATAGTGTCGTTGACACACCTCAAGCTAACAAAAAAAATTGTCTATTTCCATGATTATTTAAACAATTTCCCAACACCAGTTTCAAGAAAAGGGTACATTTTTCCTATTGATTGCTATATTTCTATTTAAGACAGTAGGCTTTTAGCGAGATGAGTTCCTCTCTAGCAACTTTCCCTTCAGTTTCCTTCAAATGGATTAATAGATGGATTTCAAGTATAAAATATACATTTTGATGATTTGTATTCATTTTAACCTAGATAACACTAACTATGGCATAAAATTCAGGCCTACACAATTTGAGGAACAAAATAAATATATATAAGTACTAGAGCAGAATGCACAGGCCCAACATTTTAGACATTAGAACGATTACTATTTTTTTAGGATGTGAACAAACATGTAGATTGTATCTACGATACATAGTTATAATTTCAAAAAATTACAAAACGTAGCTACATTTTGAGTTTTGTAGCAAAAGAATTTTTTGTATCAATAGATTCTGCTTTGTATCCCGGAAGGGAATGCAACAATAGAGAAAGATTCTAACTTAACTTGCTGCCTTTATGCTCCAGGAGTTAAGTGACCCATAGGCATCCTCTAGTCCCCTTGAAAGAGGAAAGGGGCCTAAGCCTGTTTAGTTCCATCTCCTTGAGTTTCAATTGGAATGCTAGGGGTTGGAGTCCTAGGGAGTTTTCTATATTTTGTATTTAAAATCTTGTATATCTAGATAAGTATATGCTTAGTCAAAATATATGCTATAGAATCTTTGTTGTATTCTGATCAATCCTTTTAGTAAAAGATTGGGCCGAGTACACAATATACATGTATAACTGTATGTGCTGATACAACTCCTTCGCGCTATTTCAACTGATACCCACCTGATACATCTGATACCCGACGCCTGATACAACTCTTTCGTTGATACTAGCTTGATACAATAACTATAACTATGTTTCGTAAATACGCAAAGTATAGCTATATTTCGTGATTACGCTCTAAACTATAGCTTCTAATGAAATTTTCTCTTCTTTTTACTGTGTGGTGGTTTGGACTTTGGAGCAGCTATTTGGATATACTAACAAAGTCATAAATATGAGCTTGATTTAGGGTGTGTTCGGTATGGAGGGAAACATTTTTCAGTTTTTTCATGTTTCGTTGGTAAAAAAATTTGAAAAATATTTTTTTGTAGAAAAACAAGTTCCTTAAAAAATGAGGAAAATAACTTTCATAATAAAGGTAGTGAAAACAAGTTCGACAAATTGCATTACACGTTGATTGTGTCATCCCCATCCAAAAAAATAAGTAAAAACCACTTATTTTTCTCAAAAATATTTTCCAAAAAGCATATTCCCTCTTACCGAACACACCCTTAGTTATGAGGATATGAATATTATTGGACATGTTGCCGTTACTAATGTCTTCTCAATCATACAATAAAACTAAAATATCCCTCTAATTTACTTGGGAAGGACGGGGTAGAGCAGGATTCAAAAAAGCTATTCTATTGGAATATACCTTATTTGTTCTCTGTAATTAACATAAGAAAGGTTCAATTATCTTAGAAAGTTTTTGAGAATTGAGTGGCATCCTATTTCCTGCTACTCGTTGCAACGTTTTGTAGTCATATCTTCCTTTTGGTGAATATTGTTAGGTATTCGTTCTATTTCTTGGAACTCCCTCTTTTTAAAGAGTCAATTTGGTCAGGAATTGAGTTTATTTTCATTGGATTGTTCTTATACTCTTATATTTTCAAAATCCGGTGATGACTTGAGCATGCATAATCATAAATCATCCTTAGTTCCTCCAATAAACTGTGTTTGCGCTACGTTCATACCAAAAAACTTCCATGGAGGGACTCATGACAGATCAAAAGGCCAAACAACTAGAGGACTATAGGCACTATTGACACCCAGCAGGCTATCTTCTACTGAATTATCATAATGTTACCTTTCTTTTTTTGCCTAATAAATCTTTAGCATACATTCATTATACATCATGTTAGCGAAAAATGCCATTAACTAACTTCGTCTCCCTCAGTTGTCTAAATTCACCTTTTCATTGCTCGTTTAAGAAAATTTCTTTTATAAACGAAAATCATACAGTTTGAAACTTGATGAATAACAATCCCGTCTCTCACAGCACTCCACTTACCTAACATGTTTTTTTCTGCAGTAGGATTTGAACTAGTAATGTGCACCTAACCCGCACATCAAGTGTCATTACTACAAGATCAAAGCATTCTACAATAATGCCCAGGTACCAATTTCGGTGGATTTGGTTGTACGGTTGTAAAAAAAGAAATTCCAGTCAATCCCGCTTTTCAAGTAGGTCAATGAATACTAGTTAAATTCTACAAAAGTCCAAACATATACTCAACAAGAAGCTTTTCACAACAGTCTCATTGTTATAAAGCTCATAGGCAATGGAAAACCAGCAACATGAGAAAGGAAGACGGTAGACTAAAGTACTTTGCACATGATCTCGAGCCTTAAAGACCATTTTATTGCCAAACACAGGTTTCCTGCAATGCCACAAGTCAATGTACAATATAAGTACAAGTTTAATGCACATGAATACATCATAACAGAAAGTTGCAATCTTAACAAATGCAATGTTCATTCTACCAAACTTTTTTTCCTTTTGAGAAGGAAATTCTTGCCAAACACTTTGAAACTAAGTAGGAAAAGAGCCACCCCCAATTTAGCATGATAATGAAATCCACAAAAGTCCAAATACAAACCAGCATCACAATGAACTTGAAGATATGAAATGACAAAAGTTAAATTAACAAGGTCGAATGCATCGACAGCTTAAGAAATCTAACTTTTTCAGTGACAACTCATGCTGCCCAGAAACAAAACTAATAAAAAATAAAGAAGAGTTTGACTTCGATAGTTTCTTTTGTTTTATGGATAAATTGTAGCTTCCTTAGTGAAGTGATCAAATATTGGTGCAGTATACCATCGATTAAACAGTAGAATTCAGTTTGTGAGACAATTATTATAGGGGTTCAGGCTCATGTTTTGGTTGATGGGGAAAGGCAGCAGCTAGCCAGAACTTGAAAGTCAATACACATCAACCATCAGTTCATTGCCTTTACAAAGGGCTCAGTGGATTCACAAGTTCAAACAGTGAAGAAATGCCCATGGACAATTTCAATACCAATGAAGCTTGTAGTACTTGGAAGAAAATTCTGAAATTAATGAAGCAGCTTGGAAACTGAGAGGAAAATTGGAAAGAAATAGAGCTTAAAAAAAAACCCATGGTTCAGAAAATGACAGGGAAGTACTTGACATAGAACTAAACCACATAAACATCTTATTCTTAAGTTTTGAATACGCTCATCTAAAGAATGATATGTTCAGCAAGGAAATTTGTCAAGAACTGGCATTTTCCTGAACTGCAAGATCTACAACCTTTATACCATTCTTGAGAAATAGAAGTACAAAGAGAAAGCTTGTCCTGAAGATTATGAATGAATTTATGACAACATTGTGATTGTGCGATAAATCATAGACCATGTTATGATTCAGTAAAAAGTCATAATGACTACAAGGTTATTTCAGAAAGCCGGAATGTACCAGGAACTGAACTTACAAGAGTTGATTAAGACACTAGCGTCAATAATTGCATCCGACTATTCTTACTTTGGTTAAAACTCCTCGTTTGTTAACTAATTACCAGCATACGAGATCCGTCTCTCCAAATTTTATCGACTCATTCTAAGAATAACTACCATTTAATCAGTAAATTTTCAAAGGCTTCTGATCCGGATTTCTTGGAAAACGTAAGAAGACACAAGTAGCATAGAGACAGGACGTTTGCTCGAATTTGGATCTACCCCACCCCACCCCACGCGCCAAATCTCGGAAAAAAAACTAGGAAGTTACCACATCTCTAATAACTCGCATAACAAAAAGCAATCAAGTAATGACAGCCTCATATATAATCCCAAAATGATTTAGGTCATTGTAAGTGCCGCATCCATCCCTCTATCATCAACATTGATCAACGAATATATGTTAACTGAACATAAACTGAACATAACTGGGTTTATCGCAAGTTAAAAACTGCTATATATAGTCCCATCCAGACTGTCAGTGGCCAGCAAATGCCAAATCTCCCATAACTAGCCATTACATTATAATTCCTTCAAGTTTCCATTCTCCCATTTTTCGAACAAACTATCCTAAGACTAAAATCTGTAGCATACTGCATGTGTCGAACAAGATCTTGGACTTGAAATTGAAAAAAAAAAGTGAATTTTCGAACTTTGGCAACTTTGAGAATTTCTTCAAAAGAGGCAATTTTAAATTTCCTAAATTAACTTATTGATATAGTTGATAATACTTCATAATAGTAAGCATGTTTTAGGGTTTTTTTAATTGCTCCTCCTTTGGATCATCTGTCTATAGCTCATTTAGAATCAGTTGAGAAGCAATAATCAATAAGTTAATTTACGACATTTAAAATTATCTGTTTTGAAAACAGTCCATTCTTTTTTCGATTTTCAAGCCCAAAATCTTGTTCTACACCTTCAATATGATATGCATCTCAGTTGTTTTATTGAAATTTGTTCGAAAAATGGGAGAATAGAAGCTTGGAGGAGCTTCACCAATTTTAACGGCAAGATATGGGAGGATTAGGCCGTTTTCTAGCCACTGCCAGTGGGGCTGGAGGGTTTTTTAATGAAGGAACCTATATTCAAAAATGCAATATATAGCTCTGATATGGATTTAATGTTCGCTAGCGAGGATAGTCCACATGGAGATATATATTGCAGTTTTAACTGCGATAAACCCAGTTGTGTACAGTATAGTTTTGATGTCCCATTTTCGTGATTTAATTAGTTTTTTTGTATCATTTTAGTTCCAAACTCTTGGAGATAGCCTAGAACCTAGAGCCCATCTGGATGGGCTTATGATTTTTGACTTATAAGCTAAAAGTCATAAGTTAGGAATTCTAGCTTATGGCTTTTAGCTATTTTTTGCTCTTTTGGCTTAAAAACAAGGGCTTAAAAGCACTTTTCAATATGCGATGGGTTGGGGATGAGAGAGAAACTCTAACCACTCTCTAGTTCTATACTCATCCAATGACCAAAACCCACAACCAAACTATGGAGAATTCACCTTCACTACCACCGGATTGCGAGAAAAACCGAATGGACAAAGACAAAAGTCAAAAACATAGCTACAAGGAAATTGTTCTAGAGAAGAATAACACTATTACCACCTCTTACCAAAATGATGACTGCATTTTTTCCCTCGACCCAATAGAAGAGGACCTAGAAAATGCAGATGACCCAGCCTGCCTCTCTGAAGAGGAAAAGAGCAGACTATATCAGCCATGGAAATACTCTCTTATAGTTAAAAGTATTTGGAAGGAAAATTCCTCATCAATCTGGAAACTAAGCTCACAGAAATCTTGGAAGCCAACGGAGCCATTAGTCCTCATTGATCTAGGATGGGACTTCTTCACTGTAAAATTTCTCAAGGCTGAGAACTCTGCAAAAGCTCTAGAGCAGGCCCTTGGTCCGTGTTTGGAAACTTTCTATCTGTGCAAAGATGGGAACCAAACTTCGTGCCGCAGGAAACCAACATTGCATATACTGCAATATGGCTTAGATTACCCCAATTACCCACGGAATTCTATGATACAAAAATCCTGGAGAGAGTGGGTAGAAAAATTGGGAAGCTCCTCAAAATTGATTCTTGTACCTCTGCCACTTTGAGAGGGCCATACACGAGAATATGCGTCCAAATTCCTCTCCAAATCCCGATAACGACTGCTGTTACAATAGGTGGTCATAAACAATCAGTGATTTATGAGGGTGAAGGCATTATATGCAAGAGTTGTGGGCGGATAGGTCATACCGCTCTAAAATGCAATTATATTGTTGCCCCGACCGAAGTGGATCGAGAAGAAACCAACAAGCAGAAGGAAGCATCACCTCAAAAACATGGGTAGTGCAAAACAGTTACCTTTCCCAAAAAGAAAAAGCTCCAAAAAGCAGTTGCAAAGGGAAAGGAAGTCGAGCAGAGCGCAGATGGAAGACATGCCACAGCGCATGTAAAATCCTTCAATGCAGCCACAGGTAAGTGTTCTGAACCCCAACATTTTAATTCTCAGGCGAAAGCCACTGGTGAGATCGCCAGGGATAGTGTCGGCGTCAAAGGGAGAGAGAAAATATGAAAAGTAAAAGAAAGAGGGACTCTTTAGCCACTAGGTCAAAGGTCTACTATGCCTTAAAATCCAGCGTGCAATATCCACATAGGAATGGTGCCCACGTGGACTGGGACCACCCGATATTAACAAAAAACATCAAAGCGGATCTTAAGATCCATAGCCACCCAATACAGGGGCACCATGCCCCACGTGGATCCTAATGTGGGGGCCCACAACTTTTCCCCTAATACATGTTTGGATCATTTTGAGACTCCTCAAAAAATAACCGATCCTCTCTTACATGAGTTTCTTCTGGAACCCAAAAAACGCAAAACCCCATGAAGAACACCAAATCCCCCCATAGTCATTTCGCAGCTACTGATATGACCGTAAATGTCAAATCCAAAGAAAAAGTAGCTCCCACCCA
Organism: Anisodus acutangulus; assembly: GCA_029783415.1. Lineage (NCBI taxonomy): Eukaryota > Viridiplantae > Streptophyta > Magnoliopsida > Solanales > Solanaceae > Anisodus > Anisodus acutangulus. The sequence goes on from CM056490.1 coordinate 45,798,497, forward strand.
TGGGGAAACACAAATGTCCCCAACCTTTTATCTTCCCCAAACCGCCATTTACCCCTCTCTACGCCTACTCAAACCAAAACCACCACCATCACTTCCACCAGCGATTGTCATGGAAAACCACCAACCAAATCTATCCATGCAGACCGAGTTAGTAACGTCGGAATCTCAGTCGATCACTCTTACCACGCCCATTCAATATAGCCCGACCTCCGACATCTTGGTTGGAAATGGCACTTCAGGGAGCTTGTCTCACTCTAAAATTCCAAATGAGTAAGACACTGGTGACCCTTCCAGTACAAGACCCACAATACCTAGCCCAAGTTGTCTCAGAATGGCTGAATCAGGGCCTTGTGAACTAATGCAATACCATTTGAATGGCAACCCTCTTGCAAGCCCAAACATTACCAAACTACCTAGCCACGACGATGGAGGAACTGAACTCCCTCATGAGTCAAGTAAGCCAAACCCTACCCTTCTTCTCAATCGCCACCCCTCAAAGCCCTTCGATGATGATCGATGATGATGGAGTTTGTGCCATGGGCTCCGGAATGGTCCCCTTTCTATTTGAACCAAACATCGACTTCAACTCAGCCAAAGTCCCTAACAGCTGCCTTAGAAACCAAACAGGTTATGACGGAACACCTAAAAGAGTCAAACCAACAGTTGGAAGATATGTTGATAGAGCCAAAGAAAAAAACAGTAAGGATAATGCTATTCCTAAGCAAGGCAGAGGCCGTGTTCAAAGAGCCTTGGAAAGCTCTTATCGCACTTTTTCCACGAAGCATGACAGTGCGAAATGGAGTTGCGAACACTGGCATCAATGGAGAAGATTTGGGCGAAGGCAGTGATAAATCCAACTCCGAGGGAGAGGAAGGAGACTCATGCATTGACAGACAAACCTTCACCTTTGGGGAAAGGGAAGGGTCAGAAGAGAAAATCCCCAGATTCAAATAATTGTATGATGAACTTCCTTGTTTGGAATGTGAGGGGAGCAAATAATGCGGAGTTTAGGAGGCAGTGTGAGGAAATGATCGGTGTCCACAAACCATCTCTGGTTCTCCAGCTAGAAACTAGGATGGCAGACCACAAGCACCTTTGCAAGGCCCTAAAATTTTCTGGGCACATTCAATCCCCGACGGTGGGTTTTTCGGGAGGTATTGTCATCCTATGGAAAGAGGATCTTTTAAAGGTGGAGAATGTCTCAGTTACAAAACAGGGTATAAATGTCACTGTTCAGGTTCTACCCTCCCCTACTATCTTTCTTTTCATTGCCGTTTATGGTAGTCATGTATATGTTGTTAGGCGTATTTTTTGGGATGAACTTATTGCTATTTCTGGAAATAACTTGTTGAGCTAGCTTGTGGCAGGGACATCAATGAAGTTCTTACGCCCCAAGATAAGCTAGGGGGGATAATAACATTAACCATGCTAGGTCTAACCTTTTCTGGAACTGCATTAACAATTGCCAACTTATTGACTTGGGTTTTAAGGGAAGTAGATATACTTGGTGTAACAACATATTCTCAAACCCTCTCTCTCTGATTCAAGAGAGGATTGATAGGTGTTTTGTCATTGATAATTGGCTTCTGAGCTACCCTAAAACTATTGTCACTCACCTGCCCAAAACCCATTTTGACCATTGTCACGTCCTTATTAATCTCCTTAGCAATCCTTCTACCAACCTAGATAAGCCCTTTAGGTTTGAATCAATGTGGTGCAACCACCCAACCCTTGCTCCCCTTATTCAGCATTGTTTTAATGGTAATGAAAATCTCATCCAAACCACTAAAAATTTCTAAACCATGGCCTCCCTCGGGAACAAACGAACTTTTGAGAACATCTTTCACAAAAAGAAGACTATTCTTGCTAGGCTAGGGGTATCCAGAGGTCAGATAATTACCACCATAGCACCTTCCTCCACAATCTTGAGCATGAGCTAAAAGTTGAATATTCCTCAATCCTTAGGAAAGAAGAATTCTGAAAACTGAAATATAGGATCACTTGGTTGGCTGAAGGGGATGCTAATACCAGATTCTTTCATACTTCAACCATTAATAGGAGAAGAAGAAACAAGATCCTTACCCTTATAAATGATGTAGGAATTGAAGAAACCAACCTTGTTGCTATCAAAAGAACCGTTTCAGACTACTTCATTAAGCTCTAAACCTCTGAACTTCTCAACTCAAATTTTCATCACTCTGACTCTGCTTACACTTTGTTTACCGTAACCACATCCTCAGCCTCCGAGCTTGTGATACACTTGAATCTCCTGTCAGAACTAGTGAGATTTACCAAGTTGTTAAGTCTTTCAAACCTTTAAAAGCCCATGGCCTTGATGGCCTCCACCCTCTCTTCTACCAAAAATATCGGGACTCGGTTAGTAATAAAGTTGTTGACTTTGTCACGCAGGTTTTTCAGAACCAAAAGATGGATCCTGACATGAATACCACCTATCTGTACTTGATCCCAAACTGTGTTGATGCCACAATGTTAAAGAACTTCAAACCCATTGGCCTTTGCAACATTGTCTACAAAGTGGTCACTAAAATCCTTGTGAATAGGCTTAAACCTTTCCTTCCCTCCATCATTGGGATTAGCCACGCCAACTTCCTCTCTAATAGGAAGAGGACTGCTGACAATGCCATTTTTGTTCAAGAGTATATCTCCCACTTCAATAAAATGAAAGGTAAAAATGCTAACATGATCCTAAAGATTGACCTGGAAAAGGCTTTTGATAGAATTGAATGGTCCTTCATTAGGAGTACTATGCACATGCTAGGTTTTCCTAAAAAATTCACCAACATTGTTCTTTCTTGCATCTCTACAAGTTCTATCTATGTGCTAGTCAATGGTAGCAAGACTTATTTCTTCAGGCCTTCTAGAGGTATCAGGCAAGGTGATCCCATGTCCCCATACATATTCATTATGTGTATGGAAATCCTCTCTAGAGACATCAATAATAGTTTAGCCCCCAAAAGTTGGTTCCCTATCAAGATCACCCCCTCTGGACCTAGGATCTCCCATTTGTTCTTGGATGATGATCTTACTCTCTTTGCCAGGGACAACAGCAAAAACCGCAACACTATCTTGAATACCCTACATGCCTTCAACTCTAAATCTGACCAAAACATAAACCTTGCCAAATCCAAAGTCATCTTCTCAAAGAACTGCCAAGATCAGCATGCATCCTACTGCTCCAACATTCTCTAAATCAAGAGCAGCAAAGATTTTGGGAAATATTTAGGTTTCCCAATTTTCCATTCTAATCCTACCAACAATGACTTCCTAATGAGCCTAATGTTGATGATAAACTAGTATGGCATAACTCCTTTGATGGTAATTTTTCCATGAACCAGGCCTGTCACTTTATCTACTCTGAGAATTCAAACAATGAGGAAGCACCACCAAAACATTTCTCTTGGATTTGGAAACTACAAACACCGAACAAGATCAAGCACTTCCTCTGGCTTCTGCACCACAAAAGACTCCCTACCGGTAATTCCATCCATAGCATTGGACTAAACATCAGTCCAAACTACCATTTCTGCCCTTTCTGTGACAATATTGAGACCATTTCCCATATCTTCTTCGAGTGTCCTAATGCTACCCTCTACTGGAATAATATGAATGTACTGATAACATGCTCTTTAATGCTTTTGATTGACCCAATACTTGGATGTTCCTAAAAAGAAAACATTTCAACACTTGCCTCTACGGGGAAGATCTCCTTCTTTTTTGCCTTTGAGAAATCTGGATCACTAGGAATAATAACCTTTTCAATGCCAAAAAAGACTGTGTCCAGATTGGGAAAACCATCCACCAAGCAACTGAGTACCATCTCTATGTTAAAGACACCAAGACACCAAGCACAAGACCCTCAGGACAAAAATCAGCCTCAAATGGGATCCTCCCTAGGAACTATTTCAAGCTTAACACTGATGGGGCTTGTGGGAATACTTTGGGGAACAAGGGGATTGGAGGTATCATTAGGAACTCCAATGGAGATTGGGTGACAGGATTCATGGGAACCAGCCTCAGCCTAGGCTAAAATTTTAGCCCTCAGACAAGGACTGAAATTAGCTTGGGACAATGGCTTCATACCAATCCAAGTTGAAGTGGATTCAATAGATGTAATCAACATAATTAACAAAGGAAATGAAATTCCAAATCCTATTGTGTATGAATGCAGGTTGTTGCTGATCAAGATGTGGAAACCGCTGGTCCGGCACAAACACAGAGAACAGAATAAGGTAGCAGACACTTTAGCAAAGCAAGGAGCTAAAGGGAATTTTGTTGGTGACCCGATGATTTTGGTAGTTCCTCCCATGTTTTCCAATGAAGTATTTTGGGCAGACATTCTAGGAACTACGACAAACAGACTAATTACGGGTTGTAATATTATTGATTGCTTTGTAAACTATGAAACAACATGGTGCACCGAAGGTGCCAACAATGTTTTTGATGTTCACTAGCAATAGATATATAAAGTCGTAGATTTACCAAAAAAAACACACTTATTTTATCTAAACATTACAAAGTGCTTAAAAGCTATTTTGTCTTTAAAGCACCTAAAATAAGCCAACCAAACAGGATCCTGAACTGTTTTCCAATGAATAACACTATATGCAACAATAGTATCACCCCATAGTGCTAGTGAGAAATAGGCATCTCATTGATCCAAATCCACCACCCAATAGATCTGTGTTTGTCATTCATGTGAGGCCTAGTTAAAACATTCATTGATTTGGTTAAAACAAATCAATGAGGGCATCAACCATCTAGATTCTTTAAACCAACTTTGGGGCATCCATTAATCATAAGAAAGTAGAAAGACAAAGTATTGTTACAAAAAACCATAATTGTTGAATGTCAAGTGATAGACTTAAGCAAGATATCATTTTTATAGTTGATATATCTAATGGATTATGGCAGAATTGGTAATCACATGGGAATAGAAAATCTCTAATGATTAACCTACGCAATGTCTCTCCTCATACCGTGGAGATTATTGCTTCTCAATCTGAGGCTAAAGAAGCACCGATATTTAAGTTAAAACTCTCAAACCGCAATGGTAACAAAGTGAATTTTCTTTTAGTACACTAGGAGATAGCCTAGAATCTAAGCTTCTTTTACTGAAGCCCCAAATTGATTGAGTAGATGCAAGCTATACTTGCTCGGATGCCAGCCACACTAACCTTGAAATAATGCTCTTATGTTCCATCAATATTTGAATGTCACCACCTTTCCTCAACTAAACATAATTTCCTAAAGGTTTTTTAATAGATAATAGCAACGGCGAAAATACTTTTCCATTCGAGTAATGACCTCGTCTAACTGAAAATATTTAGTGAGATAAAATAGTAAAGCCTTCACACTTTACGGACAATTCTAATTGCCATTTTCCGCACAGGTAACTAATTTGTTTTCAAAATTATATCGTTGCCACCTGCCAGTAAAGCATAACTTAATTTTCCTCTAGGACCCTAAAACTCTTATACGAATGAATACATATGTTAGCCAGAACGTTCAAAATGAGAATGCATCAGCATGTGAAATCATGTATCAACCATTGTTTATGTATTTATTTATCTTATTTTACCTTGATTTCCAATCTCAGTGATCATGGGTACCACTCTTCTAAAAAAATGAAAATTATGGGTGCCACTCTTATGAGTTTCTTTTTATATGGTTAGCAATCAGTTGCCTGATAAACCAAGAAATTGTAAGAGTTCTATGGCCATGATCCACTTTACCATGATACAAACTGGCCCTTAGCAACAGCTGGACCAAAAAAGCTCATTTGGCCAAAGATAAAGCACAATTAACAGAAGTTTTTAGAAGGTTGGAGGAACGGTAGGTCTATTTACAAGCATCCAAGGGTGTGAGCTAATGATCAATGAAATGAGACGACAACAACAAGAGATCAAGGTTCAAATCCTACCCAAGGAGGAAACAGCTAGGTGATTGATTTTTTTCCATCTCTTTATGCCTTGGAGGCAGAGTTACCTAGCACATGTGATGGGTAGCAGATGCACCTCGAGCTAATAGAGACAACACGTTACAAAAGGATTATTTAAGATAATGAAACTGATTAGAATGAAAAAGAATAAGGGTGCGTTTGGTATAAAGGAAAATGTTCTCTTGGAAAACAAGTGGATTTCTTACTTATTTTCTACAAAAAAAATATTATCCCAAGAGCATTTATATGTAAACTAGCAAAACGCTATGCGGTTGGGATGGGGTGGAAGACAATGAACTTAGGATGTTACTTATGGAACTTGATTTCCCTACTACCTAAGGAAGTCATTTTCCTCTTTTTAAGGAACCTTTTCCTTTTTGACTTGCTTTGATATTGTTTTATCTTGAGCCGAGGGTCTATCGAAAACAGTCTCACTACCTTTCAAGGTAGTGAGAAGGTCTGCGCACCCTCTACCCTACACCACTTGTGGGATTACTTTGGGCATATTGTTGTTGTTGTTGCTTTTACTAGAGAAAATATTTTCCAAAACATTTTGACCAACCAAACATGGGAAAATTGGAAAAATGTTTTCCACCATACCGAACACTCCCTAATTAAAGCTCATTTTTCAAATCTTAAATTGGATAAGCAAGCTCAAGCACGAAATTTCTTCATCAAAGATCACACTTTATCAAAATTTAATCCAAAGTAAGCAAATTTGACGACCAATTAACAAAACAGAAGAGTAACCCTAACTTGTCTAGCATCAAAAGAAAAATGATAAGGTGAAAAGGGCGGCTGAATAAATTACCATATAATGATCAACAGAACCTAAGACGAAGAAGAAGGAGAAGCAAGCATCTCCATCATTTTCTTGTCTCGCCTTTCCATTGCCACATCCCATACGTCATTCCCAATATGCTTTGGCTGCAAAATATTAACCCCCAAAAGATTAAAAAAATACGAATCGGGTCAAATCAACAACAACTTACCAAGTGTAATCCCACACGGAGTGGGGTCTAACTTGAGAGGTGGGGAGGTAGAGAGCTCGGATCAAATCAAAAAGGGAAGAAGATTAAATCTTGGATCTGGGTCAAAAAGGGGTTTAATTAATTACCCGGCCATGTGCAGCTTTGTGGATGAAATACTGAGCATTACCCATAACGCAAAGGAAACCAGCTATGATACCTAGTGGAAGTACTGCTTCTAACCACCTCACATTCATCTTTTCCTTTCGTTTCTATCGATCTTTTTTGCTTTATCACAGATTGATTGATTGATTTTGCAGTAGCGACCGTCTAGGAGATGGATGTTGATGTTCCCTTTTTGTTCTATACAAAAATGTAAGTGTGGCCAGTGGTCCGGGTCGGCCGTCACGACCCGACCCAGGCCTGATCCGCCCCAGTCCCGCCTGATCCTCTCTCTTTTACAAAAAATAACTCTTCCATAACATCCATTTTATATATTGGCCGTTGGTGTAACGGTTATTTTTTATCTCCCCTTAATATTTATTTTTAGCCTTTAAGTTAATATATTTATATTTTAACCCAATTTTTTAACTATAAATACCTCATTTTTTCTTCATCTTTCTCACAAAGCTTCCTACAATTCTTCTAATCTCTCAAACTATCTCTCTACAAGTCTACATTATCTACTAAATATTAAATTTTATTTGTTCATTTGTACAACTATATCAAAGATAAAAAATTGGGAGTAAAATTGACAACTAGCTTGAGTTGTATACAACATTTGGGAGTGAAGTTGCTATAAACTTTATTTTTAGAAGTAATAGAATACAACGAAAAAAAAAATATAAAAAAATTGTCACGATTGTGGACTACCTTATAGAAAATTTTCTGAAGAAGTAGCGACTAGATGGAATTCTTTATACGAACAACCACTTATTGCTTATGATTATAGAAGACCTATAACTTTATTTTTTTAACACCATAATTGAAATTCAACTGGTATGGTTGTAGATAACGATTGGGAAAAAATTCCAGAACTTATTGTATTTTAGAAAAAAAATTTCAAGCAACAAAAGAATTTTATGGTATATATTATCCTACTATTTCAACTATGTTATTTTATATAGCTCTAATATTTTTATTACTTAGTGAATATATGGAAAAATCATCTTATAAGGCACCTATTAAAAAAATATTTATCAAATAAAAAAAATTATTCATATTCCCACTATTTATATTATTGGTGTTGTATTAAATTCGATTATTAAAATAGATGGTTGTAAAGCACTTATTAAACTATTTATGATTGCATAGTTGTACTCCACCTCCAACTCCAAAAAATCAAAATGACCAACCACCTAAGTAGGAAGTTTTATCTAGCATACACGATGAATGTAAAAAAAGTATATAGATATTACCAACAAGAAAGTGCTAACAACCAACCGGCTTCCATACCATCTTCTTCTTCAATACAACCTCAAAAAAGACATGATGTTTTTGCGGCAAGTATTGAAAGCCTTAGAAATAGAATGTATAGTGGTACTACCACTAATCAAGTTAGCGAGTTTGATGTTTTTGTTTTGCAGCGTGTTGTACCGTACCAAGCAGTTCTCAATGAAGAATGACGTGAAGCCTTGCTGAAATACTGGAGGGAGAATGAGAAGACATTTCCGACACTGTCAAAGATGGCCCGAGATGTGTTGAACATTCAAGCGTCATCAACAACGTCTGAAAGCACTTTTTCTGCCGGAATATTTCAAATAGGAGAGCACAGACACTCATTAGCGAGAAACAGCTTGGAGATTGCAGTATTATTCAAAGATTGGATACGAGCGGAGCGTAGAAGGTGCGGTCAACCGGAGATCAACGAAGAAGATGACGAAAACTACAAAGAAATATTATCCAACGGAGGTGGAACAGCGACGCCGAGCAATTTGACCAATAAATTTCAATTACAACCGAAGAACCACAAGACATTGTGAAGAAACTAGAAAAAGTATTTTTAAATATGTAATTTTTTTAATTGTAATTTTACTATGTTATTTGCAACTTTCAACACCACAAAGTTGTAATTTTGAAATTATATTACAAAAAAATTATATTTCTATTAAATAATATAATAGGCACAAAAACAGGCATTGAGATGTTTTTTATTACACTATCTTGTTCAATTATTGAGTTGTTTATATATGTTATTTTTTAAAATTAAGTGAAAAAAATTTGAAAAATCCCGTAACTGACCCGACCCCGCCCCGATAAGACCGGTCCCCTTTTCCGACGGGACCGGGAACGGGACGGGACATCGGCGGATCCCGTCAGTCCTACCGGAGGACCGGTCCCGCCATCCCCCGTCCCGTCGGGTCCCGTCCCGCCGGAACCCGCCCCCTACCTGCCCCGATGGTCACTCATGCAAAAATGTAAGGCAGACATTACGAACCCTGCGCATAGCGGGAGCTTAGTGAGGACTGTGCCAAATCATGTAGTTGATCTAACGGGTCAAACTGGGTTGTAACTTGGTTTAGGACCATTTTGTATTTGCTTGATAGGCGTGACCTTGGTCTCTCTTTAATCAGAAATAATTGCACTCATAACCAATTTTTACCTTGTTATTTAAGTTATATTCAGTATTTGTAAATTATTTAACTGATAACCATTATTGACAAACTTCATGCAAAAGCGTGTTTGATGCTCATCTCCATCTCCCGTTCTCTCTTTCCACTCTCTCTGTGAAGACAAATAAGAAAATCCCAATGCCAGAAAAATTATATACTACAAGGGGTACTGAAATGGAGCAATTTCCACAGAGCCTCGGCTATGGAGCGGACATTTGTGCTAACTCCAATGGTGTATCTACTATTATCACACACTATATAGGGATCTTATTAGGTTTAATGCATATACATCCCTTTTAAATTTGCTCGATTTTTTTATTTTTTTACACCTTAACTAAGCTTTGTTCCTATTGAACCCCTGAACTCATCCTAAAGTGTGTCTAATAAACACAATCCAACTGACATGGCATAAATCGGAAATTTTATTTTTTAGCCTTGCTCGTGAATGTCAAGCGCATCCTACGTGGAAAATTCTACCAATTAAAATAACCCACTCATTTTAACTACACACATCAGACGGAAAGTTATCCATAAAAGGAGTGGACTGTTTTAATTGGTAAAATTTTCCACGTAAGATGCGCTTGACTTTCACGCGCAAGGCTAAAAAAATTAAACTATCAATTTATGCCATGTCAATCGGATTGTGTTTAATAAACACAGGTTCAATAGGAACAAGGCTTAATTAAGGTGCCAAAATCGAAAAATCAGACAAGTTTACGAGGCCGCATATGCATTAAGCCATCTTATAATCAAAACTTTTTATGAAGTGGCAGTCATGTGTTCTAGGTCATTATACTAGGAACTAGGCATTGAGTTGTTTGGAGGGTTTTTAAAAAAGCTTGAAGGTGAAAAAATGAGTTTGTTAGATTTGTTATTGTCTTGACAAATTGATAATTGAGATTTATTTCTTTTGTTTATATTTGAAACTTATATTTTAAATGTGTGTTCATTTAGAGAAGATATGAGTTCCAACGTCTGCTATTTATGCACGTCACCCTTTAATTACTAGGGCAGGGGAAGTGGTCATATAGTCAATTTTGATAACCCCATCTAAGCTATAGATGCATTTTATGAGTTTTTGTAAATTTAACCACTTCATAATTAACTTTCGATAAACGCGATCGAAAATGCAAAAATTTGCGTCCGAAGTTACATAATTAGCCTGATGTTTGATATATTTCTTGTGCAAGTAAATTGATGTCAAGCCAGAGTCCCCACAATTTGAACTATTAATATCTAAAGTTACATAATTGTTGTAGATTATTCTAGGGTGTAATATTGTGCCAGAGAATTTTGTGGCAGAGCAATTGAAGTCGGTCCTTTCAAATAAGTCTTCTGATGTTGTAAGTATATGATGTTAATGTAATAATGTTCATGTTCATTTATAATATTTTCCCCGTAAGATATACATTGACTTACGTAATTGAAGAGAGTAAAAATCTCGGTCACTTATTGGGTTATAGTTACATAGCAAGTTAGAGGAATGCAAAAAGACAAAGTGTGGAAAAATTATTTGCATATTTCAGTAGATAAGTCATGTTAAATATATTTCTTTTCTTAAAAGAAATAAAGAAGAATTCCTACAAATTTGATACCTATATATGGTAATGCACATTACTAAGAATAAAGTTGAAACACAACAAAAACTTCTCTTATACTTAGACATTTCATGCTTCGGGATGAAAATGCTTTCAATATCCATTAATCATTCATTCTTCACCTCCAATCTCATCTCTTGGTCGCTCTCTCCTTTTTCTCTCGACCGGGCTTTATATTTTAAGAGAGTGGTATGATAGTTGTGAAATTATTCATTCTTCACCTTCAATCTCATCTCTTAGTCACTTTCTCTTTTTTCTCCCGATCGGGCTTTATATTTTAAGAGAGTGGTATGTGTTGGTTACAAAGATGCAGGAAACGAAAATTACAATGAACTTGAAGAATAAACTGGAACAGTTTTTGGTATCCTGAGTCGAGTGTTTGCACTCTGTCTTTAAGACAATATTGCCCCGTATGTATCCTTTCTACGTCCTGGACAATTGTCTCCCAAGATAAAACAACAAATGAACAAATGAGCAAAGAAAACTCAAGTGCTACCGTGAAGAATTTTGAGTAATGAAATGATGTTGGAATGTTGTAGGAAGACTGATTTCGTTTCTGTTTGTGTGTTAAGTGTAGCTCAACAATGGTGACAAAGGGTCCTTTATATAGTTGAAGGAGAGACTCATGAACTGCCCACATAAGTGTCATTACTGGCCAAGTAATGGCAATTATGGAGGTAGTAATTCACCAAAATAAATTGTGAATTTGATGTGCAACGGATGTCATTTAGGAAGAGTAATTCAGCCAAAATAAATTGCTGAATTGAGTGCTGGTTGACGTTCTGTTCTCTGTCCAATTTGACTTTCTTGAAACTTCATGGATCAAACTGTACATATTGAAACTCCAGGGACCAAACTGTACATATGGCAAAGTTCTCTGGTCCAAAAAGATAATATCAGAAGAAGCACAGCCCGTGAACCCGGACGGGCGGGCGGTGGCGCGCGTGTGGGCTTTCCTCTAACCGAAGCACATTTAGGTCATCCCTCCTTTAAACACATGGGATACCCCTTGGGGTCCCAAACCCCAAGCCAACTTTGAGACTTATAAACAAAACAATTATTTCTTCCTCCACCGATGAGGGAGAATTGATCTCAATACCACACTTTTCCATGCTTCAAACACCTCACTTCGTGGACCAATACCTCTTTCATTTTTCATCGAAATTTGACGATCCTTGGCCCTACGGTTATCTACTTACTTAGTAGATTATGCACGTGTGAAGAACCGGATTCTCCAACATGCGTAACACTAGTGTTTAAGCCGTTAAAGTTGGTCGGACGCAACTCCCGCCAAAGGCAAATTTCCAACAGTATGACAGTTATGAAATTATTCATATCTGGAAAAATAACTGATAGTGACGGAAGAGGTGGTAGCAATGGTGGTACAATTTATGAGAAATTCATAAAATTGTCATCAATTAAAAAATTAGAGAGTGTACTGGCAAATGAGTTAATAAAAGCATGTGATAGAAAATTCATTAATGAATCAGTGTAACCCGAATTTATAGTCATTTCACCTGTATAATTGATTATAATTTTTATTTGTTCTTCGGACTAGCTCATCAATTGTTTTTCCATTTCATCAATTTGCTATGCTCCAAGCCATACAAAAACTTCCTCAAATGGAATATTTTTTGAGCAACACAATTGGATAGTTGCTCCATACACACTTTTTCATAAAGATCGCCATAAAAATATGTATTCTTAAATCCAATTATGTTAAGGTCAATGCTAAGAAGCAACTAAGGATATAAACAAGTGACCTTGGTCGCTGGAGTCCGTAGAAAATGTCTTTGAATAATTTATCACATAAATCTGAGCATATCCTTTAGTCACCAAATCTCGTCATAAAGCCATCGGATACACTTTAACTGCGAAGACTCATTTGAATCCCACAACTTTTTTACCTTTGGGTGAATTCATCAAATCAAGTGTGGTTTTTAGCTAAAACATATATCTCTTCAAGCATTGCACCATATCAATCAGAATGATTCAAGGCATCATTCACTGTTTTGGGGTACACATATAGAGTCTAAAGAGACGATCAAAGAACTAAATAAAAAGAGTCAATCAAGCAACTAGAAGTAGGAGATAAATGGGTATAAGAAACAAAATTAGTAATGAAATGTGTGAATTTCCACCGATATGTACCTTCACAAAAAGAAATAGAAAGGACAATTTTTCAGAGGAGTATCCAGTAAAAGAGGATTCAAATGACGAAGTAACTCGTGTATGACATGTATTATTGGCATATACATGTAATTTATGAAGGGAATGATTTTGTTCTTGGACCTTTGAACGACGAAGAAGGTTTTGAGGATAGGGGATGAAGTTTGTTCTTAAGAGATGTACTTTTTATTTTAATTACTATAAATTATTTTTAATGATAGGTTGCAATTTTTTTAAAAAATTACAAGTGTCATCAGGTGATTGGTCATTTGACACATAAGCACAAACAATATTCATATTAATCATATCACGAATAAAGATGTTCAAGAGACACATTTTGCCAAAAAGAAGTGTCTAAACGTGATTGACATCGCCAAAATATTTGTCTAGCAAGTGATGTCAACTTTAGCTGTCTATCTGTTCATCCGATCTTCAATGTATTTTTGTTGTAACCGAAAATTATCCTTTTTGGTCTGTCATTAATCCATGATCTCAAGTTGATTGGAATAGTGACAAATATTGTTACGTTCGAAGGACCTATTTTATATTATTCTCTTTAATTTAGATGTAAAGCTCTATTTACTTTACAAAAAAATAATTAATACTAATTTCTTTTAATCTTTTAAGCAATAAAATATCTAGTCGTGTCGTGTAAAGTTTTTTCATAATCTTTCCCTATTTGCTTGTGTTAAAAATCAATTGAGTTTTACTCAAGAGTAGTAACGGTAAAGCTTTTCGTAAGCTTGAATTACTTTAAATTTAGTCTGAAATGATATTTTTAAATTTTAAATCAAATTTTGTTTGGCTAAAAGGACACTAGCAAAGAGAGTAAGAAATAATTTCGTATGACCAAAATAATATTTGAATATAATTTTTTTATAAGAAATGATATAATTAAAATTACATTTATACTTATAATCATTATATTAAGGGAAATTAGTATCCTATACCGAAAGGGAGTATTTGAGATGGAATGTAGAGCGTCCAATGAAAGTGTCGGCCACTCTGTCCGTCCATCCAGCTAAGACACTCGACATTACTCTCTTCCTACTACTAGGCAACTAATGACAATTTTGACATTTTGCTGCTTCACTATATTTTTAACCCAACAAAAAGACAAATCCCACCTGGATTTTATCTACCTCGTATCACAAAAGCAATGCTCCTTCATTTCATTTTAAGTGTCTTTAACATTTTTATAATGTGTCTCAAAAAGAGTTTTTTTCTTTATATTTAGTAAATTTTGATAAGTTCAAGACGAAAAAATTTACAGGACCTCACACGTCTTTCATTTAAGACCACAAGATTCAAATTTACAGGATCACCGCTGATATATTACCTACGATGAAGACCGATTGTGGCTGGAAAACTATTGAAGTCCTAATTCCCAATTTCCTACTAGTGAGGAAAAGATCACCTATTACAAAGAAGAGTATTCTTATGTTATACTTACCCGTTTTCCATTAAACTCTGGGACGAAATTGATGATGTCATTCTAGAATTCTATCGCAGGTACAAGTGTGCATAGCTCAGGTGGGCCCTAAGATCTGGAGGGCAGTCGTGCCTCCGACATTTCGGTTGGGAAGCCAAAGTCGACTTTACTTTGGACCACCTGATTCGTCTTTACTCTCCGCGCAATTTCCATGACGGAGTTATCAATTTGCACCGTTGAGGAAGCAAGACCGTTCTTGCCATTCTCGATGACAACCGTGACCGAGGTTGGACAAGAAGATATGTCATTGTTCAGACTGCCGATCTTCTTCCCCCCGATAACAACCGCCCAATTCTAGAGCGATGGAACCACCACCGTAAATTTGCTTTTATGTTGTCTTTTTTCCTAAGCAATTCATTTCTTATTTTGATCGGGTTAAATTCTTTCCTTCAGCCACCATATGGGAACATGCGAACATAGACAACCTTGGGACCTGAGTTTAAAAGATCCTCGACGTGTCCACCCCAGAACTCCGGAAGTGGAAAAAACTTGCTTTGAAGAAAAAATGGGCACCCCACAACCACGGTATACACCGTAATTCTTATTTCGAACTCTTATAATTGATCTTTGACCTTTCAACAAAATCGTTCTTCTTTTTGCCAAGCCTCCCAAAATCAACGGACACCGCTCCTCCTGAAGAGGAAATTGCTGACCCAAAAGCGGCTACTTTCATTATTCAAGAGGCTCGTGAACAGAAAAGGCTATGAGGTGAATCCTCTGCTAGCCCCCAGATAGGGCAAAAACGTTTGAAAAAGAAGACCACGATCACTCCGACCGAACTCTCCCAACATCTCCAGCAGCTCCGGTTTAATGGTTGGTTCTCTTCCTGTGGTAGACTTGGATGATGAAGGTCCCGGGGAAGAGAAATCTTTGGAAAGAAGGAGACATAAAACCCCTTTTACTTTTTGCTGAAATGGAAGTCGACAGTCTTGTCACCGGCTACACCAATGCCTCATTTGCCCCGGTAAGCACTGTTGCACGTCAGCCCCTGCATGCACCAACCGACACCACTCTCTCTCCGATTGCTGAAGATCCCAGATCCCCATTCATGTCGACCATGGTCCAAGAAGAAGATAATGAAATTTCCTCTTCCCTAGATCGGGTTTCTTTTACGCATAAGGATGAGTTGGTAAATGAATACTTAGCCCCCGGTAGCTTAGCCTGCAGAATTCTAAATTGTAACCTTCCAACTTCCCACCGACTGTCATCTTTGTTCTAAGTCCGTTAGAGTGACTAACTATATAAAGCACGTGGCATAGGAAAATGACAGGAGAAAGGCTCATCGGGTATACTTTGAATGCGTGATCAATGAGGGGATGCATGCTGCAGCCAAGGTACCACTCTTTTTTGTTCATGCTTTATTTATCTCTACATAAGCTCCTCCAATAATTATGCCCATTTTCCAAGCCAACTTCCTCTGCTACGAGGGGCTCCAACGCATGATTGAAGAAAAAGCTGCCCTACAGGTTGAAAGGGACAATGTCGTTCACCGACTGACAGTAGTAGAGGTGAAACTTGCCAAAGTTGATGAGCTGCGTGGCAAACTCAAGCTTCTGGAGGAAGAGAAAGAGGCCTATAGGCTGCAGGCTACTTTACATGAGGACAGAGCCGGAGATTGACAGAAAAAATAGAATGAGGCATCAGACACTATGTCAAATCTGACAATGCGCCTCTTCGGCCTTGAGGCTGATGTGGGCACCTTCTCCGAACGTCTCCAAATTAAAAAAAATAGAAATAGAAGCTCTAAAGAGAGAGATTGAATCCTTGAGGTCCCGTCTTTCTACTTCAACTACTCAGAATGAGAGACAATGGAAAGAGATTGTTGAGCTGACCCAAGCCAACAAACTCCTCTATGCTACCGACACCGAGCTTACTCAAGCCGTCCAAGTTACGAATGAAGAGGTCCAGACCACCATTGACAAGTACACTATGTCCATGATCAAGAATGACTACATGATGCGCTATAAGGATTTGGAGGCAGTGAAGATTGTGCTTATATACATTGACGATGCGATTATCAAGGCTCATCAGTTAGAAATAGCCTCTGCTGACAGCCCCTATGGCTCCCTACCCATGGAAGAAAACTTTATCCGGATGGGCCGAAGATGACAAAGTCCTCTCGAAAGCTGAAGCTCCTCACTCCCAAGAGCATGTGCCTTCTGCCTCTAATAATGTACCCGGTTCATCAGCCTCAGACCAACCTCATTCAGCCCCTACTTCTCAGAATTTGTGGGAAACACCAGGAACACCCCGATAAACCATATAGCGGATATGTCATAACCTCTTGCATGAGTTTTTACTTCAGTCATTTGTTTTGCTACCGGGTCACTTTTGGGCCCAGTTAGTATCTTCTGTATCCGGACTGGTTTCAGTCCGAAAGAATATGAATGAATGAATTTTCCTTCTGCAATTCTACTCCAAGTTTTTCACTTTTTATTTATTATCATAAGCAAGCATTAGTTCAAACTTTACTACTTTGCTTTATCACCTGGAACCCAGCTTTTGAGGTTCACTTTATCTGACCAACTTAAAACTCCGATACTTCTTGTATCAGGAGCCTTAACTTTTTTGCTAAGGTTTTATTAAGAGAGAGTCCTTATTTTTAATGGTGTTGTAGAAAAGGACGTCGCATGTTCGTTATGGCACGGTATTTTCGATATGTTCAATATAACAACATACATTTTATGCTCGTGATGGTAAAGATTTATTTATCATAAAAGGAATTTTTTATTGATTTATTTGACTTACAAAAATGAAGACAATTGCAAGAATAATTCGGCTGCCATCTAGTGTGGTCAGTCCAATTACATACATGTTGAATATCCGAGTAGTCCCCAGCATCAATGCTTTCCTTAGAAGCATTTAAAATTTCAAAATTTCAAAATCTTCACTCCATTCTGGGTGTATATGGCCCCCCAGTATCTGAGACTTCATGCTATGAAGACTTGGATACTAGATGGTTTTCAATAGTAGCAAGATCATGAACATGCTTATATCCGATGTTGCCTCATTAAAAATCTTGTCGGAAAAACCCAATTGGGATAAAAATCGATCGAATAGATTAGAGTGCAGCACATACTTTGACCTACTACACATAGTACTTCTTCAAGTGACTCACATTCCAATGGCTAGGAAGTATATTTCCTTGTTGGTCTGCTAGTTGATAAGCTCATTTATCGGCAATACCAGTTACAGTGTATGATCATTCCCATTTTGCTCATAGTTTCCCAGTATTACGCTCTCGGGTACTTTGATTGACTCTCCGGAGCACCAAGTCCCCGAGTTTGAAGTGTCGGAGATTTGTGCATCAGTTGTAATAACGCTTCATTATTTGCTTTTGGGCTACCATATTGACGTATGCTAAATCCTGATGATCCTCAAGTAAATCTAGGTGTAAGGACATTGATTCTGCATTTGATTATTCCTCAGCCCAGAGGTATCCCAAGTTGGGAGTTCCAACTTCTATCGGGATCAAGGCCTCTGCACCGTAGACTAGGGAAAAAAGAGTCTATCCGGTACTCGTTTTTGCCGTGGTTCGATATGCCCATAAAATCTCTGATAGCTTAGACGTCCAATTTTCTTTTGCATCCTCCAATTTCTTTATTAAATTTTGGATTATAGTCTTGTTTGTTGACTCTGCTTGTCCATTTACACTGGGATGAAATGGAGTAGAGGTAATCCACTTGATATTCAATTCATCAAGGAAATTTGTGACCTTGGCACCGATGAAATTCCGGTCATTGTCACAAGCTATCTCCTTAGGGATGCCAAAATGATAAATAATATATTGCCAAATGAAATTCTTCACCTCTTTCTCTCGTATGTTTACGTAAGCTGCAGCTTCAACCCATTTAGAAAAATAGTCAATCATAAAAATAATTTGAGATACATGTCATGGTGTCACTGGTAAGGGTCTGACAATGTCCATCCCCTACTTCATAAATAACCGCAGGGATACTACTGGATGCAACTCTTCTTCCTGTTGGTATAATAGTTGTGCATTGCATTGACATTTATCGCATTTCCGCACAAATGCCTTAGTATCTTCCTCGATCCGGTGCCAATAATAACCGACCCTCATGAGCTTCCTCATTAGGGATTCTGCTCATGAATGATTTCTATAGATGCCTTTATGGACTTTTCTCATCACTTAATCTGCTTTATCAAAGGCTTATGCACTGGGCTAGGGGATCATAAAAACACCTACGGTAAAGCTTTCCGTCTACAATAATGTATGGGGTAGCCTTGGTCCTCAGAGCTCTGGATGCTTTTGTGTCCTCCGGGAGCTTTTCGTTTATGAGATAATTCAAGAATTCATTTCTCCAGTCCCAAGTTAAGCTGGTTGAATTTATTTCATCATATCCAATGGGATCTAGAGACGAATGCAACAACTGAACAACTGACTCGGTTTTAGAACCCTTGACCTCCGTGTTGGAGCCTAAGTTTGCAAGTGCATCCACCTCTATGTTTTCCTCTTGGGGTATATGCAACACCGTCAATTCTAAAAAAACATGACAACAACTTCAAAGCATTTTCAAGGTATCTCAACATCCGCTCTTCTTTGGCCTCTAACACTCCATAGACTTGACTTACTACCAGCAACGAGTCACATTTGACTTCGATGATTTATGAACCTAGTCCCCGGGCTAGTTCTAAACCTGAAATCAAAGCCTCATATTCCACATTGTTAGTCAATGAAACATTATGTATTGCTTGTCTTAAAATTTCACCGATGGAAGTTCGCAATACAACACCCAAACCAGTCTCCTTGACGTTCGAGGCACCGCCTGTATAAAGCGTCCAGATCCCGAGGGCAGTCCCCGAGACCAGAATAGCCTATTTTTTCACCAGTGGGGTTATTTCTGAACTAAAATCAGCCATAAAGTATGCAAAGACTTGTGACTTTATTGCAGTTCGGGGTCTGTATTCAATATCAAATTCATTTAATTCTACCACCCATTTAGCCACACACCTGGATAGTTGTGCTTATGAAACATATCTTTTAGAGGAAAAGTTGTTACTACAATAATTAAGTGGTATTGAAAATAAGGTCGAAGCTTCCGCGATGACATTACTAAGGCAAACACCAATCTTTCAAGTAGCGGGTACCGGGTCTCGGCCCCTGACATTACTCTACTTACGTAATAAATAGGAAATTATGTACGTTTTTCCTCCCGTACTAGCATGGCACTTACCTCTACCTTTGAGACGGCTAAGTATATAAGTAGTTGTTCTCCATCATTTGTCTTTGAAGTGAGCGGAGGACTGGATAAGTAAGTATTCAAGTCCCTTAAGGCCTACTGGCACTCAAGTGTTCATACAAAGTCGTTCTTCTTTTTTAGAAGTGAGAAGAACCTATGACATTTTTTCGACGACCGGGATATAAATCTGCTTAAGGCCGCCACACAATCGGCCAACTGCTGCACTACTTTAACATCTTCTAGTACGTCCGGTATGTATTCAATAGCCTTTATTTTGTCCGGATTTATCTCGATCCTCCTATGGGAAATTAAGAAACCCAAGAATTTATCGGAACCCACACCGAAGGCACATTTCTCAAGATTCAACTTCATATTATACTTTCTTAGTACCTCAAAGGTTTCTTGCAAATGACTTAAATGGTCTTCTGCGCGAAGACTCTTAACAAGCATATCGTCTATAAATACTTCCATTTTTTTTACCTATTTGTTTTCCAAACATTTTATTTACTAACCTTTGATATGTAGCCCCGATATTTTTTAGTCAAAAGGCATAACGTTGTAACAATAAGTACCAAAAGTAGTTAAAATGATATTTTTTCTTGGTCTTCTGGGCGCATCCTTATTTGGTTATACCTGAAATACGCGCTGAGAAAATTCATTATCTCATGCCCGGCCGTAGCATCGATCATTTGATCAATATTTGGTAGCGGGAACGAGTCTTTAGGACATGCCTTATTTAAATCTTTGTAATCAATGCACATTCTAAATTTGTTTCTCTTAGGTTCTAAAACCACGTTTGCTAACCAGTCCAAGTATTTTACCTCCCAAATTGATCATATATTGAGTAGTCTAGCTACCTCTTCCTTAACAAACATGTTACGGAGCTCGGCTATCGGCTATTTTTTCTGCCGTACCGGAGAGAAGCTGAGATCCTGGCCCAACTTATGAGTTGTGACTTCTAGAGAAATGCATGTCATATCTTCATGAGATCATGAAAATCAATCAATGTTAGATTTAGATATTTAAGAATTAAATCCTTGAGCTCCGAGGTTAATCTGGTGCCCAGGTATACCTTTCTATCGGGGGTTTTCAGATGTAGTGTGATCTACTCCAACTCATCTATAGTGGATTTGATGGCACTCGATTCATCCGATACCTGGAAGTATCTGGGTACTTGATATCGATCCGAAAACTCCTCCTCCAGATAGGCGACTACTGATTTTATCGGCGGAGTTTGGTGAACATCTTCTGGTACCGACTCCGCTTCCTATAATTGCTATTTGGGTCTATTTCCACCTCTTGTTCCCCTATATCAAACATTTCCCTAACAATAGGTTGTTCACCCTGAATTTGTTGGATTCCTTACAGTGTCAGGAATTTCACCAACATATGCATGGTTGAGGGGACCGCCTTCATGTCATATATCCACGATCTTCCAAATTTTACGTTATACCTCATATCCTCATCGAGGGAGTAAAACTTCATCATCTTAATAACCCACATCACATCCACCAATAGGTCTACTTCCTCCTTCGTAGTTTCACTTGACATGTTGAAACCTAAAAGGGTTCTGGCAGCCAGAACTATCTTATCTGCCATATTCATTTCTTCCAACACCTTCAGCTTGATTATGTTAGTTGAGCTTCCGGGATCAATTAGAACTCTTTTGACCTGGAAGTAGTCTATAAGCACCGTGACCACCAGCACATCATTATGAGGAAAGATTACACCGGCAATATCTTCTTCGGTGAACGTGATAGTATGTTCGTCAGGTGTCTCTCGGAACATCTTTTCTCGGATCATATAAAATTTGTCTTTTTAGCCGTCGTAAAAGGTGGCAGCAATAATTAATCGACCATAAATCATGTTTATAATATAAGGCGGTGCAACCGAATTGGTATTACCTTCTTCGGGTGGTCCCCACTCATAGTTATTCAGAACTCTCTTATTTATATATTCTCGTAGATGGCCTCTACTTAGCATTTCTGCCACATTTTCTCATAGATGTCTATAGTCCGCAGTTTGATGCCCGTGAATGCCATGGAAATCGCACTAGACGGACTGATCTCTTTAACTTGGATCACACTGCAATATTTTGGTGGTCGAGGTGCCAGATTCATTCTCAATACCACCGTCATCTGCTCTTCATCAATATTGAAGTTGTATTCGGATAATTTCGAATATCTGATACCCTTGGATGAGTTATTTCTCTCAGGATTCCCCAATCCCTAATTGTTTCGTATGTAGCCTCTTTTGTTATTTGATTTATCAAAAGAGCGAAAATTCTATCCTCCTCCTTGCTTTCCGGTGGGAGGATAAGGTTAATAATAGTCTTTCGAGGAATTCTTTTTTTTCTGCCTTTACGAAGATACTACCGACTTTAGATCGAAGTATGTCATACTCAATTCAGATCTTGGACTCATACTAGTTGTGCACATCTTCCCAAGTGGTCACTTGGAACTCCAAAAGAATTTCCTTGAGCTTTTGGGAGGCATCCGAACTTACTGGATTCAAACCTTTCGTGAAAGCCTTTACAACCTATTCGTCCGGGACCACTGGTAACATCATTCGCTCCTTCTGAAACCATGTAACAAAGGCCCTAAGGAGTTCTGAATCTTCTTGTGCAATGCTAAAGATATCCGTTTTACGTGCTTTTACCTTCCGCCCCCCTGCATGAACCTTTATGAACATATCTGCGAGCTCGGTGAATGAATCGATCGAATGCTTGGGGAGTTGTGAATACCATGTCAAAGCTCCTTTCTCAAGTTTTAGCTAATTTCTTGATCAAAACTGAGTCTATTTCGTGTTCTCTTATATCATTCCCCTTCACGGCCAGAGTATATGCCAATATATGCTCTTGGGGATGGGTAGTTCCGTCATACTTAGCTACAAATTACATTTTAAACCTTTGGGGTATTAGCTCAGGCATATCTTCTGGATTATACGCCAATTGGATATATTTCTTTGCATCCGGACCGTCAACCACATGTGGAGCTCCCTATATTTGACTGAATTGGCACCGGAACTCTTGGGCAGTTTTCTTTACCTTTTCTGCATTGGTATCAACTTTGCTAGTCATGCCCTTCATGAATTTCAAGACCTTCTCCTGGAATAAGTTTTCAGAGACCTCGCTCTATGAACAACCATTTGCAGATCTATCTTGGTTATCATCGGTTCTGTCTTGATCACCACCAGTTTCTCCATATGTATTTGGTGGAACCGATCCTCCTGTCGGAATGCTGCCCACATTTTTGGACATGAACTCCTTTTGAAAACGCCTTAAACGCTCCAACTCTTCACTTATCACAACATTTTGCGCTCGAAGATTTTGTATGGCTTCTTTGGGTGTTTCATCCATGGGATCATCCCCATGTTGAGTCTGACTGTATTTGGAAGTGACATCGTCTGTGTGTATCAGGTCTCTAGGCGTCGTGGTTGCTCTTGGCAAACCATCTAGCCCCAAATTGCTTGTGTTGTCCCCGACATTACGACTATTTCCACCTAGTCCTGTAATCTTATCTAATCTGAACAAACAATAAGACTTAAAGAAAAAAAGTAAATTAGTAGAGAGGTCACTTGTGACACCACAATTGTCCAGGCCCCACGATGGGCATCAAACTGTTTATCCGTCAAACTATATAGTTGAATTTGTATACGTGGTTAAAGACACGTGGATCTCAAGTGACACGTTAGATGTGAATTATACTTAAGATAAATAATAATAAGACAAAGTAAACAGTAATTAACCTGAGCCTTGTGATAGTTTCTGAGCAAAAATGACGATGACTTGTATGAAAGCACGAAAAACATGAGAATAACAGTAAGTATTTGTAATAGCTAGAATCTAATGAGTTACAATGGAATGAAGTGTCCTATTTATACATGAGCTACACGGGCACACAACCCATGGAATATGCTCTCATAAATGCAGGAGAATGAATGTTATAATAATTGGACAATCAATCTCTCAATAAATGCCATTAAAAGACTGTTGGAAGTCGTATGATCGGTTTTCGTAACGGTCGTCCGTTACGATGCAAACTGCTCTTAGCCTTATTTGTTACCGGCAACGGCATTGCTTATGTTGCTCCCGGTATCATGCATACCAAACCGGTAGCGCTGTAATCTGACATGGATCCGACTCATCATCATGCTCCATGTGTCACACCACAATTCATACAACTGTCTTATAGGAATTTTGCCCTATACATAAGATACTTTTTTGGAACGGAGGAAGTATATAATTACTAGATATATTTATCAGAATCACACCTCTTATAGTGCGACCCTCCTCAAATCCTGCTAACGCGAAATATTTTGTGCACTAGACTGTCCTAGATATATTAAGCGGAATATATCGACGACTCTTTTAATTTGTCTGTAAATTTAATTTAAACGCTCAAATTATAGCTTATTCAAATTGAACACATGATTAAATATTCTTATTAAATATTTCTGACTCAAATTTTTAAAAGTTTTTTCGCATATGTAATAACTCTTGAGAATATGCATAAATTTTCATCTTAAATTTGAAATAAAAATATCTAATAAAAATACTCCTTCAAATGTTTAAGTTGTTAATCGGAATAAGAGGATATTAAAGTATTGTGCATATATTAATTTCAATAATTATGCACCCACCAAAAAGTGATGCTAGGCAGTCCAAGTGAAAAACCATTTTAGCTACTCTAAGGGTTCTCTCTGTCTACTTGTTTCTTGTCTTCTGCCGCTATATACAGGAAACCCATTTAACTCCTTACTTCGTATATACTTGGCCTGATAAAGGTATGTCAGGTTTATATAATCACAACTTCTCACCTTCAAGAAATGCATCTCCTCAGATTAGAACTAATCAAGATGTTGAGAGGTATGTTTTTTTTGTCTGTTTGTTGTAATCTTGCTGAATTCTACATTTTCTTGAATTTTTTATGTGGGGTTTGATCACCATGTGTTTCTTTTTTCTTTATCAGTAATCAGTACTTGTCTGAATTGTTGGCTGAGCATCAAAAGCTTGGTCCTTTCATGCAAGTTCTTCCCATTTGTAGAACACTCTTGAATCAAGGTAACTTCATTTTTCGTCTAGTTGCCTATTTTCTTGATTCCATTGTGTTGAATCTGCAGTTTCTAGGGGTTGGGGGGTCAGAGGTTTAGTTGCATTAGTTCTGATTTCTTGTGGTTAAAAGATGACAAGTTAGATCTGATTAGATTTGTTTTTACCTTCATAGACCACCATTTGTTTTACTTTATCTGTTCTTGTCTAACTTCTCAATGTGATGGGGTTGTGAATGTGCTTCAATAAAAGAAATTAAGATTTTACCCCCTTTTTGGATTCTGTGTATACACGGAGTCAATCTTCATGTATGCGCAAAATCCAAAATTCAACGTTGTGAAAATAGTAACCATTTACTATTGACTTAGAATGCATGAATGGTTCTTGGATTTGAATCTCCAAATTGTGTTTTGTTCATGGCAATTGTGACCGCTCGGGAGAATCAATGACTGCATCACAGATGGAGTGCTAGTACATCTGAGACTTCTTAATTGGCTAGTTGTGATTCTCTTGTTGGGACAGATTTGATTAGCTGATCGAAAGAAATTTAATCCTTAATGCACTGGAAGACATTTTAATCCTGGTGAAGAAGGTTCATTTGCACCTTGAATGTTCATAAACAAAGGCGTAATTTGCTAAATTATGCAAATGGCAGGAGGAAATGATAAGGACATACAAAAATTTGTTTTTTCTTCAGGAAGTAGCATCTTTTCAAATGTTATACAACGTTTACTCAACATAGCCAATCAATGTGCATGAAATTTGTGCTATTATTTATCTTCAGAGGGATTTGCAAGGACATGGAAAAACTGTTCCGGGGGGATTTGTAACTTTGACAATTTAGTTCTTTTGTTACTTTTTGTAAATCTCAAATAATTAAAATAAGAAAAATATTACTTACTTGATCAAACAGTGATCCATGGAATAACCTGCTTGAGAGTGGACATTCTAAGCTGATATTTTCTTGAAAGAATATCTGGCTGCCTGGAAAGTTTCAGACTTCATTAGATGCAAATTATTAAATGCATGCTCTTCATGTTAACGCCCTTGATCTGGGTTAGTTTTGTTTGATATGCACCTTGAGTTATTAAGAATTGAGAATCCGTGATGTTAATTCAAATTGTTACCTTTCGTTATCCAGGTAGAGATAGTATAAGACGTTTATTTCTCTTAACCTCACGGTACTCTATTGGCTTTATTTCCCAAGATTTTGATAATCATGTTACCAATTTTGTTGTTAAACTATTCTGTGCATTATAGTCATAATGTTATTCAGTTGTTGCTTGATCACTATAACTAGAATTAACTTTTTTTTTGTCATAGTCATCATGCTATTATTACAATATTGATTACCTTGACTACATTCTGATTTTCAGAGATCATGAGGATATCAGGAATGATGCCAAACCACGGTTTTGGTGAGCTAGATAGGTTTCGGCATAGAAGTCCCAGCCCTATGACTTCAGCGAACCTTATGTCAAATGTTGGTGGAACAGGATTGGGTGGTTGGAGTGGACTTTCACAGGAGGTAATTAGATTTGTGATCTTATATCTGACAAGTTGTCCATTTTCCCTATGTTGTGGATTTCTTCTCTTAACTGGACCGTCCCTTTACCTTGTCTGTGTCACATATACAGGAGGAAAAAACCCGTAGCATCAGAGCTATACAAATCTAGATCTAATGATTTAGCAAAACATTTAGTAGCTGGCAGGATTTCTATGATTTTCTCAGCAGTAGTATAACTTTGATGTAAGTTGCTGTTATTAAACAGATAAGCGCTAAGCTCCAATCCTTCAAGAACTTAGTTTCTTAACTTACCATACATACCATTAAAGATGTGGAGGTAGGAACTTGAACAGCTAGCTTGCTTCTTCTTCCATTAGTCATTTGATGTTTAGCTAGTTAAATTTGTTTAGAAGTACCACCCTTGTTACGGAGAAGGGGAAGGATGCTTGGTGATTACCCAAAAAGCTTCTCTCCTCTGAAGCATTTGGAGGCTCACGCAGCGCGATTAGCCAGTAGAGCCAAGCCTAACCATTTCAGTCATTATAAAATTCATTTAGATTTCTTCCTTTTTATGATAGTGGTGTCTGGGTCAACTTATGCATAGTGGCGGAGGCAGGATTTTCATCAAGGGGGTTCGAAATATCTGATTGCAAATGATCAACTAACTCTTTAGGAAGCTGAAGTGCACTCTATATTAGGGCATAACATGCAAGTTTCTAGAGGTTATTCAGTGAAACTACAACTGTAGTTAATGAAGGATCTCTTCCTTGTTATCTATCCTTGGGGAGGTGGGGTTGAAATGACTCAATTGATTGGAAATAGTGCAAAGTACATTACCACGTAGATAGTAGAGAGTGCAGCAGTCGGATGAGAAGAATCTTGTAACTGGCGTAATAATTTCAAGTGAAGCAGCTAACAAGCTCTAAATGGTATCCTGAAATGCATAATGCGGCTTGATATAATACAGGATATATTTAACTTTTATGCATACTTTTGGTGGGAATAGCGGCGAGAATTTGATACAGAACAGGTGAATTCCGTATTGAACACAACGGAAATTACTTTGGACCAAAATGTTGAACACGTTAGGTAATACTCAGATCACCAAGCAGAGTTACTTTTATTGTATGAAGATGGTGAATATATAACAAATAGCCTTGATTTAGAGCTCAAATAGAATTTGTAATTACCCATAAAATTTTCTGACCAACTTGATTCTTTCACGTTTATAACCTTTAATAATGTCATCACAGAACTTTGTGAATTATTCAAATACTTGGACTCTGTAATAAACTCCAAAAAATATCCTAGATGAAAATATTGCATTTTCTAGCTTCTGTTTGCCCCTCGGGATGTTACATTATGTGTGTGGACATGCATGTTATTACTTTTAATCATCAACGTTTCTTGCTTTCTCTGTTAGTAATTACTATTAGAATTGGTATGGGTTTATCCGAGTTCTGCGTGATGAGAAATCTTAGATATTTAGGGCAATAACTAAGCAGGATTCGCAAGGATTTGGTCAAAACCTAATAGAAAATCGCAGCAAGTACACAAGCAAGTGCATAAGTTAGTGGAAGTTAGCAAGATCAATAACTGGGCGATCAAAACAAAGATCATTAGTAACTTTATTGCATAATGATGGTGATGATCTTGTTCTACTTGAGCACGACAGGAGCACAGCTCTTTCCTTGCATCAAGTCCAGAGACTGGTTCTTTACTTTGTAGGAGAATGAACAAAATAGTGAATCCTGGCATTCCTCCATATCAATTGCATGCTAATGTCCAAGAGTCCATAATCGAGGTCTGGACAAGGTTAGCCGGAACCAACATTGACAATTACCTAACGTGAGATGAGCTTGCCTAGTCTTTGCCGGTAAAAGTTGGATAGTAAAGGTTAAGCTGTTGAGATGATGATTGTTCCAACTAGTTGTGACATTTATATTCATAAAGGAGAGGATATTCTGCTGAGATGACGTCTTGTTCAGGTCTGGGACTTCTCTTGGTTCTTGTGATTACTTCCCGTGTCATTTTCTATCCAGTAACAGCAGAAGATGGTTATCTGTTTGATCTAGAAACAAGGATATGAGGGTTTTGAAGTCTTTGACTTGCGTTCCATGTAATACTGAACCTGTAAGGATGTGAATACTGTTGAGAATATAATTAAGTAAATAAATGTGTGCTCTTTCTAACCGTTTAAACTTTTAGATGAGATGGTCACACTCTTCAACAAATATGTTATGGACATACAATTTGACATTGACAGAAAAATATTAGGTAACATGGCTGTCATGAATGTCTAATTCGGCTGTCCCATACAGCTTTGGAACAATCATATTTCTTTCTTGGTGGTATTGTTATAAGTTTCTCCATCATGATATCAATGGTCAAATTAAATGTTAGAATATTGACAACCTAAAAGAATATGGATGGACCCTTACACTACAGAATTGGCCCACTCAAGATGTTGTTTTCATCATTTCTTTAGGCTAAGCGGCCTGAAGATCAGAATGTGAAATTTATTGGTGAATGAGTGAAGAAAATATATAGGATTTTGGAACTGTTTGAGCTAATTTATTAAGTGAGCAAATTGTTTGGCAGTTGGCATGTGAGATACAACGAAATTCAATCTGTCACTAAAAAGCTTTATAACTGTATGCATCATTAGTTTGCCCACACTGGTGATTTTTTTGTCTTCTTTCCCCTTGTAAGTGTCAAGCACTTTGTGTCGTGTGTTAACTGGTTTATTTATTTTACTTATTTTCCCACTTTTATCCTAAATCCAGTTTCTCTATTTGTGGCAGAGATTAAGTGGAGCTTCTGGAATGTCAATGGACTGGCACGGGGCACCAGCAAGTCCTAGTTCATACACTGTGAAAAGGATATTGCGCTTAGAAATTCCATTGGACACTTATCCAAATGTAAGGGTTTAAGTTTGGTTTTCGCACACCGGCGTCATTGCTATATTGTTTAATTTGGGGCTATTGAACCCTTGTTTGAACTAACTTTTCTGTGGATTTCAGTTCAATTTTGTTGGGCGACTTCTGGGTCCCAGGGGCAATTCCTTGAAACAGGTGGAAGCTACAACAGGATGTCGTGTATATATTAGAGGAAGAGGGTCAATAAAGGACCCGGAACAGGTATTGCTAGTATTCTATTCTTTCTCAGTCCTATTGAATTGTCTGATTGATTAGCTCATAGTTGCATGTGTATATATATAAATACTAATTATCAGAGGCAGTAATTTCCAAGTCTTTTATTGAGTACAACATAACTAGCTCATAGTTGCATATGTATATAAAATCAGAGGTATTAATTTCCAAGTCTTTTATCGAGTACAACATAAGTAGTGCATCTCATATATTTGAGCATCCCAATGAGATAAGATGATTTTGAGTTAATGCCTGTCCTTCAGAACTTCAGCAAACTGTGTTCTTTCTTTCCTTTTTATTAATATCTGTATAGTTTTATGGCCTAGTTTCTCTTAGTATCTTCAAATAAGAAGGGTTATATTGAACTTGTAACCTAGGTCAGTAGGTCATTAAGGATAGGTATGATGTAGTGCACCATCCTTTTTGATTATTGATCGGAGGCAAGATGCCTACTAAGACAAATAAAATAAGTGAAGGAACGGAAAATCTTGATTAAATCTCTTCATTTTCTCTCTTTAATATATAGCTGGTGTTTTGTTCATCACCTAGTTTGTATATTTATATATCTATTCACTTAATAATTACTATCATTTTTGCATAGGTTCACCTATTAATTATCTTGAGCAATAGCGAAGACTATTTCGAGATATTAACTAGAAAAAAAGATACTCCATAGAAAGGAGGTTCAGAGATAAGGGACTGATGGGGCCTGTGGGAATAGAAGGCTTTACTAGTTGGGTAATGTTAAGTTTAGGAAGAGCTTAAGATTGGTGCAAATCAAGTTTCAGCCAATTTAACTGAAACTGATTAAGTAATAGATTTTTATTGCACAATTGCACCTATTAAAGCTTTGTTAAAATGTTCAGTTTATGTACAAAAAGGAATGATCATAGGAACATTATCTGTCATGCTTATACTCTAAAGGAATTTTGTTACAAGAATTTTCATCATTGATACTAGAATTTTTTGAATGGGTTCCTTATCCAAAAAAATAAATTCAAATGGATTAAGGACTAAGTTTCAGATTCAGGCTTAGTTGATTGGAGTTATGGACCAAAATTGGTATTGATAATTTTATCTACAACTAGTACCAACTTAGAGTATTAGACTCACGCCTCTGTAGTTGACTGTAAAGTTATGGCTCTGTCAATATCACTTGTTCCTTTTGACTTCCTGTAAATCAGATATTTATTTTTGAAGGTTTCTTCCAAAATTTCAATAGTCCATTTATGCAAGCTTTTATCATTTGAGTTCTAATGTATTTTTATGCTTGATAATCTCAAGGAGGAGAACCTACTTGGAATACCAGGATATGAGCACCTAAATGAACCACTCCATATTTTAATCGAGGCGGAATTACCTGCCAATATCGTGGATATTAGATTGAGACGGGCACAAGAAATAATAGAGGAGTTGCTCAAGCCAGTGGTATGTATCTCCGATTTACTCCTCTCGTTAAGCACATTCAGGAATTTATGCTACTAATTGAACTGCACATGATTCCTTTTTATATCTTTGATATCATTCTGTTCCTCACAAAGAGGATGTGTTCTCAAAATATTGACAGTTGACTACTTTATCAACAAAAAAGAAGTATTAGTTGACTGTATAGGTGCTCTATGATGGCAGAACTAGTTTTAGTATCTGGCACCAAAACAACTTATCATATAGTAGACAAAAGTAATTTGAAGAAAAAATATCTGGAATTTAAGCTTTCTTGATGTTTTCTGCATATTCTGTAATCATGTGGCGGGTTCTAGTCCTGTCCTATCTATTCGTTCACGCTTTTTATGACTCTTATTAGTTGCACCTCTTTTCTGTAGCATAAATTGTCTGCGATCCTTTTCTTTGATTAGACCCATTTCAAGAAAAACTAAGATATACTGTTTGTATTTTCACATAATGTTTACTGCCTTTACTTGCGCTATGCTACAATTTACAGGACGAATCACAGGATTATATAAAGAGACAACAATTGCATGAACTTGCCATGCTAAATTCAAATTTTAGGGAAGAAAGTCCCGGACCAAGTGGCAGTGTCTCTCCTTTCAATACTGGTGGATTGAAACGTCCCAAGACTGGTCGTTGAGAGTTCAGACATTCAAGTTCTTGATCTCATATCCGCGTAGCTACTAAAACCCAAGATATAAATAGAGAAAGAGGTCCCTTGTGCGGGTGACATTGTGGTTGGCTTGTGGATTTTATTTATTCTTTCAACAGAAGAAACAAAAAGAAAGGGAGTATACAGGAAAAATAGAACTTGTGGGCTCTTTGGATTAATTTTGGTCATGCCAGTTCGTGTAGACTTCTTCCATTGGATTTATTTATGTCTTGTTAGTAATTGTTGTATGAAATATTCTATTATTGTATCAATATAGGGCTCGTGGTTTGTAAGCCTATAGATATTTCTTCAACTTGGCCATAGTGTCGAGTTAAATTGAACACTTATTATCAAAGATGCACCAATATAGGTGCTTTTACTATAGTCGGATTCATCCACATTTTATAATTTCAACACTTCGTAAGGTAATGCAAGTTTGTCCTGAACATGTATGGATTATCATTCAAGTCATTGTTTCGAAGGCATGGAGAATTTAAAAACTCACAAGATAGTTTCAAGCTTAATATATCTCAATGTAATCCTTAAATTACCAGTCAAGTAATAACATAAAGCCTCAAGTGGGGTTTGGAGAGAGTGAGTTGTACGCAAGACTTTACCCCTACTCTTGAGGGGTAGAGAGGTGGTTTCCAATATATCCTCGGCCCTTAATTAAATTACCAGTCGTTAGCTCTAAATGTTGAAGAATGAGTGGAATGATCCCATTTTCCAGTCTCCTTTGTCTAATCATAGGCATATTTTTGCTTCCAAGAAAATATGCCCTGTTTAGAATGAGCCACCTCAATTCCTAGGAAGTATTTTAACTTGTATGTGGTTCTTCACTGGTTATTAGAATTTTTTTTATCTTTTCTAACTGTTTATATGGGGAATACTTTTGGTACTATTTTTCAACTATTTTATTTCTCAGTCCATTTATTTAATCTTGAGAATTTCTTGAAATATCCCAGTGGCTTATACAAATCTCTTGACGTTGATGTACCATTCTACTTTACTTTGGTTTCGATGTGGCCCAAGGAGTATGAAATAGGGGTGGCCAGTGGGCCGGCCTCGGGACCATCGGGCCGGGTTTGGCGGGATCGGGTCGGGGCGGGACGGGGGAAGGTGAGATAGGGTCGGGTCGGGGCGGGTCAGGCGGGATCGGGATAGGCGGGATTTGCCGAAGTCCCGCCCCGATCCCGCGTTTTTTTTTTTGCACTTAATTTTAAAAATAACATATATATAAAAAAAACTCAATAATTAAACAAGATAAGATAGTGTAATAAAAATATCCCAATGTTGTTTTTGTGCCTCTTATAATATTTAATAGACATGATTTTTTTTGTAATACAAATACAATTGTCAAAATTGCAACTTTGCAACTTTGCAGTGTTGTTCAAAAGTTGCAAATTACACAGTAAAATTGCAATTAAAAAAATTACATTCTGAAAAAAACCTGTTCTAGTTTCTTGATAATTTCCTGTGGTTCTTCGGTTGGAATTGGTATTTGTTGGTCAAATTGCTCCACGTCGCTTCCACCACCTTCGGATAAGATTTCGTTGTAGTTTTCGTCTTCTTCTCCGTTGATATCCGGTTGACCGCACCTTCTCCGCTCCGCTTGTATCCAATCTCTGAATAATATTACAATCTCCAAGCTGTCTCCGGCTAATGAGTGTCTGTGCTCTCCTATTTGATATCTACAGGCAGAAAAAACGCTTTCAGACGCCGTTGATGACGCGAGAATGTTCAAAACATCTCGGGCCATGATTGAAAGTGTCGGAAAGGTCTTCTCATTCCCCCTCCAGTATTTCAGCAAGTCTTCACGTCCTTCTTCATTGAGAACTGCTTGGTACGGTACAGAACCCTGCAAAACAAAAATATCAAACTCGCTAATTTGGTTAGTAGTGGTACAACCGCACATTCTATTTCTAAGGCTTTTAATACTAGCCGCAAAAACAGCATGTCTTTTGTGAGGTTGTGTTGAAGAAGAAAAAGATGGTATGGAAGCCAGTAGGTTGCTAACACTTTCTTGTTGGTAAAACCTATATATTTTTTTGCATTCGTCTTCTACGCTAGACAACACTTCTTCTTTAGTTTGTTCAATAGGTGGTGGGTGCTTTGAATTTTTGGGACTTGGAGGTGGTAGTACTTCTATACAATCATAAATAGTTTCAATAAGTGATTTAGTACCGTATATTTTAATAGTCGGATTTAATACAACACCAATAATATAAATAGTGGGAATAGGAATAAAATATTTTTTTATTTTGATAAACATTTTTTAATAGCTGCCTTATAAGCTGATATATATTCACTAAGTAATAAAAATATTAGAGCTATATAAAACAACATAGTTGAAATAGTAAGATAATATATATCGAAAAATTCTTTTGTTGCTTGAAAAAATTTCTCTAAAAATACAATAAGTTCAAAAAATTTTCCCAAATCGCTATCTACAACCATATCAGCTGGATTTTGATTATGAGAGTTAAAAAATAAAGTTATAGATTTTCTATAGTCATAAGCAACAAGTAGTTGCTCGTATAAAGAATTCCACCTAGTGGATACTTCTTCTGAAATTTTTCTATAAGGTAGTCCACAATCGTGACAAGTTTTTTTATATTCTTTTCTTCGTTGTACTCTATTACTTTTAAAAATAAAGTTTATAGCAAATTGTATTTTACTAAGAATGTCTTCAAAAAGTGATAGACCATCCTTTACAATTAAGTTATATATACGGCACACACATTTTATATGAAAATGATCTGGAAAAGATGGAGTTAAACTATTTTTTAAAACTGTAATAGCGTAATTGTTAGAAGAAGCGTTATCTAATGTAATAGTCATAATTTTATCGGTTATTCCATAATAATCGCACACTTGATAAATATTTTCTGCAATAAAAGTACCAGTGTGCCTATCATCTATATATCTATACGCTAAGATACATTTTTGCATAGACCATTTATAATCTATCCAATGACAAGCTACCGTTAAATAATCATGGTTGTTAATACAACGACCTATATCAGACGTGATAGATACTTTGCCATTAAAATGATATAATGAATAACGTAAATATTGTTGATATTCATGTGCGAATTTAAATACATCTCTCTTAACAGTTGATCTAGAAAAACCGTTAAAAGCAGGATTATATATATCTCTAATGTAATGAATAAAATCGGGAGATGAAGGAAATGAAAAAGGCAAACCCTCCACAACAACTAATTTTGATATTGCTTCCCTATCTCTATGTTTATTGTATTTAGGGCCTACAATTCCCCCTGTCATAGGGTTAATTTGATCATGTACTTGGTCCGGGACAGTATCAGTATGTGAACCTTGTCCCGATGGAGCGGGCGTTTGCGCACCCGGTTTTGAAGCCTGGTATTGGGCATACCTAACTGGATGAGCACTTACTACGTGTCTAATTAAACCCCCCGTCCCACCGTGACCTTTTCCAGTTTTAAATTTTAAAACATTTTTATAAATTTTACATCTAGCTACTTGATTCTCTACGTCCCTATAAAAAAATATCCATGCATCTGATTTTAATGGTCGGTTTGCTGGACCTCGTCTCATACTAGGGGGAATAGGAGGCATTTCAGTTGAAGGTGCACTAGTGGGTGTGTTGTCATCAACATTAGTGGGTGTATCATCTAGATCATCGTCTAAATTAAAGTCTTCTTGAGTTCCAGAAAATAGCTCATCGTCTAAATCTAATGGTATTGTAGGAAAATGTTGAGTATCAACAAAATCATCCTGTGTAGGAATAGGATGAGTAGAAATAGGACTATTGCCCTTGTTGCCCCTACTAGAAGAAGCATGACCTCTACCCGTAAGCATACATTTAAATCATTCAATTATAAATTTATAATTATACTAATAAATAATTAAAGTAACTGAAATTAAGTGCACTAAATAAAATAAACAGACAATAATAATTTAATGAAGGAACAAATGTACCAAACACCGACGTAACGTCGACGTGTAATCGAGAGGTTGAAAATTGAAACTTTGCTCGATGGAAGATCCTCAAGCTAGTTGTCAACTTCACTCCCAAATGAATAAATAAAATTGAATATTTAGTAGACAATGTAGACTTGTAGAGAGATAGATTGAGAGATTAGAGAGATTGTAGGAAGATTTGTGAGAAAAATGAAGAGAAAATGAGGTATTTATAGTTGGAAAATTGCGTTAAAGTGTAAATATAATAACTTATGGGTTAAAAATAAATATTAAGGGGGTTGAGGGAGGGGGGAGCTCAAAAATGGCCGTTGCAAAACGGCCAAAATGTAAAATGATCGTTGGTACAACAATTATTTTTGCAAAAGGGGGTTTCGGGCGGGATCAGGTCGGGATCGGGATCGGGTCGGGACTGGCGGGCCGGGCCGGGACGAGACCATATCCCGATACCAATTTGTTTTTAAATGTCGGGTTCGGGGAGGGACCGGGCCGACCCGGCTCACTGGCCAGCCTTAGTATGAAAATGTGACAGTTGACAATTTTGACACCATATGAAAAGATCAATAAAAGAACCAAAAAAACCCTCAGATTTGACTTTTAACGTATATGTAGCAGCCTAGCACCAAACTCCGAAAATGTAATAATCAAAGTTTGGACTGGTCTATTAGGCATAGGGGTGAGCGGGTCCGGGTACCCTAACGTTTTTGAACTACCAGGTAAAAAAACAATTCCTAAATTTACTATCCGGAACCTACCCGTAGCAATTATTACCCGGAACCTACCCGGATCCTGCGGTTTCGGATAGATTTCCGGGTACCCTGTAAATAAAAAACACAGATTAAGCAATATTTTTTTAGCCTATGAGAATCAAAAAGAGTTCTAAAATAATTTCATCCAGTAGTTTTTTAGCATGCAATCGGAGTTTTTAGTACCCTTATAAGAAGTTTTAGAAAACTTATTCATTGTAGAAAAGCTAATTCTGTAACCAAAACCTAAAATTACAAGTCAAATTTGACACTCAATTAATTGAACGTGTTGATTTCAAATAAATTTGAAAATCTATGAATTAAACTTATTTTCGTGTTCATAAGCTCTTCGATACAAAAGAAGAGCTTTATTATACTAGCAAATCCCTAAATTTCATCTTCACAGCTACAAAAATATACACAAATTTTTAAAATAGATTTACATT
Source organism: Anisodus acutangulus (assembly GCA_029783415.1). NCBI lineage: Eukaryota > Viridiplantae > Streptophyta > Magnoliopsida > Solanales > Solanaceae > Anisodus > Anisodus acutangulus. The sequence continues at coordinate 45,835,461 of CM056490.1, forward strand.
TCAAATCAAAAAGTAATACAGATTGAAGATGAGTATCGCCTGAAATAGAACATAAGCATAAGATATTAAAAAGAAATTGAAGAGTTAGATATGAATCCAGATGCATTTTATGAACGACGTGAACACAACAAAGGGAGAGAAAGAGGCAAAGGTGAAACTTCAACGACGACAACGATGAAAGTACATGAGAGAAAGCTTCAACGACGACGACGATGAAGCTCGGCGGTGTAGCTAAAATGCTATTGTTATTGAGAGAGTTTTGAGTGTTTTCTTTTAGCGCATAAAGAACATTCTAGAATAAATGAGTGAAAAAGGTGAAATATTTGCGTCTTGGAGTGGGAAAAATCAATGTGCAGGCGTGCAACAAACAATTTTGGAGAAAGTTAAAAGTGGTCCAAATGTTTCTAAAAAAAGAAAAATATTTAATATTTTATAGGTTCCGGGTATCGGTTCCGGGTCCGGGGTACCCTGTCTCTATTTGTCGGAACCGGACCCGACATTGATCGGTTCCTAATTTTACTACCCGGACCCTACCCATTATTATAATATATACCAAAATCTACCCGTTAGTGTCGGTTCCGGTCGGGTATCTGGGTACTCTGTACCCATGCTCACCCCTAATTAGGCAGCATGTGCTGATTGTTTTCAGTTTTTATTACTTTGTCCATCCCAATTTATGTGATGTATTTTTATTTGACACGTACTTTAAAAAATAAATAAAGACGTTTGAATCTTATGGTCTAAAATAAGTCAAAGATATTTGTGTGGTTATAGATCATCTCGTTTTGCGTATAAGATAAAGTTTAAAGTTAAATTATTGCCAAATAAAAAAACATGTCATTATTTTTTGGACGGACTAAAAAGAAAATCCAGTCTTTCATTTTTCTTTTGGAACAGACGGAGTACTATTTATTTTATACAAAAAATTGGGAAGTGGTTGAAGTAATTCTTTCTTCGTTTCATTTTGTACGATAATTTTAATTATACACAATTTTAAGAAAAGGACTTTTTACACTTTTATACTTTTGATATTTGAACGGAAGAAAATGAAATTTCGTGTATTATTAATTATTTTGAGATCTTTTACGTGTTAAAATAAAGATATTTTGACTAAAACAACTTAAATGTATCACTAATATACTATGGTATTAATTTTAGTGTTTTATTCATAATAACAATCTCCTTATTATTAACTTTAAATTACACAATCTATAATATTTAAATTAATTGTAATTTATATAATTAACTCGTTAAATCTTGTATTTATGATTTTTTTTCCAATAAATTTTGTCCTAGCAACATTGATTACTTAGTTCAAATCCACCAACCTTGAGCAAATTGTGGAGTAGGTGCTGATCGATGACCGGAAAGGTTTACCAACAACTATTTTTGCCATTTGCCATCATTTAGATTTCAGGCCCAGTGGGTCATTTTCGCCACCTACTTCCCATTTAACAGCAGAAAATGAGGTGTTTCTAAAAGTCTGATCATAAAATTTTATTGTCGGTTAGTTTTTTTTAAAAAATGAGCTTAACTTAAAAAAGTCTTTAGAAAAAATTCACTAGGCATAAATTCTAGCTTTTGACTAACACAAAACTTATGATTAATTAAATATATTCATCGTCTTGAAATATTTTGAACTTCTATCTAAATTAATTTATTCCACAACTTATATTCAATGGCAACAAAAAAATTGCCTTTGTTATTATCCCTCAAGCATAAGTTATAGCTCTTGCCGGTAAGACAAAACTTGTGGTCAATTAAACAAGTTTATTGCCTTAAAATATTCTAAAAGTTTCGCCTAGCTAATTTTCTAAAAGAGAAGTTATTTTTTTAAAAAATAATTAAGTGGGGCTAACAAATCACCACTCTTATGGAGATCATATGTGAACTATGCACAAGTCTTTAGTTTTTTGTCCTTTAAATGAGATTGTCCATAAATACTTTTTAAATTGAACTTATGTCTAGAAAATGTGAAAATATTATTTGTTCCGAGTGCAACAATTAAAGACCAACACAAAATAGGGACAAAAGTGCAACACTTCCTACTGTTCTTGTATTCTTTGTTATTGTTTGCCACGTGTAACTTCAAAACAAATGCTTATTGCATCCAACTGCTTCAGAGTTCAGACACCGTACATTTGTCATATGCTTTGTTCTTTTTTCTTTTTTTCTCCTGTATTTAGGTCATAAAGATTCCCTTATTTAATCTCTCTTATTTCCATGCAGATCCCTAATTTAGTGCTCACTCTACAACTAAAGCCTCAATCTTTTTTTTTTTTTTTGCTCTACTGATCTGAGAGCAAATAAATAATTAAAAATATATCACATTACATGATCTGCAGCAACTGAAAGAATTGTTAATTTTTTATTCAAAGTAACACTCAGAAGTCTCTCAAAGGTAACCCCTTTTCATTTTCTTGATTTATTGTTAACAACGTCACATTTTTTTTTTTGCCTTAAACAAAAGCAATTGTTTGATCTTTTAGTGAATGTTGTTCTTCTTCCATGAAAGATAATATTTTCTTTTCTTTGTATTGTCATGATTCAAGATCATTTTATTGATGTATAAATAATAGCCATTACTTTGTATTTCCAATTTTAGGTTGGTGGTAGAAAATGGTGGCAATGTCTCAACTTCGTTATACCCCTCTTACGGGCTACTATCAAAACCATACTCAAAGCCATTACCTTTCTGGTGTTTCGACCAGATTTTCAGATAATAACCTCTCTTTTAACCCTTTAAAAACTAGGCATGTTGTTTCTAAACAATTAGATCACAGCTTGAAGTATCAAGTTCCTTGTGCTGGTGGAGGTGATGGAGGAAGTATTGGGATCGGACGGGGTAGTGGGGGTGGTGGGGATGGTGATGGTGATGTTAATGATTCAAAGTCCTCTTGGGATAGTATTGGACCAATAGGTGCATTTGTTAATGGTTGGAGGTCAAGAGTTGCTGCAGATCCACAGTTTCCTTTTAAGGTATTTATGGAGGAAATAGTAGGTGTTAGTGCTAATGTTCTTGGTGATATGGCATCAAGGCCTAATTTCGGGCTTAACGAACTCGATTTCGTGTTTTCCACACTTGTTGTTGGTTCGATTATGAACTTTGTGTTGATGTATTTATTGGCACCTACAGCATCTGCTTCGATCCAAACTCTCCCGTCCATTTTCGCGAATTGTCCACCGAGCCACATGTTTCAGTCTGGTTCATATGGGGTGTTAAGTAGGCTTGGGACATTTGTGTATAAAGGAACTCAGTTTGCTGCAGTTGGATTTGCTGCGGGGCTTGTTGGGACCGCATTGTCGAACGGTTTAATCAAGATGAGGAAGAAGATGTATCCGAATTTCGAAACACCAAACAAGCCGCCTCCAACACTTTTAAATGCTGCTACTTGGGCTATACATATGGGTGTTAGTAGTAATTTGAGATATCAAACACTTAATGGTGTTGAGTTTGTGCTAGCTAAAGGTCTTCCTCCTTTGGTGTTTAAGACCTCGGTTATTGCTTTGAGATGCGCGAATAATATTCTTGGAGGAATGACGTTCGTCATGTTGGCAAAGTTGACAGGATCGCAGAAAGCGGATGAAGGAAAGGTTGTTGCCGTTGAAGACGCACTAGTTGGAGAGAAAGAGAGGTTGTTGGACCAGAATGACAATTTGCATACTGCTGATTCTGCTTCAAAATGATTTGTATTGTCTTTTTAGTCCAAGAAAGAGTCTTTCCCGACTTCTTGTAGGAGCTTGGAGTGTGTCGACCATGTCTAACTTTGGTTACATAGAACAGAAAAGGAGTTTATTGATATTGATTTGAGGATTCTTTTCTGTTCCTTTATGTGGTTGAAAGTGAGATGTTATGTGAAAAACATCTAAAGATAACATTGTTTCTATATTATTGTATGGAAAGGTAACTTAAGGAGGAAAGACAAGCAACATTATTTTCGCTGTTTTTGTTGTATGGTACTGCCAACTATGTGCTCAGATTCTTTAAAAATGTCGGTGAATACGTGTTGGATCTTTTGGAGGATCTGACACAGGTGCGACAATGGTATTTCTCTCTTTTTATTGATGAGTGATGATTTTATGTACTTCTGTTAACACTACATTGCATCTGCTGGTTCTCAGTTGTTTCGAGGAATGGGTGGGTGTAAGTACCTAGCCAACAAACAGCAGTACCTATCTTTGTCCATTTTGTATGTTCTGATTATACCCTGTTGATCAGCCTCTCTCAGTGGCACAATCAGTAATTTAGCGAAGGGCGTGCAAATATTTTCTCACTTGTGTTAAGAGTACAAATTTAAATATATATTCATAATAGCTAACATTTAATCTATGTACACCATGTAATTTACCGGCGAATGGTGTGCACCGGCTCACCTTAAGGTGGTTCCACCCATGGCCTCTCTACCCTGCAAATATAGGGGTAAGTTTTGCATACACTCCAACTTCCCTAGATCCACTTGTGTGAATATACTCGGTGTTACGTTGTTGTTGTTGATGATTGTGCCCTATTAACAACCTCCTCCTATATGTAGCCAATTTTTGGATGGTGAAAGCATAAGCATAGACCATCAAACCACTCTATAACAATGTTGTTTGTCTGGATATTTTTTGACTGCTATAGGGAAATGCTATAACGTAACATAACATGAAAAATCGACTTAATAAAACTTGTCCTTTATAGTGAAATATGTTATATGGAATGATTACTATAAAAAGGTTGTACTAGTTCATGTTACAGGAATCCTAATGTGGAGCTACCTCAATGTTGTAGAAACTCAATTATTGAGTTTATACAACATTTCAGTACATGCAATTATCTCAGTGGTCAGAGAGCTATTATAAGAGTTTCTTGTTGACAAATCCTTGGAACACAGATAAAACAGAAGCTATAAGGTAATTCCCTATTCTACATAGTACTAATTTTTCTAGTATAAAAGATACGCAGCTACTCTATTAGCGAGGCATCGTAAGGCTGAGAGTACTCATGCTATAACATCTCGACACATTGGATGATAGAAACGCGTCTCTGCTGGTGCTATCAGAAAATGAAGACGATGACTTTGGTTCGTTAAATTTGGCTTTAGAATCTACGCTATCTGCTTCAGTATCTGGCATCATGTTGAGAATAGACTGAATAGTTTCCAGCTCCCTCACCACATCTAACATTGAAGGTCTGTCTTCTGGTTTGTCCTCGCAACACTTGAGGGCTAAAGCTGCAAACTTTTCCATGCATTCAGAAGGGTAAGGTCCCATTGTACTGTCCATGACAGAATGCATCTTCTCCGACTCGTGAGCAAAATTTACCTGCCATTGATGATCAAAGTTATTTAATATTTCCAGAAGGGACTATTAAACACGGTAGAGTAGCTCTTTTGGCAACCTATATGTCACAGGTCCGAGACATTCAGCTTCATAACAAAAATGCAAAGGAAAGATTGCTTAAAATATGTGTCAACACTTCCCCTATCCCTCCCCTAATCAGAGGGGGATGCACCATACATATGATGGGTTCAAACACTAAGCACAACATAGTGACATACATATGAAAATCAGTAAAATGTCCAGCAAATATTAGATTCTAAAGTATTATTTCAAAAGTGCAACGTGTTCAGTATATATACCTCGCGAACAATGTTTTTCCCGTGTGAGATTGGCCGCATTCCAGTTAAGATTTCTAGAAATACAACTCCCAGGCTATAGACATCACTTTTATCTGTCAATTTACGGGTCAAGAAATATTCGGGATCAAGGTAACCCTGCATATACAAGTAGAGTTTCAGTACATCAAATTTAATGATACAAGTGTAAAGATAGTGAGGTCAAATGGAACATAAGAAAAAGAAGGTAAAATGAAGACCTTTTTTCTACCCAATACATATAATGGAGGCCTCCCCCTCTAATTTAAAAAAGAATTAGAGCAACATCCCTTCTTGATCTAAATTCTATTGTAAAGACTTCATGTCTCCAGTGAAAAGTAAACTAAAAAGTAATGGTCCATTGGGATCTTTTATGAGTCTGTAATTTAGCAAGTTGTCCTTACTTCATATTTTACCTCTAATATCATATAAACTTATGTATTCTCAAAGTTCTGTAGAAATAATCTTATTTTTTTTAAATATTGAATAATAAAAGTAAAATTAGATACCAGAACTAGTTAAACCTCTTTTCATTGCCCTGCCAAACAAAGGAAAGGAAAAGAAAAGATGACACCAATTGACTGTATAATAGAGTTGATTCCTCAAAATCTTTATGTCATTGATTGAATGTTTACTCTAATTAATTTACAATATCTTCCAAGGACAAAGTTTACAACTAATACTACTCTTTATATGTTTAAGAGAAATGCTAAAAAACTAAAAAAGTAGCAAGAGTCATTAGCTTTCAGATAGAGAATTCAAACAAGAGGATTTTAAATATAACTTTGTGACAATTTAGAAGTAAAGGTAAAGAATTCTAATAAATTAGAGGAAAAGGTTGATCATTTAGGGAATGTATATTGTTAGGATAAAAAGTATCCAAGGAATTGTGTATTGTCTTTTTTGATACTTTAATAGCTCAACTTTTAAGAGAGGTGATGTAGCATTGCCAAAGTATAAAACAAGACCACCACTATGAGGGAACAAGTTTAAGTCCTGATTGATCTGTCTTATTTATTACTAGTTATGTTTTATGGAGTACTAGTTACTAGTAATAACAATGAAACTTAAACTTTTGAGCACTAGAATGAAAAAACTAGCAAAAAAATAAATAAATTGAAAGTTCAAGTGTATCTAAATTAGAAACTTTGACCCCACATTACCAACAAAAATCAAGCTTGATGATGTTGAAAATTTTATGAATTAATCAAAGATTTAGTTGTACAACAATGCCACATTCTACTTTTTTTTCAACTCTTCACTCCCAAAAGGCACATGAAGAGCAACAAGATGTAAAGAGAAAGTAATGTGCATTCATATTAGGAGGAAACTTCTCTGGAGCTGCTTTCTGCTTGTATGCAAAGAAAACATGGACTTTACACTGCAATTTGTTGACCTAAACCATCAACATCAAGAAGTGTGTTCGGTATGACAAAATATTTTCCAGAAAATATCTCTAGAGACTAGAATAAGTGGTTTTCTAGTGTTTGGTTGCTGAAAAATGTTTTCCAAGCAAGAGGGGGGAAATGACTTGCCACCCTTTTGGTCAGAAGTCATTTTCCTTGACAATTATCTCAATTCTTAATTTTCTATCATTACTTTAACCAACATCTAGACATTATTATCTATCTTTAATACTCAAAAATTTCATAAGACTATCTGGGTTCGTGATTTTATTTTCAATATTTACTAATAAATGTGTTTTTCGGAAGATATTTTCTACTCTCCAACCAAACATTAGAAAATATTTTCCTGAAAATAAGTCATTTTCCGAAAACGACTTCCATCGCATTAAACACACCTAAAATTCTATTGTAGTTTCTTTCTGCACAAGTAGAAAAAAATGTAGTTGAATGACTATACTTACAGGTGTTCCCTTCACAATAGTTGAAACATGATTAGGTAGTACACCTTCATCATCCTGGACAGGTGCAAGCCTAGACAATCCAAAATCAGCAACTTTGGCTGTCATTTTTGAGTCTAAAAGTATATTGCTAGCTTTGATGTCCCTGTGGAATATAGGTGGATTAGCTTCTGTATGGAGGTAAAGTATGCCCTTTGCTGCACCCAGTGCAATCTGCAATCTTGTTCCAAACTTCAAACTTTCTTTACATTTAACTGTCAAAAAAATGGGATTAAGAGCCTACTAAAGATATCAAATGTTATTTTGTATAAGCAAAACATGAAGTTTAATTGGCTTGTTTAGGTGATATCTATGTCGCCATACAGCTATTAGATCAAAGTCAGCTTATAGACATCTGATCTCCATTTACAGACATAAAAACAAAATTTAAGAGCATATATCACCAGTCTACTATACCAATTCAAAGATACTACTACTTGTTTAAGGAACATAGAAGGGTGGCCTAGTGGTGGAAGATTTGGAGTAACTAACTTGGCAACCAAAATTGGAATTCCAACAGAGGTGAGCCGCCTTCCTAAACCTTAGAGGACATAGTTATCCGGTATCTGTGCTAGTCGGAGGTAGTAGGTGTTCGATAGATTAGTCAAAGTGTGAGCAAGCTAGCCCAAACAACCACAATTATTTTTTAAAAGAAGATAAATATCAAGGGTGTGTTTGGTAGGGAATATTTCCTCCATACCAAACACACGCCAAGTCCCTCTCCCTGGCTCTATAGATGCCCAAACTAAAAATAAGAACATGAAGATGATGGATCAGAATCAACCAGGAAAAGCATCTAGGAACGATATCCTTACCAGAAAGCCAGTCTCGCAAAGTTCCATTGCACATGAATTCATAAACCAGCATCTGAAAATGCATAAACAGGAAAACAACTAATTGCTTCACACAGATGATTTCAGGGTGTATATACTAAATAAATGTGAGAATGAATGACAAAAGATTGCTACGGAGCAAAAAAGAAGCTATAGGGGAAGAATCAACATGATGTATTGCATGTTAGTGAGTAGATTAAAAAAGATTGGAATTTTGAATTTTTCAGGTTTATCATACCTGATCTCCTTCTTCATCACAGTATCCTAGCAATGAAACTAGATTCCGGTGATGTACCCTTGATAGCAAGGATATCTCTGTCAAGAATTCCTTTTGCCCTTGTAGTGATCCTTCTTTTGCTCGTTTGATAGCAACAATTGTTTTGTCTGCTAAAATTCCCTTAAAGACAGTCCCATATCCTCCTTCCCCTACTTGGTTTGAGCTATCAAAGGTGTTAGTGGCCAATGCCATTTCTCTGACAGTGAAGCTTCTAATGCCATCCATTTTTATAGAGAGCCTCGAGGCTGCATTGCGAAGCATATGCTCGTGAGAGTTGAAAGAAACATATAATTCATATAAAGAAAAGGTAAAGTTCATCAAATGAGAGAACTCACATAAACGTTTCCTTGATAGGATACTTCTGTATTTGGCGTGTCGTCTTTTGATTAACACTACGACAATTGTTGCAAAAATTGAAGCAAAAGAAACTGCTACTACACCAGCTACCAAAGCACCTTTGCTTTTATGTTTAGGTTGAATATCAGGATTCACTGCAGCAAAATATGGATCATATGATAGACCAAACCTCTGATAAAGCAAGATTCTAGTCCTGCTAACAAAGATCAACCATGCCCCGACCTTTATATTGCTGTCAATTTTATAATAATGATAGTAACAACGATCAACCATGCACTGAATATTTAAAATTTCTTTTTCATTTCATATCCAACCCTTGCAATGATTATGATATAATATCCGTTTTTCTCTGATTGACTAGAGGTGGCGATGACAGTTAAAGTCTTCCAATCTAACCCACATTTAACTCAATCAAAGGAATTTTGGAATTATAAAAGCACAGATAGTAGCTTGTTTGGCCAAGTTTCTTGGAAGCCAACAGTGCTTATTTTAGAAAGTTGATATGTTTGGTCAAACTTTTAGGGGAAAAATAAGTATTTGAGTAGTAGCAGAAGTTGTTTTTCAGAAGCAAAAATAATAGTTTTTCCCAAGAAGCACTTTTGGAATATTCGCAAAGCACAAAGTACTGCTAAAAAATTGGCAAAAGTTTTTTTTCAAATTAATTAGCCAAACACAAACTGCTACCTTTTTCTCCAAAAAAGCACTTCCCAAAATAAGCAGATTTTGGAAGTTTGGCCAAACAAGTAGTAGATCATTCAAATTTGGACTAGAGATACAATGAAGTGATGAGGACTTACAGTCCGAATAAGGTCCCAGCAGAGTGAAGTCAAGGAGCTCATAAGGTCCAAAAAGGTCAACTACAGAGATTTCCCAAAATTGCAGAATCTCGCTGATACGAATGACCTCACTTTTATTAAATGTACTGACCCCAACAGCTGGGAAAAGCTTCAGTTGCATCCGGAGACGAGGTCCTTCTTCCCAAGAGCTTGACTCGATCAACATTTGGTAAAAGTCCAAATGAAGATCATGAGTCATATACTGCTCAAATTGATGCATATATGGATCAAAGTAAGAAAAACTAGGACTTTTCAGCCGCCATCCAACTCTCAGAGGTGAGGCACAAGAGCAAGGAACAGGTGACGTTGGGACGTATTCATAATAGTTATCCTTAGGGCATGCATTAATAGGACATGCACCATTTACATTCGTTGAGTTTCTCATCTTATTTTCTGCTCCGGCTTCAAAGCCACAGAATTTCACGATGTTTCCTACATTCTCTTTGCTGCAGACAGGATTGCCCTGCAACCTTAAAAATGTCCGATAACGTTAGGAGCAGAAGAATTGCCAAAAGTTAGCACAAATGTCTTATTATTGAAATGTGGAAAGAAAAACCATACCTTAGAGTGACATTCAGAGGAGGTTCAAGAGTACCCAAAATGTCTGAAAGTGAATTATTCCGAAGATCACTAGGTTCACAAAGAATATAGACGGGTTAGAAAGACTCCCTCATAAAAAATCCCGACTTCTACGCGAAGGTTCATTCCTGAAGTAATTTATAGTTCTATTTAATATCAGAAATTTGATGTTACTTTGGCATGATCTTACATCATAAGTGCCGAAGTTGAAGTGGACTTGTTTTGCCAAATGTCGGTAGAAAAGGAACCATTCAAAAGGTTGTTCTCCACTGACCTGCGACAAGGCCGTCCAATCGATACGTTATACATAGAATTGAGTTTCAAAATGATATTTCGCCTTTAGTACTAAAGAGAAAATATTGCAAGACAGTGAAGATCCTCACAGTTTCTGCAACAAAGGAAGATATGAAAAGCTCTTCGGAATAGATCCATCAAGACGATTGTGCGACAGAATGCTGCATGATGAGTATGTACAACACATTACATTAGAACAGATGACAGAAAAACACAGAAAAAATGATCTAAGGAAAAATATGGCTGAACTAAGACACTAGATATATGAGTAAATCATGTAGCATGAAAACAGGAAGCATACATAGTTGTCATATTGTTGGAAAGCTTATTCTGTGGTATAGATCCAGAGAGTTGATTCCAGCTGAGATCACTGCACAAACAGTAAGCAGGAAGTTAAGCAATTTAGAAGATCTTATAATCATGAAGCATGAAGTATAAAGGCCATTATCAAAGGAAACAGATGAAACAATTGCAAACTTGAACTTACAGATAGCGTAGGCTCTGTACTCTGCTAAGATCAGGAATGGATCCTCGCAACTTGCAATTCCTGAGACTTCTGCAATATTATCAGAAGCATTTAAAATGTCAAAGGCGTCCTGCAAAAAATTATTCATCACAGAATCACTTCCATCATTGCTCTAATAGCTGTACAAATTTTTACTATGCTTGTGCTTCATATATAAACCTAATAATGCTGAGTCATCATTGTTCTAATAGCTACAATTTTAACTATGCTTGTGCTTCAAATATTAAACTAATAACGCTGAGTCATAGAGATAAATTAACTTTGTCTGGGTCAAGGAAAATAAACTAAAAGGAAGGGAAAGAGGATAAGAAAAGAACAAGCCGGAGGAATTTTTTCAAGGAGCACTTACAGTTTCACTAATGATGACATGTTTCCATAAGAAGCTGGAATCTCAGCACGGCTGAAATTGTTGTTATCAAGTTGGCTGTGCATAAGAAAATTCAGAAATTTAGCATAATTTTCACCCCATGCACTTCTCAGTGGAATTTTAATGGCATATCAGTTCTTGTATGATATGAAAGGTTCTCAATTGAATCGGAAAACACGGATTAATATATTTGTCGTATGTAAGAACAATTTTTCAGTATTGGATATTACAAGGAATGGTTATCGATGAATTTTATAATTAACAAGAAGATCCGAAGATGATAATCAGAGGGTTCTAAGGATAGATCTGTAACTAAATGTTCATCTTCAGTTGTCTGGTCATAGGAAACAAGGTATCAGTATTCCTTCAAATTTATAACTAGTTACTTCTGAAAGTTCAGTTTAAAACTGCCCTAGAATTCTATATAACTACTAAAGAAAGAGAGTTGCTTGTCAAGATATAGTTATACCTCTTGAGCAAAATACAGCTGAAAAAAGTTTCATATGAAGTTCAATATATTTGTGCGTGTGTATAGGGGCTTACATAATTCGAAGATGCGGAAGTGCTGAAAGCTCAGGAGGAAGGTATCCTGAGAGATTATTGTTGTCCACAAGCCTGTTGACAAAAGAAATTATCATCACAAAAGCATTACTTCATTAGTTTACAGGAATCAACAGATAAAGGTCATCTTAGAGTTACAAAAACGTGTTTCGCCTCTATGAAAAAGAGAAGCTAAGAATGATCTCTTCCGTTAACTTACAAATGAAGCAGAGTGGACAAATTGGAGAGCTCGGGAGGGATTTGACCACTCAGCGAGTTGTTGTTGAAGTGGCTGCAGACACATGATATGTCACGTAAGATTACAAAGATAGAACCTTAGACTTCTTATAATTTTTGTAACAATCAAATGAGTTGCACTCACATATGTTGGACACTGTTTAAATTGGAAAAGGATTTAGGAATTCTTCCTGATATCTGGTTCTCGTCTATCTGGAATATTCTCAGATTCGGGAGATACCCGAGCTGATCAGATAAAGATCCTGAAAGTTGGTTTCCAGTCAAGAGCCTGCATGAACACAATTACTAAGGGATTAAACCAATCGACAAATCAGGTTTTAGATCATGATCTTCCCCAGCATTAGGCTTTACTTCTTCCTGAAATAATCTTACATCAATCACACTTTTCAGGAGAAATTCAAGAAAAAAAAGTTCCTCTACTCTATCCATAGGTGGATGGAGCATGTAACTAACAGATTCAACAGAACTCAACATTTTCGACAGGGAGCATAGAAAAATATGTGCAAAATCACTATAATTTTGAACCCATAATATCGAAAATATAACGGATTCACTGGCAAGAACGTAAAGATTGAAACCATCAAGCTTAAATCATATATCTGCCTCTAACTCTATCCAACATAAAGTATATCTTCACTATAGCCAAATGACTATCTAGATCTCCTCTACAAGATAGTTAAGGGTTCAATGCATTCGGGGAAACATGTTGGATGAGTGCAAAATCAAGAAGATGGGACCAAAGAAAAAGGATCGAATTTCATTCAACTTACAGAAGTTTCAAAGTCTTGATGTTTCCAATTTCTTCCGGTATACTCCCAGTCAAACCATTCCACATGAAATTCCTTTCAGAAAGAGAATAAGCTAATAGTTAGTAGTACAGATAGAAAAATAAGTAAAACTCTATCTATTATCACATATCTGTATAATGTAATGTGTGTAACAACTCACAGAAAATGAAGATGGGATAGTTGTCCAAGCTCAGGTGTTAAACTTCCAGAAAGATTCATACCCATCATACGGCTGCACAAATTACGAAGGAATATGCTTAATGCCATTTCATGCATTGCACTCACACAAGTATACAAGATAGTCATAGTAGTGAAGAAACATCTTTTGCTAGAATTTGCAGCTAATTGTAAAATCTAGGGAAAAGGGTGCAAAATAACCTTTTACTTCTGCGAGATAACTTATAGTTATTCATACATTTAACATTAGCAAATCGTCTCGAATTTGCTCTTAAGCAGCACTCTAACTTGAAACATAACAGGGGGTATCTTTTTTCCGAATCATATATTCTTATACGTGGAATCCATCTAGTCCACACTGGAACTCCAGTAAGGATACAAGAGTATTTGTTAATATCAAGGGTATTTTTGATGACCAAAGTATAACAATGGTAAAATTAAGAAATTTCGTACAATAGAGGAGTAAATTTTGACCATTTCCTTATAGAGAAAATATATAATGAGGCTTTGAATCTATCTAATTATACCAAATAAGTTTCTCTCTTTGTAGATTACTAAAATAGAGAAGAATAACATACAGTTCCCTGACATGCAAGTACCCCTCAGCTCCAACTTTTTGAAAACAAAAAACTCCAGTCCAGTTCGATGTACATGGATCACCTTTTTCCCAATCTTTCAGGTATCCCATATTATCAATCAATCCATTCTTTATAGAAGCCAAAGCTGACACTGCAAATGGCACCAAGAAATAATGGTTAAGAATATTCATAATGGACCTCACTATATGGAAATTAAATTTAAGTACCCATGAATAAAAATTTTCCACAGAAAATCAAAGCAGCTCTATCAAAGACAACATCAGACCAGCTTTTAATATGGATTACTCCCTCAGTTCAAGAAAAGAGTGACAATATTTCTTTGTTAGTCTGTTTAAATATGGTAACAATTTAACTTGAATGAAAAACTTCAATACCACAAGTATCAAAAGTTTATAGCCACACAAATGTTATGACATATTTCAGACTAGCTTTCACATGATTACAATAAGAAAACAGCACGTTCATATAATACAATAAAGTACAGGGTGCAAATCGAAAAATGGTATCAACGTTAGGGGGGGGGGGGGAATTAAAATCGTAAAAGGACCAAAAAAGTACAAATACAAAAATGGTATGGGTGAAAACTGCAAAAAACTTATCTTTTGAGATACCACTAGCATATATAAAGGACAGAAATGTCTGTATAATTTAGTTTAGATTACTGAAAGCACTTCTATTTTATGAAATAAATTGGTGAACAATAGCTACCCTAATCATAAATTGTGCTCAAGAATACTGTAAGAAAGATAATAGTATAAGCTTTTAAGGATGAGAGAAGAATTGCCTACCTTCAGAAGGATCAGCAATTTGAGCAACTGTAAGCACCATAAAACAATAAATTGCTGTTGTAAAAACATAGCCAGAATATCTTACTCCCTCCATCTTCAAGCCCTACAAAAATAGATAAGTCAGGTATCCAGTTTCAAATTATTATGAACCAAGAAAAGATATACAAACATTTGTGGCCTAAATTAAAGCTAGTCCTGATTTTATAAGAAAAATCTAGACACATGTATTCAAGTCCCAGTGGAACATAAAAGAGCACCATATAACATGACATATATATATGTTAAACATCTTGCTCATTCCAACTTTGAGAAGCATACTCTTCCAATTAAAGTTTGCAAAATTACACAATGCTACTGCAATAATAATAATAATAAGAAAAAAAAGGTGTAATACATCAACAATCCCTTATCTACGTAAGGGACGCTTGAGAATATGCACAAAAGTTTTTCAAAATTTGAACCTAAAATGTAGTTCGAGTGTACAACAACATACCCAGTGAAATATACAAAGTGAGGTATAGAGTAGCTCGAGTATTTAAATGAAATTTACTTAGACAAGTTTAAGGGACTATTGATGTATTCCGCCTTAAAAACACTTTGGATTGCCTTTATTCTTTACATAAAACTTCATAAAGTCTTCATTTAACTTAACTAGAATAATCTAGTATTTGTTATAGGAAAGAAGAACTCAAAGACATGAACATGCAGAAGAAAAAAAGGGGAGAGAGAAATTCACCTGTTGTGTTTTCTTCTCATCCAAGAATTCCAAAAGTGGGGTCAAATGTTCACACACATAGTAATTATATAATATCCCATAAAAGGAAGAAATTAAAGCAAGCTTTGTGCTTGGTGTTGCTGAAGTAATATATTTTAGTTGTAGCTTAAAGATTTTGAAGAATTAGAAAGGATTACTGTGAAAATATTGGTCAACTGGGATATATTGTGGAAGATGAATTAATGATAGACTTTATCCAACGATAATATATTGCTAATGCATGTGTTTTGGTACGACTAAATTTTTTTTTTCAAAAATTAAGTCATTTTCAGTATTTGGTTACCAAAAGATAATTCTTTAATGAAATTACTTTTCCCCAAAAGGAGAAAAATGTTTTTTTATCATGTTTGGATGAAAGTCATTTTCTTTTATAATTATCTCTAACTTTTAATTTTATGTATTACTAGTACTTTATTCCGTCCATCTCAAATTATCTCTCTTACACATGACCTCTTAAGAAAATATTAATTAAAATGACTTATTGATTATTTTATCCTTATTTATTTCTTAAGATATAATCTCTGCTCATTTAATATTTATTTTGACTACGTGTTATCTCTCTCATAATTGAAGAGTTTGTAGTCTTTAAGAACAATTACTAGTACAAAAGGTAAAATAGGAAAAGAATAATGAATTTGTCTTGAACTTCTAATATGACAAATAATTTGATATACACTATTTTTAGAAAACACAATAGATAATTTGAGACGGAGGAAGTAAGTAAGATAACAAGATTAAAAAATTTACCTCATTAATAATAATAATAATAATAATAATAATATCTAATAAATGTGTTTATTTTATACCCTGTAACAAAAATGCCAGACTATTTCCAGATCATTTTGTAAGAACGTAACACATGAGTTTAGGTGAGAAAGAGAAGGCATAGTTGTTGTCATGATTCTTTCAACATTAAATACATAAACCAAACATTGTGATAACTAGAGATACAGAAAAAGAGAGAGAAAGAGAGTTGATATATTTGGAAAACAAGGATGACTTATTGGTGTTTGGATTATATAGGATATGCAATAAATTAAAGTCTTTTTGAGAGGTTGGCCGTTGGATGCTGCCCGTCGACACGGGAGACTTGACACCAATACAAGTCCTAGAGTCAGAATTTTAACCGACGACGAGGGTCAAATATAAAAAAGTAAATCTATGAAGAAGTTAAAAAGCGTCATTATATATATACATAAAAAATATTTTTACCTAACTATACAATATAATTTTTTAATAAAGGGGTATCGGTTGACATCCCTTAAGTACATGTGGTTCTGCCAATGCCTCCACTCTTAACCAGAGGTTGAGACCGAGCTTTGGGTATAAAAATATTTTTGTTTGCTAGGGAGCATTTTTCCTTAAATATGTCTTATGCGGCATAGATTTGAATTAATCGGAAGCCCCAACATGGGTATCAGACACCTAGAGACGGATCTATGATTTAAATTTTATAAGTTTAATCTTTAAGGTTTTTATCATTGAACCTATTGTATTTTTAAAATTATGAATTCATTCTAGTATTTATTGTAATTTTTACACATAAATTTTCTGCTCTACATCCAATATACTGGGTTCAAATGAATCCGATAGCGATACACTGAATCCAATCACTACACTGGGTGGAAAATAATAAAAAGACGGTAGAGACTAGACAGAGTTTAAAATGGAAACACAAAAGAGATTGACGAAGAAATCTAAATATATATATTTAGTTGATTATATGTATCCAGATTGAGTAAGCAATAACCAAAGGGGATGATGACTGCTTTGTTGTTGTATACACAGCCTCAACCAGATCAGAGGTAGTTAATGCTGATGACGAAGGCTTTTTAACAACCTTTTGAGTTTTGAAGTTGGAAAAACTTATAGTGAAAATTTTGAGATTACTTTGACTATTTTACCTGATAATTTTTATACAATGTGAATTTTATGTCGTATAAAATTTAATTATCAACATTAATTTTTCAAAAAAACATTATTATAATATTTTCTTTCAAAACTATTATACCCTTGATTGAAACTTGGGATGGCTTAAAGTTACCACAAGCAATATAACATACCAATGTATGAATTTAATTTCTTTTATATCATTTTTAGAATAATAAAAATAAATTTAGTATTATTAATATAGAAAATAAAATTTTAAATAATTATGTAAGAAAAGGTACATGATTTCATGTTCAGAAATAAGTCATACCTAAATAATGCATCAAAAGAAAAAAGTTTATATGCCATCCTTTTTTATTTGTTAGAGAATTTATATTACTAAATTTTCTTATTGTTGTTATTATATTTCTTACACATTCAACCCCCTCTCCCCCAAAAAATATATGAAAAGACCAAGGGTAAAATTGGTTCTTTCTCCTTGTTTTGCATCAACCACTAGTAAAAAATATATTTTAAAACTATTTAAGGGCAATTTTGAGCTAATTAACTAATGATGAGGATATTTTTATGCTAAAAGCATAATAAATAACTTTTAAAATTTATTTCTTTTATCTGTTTTTCCTCTAATGTATGCAAGTCCAAAAGTTGCAACAGGCCAAGAGAAGAAATCCCTAAATCGGAGCATGTCCCATGAGTAGTCATGAGTCATGACTGTATATTGCTCAGATATGATGAGTCTTAATTAAGTTCCTTGTGTGATCCAGCATTTTCAATGATAATATACGTGTGTTGACTATATGCTAGTAGCTCTTAAGTCTTAATAGCTCGGTCTCTGTCTGTCTAACAATTTTGAAACATATATGTTGATTCATATGTATTTTTTGGAGGTAAATATTAAATTGTTGGAGACTTAATTAAGTAAATAAACGTATATTATATTTTAATTAATAATTTAATTCTTAGATGAAATTATCACACTATTCACGTGTTTAAGTGGCCATAAAAAACAACTAGTGAGGGACATATTAACGATAAATAAATAGATAAAAATATATTATTTCTCTAGTATTATGTATATAACTTAAGCTTTTAGATGAAATGTCAGACTTTAACTCTTCAAATTTCTTCATCTTTTTGTTTAAGCTTTGAAAATGGGATTTCCATAGTGCACATCGCTGACTATGCCTATAGAATAAAGAATCAGAATCAAGAATAATATTTTAGGTTATGTATATGATAAAATTTGTGTAAGACAGTTGTACAAATTATGATGTGACACGTGACATATGATTAGGGGTGAGCGGGTCAGGGTACCCTAACTTTTTTGAACTACCCGGACCCTATCCAATAAAAAATCGGTTCCTAAATTTACTATCCGGAACCTACCCGTAGCAATCATTACCCGAAACCTACCCGAACCCTGCGGTTCCGGGTAGGTTCCCGGGTACCCTGTAAATGGGTAGAGATAAAACTAATTAACCTTTGAATATTATGTCTCTCTTTGCCATATTTGGCTCCACACTTTACCCTCCACAATTCTCAAACAATTATTATAGGGATGCACTTCACCATGAACAACAACACTGGTAATTTTAATTTTCCATTACCATTAGTTCATCATAGTTGCTTCAATGGTATGTTGGTACAGGGGATGCCAATAGGGCCACACAGGATCTTCCATATTTCTTAGGAATAATTTTCTTTGCAATGTAGATGTTAAAGTTCTCTTTTTTCGAAATTCTTCAACAACGACACTTTGAAGGTATATCAATTTCCATTTTATCATTTCTAGCATCAGTAGGAATTATGTCTCTCACCTTCCTTCATAGAATGAAATTCATACTGAAAGACATATTTTTATGCCAAGTCATGATATTTATCTAAAACTTGATTTCTTCTTCTTCAGAAGGTGCCAAGCAGAATCCACAATGAAATTTTCTTTCCGTTCTATTGTCTAAACTGGCCTATCATCAATGTCAGGATTGAGAGTGAGCTGCACATTGTTTATGTGAGTCATCACATGACCAAGAAGTATTAGATCCCGGCTATCAATTTCAGGTAAGGCTGGTCAGTGGGCCAGGTCGGCCCGGTCCCGCCCCGACCCGACACCGCCCCCGAACCCGCGTAATTATAAAAGAAAATCGGTAGCGGGACTCGAACCGGGATGAAACAATGTCTTGTCCCGAGCCTGCCAATCCCGACCCGATCCCGAGCCTGCCCCGATCCCGCCCGTAACCCCCCATTTGCAAAAATAACTGTTGCACCAACGACCATTTTAGATTTTGGCCGTTATGCAAAGGCCATTTTTGGCCTCCCCCCTCCCCCAACCCCCCTACCCCGTAATATTTATTTTTAACCCATAAGTTATTATATTTACACTTTAACCTAATTTTCCAACTATAAATAACTCATTTTCTCTTCATCATTCTCACAAATCTTCCTACAATCTCTCTAATCTCTCAATCTATCTCTCTACAAGTCTACATTGTGTACTAAATAATCAATTTTATTTATTCATTTGGGAATTGGGAGTGAAGTTGGCAACTAGCTTGTGGATCTTCCATCGAGCAAAGTTTCAATTTTCAACCTCTCGATTACACATTACGTCGGCGTTTGGTACATTCGTTCCTTCATTAAATTATTATTGTCTGTTTATTTTATTTAGCGCACTTAATTTTATTATCTTTAATTATTTATTATCATAATTAAAATGAAAGGATTAAGAGGTATGTTTAAGGGTAAGGGTGCTTCTTCTAGTAGGGGCAACAAGGGCAAGGGTACTTCTTCTAGTTATCCTATTCCTACACAGGATGATTTTGTTGATACTCAACATTTTCCTACAATACCATTAGATTTAGACGAGGAGCTATTTTCTGGAACTCAAGAAGACTTTAATTTAGACGATGATCTAGATGATACACCCACTAATGTTGATGATAACACACCCACTAGTGCACCTTCAACTGAAATGCCTCATATTCCCCCTAGTATGAGACGAGGTCCAGCAAACTGACCATTAAAATCAGATGCATGGATATTTTTTGATAGGGACGTAGAGAATCAAGTAGCTAGATGTAAAATTTGTAAAAATATTTTAAAATTTAAAACTGGAAAAGGTCACGGTGGGACGGGGGGGTTTAATTAGACACGTAGTAAGTGCTCATCCAGCTAGGTATGCCCAACACCAGGCTTCAAAATCGGGTGCGCAAACGCCCGCTCCATCGGGACAAGGTTCACATACTGATACTGTCCCGGACCAAGTACATGGTCAAATTAACCCTATGACGGGGGGAATTTTAGGCCCTAAATACAATAAACATAGAGATAGGGAAGCAATATCAAAATTAGTTGCTGTGGAGGGTTTGCCTTTTTCATTTCCTTCATCTCCCGGTTTTATTCATTACATTAGAGATATATATATATAATCCTGCTTTTAACAGGTTTCTTAGATCAACTGTTAAGAGAGATGTATTTAAATTCGCACATGAATATCAACAATATTTACGTTATTCATTATATCATTTTAATGGCAAATTATCTATCACGTCTGATATAGGTCGTTGTATTAACAACCATGATTATTTAACAGTAACTTGTCATTGGATAGATTATAAATGGTCTATGCAAAAATGTATCTTAGCGTATAGATATATAGATGATAGGCACACTGGTACTTTTATTGCAGAAAATATTTATCAAGTGTGCGATTATTATGGAATAACCGATAAAATTATGACTATTACATTAGATACCGCTTCTTCTAACAATTACGCTATTACAATTTTAAAAAATAGTTTAACTCCATCTTTTTCAGATCATTTTCATATAAAATGTGCGTGCCATATATATAACTTAATTGTAAAGTATGGTCTATCACTTTTTGAAGACATTCTTAGTAAAATACAATTTGCTATAAACTTTATTTTTAAAAGTAATAGAGTACAACGAAGAAAAGAATATAAAAAAACTTGTCACGATTGTGGACTACCTTATAGAAAAATTCCAGAAGAAGTATCCACTAGGTGGAATTCTTTATACGAGCAACTACTTGTTGCTTATGACTATAGAAAACCTATAACTTTATTTTTTAACTCTCATAGTCAAAATCCAGCTGATATGGTTGTAGATATCGATTGGGTAAAAATTTCTGAACTTATTGTATTTTTAGAGAAATTTTTTCAAGCAACAAAAGAATTTTCCGGTATATATTATCCTACTATTTCAACTATGTTGTTTTATATAACTCTAATATTTTTATTACTTAGTGAATATATGGAAAACCAGCTTATATTGCAGCTATTAAAAAAATGTTTATCAAAATAAAAAAATATTTTGTTCCTATTCCCACTATTTATATTATTGGTGATGTATTAAATCCGACTATTAAAATAGGCGGTACTAAATCACTTATTGAAACTATTTACGATTGTATAGAAGTACTACCACCTCCAAGTCCAAAAAATCAAAATCACCCACCGCCTATTGAACAAACTAAAGAAGAAGTGTTGTCTAGCGTAGAAGACCAATGCAAAAAAATATATAGGTTTTACCAACAAGAAAGTGCTAGTAACCTACCGGCTTCCATACCATCTTCTTCATCTTCAACACAACCTCACAAAAGACATCTTTATTCTGCGGCTAGTATTGAAAGCCTCGAGAAATAGAATGTGCGGCCATCTGCTACTAACCAAATTAGCG
The DNA here is from genome assembly GCA_029783415.1 of Anisodus acutangulus. Lineage (NCBI taxonomy): Eukaryota > Viridiplantae > Streptophyta > Magnoliopsida > Solanales > Solanaceae > Anisodus > Anisodus acutangulus. Next base: position 45,857,582 of record CM056490.1, read on the forward strand.
AGTTTGATATTTTTGTTTTGCGAGGGTTACATCGTACCAAGAAGTTATCAATGAAGATGGACATGAAGACTTGCTGAAATATTGGAGGGAGAATGAGAAGACCTTTCCGACACTTTCAATGATGGCCCGAGATGTTTTGAACATTCAAGCGTCATCAACTGCATCTGAAAGCGCTTTTTCTGCCGGCAGATATCAAATAGGAGACCACAGACACTCATTAGCCGGAGACAGCTTGGAAATTGCAGTATTATTCAGAGATTGGATACGAGCGGAGCGGAGAGTGTGCGGTCAACCGGAGATCAACGAACAAAAAGATGAAAACTACAACGAAATCTTATCCGAAGGTGGTGGAAGCGACGTGGATCAATTTGACCAACAAATACCAATTCCAACCGAAGAACCACATGAAGTTATAAAGAAACTAGAACATGTTTTTTTAAGAATGTAATTTTTTTAATTGCAATTTTACTATGTAATTTGCAACTTTTGAACAACACCACAAAGTTGCAATTTTGACAATTGTATTTGTATTACAAAAAAATCATATGTCTATTAAATAATATAAAAGGCACAAAAACAGTCTTGGGATGTTTTTATTACACTATCTTGTCTTGTTTAATAACTTTAATTATTGAGTTTTTTTTATACATATGTTATTAAAAAAACAAAGGAAAACCCGCCGGAACCCGATACCGATCCCGCCCCCGACCCGATCCGGCCAGGACCCGATTCCGACGGGATCGGGATCGGGATCGGGACGGGACTTGAGCAAGTCCCGCCAAACCCGATCCCGCCAGACCCGACCCTGCCCCCTTCGCCGGTCCCGCCCCGACCCCTCCAAACCCGGCCCTCCTGACCCGAGATCGGCCCATTGGCCAGCTATAGTTTCGGGTCTAGGTACCCTATCTCTATTTGCAGGAATAGGAATCGGATTCGACATTGATTGGTTCCTAATTTTACTATCCGGAACCTATCCATTTTTATAATATATCTACCCGGAACCTACCCGTTAGTGTCTGTTCCGATCGGATATCTGGGTATCCTGTACCCGTGATCACCCCTATTCTCACGTTCTCATTTTTCTGCATTGGTGAACTGATTGTTGATACAAAGAAAGAAAAAGTAGAACCTCGTAGGTGATATCAGTTGCTCTATTCTCAAACTCTAGTCATTCAGGCACATCCTGCGATTTATTGGTAGTAGTGCTGATGGACCAGATTGCTATCTCCAGAAATAGTCTGACTTAAGCCGGGATGTTGGATATAAAAAAAAAGTACAAATGATAAATCTGCTTATGGATGTCTCATAAATATCCTGCACAAAAATGTTCTGATGTTCACCTGCAATGGACCAATTTTTATGACGAAATTAGTACTCCCTCCGAATAAAAAAGAGTGTTCACTTAGCCGTTTACACACCCCTTAAGAAAATATTAATTTTTAGCCAAAAATATATAATTTGACTAAAATGTCTTTAATTAAATAATTATTAGAATTTGATCAGTTAACACTTAATAAGGGCAAATCTGAAAATATAAAATTAATTCTTTATTGATTTGGTAAGTAAACACTATTTTTAAATAAAAAATAAAAGCTAAGTGAATATTCCTTTTTATTCGGATTGAGTAAAATAAAACCTATTGAAATCATAAATATTTGTGGTCCAGTTTTAAGTGGAAATAGTGACAGAATTGAATAAGCTGCAGCCCTGCACACACTCTAAGAGTTTTTTTTTATACATTCTTGGAGTACAAAATTAGGTGACGGAATTAAAGGCAGAACTAATTACAGAATACTACAAAAATCTTAAAAGTCAATGTCGACGATCTGAAAATTGCTCTAGGACCACCATTTTCATGAATAATTTAGGGGAAAATACTTGAGAAATTAGACTTCACTATACCGATTTTCATATAATTGATATTTGACTCTACTCATGTAATATATATCTAAAAACTGATATTCAAACTTACCACTTTAATGTTGTAATATATTAGGACGACTACTTATTTTACATATTACTACTTTATGAATTATTTAGCTTTGTGGTTCATTACAAATGTTTTATCATCATATCTTTATGTTAAGACAGAGAAGATCAACAACACCAAACATATGAGATCTTTGTATGATTATTATTATTATTTTTTATAATCATGATGTTCGTGTTTATTTGCACACACCTTAGTATTTCGTGAGGTATCTGCTATCTCCCACCAATATAAATATCGAAGAATTCTATTTACCAACGCTTACAGAGAATAAATTACCTAGTAATACTTTAGTCTCCGCTGACATATGAACCTGAGAACTTATGAGCTTTTTAACCCACTTCATTGACCACTATGGTCATCTCTTAAAGTGTTCATGAATATTTTTTAAAATTCAAATTGTAACCGATTTTTCATCATTTTCTACTTCTATTTAACTTATTGCTAGAAGTGGATTCATAATAAGGTTCTTATCACTTAGCATATATATTATACTTTTTGAAGTTACAATATCAAAATTCTTAACATTATTTCATATCGAAGAAATTGACTTTTGTTGAATCCTCTGAAACTTATTGGATCAAAGTTCACTATAATTGTTCTCATCGTACGAAGGTGGAGGTGGAAAGTCATTAATTAACATTAAAAAAGTAGATAGCAATATTAATAATAATAATAATATAATAGTAGATAGCAACACTATTTCCGTCACTTGTTCTATATCTGTTGTATTCTATCAAATCACATTTATAACAAAGGGCCCATCATATTAATAATACAGTTATAACGTGGGAAACCAAAAAAAAAACAATTGTCCACCAACCCCCCCCCCACATTTATTTATCTTAGGGCCCATCATACTAGTAATGTTGAAAGAATCATATATTTATGGGTGAGAATCACTTGTATAGTTGTATTGAAAATTAAATATTTTCTTCCACTTTAAATTATAGACATTTGTCCAGTTCTAGCTTAAAATCATATCATTGACGGGTGATTGTGTATAGGGACGAGCGGGTTCGGGTACCCTAACGTTTTTGAACTACCCGGTAAAAGATCGATTCCTAAATTTACTACCCGGAACCTACTCGTAGCAATCATTACCCGGAACCTACCCGGACCATGCAGTTCCGGATAGGTTCCCGGGTATCCTGTAAATAAAAAAATACAGATTAAGCAACAATTTTTTAGCCTATGAGAATAAAAACGAGTTCTAAAATAATTTCATCAAGTTGTTTTTAGCCTGCAATCGGAGTTTTTAGTACCCTTATAAGAAGTTTTAGAAAACTTATTCATCGTAGAAAAGTTAATTCTGTATCAAAACCTAAAATTGCAAGCCAAATTTGACACACAATTAATTGAACGTGTTGATTTCAAAATAAATTTGGAAATATCTGAATTAAACTTATTTTCGTGTTCATAAGCTCTTCGATACAAAAGAAAAACTTTATTATACTAGTAAATCCCTAAATTTCATCTTCACAACTACAAAAATATACACAAATTTTAAAAATAGATTTACATTTCAAATAAAAAAGTAATACAGATTGAAGATGAGTATCGCCTGAAATAGAACAGAATCATAGGATATTAAAAAGAAATTGAAGAGTTAGATATGAACCCAGATGCATTTTATGAATGACGTGAACACAACCAAGGGAGAGAAAGAGGCAAAGGTGAAGCTTCAACGACGACAACGATGAAAGTACATGAGAGAAAGCTTCAACGGCGACGACGATGAAGCTCGGCGGTGTAGCTAAAATGCTATTGTTATTGAGAGAGTTTTGAGTGTTTTCTCTTAGCGCATAAAGAACATTCTAGAATAAAAGGGTGAAAAAGCTGAAATATTTGCGTCTTGGCGTGGGGAAAATCATTGTGCAGGCGTGCAACAAATAATTTTGGAGAAAGTTAAAAGTAGTCCAAATGTTTCTAAAAAAAATAAAAATATTTAATATTTTATAGGTTTCGGGTATCGGTTCCGGGTCCGGGTACCCTGTCTCTCTTTTCCAAAACTGGAACCGGACCCGAGATTGATCGGTTCCTAATTTTACTACCCGGACCCTACCCGTTATTATAATATATCTACCCGAAATCTACCCATTAATGTCGGTTCCGATCGGGTATCTAGGTACCCTGTACCTGTGTTTACCCCTACATATGATGATGAGTCGAGTCTAGATCAGTCTGAGGCACTACCGGTATGGCACGAGCAAGGCCAAAAGCGCCGTACGTATACTTGGTATCAGAAATTCAGAAGGTCAGGTGAACCATTCAAATTAGTGGTGGCCAGTGGGCTGGGATTGGGTCAGTCGGATCAGGACCGGCGGGATCGGGTCGGGGTGGGACGGGGGATGGGCAGGATCGGGACAGGCGGGATTCGCCGCCATCCCATCCCATTTCCGATCCCGTCGGAATCGGGTCGGGGCGAGATCGGGCTGGGGCGGGATCAGGATCGGGTTGGGGCATTTTTTTTGCACTTAATTTAAAAAATAACATATATATAAAAAACTCAATAATTAAACAAGATAGTGTAATAAAACATCTCAATGCTGTTTTTGTGCCTCTTATATTATTTAATAGACATATAATTTTTTTTGTAATACAAATACAATTGTCAAAATTGCAACTTTGTGGTATTTTTCAAAAGTTGCAAATTACATAGTAAAATTGCAATTAAAAAAATTACATTTTGAAAAAAAACATGTTCTAGTTTCTTGATAATTTCTCGTGGTTCTTCGGTTGGAATTGGTATTTGTTGGTCAAATTGATCCACGTCGCTTCCACCACCTTCAGATAAGATTTCGTTGTAGTTTTCATCTTTTTGTTCGTTGATCTCCGGTTGACCGCACATTCTCCGCTCCGCTCGTATCCAATCTCTGAATAATACTGCAATTTCCAAGCTGTCTCCGGCTAATGAGTGTCTGTGGTCTCCTATTTGATATCTGCCGGCAGAAAAAGCGCTTTCAGATGCAGTTGATGACGCTTGAATGTTCAAAACATCTCGGGCCATCATTGGAAGTGTCGGAAAGGTCTTCTCATTCTCCCTCCAGTATTTCAGCAAGTCTTCATGTCCATCTTCATTGATAACTTCTTAGTACGGTACAGAACCCTGCAAAACAAAAATATCAAACTCGCTAATTTGGTTAGTAGCGGTACGGCCGCACATTCTATTTCTGAGGCTTTCAATACTAGCCGCAGTAACAACATGTCTTTTGTGAGGTTGTGTTGAAGATGAAGAAGATGGTATGGATGCCGGTAGGTTGCTAGCACTTTCTTGTTGGTAAAACCTATATATTTTTTTGCATTCTTCTTCTACGCTAGACAACACTTCTTCTTTAGTTTGTTCAATAGGTGGTGGGTGATTTGGATTTTTGGGACTTGGAGGTGGTAGTACTTCTATACAATCGTAAATAGTTTCAATAAGTGATTTAGTACCGTCTATTTTAATAGTCGAATTTAATACAACACCAATAATATAAATAGTGGGAATAGGAATAAAATATTTTTTTATTTTGATAAATATTTTTTTAATAGCTGCCTTATAATCTGATTTATCCATATATTCATTAAGCAGTAAAAATAAGAGAGCTATATAAAACAACATAGTTGAAATAGTAGGATAATATATACCGAAAAAATCTTTTGTTGCTTGAAAAAATTTCTCTAAAAATACAATAAGTTCGGAGATTTTCCCCCAATCCCTATCTACTACCATATCAGCTGAATTTTGATTATGAGAGTTAAAAAATAAAGTTATAGGTTTTCTATCGTCATAAGCAACAAGTAGTTGCTCGTATAAAGAATTCCACCTAGTGGGTACTTCTTCTGAAAATTTTCTATAAGGTAGTTGGCAATCGTGACAAGTTTTTTTATATTATTTTCTTCGTTGTATTCTATTATTTTTAAAAATAAAGTTTATAGCAAATTGTATTTTACTAACAATGTCTTCAAAAAGTGATAGACCATCCTTTACAATTAAGTTATATATACGGCACACACATTTTATATGAAAATGATCTGGAAAAGATGGAGTTAAACTATTTTTTAAAACTGTAATAGCGTAATTGTTAGAAGAAGCGTTATCTAATGTAATAGTCATAATTTTATCGGTTATTCCATAATAATCGCACACTTGATAAATATTTTTTGCAATAAAAGTACCAGTGTGCCTATCATCTATATATCTATACGCTAAGATACATTTTTGCATAGACCATTTATAATCTATCCAATGACAAGCTACCGTTAAATAATCATGGTTGTTAATACAACGACCTATATCAGACGTGATAGATACTTTGCCATTAAAATGATATAATGAATAACGTAAATACTGTAGATATTCATGTGAAAATTTAAATACATATCTCTTAACAATTGATCTAGGAAAACCGTTGAAAAGCAGGATTATACATATCTCTAATGTAATAAATAAAATCGGGAGATGAAGGAAATGAAAAAGGCAAACCCTCCACAATAACTAATTTTGCTATTGCTTCCCTATCTCTATGTTTATTGTAATTAGGGCCTACAATTCCCCCAATCGTGGGGTTAATATGACCCTGTACTTGGTCCGGGACAATATGCGAACCTTGTCTCGAAGGAGCGGGCGTTTGCGCACCCGGTTTTGAAGCCTCGTATTGGGCATACCTAATTGGATGAGCACTTACTATGTGTCTAATTAAACCCCCCGTCCCACCGTGACCTTTTCCAGTTTTAAATTTTAAAACATTTTTACAAATTTTACATCTAGCTACTTGATTCTCTACGTCCCTATCAAAAAATGTCCATGCATCTGATTTTAATGGTCATTTTGCTGGACCTCGTCTCATACTAGGGGGAATAGAAGACATTTCAGTTGAAGGTGCACCAGTGGGTGTGTTGTCATCTACATTAGTGGGTGTATCATCGTCTAAATTAAAGTCTTCTTGAGTTCCAGAAAATAGTTCCTCGTCCAAATCTAATGGTATTATAGAAAAATGTTCAGTATCAACAAAATCATCATGTGTAGAAATATGATTCTGTCTAGAAAGAAGATGACTAGAAGAAGTACCCTTGTTCTTGTTGCCCATACTAGAAGAAGTACCCTTGTTCTTGTTGCCCATACTAGAAGAAGCATGACCCCTACTCGTAAGCATACATTTAAATCCTTCTATTATAAATTTATAATTATACTAATAAATAATTAAAATAAATAAAATTAAGTGTGCTAAATAAAATAAACAAACAATAATAATTTAATGAAGGAACGAATGTACCAAACATCGACGTAATGTCTACGTGTAATCGAGAGGTTGAAAATTGAAACTTTTCTCGATGGAAGATCCTCAAGCCAGTTGCCAACTTCACTCCCAAATGAATAAATAAAATTCAATATTTAGTAGACAATGTAGACTTGTAGAGAGATAGATTGAGAGATTGTAGGAAGATTTGTGAGAAAGATGAAGAGAAAATGAGGTATTTATAGTTGAGAAATTGAGTTAAAGTGTAAATATAATAGCTTATGGGTTAGAAATAAATATTAAGGGGGTAGGGGGAGGCCAAAAATAGTTGTTGCACAACGGCCAAAATATAAAATGGTCGTTGGTGCAACAATTATTTGTGCAGAGGGGGAGTTTCGGGCGGGATCGGGGCGGGACCGGGTTGGGTCTGGAGGGATTGGGGCGGGCTGGGACGGGTCGGGATGAGACCATGTCCCGTCCAGGTTCGAGTCCCGATACCGTATTTTTTTTTAAAAAAAAGTTTGGTTCGGGGTGGGACCGGGCCGATCTGGCTCACTGGCCAGCCATAGTTCAAATTACAATGGGCGGCCATTACTGGGCCGGTCATACATCTTCCAACGGAGCATTAATGACATTTATAGAGACACTAATTGTCCAATTATTACATTATTCATTTTCTTATATTAATGAGAGCATATTTCGTGGCGTGTGTATCCGTGAGCTCATGTATAAATAGGACATATAGTTTTATTGTAAATCATTATGTTCAAGCTATTACAATACACTCTCTAACATGTTTCTCGATTATAGTGCTTTCATATTAGTCACAGAGACTTTGCCCAGAAGTTGATACTAGGCCCAAGTTAATTATCTGTTTACTTTGTCTTGATATTACTTACTTGCACTATATTTTATCTAATATTATTGTCAAATCAGTCACTTGAGATCCACATGTCCTTGACCACGTATATAAATCAACTGTACCATTTTATTAGTAAACATTTTGACGCCACCGTAGGGCCTAGACAATTGTGGTGCCACAAGTGACCCCCCTTTCTATTGATTTAATTTTTGCTTCAAGTCTTATTTTTTTATTTAGAACAAATAGATGACATGAGTTGGAGAACAGGGAAGCAGCCGCAACATCAGGGACAATACTAACAACATCCCACTCAGACCAGATGGTTTAACGATAGAAATTTCGGCACCAGAAGATCGGTGGCTGCAGACGGAGCCACTTCCAAAGGTGGACAAACTCGGCAGGAGAATGTCCCCAATGACGAGACGCATGAGGAATACATATAAAAAAACTGAGGGCACAAAATGCCACTATGAGTGAACAGTTGGAGCACCTGATGCAATTTTACCCGGAATACATGTCCAAAAATACTGGCAGTACTCCGACAGACGAACCTCCACCTCCACCAAATACCAATGGAGATATCGGAAATGATCAGAATAGATCAAGAAATGATGGTGCTTCAGAAAGCGAAACCATTCTTGAAAATCCGTTCTTGGAACAAGTTTTGAAATGTATGAAAGATATGACGAACAAAGTGAAAACCAACGCAGAGAAGGAAGAGAAAAATGCCAAAGAGTTACGACACCGATTAAATCAAATACACGGAGCCCCTATAGTGGCTGAATGTCTAGACACAAGGAGATATATTCAGTTGGCGTATAAGCCAGAGTCAACACCCGAACTAATCCCAAAAAGGTTTAAAATGCCATTTATACCTAAGTATGATAAGGCTACTGATCCACAGGAGCACATAACGACTTATACTACGGTCGTAAAAGCAAATGATCTAAGAGAACACGAGATAGAACCAGTTCTGATCAAGAAATTTGCTAAAACACTTGCTAAGGGGGCCTTGACATGGTATTCACTCTTCTCTGATCATTCAATTAGATCATTCGCCCAGCTCGCCGACATGTTCACAAAAGCTCATGTGGGGACACGGAAGGTGAAAACACGCAAGGTAGATATCTTTTGCATTACGCAGGAAGAAACGAAACTCCTTAGATACATTGTATCATGGTTCCAGAAGGAGCGGATGCTGCTACCCGCAGTCCTGGATGTGTGGGCTGCAGAGGCATTCATAAAAGGTTTGAATCCTTTGAGTTCGGACACCTCACGAAAGCTCAAAGAAAATCTCTTGGAATTTCAGACTACAGCCTAGGAAGTTGTGCACAACCGATATGAATCCAAGATTCGGATAGAAAATGATTTGCTGGGGACTCAGGCTGAAAGTATTTTTCAGAAGTCGGACAAAGAAGCTGAAGCAGACCAAAACTCTTTGAAGAACCGCTTCCAATCTTACCTACTCCTGGTAAGCAAAGAGGTGGACAAGGTTTTTGCTCCCCTGAGAAAATGAATAACAAGGGAGAATCCGGATGAAACAATTAGGTATTGGTGAATTTCGACAAAGAGAATTCGTCTAACTCTTCTACTAAGGGTACCGGATACTCAAAATGTAACACTCCGTAAATCTGGATTAGGTGTGAATATGTTAAATTGATATAATGTGACTTTTTAGATATATAGAGTCCTATCAAGATGAGTTTGACTGAAAATAGTTGACCTAGGATCAAGACGAATAGTGAAGTACGTAAAATTCCCTAGAATCGACTAAGTTTACGGTAGTTCTGACTTCCAGCTTGATCATGTGATTATCCATTGAGAAGGTGAGAAAACCCGAAATATTAGAATTGTAGCCCTTTGAAATACCTTTCCAAAAGTAGGTCTCTCAGATCAAATGGAGATACTTATAAAAAGTTATGACTATTTTACTGAGCAAAGGTCAGCAGTCGCGTCATAAGGGTGCCGCAGACAGAATGTCGCCCAGGAATTCTTTTTGCCTTGTGAGGCACCACCACGTTAAAGGGGTGTCGTGGTTGGTCTCATACGCAATGGGTCCATGATGCGAAGGTGTCGCGACCCATTATTTTTCTGGTTTCGAATTTTATAAGTTTTCCACTTTATTTTATTCATTCCCACTTTGTTTTGGCCGACTCTTTGAGAGGAAACAACCCTAAAACTTTCCCAAAACACCTAAGGTAAGTTATTGATCAATTTTCATCATTATTACATCAATCTAACATCAAATTAACCTTAGTTCATCTCTCCAAATTATAGATTCTTGAAAATCGAAGAAAGAGAAATTGAAGAAAACTTTGGGAAATCTCTTAAAGGTATGTTCTTTGATATTTACCTAGATTATTGAGGGGATTTAGACTAGTGTAGTGTATTAGAAACAATAACAATCCATAGATGATTCATAAGGGTTCAAGAACAAGTTTTAAGGCTAGAAAAGCCCTAGTTTTTTTAATAAGGGTAGAAATCCCTAGAATTGGTTAAAGTTCAAAACCTTGTTATTAATAACCATTGTAGAATGATTGTTGAACTTGGAAGAATCCATGTGCTATCTTTTAGCTGAAATTGAGGTATGTTTACTTTTCATAAACCTTCTTTTTGAAGTATGTTATCTTGTTTGAAAAGTGTAGATGATTGTTCGTGACTTGAAATCTTTCTTTGAAATATGAACATGATTGAAACACTTGTTTGGTAGAAGTTATTTCGGAATTAAAGATGATTTCTTTCAGACAAGGTCATGCGCGTGTAGGGTCAAGCCCGCATTGAACCTTATACGAACTATACTACTTTGTGAAACTCATTTTCCCTTTATTGAGTGATTGAACTCATTTTTCTAAAGGTTGGACCTTAAACTTGTTTTGTTGTTGAATGGGTTACTTGAACTTGAAATTGAATAAGAAAGTTGAATAATATTTCTAATTGTTTATGACTTGAAATACCTATATTCTGAGATGATGACTTGAGAAGTGATATTCGGCTCTAAGCCATTATTGATGATTTGACTGATATGCTATTATTTGTATCTTTATTTGTGTTTGGGCCTGTATGGGAAAACTATGCTAGTTCAGAGACGGTTAGCCGTTATAGATCCTAACATATCGATACGAGTATTGCTATGTCAGTCCAGAAGATGATTGACTGAGAAGCATAACCCGGTGTATCTATTGATGTGTCAGTCCAAAGACGATTGACCTCCAATGCATATAGCCTAGTACATATATTGTTGTGCTAGTCCAGACGACGATTAGCCTCCTTGGTTTTCTATCCCGGAGTATCGATTGATTTGCTTGTGAGTCGGTTATTTTGGTATATTGGTTGCCTGTGAGTGGCTTGTGGTAATCTTGAGTTCGTAAGTGACATACTTGACATGATAAACGGTAACAAGTTAAACTTGATGTATTCTTCATTATTGGATTCTCTAATGATTTCTCTAAGTTAATGGCTTACTCCATTTTTGGGTTTTTGAATTATTTTATTTAATATTATTTTACTGATTATTATTCGTCTTATAACTACTTTAATTTTGTTAACTATTTCCCCTTAGACACTCACTGAGTACCCAGTACTCAGGCATACCATTGTTATTTTTGATGGTATGTTAGGTAATGAAGAAGAACATGTATAGACAGTTCTCGCGGATTAGGAGTACTCACTGCTTTCTAGATTGTTGGTGAGCCCCCACACTTGTTTGTGGGTTTTCATTGAGTCATTTATTAATTCTTAGTAGTTTTCAGGATGTATCCCAATAAGTTATACATATATGCATTATCCTAGAAGCTCCATAGATAGTTATCATATTGTGGGTAGTGTGTTGGAGTCTCATGTGACTCGTTGAGGCATTTATCTCCGTTTTATGACTAAGTATTCTCTTAGACTTCCGCTGTGTTATTTCATAAGTGTGATAATGATTTCATTTGGATAGTTATGACTTGTTGAATTTAAATAATAAAATATTATTGAATAGGAATTTGTTGTTATTAATTCATAAGGTGCTTTCGGTGATGTTCATAGCATCAGATGCCTGTTACATCCAGAGTCGGGTTTAAGGCGTGAAAAGCTTGATATCAGAGCTATAGGTTTAGAAGTATCCTAGGATTATTTGTGGAGCTGTGTCTAGTGGAGTCTTCTTCATGCAGACTGGCCACTTGTATGGATGTATGACTACCAGGATATTTTAGGTGTTTCTTACTCTTTTTGATTCTGGATTGTGCTGTAGAGATAGAACTTTTCTTTAGGATCATAGTGACGTGTTCGATACTTGTGCCTCGCAAAGTCAATTTTAACTCGTGCTGTAGCAGATAACCATGTGACAATAGTTCTATTGAGCGTACATTGGTTGTAATGTATAGTATGATGGATGGTACAAAGTCTTTTGGAATTCAATAATAAGGTGTATACATGTGAAGATTGTATGGTATGGTTGTTGATCTTTTGAGACAGGTATAAAATGACAGTCTTTAATACAGGAAAACTCTGTCGGAGTCTTGTTAGGCTTAAAGGAATTGTTAAGATGGATACAGTTTTCAATGTGATAGACATAACCTCTACTAAGAAGAAGAAGTGTAGTATCCAAAATATGAGATAGTGATGGATGGAAGTATGTAAATGAGTGTCATTAAATTTTTTTGGTGAAGAGTGGGATATCTATGTCTTTACGTATTGACAAAGAGGTAATGAGATTTGGAGATATTTCATATTAATAAATAGAGAAAAGCCTATTTGAGAGTTATATTCCTTCCTTGTTGCCTTATGTTGCAGTAGCTACCTTTTTGGAAATATAACACTATTATATTTTTATTTATCAAATGAGAATCATAGAATTATTAGTAGTAATAAATAAGAGACCATGAAAGAGTGTGTGCTTTTAGGCTACATCATTTGAACTTTTGTTCTTGTTTATTTTGTTTGTTCTCTTGTGGTGTTTAAAGTTTAGGATCGAAGGTTTGAGCTTTGATATACATGTGTAAATAAATTTGTTGGCGTGACTAGATTAGAGACAATCATAGGCGTATTTCCGGATTGTGCTATGATGCTAGGTGCTCTCTACATGTTTAAGTAGAAGGATCTATAGGTTATTATGGCTTTGAGACACACTAAAGGTGTGATATGTTTAGAATACTGAAGATTCAGATGAAAGAAAATTTAAAGGTATCTTGTAGTGAATTAAGAATCATCGTACATTGAGGCTATATTCGTATTGGGTTAAAAGATATGTACTATTTTGATGTTTAGTGGAAGAACTATATTTTAGGCTTGAAACTCAAAAATGATCGCTTGTGGAAAAATGATTTAAGAAGATGGAGTTTGATTTAGGCTTGGATGATATAGTTGCGGGAGTCCATGTGAGGACCATATCATTACTTTTGGGTTGGTATATTATATTTTGTCTTTTGGGAGTTGCTCGTTTTTGCAAAGAAACTTTGGTAATTTCAAAAGTTTGAGGTTTAGTGAAAATCTTAGGCCATGACTTTCATTCGGGGATGAATGATCCTAAGGAGGGATAATGTAACACTTTTTAAATCTGGATTATGTGTAAATATGTTAAATTGATATTAATGTGATATTTTAGATATATGGAGTCCTATCAAGATGAGTTTGGGTGGAAATAGTTGACCTAAGATCAAGACGAATAATGAAGTACGTGAAATTCGCTAGAATCGACTAAGTTTACAGTAGTTCTGACTTCATTACGTGATTATCCGTTGAGAATTTGAGAAAACCCAAAATATGAAAGTTTTCAACAGGCGAAGACATGTCTCACCAAACACTTCATTCCCAAAGGAAGAAGCAAATGAACAATCGATCTATGAGGAAAGGAATAGTCATACATGTGGAAATGAGGCAGTCAAGTGCCTCTCCTGAATACAGATTGAGCATAGCCCTTTGAAATACCTTTTCAACGGTAGGTCGCCCAACTCAAATGGAGCTACGTACAAAAAGTTATGACCGTTTTACTAAGCAAAGGTCGGCAGTCGCGTCACAAGGGTGCCTCGAACAGAACGTCGCCCAGGCAAAAAATTGCTAAAATCAAGATGAGTTTGGGTGGAAATAGTTGACCTAAGATCAAGATGAATAGTAAAGTACGTAAAATTCGCTAGAATCGACTAAGTTTACAGTAATTCTGCCTTCCAGCTTGATTACGTGATTATCCATTGAGAATTTGAGAAAACCCAAAACATAGAAGTTTTCAACAAGTGAAGAAAGACCTCACCAAATACTTCATGTCCAAAGGAAGAAGCAAATAAGAAATCGAGCCACGAGGAAATGAATAGTGATACACGCAGAAATAAGGAAGTCAAGCGCCTCTACTAAATATAAATTGAGCATAACCCTTTGAAATACCTTTCCAACGGTAGGTCACCCAGCTCAAATAGAGCTACGTACAAAAAGTTATGACCATTTTACTGAGCAAAGGTCGGCAGTCGCGTCACAAGGGTGCCACAGATAGAACGTCGCCCATGCAAAAATTTGCTAGAATCAAGATGAGTTTGGGTGGAAATAGTTGACCTAAGATCAAGATGAATAGTGAAGTACATAAAATTCGCTATAATCGACTAAGTTTACAGTAGTTTCTGACTTCCAGCTTGATTACGTGATTATCCGTTGAGAATTTGAGAAAACCCAAGATAGGAAAGTTTTCAGCAGGTGAAGAAAGGCCTCACCAAACTACTTTGATTCGCGAAGAAAGGCGAATATGAGTTAATGGTTTACTCCATTTTTGGGTTTTCGAATTATTTCATTTAATGTTATTTTACTGATTATTATTCGTCTTATAACTACTTTGATTTCATTAACTATTGCCCCTTATACACCCACTGAGTACCCAGTACTCAGACATACCATTGTTATTTTTGATGGTATGTTAGGTAAAGAAGAAGAACATGTATAGACAGATCTCGCGGATTAGGAGTACTCGCTGCTTTCCAGATTGTTGGTGAGCCCACACACTTATTCGTGGGTTTTCATTGAGTCATTTATTACTTCTTAGTAGTTTCCACGCTGCATCCTGATGAGTTAGACATTTATGCATTATCTTAGAAGCTCCATATATAGTTATCAGATTGTGGGTAATGTGTTGGAGTCTCATACGACTCGTTGTGGCATTTATCCACGTTTTATGACTAAGTATTCACTTAGACTTCCGATGTGTTATTTCATAAGTGTGATAATAATTTCATTTGGATATTTATGACTTATTTAATTTAAATAATGAAAGATTATTGAATAGGAATTTGTTGTTATTAATTCATAAGGTGCTTTGGATGTTGTTTATATCATCAGATGCCTATGACGTCCAGGGTCGGGTTTGGGGCGTGGCACAAAATTATCCAAGTACAATTTCAACATCAATGAGGAACAAATGGTGGCGGTACTGAGAACTCATCTAGAGTCTCGACCTCCAACATCATTGCAATCCGATCCTAGTAAAAGAGAGCTGTCCATTTGGTGCAATTTTTATGGCACTCACGGGCATAAAACATCAGATTGCAAACAACTACGAGAGGAGGTGGTAGGAATGCTGAGCAGGGGCCACCTTTGAGAATATTTTAGCGAAAGAGATCATAACAACTATGAGCAGGGACACCCGCCGAGGGTAAATCTAATCCGGCTGCACCGCCCTGTGTTATCAATATGATTTTTGGTGGGCCAGTGATTGCCGCTACGCATTTCAATGCGACTAAGAAGACAAAAAATTCAGTAACCCGGGAGAAAAGATTCCGGGAGGTACCAAATGAACATACCATCATTTTCACTGAAGAAGACGCTGTCGGTGTGATCTTCCCTCACAACGACGCATTGGTGATTTTGGTACATATTGATTGCTTCCAGAGAGCTCTGCTAACATTAACCGGCTAATGGTCGTAGAAGAGATGAATAAGGCAGACAAAATTATTTCGGCTGCCAGAACCTTTCAAGTTTCAACATGTCCAGTGAAATCACGAAGGGAGAAGTAGATCTATCGGTGGACACTGTGGGGGTCGTTAAGATGACTAAATTTTATGTTATTGACGGTGACATGAGATATAATGCTATATTTAGGAGGTCGTGGATACACGATATGAATGTGGTCCCATCAACATTACATCTATTGGTGAAATTCCCGACACTGGTAGGGATCCAGCAAATTTGAGAAGAACAACCCGCTGCTAGAGAGATGTTCGCCATAGATGAACCACTTATGGTGGCAGATCCTGAATAGCAATTATAGAAAGCAGAGCCCGCATCGATAGATGTCCATCAGATTTTGCCTGCAGAAGCATAATCAACCTATCCGGAATAGGAGTTTTCAGACCGCTACCATGTACCTAGATATTTTCAGGTACTGGATGAGTTAGATGCCACCAAGTCCATTGTATAAGAACTTGAATAGATTTCTCTGCACCAGAAAACTCCCGATAGGAAGGTATACCTGGGCACATGATTAACCCCGGGGCTTAGGGATTTAATTCTTAAATATCTTGCAGCTAACGTTGATTGCTTTGCATGGTGACATGAAGATATGACATGCATCCCTCCAGAAGTCACCACTCATAATTTGGGCCTGGATCTCAGTTTTCCTCCCGTGCGGCAGAAGAAACGACTGATCGCCGAACTCCGCAATAGGTTTGTTAAAGAAGAGGTAGCTAAATTACTAAATATAGGGTCAATCCGTGAGGTAAAATACCCGGACTGGTTAGCAAACATAGTTGTAGTACCTAAAAAGGGGAACAAATTTAGAATGTGCATTGATTATAAAGATTTAAATAAAGCATGTCCAAAAAACTCATTTCCGTTACCGAACATAGATCAAATGTTCGATGTTACTGTCTAGATATGGCAATGGATCTTGGACCCGGTCCGGATCCGATGGATCCAGATCCGTTTTATAGGATATGGATCTTCAAAATTTGGACCCGACGGATCCGGATCGGACCTGGATCCGTTTCTGACGGATCAGATCTGGATCTTGTATTTGAGATCCGTATCCAGTCCAGATCCGATCCGTGGATTCATTTTTTATTAAATATATCCATAACCTAGAATGTAATTTTATAAGTATTTTCTTAAATTTTTTTCATAATTTACGTATTGGGTAAATGGTTGAACCAGGATAAGACACAAGTCACACAACCATGTAATTTGTCTTTGAAGTTTAATTTATTTTACCTATATGCTCTCTTTAGTTTCCCATATTTTCATTTCTATAAAAAGAAAAAATTATCACTCTTCTTTAAATTTTCCTTTCTTGAATCTGCTAGCCGTAAGCTTTAGATATATTTCTCTCATTTGTTTGATCAGTAAAAAAAATGGGACTTTTGATATATGACTGACATTGTTTTATGTTGTTTAATGAAGTCAATCAGTAGGACTACAAGTGGAGCATCACTAAAACCTCCAAAAATTAGCTCAAAGTTGCAACCTGTTCAGCATCACGTCTTTATTTTCTTGTGATGCTAAAATTTTGTTCACTATTTTGGAAGAATGGTGTCATGTTTGTGTATGTTGATTGAATGAACTCAATCATTTTTTTCAATCAGATTGAGTTTCATTTTGTCATAAAAGTTTCAACATGTGAAAATATTATTCAAGCCAAAAAAAATTTACATGTAGATCCAGATCCGATACGGTGGATCCGAATTTGGATATGATTTTTATGGACCCGATGGATCTGGATCCAGGTATGAAAAATGGATCTGGATCTAGTAGGATCCGGTCCAGATCCGATCAGTTGCCATCCCTACTACTGTCGGACACGAGATAATGTGTTTTCTCAATGCGTATTCTGGGTATAACCAAATAAGTATACACTCGGAAGATTAAGAGAAAACATCATTTTAACTACTTTCGACACTTATTGTTATAATGTTATTCCCTTTGGACTAAAAAACACCGGAGCAACATATCAAAGGTTGGTAAATAAAATGTTTGAAAAACAAATAGGAAAAACTATGAAAGTATATATAGACGATATGCTTGTTAAGAGTCTTTGTGCAGAGGACCATTTAAGTCATTTGCAGGAAACCGTCAAAGTTCTGAGAAAGTTTAATATGAAACTCAACCCCGAGAAATGTGCTTTTGGGGTGGGCTCTGGAAAATTCTTGGGCTTCTTGGTTTCTCAGAGAGGAATCGAGATAAACTTTGATAAAATAAAGGCTATTAAAGGCACCCATGACACACTTGAAGACATGAAAGCGGTACAACAACTGACCGGGTGAGTGTCGGCTTTGAGCAGATTTATCTCCCATTCGTCAGAAAAATGTCACCGGTTCTTCTCACTTTTAAAAAGAAGAACAATTTTATTTGGACACCCAAATGCGAGTAGGTCCTACTGGACCTGAAAGCTTACCTATCCAGTCCTCCGCTCATGTCAGAGTTAAAGGACGGAGAACAATTACTTATATATCTCACGGAATCGGAGGTAATGATAAGTGTAGTTCTGGTACGGGAAGCAAAAAGTACACAATTTCATGTTTATTATGTAAGTAGAGTAATATCAGAGGCCGAAACCCGGTATCTGTTTCTCGAAAGACTAGCTTTTACTTTAGTTATGTCATCGCGAAAGCTTCGACCATATTTTTAGTGCCACCCGATTGCTATAGTAAATACATCTCCACTTAAAAATGTGTTACATAAGCTCAAAATTTTTAGGCATCTAGTTAAATGGGCGGTAGAATTAAGTGAATTTGATATTAAATATAGACCCTAGACTGCGATAAAGTCGCAGGTCCTTGCGAATTTTGTGATTGATTTCAGTCCAAGGGTAACCCCTCAAGTAGAAAAAAAAAGTTATTTTGGTCTCGGGGACTACCTCGGGGTCTGGTTGTTAAAAAAGAATGTCTTTTTCTATATTTAGTATGTTATTTTAATTCAGGACAGGTTTAAGATAACAAGATTTAAAGACCCTATACATCTTTAATTTAAGATCACAAGATTCAAAAGTCCCTCTTTATTTTTTAATTTTCGTGCCAAGTTAAACTAAGACACTTAAATTGGGACGGAGGGACTATATTTTTTGTAACGACATCTTACTACAACAACCAAAAACTCTTGGAACCCAAATGACACCGGTATAAAGAAATCTGACTGTACATAAATGATGTATAGTACACCATGTAATATCCATTCTATATTCAAATAATATTCCATTTAAGTTATAATTACATGAATAATGATAATACTTCTTTGTTTTTTAATAATCCGTTATTACCATGTGTAATATATATAGCACAAGCATGCAAACTAGATGCAATAACATGGTTTACTTTTATCAAATCTTGAGCCAAACACTTAGTTGAAGCTAATGTGTTGAAATTAGCAAGGATTCACAAACATCTCTCCTGGATTCAGTGATTATCAATGAAGAAGCAAAGAAGAAGAAGAGACGGAAATCCCTCATTTCGAATAAAGGAGAAGAAATGAATGAGGGGTTTGATCGTTATCCAGTTATCAGTGATATTGGGCCAAATACTAGGCCAGCTCGAATAAAGAAAAATAAAGAGAAGAATGGGCCAAGTCTGCATTCTGAAGTTACTTCTTCTGGGCCCAAACAAATGCAAGCAAATAAACAAGTTGATCC
Source organism: Anisodus acutangulus (assembly GCA_029783415.1). NCBI lineage: Eukaryota > Viridiplantae > Streptophyta > Magnoliopsida > Solanales > Solanaceae > Anisodus > Anisodus acutangulus. Next base: position 45,877,228 of record CM056490.1, read on the forward strand.
AACCTAAATGTATTGGATGAATCTTAGCCATTAGATCAATGTAAAGCGTACAAGTGTACAGTGCAAGTAGAAGATTTCATAGCAATAGTTAGTTACAATTTTCAGCCAATAGGAGAATAGAAAGTATATTTTGGCACACACACACAAGGTGCTTACTTTCAGCAATCTTTCAGCGAAAAGATATAGCATCAGGAGAGGTAGCTTCCGCTTTGAACCTTCCCTAGTTGAATACAATTGGACTTACTTACTGCGTGGTGAACGTGATGTCTTGAGCCGCCAGTGCTTAATGTAAGCCAAGACAACGGTACCAACACAATATATCCCCTTTATTCGTTTCTTCTTATTGTTATGTCCGTTGTGGCCGTGGAAACACTTGGATTCTTAAGTGCATTCATTTGAGGCGACCTGTCCTCACACTTAAATAAGTGATCTCCTACAAGATATACTGCTATACCCCGCTTCACAAGCGTTAGGAATCATTAAAAGTTTTCCAAAGCTTAACCTCAACTGTTGAGGATCATCAAAGGTTTTGAAGCTTAACATTTACCCACCATGCAGGTAGCACTTAATGTCTATCGTAGGAATGAATTTGGATTCATGTTTCTTTATAGAAATCATCATCCGAAGTGATCTTGCTTCCACCGAAGAACTCAACTGAACCTTTTGTAGCTTAGTTTTCCTATTGAACCAAATTCTTGGGAACTCCAATCAGTATGGTTGGGTTACCACCGCAAAGGTTTGTATTGTTAGGGTTTTTAAGCCCACTCCCCTAGACAGGCAGAATCCTTGATCTTCGAGTAGTCCCTTAGTTAAAGGGTCTGCTATATTATCCTTTGATGTGATCAACGGGAATGACACTTGTGGTGATCAACTGCCATACGGTCTTATGTCTCTGACAGATATGTCTAGACGCCATCATCCGTGACCTTCTTAAAGCCAACCGGCTAGCCACAGTGTATAACTGCCGAAGGCACGGGTTTCTCCCAGTAAGGGACGTCCTCTAAGAAGTCATGAAGTTACTCAACTTCTTATCATGCTTTGTTAAAGCGATAAACTCTGATTCCATCATGAATCGGCCGATGCAAGTTTGCTTAGAGGATTTTCCAAGACACACTATACACATTCACTTGTGGCTTTGGTGTTCTTCATGTTCGATGTCCAGTTTGCATCATTGTGTTCTCCCAGAACAAATGGACATCTAGAATACCATAATCCGTAGATAAACGAATATTTCAGATATCGTCATATCCGATTTAATGCCTTCTATCGATCATTTCCAGAATCACGAGTGAACCTTAGTTCAACTTATCTACTTTGTAAGTCGATACCAGGTCAGTTGTAGTTGTAAAATACATTGAACTACATGTGACCTGCACATATCGCTCCTGATATATGGGTGCACCATGATTCTAATCAATTCTATGATTCATATCCATTGGTGGCTTCAACGAGATTGTCAACTACCTTACAAATGAGTTTGGAACTAGACCAGTCCATTAGATGTCTTCGAAACCACAATTTCTAAGATGTCATTTGTGATACTCATATCTTTCATATCGAGACTTTTGTTTCAATATGACTTCCACTTTCAGACTGTTGGTTTTCCAACTGTTGGCTTTGTAACTTCAGAGTCAATGTTTCTGGTGTCAGATTCATTATTTCTGTTTCACCTGAAACTTCCAGGACCAAAATGTAAATATTTCAGGGACCAAAAAGAAAGTTCAGAAAGAAGCACAATAGTCCAACAAACCAACTCTGATCCTCCCCTTCCAACTCTCCGGTTAGGAAGGCTCTATCAACATCCATGTCACGCAAGACTGCAATGGCCCTGGATGTTAAGCTATTCACAAGGGAGCACATGTCCAAGTAGCCGAGGCCTTATACTCGACAGTAGATCCATCTACTTTGTACTCAATGTGAGTATCCATTTTTACAACCCAAAGGTTCTTTTCCCGGAGGAAGGTCAACCATTACACAAGTATGGTTCTATCTGATGGAATCTATGTCTCTTTCTGTAGCTTCTTTCCAAAGCAGCGCTTTTGGAGATGATAATTCTTTGTTAATTTTCCATGGTTCATTCTCAACCATACAAGCTAGAAGGCATGTAACAAGTCTTTGTCCTCTCTTTGCTCCGTCTCAGTTCAACACCTAGAATCCCTGAGTTCTGTAGATCTGGAACATCTAGTTCTGGAAAATCAGGTACTCGCGGATTTTTTTTAACCTCGAGCAATTAATTCTTTTCCCTTCTCAAGAAAAGTTATCTTGAAAGAATTCAGCATTCTTTGCTCCAAGAGGTGATAAACACTACTGTTATTTGCAGATCCGGTGGATATGAAATCTACAGTCTTAGGTCCAACTTGACCTATTTCGGTATTACAACCTCTACCAAGCCACCCCACATTACAACATTTGTAGGTGGGATCCTTTCCATGTTTCACATGGAGGGTTATCCTTATCCTTAAATGGATTTCTTTTGAGAATCGCATTAGCGTTAAGGATTGCCTTGCCCCACATATTTTGGGCGTACGACTTTGCGCTTGGCTAATACCGTTAGACTAAGGTGAGTAAGGAGCAATCGTTTGATGAACTATGCTTCACATTCTCCCCATCTATCACTACGAATTCCTCAATCCGTAGGCTTAGTTGATTTTCAACTTCTGTTTTGTAGCGCTTATCCGCTTCAACATCTTCATCTTTGCTTTTCAACAAACAAAGGTTGCAATACGTTGTACCATCATCAATGAAGGTCACAAAGTACTTGTCTCCCCCTCTATTTTGTAAAATTCAAATCACCCATGTAGGTGTAACTAAGTTCTAGAGGAGCGGTGCTTCTTTCCCTATTCCTTTGACGGAATGGAAAGGTGATTTTGCCTCTTCGCCTACCTCATATTCATTTCGAGGGTTTATGTTGACAGAAGGCAACAATCTCAATTTAGTTAGCTTTTGAATGACTTTCTACTTAACGTGTCTTAATCTATGATGGCATAGATGCACGGATTACAAATATATCATTCATTTGGATACAGACATACTGTACCATTCTTAGTTATTACAGACCTGTTGGATTAGTCTCAAACCATCTTGACCAACAATGTCCCTGAAACCAAGTTTGGGATATGTATCACCTCCTTTTAGAGTGACCCCATTCCCTGAAGTTCTTTTGAGGACAACCTCTTCAACCCCTTCTACTTTAGAGGTGGCGTTGCTTCACACGAACAACCTCTTGCCCGTGGTTAGGGCGTAATCGGATCATAAGTGATCTGGATACTCTGGCCCACTCCAGTTATTTTGGCAGACTGAGTGTCCAATTTCTTTTCTGCCTTTCTTTTGGCCTTCAGATCATTTAAGACCTGGAAACTCTGGCCCACTCAAGTCGCCCGTAGGCTTTGTACGACTGAGTGTCCAATATCATTCTATCAAATAAAGGATCTTCTGTCAGATAGTGTGACAGGTTCAACGTCTTAAGATACGCCATTATCTTTTAGTCTTCTTCCTTTGAGATTGGTGCCCAGACAATTCATATCGCTTGCTTAAGAGTGGTAACAATTTTTGCAGTTAGTGGATCTCTCTCCTTCGTATGTGCGAACATACTTTTAATAATTACACCTAAAAGAATGAATCTTTTTAGTTTTGTTTTCCAATATCCAATCTTTAAACGGGGAGAAAGGTGAGATAAAACTTCTGATTTTAAAGCGTAAGGAATATAATTTTTTCTGGAAAACATTTTCATGTTTCTAGTCTTACTTTAAGTCCTTTTAATCAGACACCATTTAATCTCATTTTTGACAAGGAAGAAAAATAACTTATCCAATTTCGGATTCTGGCCCATTTCAGTCACTTCATCGGACTGAGTTATCTCTCCCCCTCAAAATTAGAGTAAGGTTTTCTCTTTATAGTGTTTAGAAGGAGGAGATGTGTTAAGAGGTTGTTTAAGAGGTATAGTCATGGCCAGAAACGTTTTGTAATAAGTGCAAAACGTTTCAGATGGTTAATGTCATCCAAACTGTTGACTTTCCGGTTGCTGGTAGCATTTCTGAAACTCTAGGGACTAAACTATAAATACTAAGCAGTTACCCGACCCGACTCGAACCGGGTGGGTAGGTGGTGGTGGCGCGCGTGTGGGCCTAGCCTTGAACCCAAGCACACCTAGGTCTTCCCTCCTTCAAACAAATGGGTTACCCATTTGGGTCCCAAACCCTTATCCATTTTTAGGCTTATAAAAAGAATAATTCTTCCTTTTCCCACCGATGTGGTAGATTTGTCCCATACTATATTTCAATGCCTCAAACACCTTACTTCGTGGACCAATATCTCTTTCATTTCTTAACGAAATTACCTTGGCCATATGGCCATCTACTCACTTAGTAGATTATGCATGTGTGAAGAGACAAAGCCTCCAACATGGGAAAACCCTAGTGTTTAAGTTATTAAATATGGGTGGACGCAACCCCCCCACCAAATGCAAATTTCCAACAATAACAACTTTCTACACTACTAGAAATAAAGGGTTTTCCTACTGGCATTGTCATGATCCAAACTGGAGGGCCATGACGGGCACCTGGGCCTTACTTGCCGAGCACCACTAATCATATATTTACCACCTAATCGTAATTAAGCATGGGCTACGAGGGCCGCCGCGAGGTAACCTACTGACACATAGAAATAATAACTGGAAAGGAGCTACGTAAAGTCTTGTAACCAGAAGAACCCAACCTATGTACATATACATACTAAGGCCGACAAGGCCATACACGACTACTATATACAAGACTACTATATACAAGACAACTATCTACAAGCCTCGAAAGAGTACATGACATCATAAAGTCAGGACAGGGCCCCACCATACCCCTATGTATATCAAAAATATCATATCACGACTAGACTGCAACTCTGGAACAAGTAGAGTACTACAATATCAGCTGAACCAACAACCTACTAGTGCAGACCGTCACCCTGTCTACCTGAGCATGCGGGCATGAAACGCAGCGTCCCCCGACAAAAGGGACATCAGTACGACTGATGTACCGAGTATGTCGGGCATGAAGAATAGCATAATGGAGACATGAAAGTAACATGAGACAAGAAACAACCAACCAGTAGAGAATGACTCCGAGGATCATAATATGCCTATGTGCCATACCTGTGCAGAATGCCTCTGAGGGCCATAATACCCCTAAGTGTCATGCATAATGCGGTCATATATATATATATATATATATATATATATATATATATATATATATATATATATATATATGCGTATATAATGCCATCAAGCCTCTGTGGGCATCCCATCATATCATATCGGCCTCTGTGGGCATAATCATCATATATACTAGATGATCAGGTGGTGGTGCGTATATAACGCCGTATCCATTTTCCCATCCCCTACATATATATATTATGCATACCATATAGGTAGAGTATATAACGCATGTGGGGTCAACGGTTATACATGTATATAATGCATGAATGATACTAAGACACTCTGAGTTTGTCGTGGTGACATAAGGTCGTTGCACCTCCGATTAACATTATGAACATTAACATCTTTTCCATATACCTCAATAGGGATCTAGGAGCATAATTAGACATGCTTTGCAAATAGGAATGAATAACATGAACATCCTTAACTACTAAGAGTAGAATCATTTATGAGACAATATTACGTTTACGTTACGTACTTAGAACATGCCAAAAGAAGGAAGGATTTGCCTTAACATACCTCTTGTCATCTATTCGAGTTTAACAATGAATTCAATCATACTCTATGATCTAAATTAGTGGAAAAATCATTTCCTTTACTTGGTTATACCAAGGGAGAACTTTAATCCTTAATCAAAAGGGGATATCTACAAGAACGATGCCTTTCTCGTTGCTGCCATTTTTCCTTCCTTGATGCCTATACTTCGTCGATGCATAAAGAATTATGTTGTTGCTGCAACATAGGTATGTTGTTGCCCTCCTATTCTCAACAATTAAGCTACTAAAAAAATTGTGAAATTCACCAAAGTTACCATAAATGGTTTCTGTATGTTTTTTTGCCTCAAAACAATCCCAGAAGTGGATGAACTAATTCTCAAAATGAAAGAAACAAATTCTTCAATTGAAAGGAACAAGGTGGACCATTATTGGTCTACTTGAATCATGAAAGAAACACGTGGGCCCTCCCACTTAATTAGCTAGCCACGTGATTAGTTGAGTCACCTATATAAGTGCACCAAATTTACTCCACGTTGACAGCCCTAAAACAAACATGTATCTATATCCATTAATTACTTATAAAAATGATATTTCCCCTTTGTGGACCCACGTAGACATATTATCCCTTGAACATTACCTAATTATTTTTAATTCTCACTACATCCCAACATTTAACTAATTACCAATATAAATAATTTCTTGTCTCAACTAACTTAAATATTAACCACCTCTAGCACACTTTATATATGCATTATCATAGTCATGTGATATAACACTAGTCTATAGTCTTTTTCGGTACGCATAAAATATTATCTCTAGTCATCGTTGTCACGCTTTTAAAATCTTAAATTATTTAGGGACCGCATCTTTTTATATAATAAGCTCTTTATTAGCATACATGAATATGACATAAATCCTCCAAGGCTCGGGTCTACTTGCATACGTCTAGTTGCTCAATCCATCGTCCGAAAGTACGGGGTGTTACATTCTTTTTCCCTTAGAAAAATTCATCCTCGAATGTTGGGGTTTCCTCGTTTAGCTTTTTCATTAATCACACTTGTCCTCATACAACCGTTCATTACCTATGGACCAACTAATGACTACTACTTATGTTCCGTTAATCGATTTTTTTGATTTAAACCTAGGTAATTTATTCTAGTCTCACTTAATATCTATAAATCGAGCTCCTTCTTGGCGCTTAACACGAAATTTATCTCTTGTCATTTCATATGACCTTAATCCCTAACTTACCCTGAACCAACCACTCTAGTCACCTTTAGGCTCTTTATCTGGATTACCGGCTATCTTTGTCTCCGTTGCGATTACACAAAATATTATTATAGCTTCTACCGTAAAGAGTTAAACAACACATTTAACCTACCCCCAACCAGTTACTCAACATAAGATGAGTCCGGGGTTTCTGAATACAAGGTCACAATATTTCGAATCATGTATTAATCGTCCATCGGTGAAATCTCATATCTTATTAGCCTGCTATAACAGTGTTATGGTCCTGTTACTTCTACTCTGGTCTCTTCTTTATAATCTCGGCCCATTGCTACTAGAATATCATTCGTTCCCTTATAACAAATAATAAGTTAGTTAAGGATATTTTTGTTTCATCTCCTCGTCCGCCTCCCATGTTATCTCTCCTACATTCTTATTCTGCCATAGAACTTTCACGGAGGCTACTTCTTTAGTTCTTAACTTGCGGACTTGACGATCTAAGATAGCAATAGGAACCTCTTTATATGATAAGTCCTCTGTAACCTTCACATCATCAATTGACACAATTTGGGAAGGATCCCCAACACACGCTCTCAACATAGAAACATGGAAAACCTGATGACCAAATTCTAACTCCAAAGGCAAGTCCAATTAGTAAGCCACTTGGCCGATTCGTCGAACTATGCGATATGGCCCAATGTACCTTGGATTGAGCTGTCCATTTTTTCCAAACCTCATTACACCCTTTATAGGAGAGATCTTCAAGAAGACCCAATTATCCACTTAGAACTCTAAGTCCCGTCGCTGCACATTTGAATACGAATTCTGACGACTTTGAGCGGTTAACAGCTGTTCTTGGATAAGTTTCACATTCTTTATGGCTTGGTGCACTAAGTCAGGCCCAAATAATTTTGATTTGCCTACTTCAAACCATCCGATAGGAGATCTACATTTTTGTCAGTACAAAGCCTCGTATAGAGCCATTTTAATGCTAGCGTGATAACTGTTATTGTACGCAAATTTAATAAGGGGTAAATGATCATTCCAACTTCCCTTAAAGTCCAATACACAAGCTTGTAGCATGTCTTCGAGCGTTTGAATCGTACGCTTGGCCTGTCCGTGTGTATGAGGGTGGAAAGTTGTGCTAAGATTAACTTGAGTGCCCAAACCTTTTTAAAATGATCTCCAGAATTTAGTTGTGATCGGCGCACCTCGGTCAGGTATAATAGAACTAGGCATACCATGAAGGCGAACAATCTCCTTAACGTACAAATTTGCGTAGTCCTCGGCTGTGTAGGTAGTTTTGACCGCCAGGAACTGAGCTGATTTGATCAGTCTATCAACAATCACCCAAATAGAATCAACTTCTGATGAGAGCGAGACAAACCCGTAATGAAATCCATATTAATCATTTCCTATTTCCACATCGGGATCTCAATGTTCTGAGCCAAGCCGCCGGACTTTCGGTGCTCTACTTTTACTTGCTAACAATCAAGACACTGAGCTACAAACTCCGCTATATTCCTCTTCATATCGTTCCACAAATACATACCTTTGAGATCATGATACATCTTAGTAGATCCAGGGTGAATAAAATATCGTGAGCAATTGACCTCCATCATAATCTTGTCTCGTAATCCTGCTACATTGGGAATACACAAATGGACCTTCCACCTGGGGGTCCCTCTCCCATTATGCTTGAAGGTTGCGGTTCTCTTTTGTTAGATATCCTTCCCGATCTTCCCTAAAAATGGGATCTTCATCGTGACGTTCCTTTTCTTCCAGTATGAGGGATGACCTTGTATTATGAGTCATAGGGCTATCACTATCTGAGTCCTCCAATCGAACTCCCACTTAACAACTGATGCGTTCGCTCAGGTCAACTTCTTTCCTTAGTCCTCACATTAGTCAAACCGCTTGTGGGTGAATGATTCTATTGTCAACTTATATGATATGACTATTTAGAATCATTTACCAAATAACTCAAAATAGACATGTAACGCACGTGTTCAAAAACTAGTTATATATAAATGTGTGTAAATGTGTATAAGTGCATATTTTTGTGTATAATATTGTATAATTATATTATTTAGTATATATACCTACACATTATACACTTTTATACACCTATATATATAATATACCTGTCTTTTGTATATAAGTGTATAACATTGTATAAAATTATTTTTGGCCCAAAACTTTGCAATATAAGTTATGGTTTATATTTTTGCAATGTAAGTCAGTAAATTGTACTTTTATGAAATTTCGCAAAAAAGAATAGTACATTAGATGGTTACCCTGACTCTTTCAAGTAATTAGTGATAATTACAGTATTAGAAAAATATAATAGCACATTATCATTTTCACATCATGTGTAAAAAAATAGAGATAAAATCTATCATTTCAAAACGAAAACATTATAAAACTTGATGAATAGAACAATTCGAAAATTTGAAATTTGTACAAGGCATTCTTTGGTAGTCTTCTCATTGCTTAATTATTTTAATCAAAATGTTTCCATATTCATTAAACTCTTACATGAATGGTGATAATACCTATTTGTTTTTCAATAATGCGTTATTACCATGTGTAATATATAGCACAAACGTGCAAACTAGCCGCAATAACATGGTTTACCAATTCTTGAGCCAAACTGAAGAATTAAATCAAACACAGTTTGCAGGATCATATTTAATGAAATAACAACAACATCATGGATTATATACAAGTCTTTTTATCCTCTTCAATCTGCTTATATATTTACATACCTCAGACTTAAATACTGAACTTTTAATACATCAGAATCTGACCATTAACATGTTGGTAAATGAAGTATCAAGTCCTTAAATGCATCAACGAGGCCTGATGGAGGGAATGACACCGCTCACAAGCTCGATTCCTTCCATAGTCGTGTAGGTGATAGTGTGTCTGGAATAAGCTGAAGTTGGTGATGAGGATGACATTCCAGACGTGGAAACATCTAAATCGGGTGCAATATTATTGTCGAATGCAGCTGGAAGCATGTAAGTGATGCTCTCTAACTCTCTCACCACCTCCAGCATTAAAGGTCTATCCTTTTGTTTATCCAGTGAACACCTGAGGGCCAAATCCAGGAATTTCTTAACACAATCTAAGGAATATGGACCTATACTCCTGTCAATTATAGAAGATATCATCCCTGATTGGCATGCTGCATTCACCTGTCATTAATACAAAAGTAACTTTTCTTACTCCCTTCGTTCCAAAAAGAATGACACTTCAACTTCTTGGATAGTCCAATAGTTTTTTCTTTGACTACGAACTTCTAAACACTTTAATTCACAAGAGATAAAATCAATGTCTGATTCACATAAAATCCGGTCTTCTTCCATGCTCGTCTTCTAGGATTGCGGAGTACTAGTTGTGGATCAGCTTAAACATTGAGTACTTCACATATTCATCTAGTTCAAACACTTGCTGAATACTACTAAGACTTTCGGCATGTAAATTAATGCTGATCTCAATTTCTAGCTATCATAACATTTTATGCCAAAGCATCCAACTTTGGGAACTCATCCTAAACATTCTACAGTACGAGATTAGGTTTGGGGTATAACAGCTTTCTAATTCATCACTAACCGTTGGATATGGTAATATACTTCCATTCAAAACAAAGCATGAGAAAGTTCAAATTAACTCAAATGGTCATTAAACTAGAGTAAGGGCGCCAGCAGTTATACTGATTCAGATGCTATATCACAATTTTATAAACTAGATCACATTAAAATTTATCAAGGACCTTATTAAAGCAATATAAGAATAGGAAATCATGAAAGAAATCAATCTTTACTGCTTTAGTTCAGATCCGTTAGCAGACACCTAATAGCTAATATATCTAGAAGAGCTATTAATATTCCCTTGAAGATTTCCATCTTCATGAACAAAGTGAAATGTTAAGATAAAGGTAAAAAAGCATCGATCAATAGTACCTCCTGGACGATGTTCCTTCCATGAGATATAGGTCGCATCCCTGTTAAAAGCTCCAGAAATACGACACCGAGGCTATATACATCACTTTTCTCTGTCAACTTGTGAGTAGAGACGTACTCAGGATCAAGGTACCCCTACATGAGTGCCAAATTTTGGCAACTGTCAGCACTCTTTGAAAAAACAGAGAAAAATAATTGAGAAGGTAACAAGCAATATTGAAATACTAGAGGATCATAGTATGTGTATTAATGATCAAACTTCAGAGAATGAAGTTGAGAAGAAGAGGGAAGGCGAGAAGGGAAGAGCAACCAAGTCAGTGAGAGAGAGAGAGAGATATTTCGGACAAGATCCACTCCAGCATATACTTTTTTCAATGTGTTAGATTCTTTACTGCAACTTGACAACGGAATCGAACTTGATTAGTTAGGCGTAAACTTGTAAACATCTGAAAATCATAATTTGCTCATGGAGAATCACAAAATAACTGAGTTCGCAAACGATTTCCACAATTTCAATATTTTCCCTCTCAAACCCATGACTTTAGTTCCAAAAAGCATTCAACTGGAGCCTAGATGCAAAGTTACTATCGACCATAGACAGTAAATTTTAACCATGACAAATATTTGTATTAGGAAACACTAAGATTTAATCGCCAGATTTTGGTAAACATGATTTTAGATGGTGACATACAGCACAGGCATTTTCTGAGGAATCATGTCAGTGCTGGATGTATCTCACATGATACAGTTTATAAGAGCTTGAAGAAGCTGTGGAAAATTGTATGTGTTATTGAACGCAGAAAACATATTAATAGAGTTACAGGGAAAATAAGAAGACTCCTAACTAAACACTAACTAAACAGTGACTGCTGGATAAACACAAGCTAACTACTGCTACTAATGAACCTAACAGTACTAAATCATATCCAAACAATAGCTAAACGTAAATTGTTCCAATACAGTTGGCTGTCTGAATAATTTCATTGTTTGACCATCAAATTCTTGTATGTAACCACCTCTCAAATATGTCATTGAACAAGGATTTTTAAGACTATTGTTTTTTCAATTTATTTTTACAGGGAGATGTAGAGTCAAGTTTAAATTCTAGAATGTTTGATGGAGGTGGGGAAAACAAGAAAGGGTGAAAGGTCAACCAGCCATCATTGAAGTGCTTTAAAAGATGATTATATTACACTGTTGACTATATTATATGATTAATTATTCAAGTATCTTGGGTCCATTATACAAGGGAATGGGGAGATTGATGATGATGTCGCCCACCGTATTGGAGCAGGGTGGATGAAATGGAGGCTTACCTCTGGGGTGCTTTGCTATAAGAAGGTGCCACCTAGGCTGAAAGGTAAGTTCTACATAGTTGTGGTTAGACCAGCACTGTTGTATGGGGCAGAGTGTTGGCCAGTCAAGAACGTCCACGTTCAGAAGATGAAATTAGCGGAGATGCGGATGCTCATATGGATGTGTGGTCATACTAGGAGAGATATGATTAGGAATGAAGATATACGGGACAAGGTCAGAGTGGCCTCCGTGGAGGACAAGATCAGGGAAGCGAGACTGAGATGATTTGGGCATGTGAAGAGGAGGTGTAAGGATGCGCCAGTTAGGAGGTGTGAGAGATTGACAGTCGTAGGAGTTAGGATAGGTAGAGGTAGGTCGAAGAAGAACTGGGGAGGTGATTAGATTGGATATGGTTCAACTCCAGTTGACTTGGGACATGACCTTAGATAGGAAGCTTTGGCGGTCGAGGATTAGGATAGAAGGGTAGTAGGTATTTGAGTTTTGTCGCGCTGTGTGTGAGAGAGGTGGGGGGCTTCTCCTTTTCTTAGTTGTAGTATTTTGACATCGCATCGATCATTATCTTTATGTGTGTATTACTATGCTGTTCCATTTGTTTTGTGTCTTGATATTTTGCTGCCTTATTTTTCATGCAACTCTGCATTGATTACGTTTCTTTTGAGTCGAGGGTCTATCGGAAACAGTCTCTCTACCCCGCAAAGGTAGAGGTAAGGTCCGCGTACATCCTACCCTCCCCAGACCCCACTTGTGGGATTACACTGGGTATGTTGTTGTTATTGCAGGAGATTAACACCATTTAATTAGACAAATTTCATGCACATTCTATCTTCTCGACCGTTTATATCATTGATTTTAAAGAATATCTAGCTTTTCTAATGTGGGCTTCAAAATATACAGCAACAACAACACACCCAGTGAAATCCCACAGCGTGGGGTCTGGGAAAGGTAGAGTGTACGCAGACCTTACCTCTACATTGGTAGGTAGAGCGGTTGTTTCCGAGAGACCCTCGGCTCAAGACAAAGCATAATCACAATCAAAGCAAGTAAAGCAGAGCAAATCAATAAAACTTGTTTCGCCTTACAGGAGTTCCTTTCACATCAGTGCATAGATGTTCACTAGTTTCATCATCAGGTAATGGTGCAAGCCTTGAGATTCCAAAATCAGCGACTTTTGCGGTGAACTTAGAGTCCAACAGTATGTTATTTGCCTTGATATCACGATGAATTATTGGAGGATCAGCTTCAGTATGGAGGTAGAGGATGCCCCTGGCAGCACCTAAAGCAATGTGTAACCTTTTTCCAAGACTCAGATGTTCCCTATATCTAGCTGTAAAAACAAGTAAAATCTTTAATAATCTTGTTTTGGAGGTACCTGTTTGATATTCATATTGGAACTGACAGATGATTAAAATTAATTAAGCATATAAAGTTCCACGTGATAAACTTGTTGATGACCACACAACTGAAGAAACTAGGAAAACTAACTGCGAGACCATTGGAATTCAAATGAAGTAAAAACTTCAGAAAAAATGGTCTCTCTAAGCGGTTAGATTTACTTTCATCTATACAAGAATTCTTTACTAGAGGGACATATCTTTCACCCTCTTCTTCAGATAAGAAATAAAACACCAGTAAAAAAAGGAGAATAGATGTGCTTGATTCTAACAAAAGAAAGTCAAATGACACCATAGGCAAAGGAAGGATACATCACATACCAGAGAGAAGATCATGTAACGAACCATTTGGCATGAACTCATACACCAACATCTGCATGCACACGTAACCAACTATTACAAAAGTAGAATAAGGAAAAACATAATATCCATTCTTATCATTCCATCTGTTCTTTAATTTTATTACTTTTTCAGAAGAGATGCATTTCGCTAATGTGGCCAGACTACGCAAGTATAAGAGGGATGTAACTGATGAGCTGCTCATAGATGGGAATGTTGGTTGAACTTAATATGCAGTGATCGGAAAAGGCTCAAATATGCCATCGAACTATCATAAATGACTCATTTATGCCACTCGTCAATAGTTGGCTAATTTATGCCATCGTCGTTACAAAAATGGTTCATCCATGCCATTTTTCATTAACACTAGTTTTACAATACCAGATATGACATGTGGCCTCCAATTAGAGGTCCACGTTGTTTAATTAAACCAGTCCAATTTTAAATCCCAAATTAATAAATAATCTCACCCATACACCCAACCCACCCACAACCATAATCTAGTTGGAGCATCTAGTCATTTCCGATAGTTCGATGGCATATTTGAGCCTTTTCCATTCAGTGATCTAAGTATTGTAGACTGGATTTGCTCACAAATCGAATCACTTAACGTGTGATAAAAATTGGCGACAAAAAGAGATGTATGACGAAAATACTATCTCAGAAGACTTTTGCTTGAGTTTAATTTAACAGAAGAATAAGCTAAGTCTATGAACTTTGGGCTGCAATTTAACTATCATTTGTGTGATGCTTGTCATTTCATTTGCATCTGGATTGATGTCAAATGGATTTCTCTAAGTTGTAGAAGATGATACATTATGCTTGATTGCTTCTGCACATCGTCAATGAGGCATCCGAAATGATCAAGGATGTGCACAAATTTTCAATTTTGACCTAGGTGTTCAACCACAACTGGGCAATCAGAATTCAACAAGTGGCTGAATTGAGACAATCACCATAAGTGTGTATATATATTTATTTATATAAAATACATACATAGTGTATTATTTTTCCAGTTTGGAGAATCTTACTTGTTCACTTCCTTCATTACAGTATCCCACCAAAGAAACCAGATTTCGATGATGCAAACGTGACAGTAATTCTATTTCAGTATAGAACTCTTTTTCCCCCTGTAATGAACCTTGCTTTGCACGTTTTATTGCCACTATTGTGCCCTCCTTCAAAATGCCTTTGTAGACCTTTCCATAGCCTCCTTGGCCAATTTCAGTAGTACTGCTAAAACTGTTAGTTGCAGCCTCTAATTCCTTAAAACCCACTGCCTTAACTCCTTCTATTCGCATTGGAAATTTTGGTACTACAAAAGAAATGAAAGGAATATCCTTATGTGGTCTTGGGTAAGTTTGTTTAAGCAAGAAAGACGTCAATGCCACAGAAGATTCAATTACTCAAAATTAGATATTCATTGAAACCTTTAACAGGAAAAGTTGACATAAAAATAGTCAAAGGAAACACAGTGATGGTAGTGTGACATTAATGCAAATGAACATAAATAATAGTCTAATTAGTGTACAAATACAAGAAGCATTACAACAAGGGTATTACTTAGATATACATGCCCAGCACACACTTTCTATTTATTTTTTTACCAATCTTTGTTTTAGGGGTGATGGGGCATTGGTGGAGAGCTTACTGTAAATATGCACCCATAAAGCACCATATTTCCTAAAAAGAAACTTAAAATAAAACATCAAGCAGTGTCATAGTTAAATTACAAATAAACGTACTGAGAATGATAATTTGCCAGATAGGAAAAATGATCAATACAGGCAATTCTGTGTTATTTTGTGATCAAATAGAGAATTCAAAAAGAAAATTACAGTAAGGAAGAGAAGATTCTATGGTCGTTGGCTTCTTTTTGTTCTTCAGAAGCTGGAAATTGGAACTTATCAGGTGAGAAGCTTGCAGTATATGTATGGAACACTCAGAGAATGTGGTTTCGCGCCTTTTTTTGGTAATGCATCAGAATATCCAAAAAAAGTTGAACTTAACCAGCAGGTCCTAGTGGGTGAGCGAAAGAAATGGAGAAGAAATCCCCCATAGCTGAGGAAAGTCACATATGATAACTGAAGATTTTTTTTGATGACAAATATGATAACTGAAGATTAACTCACATGGTTGATCTTTTGAAACATGGGACCTCCGGCACATTTTAAGCCACACAAATATTATGGCCATAAGTAGCACAGCTGCAGCACATATGGACCCAAAGACAATTCCAATCAAGGTGCCGCTGCTTATTCTGCTTTTCCCTCCCCCTAACGGGGGAAAAAGGACTGCAAGAAGAAAAACATTCGTAATTTAATCTTGAGAAAGCAGGAATAAGGACATGAATGGCGCAAGTTATTGACTCTCTTATATGAAAACATATTTTGTTTTTTTAAAGAAAGGTAACAATGTTATAATATTCATCACAAAGGCTGTGCTGTGAGCCAACTTTACAGGTTACAAAAAAAACAAATAAATCCTTGTTCTTCTTACAAAGATTCTGTAATGCCTAACACAGATTATGTGTCATTAACAAATTCTTCTTTACACCAAAACAAAAACAAAAGTAGGCAATTCATGTTGAGTTTCTGAATGGGGCTGTTTACATATTTTGAACATACCATATGGTTTACCTAAGATTTAACTTAATTAAGCACTTATAGTAATGTAGTCAATTCAGTCTCTTGACCCTATTGGATATGTAAGAGATCACTAGCATCTGTCAGGTTAGTGTGTCTATGAGGATGTTGAGTGTCAAAACTTGCATGGCCTCTAAACTATTCCATTGAATATTCATACTTGTATACTTCAATGACAACAAGAAGATACTATGCTCTATATCTCAAGGTAAATGATATAATCAAACAGACATTTCCAGAAACGAAAAGGAGCGCAAATTTTTATCTGAGAATGACCAGAAAAAGATAAAAGAAATTACTAACAATTATATTCAAGAATCAGCTTTGTAAAAATTAGTAACAATCATAATAATTATATTCAAGAATCAGCAGTCGTAGAGAAATTTGAACTCAAAAATTGTGTTTGTCTCTCTTCATTCATGACATCATTGTAAAAAACAAACGAGATTCACATTGGTTTTACTTTAAATTCTTCAGGAAATCATTACACAACTAAACTGAAAATTTCCACAATTTAATGAATCTGATATGTTAGTAACATTACAGATTATATCCTACTTATGCAAAAATACAATGGGTTTTGAGACATACCAGAACTATATCCCATGGCAGTGAAATTGAGAAGGTCATACGGGCCAAATATATCACTTCCAGAAAGATTAAACATGGCAAATTTGTTTGCAATCCGTATTATCTCACTGTCATTAAATTTGCCAAAATCATTGGTTCTAGAATCATTTGTACTTGGAGGAAAGAATTTCAGAAACAACCTAAGCCTAGGACCACTTTGCCATGCAACCGAATCAATGTGTATTTGATGATGATCCAAGTCAACACTTCTTATTATCCACTGTTCAAAGTCACTATAATGTGGCGGAAAGTCTGAAATGCTAGGGCTTCTTAAACGCAAACCAACTCCAAAAGGTGCTGCACAAAAGCAGCCATCTGGGACATGTTCAAAATAATTGTTGCAAGGCTGCTGGGCTGCACAACTTGGAATGGAATTGTTCAAGCTTCCATACTCTTCTTCTCCATTTTTTGATTTACAAAATTTGATGATTTGACGCTCATTTGCATTTCCACAAACAGGATTTCCATAAAGCCTGAAAGTTATTATAAAGCGTCATCATTTGATGAATGCTTAATCAGAAATATCAAGGAGCGCTAAGAAAATGAGAGCAATGCCATTCAAAATATCTGCACGTTAAAATATCAGTAAATGGGTTAACCCCAACTTATTATTTATGTTATTTGTGCAATCAGCAAATATGACACACACAGCTGCACACAAACATGCATAAAGTAATCAGATGAAGCCAAAACATAACTAACTAAGATAGAAGTTGAGCAATTTGTTTTTAGAATTAATCACAAAAGCAAATGTATACTAGGCTTGGAAGGGATTGTTGGGGCATGACCTCCATTAAATTAAGAACTTGTTAATTCTTAATTATGTAACCTGTTAAAGATAGCATTCATGCCCATAAGTATGGCACACTTCTTGTGTATAACACGGATCAACGACGAGAGAGGCTTTCAATAATAAAGGTTTCAGATTGAAAGAGAAACTAACTAAACTGTACCATCTTAGCCCATGAAAAGGAATTCTTTTAGTTGCAATAACATGTGCAACCAGACCCATATTGCAACAGCATATCGAAAGTACTACAGATGCATAAAGTGGACTGCCAGCAGAAAAACTACCCCATCTTCTAACAAGGAAATAAAGTTTTGAAACAACTCAATAAAAGTATAAGATGACCACTATGAAGGTTTCATAACCGAATAAAAAATCAGACTAGTTTTGGTCAAGAAGGAATTTTCCACATCCCTTAAATTATAATAAAGTGAAGTTTTCCTTATGAGAACTGGTGTAACAATAAACGGACAGCCCTTGCCTGTTGTCACTTGTTTCTAAACTTCTAGTCTTACAGAAATTTTATAGCTAGTGCAATGTTAATATCTATAAGTTAGTTATAATTAACACAAATGTTGTCATGGGGAATTCTATAGCAAGTCTGCCTGAGAGTTCTTCATGTTAGTTTTTCTATTTAATCACAGAAACAGAAACTAAAAACTCCACAGAATAGCTTCGGAATGTAAAGCTTCTAGAAAACAGGACCATGAAAGTTAAATAGAAATTGAATTAGGGGAGCTTGATTTGCCTCATATAATTATAAAAGCTGAGAACTGAAAGAAAGTACACAAATATATATGTTGAAAACAATCAGAAATAAGGTCTTACATAATATCGACATATGGAGGAGGATCAAGAATCCCCGAAATATCTGATAATAAATTGCGTTGAAGGTTCCTGCACAAAGGATATCAACTGGATCAGCCTGGAAATCTGATATGTTAACATTTGAGGGGCATTTCTAGTCAAACATGGCATGGTTTAGTAAGAGGAAAGACTACATGCTATATTACCTCTAACAAAACAGAACACCAGACATATTATCCCTTGTTATATTTTAACTGTAAAGAGATAGAAATCACTTGTTTCCAATGGACACATTATTCCTTCTCTGTACTTTATTTTCCAGGATACCTTCTTTGTATATCCAAACTACATGTGGACTGAATAGCTACCAAAATGAAATAGGCACACAAATTTGGCTTGATTCTCTACAAAAACCTTTTGGCTGTATCTTACAGTTAATAACTTTAAAATATTGTGGGGCAGTAGACAACACAAACATGAGAAATAAAGTACTGATAAGAGGAATATGTAAAAATGAGGCTCTTACAATCTAAGTTTTGCGTCTGGGGAAAATGTCTTATTCTCCCAAATGGTAGTGGGCACAAAACCACTTAACCTATTATTGTTGAGTGACCTACAAGAAAAATAATTTAAGGAAAGGTAGTGTCAGTACTGCGTTTATTAGAGTATGGAAATGAAATTTGAAACAGACAGAGGATCAAGAAACAAATATTGAGCAAATGAAGCTCCTTACAGCCTCTCCAGATTTGGAAGGACAGAAAAGTTCAAAGGGATAGAACCATTAAGCATGTTTCCAGACAGAATGCTGCAATCATCGTCAAAGTAGTTAGTCCACTATTGAGAGTCTGATACCAGACTGTGTTGCCCAAACATCAAAAATAAAAGAGTGTATGTTAAGACACTAATGTTCATTCAACCACCTATCCACAAATATCGACAGAGAGTGGGGGAGGGGAAGGGAGTGAGATTAAAAGATGGATGAATCAACCAGGAAAGATTTGAGCAGTTTCCTACTTAACCAGAAACTTACATGGTTGTGATATTATCAGACAGCTTATTGGAAGGTATATTTCCCGTGAGTTGGTTTCTGCTAAGGTCTCTGTGACATGAGAAATTTATATCACATGAATTGTCACTGGTTGTAAATTTAACTCTATATTTCAGCACAAATTGAGTGGAAGATGAGTTCAACTTCATCTGGCGTATAAGAATTATTAAGCAGAATTTAACAGATATCAACATTATCAAGAGGTTAAAACAACAAGACATAAGCTCAAAAATGTGGTTTAACTGGACAAGGGAATTTCTCTATGAACTATGAAGTATGCTTACAAGTAAAGAAGGCCTGGTATTGTGCTCAGGTCAGGAATTGTTCCTTGCAAGTTGCAGTTCCTAAGACTCCTGCAGGTTTGATGAAATAAGATACGTAATATTCATTAAAGAATGGTGAATACAATCATAGCATGACCACATTGTAAACTTCATATTATAATATAGAGTTCCTACGACAATCTTTACCACTTCCTTTAAATTGTTGCTCCATGTTATGTCAAATGGCCATTGCCTAAGAATCAAAATACTGCTGTAGCTTTACCTTTATTCATCAAAAAAATGAAAATACTGCAGCCTTTCTCATTTCTTGTGCGAGGGAGATGGGAAACCCTTAGTGGGAGTACATTGATGATTATGGAGAAACGTTTTGTTAATCCTATTTTATTATGCTACCGCCTGACAAAGGTCACATCATGAGGAGACTACTTATTTCAGACTATTCACTGATGCCCTTGTTTTCTGATCAAAGTTTTGGAGAAAAATACGGTCTTTAACCTTGAGTGATGGCAAACATCCTTCAGAACTCTATATTCTTGGTTCGTGGAAATGGCATATATATTATCAGACAGGAAAGGAGACATAAACCAACAAAACCCAAGAGATTAGTAACTTACAACTTCAAGAGTTTAGACATATTGCTGTAAGAAGCCGGAACCACAGATCCCTCAAAGTTATTGTTGTCAAGTTGACTGCAAAAGTTGTAATTTTGGGGGAGAAGGAGGTGTTGGAGTTTGTTTATTAATGCTGAAATGACATTAAATTGTTGAGAAACTAGACACATTGAAACAGAAAAAGCTTAAGAGTTCAAAGGCAGGTAATACAGAATCGTTAAGTTCGGCATCAGTGCAAGCTCTGGTGGAAGGTAACCCGATAAGTTGTTGTTGTCCAGAAGGCTGAAATAATGCACATCCAAGTAAATCCAAACATGAAACTCACAGAGAAAAAGTTCCATGCTCCTAGTATTTATATATTGTAGGTTAAGTGATTCTTACAAGTGTTGAAGCCGAGGTAAAGCAGACAGCTCTGGAGGAATTTGACCGCTTATTGAATTGTTATTCATATGGCTGCATCAAGAACAAGAATGATTAACACAGAAACTAAACATATCCATACTACCACAACCAGTATAGGATCTTTGGGTTCTAGTTGAGAACTCACAAATGCGCAACTTTTGGCAAGTTTGCAAACGATTTTGGTATTGGTCCTGATATATCATTTAAGTCCAACTGAAATTTACTTAAGTTAGGAAGATAACCAAGCTCTTCTGCTAAAGGACCTGATATTTGATTTCCACTCAAAAGCCTGCAAGAACAAAAGAATGGTAGCTGGAGTGGAGTTTCTCATGAACGTGCACAATCCATATATGCAGACTATATGCAAGTTATTTATTAGATTAGATATCTTCAGATACGGCATCTGTAAACAATAGCACTGATTGTAAACATTGAGGCATATGCATATTCGGGCTTCAATTGAAGCGGGGATTAGGAAATGTTGATTGAATTTTCTATGGAGAAGTGAAATTCCAATATATGTATATGTAACTTCTCATGATAACTGTAAGACTTCTAACTGGGACAAACCATCACTTTATTTTTCAAAATGACACAGCAGACAGGAGCTGAAGTGGCTGAGAATCATCACTATATTCCTTACATGGAACAAATACTATGTACTATCACTTTGTCTGCCTTCTACAGATTGACTAGCCACTGGAAAGTTCTACCAAAGAATTAGAAGTGCCTCTCCTTTTTTTCACAAATGCAGAGTACTCTCTCGTTCAATTCATATGACACTCACCCTATGCTCGGACTTCGCATAATGCTTGACAGCATTCCATTGTTTTCTCTATCAACCTAACTTTTGAACCATTATTTTAATATTTCTTCAATTAAAAAACATAATATACACGACCAAATTAGCATTTCAAACTGTGTCACTCAAACACTATCATTTTATGTTTCCTGTATTTTTTCATTTCCCGATCACTGGGAGCAATCTTCACTAGCACAACGACCTCCTCATAGCAACCTTCATTACGTTAGAAACTGACAACGAGTTTACAAGGGACATAGTTTTAGCTAAACTATTGTTTATTTTCAAGTCATCATATCAAACAAAAGGCATTCTCTTAACACTAAATAGAATGAAATTGAGGAAGTAATATCTTTTCTAATTGAGCAGTGAAGAGAGACATACAGTAGCCTCAGAGCAGTAATGCTGCCTATCTCCTTAGGTATGCTGCCACTAATGCTGTTCCACATGAAATTCCTGGGGAAGATTATAAGGAAATCCAACCGTCATCACCCAATGGCTATAAAGTAATACTCCTTCCGTCTCAATTTATGTATCATTGAATTTCGAGAGTCAAATGAATTTTTCTTTTACCGCAATCTTTTCATATGCCTTATAAATTATAAATTATTGTGACTTGCATACTTTTTATGTAGTTTCCAAATAAGGAAAATGTGCAAATATACTCCTCAATTTTAACATTTAGAGCAGATATATCCTGTTATAAAAGTGGTGGATATATACTCTGCCGTTATAAAATGATGCAAATATATCTTTTTGCGGATGAAATTTTTTTAAATCATTTATTTTTATTTTTGAATTATAAAAAATGTCACACGACTATAAAAAATGTACCCACTTTTTTTTAGTAGACATTTTCTCTAAAGTCATTTGTAATTTTTTTTTCCTAGTGGGTCGGGTCTGGTTTGTTTAAGAAAATGGGTATACTTATATTTTTAAAGCCACGGAGATATACAAATCAGACCGGTCCATCAAAAAAAAATTATCATGCGGCTTCAGAAAAATATGTCTACTAAAAAAATGGGTAGATTTTTTTAAAACGACGAGATATTTTTTAATTAAAAAATAAGCTAAACGGTTTTTTAGAAAATTTATGTTAGCGAAAAGGGTATATTTACACCATTTGTGTAACGGTAAGGGTATATTTGCACAATTTTATAACAGCAGGGGTATATATATATCCACTATTTTTATAACGGGATATATCTGCTCTAAATCGCAAAGTTGAGGGGTATATTTGCACCTTTTACACTTCCAAAATATATATATTTATTTTTAAAAACTTAAAGATTTCATGTTTAAATTCACGATCAAAATTTCAACATTTGACTGTGAAAATTCGAATTGTGCAACATAAATTGAGACAGAGGGAGAGGGAGTAAGTAACTACTTACTTGACAAATGCTAATTAATATCAAATGGTGTTATACAGTTGTAGAGGAGGACTCACAAAACTTCCATATGTTTAAGTTGGCCAAGCTCAGGAGCTAGTGTACCAGATAAAGACAAGTTCATGAGACGCCTGCATGTATATATTGTCCACATGAAAGAAAAACAAAAATTGTAATAGATTATAAACTCAGTTAGTCAACATAGAAACGTCATAGGGTTACGTACAATTCTTTGACATGCTGATAACCATCAGTTTCGTTTTGAAGGCAGTGAACAAAAGACCAAGAAGTGCATGGGTCTTTCTCCTTTTCCCAGTTCCTCAGATAACCCACTGGATCTTCCAGGCTCCCATGAATAGCCTCTAGTGCCCTCACTGCACATTTCGGCGGTAAACACTTTAAAAATATATGGTTCAAAATAAGTCTTACGTCATTGTGTGGATATAAATATCTTAATTATTTTTAAATATAAAAAAACGTCAATCTTTTTGAATAAATTAATAAAAAAAGTAAGAGAATATTTTTGTAGGGAGGGAGTAGTACACAACTGCACTCCGTCTCTTTCTTCCGTTTCATGGGTTCCACCTATTTTGTTCTTTTTTACAATTTTTTATATTTGAAAACAAAAATTGATTTCATATTTACTTGTCTATTTAATTTGCCAAGTATATTAAAAATAAATTTCACTTTTATTTATCCATTTTAATAAATCAAGAAAAAAATAGTATTTTTTTAAATTTTATCTTTATTACTGCGTAATATCTCCCAATTTTTTTAGAGTATTAGCAGTCAAATTATTTAAAGTATCATTAATAAAGATAATTTAGTAAAATAATTTTTTAATCAATTATATCTAAAGAGGCGTGTAAAATACAAATTGGACAAGTAAAATAAAACGATAAGAGTAATTTATCTCTAATGTAAGTTTTTATAGTTAATTTCTCATGAGTACAGTCTATGGGCATATAGTATCCATGCTAACCGAGTTCGCTGAGAAGTACGAGGAAAATAGTATTAGGCTCACGCTATGAGTCTATACGGTTGAGAATAAAGTAGGAGGGTTTGAGGCAGTTGTTCGAATTTTTTGTGATATGCAACTGAAACAAGTTCTTGCTAATGGTAAAAAAAAAGGGTTGAACGTGGGGGTTGTTCTTATTTTACCGGAAGGATTTGAATTAGCTCCTCCCGACATAAATGTTATGGTATGTTTAAAATTATAATTTTCAAAAAATTTATAATCATATAAATACTATGACATATTTAAGTAGTATTTAAACTATTAATTTCTTCCTTCAACGTCTTTATTCATAAACATGTTACCTTCATCTGGATCAGTGATCATTTGTTGTCCATAAGCTGAGAAACATGTTGAAAGAGCCACTACCAGTAATATCAACTCACTGTGTCTTCTACCTCTGCTCATCTCCAAATATCTTTAAACCAAAAAGGTACGTTAATTCTTTGGAAAAGGTAAATCAAACATGAAGCATTTGTCTCTTTTTTGTATCAACTTGAATACTAGTATCATGGTTACAAATTCACAACAAAATTTAACTTCCAAAAATAAATTATTAAACTACTTACCAGAAAAATCAGAGATTGAGAAGATAAGAGTACTCAGCCAATGCTAGAATGTGTGCATAAATGGTAGGAAAATAGCAATACCAATTCAAACATGTAGTAGATATGTGAACTAAGCTGAGAGTTGACAATGTCAAACTTGAAGCCGTCAAATTTTCCTCTTTTTATATCTATCAGAAAACGATAATTAACTAACAGTTGGTAGTGGCCCATTGTCAGTATAAGTTGACAAAAAAGTAATTGGGCATAGGGATTATATAGTATGGCAATTTGCTATACAAAATATCCACTTTCCAGTTTTGTAGGGAATAGACAATGACTTATATGACTAGGCAAGGGGACTTGGTACAACATTGGACAACATGTTCACTTATTTAGGTAGCCTCGCCTTTGCCTCAAAAGCTATATGAAAACTAATATTTCCCTTTGGTGTGCATTCTTCTATTCTAAAAAATTTCGATAGTATATTTTATTTCAACCATTCTATTTTACAACAACATATTCAGTGAAATCCCACAACGTGGGGTCTGAGGAGGATAGAGTGTACGCATACATTACCTCAACCTTGGTAGGTAGAGAGGTTGTTTCCGAAAGACCATCGGCTCAAGAAAAATCATAAGCACAAGCACAAGCAAAAGCACAAGCAAAAGCAAAAAAAACGATCGGACCCGGACAATAAATTTAAAGCAGTACGAAAATGAGAGTAACAAAAGCGAATAAGTCATGATAAAGCATTCTGAAAAAAGAAGCAGTAACTAACGCAGGTAAATAAGATAAATAAAGTACACGAATGAACATACAGCAGCAGATATCAAAGGACATGGAACTATAAAATAGTACTGCGTCTACTAGCATGATAGGCTAAGCAGGGCTACAATAATAATACTACAACTACTGGTATGTAGGCGTAAGTAGGACTACGCTCAACGAACTACTACCCTAATCAGTGTCCTCCACAACCCCCTATCTAAGGTCATATCTCATCTAATTACCTCTCTCCAATACTTCTTCGGCCTACCTTTGCCCTTCCTGAAACCATCCATAACCAACTTCACACCTCCGTATTGGGGCATTTGTGCCTCTCCTCTGCACATGTCCGAACCATCTCAACCTCGCTTCCCGTATATTATCTCCACCGAGGCCACTCCCACTCTGTCTCGGATATCATCATTTCTAATTCTATCCCTCCTTGTATGCCCACACATCCATCTCAGCATTCTCATCTCCGCAACTTTTATCTTTTGAATGTGCGAAGTTTTGATTGGCCAACACTCCGCCCCATACAACATAGTTAGTCTAACCACCACTCTATAGAACTTGCCTTTAAATTTTGGTGGAACTTTTTTATCGCATAAGACTTCAGATGTGAGCCTCCATTTCATCCACCCTGCACCAATACAATATGTGACTTCTTCATCAATCTCTCAATTCCCTTGGATAATAGACCCGAGATACTTGAAACTTCTTTTTTTTTTTAATGACCTGAGTATCAAGCCTCACCTCCACGCCGATCTCATGGTCGCTCACGTTGCTGAACTTGCACTCCAAGTATTTTGTCTTGGTCCTACTCAACCTGAACCCTTTAGACTCCAGAATCTTTTTTCAAACTTTCAGCTTAGCATTCACTCCGCTGCGAGTCTCATCAATCAGGACTATGTCATCTGCAAATAACATACACCATGGCACCTCCTCTTGAATTTATCGCGTCAGTCCATCTATCACCAAGGCAAATAAGAAAGATCTAAGAGTTGATCTCTGGTGCAACCTCATCATCACTTAAAAGTGCTCCGAGTCTTCTCCTACTGTCTGTACCCTCTCCATCATACATATCTTTGATCGCCCTAGTGTATGCCACAGGTACACCTCTAACCTTCAGACATCTCCATAGAACCTCCCTAGGGACTTTGTCGTATGCCTTCTCGAGGTCTATGGATACCATATGTAAGTTTCTCTCCCCATTTTGCTCCACCAACATCCTAATAAGATGAATGACTTCTATAGTCGAATGCTCCGGCATGAATCCAAATTGGTTCTCATAAATAGACCTCTTCTCACCCTCATCTCCACGACCCTTTCCCAAACTTTCATAGTGTGGCTTAGCAGCTTGATACCTTTATAGTTGCTGCAACTCTAGATGTCACATTTGTTCTTGTACAAAGGAATCATTGTACTCCACCTTCATTCCTCGGGCATTCTTGCCATTTTAAAAATGACCTTAAACAACTCAGTCAGTCACTCCAAACATGTCGTGCCTACGCCCTTTCAAAATTCAACTGGGATCTCATTAGGCCCGGTCGCTCATCCTCTGCGCGCCTACAAACAACACCCTTAACATCCTCAACCTTAATACTTCTACAATATATCCAAAATCCCGGTACCTTCCGAATTGCTCCAGATCTCCCAGCACAATGTCTTTATCTCCTTCTTTGCTCAAGAGTTTATGAAAGTAAGACTGTCATCTCCGTCTAATAAGCGCGTCCTCCACCTGTACTTTGACGTCCTCGTCCTTGATGCACTTCACTTGGTCCAAGTCACGGGTCCTCATCTCCCTCGCCTTGACTAGTCTATACAACTTTTTATCCACGCCTTTTTCCTCTAATTCCACATACAGACGTTCAAAAGTCATCATTTTCGCCAACGTAACCGCTAGCTTTGCCTCCTTCCTCGCCATCTTATATAATTCCATATTCGTCCACTTATCCACCTCATCCTTGCTTTCTACTAATTTCACATACGCCATTTTTTTTGCTTCCACCTTCTCTTGAACTTTATCATTCCATCACCAGTCCCCTCGATGCCCACCATGGCTACCCCGCGAAACCCCTAGCACCTCTCTGGCTACCTCCCGAATGCAATTGGTCATCCTATCTCACATATTAGTTGCATCCCATCTACTCCCTAGCCTTACTGGCCATCAATCTCTCCCCCATCTCATGTGCACTAGCCATGGTCAAACTCCCCCATTTTATTCTTAGTCGGTCATCCACAACCCTCTCCTTCTTCTCCATCTTGATCTCCAAATCCATCACCAAAAGCTTATGTCGGGTTGTAAGATTCTCACTCGGAATAACATTGCAGTCTTTACAAAAATCGTTATCAACCTTTCTAAGGAGCAAAAAGTCTATCTGAATCTTAGCCACCGAACTACGAAAAGTCACCCAAGTACTCCTCTTCTTAGAAAACCTCGAATTGGCGATCACCAACCCAAAAACTTTAGCAAACTCCAAAAGTGAGACACCTCCCCCGTTCTTGTCCCCGAGGCCAAAGCCTTCATGCACTTCGTCATAACCCTCTGAAGTTCCCCGATATGTCCATTGAAATCCCCTCCTACAGATAACTTCTCAGTGGGTGGTATACCTCCCACCACATCGTCCAAATCCTCTTAAAAGCGTTTCTTTTCCTCGTCTAAGCCCACTTGCTGCACGTAAGCACTAATAATGTTCAAAGTGAACCCTCCAACAACCACCTTAATCGTCATCATCTTGTCATTGTCATCATCATGTCATTGACCCTCCTAACCTCAACCACTTGGTCTCTTAGCTCACTATCAACTAAAATGACTACCTCATTCCTATGCCTCGATCGTCCTGAGTACCACAACTTATACCCGTCCACATCCTTAGCGTTAGTACTTACCCATTTGGTTTCTTGGATGCAAGCTATATTAATCTTCCACTTCTTTAAGATCTTCACTAGCTCTATGAACTTCCACAATAAAGTCCTTATGTTCCAAGACCCTACCCTCAACTTAGAAGCTTCATTAACCCACTTCTCACCCTGACCTTGCCCCGCTCCCCGCCGCCGCTTCCGCCGCCAACCGAGAACATGATCCTAGTCTACTCAAAGGTTTACACTAAGAACCCAACAACAGAAATGTCAAGCAAGAAAGGTACAATAACCACAACAAACAAGGCAAAATGCTAAGCCAAGGAAAATGTAAGCTAAAAGCAAAAAATTATGATGAGAGCAAGCAGGCAAATTCTACAAGCTAAAAAATAACAAGGACAATCGGAATTTAGTGCTGGAAAGAGGGGAAAGAAAGAGAAGAAAGGAGGAGGGAGAAGAGAGAAAGAGGGAGCAAGAGCGGGGAACCTTACCTTCACCGCCGGGACGGAGGTCAGTGGAATAAAATTAGCGGCGGTGGTGTTAAGTTACCGTTGGAAGATAGAGAGAGTAGTGAGAGAATTTCAATTTAGCGAGAGAAAAATCAAAAAGTCGAATAGAAATATGGGTACTAAAACAGAATAAAAATAACAAGCAAGAATCAAGATGTAAATAGAAATATGGGCACTAAAACTGAATAAAAACTAGCACGCAATAACAGAATAAACCAACAGGTGAACCACGGATAAGAATCGCACAACAAATACTGGTGCTAACTAGAATTCTACTGTAAATGATGTACACAAATTTAAATACAGTAAAGGCTGAGAGAGAACTTGTTTTTCGCTTGAGAACAACACAAAAAACATATTTTCATCATCGCCGGAGGCCGCCAGAGGTTACCAGAGTTTGTTGTTGGGTGGTGGTGGTCTCTGAAGTTCCTTTCTAGCAAGATCTATTCGCCGGTGGTAGCGGGTAGTCGGAACCCTAGAGGGTTGATATTCGTCGGCAGTGAACGGAGGATAGAGCTGCTTTGGCGGTCGGTGGTGGTGAGTCTGTGTTGGGGGGGAGTAGGGATGTCAGTGGGGCGGGTAAATGCGGGTATCGCCCCGTACCCGCTCCAGTTGGGTCGGGTATGGGGATGGTTTGGTGGGTGGTGGGGCGGGTATGGGTATCAAAAGTGCTATCCGCCATGGGTAATGGGGCGAGGGTGGATTTCATATAAGACTCGCACCGCCCATACCCGCACCGCCTAGTAGATTACAAGTTGATACCTTCTACATTCAATATTGAAGAGATACCATTGAGCAAGCAAATAAAAAACAAAAGAGGTAAGACATACTAAATGGATATTCTCTTGGTCTGAAAATGTCATAACTATTTGCACCCTTCTTTTTTCAAATAAAAACACAGCTAGCATATGTAGCATACTAAAACAACAAAATGGTCCAGGTATCCTATTTTCTAGCATTAACTCTTAATGACCATAGCAGACAATCTCAAAGGATTAATCAGGTAGCAAACTTTTATCCTTATAGCCAATAATGTTATCATATCAAAAAAATGATATTTGTTTTTACTACTGTTATTTTTTGTGAAGCGTGTTGATTAGAAACCAGAACTAGAGAATAATAAGCAATTGAACCTCAATTGTTAAAGTTCCCTTCATATGCATATAGTATTACTTTTTACATGATTTTATCAACTATAATAAGAGAACTAAGCAAGTGTTGTATTTTAAGAAAATATACATAGAGATTCTCCTAAAGTTCCCGAAGCACTTGATTAAACTGAATTGACAAATGCGGGGGATTGTGTATTTTAATCGAGGAGGAAATACTTGGTACCTATGTAGAGACGAGGACTTAACAAAGCGTCAAGGCGGGTAGACGGGTATGCGGGTACCCAACGGGTGGTGAGGCGGGTAATGGATACCCGTTGGGTTAGTGGGGCGGGGCAGGTGTAATCCTATACCCGCCAGGCGGATACGGGTGGAGGAATTACTATCCGTGATGGGTGGTGGGGCGAGTGTGGGGGTGAGTGGGTTTTAGGTGACGGGTACGGGTATGGGTACCCTTCTCCCCCCTTGACATCCCTGGGGGAGAGGGCAGATCAGCAAAAGTCTCAAGAGGGGGCGGATATTCAATGAACTTTTAATTTTGTTAAGACCCACTGGATTTTGACTCAAACCTACTGGATTTTGACTCAAACCTACTGGATTTTGATGGTTTATGCAGTCATACTCGTTTCAACAATGAGCCAAGATATCTGAATTATTAGTATTTGGGCACCACAATCCCGTCTACTGCCACTTCAACTTCACTCTTCGTATACAGACTAAACTTGCAATGCATATGATCAGCCTTACTTCCATATTGCTTGCACAATATCGTTGGCAAATAATATAAACCATGGGATCTCGTCTTATATTACAATAAAATATTCTTACACTATTTTAAGATAATATATATCAAACTAAGCAGGGAGGCTTGAAATAACTGATAAAGTTGTTGTCATGTGACCACGAAGTCATGAATTCAAGCCATGAAAACAACCTCCAGTAGAAATACAAATTAAGACTGTGTACAACCGATCTTTGTGGTCCGGCCTTCCCCGGACCCCGCGCATAGCGGGAGCATAGTGCACCGGACTGCCCTTATATTTAGTATTCATTCAAATATTGTTTATGAAATGAACAGGCTGGGCAGCCTGTTGCCTGTTGATTGGACACATTTGCAGAACTAGTTAAAAACTTTTCAATCTAAAACCAAAATGAATACTGTAGGAACGCAGATTTCTCAGAGTGGAACATGCACGACAAACTACCTCAAGCAGATAGACAAGCCCATATATAGCTAAAAAAGAGTTCTTGTGAAGATATAATAGCCTCTAAGAAGTCAAAAGTGCTCTGACCAAACTTTAGGAAGACCAAAATAAATGATTTTCAGAAGCTAAAAAACATACTCCAAATTGTCCCTAAAAGCACTTTTTGAAAGCTTATCCAATCACAAATTGCTGATCTAATATCAGCGAAAGGATTTTTCAAATTGATTAGAGACAAAAACAAACTGCTATTCTTCAAAGTAATTTATCGAAAAACAAATCATTTTTCAAAATAAACAAAATTTGGAAGACGAACCAAACAGGCTATTAATTAAGTGAACCTTCATACTATAAGGAAACTCATAATGTACAAGTGAACAACTACGACCAAAGAAATTGTTGTCACATAAAAAGGCCAAAATTGGCAAGGTCATTAAAAAGATGGATAACAATGGCTTAGAAGATGAAAGGCTATAAGATAATTGAGAAAGCAAACAAGTAATGCTCTAATAATACAACGAGGAAAATAACAATGGGCACAAGATCTATTAAAAATTTAATGATACATTTTAATCTGAAGCAATGTCTAATAAACTACCAGAGACCAAGTCCTTGTGCATACCGAAATCCTCCAACAAGAATACAGCAGGACTCTCAAGCTATAATAGCAAAGATGATCATTATAATATACATTACAATATGGCCAAAAAGCTCATAAGCTTCCAAAGAATGCTGCACATTATCCACCAGCCACATCTTGCAGCACTCGGAGGAATTTTGTACAGAGCAAGAGGCCAAAACTGTTTGTCCAACAATACAT
Organism: Anisodus acutangulus; assembly: GCA_029783415.1. Lineage (NCBI taxonomy): Eukaryota > Viridiplantae > Streptophyta > Magnoliopsida > Solanales > Solanaceae > Anisodus > Anisodus acutangulus. Next base: position 45,909,410 of record CM056490.1, read on the forward strand.
GCCTAATACATTGGGTACCAAAACATTCCCTTAATTCCCTCCGGATCAGGTTCAAAACCTAGATTCCTATAGAATTCCACAACTGCAAGAGGAAAAAAGCGAAACTTCAGAAGCCTAGTTAAGTAAAAGGCTTTCCAACAAATATTAGCCAATGTGTTTCAACACCAAAGAAATCTTCACAGGTCTGAGACCTTGGTACCTTTACTATCGGCAAACAGTGAAATATTTCCAATGTCCCTTTGGAGAAGGGTCCGTATCAGTTTCTCAATAAGAACTTTTCCAAGTCCTTGTCCCTTTGAATGTCAACAAAGCCATCAAATGAGTTATGTTAGTTCACAATATCATCAAATAATTAGATGAATATCAAGAAAACCATTACTAATAGTTCCACATAAATTTGAAATAAGATGCATTTAATATACAGAAACGGTTATCAAAAATTGACTATTTCTGCAGTATTTAAGTAAAATGCATATTAAATATAGGTTTAATACCTTAATTGACACTTATACTTGTCCCGATTATTAACCCCCCCCCCCCCCAACTCTCATTTTCCCGATTTAAACACCTCAAGTTGATCAAAACACGTGTTTAAGACAATCCTCACCCTGCATGCAACTCAATTGCGCTGGGCCAGACAGCAAGTCAGTGTCCATGCGACACGTCATCTTTTATCTTCATTATCTTTAAAAAAAGTCCCAAATGCATCTCCTTTCCTTCTTCCTATTTTTTTACTGGTCCACGTTCCCTTTCTCGTAACCTGGGGAAAGCACAAAAACATCACACCGGAGCAAGCACCAGCTGGCCATTTCTACAGCTTCCACTCTGCCTTACGCCATCACCCCAGTATCATCAGCCACCCACCACCTCGTGCACATATTTACACCGGTCTTCTTCGGCAGGGATTCAATCATACTGCCAAAGATCACAGGCTCACATGTACCACCTCCCACCAGCCTGGAAACCACCATTTTACATTGACACGCCTGCACAAAGACGGCAAGGACCAAGGTAACTAGGGAAAGAACTCACACACAATGAGAGACTACCTTCATTTTCCACAGCCGGCCACCCCATCAGGAACCAGCCACCAAGAAATACACAACCTTTCTTCTCAAAATACCCAGACGCCATAACCTGCAAACAAACACCACTCTCGCCTTTCTCCGCCAGTCACCAGCCATAATCACACCCTCAAGAACCACCAACGACCCCTCTATTTTCTTCATTCGGGTATTAGCAAGTAAAGTAGTTTCTTGAGTTGACCGGAAAAAAAGGGGAGGGGAAGAGGGGAATGAAAGAAGTGAGAAAAGAAGAAGGGGGAGGGGGGTAGACGAAAAGGAAAGGGGAAGGAGAAAAAAAGAAGGGGGAGACATCAGATATGTTGTCTCCACATAAGCATGGCCAATGGTTAGAGGCGCTTATTAGTTTGTCATTCTGTTAAGTTGAGGTGTTTAAGTGAGAAAAAAGAAAGGTGGGGCCGACTTTAAAAACGGGGACAAGTACACATGCTAATTTAGGCTAACAAACAATATACAGGATTAGGTCCCATGAAGTTATTTGCAAACCAAATTGTGATAATTGGAAACTAGCGAAGGTGTCAACCAAAAGCTTGAACTGTAGAAAAGTGTTCCAAAGAGTAAGGGTTTTAAGACAAGTAGAAGACTGAATATATGCACAACAAGCTTTGCCAGAATAAGAAGAGTGAAGTTAACATAAGATTAGACATAAGTGTTGTGCCTAACTACATGCAATTGAGAAACCTAAACTTGATGTCCCAAAAAATGGTTATAATAGATAAAGACATTACACAGCCAAAATAGGATGATTAAAATGGAGAAGTTCCCCTAGTGTGTTATGCAATAGGAGGACTCTTATCAAAGTGAAAAACACGACATATAGAACAAGATTAAGACCAACTATGTTATGTAGGAGCGAATTTGGACTGCTAAGGTCCAACATATTCACAAGATCAATATTGCAGATGTGAATATAAGATGGATGAGAAACTAGATTAGAAATGATTACATTCGACAGTAGGTGCAAGCCCCATTGATAGATGATAAAACAAGAGAAGGTCATTTGAGATGGTTTTGGCATGTCTTATATCGACCTCCAAATGCATCGGTTCTTACGTGTAAACCATGGTAATGAAGGTCTTAAAAGAGGTAAATCTAGAATCACATCGAAGTTGTCTCGAATGACATATAATCTCTTGGAATCTATAGCGACTTTGCGCAAACTAAGGCTCAATGGAAGAAAAATGTCCATATAGGCAATACTAACTAGTTGTCCTTTAGTCTTGTTAGAGATTCTTTTTTGATAATAGTCTTGTTAGAGATTTGTATGCCTGTAGAAATTAAAGAGAAACTCTATTGCTCAAGACCTTTCTTCAAATATTGGACAGACACGAGTTTAAATGGAGTAACATGGTCAGTGAAGATTCATATAGCCTACCCCAACGAGTTTGGGATTGAGCATAATTGTTGAACTGAGATGAAGAACATGAAGATTTAAGGTTGACAATTTAGATCAATCCAAAAAAAAAAAACAGAATTAACTAACTATGCGAAGAAGAAAATATGTATATTTAATTGTTGTTCCTCCTAATCACTCACATCATTAAAAAAATTGTGCTACTACTATGAAAAGTTTCAAAAAAAAAAAGTAACTATCATGACTAGTACACCTTAATGACCAGTATCCTCTACATAAATATCTCTACAGTACGAATAAACTTATTTAAGGCGCACAGAGCAAATACCTGATAGGAAGGATCAACAAGAACATCCCAAATTGTTGCATTGAATGCATGATCTGATGTTGCACGAGCCATGCCTATCAGCTTCTTTTCTCCATTCCCCTCTGCCAAGTAACTTGTCCAAGTAGACTAAGGTTTTTATCACTTACTTTTAAGACTCATTTGCAAGGAAATTCAGATAATTGGGTATAATAACAAAAGAAAAATGTATGAATCCCACTATAAAGTTATTCTACCTACATACCTTCTCCTGATGAGAATTTCCTGGAATGCAAAGTTGCAACTATATAGCTATTTTTCAGAGCTGCGGAAAGCTTAGACAGTGGCCTTCGAGGCCAACCAACCTGTCAAACCCATCACACGCTATAACAACATAAGTTTAGTTTTACAAAATCTAAGAAGAGATTATTTGCAGATGCATCAGTAGGAACTTGAGAACACAAAACTTTCCAGAATTTAAGAAGTGTTGGGTCCTAGTAAACAAAAGTTGCTTCAACCAAATTAAACATCCACAGTGAAGGATTACTCTTTTTGAACTTTGATTTGCATTTTGTTATCCTCAGCATAGCTACTCAACTTCTGTCCTAATTAAAGTCTCAAAAGTGCCCATATCACCTTAAGAAGATCCGAATATTTTCTCGAAAGGAGCATTGCAATAGGCCATTCCAATAAATGGAATTGTCAGTGTTTACTTGACATAAATGGCTAAAACGCACTCGGGGTAGCGCACCTTCAGTGTATGATTTGATGTCCAAAAACTACCGGTCAATTAAGTAGACTTACAAGGCAGGCACGTAGAAAAAAAAGTGTTCCGTAAATTTTCTACAAATCAAAAAAGGTGTGTTATGAAAGAGGCGCCTTCAGTGAAATTATAAAAGTCGTGAAAGGCGCATTTCTTGTACAGAGCCTTCAGACCTGCATTTTTCTGCACCGAATGGACTGCTCATCAGCCTTTTGCGCCCTGAAGGCGCACCTCTGGCCACGCAACTTCAGATTGTACTTTGGAAAACGCATTTCTCTCTGCGAGCCTTCCCCATTTTTTTTGATAAGGTAAATAATTTTATTAACAAATGGGGGAAACCTTGTATACAAGCCATATACTAAAAGAAGAGAACCTACACCAAAATATGGTTCTCAACAAAAGAGGTCCAATCCTCTATACAAATTGGGACCTCGTAAGTACACCAAAAAGAAACTAGAGACAAAACACTACTCTGCATCTTTACAAAATCAAGCTCCACCCCTTCAAATGCCCTCCTATTCCTCTCTTTCCAAATGACCCACATGATTGCTAAGGGGGCAACGCACCATGCTCTCAAGCTTTTCTTCCCTCTTCTATGAGACCAACTTTGCAAGGCCTCCTTCACTGTACCCGGCATAATCCACTGCATCCTAAACAAATTGAGGATCACCCTCGCTGCAACGGATCTTTCTCTCCCCATTTTTGAACCAAGCTCTCGGTCCCTCCATTTCCACCATTAGAGTTGAGGTTTTCTCCTCCAACTTTCTCCTTAAAAATACTGTTTCTTCCATCTAAAAAATTCATTCACAAGATCATTTGAAGAGTAAGGATCATTTATATCCGAAAAGTATTGGATTTGATCAACATTACAAGTCAAAAACGAAATCTTCAAGAGGTAAACGTTTTTGGTTTTTTCCCACTTTTTGTATTTTACTGCTTTATAAATAGTATAAAACAAGTAGACAGATTTATAAAGCAGTAAAACATAAAAATGAAAAAAAACAAGAAAGTCCACCTCTTAAAGAATTTGTTTTTCACTTGTAATGTTGATTACATCCAAAAAAGTTACCCTTCAAATGATCTTGTGAATGTTTCTTTTTAGATGGAAAAAATGGTTCTTTTGAGGAGAAAGTTGGGGAAAACCTCAACTCTAATGACAAAGGACAATTGACTCGTGAACGAGCACCTGGTAAGTCGGATCAGAAATAAACTTGCAGGATTGTGAATCTGAATTAATAAGGATTCACCGAATAAAATTCTGGACAGGCAAGTGTCCTCCCCCACCCATCCACCCTCCCCCCACCACCAAAAGAAAAAGATACAAGGATAAAATATGTATAGATAGAACGGATTCACCTTCTTGCTTCTTATTCTAAAGGACAAAGAGGCCGTCAAAATTTAATCATTCACAATGACTAGACTCTAGACTAAGAGAACAAGAACGAAGTTTCTCGCGCCTTCTGCTAGACTAACTACACACACATTTCTTTCATTTCACTAAGGACAAAATCACAGCTGCTATTGTTCCTATAGCAGTATGACAATTTCACGTCAACCCCTAGAAGGGGTGAAGAGCTACACAAGAAGCTGAAGAGGGTGAACTTCATAATACTAACATTTTGCGTCATATCATGCTGCACATTGAAACTTCATATCTATACGCACCAAATCATCACTGTTTGTTCGCATGAAAATTATGTTGTCTAAACCTCTGAAACGAAAGCACCAAATGTTCACCCTAGTGCAAATGGATTTTGATAAATGTAATCACCTTATCACATAAAGCTTGGAGATCATACACATCAACATCTCCCCCAGAAGAGAATATAATCTGTTCAACTGTTCCATCAGGTTGAGTCTTTTCAACTAGAACAAATTCCTCAGGCAACGGCTCCTCTTCTTCTTCTTCTTTTTCACTGGATGGTGTTTCTATAACCTGTGTTGTATTATTCTTGACAAACCTGCAATGTGGAGCATCATAAGGCTATTGAAGCTGTATAAGTCTAAGCTATATATTCTACTATAACTCCAAGGCAATCTATTGAATGTTATTAAGAGAATTAATACACTCCACAGGAAACATCTTGGAGACAGCTATACATTGTCTATCAATCAGTTTGACGTCGGGAATTACTTATGAAAGTGAACCTATCCCACCACATTGCATTTACTTCATGTATAAGAGAACCTATCAAACATTACAAAGAAAATCTCCTGAATATACATTATATATACATCAGAGAAATTGCTCTACCTTTCTATCATCAGGGATGTTTACTGAAATCAGCTCTACCTTGGTACTTTTAAGTAATGGACACAAAAAAATTTCATGGTTAGAATCTACTTTCAGATTGTATTTAATGTCTAAGAATCAGTTCTAGCATAGGTCCTCAATATCAGCATTTGCCTAACTACTTGACTTCATACCTGTGACAAATATGCATCTCGAAAGACAACAGACTTCTGAATTTTTGTCAAATAGTTACCTACTCCTACCCATTGTATTGACCTGTTTCTCTTTTCGTCTGTCCCAAAGGATTGACCTCTTTCCTAAAATAGCATAACCTTTTTGACAAGTATGATGGCATAACTTACCGTCTTCGAGGCTTTAAATAACTTGCAATGATACTACCTTTTCTTTATGAGAATGGTAACATGTATTATATATACAGGTATACTACATAAATTGTGTAGTTACCTAAAAAGGTACATAGGAATTTAAAACAAAATATGTTAGGGCTGAGCCCAAACTACAGATAGACCAGAACTTCAAAAATAGACTGAGCTCCTCTAGTAGTTCTTGTTTACACAAAGAATAATACAAGACAAGACAATTCATCTTCATCTTCCGAATGAAATTTCTTTTATCTCCAAAGCACCTTTGATTTCACACTTTTCATACTGTCCACCAGATACATGTTGTGACAATCCCTATTCCAGCTAGCTAGCACTTCCAACACACTCCCAGGCATAGCTCACCTGATACCCTTCACTCCTCAGGTTAATGAAGATTTCCATAGCTGTCCATTTACAATGTAAAAAAGATGGTTGACTGTCTCTGCTTGTTCTCCGCATAGATAACATCTGGAGTATAGTTGTTGGAAGCCCCTCTTTACCAGACTGTCTTGGGTCAAAATTGCCTCTTTCACCAGAAGCCAAGTGAAGCAGGCAACTTTTGTGTGATATTTTAACTTTCCAAATCATCTTTCATGGCCAACATCCCACCTGATTGTTGGAAGAGTTGTACTCTCTATAGGCTGAGTGGACTGGAAACTTTCCTTTACTATCATTTTGCCATAACATACGGTCCACAGCCTCTGAAGTCAAGCTGAATTGTGCTTAGGATCTATAGAACACTGAAACTCTTTCCACTTCCCAATCATTTAACATTCTCCTAAAGCTCAGATTCCCCCCCTGGTCTATCTAAACCTCACCCACAGTTGCATTTTGCTGCTGACACAGATCGAAATGTCTGAGAATGACTGCCTCAGGGGGCTTTGACCTGTCCAATTATCTTCCCAGAAAGAGACCTTCCTGCTATTCCCTACTTTGAAGCAGAATTTACTTCTGATGGCTGGCCACAAATTCCTAATTGAGCTCCACACACCGACTTGCCCTGCACCCCATATTCTTTTTTTGACAAGGCCTGCACCCATATTTAGTCCTGATTACTTCCTTCCATAAGGATTTGTCTTTGGAGGCTAACCTCCATAGCCACTTCATCATCACACTTAGATTTTGAGTCTTTAGGTTCCTGATTCCCAAGCCCCATCCTTTTTGCTGACTGTTAAGGACTTACAGTTGACTAAATAAATTTTTCCTTCTGATAATTGCCTTGCCAAAGGAAATTTCTCTCTAGCCTCTTTGAATTGTTCTAGCATGTTGTAAAATTCTATGACCCTCACAATTTCCCAGTCATTGAATAATCTTCTGAAACTTAGATCCCATACTTGATTTGTCCAGACCTCACCCACTGTAGCCTCCTTTTGCTGGTTTGGCAAGGCATTAAGCATGGAAGTTCACAGTAAAGGGGGGGCATATAAGGAATTCAGTAGTCCTATCAACCATTCTGGTAGATGGCCGTGGAAGTTAATGTGGAAAGTAAAAATCCCTCTCAAAGTAGCATGTTTTGTTTGGCTTTTGGCACAACAAGCAGTGTTAACACATGAAAACCTTTGTAAAAGAGGTTTTCATCTTTGTTCAAGATGTTACTTGTGTGGGGAAGAGGTGGAGACAGTTAATCATCTCTTCATGCATTGCAAGATCACTGTTCAGTTATGGAGACTATTTATAAACTTGAAAGGAATGTGTTGGGTGATGCCAGGGAGAATTGTTCATGCTTTGGAGATCTGGGATAGCTACAGCAGCCTCTCTAGTCAGAAGGAGAGATGAAAAAGTATCCCTGCTTGTATCTGGTGGGCAGTGTGGAAAGAAAGGAATCAGAGATGTTTTGAGGAAAACTACAACTCAATTCAGAAGCTGAAAATGAATTGTTTGGTGTTCTATTTTTGGTGTAAACGGGAATACATGGAAGATCTAGATTCATTTAAGGATGTTTTAGGATCCTTGTAAGTTTTTGATATAGGACTAGAAGATCTTCCCTGTAATCCCTTTGTAAGTATGGATACCTGCAATTTTGAAGCAGGCCTGTTTTTGTGATTAATACAAATGTTACCTTTTCAAAAAAAAAAAAAAAAATCTAGCCTCTTTGCTACACTTGCTAGTACAGGAAAAATAGACATCGTATAGGTGGGTATTGCATCTAAAACATTGTTGATCAAAGTTAATCTCCCCCCAAAGACAAATATTGGGTCTTTCAGTTTGTTAACTTCTTTTCACACCTTTCCAGCACCCCATTCCATATACCTTTAGATTTACTCTTAGCCCCCAATGGCATTCCCAAGTATTCTGTAGGAAGTACTCTTATTCTTCCTCCCAGTATATCAGCCAGAACTTGTCCTCTACTGCTCCATTCACTCGATAAATGTAGCTCTTACTCCCAGTTAATGTGTAAGCAAAGATTGCTTCAAACAAGACGAAAATCGCCCTTAACATTCTCAATTGATCTTCATCGGCATCACAAAATACTAGTGTTTCATCTGCATATTGGAGATGAGAAATTTCCAGGCTAAGGCTATTGGCTAATCTGGAAGTCACTTTAAATTCCCTGATCCACTCATTTGTATTTATAGTTTTCAACATGTCATTAAAACCCTCCATGAACGTGCAGCAAGATGGCTACCCATGAAACTACAATCTATTCTACAAAATACCTAGAGAAAAAGTGTTAATCACTATAGTCACAAAAAAAGCTAGCTCATATGGAGGATGATTGCCCAAGCCATATAAGGAGTCCAAGGACCCAACATCGGAAACAATGAATCGGGATGAGCCTGGCTCTGATACCATGTAAAGAATGAATCTTGGACCTAACTCAACCCCGAAAGCTAGTTCATAGGAAGGAAGATTGCCCAAGCCATATAAGGAGTCCAAGGACCCATCCCACAAACGATCGTCCAAGGGATGGGAACATGGACTTCTTTATATGGCTTGGGCAATCCTCCTCCCTTTGAGCTAGATTTTGGGGTGTTGAGTTAGGCCCAAGGTCCATTTTATCATGGTATTAGAGTCAGGCCCATCCCGATTCATTGTTTCCGATGTTGGGCCCCCCGTCTTATATTGTCCACGCTCCAGATGTCAACTCCTGGGCGTGCGGGGGGTGTTGGTGTCCCACATCGTCCAAGGGATGGGAACATGGACTTCTTTATATGGCTTGGGCAATCCACCTCCCTTTGAGTTAGCTTTTGGGGTGTTGAGTTAGGCCCAAGGTCCATTTTATCACTATAGTCACACAAAAACATTAAATGTAATATTAGAAAGGAAAAGAAAAGAAACACAAAAGATGAGGTGAAGTACAAAGACATATGCATAACCAATTGTTTGGCGAGAAACGTCTTTTAAAATTCAAACTAAAAATGGAGTCATGAAAGTCACATGTCTTTTGGGATTGTTATCATAAGAATTGAATCTTGGTGATAAAACCTAACCGAAATAATACTATTAGTCAAAATTGAAGCAAAGAAAATATCAACACACTTTTATGAGATTTCATGAAGAGCTTGAAATGTGAAACACACCCTTTCATCAATGAAGTTTGTATTCTTACTAAACTATTAATCACAGCCCTTAACCGGCAAGTAACTACTAATACAACAACAACAACATACCCAGTGTAATCCCACAAGTGGAGTCTGGGGAGGGTGATGTGTATGCAGCCTTACCCCTACCTTGTGAAGGTAGAGAGGATGTTTCCGATAGATTCTCGGCAAGTAACTACTAATATAAACAACATCAAGACTTGAAGTCTAACTTTTCAATAACACTCTAAAAAGTTTAATATTAAAGTCAAGCTTCTACTTGAAACTTGTTATGCAAACAATCATCAAGGATGCTAATTGGGAGTCAACCATGGGGTCTGCATTTGGGTGAAAGTTCACTTAAGTATACAATCCATCGAGATCACAACAACTGAATATACCTATAATGACCTTAAATATGGAGAATTTTTGTTCTAATAAGCAATGAGGACAATTGGAAGTTAAGCCATTTTTGTCCCCTACCAAAATGAGTGAGTTTCAAGGAACAGAAAAAAAACAGTAGCAGCAGATACATACAGACATCATCTGCAAGGTGGATAAACTACTTCGAGCATGCAGCCTTTTTGTAGTTTATTGTTTTCTTTTACTTTTTGGTGAATAAGCACATATCCTTTATCATGTCTTGGCACGAGCTCTTGGCAAGTTTCCACTATCCCGGCAATAAAGCTTAAATTTCAAGATATTGTACCAGCGCCATACCATTTCTTCAGACACATCACAGAAAATTAGCATAACCATAACATGATAAAACCATATCATTGGCCAGGATTTTCTATAATGATTTCTAGTGAAGTTGACGGAAAAGCGAGAAACAAACTTTAAGTAGTTTAGTAAGTTGGTAGCAAACATTCCAAAATATAAGCTTTAGTACACTTTTTGTCAAATGGAAAGCTTGCTAAACAACTCAAGTACCCGGATCTGATGGATTCCCAGAAGCCAGCCTTCAAGTTAGAAACCTTTTGTTGCCTCTTAACTGCAAATATGATGAGAAGTAAAAGTAACTTTGAATTAGGGGACGAAATATTCAGTTCCAATAACAAAAAATAACCATTATGGCTTTCCTGTCTGCTTGTTATTGGTGATTTCTTCTATTTCATTTTTATGCAAGTCGAACACCATGAGGTTTTCTACTATGTCAACTAGACAGAAGAATCAGAAGGATATGAATTAAGTCGTGACTCGGACTATGGAATCAAGTTGAAGAGGAAACACAAAGTAAGAACCTCGAAAAACAGGATAGGACAGTGGAAAAGAAGCAGGCTTTATTTCCAAAAGTCAGCCAGGTCTTTTCGACAATTTACCAACTTCTAGAACAATCAAGTCTTACAACGATCATTCAGCTACAACCACTAATAAAACTCACTACACGTCTCAATTTTCATATACTAAATAACACCGAAAAAGAAACAGCTTTTACATCCAAATGTCAGCCAGGTATCTTGACAGTTCAGGAACTTCCAGAAGAACCAATTTTGACAATGCACTTTGCATTTACAATGACTAGAACTTTTAATTGGGATTCATACATTGGAAAAGAAACAGGTTTTTACATCAAAATGTCAGCCAGGAATTATGACAACTTAGCAACTTTCATAAGAATCAGATTTCACAATGATGCCACCTTTACAATCACTAAGCACTCATCAGTCATCACCCATCCAGATAAGAAAACTAAAAAAACTAAAATATGTTCACACATCACGAGTACCCACTACCTCTAAATACTAGAACATGCACTGTTTGAGCAACTCTTCACAACTTCCATCTACACGTTAAGAACTTAAGGTTTTCCAAGACGCAAATGGACGCCCCAACTAAAGTCAGGATTTGAAGTTTATGGGTTCTAGATTCTAATCTTTTTAAGTTAGTGGGTTCTAAATTAATAATTTGTATATATTCAACGAATTTTTAAGACAAAAACAGAGTTCGAACCAAAGCTACGGAGTTCAGCCAAACCTGCAACCAACACTCTCCCTCCACCCATGGCTCCAACAACCATTGGGAATTTTTCTATAGTTCTTTCTTCCCATTGACACCACTATTTACATCCAAATGTCAACCAAGGATCTTGAAAATTTAGCAACTTCCTAAATATGAAGTTTCACAATTATCTTGCATATACCCATTAAAGCTTTCACACAAATACTGAGACTTACAAATCGAGAATTTCCAAAATGAACACTAAAACTAACTAGTTGCACTAAAGTTCACTGCTTTGACATGTCAAAAAAATCATATATTTCACAAATTTAACTAAATAAATCAAAAAAGGAGCTACCTTTGACTAAACCCAAATTAATCTTGGGAAATGGAAACTGACTTGAAGCTTGACAGTGGCAGCAATTAAAAGAAACAATAGTGGGCCTGCAACACATCACATAGAAAACTCATAAAGTTAAATTGAACAACTAATTCAATAGCATTAAAAAAAAATATTGACTACTGATTGGTTGTTACTTACAGGGAAGAAGAAGAAGTAATGATAGAAGTGGATAGTAAGTGGAGAGTTTGCATTTGTATATCTTTAAATGGAATTTTGGGGGAAGATAATTCAAGAAAATATGAATGGTTTGCGTCCTTTGCGCTTTTATGTTCCACCTTCCACGATTTGTTAATTCTTGCTTTAGTTATATGCTTTTTGTCTCTTTCAATATTCTAAGGTCGGAGAACATGACAAAAATAGTACCTTATGTTTAAGGATGCATTGAACAGTTTTGGTCCTTAAATTTCTCAAAAATTATCATTTTTAGTTTATACTCACTCCATCTAGTTTTACTTGTTCACTATATTAAAAATAGTTATTCACTTTTACTTATTTATTTTATAAAATCAAGAGATAATTTACCACTTCATACATATTTTATCCTTATCATTTATTATTGAGTTGACAAGTTCAAGAAATTTTTAGTGGTTGCACAACTTTTAAAATATATTTTATTTATTTCAATCATTACTTAGCAATAATTAGGGGTGATATAGTAAAATTATCATTCAATTTTAGCTGCTTAATAGGAGTGACAAGTCAAAATGTGACAAGTCAAAATGGACGAAGGGAGTAATAGTTATCGAAATTTGTCCGTTATCTTTCATGGAAACTTATGAGGGAAAATAAAGTTAGCGGAAACTCACAATAGATATATAATTAGGGGAAAGAACATTGGTATCCCCTCTAAGCAAAATAATTACCCCCAAAATTATTTACCCGGATGCCTCCAAAACTATGATACCAAAATGGTATCATCGCGTTTCTTATACACCATCATTGATATCACATATGACTTCTTTCATTTCTTCAAAAACAATCATCAACTCTCTATGAAACTTATATGATATATAATATACTAACATGGTATCATAAAAGATCTTGTTTATTTATTTAAAAAAATACTTTCTTAGAAAAGAAAACATCATCATCTTATATACTATATTGAGATGGTATCATGAAAGATTGCAGTCTTCCATGATACCATCATAGTATATACAATATACTAAAATGATATCACGGATAAGCGCTTCAGTCCTTCAATGAGACACTCTCTTAGTCCTCCATGATACCATCATGATATATAAAATATATTTAGATGGTATCATGGAGGGCTACTTCAGTCCTTCTCTTAGTCATTCATGATGTCATCCATGATATCATCATGATATATAAATATATTGTGATGGCATAATGGATGAAGGGTTTTGGGCAAAGGGATATTCGAATAAATATTTTCAACTGGCTAGGGTTGAAGTGGAACTACTTTAAGAAGGAGCATGGAGGGTAAATATTTTACATTTTAAAGGTATTTTTTTGTTGTTTTTTCATATAATTATTGTATTTTTTTTGCTAAAATTGATTTATTTTTAGAATTTCATTGAATTTTTGAAGTATAATTTCTATTTTAATATCATTTTAGTGTCTAGAGCACTTTTTTGAGTTGAATATTTTAGGATATGATGGGACTTTCGTGGTGTTTATGGTTAAAAAATTTCAGTTCCGTCAATCTAAGGAACATAAATTATTAAATATTCAATTGAGACTAAAAATGTTCACTTTTGACTAATTTAAAAAATCAAAATTGCTTAATGCATACTTATGGACTATTTTGAACCTACTCTCAAACATAACGGACCATTTTTATCATTTCTCCAGTAATTTTGATCGAGTGTATGGAGATATCCGATAGTTATAAAAAAAGGAAAATGTCCATTTTTTTGGTCTATGCGGTCTAAACAAATAGGAAAAATGGTCAAATTTGCCCTCCAACTATGTTTTATGGAACACATTTTCCCTCCGTTAAACTTTGGAATCAAATACACCCTCATCGTTTGCAAACTTGTTAAATTTGCCCTTATTTGAATGGAAAGTTGACGTGAACGCCACGTTGGATACACGTGGATGACACGTTGGATCCACGTGGGCAGATATTAAACATAACCCTAACCCTACCTAACCAGCCCTCGTCGCCCTCCCCCTCATCCGTTACATCAATGCGGCTGTCACCACCTTGGAACACAACCTAAAAACAACATTATGTGCGAGTTATGGATTTCTATATCCAAACAAGGAGAAATTACAAGGTTCTCTTCTTATTTGTTTAACTTTCTTACATATCTCATGTTATTTCTTTCGTGCTCTTGATTTTGGCTTTAGCTTCTGGGTTCGAATTAAATTTTTGATTTTGATTCCAATTTCTTAGTAACTTCCTATAGCTTAGAATCCTCCATTTTTTCGGCAAAGAAGGTGCCGTGGCGGTGGTGGCAAATCTGAAAAAGAACGATGGTGGTAGAAGAAAGACGTCGTTGAAGAAAAGAAAGGATATGAAAAGAGTGGCGAGCAGTGGTGCGGTGGTGGTGTGAAGCTCGTCGGAGCAGTGATGGGGAAGAGGGAGACGAGCGACGGGATAGTGGTTTGGCTGTTTGTCATTGGTGGGTGTGATGAAGCTGGTGGTCCGGCGTCGCAGTCGTTGTGGTGGTGGTGGTTGGCCGGTTTGACGTCGAATGGTTGTTCGGTTGTTGGTTCGTGGCAGATCTGGTGTTTGCCGGTGGTGGCGAAACAACGATGGATGTGGGGTGTTGTGATATTGTCGTTGTTGTGATTCGCCGGAGATGATGGTGACGTGGTGGGTCCGCTCGTGGATTTGGCCGGAGTTTGATGGGGTTCACCGGAGTGTTTGTTGGTCGTTGTGATGTTGTTTGGTTTATGGTGTGGTTGTGCTGGTTTAATGGTAGTGGTGTACGCAATGAGGGTGGTCAGCGTTGGGTGGTGGAGGTGGGAGTGGTGGTGCGGGTGTGGTTCTTTGGAGGAGTGTTTGTTGGTGGCTGTGATGGTACAGGGGTCGTTTGGTTGTTGAAGCAGTGGGGTGGCGATGTGGTGTGGTAACAATGGTTTAGGTAGTGGGGTGAAGGGTGGCGGCTTGTCGACGATGGCAATGGAGCGGCGGTTGTTTGGTATGGGTCCTACATGCCATGTGTTTGATTGTCCTCCACGTGGATCCAACGTGGCGTCCACGTGGATCCAACGTGGCGTACACGTCAACTTTCCGTCCAGATGAGGGCAAAAAATTTAACAAGTTTGCAAATGGTGAGAGTATATTTGATCCCAAAGTTTAACGGAGGGCAAATGTGTTCAATAAAACATAGTTGAAGGGCAAATTTAACCCTTTTCCCAAAACAAATATATCCTTCGCTAAAAATAGCTTATTTGTATTTCTATTCTATCATTATACAAATGACTCTGACATGTCCATTTAAGCTAACATACGTGAAATATCTGATTTTAAAATTATCTTTTTGATTTTATCGTTAAAGCAAAAGTCGCAGAACACAAGGATCTAATTTAATACTTCATTTCCCATTTATAAATTGTTCTCGTAAAGCTCATGGGATATAATATTAATTGATATAATATTGAATGCGGAAGATAAACAAAATAACAAGAAATTAAAAGATAGATAAATAGACATAAGAGAAGAAATTAAAAGCAACTAAAAACTATATTAAATTTTAAGACCTCAATTGATTAACCTAACGAAAGCACTTAACTCTTAGGAAGACCTCAAGGGAACCAATGTTCCAAGCAATCATTCATCTCATAAACAAGGTTCAATCAATGACTTCAACAAGCCATCAACACTCAAACTCTCAGTAGAGTCTCACAATATCAATAATTCATATCATCAAAATCTACCTCATTAAATGAACTAAAGTAGTATTTATAGTAACTAGAATAAGAAGACTATTATAGTTATTACTTCAATAATATCCTTTATGAAGAAAGGACCTTGTTTGGTAGTCTTCTCAAAGGAGGAAATACTTGCATTTATGGGATAGCCCCTTTTTGCATAAATAATCATTTTCTCCCTATTTTTTCTAAATGGAGACCTATACTTCCACTTTAGTATATTCTTAAGCTTCAAGTCTTCATACCAAGCACTTTGTAAATCTCCGAAGTAGCGGTCCCTAGATCGACTTGGTTTGCGTGATATTAATGAAGGCCTTCTCGCAAAATCTAAGGGACATGGATATATTTGAAGACTCCCAATATATCATCTTCTTCTTCAACATATTATTCTCAAACTGAAGAGATTTTTCTTTTCTTTTCAAATTGAAGAAGACATTTAAAGCTCTGTAAAGAAATCATCATCCTCTTATTCCCATTTTCTATCCTCTTAAGAATATAAACAAAATTAGTCAAAAACATAATTAAAACTTAGTTATTTTAGTTACGTCAGCCAAAAATGACATATATGAATCATTTGTGTAATGAAAGGGGTATAAATAAGCCCTTGTTTAAATGGAAAATATATTTGCTCTAAATCACATAATACATGGGCATATTTGGTTTCCTAAAAAAATGAGTTTGGAACATATGTTCTGAAAAGGTTGAAGTTATCCACGGACCCTCCAATTAGGGGTGTCAATGGTTCGGTCGTTTATTTGCAAGAAAATATACCATATTAATTTTTCGGTTACTCTACTATATATAACCAAACTAGACTTTTTAAAATCATCCCAATCATATCATTTTTCTTCGATATCGGTATGATTCGGTTAATTTTCGGTTTTTTCTTTAAAAAATCAACTAATACAATATGTAAAAAATATAGAAGTTAAGAATTAAAAAGTGATGGAAAAAGCAAACTGAAAATACACTAACACTATTGATGAACCTCACAAATACAACGACATATACGTATAACTTATAAGGAACACACTACACTATAAAATAAATACTTGCAAGGCAGCAAGCCAACGACCGTTTCAAGAGATGATAATTGGTGTTTAAAGAATTTTTTTTATTATAAAAAAATTATTGAAAACTAAAACTACATAAATTAATTTTTCATATAAGTTCCAGTGCAACGGGAAAGAATAATTGTATTAAATATTTAGTTTAAGAATTTGCAATATGAAGTTATATGTAGATGCTACATTGCTAATTGAAATAAGAACTTCAAAAAAATTAGAAAAAAATATAGAGAGAACAAAAAGAAGAGTAAACAAACATTTACTTTTTCTGAGTAGTTGATGATATTGTTGTGTAGTAGGATTCGAGCTTTATGTAATTTATTTCAATAGGAATCCTTTATGTAATTTATTTCAATAGGGTAGAGTAGGTTTAAGTATGATTATTGAAAGAAATAATCCCTTTATTATTTTCATTGATTGAAAGAGTATATATACATTTACATATTTCCATAATAGGAGAATTATATTTCTATTCTACTCTTAAAACCTTATTCTATTTGGAGACTAACTATACAAGTATGGTAGGTGTACAATACTAATTAGACTATAACATTAATTACACATTTGTACAAGGAGAAGAGGATGCCCACGGATGGGCAGTAACTGTATATTTAATACACCCCTGCAGTCATAGCGGGCGGTCTTCGAACGTTGAGACTGCCCCTAAAATCTTCAAAAAGGACCGAGGGAAGACCCTTTGTAAAGATGTCGACAATTTGATACCTGGACGGGACATGGCAGACGCGTACTTGACCACGAGCAACCTTTTCGCGAACTAAGTGAATGTCCATCTCGATATGTTTAGTGCGCTGGTGCTGATCCGGATTGCCAGACAGGTAGATGGCACTAACATTATCGCAATAAACCAAGGTTGCTTTCTGAATAGGGCAATGAAGCTCCAACATCAAATTACGTACCCAACATGATTCCGAGACCACATTAACTACCCCTCGATATTCGACCTCGGCACTGGATCGGGACAAAGTCGACTGACATTTCGCAGACCATGAGACCAAGTTATTTCCAAGAAACATACAATAGCCAGACGTAAAACGTCTGGTGTCCGGATAGCCACCCCAATCAGCATCCGTATACGAGACAAGTGTGGACGTCGATGAAGGATATAAATGTAAGCCATAGTCAAGTGTACCCTGAATATATCGAATGATGCGTTTGAGCGCGTTCATGTGCTCAACTCTGGGATCATGCATAAACAAACACACATTTTGTATAGCATACGTAATATCAAGTCTCGTGAATGTAAGATATTGAAGGGCCCCTGCAAGACTGCGATAGCGGGTCGGATCCTCGTATGGTGCGCCAGCCACAACACTAAGCTTGGGCTTAGTATCAACGGGAGTAGAAGTGGACTTACAGGATGACATCCCAGCCCTCTCAATGATCTCAGTTGCATACTTCCGTTGAGATAAAAATAACCCACATGCATGACGAGTGACTGCAATTCCCAAAAAATAACTCAACGGCCCCAAGTCTTTCATAGCAAACTTAGAACTGAGCATTGTCATGATAGACCGGCGTAATGCATCGGAAGAGGCAGTCAAGATAATATCATCCACATATAAAAGTATATAAGCCAAGGACGACCCACGATGATATATGAACATGGAATTATCCGACCTGCTGTGAGTGAACCCAATAGTTGAAACATAGTCGGCAAACCTCGTATACCAGGCCCGTGGAGACTACTTAAGCCCATATACGGACTTCTTCAACAAACAGACATGATGAGGATACTTGGGGTCCCTAAACCCCAAAGGCTGATGCATATACACTGTCTTCTTGAGATCACCATGTAAGAAAGCATTCTTCACATCTAACTGATGGATGGACCATGCTTTCTGTTAAACAGAGCAATATACATGTGATATACACTGAATATACAGCAGTGTATATCACATGTATATCAGTGGACTGAAGTGGCAAGCGGCGGTGCTCTCGGCGATGGGCCTCAGCAGAATGCGACAAAGCGATGTAGCAAGCCTCTCGGCAATGGTGGGCGATAGCGACCCGACATGCGACCCAAAGACGGGATTGAATGCACCAAAACAGTAAACAAAATTTGTATATTATGGAAAGAATATTGTATGTATATTGTAGTATATTTGTTACCTAGATTAGGATATACACTTACCATAATTAGGATATACACGTACCATAATTGTATAGTTAGATTTATGGTAGAATAAGGTTTTAGAAATAGAATAGGAATAGGATTCTCCTATTTTGGAAATTATATATATATATCTATTCAATCAATGAAAATAATCAAGGGGATTATTTCTTTCATGGTATCAAAAGACTAGGTTTTACAAAAAAAAAAATTCTCTCCCTAAATTGTTTTTTGGACCCCTCGGCCGAGACACCCCCCTCCCTGTTGACACCCAATTTTGTCCCATCTTTTATGATTTTATTCGTAATTTTTAATATTTTGACACTTTTAAAACAATTTTAAAATATAGGCATATATGTGCATATATCTTATTATTATTATTATTATTATTCACATTTATTATATCATTTGCATTTTATAATAATCATAAGTTATCCGAAATTCTATGTTATTTTATTCTCGCAAATTTGCATCGCATTTCCCTTTTAGTAAGCATTAAACATTTCGCAAATATTATATTTTTATTATTATCACGTCGTTATGTTATTTTAAATAATTCACATCTTTTACAAAACAAAAATAATATTTTAATATTAAACCCCTTTTATGTTTTAAACCCATAACCCATTTTTATTTCCTAACCCAAAACAATTTCTACCCAAACTAAAACTCATTTCAAACAAAGCCCAAAACCGAAGCCCAACAACCATCTTTTTATTTTCCCTAACCAAAACCCATTCCCCTTATTCCCTTTCCCTTTATTTCCCCTTTATACCCATCACCCATTTTTATTTTTCCAAGCCCAATCGGCTAACCCAAGGCCCAATTCCCTTTCCTCTTTTTTTTGCTTTCAACCCCTCAGCCCAAATCTCCCAAACCCATTCCCCTTACCCTTTAAACCCAACCCCCAGGCCCAACCAGTGACCCGTCGGGCCAAACCCACGACCCACATCCCTTTTAATTCCCCCCCAACCAAACAAAAACCAAAAAAAAAATCAAAACCCTATCCCCCCAAACCCCTCGTCGCACACCCCATACCGGCGACCCCACGTCGCCGGTCACCTCACCCGACACCACCACCAAACCCCTCTGCCCCTGACACCCGACACATCCCATACCCCTATCCCCAAAAATCCGCAACCCATGCCCCTCAAATCCGCGATTTTTGGCTCTTTATTTTTGAAATTCAAACTCGATTCTTGGGGGGGAATCCACCTATAAATACCCCATGATTGTTCTTCATTTTAAGAGGAGATTTTCGGGGGAGAAAAATAGATTTTTGGAAGGATTTTCGGAAGATTATTCCATATATACATAAATATTTTGTTGTGTTCTTGAGTTTAAAGCATTTGGCTTCTTTGTTGTTTCAAGAATCAAGTCCGAAAAGGTTTGTTCTCCCATTTTGATTCTCTGATTTTCTTCACTGATTTCGGGTCGGGTCGACCCGACACGGGTCGACCCGGTTCGGGTAACATTTTCAGAATTCTTGCATTTCATATTTATGTATGTTGGTTATCTGAATTTGGTGTTAAAATTTGATTTGGATCACTGATTTCGGGTCGGGTTACTGACCCGGGTCGGGTCGACCCGATTTGAATTTCCAAATTTCTTGCATTGTTGCTGTTGTTATCATTGGTTATCTGAAATTGATGAAATTATTTGATTCCGGGTTGAAACTCCAATTCGGGTCGGGTCACTGACCCGGGTCGGGTCGCCTCAATTTGAATTTCCAAATTTCTTGCATTGTTGCTGTTATTATTATTGGTTATCTGAAATTGATGAAATTATTTGATTCCGGGTTGAAACACTGATCCGGGTCGGGTCGACCGATTTGGATATTTCCAGAATTCTTGCATTTCATATTCTTGTTATTGGTTATCTGAATTTGGTGTTGAAATCTGATTCGAGTTTGGATCGCTGATCCAGGTCAGATCATTGACCGGTCGGTCGACCGATTGGGTAACATTTTTAATTCTTGCATTTCATATTCTTGTTATTGGTTATCTGAATTGGGTGTTGAAATCGATCCGGGTTGAAACACCGATCCGGTCGGTCATCGATCCGGTCGGTCGGGTCGACCGATTGGATATTTCAATTCTTGCATTCCATATTCTTGTTATTGTTTATCCGAATTTGGTCAAATCTGATTCGAGTTCGGATCATCGATCCGGTCAGTCATCGACCGGCCTGAGCGACCCGATTTGAATATTTTAATTTCGTAACTCGGGTCGGATATTTTAAACCGCTCCTTGCTCGTTTCTTTGGCCTTTGTTTCTTGTTTTATTAATATCGCATTAAAGGGCGAAGTTGAATTCGAGGCCGCGCTTTTCTTCGTTTCGCTTCTCTGTTTTTAGTTTAACTGTTTTAGATATCCGTGGCAACGGATATATTATTGTTTTATTAAGTTTCTTGTGTTTAGATTTCTTGCGACGGATATCATTGTTTCTTGTTTTGAATAAATACCGCTGGCCTGTTCGGGCGCTTGTTTTTTTTCTCGCTTTGCTCCCGTTTGATTCTTGTTTCTCGCTTTTATCATTTCTTGTTTTAAATGAACACCGCACCTTTCAAACATTGCTTTCTGTTCGATCCACTCGTTTGACATTCAAATTACCGTTCTCTTTGTTTCTTGTTTTAAACTAGACACCGCGTCATTTTTTGGAAGCTGTTTTTTCTCTGCCTCTGTTTTCTCGCTATCAAGCTATCGCTGCTGTTTCTGTTCCGATTTAAAATTTTACTGATTTGAACACGATACTACACTTGGCCGATGAAAAATATCCGTCGATTTTGAGGCCTACGATTGCAAAGACGGAAATATAACTTCTGGGCAATGATGAAGACTTAAACCTTTTTATCCAAGATCAACATGTTTAGTAGGCGAGGTGACTAAAATAACCAACAAGTTATATATTCGCAGCCACGACGTGATTATAGTGATCTTTTCTATTTCACCCGAGAGACCGACACGTTTAGTAGGCGAGGCAATCAAAATAAACTACATTAGTCATATGTTTGCAGCCACGACGTGATTGGAATGTTCTTTTCAAAATTTAAGTCTGAGCCCTCCGCGATCAAAACATTCACTGTTTGAATACGGATATGAAGTTATTTGTACTTAACTGTTTCTAACCGTTTGTTCTTGACAGCTTGCAGGGATTAAAGTAAATAAAGGCAATTATTCCTCGGAGTTTATTTATTTTATTTCTTTCTTTAAATTCAGCTTTTATCCCGCTTTGTATTGTAATATTATTTATCGCACTTATGTAACTATTGAAATGCTTAGAATAGGCAAACTTAGGATTAATTCATAAGGTAGTTTAAGATTTGAAACCCGTCGCTAGCTTATTTATTTGTAGGCTCGGTTGAATTCAAACTTAGAAATCCTTCGCTAGTTTATTTATTTTAGGCTCGTCACGCGTATTCAAAATTTTCAAAAATAACTTTGTCATCTTTATTTGCTTTATTAATCATTCCGGATAAGTTTATCTTTTTGTCAATTTACAATTCAATGATTCCCAAAATTTTACTTCTTTGATAGTATAAATAATTTATTGTCACAAATGCATATTTTTCAAAACTTTACATGTATCTTTCTTTTTATGTTATCTGAATACGCACTTGTATAAAATGCATCATTTACTAATTATTTGCAAACATCTTTTAATCTATTATACTTGTAAAAACATGCATTTTTTAGCAATAATTAAACCTGAGTTTGACCGGATAACCGCAAGTTAGCGGATCTTAAAGGATGCCTAACCCCTTCCCTTTAGGATAATAAAAAACCCTTACCTAGAATCTCATTAGTTTCGCAGACCATTAAAATCGGAGTTACATTGCAGCATTTAGTTTAATATTTAGGTGTCCTAATTCACCGTAAAAGATAATTAGGTGGCGACTCCTCAATCATTTACCCAGGAATCACCCATACGTCTGTGCTCCGCTTTGACCCGAGCAAGGTCAAAATAGGGCGCTACAGCATGGCAACTCCACTGGGGATTTCAGGTTCTTAACCATAACAAGTTCGGATTAATTATTGCTTTACTTTTGTTCCTTATTTGATTTAATGCTTTGATATATTTTATTTATGAGATTTTGCATAAACTGCTTTAATTATTATATATTTTTACTGCTTATCTTAAATTGGCATTTCGCTCATATTTCTTCCACTCTGGAAAATTGACACTATCACACACTACACGCGAGGTGTGTTTTGCGCACCCGCAAATTTCTTTCAATCTACCAAATTTTAGGAGAGTTGGCGTATGCGCGGAGTGACCGGACCATCTGGTGGCCGCGTAGCCTTCTCACTCGAGTAGTCCGCTCGGGAACCTTGTGTCTAGTCAGCCAAATCTTAGAAAATTTAAGATAGAGCTATACCACCCTTTATTTTAAGTCATGCATGCATACACCTTAGGTGGGTCGATCCTTGGTATCGACTCCACAATTAAGAAATCCACCAAAGATGTCTACGGGTCTCACAACCCAACGACCAATCATCATATTATGTGTAGCGTGATAAGGATAGACCAATTCAAGACTAATCATGACATGCTGAAATTGGAAAATGTACATTCATTTTGTCTCATTTCCGACAAAGCATTGCAGTTTAGCAGCTTGGATCAAATCTGTCGTAATTCCGCATATCTGGCGTTTAGGCCCACCTCCGGCATAAGGGAGGCTCCATGCATATTAGGATGCGCATTTAATTGTCTTACAATCATTTTGTTGTTTTCTCCTGCTTTTTCACTATGTGCATATTATTTAAAGCAATAATTACTCACCTTATACTAACTTGATTTTCTTCAATTTTTTTTAGAAGGTTTATTTTGTCTCGGTTATTTTCCCAAAGGTTGATTTGCGTTGACTAAAACTGGCGGATCATCCCTACTTCACGAGGTCAAAGGCACAATCCTTCAGCCAAATGACTGATTCAGATGCATCCGAACAGACTGGCCTGGAACTTATCACTCTTTCCAGAGATGAACCAGAGGCTTCAGAAAGTAGAGATACTACCGTCCAAGAAAAATACATCGCCCAACTATTACAACAGATGGCAGCCATGCAGACTGAGATAGAGCGGCTCCAAAATCTCACCAACCTGTCCATTAGCGCCAATACCCCACTCCCTGAACAAGGGACGAATGCAACTGCACCACAAATTTTCTCATCTCCTGAACCGCCATTTCCCCAAAACCTCCCCGATAATTCGCCACTATGGAAAACCAATCCACAACACACTAATCCGCAAGCAAGTCCACAACAAAGCCGGCTACAAAATGATCCGGCCTCATTCACAACTCCACATACCCAAATTACCACACTCATCCAAAATACCCCTTCCACGCAAAATCACCCAGCAGACCAACACATATTGATGGCACACATCGCTGATCACAAAGAAGCGGTATGTGCCGCCAATATATGTAATGGAAGCCCAACCTTTTACTACCGCAACACCAAACATGACTCTTCAGGAAATTGGCCAGTGTGAAGAAATGGACAGGCGGGTGAGGATCAGAACCGATGAAAGTGTGGCGAGAGAGATTTACAGCCTAAAAGAGGCATTCAAGAATATACAAACCAGCAAGGGACACGAAGGACTCGAGTACGAAGATTTGTGCATGCATCCCGACATTGAATTGCCTGTAGGATATAAGGTGCCAAATTTGGTTTGTTTGATGGGAAAGGAAATCCTCACGCTCATTTAAGATCCTACTGTGACAAACTGATTGGGGTAGGTAAAGACCAGGCCATCATAATGAAATTGTTCGTAAGGAGTTTAACAGGAGAAGCACTGACCCGGTACACGAGCCAAAACCCGCAAAATGGCGTAATTGGGGCACGATGGCCCAAGATTTCGTGGACAGATTTAAATTCAACACTGACACAGTCTTGGACAGATTTTATCTGATGAAGTTGGAAAAGAAGCCCACAGAGACCTTCAGAGAATACGCCATGAAGTGGAGGGCAGAAGCAGCGAAAGTTCAACCCCCGATAGAAGAAAGTGAGATGAACACTCTCTTTGTACAATCTTTGAAAGATGCAACATACTATGAGAGAATGATAAGCGTCATAGGACGAAGTTTCTCTGAAGTTATAAGGATGGGAGATTTCATAGAAGAGGGAATCAGAACAGGAAGAATTACAAACTTTGTAGCATTGCAAACAACAAGTGAGACAATCCAGTCGGACTCATTTGAGGGAGCAGTAAAGAGGAAGAGAGATGGAGTGTCCTCTGTGGTGACAGTTCAGAAACATAGGCCAAATCAAATGTCAACCTACCAAATGCCATCACCCCAGCCTCCCTACTACAATCAAAACAACCAAAGTCCTCATCCTTCCTATTATTACCCATACACCCAAAGCCCTCAGCCTTACTATCAATACCCACCTGGTCCCTACCATGTCTACCATACCCATCCAATATATAGTCTGCCTCGAGCGCCTGTCTATCCGAATCCCCCACAATATCAGCCCGCATACTTGCCTCATCCACAAGTCCATACACCAAATGCACTCAGACCCCGCGCAAAATACGAAAGAAAGCCAGCCAAAACCTATACACCTTTAGCCGAACCTCGAGCCCAATTATATGAAAGACCGAAAGCCGCAGGAATACTCCAGCCCATCCCAGGAAATGTCCCCAATCCTGTTCCAAAATGGCACGATGAGACTAAGCATTGTGCGTACCACTCGGGGATTCCTGGGCACGACACTGAGAATTGTTATGCCCTCAGAAACAAAATCGAGGCATTGATCAAAGAAGGAGTTATCCAACTGAAAGGACCTTCCTCTAATGTAAATGATAACCCTTTGCTAGATCAGGACAATACCAATGTGAACATGATTACCGTTGACGAAGAACACAACTTGGAAGGAACCATTGTGCCAGTCCAGAGAGAGAAAAAAGTTGAATCATCGGCCTTTATCACCCCTATAATTACAGTCCAAGTGAGGGCACCGTTTGGAGTAGAAGCACTTCCTCCAAAGCCGCGGATCATGGCATCATCTTTTCTTGGAAAAGTCTTATCAACCAATCTCCGAAGGAAGGAAGATCCTTCTTTACCAAAGCCTGTTCCGCCTCTGAGTCAGTCATTCGTCAAACCATGCGCCACTCAGGAATCAAAAGAGGACAATGCAGCCGACCTCGTGAAGGGATTCAAAAGATTTTTCATTGATGAAGAAGAAGCAAAATGCAATATGATTCTCGGTGATTACGCTAGAGACTCAACCAATTGGGATGCAGAGCAAGGAGATGTTTTGGGAAAATTGGACATGTGCCCTGACCTTGTTTCTCCCAGAAACTAGTTAACTGCATTAATATTTAATGAAACAATGCGATTCAGATTGAGGCATGAATCACATATATGCATTTAATGTGTTTTGCCTCTACCTTTTGAAAGCTTAAAATGACAAATCTGCATTGGTTTTGCTATTATAAAATATGTTTTGTTCAATAATTCTCTTTTCTTTTTTCATCATGCAAACTAATTTGTCGGCGGTATGTGACATATAATGAAACAAGCAAACAAGGTCCCAAACAAGCAAGGCTTCGAAGAATATAAGGAAGACTCACAAGCGGAAGAATTGAGGCATTTTTGGAATAAGTCGAAGCCAGATTTGGATGAAACATCAAGATGGTTGATAGTCACAAGCATTGGCACGGACGTTTGCCATTTGTACTCTTGGGCTACCACACTACGATCAAGACTTCTACTGGGGCAATGTTATTTCTTTCGCAGCCAAGTGGATACAAAATCATTTACTAAGAGACTGGTTGATGAAAAGCAGATGGACGCAGTTGTCCGGGGCAACCTTATCAGAATAGAATGGCCAAAAACCATCAATGCAGATGCAGTGAAGAGATACCATATCTAAGATTAGTTATTCTCTATGTAATACTTTTTCTATGTTGTAAAAGTTGCGCTCCCTCGTCGGGATACGCATAGAACCCACGTAGGGTTCCGTTTCTTAGATCACAAATTTCCCCAAGTTCCTTTTTACTTGTAACCTGAACTACGTTATGACCTGATTCCCTCGGCGGGATACGTAGGCGGCGACATCGGCTTCGGTCCCATCTTTAAAAAATCCTTACAATCTCCTTTGCTTACCTGAACTACGTTATGACCTGATTCCCTCGGCGGGATACGTAGGCGGCCACATCGGATTCGGTCCCATCTTTAAAAAACCCCTTACAATCTCCTTTACCTGTAATGAACTACGTCATGACCTGATTCCCTCATGGGGATACGTAGGCGGCCTAAATCGGCTTCGGTCCCACCATTAGAAATATTTTCTCCTTTATCTCGTACATGATAAAATGCACCCATCTGATCACCCTGATAGGGCAGGCAAGCAATCTACACAAGACTCGATTGTCCGTTCGAAAGTTCATCATACTCACATATCAAAAACTGGGGCATTTTTAAGGGAACACTGCCAGAGGACGCCGATAAACATGGAAAAGCATCGGCACAACAAGCCTTCAGCCAGAATAATTTTGGATAAGACGTTTGCTTTGTTTCACCGCATGTCACTACTCGACAGACATTTACATATATGCATACTTTCTTATAAGCAATTTATTTTTAACAAATATTTTCATTAGAGTTTGACAAGATTTTTTTAATATGCATACTTTCTTATAAGCAAATTATCTTCAACAAATATTTTCATTAGAGTTCGACAAGAACTTCTTACTGATATGCCTACTTTCTCATAAACAAATTGTTTTCAACAAATGTTTCCATTAGCGGTTAGCCAAGACTGGGAACTAGATAGGGGCTACAGGTCTGAATCAGCAGGACATGCAGCTATCAAGAGCCAAAGCTACAAAGTCAACGCGAATCAACCGCCCCTCCCCAAACTCACAAATTTTCTTTGAGTACAGGTTCTTCAGGTTGAAAAAGCAGGGAAGCCACATCACTTATGATCAATTCCCCAAAGAATTTCGGCACCACAACTCACTACAAGGATTACGTTCCTGTTTTGCATTTATACGAAGACATCATCTTGACCTACAGGGTCCCGACTATTATGTCTGCGCAAAGATGATTATTTCGAATCACAAGGAACGACAACACGGCAAACCCGACGGCAAAGACGTCGCATCACATTTTCGCCCGTGCCAGGACGACATTTCAATTCACGACAATCATTTTTACAGCTTTACAGCGACGTCAACAACATTACAATGACGTCTTCAATGCAGCAACTATCTTTTACGACAACACAACAACTATCTTTTATGGCAATGCAGCAACTATCTATCACGGCAACGCAAAGAACTATCTTTACAAAGATCTCAACGACGCGTCAACAAAGATTACAATGACGTCTTCAAAACAATGACTATCTTTACGGCAATGCAAAGAACTATCTTTTACCGCATCTTAACGGCGTCAACAGCATTACAATGACGTATTCAGCGCAGCAGCTATCTTTTACGACAACGCATCAACTATCTTTTACGGCAATGCAACAAATATCTTGTACCGCATCTCAACGACGTCAACAGCATTACAATGACGTCTTCAACGCAGCAGCTATCTTTTACAGCAACGCAGCACGATAATTATCTTTTACCGCATCTCGACGACGTCAAATGACGTCTTCAAACGCAGCAACTATCTTTTACGGCAATGCAAAGAACTATCTTTACGCATCTCAACGACATCAACAAAGATTACAATGACGTCTTGGTAGCGGAACTATCTTTACAACAACACAACAAATATCTTTTACCAGATCTCAACGACGCCAACAAAGATTACAATGACGTCCTCAACGCAGCAGCCTATCTTTACAAAGATTACAACGGCGTCATTGACGTTCATCGCAAAGACATCAACTATCTTCAACAGCATTACAACGACGCCCTCAGCACAACAACTATCTGCAATAGCAAACATCATTACAACAACGTCATCGACGTTACAGCAGCACAACAAATATCTTTTACAGCATTGCAACGACGTCAACAGCATTACAATGACGTCTTCAACGCATCAACTATCTTTTACAGCATTACAACAACGTCATTGACGTAACTGCAGCACATCAACTATCTTCAACAGCATTACAACAACGTCCACGACGTTACGGCAGCACGACAACTATTTTTTACAACAACAATGACATCAGCAAAGTCTATACAACGACGACATAATCAACGTCTATACAACGACGACATCAACAAAGTCTATACAACGACGACATCATCAACGTCTATACAACGACGACATCAGCAAAGTCTATACAACAACGACGTCAACAACATTACAACGACGTCTTCAACACAACACGTCGATCCAACGACGTCATTTCAGGCGCCCACCTTATAATGAGGATATTTTAATTTCAGTCAGGCGCCCACCTTATAATGAGGGTATTTTAATTTCGATCGGCCCACCTCCTAACGCGGTATTTCCAAGTTATTTTCTCTACAATTTTTCTCGTGATTATACACTAATTATATCTTAAGCTTTAGTTTGCAGGAGTTTTTAATTTGCAGAATTTCATCACAGCGTGGAACTATCTCTTCTGACAACCGAGGCAAATTGGTCAACGACCTACTTCGAACGTCGATCCGCTTTTCCCATTAGTTTCTCGCATCTGCGACCAGTGTCATCCTAAGTCGACACTGGGGCATTGTTTCTTGAATGTGCACTATCTTTTGCAACTTCTATACCCCTCGGGATTCTATTTCTTACCATGCAGTCCCGATGATCAGGACAAAATTGGCTACTCAGTCAACTTCTTTGGCCGAAAACTCTTTCATCGTCTCCGTCCAAAGAGGGGCATCTGTTGACACCCAATTTTGTCCCATCTTTTATGATTTTATTCGTAATTTTTAATATTTTGACACTTTTAAAACAATTTTAAAATATAGGCATATATGTGCATATATCTTATTATTATTATTATTATTATTCACATTTATTATATCATTTGCATTTTATAATAATCATAAGTTATCCGAAATTCTATGTTATTTTATTCTCGCAAATTTGCATCGCATTTCCCTTTTAGTAAGCATTAAACATTTCGCAAATATTATATTTTTTATTATTATCACGTCGTTATGTTATTTTAAATAATTCACATCTTTTACAAAACAAAAATAATATTTTAATATTAAACCCCTTTTATGTTTTAAACCCATAATCCATTTTTATTTCCTAACCCAAAACAATTTCTAGCCAAACTAAAACCCATTTCAAACAAAGCCCAAAACCGAAGCCCAACAACCATCTTTTTATTTTCCCTAACCAAAACCCATTCCCCTTATTCCCTTTGCCTTTATTTCCCTTTTATACCCATCACCCATTTTTTATTTTTCCAAGCCCAATCGGCCTAACCCGCGGCCTAATTCCCTTTCCTCTTTTTTTTGCTTTCAACCCCTCAGCCCAAATCTCCCAAACCCATTCCCCTTACCCTTTAAACCCAACCCCCAGGCCCAACCAGTGACCCGTCGGCCCAAACCCACGACCCACATCCCTTTTAATTCCCCCCAAACCAAACAAAAACCAAAAAAAAATAATCAAAACCCTATCCCCCAAAACCCCTCGTCGCACACCCCATACCGGCGACCCCACGTCGCCGGTCACCTCACCCGACACCACCACCAAACCCCTCTGCCCCTGACACCCGACACATCCCATACCCCTATCCCCAAAAATTCGCAACCCATGCCCCTCAAATCCGCGATTTTTGGCTCTTTATTTTTGAAATTCAAACTCGATTCTTGGGGGGGAATCCACCTATAAATACCCCATGATTGTTCTTCATTTTGGGAGGAGATTTTCGGGGGAGAAAAAATAGATTTTTGGAAGGATTTTCGGAAGATTATTCCATATATACATAAATATTTTGTTGTGTTCTTGAGTTTAAAGCATTTGGCTTCTTTGTTGTTTCAAGAATCAAGTCCGAAAAGGTTTGTTTTCCCATTTTGATTCTATGATTTTCTTCACTGATTTCGGGTCGGGTCGACCCGGTTCGGGTAACATTTTCAGAATTCTTGCATTTCATATTTTATGTATGTTGGTTATCTGAATTTGGTGTTAAAATTTGATTTGGATCACTGATTTGGTCAGATTCTTGATCCGGTCAGTCGACCGATTTGAATTTCCAAATTTCTTGCATTGTTCTTTGTTATCATTGGTTATCTGAAATTGACGAAATTATTTGATTAGGGTTGAAACTCCAATTGGTCGGTCGTCACCGACGGTCAGATCGCCTCAATTTGAATTTCCAAATTTCTTGCATTGTTGCTGTTATTATTATTGGTTATCTGAAATTGATGAATTTATTTGATTCTGGGTTGAAACACTGATCCGGGTCGGGTCGACCCGATTTGGATATTTCCAGAATTCTTGCATTTCATATTCTTGTTATTGGTTATCTGAATTTGGTGTTGAAATCTGATTCAAGTTTGGATCGCTGATCCGGGTCAGATCATTGACGGTCTGGTCGACCGATTGGGTAATATTTTCGTAATTCTTGCATTTCATATTCTTGTTATTGGTTATCTGAATTGGGTGTTGAAATCTGATCCGGGTTGAGACACTGATCCGGGTCGGGTCGACCCGATTTGGATATTTCCAGAATTCTTGCATTCCATATTCTTGTTATTGTTTATCCGAATTTGGTCGAAATCGATTCGAGTTCGGATCATCGATCCGGTCAGATCAACGACCGGTCTGAGCGACCGATTTGAATATTTCAATTTGTAACTCGGGTCGGATATTTTAAACCGCCACCGCTCGTTTCTTTGGCCTTTGTTTCTTGTTTTATTAATATGGCATTCAGGCCGTCGAACTTGATTTCGAGGCCGCGCTTTTCTTTCATTTCGCTTCTCTGTTTTTTTTAGTTTAACTGTTTTAGATATCCGTGCAACGGATATATTATTGTTTTATTAAGTTTACTGTTTTAGATTTCTTGCGACGGAGATCATTGTTTCTTGTTTTGAATAAATACCGCGTCTGTTGGGCGTTTGTTTTTTTCTGTTTGCTCCCGCTTCAGACATCGCTTTCTCGCTTTTATCATTTTTTGTTTTAAACTGAACACCGCACCTTTCAAACATTGCTTTCTGTTCGATCCTTTGTTTGACATTCAAATTACCGTTCTCTTGTTTCTTGTTTTAAACTAGACAGCGTCATTTTTTGGAAACTGTTTTTCTCTGCCTCTGCTTTTTACGCTCTGCTATCGCTCTGCTTGTTTCTGTTCCGATTTAAAATTTTACTGATTTGAACACGATACTACACTGGCCGATGAAAAATATCCGTCGATTTTGAGGCCTACACGATTGCAAAGACGGAAATATAACCACGGGCAATGATGAAGACTTAAACCTTTTTATCCAAGATCAACATGTTTAGTAGGCGAGGTGACTAAAATAACCAACAAGTTATATATTCGCAGCCACGACGTGATTATAGTGATCTTTTCTATTTCACCCGAGAGACCGACACGTTTAGTAGGCGAGGCAATCAAAATAAACTACATTAGTCATATGTTTGCAGCCACGACGTGATTGGAATGTTCTTTTCAAAATTTAAGTCTGAGCCCTCCGCGATCAAAACATTCACTGTTTGAATACGGATATGAAGTTATTTGTACTTAACTGTTTCTAACCGTTTGTTCTTGACAGCTTGCAGGGATTAAAGTAAATAAAGGCAATTATTCCTCGGAGTTTATTTATTTTATTTCTTTCTTTAAATTCAGCTTTTATCCCGCTTTGTATTGTAATATTATTTATCGCACTTATGTAACTATTGAAATGCTTAGAATAGGCAAACTTAGGATTAATTCATAAGGTAGTTTAAGATTTGAAACCCGTCGCTAGCTTATTTATTTGTAGGCTCGGTTGAATTCAAACTTAGAAATCCTTCGCTAGTTTATTTATTTTAGGCTCGCCACGCGTATTCAAAATTTTCAAACACAACTTTGTCATCTTTATTTGCTTTATTAATCATTAGGATAAGTTTATCTTTTTGTCAATTTACAATTCAATGATTCCCAAAATTTTACTTCTTTGATAGTATAAATAATTTATTGTCACAAATGCATACTTTTCAAAACTTTACATGTATCTTTCTTTTTATGTTATCTGAATACGCACTTGTATAAAATGCATCATTTACTAATTATTTGCAAACATCTTTTAATCTATTATACTTGTAAAAACATGCATTTTTTAGCAATAATTAAACCTGAGTTTGACCGGATAACCGCAAGTTAGCGGATCTTAAAGGATGCCTAACCCCTTCCCTTTAGGATAATAAAAAACCCTTACCTAGAATCTCATTAGTTTCGCAGACCATTAAAATCGGAGTTACATTGCAGTATTTAGTTTAATATTTAGGTGTCCTAATTCACCGTAAAAGATAATTAGGTGGCGACTCCTCAATCATTTACCCAGGAATCACCCATACGTATGTGCTCCGCTTTGACCCGAGCAAGGTCAAAATAGGGCGCTACACTCCCCCCCTCGGGTTTCTCTTCCAAAATTCATCTTCCGCTCTCAAAATTCTCTCTTAAATTTCCCCTCCTTCTTTGTTCTTATCAATATGTCTAAGAACAATTTTCACCCTGCCCTCACGGTTTCCAATATCAAGCTAAGTGTCCCTATTGTCCTTGAAATGAAAAACGTTCAATATGCAACGTGGGCGGAGTTATTTAAAATTCACGCTATATCTTATCAAGTTCTTCATCATATCATTCCTCCCGCTAAACCCCTTCCTGTGGAGGATCCTGAGTTATGGATTACACTTGATGCTACCGTTTTTCGGTGGATATATACCATTATTTCGGTGGACCTTCTACAGACGATTATTGAGCCAGATACCACGGCTATGGCTGCATGGAATAGATTGCGTGACATATTCCAAGACAACCAACATTCCCGTGTCGTCACACTCGAGCAGGAATTCTCTCTCGTTCGAATGGACGAATTTCCGAACGTTTCTGCATATTGCAAGAAACTAAAGGAGTTGGCGGATCAACTCTGTAATGTTGGCGCACCAGTAACAAATAATCGTCTAGTTCTACAGCTGGTTGCCGGTCTTTCGGAGGCCTATAATGGTGTTGGAACTCTCCTTCGCCAAAGCAACCCTCTTCCCGACTTCCATCAAGCCCGCTCCATGCTGACGTTGGAAGAAGCTGGTTTGGCTAAAAAGGCGGCTACCGGAGCAAGGCCAGTTGTCATGACGGCGTCCTTTCCTAATCCTTCAGGTTTTGTTAATAATTCGGGCCAAAACCATAATAATGGTGGCGGCAAGAATAATAGAAAGAATAATAACAAAAACCGCAGGGGCAAACGCGGCAGTTCTGGTAGAGGTTCCGGTGGTCAGCAAGCAGGCGGTGGGTCCCATCCAATGAACAGTGGCCCACCACCCCCATGGGCCCAGCAGTGGGGCCCATGGCAGTGGAGCAGTGGCAGTGGACCGTGGGCCAGCAGCCCATACAACCAGGCAGTGCATTCCAGCGGCCAGTGGGCTGGCCAACAGTCCAGGCCCAATACCCAGCATTGGCGGCCCACTGGCCAGTGGCCCAGCAACGGCAATAACAACACTTACGGCCCAGTTCCAGTTAGGACAGGAATTCTTAGGCCCCGACCTCCGCAAGCCCATCATGCAGCAGGCCCCACTCAGATCGATATCTAGGCCGCGATGCACACCTTGGGATTGACTCAACCGGATCCAAATTGGTACGTGGACACCGGGGCCACTACTCACATGACTTTCGAATCAGGTACTCTCTCATCTTATTCCAATTTGAGCACCCCTCGGGGGATAATTGTTGGTAATGACAGTTCTATTCCAATTCTAGGGTATGGTCAGAAAACGTTGTCTCCCCCCAATCCACCACTCCTTTTGAAAAATACTTTACATGCCCCTAAATTGATTAAAAATTTAGTGTCTGTCCGAAAGTTCACAAATGACAATTCTGTTTCTGTTGAATTTGATCCTTTCGGTTTCTCTATGAAGGATTTCAAGACGGGGAGTCATCTCATGAGGTGTGATATTAGGGGGGATTTGTATCCTATCATGCCAGGTTTCAGTCCATCGAGTCCAGCCTTGCCGTCAGCTTTTGCAGCCATCTCTCCTTCTATGTGGCATGCTCGTCTGGGTCATCCGAGATCTTCTATTTTATCAGCTTTAGATAAAAATAGTTTTATTTCTTGTAAGGGTACGAGTCGTACTCCAATTTGTCAGTCTTGTTCATTAGGAAAAATTGTTAAGTTGCAATTTGTAGACTCCAATTCTCATACTTCTATGCCATTTGACATTATTCATAGCGACTTATGGACATCTCCTGTTCTTAGTTCAATGGGTCATCGATATTATGTTCTCTTTTTAGATGATTATTCTAGATTTTTATGGACGTTTCCAATTGCGAATAAATCACAAGTGTTTTCCGTCTTCGTCAAATTTAGAGCGTTCATTCGTACTCAATTCGAAAGAGAAATAAAAAATATTCAATGTGATAATGGGAAAGAGTATGACAATAGGGAGTTTCGGGAATTTTGTGCTACTAATGGGATAAATTTTCGTTTTTCATATCCTCATACATCTTCACAAAATGGGAAAGCCGAACGCAAAATTCGTTCCATAAATAACATTGTCCGAACTCTCCTAATACATGCCTTCATACCTCCATATTTTTGGCATCATGCTCTACAAATGGCCACGTATCTTCTTAACATAATTCCTTCTAAAGGTCTGATATATTCTTCCCCCCTAAAAATCCTGTATAATAAGAACCCGTCTTATTCTCATCTTCGGATTTTTGGGTGCTTGTGTTATCCATTATTCCCATCCACCACAATTAACAAACTTCAGGCTCGGTCTACCCCGTGTGTGTTTTTGGGTTATCCGTCGAATCATCGTGGTTATAAGTGTTTTGATTTATCCTCCAAGAAAATCATAATCAATCGCCATGTCATTTTTTATGAAACTCAATTCCCATTTACGAAAGTTCATACTCCCGAACCTAAGTCGTATAATTTTTTGGATGACCAAATATCCCCGTATATTATTCGGAATTTTTCGAACATCTCCCGTACCCAAAATCCTCCAACGGGCCCACTGTCCGCTGGACCTACAGTACCGCCACACCCACAAATTCCAGCCACTGGAACAATTCCAGCAATTGGGCCAGTCCAGCCCAATTCTGGAACTGCTCCAGAAAATGATTCCAGTCTTTACCGATTTGGGCCAGTAGGCCCACTGCCCAGAAAATTCCCAAAATTCCCTCATTTCTTCCTCGAGTCATAGACCGGTCACTCGTAGTCAGCGGGGTATTTTTACACCTAAAAGACATTTTAATTTACATTCCGATGTCTCTAAATCCCCCTTGCCCCGCAATCCTGTGTCCGCATTAAATGACCATAATTGGAAAATTGCTATGACTGATGAATATAATGCTCTTATTGATAATAAGACGTGGGAGTTGGTGCCCCGTCCATATGGTATTAATGTTATCAGGTCTATGTGGATTTTTTCTTATAAGGAAAATTCAGATGGGTCATTTGCTCGACATAAGGCGCGACTTGTTGGTGATGGTAAGACTCAGCATATTGGAATTGATTGTGGTGAGACGTTTAGTCTGGTGGTCAAACCGGCTACCATTCGCACTGTGCTTAGCTTGGCTCTTTCAAAGACTTGGTCAATTCATCAGTTGGATGTCAAGAATTCTTTTCTACATGGTGATCTCAAGGAAACAGTCTATATGCATCAGCCGTTGGGTTTCAGGGATCCCAACCGCCCTCATCATGTCTGTTTGTTGAAGAAATCATTATATGGGCTTAAGCAGTCTCCACTGGCTTGGTATACACGATTTGCTGACTTTGTTTCGACTATTGGGTTCACTCACAATAGGTCAGATAATTCCTTATTCATCTACCGCCGTGGTTCGTCATTGGCCTATATTCTGTTGTATGTGGATGATATCATCTTGACTGCCTCTTCCGATGCCTTGCGCCAGTCTATCATGATCATGCTCAGTTCTGAGTTTGCTATGAAAGACTTAGGGCCTTTGAGTTATTTTTTGGGGATTGCCGTCAAGCGTCATTCAGGTAGGTTATTTCTGTCTCAACGGAAGTATGCTCCTGAGATCATCGAGAGGGCTGGGATGTCATCCTGTAAGTCCACTTCCACGCCAGTTGATGCAAACCCAAAGCTAAGTGCCACAGCAGGTGCACCTTACGAGGACCCGACTCGCTATCGCAGTCTGGCAGGGGCCCTCCAGTATCTTACATTTACCGGACCTGATATTATATATGCGGTTCAGCAGGTGTGTTTATTCATGCATGATCCCAGAGTAGAGCACATGAATGCAATCAAACGCATCATTCGGTATATTCAGGGGACACTAGACTATGGGTTGCACTTGTATCCTTCATCTACATCCACGCTTGTCTCTTACACGGATGCTGATTGGGGTGGTTGTCCCGACACCAGACGGTCGACTTCTGGCTACTGTATGTTCCTTGGCAACAACTTGGTCTCATGGTCAGCGAAACGTCAGGCAACTCTATCACGCTCAAGTGCCGAGGTAGAATATCGAGGGGTAGCGAATGTGGTCTCCGAATCATGTTGGCTACGTAATTTGCTTTTGGAGCTTCATTGTCCCATTCAGAAGGCAATCTTGGTATATTGCGATAACATTAGTACCATCTACCTTTCAGGTAACCCAGTTCAACACCAACGTACTAAGCATATCGAAATGGACATTCACTTTGTCCGTGAAAAGGTTGCAAAGGGTCAAGTTCGCGTATGCCATGTCCCGTCTTGTTATCAAATTGCGGACATCTTTACAAAGGGTCTACCAGCAGTTCTCTTTGAAGATTTTAGGGACAGTCTCAGCGTTCGAAAACCGCCCACTATGACTGCGGGGGTGTGTTAAACAGAGCAATATACATGTGATATACACTGAATATACAGTAGTGTATATCACATGTATATCAGTGGCCTGAAGTGGCAAGCAGCAGTGCAACTCTCGGCGATGGCCTCAGCGGCGGTCTGACAAGCCTTCTCGGCGGTGGGCGATAGCTTGACCCAAAGACAGGATTGAATGCACCAAAACAGTAGACAAAATTTGTATATTATGGAAAGAATATTGTGTGTATATTGCAGTATATTTGTTACCTAGATTAGGATATACACTTACCATAATTAGGATATACACGTACCATAATTGTATAGTTAGAATTATGGTAGAATAAGATTTTAGAAATAGAATAGGAATATGATTCTCCTATTTTGTAACTTGTATATATATATATATATATATTCAATCAATGAAAATAATCAAGGGGATTATTTCTTTCACTTTCGAAAGAGCCAAGCTAAGCATAGTGTGAATGGTAGCCGGCTTGACCACCAGACTAAACGTCTCACCACAATCTACACCAACAATTATAGCCCTCTCCATTTAAATTCATTCCAAGGCAAGGTCTAAGGTTAAAATATCTAATACTATGTATTATAAACTTTGATGCATAAAATATATTGTCTACATGTATATGTATTCGATTTGGTATTTTTTATAAAATAAAAAATTCACCCTAATTATTCGGTACAATTATAAATATAGATTGAATTCTTTGATTTTATTAAAAAGAACCTAAAAATTGGTTCGGTACGGTTCAGTCAATTCAATCAATTTTTGCGGATTCAGATGGTAGGGGTCTCAATTGGATGGTGTAAGTGAAATACATGGACAAATTGGAGGATCTGTCGATGACTTCAACCTTCTAAAGAATTGTATAATATCTCTTATTACATAGTACTTTCTCCTTTCCTATTTATTTATGTGATGGTGTTGACTAGATATGAAACGTTAAATATAAAAGAATTTTTAAGCAAGTTATTGATATTTGTGTACCTACAAATCATCTTATTATGTGTTAAACTTAGATAATTTAAAATTATTTTATTTCTAAATAAAAATATTACATTTTGTTGCGACAAGTTAAAAAGGAACGTACGATACTATATTGTGGAGATAGCGAGTATAAATCACACAAGGAAAGGATTGAAAGAGCTAAAGAGTGTTATTTGGAAATTTTTGTTTTTCAATTAGTTAAATCATAATTTTATTTAATTATATTTAAGTTTAAGGAATTATTACCCAAAAAAACAAGGAATGTAAGTATAATATTATAAATTATAGACAATGTTACAAAGTCAATCTTGAGGGATGATTTATGTAGTTATTTCATTAATT
This sequence comes from Anisodus acutangulus, assembly GCA_029783415.1. NCBI lineage: Eukaryota > Viridiplantae > Streptophyta > Magnoliopsida > Solanales > Solanaceae > Anisodus > Anisodus acutangulus. The sequence goes on from CM056490.1 coordinate 45,948,673, forward strand.
TTTTTATTATAATGACTATATGGGGAAACTAATCTAAATTAAGTGACTTTATTGATATAAAATAAACATAAATCTTAATCCATAATTTGATATAGTACTAAGGGGTTGTTTGGTTCATGGGATGAGATAAATTCATACCTTCAACTAAATAAAGTATAAATTTAATCTCAAATTTAAATCTGGAATATCCCACCTTACTTTATCAAACTTGGTGTTATTTTATCCCACCTTTCAGATAAGATAAATTAGTATAATCTCAAAACTATAATCCTGAAATTATTTGATTCGCAAACCAAACGATCCCTTAAATTTAGTTCAATCAACTCGAGGGGTGGATCAATTTTATACTCTTTTAAAAGCACTTACAAATTTTATGAGGCGAATCTTAATATGATTCGATAAGATTCGTGCAAGTTAAAGACATACTAGTAAAATTTCTTCATGTGTGGTTTGAAGAGGGTGAGTGTACGCAAATTTTATTTTTACTTTATAAAAATAGAAAAATTATTTTTGATAGATCACGGCTCAAAAAAAGATGAAAAAGCATAACAAATGTATCATTACTTCCATACAATATTTTAGATCCTCACCCATAAGATAAAACCAAAAAAGAAAGCTTATTTTGGGAGAAACACTCTAAGAAAAGACAAAAATAAGAGTACGTTGGTTGCTATTATTAAGAGGAGAAAAGGAAATCAAACAAGGAAGTGGCAGTGTGTCGGCACACATTGTTGGCTACTCTCTACTCCTCTATTGAGAAACATGAAGAGTGAAAGGTTCTTCATTTCTTCTTATTCAATTGTTGATAGTCAAAAGATTTTGAGACAGTTCAGATTTTTACTACTTTTAAGAATAGCACTATGAGTACGAGGAAGACCAGTGATTACTCAATTGGGGATCGGAGTGGACATTCAAAACTAACAAATTGTTGGCGTTGGGATGGGCTTTTGCTTCTCTGCAAGAAAGTATTGCATGTGTTTTTTTGTAAAATTTTAAGGTACACCTTCCACTTGGTTTCTTTTAAGGATTTTTTTTAAAATGCTTTTTGGCTTTAAGCTTTTTTTACTTTTTTTTTTTGGTATTTGAATGAGATAAAAAGTGTTTTAAGCACTTATTTTTAAGCTTAAAAGGTACAAAAATAAGTCAAAATACAAGTTAGATTGAATTAACTTATAACTTTTAATTTTTAGGTTAATAAACCACTTTTAGAAAGCTAATCCAAACATCCTCTTAGTTATAACTTATTGACCAATTCTCTAAAAGAGCTTATTATTATTTTGTTATAGTAGATAATTTGGAAACTGTCTAAAATACATCTTAATCTTTGCCCGGATTTGTTGTAACACACCTAACTTTTATGATAGTTTTATTACGAATATATTTTTAAAGCCTTTTGGCATTTATCTGAAAAATTCGAACCAAAATCCAACGCGACACAAGCCAAGACTCGATTATGAAAAAATATAATGATTCACAAGATCAAAGTTCAAGAGAATCAACTACTTTTTCCATGAAAAAAATTAAGAGTGTAGGAGAGAATTCTAATTTTTTGTTTTGTTCGAAGAGTGAAATGACCCGACTCTTTGATTTTTTGGCCTTTTGTTCAGCACGTGTTTGAATTATTATTCAGCTCACACGATAAATACCAAAGAAATTCCTTAAAAATATATTTAGGGGTAATAGCACCTCCGTAAAGGCTAGGTGTGTTACCACAAATTCGGGTAAATGTTGGGAGTGTATTTTAGGTATTTTCTGAATTATTTTCAGGTTATTAATCTTACTTTTATCCTTTAGGTCATGACTTGATATAGCATATTCATGTTTAAACTCTTCTTTTTATGCCAACTTTTTCTTTGCGTCCTAGAATCACTTATTGGGAGCAATGGATGTTGCAAAGTTTTTAGTATGTGTTTGGCTAAGTTTATAAGCTGCTCAATTTAACTTTTAAGTGTTTTTTGTCTTAACGATGCGTTTGATAAGCACTAAAAGTATTTATAAATCAAGTGTTTATAAGACAAAGAGATTAAGTTAAAAGTTATAAGTTGGTCTCACTTATGATTTTACAACTTATAAACACATTTGGTGAAACAATCCGGCTTGTGGAAGACACAGATTCAAACAACAAAAAATGCGAAAACTAAAATAACTAGAAAATTGGGGATGAAAATTGAAGAAATTGGGATAAGGATAGAGGGATAGAAGAAAGACCCGATTGGTAATGACTTTATGGACAAATTTGGATATATGAAATCCAAACCCTCCCAATTGAATTCAACCAAAAGAACCTATACTATTCAATTTCAACAAAAGAGATGATTCAAATGAATCCACAAATGAACAACTCAATTATGAAATTGATGGTATTGGGTTCAATAATCAACTAAGGAATCCACTTTAATTATCTCTCACTAAACACTAATTAACACTACCAACTATCCTAAGATAATACTAACACACTCATATGATTCCAACATTCATCTTCAAGCTTAGGGTGATAATAAGGCTAAGGGTTCCTTATATAGTATCCCTACTACAACAAAGACCAAAAAATGACATTTGCACAAATAACCCAACGTAGGCCCTTCTCCTCTTGAATTGCAATCATATGTCGAATTTGCACTCCTAACCACGAATTACATAAATTGCATTCCTAACCACTAATTACACTCTTTAACTATAAATTGCACTTCTAACCATGTTTACACTTCTAGCCACATTATGTGGCTTCTATCAATTGGCCCTCATCTCCATGATTCTACCAAGCAATCATCCACACAATATATACCTTTATGACTTGTCCTTCCATGGCCTCCAACGGCCATGTCTTCATCACCAAAAGGCACGTGGCATGGAAATACATGTCCGAAGCTCTATCATGGGTTTCAGCCTTCATAGTCACCCATGAGCTTCCTAGGATCATATCATCCTCCCCTTCTTCAAAAGGATTAATCCTCGAATCCGTACCTTGCAAGACATAGAAGAGTGTGAGTGCATGTCCTCGCACACAACAAACAAGGTAATCATCATAAGGCAAATGACAAAACAAAAGTAACCAAAGCATGCAACCAACAAACTAAATGGCTCACTTTTATGATATAACCAAGCATCATAAGGATCTAGAAAGACTATGTATCCCAATAATTTCCAAGACACTTGGCTATTCAAGACATGTTGACAAAAGGGTAAATTAAGGAACCAATGCATTTAGGAAAACAAACATGCAGGTTCACATTGATCCTAGCATTCAAGAAGCAAATATCTTCCCTTAAGTCAAGAAACAAGTGATCTCCCTCATGGCTAAGTGCAACATCACAAACAAAACCAACCCAAATCAAGAGTCTAATTATTACACTAGCCCATCCCAAGAAAGGATCCACTATCAATTCAACATCGGGATCAAATACAAAGGTATCCCCCACACTCTTTTGCTCACATTCTCCATGCAAGCCCAGCATGAACTCAAGTAATAACACTAGGAAAGAATCACATGAATGATTATAAGTGCTACTACTATACTCATCACACATGGAAGTTACCTTCATGGCATTAGAAAGCCCAAGAATAAGCATGAGCCACGAATACATACCGTCCTTGAAGGAAGTATAAGATGTGACATCATACCAAGTTGTTGGCCAATGAGGTTCCCTCCAAAATTCCTATTCAAGTCTCCTCTTTTGATGAAACTTCACAAACAAGTTAATCACATAATCAAGTTCATCATGAGAGAGAGTTTTACATTTAAGCTCATCGATCCTATGCCAAGCTTTGAGTATCATCTCCTCCCCCTTTAGGTTAGAAGATCTAGCATAGTCCTTCCAAAAAGTATGTTATTTTCCTTCAAAATTGTTCCATTTCTTTAAAGAGAACTCTTCACTTTCAGAAGCTTTTTCCAAACACGACGTTGGTCCGTCAAGTGGGCCACAAACCCTCAAGAAAGACTTTCCGTCATTAAGGAGGGCATCATCCTCCCATAATGGATTACCAAATACTTTGTAGCCTCCAAATGTGGCTACATGTTCATCATCACAACACATACCACTATGCACCTCATTTTCATTAGTCATATCATCATCAAATAAGACATTATCTTTAAAGAGAGAACAATCAATAAATGATGAGGATTGCAATATCACTCTCATAAAGAAAACCATCATTTTCAAAACATTTTTCTTTTCATGACTATCCACATGATCAACTATATCAATATCTTCACTAATTTGAGGTTCATTAAGCACATCACAAAGATCTTCAATTAGTGGGTTATCATAACAATCAAGTTGATCAACACAAATATCCATACTAGTTGGACATAAATCGATCTTTCTAGAAGAATCAGTCTGGTCATCAACAGGATCAACTAGTGGGTGAGCAATCTTACCACCTGACAATGAACAACCACTCTTATCATACGTGTTAACACTAGGAGGACACAAATTGATCTCATAAAATAATCAATCCGGTCATCAAAAGGATCAACTAGTGTTGGAACACCAATATCAACAACATTGTCAATAATCATTAAAGAATTATGCTCACAACATGGTAAAGACTCACTAAGCTCACATAAGGACAAACTATCATTCACACTCAAGTCAACAACATGAACATTCACATTAATCGAAGTGTCGAGATTAGCTATTTTACCTTGAAGTTCACACAAAGTGTATTCTTTATCGTGGTTTTCAATGGTGGAGCACATTTTCTCTTTTGGGAAGCCTTTAACTACCTCATGAGCTTTCAAAGTTTGAGGTTCATATTTTGGTTTGCTTCCAAGAATACCTGCACCATTATCAAGACAACTAGAAAACAAGGAAAAGTTACATGAGTTAGAATTGTGTTGTGATAACCTTCTCACATCACTCCACACAACCTCTCATTTTTCCTCTCTAGGATTATCACTTTTCTCTCCCTTACTCCTCTCAAACTTTTCTCTCTCAGTTTCATGGGAGTTGGGGCAAGTACTAAGAATCTCTTGTGAAGGATTTGGTGAACCCTTCACTTCTTCTTTCCATTTGGCTTCACTTGGAGTAACCTTCTCTTCTTGTAGTGGTTCTTTCCTTTTTGGAATGTGTTTAGTTCTCTCCTTTTCATATGGATTGACAAAACGGCACCTCCAAAATTCCTTCAAGGCACTCCAAGTCTCAATTGGGATGCCCATTTACCTTCTCATGCTCCCAATGTTTAATAAGGGCTCATCTTAAGGTGTTAGAAGCTATCTTCACTTTCTTCTCTTCCAAACAGTTATAGCATTTAAAGATCTCATCCAACTTGTGTTCCCATTCGAAGTAATCTTCTTCACTAGATTTTGTACACAAAGTTGGCCACTATATGTTGGAATGTTTCTTACTTGCATTCGCCTCGAAATTAGGATGCATGAGTGGAAATAGAAGTTTCCCTCTAGCATCCACTATGCACTTGTACCATTCTTGCTCATATGGGACCCTATGTTCTTGGAACCAAGGATATCCCAAACATATGTGACAAGTATTCATGGGAAGCACATCACACCAAACCTTCTCTTGGTACTCACCATGTGTAATGAACACATTCACGCTCCTTTCAACCAAGTATCCTCTTTGATCATAGTAAGGTTCCCGTCTCATCACACAAGGTATCATCAACCATTCAACCGATTAAGGTGTAATGTAGTTGCCATGACTACCATCATCAAGCACAAGATAGTAACCCTCACAACCAAAGGCACTAACCTTCATTTTAAGAATTTGCCTCTTAGGGTCATTTCCTCCTTGAAACATGACATTTCCTCTACTTCTGTTGCCTACCGATGTTTCCCTCTTACCTTCAACATCATAACCATATCGAGAACATGACACACTCGTTCTAGGATAAGTAGCACGATTCATTGTATTTCTTGAACTAGGAAATGTATATTCCCTTCTCCTTCTAGGACGACTTCTACTTGGTCCAATCCACACAGTTATACCATTTTTTTTTTGGAATAGGAAGTATCATGAGTCAATGTACATGAATATATACTTGAAGGTTCTTCACAAGTATCATATTCAAACTCACTACCTTCTTGGCCATATTCACCACAAAGCGCATAACCACAAGGTTCATGTTCATCACAATTTCCTAATTCATGCAAGTTTTCTCCAATTGATTCATAAAGTAGGTGTGAGGAAGGAATATACCTCAAGTCGCTTCCATACCCACGGTATGTAGTATGAAAACCTACATCATCTTCGTTCTCACCATAGGCATCTTCACCTTCTTCATAATCCCTATGAGAAACATTTGTCCCATATTCGCTTCCGGAGTAGTAATTATCACCATCATATTGACCATGATCATGTTGACCATCGTCACCTCTATATTCTTCATCACTAGCATAGCAATATCCTCCATTACTAGCGGTATAGCTCTCCATGTCACTATCGTAAGAATTTCAATGCTATGGATGACATAATTCCTTATATCTCCTTCCTTTATGACTCCTCTTCTTATACCTACAAAATGAGCAAACAAGTTAGTAGCAAAAGCTCCTCACATCACTCGTATTTGCACTCAAGTTTACCACAACCTAATGCTTCTTCCAAAGTTGGTATAGAAATCACTTGTCCAATCATTTCACACAGTTGCTAAGCTTTGTGGAAGAATAGATTATTGTTTAAAGATTGATGGGCTCAAAACAAATGGACAAGAGCCAAACAATTCACAACGAAATAAAAGAGAAAAGCACAAAAGAAATTGGCACAAAATGAATTCGGACTCAAGAACTAGTTAACAATCAAGTAAGAACAATTACTAATTGTTAATTAGCTTAGAAAATTAAAGAAATAAGAAGGAAAGAAGAAAAATTCGAATTTCAACACTTAGATTCTTTTTTGAAAATTTGGGATGAAAGTGATGAAATTCAAGAATTAATTAGCAAACAAGTAGGTTTAATTACTAGTTGTTAATAAATTAGAAGGATAAAAGACAAGAAAATTAGAAGAAGAAATCAAACTGGAAGAAATTTGGGCGAACATCGGGTAAAAAATGCCCAAAACAGGGCTGAAAATAGAGCAAAAACAGCCTCTGAAGTTGGCTGTCACGCGTCCTGCAGGCGTGTGGCTGACGTGGATTTTTTTTTTTGAAAATTAGATTTTCGAACTAATTTTCCTTTTTTTTACTTTGGGCCCACAAGCACTTTTAACCTTTGACTTGAAGACTTTTGGATCAAACACACCTCTTTTGGGTCTTCTTCTCTATGAAGATTTGAAGTTCTTCAAGAACACCAAATTTTCAAACACATTCAAATCAACTCCAAATTGCACCAAGTTTTAATTCTATGTTAATCTTGATTGGTTGAACAAAGCCCAATAACTCTTGAAGACAAAATCACATTCTTCCACCAAAACCCATCTTTAAGTTTCAAACCTTCAAGTATAGGTGGCCAGTGGGCCGGGATCGGGTCAGTCGGGTCGGGAGGGGCGGGGAATTTTTTTTTTTTGCACTTAATTTAAAAATAACCTATATATATATATATATATATATATATATATATATATATATATATATATATATATATATATATATATATATATATATAAACTCAATAATTAAACAAGATAGTGTAATAAAAATATCACAATGCTGTTTTTGTGCCTCTTATATTATTTAATAGACGTATGATTTTTTTTTTGTAATACAAATACAATTGTCAAAATTGCAACTTTGTGGTGGTGTTCAAAAGTTGCAAATTACATAGTAAAATTGCAATTAAAAAAATTACATTTTGAAAAAAACATGTTCTAGTTTCTTGATAATTTCCTGTGGTTCTTCAGTTGGAATTGGTATTTGTTGGTCAAATTACTCCACGTCGCTTCCACCACCTTCGGATAAGATTTCGTTGTAGTTTTCATCTTCTTCTTCATTGATCTCCTGTTGACCGCACATTCTCCGCTCCGCTCCGCTCATATCCAATCTCTGAATATACTACAATCTCCAAGCTGTCTCCGGTTAATGAGTATATGTGCTTTCCTATTTGATATCTGCCAGCAGAAAAAGCGCTTTTAGACGCCGTTGATGACGCTTGAATGTTCAAAACATCTCGGGCCATCATTGAAAGTGTCGGAAAGGTCTTCTCATTCCCCCTCCAGTATTTCAGCAAGTCTTCACGTCCTTCTTCATTGAGAACTGCTTGGTATGGTACAGAACCCTGTAAAACAAAAATATCAAACTCGCTAATTTGGTTAGTAGCGGTACGACCGCACATTCTATTTCTGAGGCTTTCAATACTAGCTGCATAAACAACATGTCTTTTGTGAGGTTGTGTTGAAGAAGAAGAATATGGTATGAAAGCCGGTAGGTTGCTAACACTTTCTTGTTGGTAAAACCTATATACTTTTTTGCATTCGTCTTCTACGCTAGACAACACTTCTTCTTTAGTTTGTTCAATAGGTGGTGGGTGATTTGGATTTTTGGGACTTGGAGGTGGTAGTACTGCTATACAATCGTAAATAATTTCAATAAGTGATTTAGTACCGTCTATTTTAATAGTCAGATTTAATACATCACCAATAATATAAATAGTGGGAATAGGAATAAAATATTTTTTTATTTTGATAAACATTTTTTAATAGCTGCTTTATAAGCTGGTTTATCCATATATTCATTAAGAAGTAAAAATATTAGAGCTATATAAAACAACATAGTTTAAATAGTAGGATAATATATACTGGAAAATTCTTTTGTTGCTTGAAAAAATTTCTCTAAAAATACAATAAGTTCAAAAAATTTTCCCTAATCGCTATCTACAACCATATCAGTTGTATTTTGATTATGAGAGTTAAAAAATAAAGTTATAGGTTTTCTATAGTCATAAGCAACAAGTAGTTGCTCGTATAAAGAATTCCACCTAGTGGATACTTCTTCTGGAATTTTTCTATAAGGTAGTTGCCAATCGTGACAAGTTTTTTTATATTGTTTTCTTCGTTGTATTCTATTATTTTTAAAAATAAAGTTTATAGCAAATTGTATTTTACTAAGAATGTCTTCAAAAGGTGATAGATCATCCTTTACAACTAAGTTATATATATGTCACACATATTTTATATGAAAATGATCTGGAAAAGATGGAGTTAAACTATTTTTTAAAATTGTAATAGCATAATTGTTAGAAAAAGCGTTATCTAATGTAATAGTCATAATTTTATCAGTTATTCCGTAATAATCGCACACTTGATAAATATTTTCTGCAATAAAAGTACCAGTGTGCCTATCATCTATATATCTATACGCTAAGATACATTTTTGCATAGACCATTTATAATCTATCCAATGACAGGTTACCGTTAAATAATCATGGTCGTTAGTGCGACGACCTATATCAGAAGTGAGCCATTTTGCCATTAAAATGATATAATGAATAACGTAAATACTGTTGATATTTACGTGCATATTTAAATACATCTCTGTTAACAATTGATCTAGAAAAATTGTTAAAAACAGGATTATACATATCTCTAATGTAATGAATAAAACCGGGAGATGAAGGAAATGAAAAAGGCAAACCCTCCACAGCAACTAATTTTGCTATTGCTTCCCTATCTCTATGTTTATTGTAATTAGGGCCTACAATTCCCCCGTCGTGGGGTTAATTTGACCCTGTACTTGGTCCGGGATAGTACGTGAACCTTGTCCCGATGGAGCGGGCGTTTGCGCACTCGGTTTTGAAGCCTCGTATTGGGCATACCTAGTTGGATGAGCCCTTGCTATGTGTCTCATTAACCCCCCCCCCCCCCCCCCGTCCCACCGTGACCTTTTCCAGTTTTAAATTTTAAAACATCTTTATAAATTTTACATCTAGCTACTTAATTCTCTACGTCCCTATAAAAAATGTCCATACATCTGATTTTAATGGTCGTTTTGGCGGACCTCGTCTCATACTAGGGGGAATACGGGGCATTTCATTTGAAGGTGCACTAATGGGTGTGTTGTCATCTACATTAGTGGATGTATCATCTAGATCATCGTCTAAATTAAAGTCTTCTTGAGTTCCAGAAAATAGCTCTTCGTCTAAACCTAATGGTATTGTAGGAGAATATTCAGTATCAACAAAATAATCATGTGTAGGAATATGATTCTGTCTAGAAATAGGATGACTAGAAGAAGTACCCTTGCCCTTGTTGCCCCTACTAGAAGAAGCCTGACCCCTACCCGTAAGCATACGTTTAAATCTTCCATTATAAATTTATAATTATACTAATAAATAATTAAAGTAAATGAAATTAAGTGCGCTAAATAAAATAAACAGACAATAATAATTTAATGAAGGAACGAATGTACCAAACGCCGACGTAACGTCGACGTGTAATCGAGAGGTTGAAAATTGAAACTTTGCTCGATGAAAGATCCTCAAGCTAGTTGTCAACTTCACTCCCAAATGAATAAATAAAATTCAATATTTAGTAGACAATGTAGACTTGTAGAGAGATAGACTGAGAGATTAGAGAGATAGACTGAGAGATTAGAGAGATTGTAGGAAGATTTATGAGAAAGATGAAGAGAAAATGAGGTATTTATAGTTGAAAAATTGGGTTAAAGTATAAATATAATAACTTATGAGTTAAAAATAAATATTAAGGGGGTAGGTGGGTTGGGGGAGGGTGGAGGCCAAAAATGGTCGTTGCACAATGACCAAAATGTAAAATGGTCGTTGCACAACGGCTAAAATGTAAAATGGTCGTTAGTGCAACGGTTATTTGTGCAGGGGGCGGTTCCGGGAGGGATCTGGGGAGGGACCGGGATCGGGTCGGGCCTGGCGGGATTGGGGGGCCGGGATGGGTCGGGACGAGACCATGTCCCGTCCGGTTCGAGTCCCAATACCGCAATTTTTTTTAAATGTGGTGTCGATGAGGGACCTGAGCGGTGTCGGGCCGACCTGGCCCACTGGCCAGCCATACCTTCAAGGTCCTTCAATGGTAGAACATTCAATACAACTTTAAATGCCACGAAATTTGAAAGCTAAGGGGTTTTTAATATCAAGGAACTCAAATTTGGCCCCAAATCCACCAAAATAACAACAATTTTGGGTGGGGGGGGGTTTGGATTTCGAATTTTGATTTTTTATTTTTGGATTTTCAAAATAGAAGAACCTAGAATTAAGAATTGTAGATACAATCCTTTAGCCTAAGCTCTGATACCAAATGATACGATCCGGCTTGTGGAAGACATAGATTCAAACAACAAAAAACGCGAAAACTAAAATAACAAGAAAATTGGGGATAAGAATTGAAGAAATTGGGATGAGGATAGAGGGATAGAAGAAAGACCCGATTGGTAATGACTTTATGGACAAATTTGGATATATGAAATCCAAACCCTCCCAATTGAATTCAACCAAAAGAACCTATACTATTCAATTTCAACAAAAGAGATGATTCAAATGAATCCACAAATGAACAACTCAATTATGAAATTGATGGTATTGGGTAGAAGTGGCAGTGGTGGGACTGAGCCCGACCAAAACCGCAGGTCCCGCTAAAAAAAAAAAAAAAATTTCGGGGGCGGGACTCGAACTCGGGACGGGACGATGTCTCGTCCCGCGAGACCCGAGCCCGCCCCGACCCCGACCCCGCCCTTTGCAAAAATAACCGTTGCACCAACGGCCATAATCTAAAATGGCCGTTGGCCAACGGCCATTTTAGCCCCCCCTCCCTCAACCCCCTACCCCTTAATATTTATCTTTAACCCATAAGTTATTATATTTACACTTTAACCCAAATTTTCAACTATAAATAACTCATTTTTTCTTCATCTTTCTCACAAATCTTCCTACAATCTCTCTAATTTCTCAATATATATCTCTACAAGTCTACATTGTTTGCTAAATATTTAATTTTATTTATTCATTTGGGAATTGGTAGTGAAGTTGGCAACTAGCTTGAGGATCTTCCATCGAGCAAAGTTTCAATTTTCAACGAAGAAGATGATGAATATGCGGTCAATCGGAGATCAACGAAGAAGATGATGAAAACTACAACGAAATCTTAACCGAAGGTAGTGGAAGCGACGTGGATCAATTTGACCAACAAATACCAATTCCAACCGAAGAACCACATGAAATCATCAAGCAATTAGAACATGTTTTTTTGAGAATGTAATTTTTTTAATTGAAATTTTATTATGTAATTTGTAACTTTTGGACAACACCACAAAGTTGCAATTTAGATTTTAGACAATTGTATTTGTATTACAAAAAAATCATATGTCTATTAAATAATATAAGAGGCACAAAAACAGCCTTGGGATATTTTTATTACACTATCTTATTTTATTTATTGAGTTTTTTTATACATATGTTAGTTAAAAAAAAAAATGAAAACCCGCCGTATCCCGCCCCGAGCCCGCCCCGACCCGAGCCCGACGGGATCGGGATCGGGACGGGACGGGACTTGCTCCAGTCCCGCCAAACCCGACCCCGCCGGAGCCCGCCATACCCGACCCCGCCCCTTCTCCCGTCCCGCCCCGACCCCGCCCCTTCTCCCGTCCCGCCCCGACCCCGACCCCGCCAGACCCGGCCCGCCAGACCCGAGCCCGGCCCACTGGCCACCCTTAGTATTGGGTTCAATAATCAACTAAGAAATCCACTTTAATTATCTATCACTAAACACTAATTAACACTACCAACTATCCTAAGATAATACTAACACACTCATATGATTCCAACATTCATCTTCAAGCTTAGGGTGATAATAAGGCTAAGGGTTCCTTATATAGTATCCCTACTACAACAAAGACCAAAAAATGACATTTGCACAAATAACCCAACAAAGGCCCTTCTCCTCTTGAATTGCAATCCAATGTCGAATTTGCACTCCTAACCACGAATTACATAAATTGCATTCCTAGCCACTAATTACACTCTTTAACTATAAATTGCACTTATAACCATGTTTACACTTCTAACCACATTATGTGGCTTCTATCAATTGGCCCTCATCTCCATGATTCTACCAAGCAATCATCCACGCAATATATACCTTTATGACTTGTCCTTCCATGGCCTCCAAAGGCCCTGTCTTCATCACCAAAAGGCATGTGGCATGGAAATACATGTCTGAAGTTCTATCAGGGGTTTTAGCCTTCATAGTCACCCATGAGCTTCCTAGGATCATATCATTTAGTTTGACCAAATCTTTTACTATTTTATCTCATATATTTTTTTGTAATCTCCAAAATTACTATTATTAAAACATAATTTTTAATTATCTCTCCATTCTATATCCGTCATCCGTCCTTTTTATGTAAAAATAATTTTAATTTTTTTTGTATATAGCTTTATGACATTTCAGTACAACAACAACATATCAAGTGAAATCTCACACCGTGGGGGTCTGGGAAGCTTTATGACATTTCATTCATTTTAATAAAAAAAAGTGTGCATTACTTACTAATTAATACTTCTTCCGTCCCAATTTATATGTTGTAGTTTGATTGGACACGAAGTTTAAGAAATAAAGAAAGATTTTTAATCTTGTGGTCTAAAACAAGCCAAAAATATTTGTGTGGTTATAGATCATCTCATTAAGTAAAAAGTAAAATTTAAAGTTAGATTATTATCAAATAAGAAGATGTGTCATTCTTTTTGGGACTGACTAAAAATGAAAGTGTGTCATATAAATTGGGATAGAGGGTATCATTTTCAACACTTTTATCCAAATACTAGATTATTATCTATAAAAACAGCTTCATCACCTAAAAGTGCTCTTAAATACTTATCAACTACTTTTAATAAACTGGTTCCTAAGTCCAATGCATTGATGACAGCCTAAGGGTATTTTTGTTGAAGAGGTTTGCCACTTTGGTCCTTTCTCTAGTGATTCTTACTTTTCACTTTAACTCCACATATGTGGCGAATGAAAGAGTGCAGATAAAGGAACCAGGATGCTAATTTATAGCAAAGTAGGAAGTTTTCTTTATTATATCACAGAAGTTTTATTTCTCTAGGTCATTTAATCTATAAAGGAACTGGTAATATAATCTGAATTTCAGTAAGTTGTGCATAATTTTGATTTTTTGTTTGTAGACGTCTATACTAATGCTCCATCTCTAATGCTTTGAAGCCAAGGACCATTTCCCATCTGACAGTTAGCATGTTATCATTAAGGAGGGGTCTGCTTTTATTTTTTCACAAAGTTTTCTATTTGATAAAGACATTTGAGCCAAATTTGAAAGCCATCCATCACAAGTTAATATTTGTGTTAATTCCTAAGGTCAAGATTATTTATTTGATCAATTTTCTCCCAAGGAGAAAATGCATATCCATAATTATTTGTTTTGAGAAAAGAATGGAAATATGAATATTATGTCACTAGTTGCAGACACAAGAAGGAACAATGGATCTTTGCTTTCAAGGTAGCTTTGATCATTCCCTCAAGAACATTTCTGTCCATTATCATAAGCTTGTTGCTTGTACAGAAAAACCTCTGACACGTCCTGTTGTACATCTATATATATACTATGTTGTTCAAGTTAACCTCAACTTGTCCATTCAATTGCCAACATGGTCAACCAGGAGCAGAATTTTAGTTCTAAATTCCTTTTTCTGGCTGCTAGTTTTGTACTTGTAGCATTCATTAAGAATGCAAATTGTGCCTCGTTTGATGAAGCTGGGAATCAGTTAGCATTTCTCTTTTTCTTGTTATGTTGCAGAGAATTGTTTGTTTCTCTATTTCTGATTTTGCATTTTTCAATGGATGTAATGACAGGGGAGAGATGGAAGATGGAGAGGCGTGGACGATGGTGCAGAAGAGTGGGAACCAATTTGTGGTGAATGGCCAACCTTTCTATGTGAACGGATTCAACACTTACTGGTTAATGGTGTTTGCTGCTGATCAGTCCACAAGGGGAAAAGTTACTGAGGTGTTCCAGCAGGCATCTGCTGTCGGTCTATCAGTATGCCGGACTTGGGCTTTCAACGATGGCCAGTGGCGTGCTCTTCAGAAAACTCCTGCTGTTTATGACGAAGACGTTTTCAAGGTGCTTATCTTGTGAAACTTTCCTGTATATACATATGCTAACCTTAAAAGGACTAAGGTAACATGGTCAGTGACTGTAATTTGCTTGGATTGAGACATAGTAGTAGTAGTTGTATAAAGTATGAATATGCTTAATATTGAAAGGACTTCAGTCAGACCTCTCTATAACAACATTTCACTATAACAGCCTAATTTTTTTGAACCGACTTTCATATTATGTTATATTATATGTTCTCTAGAACGGCATACTATAGCAACCAAAAAATATTCAGACAAACGATGCCGTTATAGAGAGGTTTGATTGTATCTGTATTCTGCATTGCTTCATCTGATCAGGATGCAGAGATAAATTAGAAGAACATCTTCAGATTAAACAGAAAAGCTAACAAGTATCGATGTTCTTGTTATTCAGGCTCTGGATTTTGTGGTGAGTGAAGCCAAGAAATTCAAGATTAGGCTGATACTGTCACTAGTCAATAACTGGGAAGCATATGGTGGAAAATCCCAGTATGTAAAATGGGGTAAAGCTGCTGGTCTGAATTTGACTTCTGATGATGACTTCTTTTCTCATCCCACACTCAAAAGCTACTACAAGGCTCATGTGAAGGTGCATTGTTCATTTCTATAATATCACAGCAACACATTGCAAATATTTTCTTCTGTTAGTACCTTTAGTGAACTCCACAATACAGCATTCTATTCACTGTCAAGCATGAATTTGTTTTCTGCAGGCTGTGCTCAATAGAGTGAATACCTTTACCAACATGACATACAAGGATGACCCTACTATTTTCGGTTGGGAACTGATGAACGAACCGCGCTGTGAATCAGATCCTTCGGGGGATAAACTGCATGTAGGCTTGTCACACTTTAACTACTAAGCTAAAACTGAGTGGAATGTTTATTGTCAAAGCAAATAACTAGGTTTGCACTTTGCGCTTGCCACTTAAATGTCATTCTGTTGACATTTTATAGGCTTGGATAGAAGAAATGGCAGTTTATGTGAAGAGCATAGATCCGAAGCATTTAGTGCAGATTGGACTGGAAGGTTTCTATGGTCCCTCGACTCCTAATAGGGCTCAGGTTAATCCCAACTCCTATGCTCAACAAGTTGGAACTGACTTCATTAGAAATCATCAGGTTCTTGGAGTTGATTTTGCCTCAGCTCACATATATCCCGACTCTTGGTAAGCACACTGAGCTGTGCAGCTTCATTCATATTGCAATACCCTTAATTTGCATACCGGCCACTAACATTCTGCACTACCTCAGGATTTCACAATCGATTTCTGATGCTCATATTGAATTCACCAAGTCATGGATGCAATCACACATTGATGACGCAGAGAACTATCTCAACATGCCAGTCATATTTTCAGAGTTTGGTGTTTCTGCAAAAGACCCTGGCTACAATTCAACTTTCAGAGACACACTAATCAGGACGGTGTACCAGACAATCTTGAATTCTACTAAAAAGGGAGGGGCTGGAGGTGGAAGTCTTTTATGGCAAGTCTTCCCAGAAGGAACAGATTACATGGATGATGGTTATGCAATAGTACTTTCAAAGTCACCTTCAACCTCGAACATTGTATCTCTTCATTCTAAGAGGCTAAATACCTTCAATTCCTTCTGCTCCTGGAAATGCCACTGGGGTTGCAAGAAGAAACATGTCCTTGACAACTTCCAATTTCATGAGGAGCTTTAACATGTTAAAGATGATATGCCGATGTTTGCACCAGCCGTAAAAGACTACATATCTGTATCTTATGTGGAACATTAATCAAGTTTGTCTTGCAAGAAACAATGATAAGTCAGACTGTGTATACAAGGAGTGCAAAATGCCAATAAATAAAAGTCTCTTTGTAAAGTATGTTCCTAAAGTTAATACAAGCTGCCTTTTGTTGTTGATTTACATCATTGTTCTACATACTACAATGGATCTCTGTATGGGTCTCAACTCATGAGATAAGAAAATTGTCACAAGAACAAATTTATCATACAAGTATTATGATCTGATACATCTGCCGCTCGTTATTGCAAGAATTACAGTTACATACATTTTTATCTTCTCTAAATGGAGATCGGAGAGACTTGTTTCCACCTGATGTCAAGTTTTTTATCCATCTTACGAAATTTTAAATGAAAAAAAAGAAGCTAGAAGTTCTTAGTAATGGAACATGTTGCCTTTGTTAAGGATAGTCAATCAACATATATATATAAAAGGGCAGCCCGGTGCACTAAGCTCCCGCTATGCGCGGGGTCCGGGGAAAGTCTGAACCACAAGTGTCTATTGTACGCAGCCTTAACTTGCATTTCTGCAAGAGGCTATTTCCACGGCTTGAACCCATGACCTCCTAATCACATGGCAGTAACTTTACCAGTTACCCAAGGATCCTCTTCAATCAACATTTATATGGCAGAGTAAATATGAGATGACAAGAAGAAAAGTAATAGAAAGTAAATGACTGAAAGGCACAACATTACAAGAAATGATTAAATCAATTTTAACTTATGAGATATGAATCAGCCAAAATTAAGCATTTATGAAAAAATAAAAGAAAAAGAAATAAGTCTACAGTTCATTGTCAAAATAATAATTTTCTTTATCTCTAGTATTTTCCTTTCCAAACCCCAAATACATATTATCAAGGGAAATGAAAAACAAGATCATTTTTTTCGAAGTGCAACAAGCAGCCACAAATCTCATTTTAAAGTACAAACAGCCATACCGATCCTTATAGTATATCATGCACCTGATGAAAGGTCTAAGATACGAAGTGTCTGAATCAGTAACAGAAAATGAAACAACTTAAATAATGGAGTAGTTTCATTCTCCCAACTAATGACCTCAGCTGGCTACTACATCCTAGAGAAGAAAATGATACAACATAGAGTGCTATCTCATCGAACGATCCTAGCACAAGGGACTGCTTCTCTGGAGAAAGGAAGCAGCAGGCTTCACGTAAGTGTAACCCTGAAAAGGGTCTGTAATATCCTTTGGACTCGAAATTGGAGAATCAACCAATGACATGTCTGTCCAGCACTTGTCAAAATTTGCAATGCAGTGTGTTCCAGCAACTTCAGGAAGGAAACTTGGCCGCATCTCTCTCGCCTCCAACTTCTTCCAATTGATTGGCTTGAACCATTTATGGTCCTTGATTTCATCACTTCCCTTCAGCCCACTGCCAAGCCTTTTACTTGGGTCCTTTTGCAGGAACTAGAGAATTGGGAATATTGATTAATCTTATGGTAAAGAACAAGAAAATAATATGAGAACACATGAATAGCAACATAGCTCTACCCAGGCAGGCATGACATTATTATAGTACTGTAAACAAGTTAAGATTCTCCTCTGTCCTAATTTAAGTTAATTAGTTTGACTCGATGTGGAGTTTTGAGAAAGAAATGAATACTCTTGAAACTTATGGTTTTAAACATGTCATAACATGTGTGTGGGTTTAAGACTTTTGAAACTAGTGGTCTTAAATAGGTCATAGCATTTGTGTGGCTATAAAACTTTTCATTAAGGGTAAAATGAGAAGTTTAAGGTTAATTGTTTCCAAATATAGAAATGTGTCATTCTTTAATAAGAAAATCGTTCATTTAGTTCAAACAATCAGTGAGGACGAAAAGGATAATGTCATCAGTTTTTTGTTGCAACTGTACAAGTGCAATACAATTCAACAAGACTTGCAGAGAGAATAAGAGGAGATGAGGAAAATTACTCCTTTAAGAAGGGAATGTGCTTCACTGGACAAAAAGGCTGGCAGCTTGAGTTTGTCCTTAACTATCTTCTGCTGAATCTTTTGCCTATTTCCAGTGAAAGGAGGCTGCAAATACAGAAAAACAAAGCAATAGCAGGGAATATACAGTTGAGTTTTCTGAAGGATGTGGCATTTTCTTTCCAGGAAAATAAACATACAACTGAAGAGTTTCCTCTTTTTTTTGATAGAATAAGTTGATTCATTGATTGGCATCAAGCGGATGCATAAGTTACAACAACTGAAGATTACCTACAGTCCAAAGATCTCAATATTTGAAAACGAGCCCATTTTTTTCTGCTAATGATAGATTCCTGCCGTGCCCCACAATTGATAGAAGTGATATATCATTATTTAGTAAATTATCCTCCAAATTAAAGGGGTGATATCTTCCAAGAAATCACCACAGGACACCCCTTATTTTTCCATTTTGTAAATGTAGTTTGATGAGATTGTGGGAATAGGTCAAACAAGAGTAAAAGCTTGAGGGAACAGCAGGTGGCTCTTAAAGCAAGTCTAAGAACATTGTCAGTGCAGGATAGCTAAGACTTACGACAAGGAATTTGTTCTCCAGCTATATGCAGAGACATGAATATAAATACTGACCTTCCCTGTGAGCATCTCAAACAACAAAATTCCTACACTCCACCAATCTGCAGCCTTATCATGGCCCTTCCCTTGAACAATCTCCGGTGACATGTACTCTACTGTTCCACACATGGAGTTCGATCTTGTATCCTCCTTGAATTCCTTGGCAAGTCCAAAATCAGTCAACATGGCCTACAACAAATAAGGCAATCGAGGAAATTAAATGCATAACCTTTACATGCAAAGAAGAAGAAAACAGATGGGTGAAGATGCTCGCGTGCACAAAAAAACAGAGGGAGGGAGAAGTGAATATACATGGCCATCCACATCCACTAGGATGTTTTCCGGTTTGAGATCCCTGTGCATTATTCCATTTGCATGAAGGTGAGACACTGCTGATACAATTTCAGCTGCATAAATTCGTCCCAGGTCCTCTCTGAGAAGCAAAGCAGGAATTAATTAATTCATAGTTTCAGCTTTCACAAAGTAACAGAAAGCAAGAAGGGAGAATCTACCTGAAAAGACCTTGTTTATAGAGCTGAAAGAAGAGATGGCCACCATTAATGAAGTCGAGCACAAGGTAAAGCCTATACTTGGTCTGCAAGTTAAAACCATGAGAAAAGTGTCTGATTATCAAAAAGAGCTCCAAAGTTGAAAGATTGAATTACAACCACACAGTTCTAAAGATTGCAAAGTAGTACTATCCTTGTGTGGTTGCTTAATGATTGAAGACCTATTGAATGAGAGTCTAGGAAAATCACCTGGAATGAGTACCTAAGCTGGACAACAAATGGGTGATCTATCTTTGTCAAGATATCTCTTTCTGCTTTCATATATTCAGCATGGTTCTTCTCCATGATCTTATCCTTCCTCATCACCTTCATTGCATATATATCTGATGTACCCTTCTTTCTAACCTGAAATACTTTCCCAAATGCACCCTGGCCAACAACTTTCATAACTTCAAAATCTTCAAGGCAGACAGTTCCACCTTTTGCTGAGTCGTTGACGGATAGCTCCTGGTCTTCCTTAATTGTCTGTTTGATAACATTCTCTACCAGTTCCAGCGAATCTTCTGCTTCATGAATGGTGAGCCCCCCAAGTTTCAGTACTTGACTTTTATACGAAGAAGGACCAACCAAAGAATGTGACCTACTGTATACAATCTCCGGTTCATCATAGACAAGCTCACTCATATCTGCTGGAAACACCACACTCTCGGACATTCCATTAGTTGTTTCATTTGAGGCCAGACAAGGAGGGGGACCAAACACATCAGAGAAATCAAGTTCAACCTGCTCTGAAGGAACCACACCGGGGGCACTCAGTGGTAAAAGCAATTGCCGGTGGAAGGATTTTTGCAAGTTTGTCTTTGTAGGAGCAAAGAGCTGAGAAGAAACCATGTTTCCAGCAGCTCGTTGACAGATGTAGATGGCCAAATATTAATACTATGGTAGGCAAGCCTTTCCAAATGCTTCAAACGAGTGCACGTTCAGCGTAGCAGTCTTAAAGAACTTAGAAAGCAAGCACAACAAAATCCAGCAGAAGAAGCCGTTATTGTTTCCCGATTTACAGGAAACTGCAGATACCACAGTAGTTCTAGTATTCATGAAGATGCTGAAGTCAAATCTGTCGTACACATCAAAACAGAGAGAGTGAGGAGCAAGTTAGGAAGATGTAGTAAAGCCGAATGTAATTCCTGTTAATACTTTAGAAAATAGAAATTACTGGAACAGAAACCCGCAAAGGATGCAAACTACTATTGTATTCAATGCAGTATACAGACATTCAAATTATTACCAAGTATTTTGCACAAATAATTCAAAAAAGATTTAGCACTTTAGACGAATTTATGAGTTCAAAACAAATTAATGGTCGAATACCAGTAGTACCAGTATTCCAAATTGTTGGTCCATATGTTAGGAAGAGTGGCATTATCAGCCATTAAGTTCAAACTTGTTCCATTATAAAAAAAAACACTTTGAACGAATATTCGTTACATCATTCAAGACTATGAAGAGAAACTACTTACTTGACAGATTTATCCCCACACACACACATAGAGAGTAATATAATGCAGATGAAATATGGAAATATGCTGCACTATCTACCTTATCAAGAAAAAAACTGCACTATCCAGTTTATTTCTCTAGAATTACCACACAAAAACATAATCAGCAGATGAAATATGCTTCATTATCCAGTATAATTCTCTAATATTATCACACACAAAAAAGTCGGCAGACAAATTATGCTGCACTATCCAGTGCACTTTACTTCTCTATCTCTAGCATTATTGTACAAAATTACTCTCTATCTCTCTCAGATCTCCCGCATGATTATGCAACATCTAGCTTATATATACACTCAAAAATCAGGATTTAACACAAGAATCCACCTACCACTTATCATTAATAGTTTCTCTAGTCCTAAAAGGTAAGTCATAATTGACAGTAAAGAAAATCAACATCACTGTTCTACATATTGAGTCAACAACAACTTGTTATTAAATTACTTTCCTTTCGTTTCAGAACTTGTCAAGTCCTATTCCAAACTTAGTTTGACCTTTCTTCAGCATTCCCTTTTTCGGTCCACGGGACGGAGGATCAAAATAAAGACATTGTTTAGAATGTTCATCACTGATTCTCTATATACATTGTCCACAACTTTTTATTACTATTAAGGTACCAAAAGTATAAACTTTCAAGCCAAAATTCAGGTATCGCGCCTATAAATCAACGGAATTATAACAGAATATGCAATAAAAACTTCTTTCAATGGTCTAAAGCACATAAACGTAACAACGAGAAACTTGCTGAATTATTTAATTTTCAGAAGGGCAAAAGTAGCAAGAAGTTCGAGATCTGAGCCAAACACATAAAAATAAGAAGAATTCGGACATATAAACTGTATATACGAACACAGAAATTCATTAAGAGGTGATTTTTTTTTTCAATCAAGATCTATCTCGACAAGAAAAAATTCATAATGCGTTCATTAATTTCCTCCAAAAATTACAATTGATAACTAGAAAACGACGATTTCATAAAAATAAAATACAAACCTAAGAAGCATTTGGGCGAAAACTGTATATATGAACAAAGAAATTCATAAAGAGGTGATTTGTTTTTCAATTTAGATCTGTTTTAACAGAAAGAATAAATAACGCGTTCAATAATTATCTCTATCTTCCTTCAAAAATTAAAATTGCTAATAAAATAGGCCTAACTCAACCCAAAAGCTAGCTTGTACGCCGAGTACATGTTACCATGTGGACAATATAATTTGATACCCAATATCGTTGAACAAAAAATTGTATACAAAGTAGGAATAGATTTGGTGTCTAATTCAATCTCAAAAGCCAGTCCATATTTTCATTTTATTTCCGATGTTCTTAACACAAACCTCAAAGAAGAAATCACGAAAATACAAAGGAGCGTACCTTGGAAGAACTGGTAGAGAATTTTTTTTGTGGAGAAATGGGACGGGATCCGTCTAAAAAGGCAGAATATTTCGGGTCGTCGTATAAATAGGCAGTGGTGGATAATGGGTGGGTGGGTCGGTCAAGGTTGAAGATCGATCACATGGATCTGGTAACACGCCAATCAAACAACTCTATTTTTGGTTTTGTTGGTAATTGACATGTGGCGTGATTTTAGTGGTTTAGCAGTGGACCCAATATTTAGCATGCATATTGCATCAGCATATTCTTTTGAGGACAACAAAATTCCAGTACCGGAGTCCGTGGAATGTGTGCTTCTTTTTATTCTTTTTTTATATCTACGACCCGTTTAATCATAAAAATATTTATTTTTCTGAAATAATTGAAATTATTGTTTAGTTATAAAAATATCAAATCCAATTTGAAATTTACTTTTGAAGTTATATTTCACATTTGGAAAGAACATCAAGCATGAATATTATTTTAAGTTTTTTATAAAAAAATATAATCAACCACAATTTCATCTTCAACTCTAACTCTATAAATTTCAAATAAAGTGAAAAATATTTGAAATTTATGTCCAAAAAACCTACTTAGTAGTTTGCTGTATTTTGTGTTGCCTCTTCAATTTTCTTTATTTATTTTCTTGTCACTTATACATAAAAGAAGAAAAAAAACAAATACTTCCTTGTTCCCTTTTATCTAATGGAGCTCGGGGTAGAAGGCAAACTATTATAGATTTTTCAATTTTGTATAATGATTCATTTGTACAAGAATAAAGGTGACATTCAGAGTTGCAACAACTTAGTTGTTAAGCCACATCATGAAAATTTGAGAGAGGATCGTGGAGATGAGGGTGAGGAGAGGCGTGTCTATTTTCGAGAATCAATTTGGATTCGTGCCAAAGCGTTCGACTATAGAAGCCATTCATCTTGTTAGGAGGTTGGTGGATTAGTATAGGTAGAGAAAGAGGGACTTACATATGGTATTGATTAACCTAGAAAAGTCTTACAACAAAGTATCAAGGAAGGTTCTATGGAGATATTTGGAGGCTAGATATGTACCTTTAGCGTACACTATGCAATAAAGAATATGTATGATGAAGCCAAGACCAAGGTACGGACAGTGGAAAGAGACTCGGAGCACTTCCCAATGATGATGGGTTGTACTAGAGATCAACTCTTAGCCCATTTTTATTGGCCTTGGTGATGGATGGACTGACGCAACAAATTTAAGGGGATGTGACGTGATGTATGTTATTCGCAGATGACATAGTCCTAACTGATGCGACTCACAACGGAGTGAACGCTAAATTGGAAGTTTGGAGACAGACTCTGGAGTCTAAAGAGTTCAGGTTGAGTAGGACCAAAACAGAATACTTGGAGTACAAGATCAGTAATGTGAACGAGCATGAGGCAGACGTTGAGGTTGTCGTCAATGAATATCAAAGTCCTGGAAAGAGGTATGACCTTACGGAAGGATAATAAAGGTTTACAACTTGTTTATGAAAGCACCGAAGTATTTTGAAGTTAAACGGGTCGAAGAAAGTATATTTTGACGTAAACAGGAAACTGGACGTTTTGACGGCAGAGTTGATGGACCGTCTAAGTATTTGACGGACCGTCAAAGTGCAATTTCCAGACCGTAATATTTTGAGATTTTGAGATCTTAGTTGCAGATTAATGGTCCAGATTGACGAACTGTCAAATATTTGACTGACCGTCAAATAACCCAACATGAACCATCAATCTTCCTGGCAGTTTGATGGGAAGATTGACGGACTGACAAAAGTTTGACGGTCCGTCAAATGAACTGTCAATTTATGGCGGTGCAGAATGTTTGAAGGGTATCTCGACTTGGAGCCCTCATTTTACCCCCAAACTAGTTCCAAAAAATCTCCCAAGTCCATTCCATCATACCCCATCATCCCAAGTCGGAATTTAAGCTAAAATTCGCAAGAATTGCGTGAGAAACCATGTGATCATCGTAGGAATTGTCATCCTCTTGAGGAACTGATTTCGATAATCCTTGGAATGAAGTACTCTACTGTTTTGTGAGAATTATGATGTATTAAGGTATGCTTTATCCTTCTCTACTTATGTTTGTGCTTAATTGAGAATTTGGAGAAAGTTAGGAAAGGAATTTCATGATCAAAACTTCGCAAATTTGTAAAAACCTTCGTAATATGAATTGTTGGGCTGTTTTACTCTAAGTATGAGTTCAATTAGGTGATGGAATTGATTGTGAATTATATGGATTAAGGAAAGTACATGTTGAGAGATTGTGAAATGGAATCACTTAAGACTTTCTATATAAGAAAAGCTTAAAGAGTCGTTTATGCTTAAAGTTGTCGAAGGTCACCTAAATGAGTTTTCTATGAAAATTGGATTTTGGAGAATCGTGGAATCTAATTACATAAAAAAAACCTTGTAAAGAAGTCTAAGAACCCGAGATGGTCAAGATTGTCGATAAGGTGCCTACATGAAGTTTCTCTATGGGATATGAATGCGATATTGACGTCAACTTATTATGTGATGTAGATAATCACCCGTAAGAGGAGCGAGAGTTTATAGAGAAATTGTAGCGACAAGAATCAGGTATGTTAAGGCATACTCTTTATTTCTTTTAACATGATCGATGAATAAGTATAACCATAACGGCGTCCTTTCAAAATGAATTTCACTTTTAAATTTAAAGCATGTAATTACTTTTGTACAATCTTGTTATAATTTATAACTTTTGTTGTTCTATTTCGGAAGTACTTTCCCGACCTGATAGTCTCTTGAACCTTATGTTTTCCCATGATCATTGATGACTCTTAGTTAGTGATACATACACAGTTTCATAATGATAATTGGAGGCTAACGATATTGAGTCACTCTGATTGGTTTCATAAGGCCCTTTAGAGTCTATTTTGCATTGCACTTATATATATAGCTATTTTCTTACCGATTCGCGCTATAGTCGGCCGAGTATGGCACGTAGATATGCATCCAACTGCAGTTGGTTTTGATATTACCCGATCCCACATTTGGTCCAGGTACGATCGAGTCCTCATTGAGGCCGGGTATAATATATATGTATTATGACATGATTTGCCTCACAGAAAGGCTGGATATCACATTATTTGGCCCCACTAAGCGGCTTAATTTTTACAAACATGCATATTTTTTCATGATTGTGTCAGGTAGGCCCTCAGAGGCTTGTTATGAGTTTCAGATTGACTTATATACCCTTATCTCTTATGATATATCTTTTGTCTATATTGGTTATCTGCTTTATATATTTGGTACATCTTTCGTACTGATGTCTCTTCCGGGGACACTGTATTTCATGCCCGCATATACATATAGAGATGCAGATTATTCCCTCATAGTAGGACTCGACTCAGTTGGAGGTCATCACGCTTCATTCTCCCGGAGTTGTATAGTAAGTTGTTAGGTATGTCAGATATGTATATGGATATAGTTGGGTATGGCGGAGCCCTGTCCTGACCAGTTATTGTCAGTATACTCTTTAGAGGCTTGTAGATAATGTGTTATGTGTGATAATCGTGTGTGGACTTGTCGACCTCTTCAGTAGATTTATTACGCTTATGTCGGCTTTGTTATGTATATGTATGGTTAGGGCCTTTTCTGAGTGCAGGTGATTTGTCCTTATTCAGTTGAGTACATGTCAAAGGCCTCGTCGACCCTTGAATTAGCGTACATGTCACAAATATCCAGATCGGTATGCTCGAGCCTTTGGGCGTCGGGTACCTCCCTTCCAAGGTTTGGGGTGTGACAGTGGGGCTTGGTACTCAAGTCATTCAAAAGAAAAGAAGTTTCAAGTATCTCGGGTCTTTATCCAAGGGAATGTAGAGATTGACGATGATGTCACACATCGTATTGGTGCGGGGTGGATGAAATAAAGGCTTTAATCTAGAGTCTTATGTGATAAAAAATGCTACAAAAACTTAAAGGCAAGTTCTATAGAGTGGTGGTTGGATCAACTATGTTGTATGAGGTGGAGTGTTGGCTAGTCAAAAACTCTTACGTTCAAAAGATAAAAAGGTGCTGAAATGAGGATGTTGTGATAGATGTGTTGGCATACAAGGAAATATAGGACTAGAAATGATGATATCCGGGACAATATGGGAGTAGTCTCGGTGAAGGATAAGATGCGGAAAGCGAGATTGAGATGGTTCAGGCACGTACAGAGGAGAGACACAAATGCCCTAGTGCAGAGGTGTGAGAGGTTTGCTTTGGACGGTTTCAGGAGAGGTAGAGATAGGCTGAAGAAGTATTGAGGAGATGCGATTAGATGAGATATGGCGCAGGTGCATCTCACCGAGAACATGACCTTAGATAAGAGGTTGTAGAGGACACAAATTAGGGTAGAAGGTTAGTAGGTAGTTGAGTGTTGTTCTACTTACATTTTCATATAGTAGTCGTAGTATTATTTTTGTAGTTTCCTTGTCCATCGATTTATGCTATTTATTGTTTGTATTTCGATTATCGTATTACTTCGTGGTAGTTACGCCTCCTTTTTGTAGATAGTTTTACCATGCTTTTTGGTAGTATTTTTCCATAACTTGTTTGCACTGATTTGAGTTGCCTGTCCTTGGCCAAGGGTCTATTAGAAACAATTTATCTACCTTCCAAGGTAGTAGTAAGGTCTGCGCACACTTTACCCTTCCTAGACCCCACTTTATGAGATTTCACTTGGTATGTTGTTGTTGTTACATATAAAGATATTAGAAAATTACTATAGTTAATAATCTAAAATATTTGAAAACAATTAAGGTACGTTTGGTAGTGTATATAAGAATAGTGCTGAATAAGGTGTATTAGTAATGCTAATATTAGTAATGCTGGAATTAGTTATGCAAGCATTAATTATGCTAGGATTATTTCTTATCCATTGTTTGGTTTGATATATTAGAGTATTGCATAATTTCTATAAAAAAAATTATTTGTTTACAAAAATATCCTCCACATTCTTCAGCTTTATACACTATTATTATTACAACAATTTTACTCTCTTTAACGACTATTTTTATTGGAGCAGTTTTATTGCAACGTCCATTCATTTCTGTATAATTCAAGGTGAAATTTCTAGTATATGAGAATGAAAAGATCTATTACCATCCTAAAATGAAATTTTATCAATACGGCAAAAAAATGGATTAAATAAAAAAGAACAACATTATCCTCTAATGCTGAAGTGTTATATTTGACTGTATTGTTTCTCTTTAAAATGTCCCACGGGGCTTTTAATTTTAGCTTAGCACACTATAAGCTATCTAGCGAAGTTCTCTGACTTCTCTCTAGGATATTGTATGCTTCTTTTGATACGTTGCTGGCCAAACTTGGCACAAATTGATTCATTTTGATTGGACTTCCTTCAAATTTTTCATCGACCGAGATGCATGCAATTCAAAGGTAGATCATTAGTACAACCCATAAAAGAAAATGATAAAAAGAAAAGCATACATAAAACGATGATTTACGGAAAAAAGAGGTTCGTAGTTTGATTATTTTACGTGGAAGAGAGAAGAGAGAGTAGCGCCATCCGTAACAAAATACCGCAGAAATTGAAAAGGATTTGGAAGAGGTTTTGAGGGATTCTAGGGGTAATTATGTCTTTAAATATGATTACGCATGCATTAAAGTCCCTTGCATTACTAATATCATGGTTTGCTATGTATTAGTTATACATATGATAATATCAAATAGGGGGTATTACTAATATACTTGTATTAGTTATCCATATGTTAAAAAGTGTACAAGGTGTATAAGGTGAAAATCGGCACGACACGTGACATGGTTTGGATATGAAAATCGAATGAAGTAACAATGCTTTGCACCGGATGCGGGTTGCACCAGTGGTGAGTTCGGGTATCATAAGAAGATCGGTTGTCGGCCGAACCAGGTGACACCGGATAGCGACCGGACCTGGTAACATTGAATGGAAAATCAAAGGAGCTCAATGCCTACCCATTTCGGATATGGCGCCAGCCGTTACTATTTACTCATTAAGTGACCTTTTTTTATCATTTAATTGCATTTAATGAGGGAATGATTCTTATGCATAAATGCCTTGTATTGTTAGCTATAAAAGAAGTCCAATCTTCATGTTGGAATGACATCTCATTCTCATTACTGATATTTTTACTATTTTGTTGTAATCACAATTGTTAAAGCTCTCACAGTTGGCTCGATCCCGAAGCAAATTAGCTTAGGATCGAAACAAACTGGTCAAGTCATTTCAATCAAGTTCATCATATTCCAGACTAATTTACTTGCTTGTTATTTTCATTTGCTTATTTACTATTAATTGTTTTTTACTCTTTATTGCAAATCAATTCATGTATCCTTAAAACCACTATCGAGCCTGCTCTAAGGTGAATCTCCACACATTCCACTTTATGTGCTCTGTATTTAGCACTATCCGGGCCACCTCGGCCTCTATATCGGCCAGAGCTTGGTCTCGTTAAGCCAAGGCTTGAGCAAGTTGGGCCGAGGTTTCGGCATTCCTTTGGTTAGAGGCCTCAAGCTCATTTCTCATCCCTTCGGTGGTTTGAGATTGTTGGTTGGCATGATCTTAAGTCACCTTCAAAGCAGTCTATTTGGAAATTCTCTTTGAATTAACCTCAACAAGTTTGATGTTGAGGCGATTGATCTCAGAATTAAGAAAATATGCTCGATCCTTGAGCTTTAAGGTTATGGCCTGGACATTGTCATAGAGTTCCTTATTTTCCTCGTCCAAGACTTTTTTCTCATTAGTAAGCTCGAGGTCATTCACAGCTCGGAGGTAGTCGCCTTTTACTCAGTCCGGTTCAAACTTGATAGCGGGCAAATCATCAGTTTGCTGCAATTGAGCCTATTTCTGTTGGAGAAGCCATTTGAGGTGCTGAATCTCTTCGTCTTGGGTGTCTAGCTGCCCTTTGAGGTGTTCATTTTCATCCATACATCGAATGAAGCCCTCACTAACTAGAATGGATGACTGCAAAGATATGACCAAATCGAGGTTAGAGTATAAAAGAAGAAAGATAAGTATACAACTTAAAGTAAGAAAATGTGATATGTACTCAGTTTGATGCATGCATTACCTCATTAAAGAGGCATTGTCATAAGACATTCTTCGTTTTCTTCCTGTCGGACTCCGATATCAGGGGTGTCACGCCCCGAATCATAACCTGGGCAAAACACGACACTCGGTGCCTAACTTCATGTGACCGAGTGAATCACATGACTTGCTAAATCAACATGGGCATCAAAACATATTATAGTGATGATTTAAAACATGTAAAACATAATACTGAAAATACGATTGCGGAATAATTTGAAAACATAATAAGTCTTAATACTGAATATTTAACATAATATACTAAACTAGCTTATGAAACCTCTGAACATACTCTGACTGCTAAAACTGTTTACCATGATAAGACCCTGACATACCTCTGTTGTAAAACATAACATGAACATAACTAAACTAACACCCCGAATGAAATAGGGCTCACCAATAGCTGGTACTGATGGAATTCTAGCGAACTGATCTGTCGTCCTAAAACTCAATACCTGCACCGTGAAGTTCAAGCCCTGGGAAAAATGGACATAAGTACATTTGAATTGTACTATATGTAAAGCAACTGAAAGAATAAGCAGAACTATGAAATGATAGGAACATGGAACTAAAACTGAACAATGAACATGAACATAAACATGATCTGACATAAGTATAATAACATATGTAAAATCTATATAATTGTATATCTGTAAATATGTATATATGTGGAGAGAGCATTAGTATAACCGACATAAAACTACCACGCTGAAACGTGGAATCTGATCTCTGCCCGATCAGCTAAGTCATTTCGTACCTTGCCGGGGTACGAGACATGAACATGACATGAGTAGATCCAATAACCAGCAATTGGTAACATCAAGGTATTGTCCTAACTGGGCGGAGCGATCCTTATTCTACTATGACAAACGTAGTTTCAGGCTGTCTGAGCCTTCTCGATAATCTGTGCAACTCCCATAATATGTACTTGAATATAGTTGACTTTTAAGTCCATCAATTTTATAAAAATAACTTGTAAAGTATGATTCATGATTATAATTTAGCATATAAATAAATATATAATATAACTTATGTAAAACATGAAAATATGTATAATTTCATGAAATTGAGTAGTAATGGTTCATGACTCTTATTTAAGAACCCATGGAATTTAAGGTTATGGGTATTCATGGATTACGTACGGATTTCCAATAACCATAATGGAATATAAAAATACAATAACGAATTAGTAATACAATATGGTATATCATGATACATGTAGTTTAGGGTTACATGAACTTGGAATAAAAACCCTAAGTTATTGAAATTTGTGGTTCTATAGAAAAATGTGGCGTGGGGAAGAACAATGATGTTCCTACACATGAATAGAATCTCTACATACTTTATTCGCTCCAAAACTTGAAGAAAATGTCTGAACTTTTGAAGAACAAACCCAAAGCTTTGAACTTGAAACCTTGAGAAGAGTTTTTCACTGTTTTTTGTAGCTATTGTTCATAGCTCAAACCACACTGCTCTGGACATCCAAATTAGATCTTCACCATTCACATTTAATACCTATATGTTTTTACCACTCAGTTAAAATTTAGACTCGATCCAACGGTTAAATTATCCGAAAACCCCAAAGGAAGATGGATGGTCAGAGGGAAAATCTATAGCAAAATCACTAGGGTTTTGCGTTTGATAGAGAATGAGTAAGGGACTTACTTTGTTTAAGATATCCCAAAGCTTCATTTCAAATTCAACCTTGAATGGATTTTTCTCAAATCTAGCCATTTCAAATAATGATTCGTTGTTAATCTAGTTTTAACTTAATATAATTGACATAGGAATTTGAATAAGAACTTAACTTAGGTGTTTGGTAGCCGTTCTGGTTGAAAATTCTCACATAAAATAATTTAGGGTTGTATTTATATGTTACCATAAAGGCTTGGGCTTTAAAACCTAATCCTCTAAGAATCGAATTTTCTATTTTACACATCCTCAGTACATCGGCCATAACCTTTTGTACAGACCTCCGTTTGACGTGGGCCTTATATGGATGGAAAGGTTTTTCAAATAGCTACAAATTTCATGAAGGAAATTTTCCAAATTCCTTATAAATTTATCCGTAAACTCAGTTTAAGTGAGGTCTACTGCAAACTCACTTGAAAATATGCTCCTTAGAGTAGCTTCCAACTCTAAATTTTCCTAATACCCTTTTATGCCTTGATTAGTTTTCAAAATACTTCATACAATCCTTATCTTAGTTCCATCATGTTACCATTGTATGGTTCAAACCATAGCCCGAAGGTACGAGGTGTTATAATATCTCTCTCTTGGGATCATTCATCCTCGAATAATGGTTCATGGTTAGGAGTATGACTATCTCTTGAATTTTATAAAACTTTCAGCAGGATTTTTTCTGTAAATAGGACTATCACAACATCTCTCAAACACCTGCCAACTAACCAGAGTATCTTAATACGCATGACATGACATAACATGTTAATTAAAATACGGGCATGACTAACATGAATACTGAGTTGGCATGAACACATCGATATTGAACTGAATGAATACTATAAATGAGATTTGGAAAAGAATTTGTAGGCACAAATGACATGAGTACTGGAACATAGGCATGAACATGACATGATTACATGGACGTGAGGAGCATGCCATGGGATATGAATGCATGAAGACTGGCTGACATGGATACATGAGTGCTAAACTGACATGATATATGAATACATATAAACATGGATATCATAACATGATAATTGATTGCTGAAAATATGAATGTTATAACATAAGATCTGAATGTTGAGCGGCGATGGGACCTGAACACTGAACTGACTTGAGGTCAGAATACTTAAGGTAGTTACCCTGACATTTTCTGTTTGTCCATCAACAAGTGTGGATATTTGAGCTTCATGTCCTCTTTGGCTTCCCATGTAGCCTCCTTCAAATTTTGGTTCCTTTACAACACTTTCAAAGGAGCGACTTTCTTAGTCCTCAACTTGCGAACTTGACGATCTTTCGTAAGATCCTGTATGGTCTGATATATTTGGGACTAACTTTCATTTCTTCTCAAATCACATGACGCCTTTCATAGGCAAAACTCTCTAGAAACACCCTATTGTTAACATGAAACTCTGATTCTGCACTATACATTCGCATAGGTGTAACATCCCGTACTTTCGGGTCATAGTTTGAATCGCTAAGCGTAAGTAAATCACTAGGCGTATGTAAATAGACCAGAGCGTTAGGAAAATTTATGTTATATTTACGTATGCTAATAAAGAGCTTGTCATATAAAATGATTAAACCCCGAAATAATTTTGAACGTAAGAAGTGTGACGACGGGGATCAGAAATAAATTTGGTGTGTGCATGAAGAGGTTATGAACTAGTGTCATATTATAAAATTATGACATTAAGGATATGAAGGTCTTATAAGTTATCAAGATTTAAGTGAATTGGGATCACGAAATTAATTGTGTGTATAATTGAGGGGAGGGGACAAAAGTTAGTGGTGCATTTACGTGTAAGATGCAGTTAAATGACATAAGTGAACAAAGGAATCCATTCGGTGCATGCAAATTAAGGTGGCAACTCGTGAGTTTACTAGTGGGAGACATCATAATGGATTCATTTTGTTTTCAATTAGGATGTTATATATTGGTTTTGAGAAGTCTGTTAAAGACAAAAGTGGTGAGCAACATTGTACAAATTAAGAGGTATACATAGTACATCACACTTCATTAAGTTTTAAGTAGAAAATCGGGAAACATTAGCAAAGACCTCTCCAAATTCCACTTTTTTTGTAACCTAGGCAATACGTTTCAATTTTGGTTCTGATTTGAAAAAAAAGTACGAAGCAATGGAGAATTAGGACCAAAGGCAGCAACCTTGCTCGAGAAAAATAAAAGACAAGGCTGGTTCTGTTATTAAGCGAGGTATGTTAAGGCAAATTATTTCTTCCTTTTGGCATGTTCCATGAACGAAACGTAATCGTGATATTGTTCCATAAATTGTTTTACTCTTAGAAGTTAAGAATATTCGTGTTATTGATTCCTATGTTAAAAGCATGTCTAAATATGTTTCTAAGTCCTTATTGAGGCATACAGAAAAGATGTTGATATTTACAGCGTTAGCTGAAGGTACAAGGATATTGTGTCACCTAGGATGTGCTATTAGTATTCATGCATTTTCATTTGCATTGCATTCATATTTTATCCAAGACCGTATATTGGGGACGGGAAACGCATACCACCTGATCAGCTATGATATGATAATGATAAAGCCTATGTGGCTTAATGAAGGAAGATGCATGATTAAGGGCCAATATATATATATATATATATATATATATATATATATATATATATATATATGATTGGGAGGAAGATGCCCTTGTGTGGTCAGTATATATGTATTTACCGCATTATGCATGACATTTAGACATATTATGCCCACAGAGGCCGACATGAAATGATGCCCACAGAGGCTGTTATGGTAAGGAAGATGCCCAATGGGGCCGATGTATACGTATACAGCATTGTACATGACATTTAGGCATATGTATTAGGACCCTCGGAGATATGTACTATTGGTCTGTTGTTCATGTTTCAGTTGTTGTTATATCCCTGTTATGCTATTGTTCATGTCTGACATACTCAGTACATCAGTCGTACTGACGTTCCTTTTGTCGGGGGACGCTGCGTTTCATGCCTGCAGGTTCAGTTAAAGAAGGTGACGGTTCACACTAGTAGGTTGTTGGTTCAACTGATATTGGAGCACTCTATTTGTTTTAGAGTTGCAGTTGGTCGTGATATAGTATTTTTGCGTCTGCATATGGGTGTGGCGGGGTCATGTCTCGTCCTTGTGATGTCATGTATTCTTTAGAGGCTTGTAGACAAGTGTCCTATGGTTAGTTGTCATATGTGGCCTTGTCGGCCTTGGTATGGGTATGTATATAAGATGGTTACCCGATTTTTCATAATTTTTTTTCGGCTTAGTCCGTAATTAATTACGATTAGATGTTAATTGTACGAATGGCGGTACCTGGCGGGTGGGGTCCGGGTGCCCAGCGCGGTCCTCCGGTTTGGGTCGTGACAATAGGACTCTTGCAACTCTTAGCCATTTTCACACGCTGCTGAATTAACTTGACTTTCTCCATATCCTGATGGACCAAGTTTGGTCCTAACAACTCTGCTTCACCAACTTCGAACCAACCAATTGGCGATCTACACCTTCGCCGATACAAAGCTTCAAATGGTGCCATCTTGATACTAGCATGATAACTGTTATTATAAGCAAATTCAATGAGAGGCAAATGATCATCCTAATTACCTTTAAAATTTAGGACACATGCTCTTAACATATCTTCGAGTGTCTGGATTGTGCGATCTGCCTGACATTTGTTTGAGGATGAAAAACTGTACTGAGATGGTATCCAATCTCTTCTAAAAAGACTTCAAAGAAATTTTGCTTAGAACTGGGAACCTCGAACTGATCCAATGGACATTGGAGTCCCATGGAATCTAGAACTTTCATGAATATATAACTTGGCATAATTCAACTGTACATTTTTTGGGGTAAACACAAGATATTAATAATACACAGAGATAATGCAAGCATTATTTTTTCTCTAATACCTACTGCCAAACAAACCCTTATAATCAAGAAATATTCTTTATCTTTCTAAATAATAGTAATGACGCATAAAAATGAAATAAATTACGTAAATAATAGTAATAGCAAGAATTTTCATCTCGATGCAGTTTGCCCCTTTCGCCCACCTTTCCTCGAATGCCACGAATGTCGGCATTTGCCCAAAATTATGTATAAGCGTTTTGCAAGGGACAAATAGTAAAAAATGGTTTTAATTGGCCCATGCAGGTCTTGAACCTGCGACCTTCGCGTTATTAGCACGACGCTCTAACCAACTGAGCTAATGGGCCTTTGTTGTTTTGATCAATGTTATAGATAACTCGTGTGTTTCAAAACTAATGGAGTATTAGAGCAAGTCAAGAGCAGTTCACACAATCTTCTAGCTTTACAAAGACAGATGTTCTGAAGCTCCTCTCTCTCTTGATTTTCTTCCCGATAAATCCTATAGCTAATTTTCCCTTCTTTAGATCCATGTAAGGCTACATTGTTGTATTAATTTTCATTCATTAAAATAATAGGCTTGTCGTATTAAGTATTTGTTAGTTCATCATCTTTCATTGAAGTGTTTATAATTGGTAATCAAGATTAAGGTATGATTTCGAAGCTTAGTTAAAATTCAAGTTTATCTCATGTTTAAGGGGTTAATTTCACGTACTAACACTAAAATTTCCTCACTGTAATAGTAAAGTCATAGTATTACTATTTTTTCATGTTAGAATAATTGAACTATGTGTAAATTACTCAAAAAATATAAATAACTGGAACGTTAATCTTCTCGTTATAACATGTTACTTGCATATACCACTAACTGATGTGGTCCAGCAGATGAGGTTGCTCCTCCTTTAACTCAGGTCTGGTCAGTGGGCCGGGCTCGGGTCTGGGTCGGGGCGGTGTCGCGCCCGTTTTTAACCCGCGGGGGTCAAAGCGGTGTGCAACATATCGGGTGATTCCTGGGTATTGAATTAAGGAGTCGCCACCTAATTATTTTACGGTGAATTAGGACACCTGAATATTAACTAAATGCTGCAATGTAACTCCAATTTTAAAGTCTGCGAAACTAATGAGATTCTAGGTAAGGGTTCTTTATTATCCTAAAGGGAAGGGGTTAGACATCCTTTAAGATCCGCTAACTTGCGGTTATCCGATCAAACTCAGGTTAATATTATACTAAGGAAAATGCATGTTTAAAGTATAAAGTTAAAAAGATGTTTGCAAATAATTAATAAAAGGGATGCATGTTGTACAAGTATTCATTTGTATGATATTAAGAAAATACATGTAAAGTGGAAAAAGTCCGCATTTGTGATAATTAATAGTAAGGAGAAAAATGAATTACTTATAATGCCAAAGAAGTAATTTTGGAAATCATTTTGAGTTGTACAATTAATAAAGTGAACAGAAGATGATCATAGTTGTTTTGAAAAATTTAAATATGCATGACGAGCCTAAAAATAAATAAACTAGAGGAGGGTTTCTAAGTTTGAATTAACAGAGCCTACAAGTAAATAAGCTAGCGACGGGTTTTCATTCTTAAACTACCCTATGAATTAATTCTAAGTCTACCTATTCTAAGCATTTCAATAATTACAAGTGCAATAAATAATATTACAATACAGAGCAAGATAAAGCTGAATTAAAGAAAGTAAAAAAAATAACAAAATAAGTAATCTCCGAGGAGTATTTTGCCTTCGTTGAATTTGTTCCTTGCAAGCTGTTAAGAACAAACGGTTAGAAATAATTAAATATAAATAACTTCGAATCCGTATCCAAAACAGTAAATGTTTTGATTACGGAGGGCTCAAACTTAAATTTTGAAAAAAGACCATTCCAATCACGTCGTGGCTGCAAACATATAACTTGGTGGTCATTTTAATTGCCTCGTCTACTACACATGTTGGTCTCTCGGGTGAAATAAAAAAAAGATTTAAGTCTCATCCTTGCCCTGAAGTTATATTTCCGTCTTTCCAACTGTGGAGGCCTCAAAAATCGATGGATATTTTCATCGGCCAAGTGTAGTATTTGTTCAGATCAGTAAATCAGTAAGACATCCGTGCACGGATGTTTAAATGCCAAAATCAGTAAACTGAAACAGAGGTAACTTTCGAAGGGACGCGGCCTCAAATTCAATTTCATTGGCCCAAGTGTAGTATTTTGTTCGAGTCAGTAGACTTTTCAGAAATATTGCGACTATCCGAAGCAGCTGTTTTCAGCCGAGAAACAGCAGCAATTGAGTTCAAAAAATACCGCAGCAGTGGGCTTGAAACACATCAGTGGGCTGTCCGAAACAGTCTTAAAGCAACTGTTTTCAGCCAAGAAAATAGCAGCAATTTGGGCTAAAAATACAGCAGAGATAAACATCAAATATGCTCAAAAGTGCAGCAATAATTTGACCAGAATGCTGTAATAATTAGCTCAAAAGTGGCAACAATTAAGCCCTTTTAGAAGCTTCAGAAGCAGCAACTGTTTTGCCCCCCAGAAAGGGGCACCGAAGAGCAGCAACAATCGGTTCAAGATGCAGCAGCCATCTGCCTCAGAATGCAGCAATTTAATCCCAAAAATGCAATAACCAGCAAACCGAAAGATAGCGATAGCAAGCCAAACGTAGCAACAGTTTTGAAGTCTTAAGTTGCAACAACAATTGGCCTTGCAGATGCAGGGATGATCTCAAAATGCCAACAGTCATCTACTTTGCAGTGCACCAACAACAAGTAGCAACAGTCCAATATTACAGACAAGTATATCCAGTGAGCCTAACAACCAAGCACAACAGTAGATACAACAAGCTCGTTGAAGCATCACACGGTTATTTGATATTTGAAACTCCCCCGGGTTATGCAAAGAAAGGAGGGGTGAAGAATGAGTATCCAACAACCAAAGTTTGTCAAAAGCAATGATAAAGCACATATGAGGCATTTCCACTTTCTTGAATGAG
This sequence comes from Anisodus acutangulus, assembly GCA_029783415.1. Classification (NCBI taxonomy): domain Eukaryota; kingdom Viridiplantae; phylum Streptophyta; class Magnoliopsida; order Solanales; family Solanaceae; genus Anisodus; species Anisodus acutangulus. Next base: position 45,987,108 of record CM056490.1, read on the forward strand.
GATCATAACTTTCTCAAGTAATAAATGAATTATTATATCAGATACATGTTAGGATATCCAAAGGAGTGGGTGAGCACACAAAATAACTTCATGTCACAACAAAGTGTCCAAATTTCACAAACAAAGACATGGACTTTAATGTTAAGAATATAAGAAGAGCTTGAACTAAGAGTATATTTGAAGTAATCAATCCTTTGGGATGCAGGGCATGACACCAGATAACTTGAGAGGTTTGTATTCTAATAGGGATGCAATTCAGATTTAATAGAAAAGGCAAGGTACAGTCAATCCTATAGACATGTGGGCATAGAAATGAACAAGTAACCAATCCAAAGAGGCAATTTCAGATATCTAAAGCTAAACTAAGCATACATAATTGCATTCAGACTATGTATTGGAAATAATGACACTTCAAAACAAGTTCAGTATGGTCAAGATGATTGTCAAGCAGATCCTAAGTCAAATCATTATCATACCATAGTTAACCAACAAACTGGACACTTATCAGGATGATGAACTACTAAGCAAGCATTGAGACATCATATCATGCTAAACACATATACATCATAATCTCTACTAAGCAAGTGTTGAGACAGCCTACACGTCACATAATTCCCAACACATCATGCATAGGCATAAATGGTCAAATAAACAAGTTAACATAACACAACATTCCACATTCTTTTAACCAAAAATGCATATGATATACGAAGGATATATGATATGCCCAGAGATACACGAGGATATACAATCTTAGTATACACTAGATATATACCTAGACTTTTATACCTTATATACCCTGAGGTATATCATTGTATACTTAACAAAGCGGGTAGAAGAGATAAAACAAAGCTTGCCCAAATATAAACATGTTTTAAATATCACCATGAAAGGGAAATGCTTACATATTTGGGTCCAGATAGCACAATAACAGGCTAGGCATGGTCATATTTAGCTTAGAATAATGCTAACTGGCATAGCAAATACTGAGAGGTATATATTAACTAAACACAATTTCTAAAGGGGTTAACATGCTTCTCAGATCCCATTACAACAACAAATTAAAACAACTTATTCAAATATACAAATTTCAGACCACATTTTGAACATCCTATTAGCTAAACAACCTAAGATTAGTTTAAGACACATTTGTAATTAACATGCTAATTGCTTCAAAGTCATTTGAACAGACCACACATGATTAAACAAATCTAAAACTAGGTGTTTAAACTAACTGGACAACTTGTATATGCATAGAGTCAGCTTTAAACTAACATGTTAGGTATCTATTCACCTAAACACACATAAACAACCAATAATTAAGAACAAAATCAACTAAAGATGCCATTCTAAAATATGAGCAGCCTGGTAACAAGTTATATGACCTCTAATATTCATACATTGTTGTATGACCTTAAATCAATATGTTGAGTATTCAACACATCAATAACCTGTTGGGATTCTATGGTACTTTATAAAGCAGTACGGGAAGTAATAACTATTACAAATGTTCGAAAGGATAAATAAATGATCAATCTTCAAAACTGCCGCATGTGTGTTGTGTCTTGAATCTTGATCACCTTGCAAAGCCAATGTTGAGAACTGCCGCAAGTTTGTTGTGTTTTGAATGTTGATATCCTGAAATCAAGAAACAACTAAATCTGGATGGTTATAACGTTGTGTGTTGAGTCGAGGATAGCCCTCTATACTTAAGACAAGATTGCCCCGTATATATGCTTTTACGTTAGCGGGCAATAGTCTCCCAAGATAAAACAACACTTTAATCTCAACGCTACAAAGCCAATAGGTTGAGTCTGGCGAAGAAAACAAATATGACTTGACTTGCTGAAGATATGGAATAGGAAGGAAGAGTTTATGTCTACTCTTCTCTTTTGTCTCTGTGTATATAGTGTGTCTCTGTAGTGTATATCTTATGTATACGTGAGGGTTTGGTCACTGTTTTTCAGCCACTTTGTTTCTTTGAATTTCAGTCAACTGTTTTGCTGAATTTTCAGCCACTTTGTGCTGAAAATCTTTGTTTTGTGGCTGTTTCGGCTGTTTTACTTTGTTTTCAGCATTTTTCTGTAGTCCAAAATTGAGCCAACAACTGCTCAATATATAGCATGCAAGAGGGGCTGTCCAACTGCCAAAACAAGGCTGTAATGGCCATTAAGAGAGGCCATTAAAACAGCCAAGTAATGGCTGGTTAATGCTCCAAAACGCAGTCCAACGGTAGGCAGAAAAAGTCTCCAGAAATTCTGGGGACCAAACTGTACATATGAAATAATTCTGGTCTAAACTGTATATGAAACTTTAGGGATCAAACTGTACATCTGGCAGAGTTCTCTGGTCCAAAAAGATAATATTAGACAGCCCCACAGCCGTGACCCGTGACCCGTGACCCGTGACCCGTGACCCGTGAACCCGTGAACCCGTGAACCCGGAATCGGACGGGATGGGCGGGCGGCGGCGGCGCGCGTGTGAGCTTAGCCTTGAACCCAAGCACATCTAGGTCTTCCCTCCTTTAAACACATGGGATACCCCTTGGGGTCTCAAACCCTTTACCAATTAGAGACTTATATAGAGAACAATTCTTCCTATTCCCACCGATGTGGTAGATTTGTCCCACACCACATTTCCATGTCTCAAACACCTTACTTCGTGGACCAATATCTCTTTCATTTCTCAACGAAATTAGACGATTCTTGGCCCTACGGTCATCTACTCACTTCGTAGATCATGCACGTGCGAAGAGACAAGGTCTCCAACATGCGAAACACTAGTGTTTAATTCATCAAAGATGGGTGGACGCATCTCCCCGCCAAAGGCTAATTTCCAACATAACCTTCAATATGAACTCTAACAGTGCCTAAGCATACTGAATATCCATATAATGAGCACAAATAACCATGACAACATATAACTCAATCTGCTGAATCTTATTCAAACAATCATCAGATTTTAATTAGACATATTTAACAATGAGTCAAATGAGCATAAATTAAACCTAAAATAGCTAAACATGATTAATAATTAACATAACAGATTCTAACATCAACCGTAATCTAATTAATCATGATGAACATTATTCCAATAGTCATAAGCAAGCCAATAAATCATGATTAAATATGCTTAACAGTTGAACTAAAGATCATAAACAACCATTAATATCTATTAAACATTCTCAATGCTTAGTCTAATGCACATAAACAAACCGTAACCTAATAAAATATAACTAATAATTAACTCTAACAGACGCCAACATCAACCAAACATGTTTTATAAACACTCAAACACGCAATATAAATTATATTAAGTTTAATTAAGCACAAAATTAAAAGGGAAGTTGTGTTTACGGACCTTCTCCGGATAGCGAACCGAGGCGTCGTTTTGAATCGTACAATCCGCCCGAAAATGTTTAGAATTCTGATTTTTTTTTTTTTTTGGATTTTTTATTCTGATTTTCTCTGAAACAGAATTCTGTTTTTGTAAGTGTTTCTGAAATTTTGACCCAACCGAAAGTGACCCGACCTGACCCGGAATCAAATCAAACAGGAATTGAGCGAAAATATGAGGAATGCAATGGAATTTTCAGATTGCAAAATTGAAGGCTAAAAGTAGTGTTTCGGATTCGTAAAATCTAAGAACAAAAGGGGTATTTTCGGATTTGGGGAATTAAGGAATAAAAGAGGTGATTCTTAACCAAAATTAAGAACAAAGAAACTTGAATTTGTAATATTCAAACCCAAACTGGAAATCTGAATTTTTGACCCAGTTTTCGATTTGACTCGGCCGACCCGGCATGGAACCCGAAACAAAACAGTGGAAAAATAGCAAAATTTCAGATTTTTCAACACAAAAAAAAAACAATAATTTCGAAATCCTTATGATGAAGAACACATGCAAAAGAAAGAAGAAATGCTCTTAAGAAGATTTCGGATTTTTAGTGAAGAACAACACAAACACAATACAATACAACCTTTAAGAAGATTTCGGATTATTAAACTTCAATTTTCGGACCTAAAAACGACCCGAAAACCCCCAGATCCGACCCCCCAAAATAGTGAGCAAAGGGGGGGGGGAGGGGTTTATAGATACTCACCCCAACGTTCACCCCCCATACCCCTTACAAAAACGAATTCGAATTTTAAAATTAAGGGGGAGACAAAATATGATTTTTGGGGCGAATTCTTGGGGCACGTGTTGGTGAGGTGATGGATTTGGCGGTGTCAGGGTAGGGTGGTGGCAGTGGTGAGGTGACGGGGTAGGGGTGCGGTGACGTGGGAGAGGGGGGGTTAGGAGCGTAGGGTGTGCGACTGATGGGGGTTGAAGAGAAAGGGAGTATGTAGGGTTTGTTGGTTTGGTGTTAGGGAATAAAATGGGAGTTTGGTTGAAAAAGGGTGTTGGGCGGTTTAGGGGTGGCCGGTTGGGCTTGGTAGAGGGGGTGGCCGATTGGGCTTGGTAAAGGAGTTTTGGGTGGGCCGAAAATAAAAGGGGGAGTTGAATTGTTGGGTCGGATATGCAGAAAATGGGGGTGGACAATTGGGTTGCCCCCATTTTAAGTTGGGTGTTGGTTTTGGGGGTAAAGGAAAGAAGGGGAATGGGTTTAGGCCGACCGAATTAGGCTGCGGGTAGGGGATAAGTGGGGTGATCGGTTGGGCTTGGGCAAAATGGGTTTTTTTAGTGAAATTAATTTGGGTAGAAATTGTTTTGGGTTGGGAAATAAAAAGTGGGTTAAAAATAAGAGAGAGTTTATTATAAAAAGATGTAAATTATTTAAAATAACATAACGATGTGATAATAAAAAAATATAACATTTGCGAAATGATTAATCCTTGATAAAAAGCGGTGTCATTTTACGAAAAAATAAAAAATGCATAGAATATTACGGTAAAAAAATGATTATGATATTAAAGGCAAATGATAGTAAAAATACGCATAATAATAATAATAATAAATAATGATATTGAAAATAGACGACGGTATTAAAAGGCTTATAAATATATATATATATATATATATATAAAATTGCAAAAAAAATAAAATCGAAAAAGATGGGACAAAATTGGGTGTCAACAGGCGGGACGGGCGAAGGAGGCGGGGTCGGATCTGCCGGGGTTGGGTTTGGCGGGACTTGCTAAAGTCCCGTCCCGATCCCGTCGGGATCGGGGCGGGTTCCGGTGGGTTTTCCTTTTTTTTTTAAATAACATATGTATAAAAAAACTCAATAAACAAGACAAGATAGAGTAATAAAAACATCTCAATGCTGTTTTTGTGCCTCTTATACTATTTAATAGACATATGATTTTTTTGTAATACAAATAAAATTGTCTAAATTGCAACTTTGTGTCCAAAAGTTGCAAATTACATAATAAAATTACAATTAAAAAAATTACATTCTCAAAAAAACATGTTATAATTGCTTGATAATTTCTTGTGGTTCTTCGGTTGGAATTGGTATTTCTTGGTCAAATTGATCCATGTCGCTTCCACTACCTTCGGATAAGATTTCGTTGTAGTTTTCGTCTTCTTCTTCGTTGATCTCCGGTTGACCGCACCTTCTCCGCTCCGCTCGTATCCAATCTCTGAATAATACTGCAATTTCCAAGCTGTCTCATGCTATTGAGTGTATGTGGTCTCCTATTTGATATATGCCGGCAGAAAAAATGCTTTCAGACGCAGTTGATGATGCTTGAATGTTCAAAACATCTCGGGCCATCATTGAAAGTGTCGGAAATGTCTTCTCATTCCCCCTCCAATATTTCAGCAAGTCTTCATGTTCATCTTCATTGATAACTTCTTGGTATGGTACAGAACCCTGCAAAACAAAAATATCCAACTCGCTAATTTGGTTAGTAGCGGTACGGCCGTACATTCTATTTCTAAGGCTTTCAATACTAGCCGCAGAAACATCATGTCTTTTGTGAGGTTGTGTTGAAGATGAAGAAGATGGTATGGAAACTGATAAGTTACTAGCATTTTCTTGTTGGTAAAACCTATATTTTTTTTCTTTGGTCTTCTACGCTAGACAACACTTCTTCTTTAGTTTGTTCAATAGGTGGTGGGTGATTTAGATGTTTGGGTCTTGGAGATGGTAGTACTTCTATACAATCGTAAATAGTTTCAATTAGTGATTTAGTACCGTCTATTTTAATAGTCGGATTTAATAAATCACCAAATAATATAAATAGTGGAAATATGAATAAAATATATTTTTATTTTGATAAATATTTTTTTAATATCTGCCATATAAGCTGGGTTTTCCATATATTTTACTAAATAATAAAAATATTAGAGTTATATAAAACAACATAGTTGAAATAGTAGGATAATATATCGGAAAATACTTTTGTTGCTTCAAAACATTTCTCTAAAAATACAATAAGTTCGTAAATTTTCACCCAATCACTAACTACAACCATATCAGCTGAATTTTGATTATGAGAGTTAAAAAATAAAGTTATAGGTTTTCTATAGTCATAAGCAACAAGTAGTTGCTCGTATAAAGAATTCCACCTAGTGGATACTTCTTCTGTAATTTTTCTATAAGGTAGTCCACAATCGTGACAAATTTTTTTACATTCTTTTCTTCGTTGTACTCTATTACTTTTAAAAATAAAGTTTATAGTAAATTGTATTTTACTAAAAATGTCTTGAAAAAGTTATAGACCATCCTTTACAATTAAGTTATATATATGACACGCGCATTTTATATGAAAATGATATGGAAAAGATGGAGTTAAACTATTTTTTAAAATTGTAATAGTGTAATTGTTAGAAGAAGCGTTATCTAATGTAATAGTCATAATTTTATCGGTTATTCCATAATAATGGCACACTTGATAAATATTATCTGCAATAAAAGTACCAATGTGCCTATCATCTATATATCTATACGCTAAGATACGTTTTTGCATAGACCATTTATAATCTATCCAATGACAAGTTACCGTTAAATAATCATGGTTGTTAGTACTACGACCTATATCAGACGCGATAGATACTTTGCCATTAAAATGATATAATGAATAACGTAAATATTGTTGGTATTCATGTGCGAATTTAAATACATCTCTCTTAACAGTTGATCTAGGAAAATCGTTAAAAGCGGGATTATATATATCTCTAATGTAATGAATAAAACCGAGAGATGAAGGAAATGAAAAAGGCAAACCCTCCACATCAACTAATTTTGATATTGCTTTCCTATCTCTATGTTTATTGTATTTATGGCCTACAATTCCCCCGTCATAGGGTTAATTTGACCCTGTACTTGGTCCGGGACAGTATCAGTATGTGAACCTTATCCCGATGGAGCGGGCGTTTGCGCACCCAGTTTTGAAGCCTGATATTGGGCATACCTAGCTGGATGAGCACTTACTACGTGTCTAATTAAACCCCCCGTCCCACCGTGACCTTTTTCAGTTTTAAATTTTAAAACATTTTTACAAATTTTACATCTAGATACTTGATTCTCTACGTCCCTATCAAAAAATATCCATGCATCTGATTTTAATGGTCGGTTTGCTGGACCTCGTCTCATACTAGGGGGAATATGAGGCATTTCAGTTGAAGGTGCACTAGTGGGTGTGTTGTCATCAACATTAGTGGGTGTATCATCTAGATCATCGTCTAAATTAAAGTCATCTTGAGTTCCAGAAAATAGCTCCTCGTCTAAATCTAATGATATTGTAGGAAAATGTTGAGTATTAACAAAATCATCCTGTGTAGGAATAAGATGACTAGAAGAAGTACCCTTGCCCTGGTTGCCCCTACTAGAAGAAGCACACTTACCCTTACCCTTAAACATACCTCTTAATCCTTCCATTTTAATTATGATAATAAATAATTAAAGATAATAAAATTAAGTGCGCTAAATAAAATAAACAGACAATAATAATTTAATGAAGGAACGAATGTACCAAACGCTGACGTAACGTCGACGTGTAATCGAGAGGTTGAAAATTGAAACTTTGCTCGATAGAAGATCCTCAAGCTAGTTGCCAACTTCACTCCCAATTCCTAAATGAATAAATAAAATTGAATATTTAGTAAACAATGTCGACTTGTAGAGAGATATATTGAGAGGTTAGAGAGATTGTAGGAAGATTTGTGAGAAAGATGAAGAGAAAATGAGTTATTTATAGTTGAAAAATTGAGTTAAAGTGTAAATATAATAACTTATGGGTTAAAAATAAATATTAAGGGGTAGGGGGGTTAGGGGAGGGGGGAGGCCAAAAATGGTCGTTGCCCAACGGCCAAAATCTAAAATGGTTGTTGGTGCAACAATTATATTTGTAAAGGAGGGACTATGGACGGGATCGGGACGGGCTCGGGGCGAGCTCGGGTCTGGCGGGCTCGGGACGGGTCGGAACGAGACATTGTCCCGTCCCTGTTCGAGTCCCGCTACCGAATTTTTTTATTTTTTTTTACTAATCGGGGTCGGGGCGGGCTTGGGACGGGGTCGGGGCGGGGTCAGGCCGTCCCGGCCCACTGGCCAACCTTACTTTAACCAGAGGTTTTGGGTTCGAGCTCTGGGTATAAAAAAATCTTTGGTAAAGAGCGCTTCCCCTAATGGGCTTTACGCGGCGCGAATCCGAATATTTTTTGGTCCAAAGCGGATATCGAATACCGAATGGAAAATTAAAAAAAATGTCACTTGCATATCAATACTTTGTCACTCTAGATTTCACGTCAAAAACCTTTAAAAAAATCGGTGTAAAAACTTTGACTACCTATATTTTAAAAAAAATTAATTTTAAAAATGAAACAAGAAAGAAAATAATTGCTATACAATAGAAGTTGTTCAAATCTAAAAAATATTGTATTATTCTAAACATAATTAATTTTCTTTTGAAGTTACTGAATCCAAGCATGTCTAGGTATGAGTAATAATAGGATAGTGATCTACTGATCTTAGGAAGTTCTCGTATACATTTATTTGTTTTTTGAAAAAAGTTATCCTTTTGACCAAAAATTTAAAGCTTGTGACTTCGTGGGCAAAATAGATTCCCAAAAGTACAATAGAGCATGGGGTGACTCCCGATTGTAACACTAGCATTTTTCCAATTCAATTTCGTTTTCCGACCTACCTCGCCCATGACTAATGATTGTAATGGAGATGCAATATTAATGCATGTGATGTTCCTGTTACGTTTCAATGATTGTAATGAAAGACTATCTCCTAAAGGCGGAATCAAGATTTAAAATTTATGAGTATAAGATTCTAATTTTATTACGTTATTGAATTTTTTATTAATAATTTATACATATTAAATAGTTTTTTTAAGATAATATAGAGTTTGAAAAGTTATTAAATTCAATCGAATCCATAATATGCGGACTATCTCCGCCTCAGATGCCTCCAATGTTAATACTGGCTTCAGTACACATATAGATGTAAGTATTGAAATGGTCAGAAGCTTAATACTTTCTATGAAAAGAATACAACTATACAAGTACCTAAATGTAAGCTTTCCATATTAGTAGAGACATAAGAATGTTCCACATGACGGTATGGAGGAATTTGATCCAATGTAACGTTTTAAAAAAAGATTTCATATTTCACACAGTAATATCATATTCCAAACAAATGTAAAAATATTAAATTAGGTTTTGAGAAAACCATTACACTTGTCTCTAGGAGATAAGGTTCAGCTAGTGAGATAAAAAGTTTCATTTTCATCTATCATTTAATGTAGGTTAAAATAGTATCCCTACTACACAAAAAATATAATCCAAATTAAGGTGTCTAACATTAAGCACAAGTTTGCATTCCCTATATCTCAAAAACGTACTTTTCATTTATGATGATTCTCCTTTATCATACCACAATATATTTAATTGTGACACATTTCCATATTGTCGATATACGATTATTTTTTAAAAAAAATACATGCCATTTTTTAAAGATTATTCCTGCAATTATTTATTTTTTACATGTTTGATAAAATTGTGTTAAAATTAGGTCTCTATCAAAATTGTGGGTTACACCAATTGCAGGAAACGGGAAGTAAGTAAATATTACAAATTGCTAGAAAGAATAAACTAAAGATTACAACAAAACTGGAATCAAGAACGTAACCAATTGCTTGTGATTTGCTGAGTCGGGTGATCGCACTCTGTCTTTAAGACAAGATTGTCCCGTATATATCCTCTTACGTTGTCGGGCAATAGTCTCCCATGATACAACATCAACTTAACAAATGAGCAAAGGAAATTTGACGACGTTAGCCTGAGCTTGCCTTTGGCCTTGGCCATCTCTTGTTGCTCAGTATTGAGCTTGCGGCAGTCCTTGATCATGTGACCAGGTTTCCCACAGTGGTGATAGTTTCCTTTGAACTTCTCCGCCGCTTGGGTCTTACCGTCATTCTGGAATTTGCGCTTCTTGCTTGGGTTCCCTTTGACCTCAGCCAGATTTGCCTTTGCCTCAGCGGGTTATTTTCCCCTAGGCAAGGCCTTCTTATTATCTTCCTGAATCTGGAGTTTGATAATAAGTTCTTCAAAGGTCATCTTCTTTGTCTTGAGTTTTAAGTAACTCATAAACTCATTCCACGAGGGAGGTAACTTTTCAATCAGTGATGCAACCAAAAACTGCTCATTTGGTTTCATACTTTCCAAATCCATGTGATGTAGAATCATTTGGAATTCCTGGACTTGGGACATCACTGTTTTACTATCCACCATTTGAAATTTCAGGAATTTCCCAACGATGAATTTCTTTGTACCAACATCTTGTGCGTTGTACTTCTTCTGCAGGTTCTCCCATAACTCTTTGGTGGTGCCTACAGTGCAAATCACTATGACTTCATGCATCAAGAACCATCTTTATGTCATTAATGACATGGATACCTTGCCCCCCTTCAGCCGTTTCAGTAGGCGAAGGGTCCACTTCATCTCCAGCTTGTGGATGATCTTCTGTTAGGAAATGAGTCATTCCCATAACAGTCAGATAAAATAACATCTTCTGCTGCCATCTCTTGAAGTTGGAGCCCATGAATTTTTCTGGGCGTTCATGGTGGAATCCAGCGGGTGGAGGAACGACAACGTTCCCTTGAGCAGCAGAAAAAGCATTAGATGAGCCTTGGGCAACCGAAAAGGCATTGGGTGTGCCTTGAGCAGTGGGAAAGGCATATGGGTTGCCTTGAGTAGCAACATAATCAGAATCAAAAATGAGTTGTTCTCTTCCAGTCATCTTTCTAAGCACTTATAACAATCTTGTCTTAAATTGTGGGTTACACCAATTGTAGGAAACGGGAAGTAAGTAATTATTACAAATTGCTAGAAAGGATAAACTAAAGATTACAACAAAACTGGAATCAAGAACGTAACCAACTGCTTGTGATTTGCTGAGTCGAGTGATAACACTCTGTCTTTAAGACAAGATTGCCCAGTATATATCCTCTTACGTTGTCGGGCAATAGTCATACAACAACAACTTAACAAATGAGCAAAGGAAACTCAAGTGTTACTCTTGAAGAACTTTGAGTATAGTAAACTTGCTAGAGAGGGAGAAGAAAATGTTAGAAAATTTTGTAGTATTTTTCTTAGTGTGTTGAACAATTGAGTCAAATGCCTCAATTTATAGTGTAATGAGATAACCCTTCAACTAGCCAACTAATGCCCTTCAATAGCCATGTAATGACACTTGATTGAGGGGTTACATTCAGGCAAATAATGGCTGAATTCATGTGCCAAATAATGGAGATTCAATGCTCCAAAATCAGCCCAAAAGTCAGAACTTTCCATCTTCCTGTCGCACCATTCTGCCTCCGAAGCGTCGTGGCTCCAGTGGTTGAAGACCCAATTAGCTCCGCGGCGCTCCCTGGGAGGCACCGCGACCCTTCGGCGCCTCGGCGATTTTTGACTCGTTTCATCTTACACTTCTTCCTTCATTTACCAACGTGGAATACTTTGTCATTTGGCCAATAACCGTCCATCATTATATGTATCAAACGCTTCACTTACGTACCAATATCTCTTTCACTAATGAAATTTACGATACTTGGCACTACGTGTGCACGTGTGTGGAAACGACGTTTCCGACGTGCAGGGGCCCAATTGTTCGAGTCATAAATAATGAGATAAACTTAATTCCACATTAGTAAATTTCCAACAAAAAGTTGGAGTTCAATTGCCAGAAGACTTACCTTGTCACAGTTCTTGACTGATCACCAAAATTTAATATAAAATATCCTGACAGATCACCAAGAATTCTAATGGAGGTGTTTCTTATAAGTTATGCCGAATCAATAAGATTTTAGTGTAAATTGTGTTGTAACTTTGAAATAAATTGTTCATAAATTCTACCAAATAATTATTAGTTCTTGAAGAATGGGCTTGACACAAGTGTTAGTGAAAATATTAACATAATAAAAGCAAGATCAAACATGATATTATGACACAAAAATAATTTATATTATCAAGGATAAGTACGGACTTTTTGAGCCACACCGCATATTTAAAATGAGCCTACAGATATTGAAAGTGAAATTATTTCCTTTTATAAAAGCTTGATGGGGACTTCAGCTACTCTTCTTCATGCTGTGGACAGAAGGATTATGAAACAGGGGTATGTTTTAATGCAACATCAACAAATAGCTTTGTGTGCTGAGGCCTGAGGTCACTGACCAAGAAATTTGGGAAGGGTTATTAAGTGGCATAGAGGATAATAAAGCTCTTGGGATTGATGAATATAATGCCCTATTTTTCGAGAAGGCCTGAAGAATAATCAAGAGTGATGTGTGTCAAGCTGTTAAGGAGTTTCTCCATTCTAGTAAGATGTACAAAGTAATTAATTGTACTGTTGATTACAATGGTTGCATGAAACGTTAAATGAGTAACTGTTAAGTATTACAACAAAATGAAATTACAACAACTGAAATTTCAATGAACTGAAAACAAGAAATTGAGATTACAAGAACTTTGATTTGATGGGTCGAGTGATGGCACTCTGTCTTTAAGACAAGATTGCCCAGTATATATCCTTTCTACGTTCTAGACAATAGTCTCCCAAGATAAAATAACAACTCAACAAATGAGCAAAGAAAACTCAAGTGTTATTTTGAAGAACTTTGAGTAATGAAATGATGTTGGTATGTAGGAAGAAGAATTCTGCTTTTTTGTTTTTGTGTAGTCTCAACAAGTGAACCAAATGCTTCTTTATATAGTGCATGGAGGGGACTCATCAACTGCCCACATAATTGTTGTTATTGGCCATGTAATGGCAATTAGTGAGTAGTAATTCAGCCAAATGAATTACCTGAATTAATGTGCAACGGATTAGACCATTAGTGAGCCAAGTAATGGCTGAATTAATGTGCATATTAATGGAGGTTAACCGTTCCAAAACCAACATCAAAAGCACAAGTCCAATTTTATCTTACTTGAAACTTCAGGGATCAAACTATAAATATGAAGCAATTTGGGTCCAAAAAGATAATGTCAGAATAAGCCCAAGGCCCACGACTCATGGGCCGCGACCCGTGACCCGAGCCCGGACGGGACGGACAGGTGGCGGCGGCACGCGTGTGGGCTTAGCCTCGAACCAAAGCACATCTAGGTCCTCCCTCCTTCAAACACATGAGTTACCCCTTGGGGTCCTAAGCCCTTAGCCAATTTTGAGACTTATAAACTAAAAAAATCTTCCTTCCCCCACCGATGAGGGAGAATTGGTCTCTACCACATTTTCGTGCTTCAAACACCTCACTTCGTGGACCAATATCTCTTTCATTTCTCAACGAAATTTGACGATCTTTGGCCGTACGGTCATCTACTCACTTAGTAGATTATGCACGTGTGAATAATCAAGGTCTCCAACATGCGGAACCCTAGTGTTTAAGTCATTAAAGATTGTTTGACGCAACTCCCACCAAAGGCAAATTTCCAACAATCCCCTATTGAAAGAGATTTTGGCGCACTCACATGGTGCCTATTTCCAGCAATATTTCAGCGGACCGATGTTGCATAAGGAGAGGAAGCTTCAGCTTTGAACCTTCCATAGTTAAATACCATCGGACTTACTTACTGCACAGTGAACGTGATGTCTTGAACCGTCAGTATTTAGTGTAATCCAAGTCAATAGTACCAACACAACAAATTTCCTTACTCTTTTCTTCGTAATGTTTTGTCCGTTGTGGCCGTGGACACTTCTTGGATTCTTAAGTACGTTCATTTGAGGCGGTCTGAAGTAATTCACAGTAATCTCGATGAACGAGGCGCAGGGACGATTAAAGATGTTTTCACATGTAGATAGAAGCTCTACATACCTTAATCGCTCCAATACTTGTCTTAAAATATGAACTTTGGAGTAGAAACCCAAAGCTTTAACCCTGAGCTTTAAGTTGGGTTTATCTTGAAAAAACTCTAGGTTAAGAACATTGAATTCTACTTAGAATTCATTAGTATTACGTTAGAATCACATAAAAATGACTTACCTTGGTATAGGAGATGGTTGGAAAGAGAGAGTCTTCGTTATAGGGTTTGAGAATATGAAAAATGATTTTTAGAATCAAGTGTCGTATTTATATTGTTTGCTGTCAGGGGAAATTCGACGGTCTGTATAATCTGACCATCATTTTCTGGAAATTTTGCAGAGAGTGGTGAAATCTGGAATTTAAGAGACGGAGAAGATTGACGGGACGTCGAGCGTTTGACGGTCCGTAAAATTGACCAACATGCCATCAATTTCAAAAGTGAAATTGACAGTTCACTTTGATGGACCGTCAAATAATTGACGATCCGTACTTTCTGTCGTCAAATTTCCTTTGCAGAGTTGAACCTGGTTTTCCAATGCAAGCTCCCAATTTTGATTTTCTATACTTGTGGTTCATGAACAAGGCTTAGTTTGAATGTACGAGTTGTTACACCAGATGTGTGTTGTGCCACTCCTGTGATGAAGACAAAGTTCACCTATTTGTTACTTGCCCCTTTGCAAAGCAATTATGGTACAAAGTGATGAATTGGATACATAGGGCACATTTGCAAGCACAAACACGGAACCAACATCTAGCATAGGTGCTTAAGTGTGGAAAAGGGAAATTTCATGGTGCTAGAATTTTCATAATGGTGTATGCAGAAGTATTAGCGGATATTCTCTGAATATTCACAGTATATTTTGTAATTATGATAGATGTATATTTAAGGTAACTTAGGATTCTTACTGTATTAGGAATCAACCATTTAAGGTAAGTTATGATTCTTATTGTATTAGGAATCAACCTCTGTACAACTATATACATTGTGATTAATGAAAGGAATCCCTAAGGGAGATTATTCCAATCTTACATAGTATCAGGAGCCAAACCCTAAACTCTACTCACAAAGCCGCCGACCACCACCCTTTCTCATCTTCCTTCTCGGTCGACGGCCACCATGTCTTCCTCCACTAATTCCAGTTCCTCCACTGACACTTTTGACAACCCTCCACCACACTCATCGTCTTCGTTTCATCCGGCTTTTGCCGTTAACAACATCAAGAACTCTATCCCTATAATTTTTTACCAAGAAGACTGTCAATATTCCATATGGACAGAACTATTCTATATTCATGCATGTGCGTACAACGTGCTAGACCATATTGATGATTATTTTCCTCGTCCCACCGATATTGCCGACTCGACATGGCATCGCCTTGACGCCATCGTCAAACAGTGGATATACGGTACCATCTCGAAAGACTTGTTGTGTACTATCATGAAAACAGGTGCTACGGCACGTGACATTTAGGTACGGTTGGAAGAAATCTTTCAGGATAATAAAAATACTCAGGCCGTGTATTTAGAAGAGCATTTCAATAATACGCGTCTCGAGAATTTTAACAACATGTCTGAATATTGCAAACAACTGAAACTCATAGCCGACCAACTGTCCAACGTCGGGACATCTGTTTTTGAAACCAAGATGGTACTTCAATTAATTATTAGTTTACCGAAAGGTGAATACGATACACTTGCAACAATGATTCAACAAGCCGACCCACTACCAAGTTTCACCAAGACACGTTCACAACTATTGTTGGAAGAAACCCGTTGTGCTAAACAAGAGGAGCACAATCAAAAGGCGTTAACCATTGACGACATGACACCACCGGCGGCCACCACCGTAAGACTACCACCAGCAGCAGTTCCGTGGTGGAGGGTGTGGCGGCAGAGGCCGCGGCAATAACAACAAAGGAAAGGGTCGCGGCAAGGGCCACCGAAACCAGCAACCAGGCCTAAACCCTGCTCCCTACTTTCAGTGGGCTGGACCGCAACCCTAACCCATCTCGAGGCGGGTCTCGCTGCATGCCCTTACCCAATGAGGGCCTGGGGCCCAACAGTTGCCTGGTCACCCGGTCTTTTGGGCTCCGCCCCAGCCAACAGGCAGGCACATCAGCAGCAACAAGCCCACATAGCCTCGGTCCAGTAGCACCCGCAAGGCAGCAGTCTGGCCCCCATCGATTTGGGCTAGGCCTTCAGCACCGTGAACCTTCAACAGCCCGACGATAATTGGTACATGGACATTGGAGCCACATCTCACCTCACCCGGTCATCAGGTAACTTATCCCAAATGCTTCAGTTACAGTGTCCTCAATTTATTACTGTTGTCAATGGTCATCGCATTCCAATTGAAGGTTACAGTAACACACATACCAAACATCCCCACCCGCCTTTCTCCTTCAATCATGTCCTTTACACACCCAACATCATTAAAAATTTAATATCTGTTAGAAAATTCACATGCAATAATTCTGTGTCTGTCGAATTTGACCATTTTGATTTTTCTGTGAAGGATCTCAATACGGGGAAAATTCTTACGCGCTGCAATAGTGTGGAAGACCTCTACCCCTTCACTCAATCTTCCGCTGTCAGAACTCATTGATTCCTAATACAATAAGAATCCTAACTTACCTTAAATGGTTGGTTCCTAATACAGTAAGAATTTTAAGTTACCTTAAATATACATCTATTATAATTACAAAATATACTGTGAATATTCAGAAAATATCGTTAATGTTATATTTTGACTTAAAGATGCCCCCTCATTCCCCCTATTGACCAAAATACCGTTAATGTTATATTTTGACATAAAAATGCCCATAAAAAGAAAAATAAAAGTTAATTAGATGGAGCTTTATAAAACGTCACGTGTCAGCGCATGATTGATACATGTATTAATTTAATATTTAATGTGAATTAAAGTATCCAAATCATATTGTATTGATCCGACACTCATATAATTAAAACCGAATTCCTACCTATTATCCCCCCACCCCCGATTTCTTTCTTCTTCCTCATGTATTCCTCCAATAGTGTTGTGGTTATTTGAGTAAACATCCCTTTTTTTCCCATTAAGATGATTAGAAAGTGTGAATTTTTATGTGTACTTGGTACAATCACCCTCTAATTACCCACCCATATTTACTGATTTGTAATTTCTAAACAATTTGATTGGGTAAAATGTTCTATACGAGTGAAAAAATAATAATCTCTTTTTCAATATCTAAAGTAAAATTGGCCACTTAGTGAGCTACACCTTTTTCCTTTTTGTTACATGTTTTCCACTTGCAATTCATCAATGTTTGTGGCCAATAAATTAGTCTCTTTAACAAAGCACTACCTGGGCAGTCGTGGGCATAGGTTTAGTTTCCTTCGGAAAAGAAACATCAATATTAGAGGGAGTTAATAATTATGAGAAAAAAAAGAGAAAGAAATCGGGGTAGGGAGTTAATAATTAGGAATTTGGATTTAATTTTAAGGGAATTTGTAAGCCAAAATATAATGTGGAAGGCATATTTTGGTCTAATAGGCGGAAGTATGAGCCAAAATTAATAAGTTATGAACGTTTTTGGCCCATTTCCATAAATTAAATGCAAACATTTGATAATAGATCACTTTGTCTTTTTCAACAATCAAGCTCGATGAAGTCCAATAATGATGTTTTTAAATTTGTTTCAACCAAATTAACCACAAATAAGTAATGAGTGCAATTTTTAACAACAGTGAAAAAGATGGAAATGAGGAAGAAGGAAAACAAATTCTAGTGAATGTCTATATATTCACTATTTTTTAATAGGAAATTAAGTTAAATATTGATTCTTAAGAAAGACACTGGATGATTTTTTTTGGTTTAATCATTTAATATTTAAAATTATTGATCTGACTAATTCAAATTCATACAATATAAAACTTATTTTAGAGAGGACTCCTTATAATATGAAGTTGAGATGTGGACTCAACCTATGTAATATTAAATGTATGCAAGTAGATCCGAGCCTTGGGGAATTTATGATATATTTACGTATGCTAATAAAGAGATTAGTATATAAAAGGATGCAGTCCCGAAATAATTTTGAACGTAACAATTGTGACGATAGAGATTAATAATAGTTGTATATCCCCAAAGAGGTTATGGACGAGTGTCATATCACAAAATTATGACATTGAGTATATGAAGGTCTTATAAGCTATTAAGATTTAAGTGAATTGAGATCACAAAATTAATTGTGTGTGTGATTAATTAATTATGAGATAAGTTTAATTAGTGGGGGAACAAAGTTGAGTGGAAGTTCTGACGTGTAGCAATTAAAGGAATTACTTAGGTGAGTAAGGTAGATAGTCAATTAGGTGGCGGTTCGTGAGATTAATAAGTGAAATGGGGTAATCATTGTGAAAGGGGAAAACCGTGGAGAAGCATTGATCAATATGGATATATATATATATATATATATAACAACCTCTTTGAAACACGACCTTTTTTATCTGGTATCAAAGCGAGAAGTTTCTGATTGGACAAACTCGCAGATCAAATAACTGTTGCAAACTCTGTAGACAATCATTTATGAGAACTTTAGACTTTGCTAAACAAATTAGATATACTATTCAATTAATTAGTGTTCAAGAAAAGAAAAAGAATTTATACGTAAGAGCTCTAGCCGCTCTAGAAAGTGTAAGTTACTTGTTAGAAATACGCAGACGAGGTATAGCTGAGATAAGCGATAAGAATATAAGACAGGTATCTATAGAAGAAGTAATAGACTTCTTTTTACAAAACGTACAGCCCCTCGTAACTCAAATAAACGGTAACCGCTTTGCTCAAGGTATATACGACAGAATACTAGAAGGAGATATAGACGTAATCCTAACTAAAGATCTTCACTGGCACCTAATAGGGCTGCATAGTGATATAGAGAACGCCGAAGGTTGGCTAGAATATATGAGAAAAAGGCTTAAAAGCAGAACAGTTGCATTAGGATAAGTATAGATCAATTAAAACACTTAGAGTATTTAGACTTAAGATTAGAAGTAGATAAAAAATATAGAATTTTATCGGACCATAGTATTATAAAGTGTAACTTCGGAATCAAAGAACATTTGCTTCACGGAGAAGATAGACATCTTAACTCAATCGTAGACCTAATAATTAATCTAAGCGAAAGATTAAAAATAGATAATAGTAATTACCTAGACAAACAGCAAAGACTAGAGGAACTACTCATAAGACAAGAAAAACTGTTTAGTGAAACAAAGAAAAATTTAGACTATTTAAATAGTAAGATAAGTATTAAAAGATCGCCTAAAAAAGATTTAGAAAAAATCTTTAAAGACAACTTAATAGAAATAGAATTAAAAATAAGTCAAGAAAGTAAGGAATTAAAAAGAAACTTAGTAGAAAGATTTCTTAAATTAGAAGAAGCTGTTAAAGAATTAAGACTTGCGCTTATTTCATGAGTACAGAAAATACCCAAGAACAAGCCGCAAGAATAATAGAAAAATCAATTCCCTTAACAGACGACTATAAAAATTACATACCAGTTCAAAAATCAGATCAGATTTTAATCCAGCAAGGTATAGTAATTACCACCTTACTAGTAGACTTACACAGGAAAATAGACCATCTTACAGATAGGGTAAATAAGTTAGATAATCACCTTTTCATAGATACTATAGATAGGGATAAAAGATATCACGAAAAAGAAAAAGAAACTTTAGCAATAGACAATTTAATTAACCAATTAAATAAAATAGAAATTACTCCTAAACAAGATAAGACTAAAGTAGTGAAAAAATCCCAAAAATGGACTTTCTTCCAACTAGATCAGGAAGTGAAAGGCCAAGACAGAGTTTCTCCGAAGACAGGGTCGGATCGAGTTTAATATCCAGGATATTAAATCGAAAAACCCCAGAAGAAACAAATAGACAATTAAGTGAGATTATAGACACAGAAAAGGATATAAGCATTTTTCAACAAAATCAATTAAATTTGTTGAATCCAAAGACCCTATATAATACTGGTAGATTTACATCTACAGCACAGCTGTACAGACACTATAGAGAAGAGCAGCTATCCGTATTAGGCGGACAAACTCAAAACCTAGACTTAATTAGCAAAGAATCTTTTAGACAAATTAAGAATAACCCAAGAACCTTAATGCACATGGGCTTAATGATAATCGGAATCAAAGGGTTAACTAGGAAGAACTTAGGTAGTAAAGTTCTAATAATGATTTACGATGACAGATGGACAGATATCAAGAAATCTATCATCGGGATGACTGAAATAGACATGACCGACAACGGAGGCATTTTCTATATCAGTCCAGACTTTCTAATAAATTTAAAAGAATTTGGTAAACATATAAAGATCGGCATCCAGACTAAAGGCTATGAAGAAATGCATAGCGGTAATAACTTATTACTATGTTTAGGATTTTTAGGAAAGATGACGACAAATAGTAATACCAAATTTAAAATTAAGATTAATGATGTAGTAGAATTAATGAGTAATAAAGGCATAAATTTAATTAAGCCAACCAAGATACAACCAGAAGAATACGCTGGGCTAGAATGGAATCTCAGTCAGTTTTCAAACAAAGAGAGATTACTACAACCCCATGCACATCTGGAATATACAAATAGACATGGAGAGACCTCCATTAGATTTACAGATTACAATTATACACCGCAAAAAGATTACGAAACAGAAAGTACTATAGAAGAAGAAGAATTAAATTTAATGAACATAGAATTAATCCCAGAAGACTTCAAAGTTGACGAGGCCATAGAAAAAGCCAAGAACCTGAAAAAACAAAAACCAAAAATGTTATTCAGGTGTAAAGGCTGTAAGCAAGACAATATGGATTTAGATGAGACGATAACTCATTTTAAACTATGTAAATTAAGAACAGACAACCTAGGTTATAGACAGGAACAACTAGATAAAGAAAGGAATGAAATGCTAGAAGAAATATGGGAAGATTTCTCTTCCATACATGGTTTAGATATAGATTTAGATAATGATCCAGAATTAAAAAATGATTTAGATTATTATCAAGAATTAGATAAAACTTTCGAACATCTAGATTTAAACGAAGACCTAGAAAAAACCTCTGAGATAAGCCAGAAGGAGCTAATGGAAGCAAGCACTTCCAGTTCCAGTCCGTTCCAAAGAACGGGAGAACGATTCTGAAGAAATACTAGTACAGAAACGCGTGCAAGAAGGGTATGGAGAAACTTAGAAGAACCTATAGCAGCCGTAAAACCATCAGGGAAACGGATGCCTATAGAAGAGAACATAGTACTCCAAGAAGGAGGAAACAGAGGAAAGATCCTCAACATAGCTGCCCATGATCCACAAAGGTGGAATTCCGTAATAGACATATGGAAGGGTATAGTTGTAGCAGACTACATACAAAGCTATGTAGAAACAGACTCAGAAACCATGTATAAATACCTAGAGACCTTCTTAGGAGAATTAACTAAGGCTTTGTGGGAAGCATACAAAGTCAGTTTCCCCGAAGAATTCCACCAATTGGTGTCAATGGGATCAAATCCCTATAACTTCACAAATAAGATTCATACTCTTATTACTGGAGAAGACCCGAATAGTGGACTAATAATTTTACAGAAAAACGCTCTAATTAAACTAGAACAACTTAGTATAAGCAATTGGATATACATTAAGAAGTTTTTAAATGATTTTTTTTATTACTGTACGATCAGCGGTAACTCGTTTGATCAAGAATTAGGCAAAAAGCTCTTTAATAAACTCCCTGGAGCTTTAGGACGAGAAATAGAAGACCGTTGGGGAAAGCGAGAAGGGATATTACAAAATCCCAACGCTAAATGGTCAATAGGACATAGGATCCAACACATAATGGAGATCCTACAAGAAAAATGTACAAATTTACAGATACAAAAACAGCTCAAACAGAATGAGTTGAGTTTCTGTAAAAGCGTTATTTACACAACGCAAAGCTATGACAAAGACCCCCAGAAGAAGAAACCTTATAAAAGGAAGAAAAAATATGGCTATAACGATAGATATGATAAGAAAAAATATTATCTTAGAAGGTCCACGGCAAAAAAGCCATATTTAGATAAGAACAAACACTTAAGAAAGTACAGAAATGATAGAACGTATAAAAATAGATTAGAATGTTTTACGTGCGGTAGTATAGAACACTTAGCTAATACGTGTCCTAAACGGATAAATAATAATTCTAAGAACGCGCAATTGGTAGAAGAATTTCAAGAAACATTAATTAGCGTAGACGAGTATATGTCTGACACGGAGAGTATTTATTCTGTAGTAAGTATACAGAATGAAGAAAACCATCAGATAGACTTTTCAGATTCAGAAGCAGACAATTTCATAAATGAAATAGGAGTAGAACAATTCCAAGAAGACCTGAATAATTTAATGAATATACAAGTAGACTGTGAACATAATTTTGAAAGAAATAAAGGTATAGACAGCATAGCATGTTGCGTTTGTAAATGGTTCCCAAGTAGAAGTAAAAGGGCCAGATGCAATAAATGCTACATGGAAGGATGTATAACATGCCTTCAAAAAGAATTAGGAATAAATATAGTACAAAAAGAAGCAACAATAAAAGCTATAGAACCAATAGACAAAACTATTCCTATAAGAGTAATGACCTTAGAAACAAGAATTAATACCTTAGAAGAAAGAATTACCAAATTAGAAAAAGGTAAACAACTAGTAGAAGAATCTTCAGACGAAGAAGTACCAGAAACCCAAGAATCTTCAGAACTATTTAATAATACGTTAGTATGTAATGAAGACAAACGTTTTAGTTCACTTAGACTCTTAACAAAAATAAAAATAAGAGACTACGAGATAACCACGCTAGCCTTAATAGACACAGGATGTACTAGCAGTGTACTTAATAAAAAAATAGTACCCCCAAGTTTACTAGAAACATTAGAAAAACCGTCTTCAGCCATGCAAATGGATGGGACACATAATCTTTATAAGTATTACATAAAAGAAGCAAGTATAAGTTTTATAAACACTTGCGACAAATTTTATAGTCCTAGCTATAAGATAAATAAAATTTTAACGAGAGATCTAAGCATTAATACTGATTTCATTTTAGGATTAGATTTCCTATTAAATAATAATGGTAGTTGTACTATCACTAGAGACGGAATAATTTTCCAGAAAAATAGCACTTATTCACCAGTACAAACTAAAAGAATAGAAACCCAGGTGAATCAGTCAAACAAGATCAACCAGTTAAACAAAGACAGTTGCTGCAATAATTGTAGTAACACCGAAAAACTCTGTTGTCAAGATGGGAACAGATTAGAACTAGAAGATCTAGAATATGACGACTACATTGATAAAGATTATACTTTAATAGAGTTAGCTTCAGATCCAGTAAACTTTAAAAAAGGATTAGAAAAAATAGGAATAATAAAAAACCAAAAAGATCTAGACGAAATAGTAAAGATCCTAGATAAACTAGAAATCATAGGAGAAAAGCCCCTTAGACACTGGACGAATAATAAGATCCTATGCGAATTAGACATAATTAATCCAGAATACGTAATAAAGACAGCATCTATAGAATCAACAAATCAAGACTTAGAAGACTTCAAGTCCACGATAAAAGAACTACTAGACTTAGAAATTATAAGGAGGTCAACCTCCAAACATCGCTCAGCGGCATTTATAGTAAGAAACCATTCCGAACAAGTCAGAGGAAAGGCTAGGATGGTAATTAACTATAAAAGACTGAACGATAATACACGTAGCAACGGATATAAACTACCAGACAAGACTGAATTAATTAATAGAATACAAGGTAAGACTATATTCAGTAAATTTGACTGCAAGTCAGGATATTGGCAGGTAAAAATGCATCCACCAAGATAGAATGGACAAAGATTCACCTGTCCGTATGACATTTCGAATGGTTAGTAATGCCATTCGGCCTCAAGACTGCTCCTCCAATATTTCAACGAAAGATGGATGATATATTCGGAGACTATAAGAATTTTACTATCGTATACATAGACGATATCTTAGTTTTTAGTAAAAATATGGAAGAACATCTAGGACATCTCCAGACTGTTTTTAGACTATTTGTTAGCAATGGTCTAATCATTAGTAAAAAGAAAATGGTACTGTGTAAAAAGTACATAGACTTCTTAGGCGTAACCATTGGGGACGGAAAAATTAAACTCCAACCCCATATAGCAAAAAAGGCTCTAGAAATGCCTGATAGATTAGACAATACTAAAGATCTTCAGAAATTTCTAGGCATCTTGAATTACGCAAGAACCTTTATTAAAGACTTAGGTAAAATTGCCGGACCACTATATTCCAAAACTGGTTCAACAGGGCAAAAGAAGTTTAACACCGAAGACGTTAAAATAGTGAAACTATTAAAACAGCGGATCCAGAACATTCCGGATCTAAGTTTGCCCCTAGAAAATGACTATCTGATTATAGAAACAGATGGGAGTTTTGAAGGGTGGGGCGCGGTGTTAAAAGCTAAGACAAATAAATATAGTAGCAAGACCACAGAACGGATATGTGCCTATCAAAGTGGCAAATATCGCGAGAAAGGAAATATGACAAGTATAGACGTAGAAATACTAGCGGTAATTTACGCTCTAAATGCGTTTAGACTACATATTTTAAATAAAGCAGAGACTTTAGTTAGAACAGACTGTGAAGCTATTGTCAAGTTTCACCAAAAAATAAATAATAAAAGTAGTAGCAGACGTAGATGGTTAAACTTTCTAGACACTATATCCATCTATAATTTAGTTTTTGAACATATTAAAGGAATAGATAATAATTTAGCAGACCAACTAAGTAGGTTAGCTATAACCAAAACGAGAGGAACGATGAAAATTACTGGGCACTAATCTCGTTTGTTATTTCTTAGCAGAATGAGCACATCACAGCAGACTCCAAAGGACAAAGGGAAAGGCCCAGCCAAACCCTCAGACACATATAGACAAGCCACATTGGGGAACCTGAATTTCAGGCCCATGGCCCAAGTTGAGACACCTGCTCTAGAACGAATTTATTTTGGTAAAAATAATTTAGTTTCATTTCCTTTATCAAATATGACATTTAAAGTTTTACCAGACTATACTATAGATAAACAACAAAAATGTTTAATAGACAATTTGTGGATAGCCCACAATAAAAAAGACAACAGCCATTTTGTGGCAACACTAAATAGTACATGTTATTATTTTCACGAGAAAAATAAAGACAAAAAATTTAAATTTTATGTTGTGGTACACGGAAAGACAAATGGAGTTTTCCAGACATGGTTGGAAGTAGTTGATTCCATCAAAGATGTTAAAGGTCCATTGTTTAAAGGATTTAATGACTTCACAGAAGCCTTAGACTATGCCAGAGGAACACTGGGACCAAACTACTATCTCACTCCAGCTCTCAGACACCAACAAAACCAGACCCCACAATATAAGATCCAGAAAGACACCGATCGCATCATCTTTTGTGACCACTGCAGCGCAATGACAGATGCTTTCAAAAGACTAAATCAGACCAACGAAGAACTTAAATTACAAAACACCCACCTATTAGAGAAAACCACTACTCTAGAACTAATCCTCAGACAAATTAGATCACAGACACAAATCAATCCCACCAAGAACCTATACGGACAAGGAGTACTCCATCTCCCTCAAAAATGGATGAGAAAGGTGTGCATTCCCTTCTGAATGCAGCGAAACCTATTGTATCAGGTATAGATACAACTAGTCCGGTGCAAACGGTTGCCGGTAAAGACGCATCAAACCCGTTGATGGCTGTCACTTTGCCCAAAAGTGAAAATGAGGAAGCCACTTCCTCTAGACATAGAAGAAGGCTCCCAAAAACTCTAACGGGATCCACATCACAGGCAAGAAACAGACAGACAAAAAAGACTCAACAAAAAAATATAGAGCAGATTATCAAAGACACACTTGAAAAAATATTTCAAGAACAAATAGCTAGTCAGACTAATGTACCAGAAAAAGACTTATATGTAACCACCATAGAATTAACAGAAGAAACACCGGTTCCATTACCAAATCCAGGACAGAGTTCAGGACAAAGTAATATTTTTCAAGTACCGGAAGATCATATTTCGCATTAATGTGTTCGGATGAAAATTTCGAGCAAGATGCACAGGACCCAAACGAAGCCTATGACTCAGGAATGAAGTTTCGACTCCGTGGCCCTGCACAACTTAGACACGAGTGCATTTAATTGACATAAAGAAAAAGGTGTCAAGCTACAGACAGAGACATAAAAATAGACCAGGACAAAGCAATTTCTACTTTGGCAAAGTTTTCAAACTTTACGGAAAGCAGAAATGCCACCAGCACAAGATGACAAATCCAAAGACGAATTTTTCAACAAAGCTGAAAGTGACGATGGGGCCCTATGCGCACCCGGCCGAAAGCAGAAAATGAAAGATTCTTTTTTGAGACTGAAATCCGCAGCTGAAGTCCGGATATCTCGCTATAAATATCAGACTACAAACTCTCTTACAATCAGAGAGCGAAGGAGAGCATAGATCAAATTTATTTTCCGCAAATCATCCTTAGAACACTCCTCCATCCATATGTTCGCAACCAACTCCCCCTGTGTATAAACAAAACCGTATGTAAGATAGTTTGTTAATTATTCCCTCAGCGATGGCAGTTTAGGGACTCAGAAGGGAAATCCCATTGTACTTCCAGACATGTAAGTCTACTATTAGTTTATAGTTTATCTCCACGCATGTAAATTATGTTTGATTATAAAATCTTGCAGGATTGCAAGAAAGAATGTTTATAAACTGTTGTTATTTTCATCATGAATCTTGAGTTGCTATTATAATCACTGTCATAAATGTCTAATTACTGTTGAAATCAGTAGCATAGCATGTCCCAATAACATAGCATGCCTGGATATGTGGTTATCTTGTTAACTTAGTATATGGTTCTCTGATGAGCTCCGTTATGATGTCCATGGATTACTCTGTAAATTCCTATGTCAACGGTGGTTGATAATTAGGCCTGTTGATGTCCGAGGAAGGACTGTTGTGGCCACTTTGGGTGTGAGTAAAGACGATAGACATAGCAGGGGTAAAGCTCAGAAGAAGAGATGAACAGTTAATAAGAAGAAACAAACTAGGCAAATATGTGAATGACCAAACAGTAACAAAATATGAATGACAGAGATGATGAATAGTAACTTAGGACTAGTGACTGGACGTAGTCCAGATATATAAAAAAAAAAAAAAAAAAAAAATTATTTTATAATATTGGAGATAGACTTTGAATTATCAGACTTATGAGAATGGAATGCTACAATGAGAGAGTACTGAGTAGGATTACACAACCTATTGAAACAACCTCTTTGAAACACGATAGCAATTTAATTGGTATAGGCAGCAAATGATAGCAAAATGTGATAAGTAGGAGACAGACACGAAAAGCAGTAATATAACCCCAATTTAATCTAGCAATATTTACCCCATAGTTCATCTTGAATCAAATTTTTCTTCCGAGATAATTGATGCAGCAACATGGATTCAAGTTTGCGGTGGTGGAAATTCTTGGAATATAAGATCGAAGTGATATACGGCATATACGTTGTGTCGACGAGTGATTCAACGAAAGGTGTTAAGGCAAATTATTTCTTCTTTTGGCATGTTTCATATAACGAAACGTAACCGTGATATTATTCCATAAATTACTCTACTATTAGTAGTTAAAGAATGTTCGTATTATTGATTCCTGTGTTAAAAACATTCTAAATATGTTCCTAAATTCTTATTGAGGTATATGGAAAAGATGTTAATATTCCCAATGTTAGCCAAAAGTACAAGGATATTATGTCATCCGGTAAATTCAGAGTGTTTTATTGTTACTCATGCATTTTCATTTGCATTATATTAATATATTAAACTGAACCCACATGTGTTATATACACTATTATATGGTATGAATTATATAATGTAGGGGATGAGAAAAAGGGAAAGACGTTATATACGCATCACCACCTGCAACTGGTACAGATATCACGAAAAAGAAAGATGCCCATATGAGGCCAATATTGATGCCCTTGTGTGGACAATATGATATGATGCCCTTGTGTGGCCGATATAACCTGATGCCCACATAGGCGGTTGTGGGAAGGAAGACGCCCTTGTGTGGCCAATATTTATATATATACCGTATTTGTATTGTGCATAACATTTATGCATATGTATTATGGTCCTCAGAGGCATTTACTGCTGGTTAGCAGTTTCTGTCGGCTGTTTCTATCAGCTATCCTTGTCGACTGTTTCTGTTTCAGATTATTATGTATCTCTGTGATGATATTTCTTATGCCTGACATACTCAGTACGTCGTACTGACGTCCCTTTTGTCGGGGGACGCTGCGTTCATGCCCGCAGGTTCACGTAGACAGGGCGACGATCCCCGTTAGTAGTTTGCTGACTCATCGGATTTTGAAGCACTCCCATTGTTTTGGAGCGTCGGTCTAATTTTCGTACAGTATATCTTTTGCATGTACATATGGGTATGATGGACCCCTGTCCCGACCTTTTGATATCACATACTCTTTAGAAGCTTGTAGACAAGTGTCATGTGTGTAGCAGTCTTGTATGGCCTTATCGACCTTTGGGATGTGTGTATATAAGTTGGGTTTCTGGTTTACTGTTTCTATGTTTATATATGTCAGCAGGGTACGGAGTGACGGCCCTTGTGGCCGCAGATAATTACGGGTAGATGTTAAATGTATAGCTAATGGTACCCGACGGGTAGGGTCCGGGTGCCCGTCGCGGCCCTCCGGTTTGGGTCGTGACACAATCATAAAATACATGTCACAATTACATAATGGAATTACAGTAAAACCTCTATAAATGAATATCCTGGGGACCTGAAAAATTATTATCTTATACGGGGTTATTAATTTATAGAATAATTTTTATTTTGTATATTATATTTCTCAAATTAAATAATTATTTTTTTCGGTAACTAAGAAAAGAAAACAAATAAATAAATAATTAATGATGGTGCATTGTATCTAAGTTTATTAATCTTGGGTTGACGTGATTCAAAATAGAATGCATGTACATTAGAATATGAAGTGTTGTGAATTGTTTCAAGTACATAATATAGAATTTATAAATAGACACATGTACTTTAACTTCATATACCAAAATATAAAAATTCATATATTATATCTTCTCTTCCATGGCTACTCGTTTGAAAGATGTAAAAAAATCTACGCTAACTGATGAGATGAGAAAAATATTATGTGAGTACAAAAATAAGCATCCCTCTTCAAGTAAAAAAGATTTGCAACAGTGGGTTCAACAAAAGTTTGATCTCTCTATTAGTCAATCAACAATATCAAATACTCTTAAAAGATCAGAAAAATATTTGTCAAAAGAGATAACAAATAGCAATATTAAAAGGCACAAATCAGCAAAATATCATGAATTAGAAAATGTATTGTATGAGTGGTTTCTTCAATATCAAGAGAAAGTGAATATGACTGGAGAAATGATTCAAACTAAAACAAGAGAGTTTTTACCGAAAATGTATGGTGATGCAAATCCAAAATTTAACTTCTCAAGTGGTTGGCTAGAACGGTTCAAGGCGAGACATGAGATTAAGTCTTATAAAAGGTTTGGTGAAAGTGGTTCAGTTGTCATGGAGAATATTGAAGAAGCTTTACCTGAAATTGGTAAAAATTGTTTAGGAAATACTTTATTTTATGAATTATATATTTAATTTTTATACGTATTTAATAAAGTATTATTTTATATTTTCAACGGGCCTCAAGATTTTTTTTAAATTATTATTTTATACATTTATTAAAATTATTATTTTATTCCATTGATCCAAGTTGGGATCAGAGAAAATTATTATTTAATTAAAGTTATTAATTTATTGAATATTCATTTAGGTAGGTTTTAGTGTTGTGATATTGAAAAGCAGGAAAGGGAGGAAATAAAAATAAAGTGTGACCGGTGGGACAAAGGGGAGGTCTAGAGTTAATATTTCTGCTCCTCCACTCTCCGGCGATCTCCAATCTTCAGATAGAACAAATTGCTTTTGTTTTTCATTAAGCTGATCAGGCAATTCCTAGATCTGTCCTTTTTTCTTATATTGCTTAATTAGATCTGTCATCTTCATTGTGGGGAAAATTGCGATTTGTTCACTTTTTGAGATCTGTTTATTCAATTTCTTCTTTTTTCCTTATTTCTTATGTTTATGCTTCAGTGGGTTTTCAATATTTTGGTGGATCAATGATAAATGCATCAACTTTCATATGAATCTGTTTCAGTGCCATTGGAAAGAAATTTTGATAGTTTGAAGTTATATTGCAGGAAAAAATCAATCTTTTTTTGGTGGGGTTGTTTGAAATCTGGAATATCACAATCCCTTTTGAGGATGAAGCAAGAAATTCCTTCAACTATTGGCACAAAGATTGAGCAATAGCGCCTTTCCGGTGATTGTAGATTGTTTGAGCATTTCAATGGAAAATTCAAGGTAAATAATGATTCACAAGATCAAGATTTTCAGCTAGAAGGGGTTAAAAATATAACATTTGGGCAGTCAAGTTGTGGATAATTTAAGGATCTGAGATAATCTTGGGGTTTTAAGTTTGATACATTCGTAATGCGATTTCATTGGAGGAGTATTTATGACTTCCGGCAAGCCATTGCTGTTATCATCTGAGCCTTCTTCTGCACCAAGCCCTAATCATCATAATAACTCGTCATTAGGGATCTGCTCGTTGGGATGTATCCCCCAGAACGCATCAGGTTCCGCTGATTTGGATGAGTCACCAGGGACCAATTTACGTGACTTGAAGGAGGAGGTGGAGGAACGTAATCTACCACTAGAAGATACATCAGGTGTAAAGCGTGGAAATGGTACAGTTGAGCTACAATCATTTTCATCAAAACACCCCTCACGGGAGAGGAAACGGTTTGTGTCGTGGGGTGGTGACCAACCGCACGAGCAGACAACCTTTGAAATATCCAGTGATTCTTCTAGGTTGGCTTCACCTGGAGCAGCGTCTACCTGGACGTCATCCCAAAGACATTTTGATGAATCCAGGGCTTCATCCCGTTGCCAGGATAAGCTAAACAAATCACAGAGGCTTCTTCAAAAAAGTATGCAGCTGGAGAATGACTTGTTACATGGAAGTAATGCTAGGTTGATCCATGTTAATGATCCAAAAAGGACCAATGATCAGTTTGAGTTCACTGGAAATGAGATCCGAACTAGCAGATATACAATAATAAATTTCTTGCCTAAAAATCTCTTCATTCAGTTCCACCGGGTTGCTTATTTATATTTTTTAGCAATTGCTGCTCTGAATCAGCTTCCACCTCTTGCAGTTTTTGGGAGAACTGTATCTCTTTTTCCTCTTCTTTTTGTGCTTTCTGTGACAGCTATAAAAGATGGTTATGAGGATTGGCGAAGACACAGATCAGATAGGAATGAGAATAATCGGGAGGCTCCAGTACTTCAATTTGGCAAGTTTCAGTTAAAAAGATGGAAGAATATTAGGGTTGGTGAGGTTGTGAAAATCCTTGCTGATGAGACAATTCCTTGTGATATGGTGTTGTTAGGAACAAGTGATCCTAGTGGGATTGCTTATATCCAGACAATGAATCTAGATGGTGAATCAAACTTGAAGACAAGGTATGCTAGGCAAGAAACAACTTCATTAGTGAGTGAAGTGGAGACACTTTCGGGAGTTATCAGATGTGAACAGCCTAACAGGAATATCTATGAATTCACTGCCAACATGGAGTTGAACGGGCATAAGTTTCCACTCAGCCAATCAAATATTATCTTACGTGGTTGCCAGCTGAAGAACACAGAATGGGCAATAGGAGTGGCAGTTTATGCTGGGCAAGAGACCAAGGCTATGCTAAACAGTGCGGCATCTCCTTCTAAAAGAAGCAGGTTGGAAACCTACATGAATCGGGAAACACTTTGGTTGTCTGTTTTTCTTTTCGTCATGTGCTTGGTAGTAGCAATTGGGATGTGTCTATGGCTGAAGGAACACGAGAAGCAGCTTGATACCCTGCCTTATTACCGGAAAATTTACTCTGAAAAAGGAACACATCCTGGTAAACGGTATAGATATTATGGGATTCCTATGGAAACATTTTTCTCCTTTTTGAGTTCCGTCATAGTTTTCCAGATAATGATACCCATATCTCTTTACATCACCATGGAGTTGGTTCGCTTGGGACAGTCATATTTCATGATTGGAGATAGGCACATGTATGACGATAACAGTAATTCAAGGTTTCAGTGCAGATCCTTGAATATCAATGAGGATTTGGGTCAGATACGTTATATTTTTTCAGATAAAACAGGAACACTTACTGAAAATAAGATGGAATTTAAAAGAGCAAGTGTCTGGGGAAAAAATTATGGGAGAGCCCTTTCTGCTGCAGGTGCATCATTAAACACAGATTTTGGAGGTATGGTTATCATACACAATGTACTTCTAATCATAATTTAAGTCTTTTAACCTGTATTACTGTATCATTAGCATTATCAGACTATGTACAGTCGACGTTGTAGGATACTAGAAGTGTTTTACCTATTATGCATTGTGAAAAGGAATCAAAGAAACAGATGCAACAAAAGACGTAACGAGGACTAAAAGAAAGAAATAGTAATCCAGAATGCAGAGTCTCTTTTTTAGCATTTTTGATGTTAGTTTAATCTTTGATTTCACTGCATCAGAAATGTCAAATGGCTAATGATTCATTCCTTGATGGTGCTGTCTTTTCTCAATTAAGAGTTTGTATGGACATATCTTTTTCAAGTTCAGCTGCTTATTATATTTCTTGATTGTGACCTCACATTATGGAGTGTTCAACTAGCTTCTCATTACTAAATAACAGATTTGTAACTTCAGCCTCAAAAGTCCCAATCTGCCAATAGTAGTATCTGTACCTGTTGTAGTCAGTTTGAGCCTTGCTTGATGCATTTCCTTCCTTTCCTTATATTTGGGTTCATTAGATATTGAGCTCCCTCATTTTCAAATGCAATTGTACAAGCTATACAAATCTTGATTGCTTTTATCGTGTGTATGTGTCGTACATGTTCTGGATCCAAAGGCTCCAATGAGTTGACTTGTGTACCTAGAGATGATATTGTGCAGTGACTGACTTTTTTTCTTTATAAAAAGCCCAACTATCTTGACAATAAGTTCTCATTTTGCACCAAATAATTAAACTAAAAATGATACAACTGATTAAAAAAAAAGAGACAAAAATGATTCCGATATTTCTTACCTCTTGCACCCAAGGGTGGTCAATGAAGTTTGGGGGGGAGTTGGGGAGAACCATGAGGTCTCAGGTTCACATCCTAGCAGAGGCACAAAAACTCTAGGTGATATCTTCCTACTCGCTTAAGCCTTGGGGGTAGAGTTACCGGGTACTTGTGTTGGTGGAGGTAGAAGGTACCCGGTGGATTATGGAAAAGTCGAGGTGCACACAAGCTGGCCCGCACCATATCATAAAAAAACAAATATTTCTTACATCCATAACACTATTGTGAAGAAATCTCCTATTTCTTTATTCTGCTAAGCCAAAGGAGACATAATGGTGTTGTTCGACGAGTTACCTGTATCTTGCTCCAAACTTTTCTGAACTCTGAGCCTATATAATAACATCATCTATTGTTCTTGTCAGCATCCGATGACATAACTGAGAAGCAATGACGAAGTAAGGTTGAGTTAAATAAACCTTTTTTTAGATGGACAAGTAAATGAATTCTAATGTGTGACAAATATATGTGCATATAAAAAGTATTACTCCCTCCTTCCCAATTTAAGTGTTTAGTTTGACTAGGCACGGTGTTTAAGAAATAAAGGAAACTTTTGAATCTTGTGGTTTTAAATTAAAGATGTGTGTAGACCTTTAAATCTTGTGGTCATAAACTTGCCAAAACTTACTAAATATAGAAAGAGTCACTCTTTTTGGGACAAACCAAAAAGGAAAGTAAGACGCTTAAATTGGGATGGAGGGAGTAAATTTTATTTATTACTGGGTATTTAAAATAAATATTTAATTATCATAAATTAATAACTAATATCGTAAAAAGTAATCAATATCTTCCCATTCATGTGAATTATGAAATTCATGTTTTGTTCCAACTTTTATGTAACAAAAGAATATATATGAGTGTAGAAGTTTTTTCTGTATTGTTACATTTATCAAATTTTTTTCTATAATAAATTGTACTAATAGAGAAAAAGCTACTAGTAAAATACTGTATTCTTTTTAACAAGTATTCCTCACATATTTGATATGGAAGAGATAGAGTGTAAAAAGAATAATATATTTTAAAAATATGAATAAAAGAGAATTTGAAAAATCACCTGGTAATTAATTGCACCTGACTATAACTAATTGTACCTGGTAATTAATTGCACCTGACTATAACTAATTGTACCTGGTAATTACACCATCTTGGTACTTTTAATAAAATTTATCTTATCAAAAAAATAAAATAAATTGTACCTGGTAATTACACCATGGAACTACCAGTAATTCTCACCTTCCCCTTGAGAATTGAAGAGTGTAATGACTCCACTTCAATTACATCCTATTCCATGTTGCCCAAATAATTACTTGGCCAAACAAACAGTCCAAAACTGTGTAATTACACTAAAATCCAATTAGACGCTGTCCTTCCAAACATGCTCTAATTCTAAACTAGCTATTAAACTGGTATGAGTCGTGGTAAGTTGGTGTTATGTTTTTTAAGGAGCTTGGATCAGAACATGAATCGATTTCTGATACATTGTAGGTTTACTGCCCATCATTGTATCTTTTTCTTTATGGTATTTAATATCTCATGGCTGCTTCCAAGAATTGTGTGTGATATAGTAACAAGATTGAGCTCTTAGAGGATAGGTAAAGAAGTGTAAGTCGGACTGCTACGGAGTATTAAAAGAGATGTATCAAAAATATCATGAACATATATTTATTAAATAGAACTGGGTATTAAAAGAGATGTATAAAAAATATCAGTTCTATTTCACGTATTCTTTAGCTATGAAGAGAATGCCACGTGTATATATCATCGAGATGTCTGGAACACCATTGTGGTTTAGCTAATTTCATGCTTTGAAGTTTGAACATATATTTATTAATTCCATCTTGGTATGATATTAATGAAATTAATTTGGGTTGTAAAAAAATGTGAAATGGCCGTCTCATTCATTCCAACCTTCAAAAGAGGAAAATTCAGCTTTGCAGTAGGTGCCCCATGTGTGAAGAGCACTATGAAGCTATGTTACTCGGACTCTTCAAAAATCCCGAAGGGTGCGTGTCGGATCCTCCAAAAGTAGTTTATTTTCGGAGGATCCGACACGGGTGCGGCAACATTTTTGGAGAGTCCGAGCAACATAGCTATGAAGATGTTAGCCACCTCTTTTTGCGCTGTAGAGTTACTACTCAGCTGTGGAATATGTTTTTGTTCAATCTTATGAATGTCCTGTTCCAAGCCCAAATCCACTAGGGAACTACTGCAATGTTGGGACAAAGAAGGGATGTGCAAGAAATCACAAAAGACTTTGAATACCTTCCCTCAAGCCATATGGTGGACGGTTTGGCTTGAAAGAAATGACAGAATTTTTGAAGGCCATAGGAAAAATATACACAGTCTTAAACAAAGATGTCTTATTTTGCTAGCTTTTTGGTGCAACCTGGTTATTGTACAGGATGTTGGTGCAATTTTTGATACAATTCGGGATCTGTAGCTATGTTTTATCGCACTGGCTTAGTGCAAGCATTTAGAAAATCTTTGATTACTTATCAAAAAAATATGTGAAATAGCCATCCTTTGATTCTTTATGTAACCCTTTTCAACTGTCTTCTCCTTAAGTCTATCGAAGGCCTCTATCATGAATAGGAAAGTTAGTGAGACAACAGAATGCAGTGACAATGAGATTTATGGTTTATGTTTACTGTCCTCATTGTTTGGATTGATTAATATAAAATTCTAAGGTAATCCTCTATGTCTAATGTGCTCTATAAAGCTTAGGGTAATGGTTATGGAGATTTGGGATTGAGGAAAATGCTTTTTGGAGAAAGGTGATAGCGGAGAAACATGGGGTTTGGATTATGGAGGAATATTTTGAAGGGATGGGACGAGTTTAGTGTTAATGTGTCTTTCAGGGTAGGGGATGGGAGGAGGGTAAGTTTTTGGGAGCACAAGTGGCGGGGAGATAATACTTTAAAAATGTCATTTCCAAGAATCTTTAGAATTTCTTGCCAAAAGGAGTTGATGATCCATAGTGTTCGGAGGACACATGATTGAGTAGTTTTTTGGGATTTGAGCTTTATGAGGAATTTTCAATATTGGGAAATGAATGAGTTCCAAACTTGATCAACTTGCTTCACCGGGTAGCCATGACACTTGGAGGTAAGGGTGAGGAATAATGGCATCTTCTCAGTCAAATTGTATTATGAAAATCTATTGATTATGGATGAGATTGCTTTTCCTTATAATTCGGTTATGGATTCTAGGGGTGCCAAGAAAGGTGTGTTTCTTCACTTGGCTAGCAACAAAAGGAGTGATTTTCATGGCCGAAAATCTGAGGAAGTGGAAGGTACTTGTGTTAGTTGGAGCTTTATGTGTAAGGACTCAGACAAATATGTAAACCACGGTTGTCTCGAGGTTATTTTGGGATATTCTGGTATGATTTAGAATCTCTTGGTGATACCAGACACGTGTTTAATGTTTAGTTGGTGTGTTGGGAGAAGAAGGAGAAGGTACAGGGTTTGGAGTGTTGCCTCACTTGCACTTATGTGGGTTGTTTGGAAAGGAGATATAGGAGAGCTTTTGAAGGTGTAGAGATGGATTTTGTTCAATTGAGGAGTAGCCTCTTATCGCTTATTTCTTTTTGGTGCACCCATGAGGTTTCTTGTTGAATAGAAGATTGGGTGTCTTTCGCAGAAAACCATATCTTTTTGTAGGTGTTCTACTTTTTTGGTATACCTCTTGTATACTTTATTTGCCCACATGATACTGGAATTATTTACTCTATAAAAAATGCTTATTTATTTAACTATTGTTGTATTCAATTCAATCCAATGATATGCCTTATAGAATAGGTATTTGTGCGCATGCATATCTTTGCAGATAAAATGATATTGAAGTGACAAAAAAATGAAGTTTACTTATAAAAAAAATGACATTGAAGTGCAAACTGCATTATGTTATGTGATGTTTCCTTTTGAGATTTCTCTTTTCTCTAGCTATGCTTGTGTTGCAGACCAGACAGTTACTCTTGTAATCTTTTGCGCAGAACCAACAGCTGCCCCTTCAAGTCAAAGAAAATTGAGGCTTAACTCAGAAATTCCAACTGATTCTAAACTTATGGAATTGTTACATATTGAGCTGGCCGGGGAAGAGAGGATTGCTGCACACGAGTTCTTTATGACGTTGGCAGCATGTAATACGGTGATTCCTATTCTTACCCATAGTTCATCTTCATGTGGTATACAGGATGATGTGCATGACAGCGTTGGCACCATTGAGTATCAAGGTGAATCTCCTGATGAACAAGCACTGGTTGCTGCTGCTTCTGCATATGGATATACACTTTGTGAGCGGACATCTGGTCATATTGTGATTGATGTCAATGGTGAGAAACTAAGGTAGTTGCTCTCACTCAAAGTCTCTATTTTGGTGGTTGTTGCACATGGATACTTTTTAGAACTTCTTAACTAAGTAATGTGGATTAGTCTAGTAAGTGTGATGCACTCTATCTATGACATTGTTTCCAAAACATAATTTCTTTTCTCTCCTTAAATTTCACTTTTCTTTTCTTGCTTTCTTCTTTGTTTTATTAAGTTGTAAATAAATCTTTTTCATGCAATAGTCTGTTCTCCGTCCTTCGGAATTGTGGACTGATTTATTGGTTGCTGCAGATTGGATGTCTTGGGATTGCATGAGTTTGACAGTGTGCGCAAAAGAATGTCTGTGGTTATCAGATTCCCAAGCGGTGCTGTAAAAGTTTTGGTCAAAGGGGCTGATACTGCGATGTTTAACATTTTAAGGAAAGACCACAAAAGCCATGACGGCATACGAAATGCCACTCTTAACCATTTGAATGAGTACTCGTCTGAAGGTTTGCGGACCCTGGTTGTTGCTGCAAGGGATCTTACGGGAGAAGAATTGGAGGGGTGGCAATCTATGTATGAGGATGCTAGCACATCTTTGACTGATAGATCAGTAAAATTGCGCCAAACAGCATCTCTTATAGAATGCAACTTAACTCTACTAGGGGCCAGTGCAATTGAGGACAAACTACAAGAGGGCGTACCAGAAGCTATTGAGTCTCTGCGCCAAGCAGGAATGAAGGTTTGGGTTCTTACTGGAGATAAGCAAGAAACGGCAATTTCGATTGGTATGTCTTGCAAACTTTTGACCTCAGACATGCAGCGGATCGTCATTAATGGCACTTCAGAAAATGAATGCAAGAGGTTATTGTTTGATGCTAAGGTCAAATTTGGGGTAAACCCTGCAAGTTGTAATCAAATCTCAACATGCCAGAGTGATGCAGAAAATGGCTATAACGAAGTTCCTGTTAGTATGAAGTTAAGTAATTTGCCAGAGCCTCATGCAGTTGAGGAAGGGGTTTCTGATGAACCTTTGGCACTCATAATTGATGGGAATAGTCTGGTATACATCTTAGAGAAAGATCTCGAGACCGAGGTATGAACCATATCTCCCTTCTAAAGCTTTATTGTGATAATATGCATTTTCCGGGTATATATTGCCTCTTTTTCTGCTGTGTAGTTTGAGTCCTAATGTGTAATTTCCATCCTTCCGCAGCTATTCGACCTTGCAACCTCATGTAGGGTTGTGATTTGCTGTCGTGTTGCTCCCTTGCAAAAGGCTGGAATTGTTGACCTAATAAAGAGCCGTACAGATGATATGACCCTAGCCATAGGTGATGGTGAGTTAGCTAGATCCGATGCCTTGTCTGTACAAGGGAAATCTTATGTCAGAATCTTGGTTGGTTGTTGGAAGAATGCAATTCTTTCATTTGGGCATAAAGTTTTGAGATAATTTTTAGAGTCATGTTTTAAGTTTTTTCATGTGCATTGCATTACTATTTTTTGAGATGCATTTCATGGGATGATATTCTGCATTTGTTTGCACCTAATTTTATAAACTTCCTCAGGGGCTAATGACGTTTCAATGATCCAAATGGCGGATGTTGGTGTTGGAATATGTGGTCAAGAAGGGCGGCAAGCAGTGATGGCATCAGATTTTGCTATGGGACAGTTTCGGTTTCTGAAAAGATTGCTCCTTGTGCATGGACATTGGAATTACCAGCGAGTTGGTTATTTGGTTCTTTACAACTTCTACAGAAATGCTGTTTTTGTTTTCATGCTTTTCTGGTATTCTTCTTTTTCCTTCTGACCTGCATTCTTTTGTATGATATATTTGGGCAACAACACGAATCCCTTCCCTCTGAAAAGAAAATGAAAAGAAACGAGGAAAATATACATTAAAATAACTTTTGTTCAATAAGATGAATAATTTTATTGATGTGGGAAGACTCGTGTATACAAGCATTATACCGAAAACTAGAGAACCTACATAATACATTAAGATAACTGTTAAACAAGTCGTGGACTTGTGAGTTAGGTGCACGCCATGGGTTCGAGAGCTGCCGCATCCGAACTTGCCGTAGATAAAGGCCTGGTAAATGGAAATGGGTAGAGGGTCGGGCCATTAGCCCTCAGAGATTTCTCGGTTATTCGAAAGAAAAAAATAAACAAACTCTTAAACAAGTTGAATATGTACATGTTGCTTGAGGAAGAGCTTATGGCTGATATTTTCTTTTCTTTTTTACCTAAACGCATCACATGCCTGATCTAAACTAGTCTTCATTTATCTAATGCCCATTTATATAGTTTCTTTGTGAATAAACCTTATAATCTCTTTATTGGCTTTGTCTCTTGAGCATTTAAGATGTCAAAAGACTATGATATTGGTGCTGCTATAAGTCAAATATTGTCCCTATATTAAACGATTGGTGGGTTAGAGAAGAGGGATGATGAGCAGTTTTCAATAATCCAGGATGTATAGATTCTGAAGTCTGCTGGGTTTGGAAGAGCTGCTGCTGTACATATGTGTTTTAGCATCCAATATAATGAGGACTTTTGAGCAGAGATACTCAACCAAAGGAGTGTTTAAGGATGTGTTACTTTGGGTCAATTTCTGTTTGTCTGCTGATGCTATTTAATGATTCATGGTTGAAAGTTGTCTCTGTTTAGTAAGGATTTTGAGTTCTGCTGGATGAGAGTGGTATTTAATCTTTGTGTTGACTATGGATTGCTTCCTCATTCATGACTGAAAAGTTATTGGTTATGTGATTTCTCTTTGTGGTTGCGGTTGGTCATGGCGTCTTAGTCGAGATCTTTGCTAGTTTTAGTATTCTCTATGGAATCCA
The DNA here is from genome assembly GCA_029783415.1 of Anisodus acutangulus. Lineage (NCBI taxonomy): Eukaryota > Viridiplantae > Streptophyta > Magnoliopsida > Solanales > Solanaceae > Anisodus > Anisodus acutangulus. The sequence continues at coordinate 46,027,884 of CM056490.1, forward strand.
TCTTCTACTTTAAAAAGGTTCAGGAACATTGACAATGCATAGGCAAGCTAAAGCCAAGTTCTTTTACTAATAATGGTTAATTCTAACAGATGCTTTCATTCTTTAAAAACATCAACCGGCGCTTGAACAGAAAATTGAAATGCTGAAATCCAAAGAGTATTAGTGGGGTGAAGATATCTGTTGATATTGTTAATGCTATGGGCTACATATCAAAACATATGGAAATTAGGTGTGATGTTACCAGTGGTGGAGCTGCAAAATATTCATATTCTGGCGTGGGTTTGTGGATTTTAGTGGCAACATTACTGATAACATACTTGGGGCTGCTCGGAAAAAACCTTAAAGGTAAAAATCCGCGGCAGCCAGTAATTACAAGTTCAAGAAAGGATCAACATTTCCCGATTTTGCATTTAGAGGACCTTGTTGTTTGATTGGAAATGACGAGGGTTTCTTATGTGAAGCAAAGGAGGGGGAGGAAATTATTCATTGAGTAGATCGAAAGAAGATTTTAGTCCCTGTAAATTAGAGAAACTAGGGATAAGAAGATTATCGATGTTCAGTATAGCACTCTGGAGCAATATTTTCATCATAGCTTTTGTTTCTTGCATTTCTTTCAAAACGGTTCTGAAAACGACTTTCTTGAGCTGAGGGTCTACTGGAAACCTCTCTACCCCAGAAAGGTAGTGGTAAGGTCTGCGTACACTCCACCCTCCCCAGACCTCACTTGTGGGACTATATTGGGTATGTTGTTCTTGTTGTTGTTGTAGTATATCATTGTGGAAAGCGGTTATGGAGTTGGTGCTGGCAGATTTTCATTCCACATCTTGATGCTTAAAACGGCTGGCCTGAATCACTGTACAATGCGACATTGATGTCAAGAAATCCAAGAAAAGAGGCTTTTCTCTGACAGTAGTGTCTTGTGACTTTGTTTTCTACATGCTGAATAGCTGAGTTTGATCTATCAAATCTACATTTTTGTCATGCATCATAGTACCCTCTTCTTTTAATTGTTGTCAAATTCTCGTGTTTGATGATGCAACGCTAAAATTTATAATGAATTTGTCTCTGACCATATACTTGGTAATTTTTAGGTACATATTGTATGCAGGCTTTTCTACAACATCTGCATTGACAGATTGGAGTAGTGTGTTTTATTCTCTCATCTATACTTCCATACCTACTTTAGTTGTTGGTATTCTGGACAAGGACTTAAGTCATAAGACACTACTGAAGTATCCAAAACTCTATGCTGCTGGCTATAGACATGAGAGTTACAACATGAAACTTTTCTGGATCACAATGATTGATACGGTGTGGCAGAGTCTTGTACTCTTTTATGTACCGTTTTTCATCTATAATCAGAGTGATATTGACATATGGAGTATTGGTAGCTTATGGACAATTGCTGTTGTGATCCTTGTAAACATGCACTTGGCAATGGACGTACAACGGTGGTTAATATTTACTCATATGGCTATATGGGGGTCAATTGTTATCACATATGGCTGCTTGGTGGTGCTGGACTTAATACCTGTCTTCCCCAATTATAAGTTAGTATTTCCTTGTGAAGTCCAATAATATTGGCTTTAAACATTTTTAAAGTTATTGAGGTCTATGGCATGGTACTAATTTCTTTTGTCTTCTTGCAGTACCATCTTTCAATTGGCAAAATCGTCCACTTACTGGCTCTCAATTTTGCTTATTATAGTTTTGGCTCTGCTTCCTCGCTTTATTGTCAAAGTTATAAACCAAAGTTTCCGTCCTTCAGACATCCAGATAGCTAGAGAAGCAGAGATCACGAAGAAAAGCCACAGCTATTTTATGTCTAAGCCAGATCATGATACAAGCTAGTGTCTCCTGTTTATGTTGTCATTCACCCTATTTTGGTGTAGCTTCCTTGAGTTTCCCTATACTTGGCTTCCTATGGTGTGCAGGCTTAGAAGTAGGTAGGTAAGTCATTTAATCTTGTTCAAATGTTATTTTTTTGTCTGTCTGTCTTTCTGTATCAAGCCTATGATATCCTTTTATTTAGTTGGAAGTATATAATAACTCACCTCCACAAGGAATTTTTTCTTAAGTGTTTCATATAACTTTCCATTTTCACTATCTGGTTATTATGGATAATTTTAGAGTGAAAAATGGTTAGAAAGAGGTTGGCAGCACCCTGTCTCAAATTATGCTTTAAAGAAGTATCTGCTAAGTAATGCTAAAAATTACCAATGCCACTATTCTGATTGCTGACATGCTATATCTGAAATGAAACCAGAAAAGTGAGTCAGCAGTAGTATTGAAAACTTATTGGCCCGGATAAGTTGGTGCTAATTTCAATTTTGTAGGGATGCAAAATTTGTATGACACAGGTTTTACTTTTGCTCTACTGGTGCTTGGGGGAAGGGGGAGGCTGAGGAGAGTGGAGAGCATGCAATCTGTGACATCAACTGTTAAGTGTCCTGCATTAGTTGAGGAAATGAGCTGTTGTGTCTTTATATGGTTTTAGGCAATTCTCATCTCATGAGCTAGCTTGATTTAGGCTCAGTTTCATCTTCTTAACATAGTATCGGATTGAGTCCCATCCAAATTGTTGGTTTATCCAGTGTTGGCCCCTCATGTTATTGTTGTCCATGTTCTAGATGTCTAGTTCTGGGCGTGCCGGGAGGGGACGGTATTATGTATCCCACATTGGTTGAGAGAATGGATTGTTGTCTCTTATGGCCTCAGACAATCCTCATCTTATGAGCGAACTTTTGGAGTTGAGTTAGGTCCAAGTTCTTTTTTCTTAACATCAACAACTGCAACAATGCCATCATTAAAATCGAACCAAGATCCGTCATGTTGGTTCTGATATGTGCTGTATAATAGTTTCTGTATAATGCTGTGTTTTTTTTCTTTTTGGGTATGTTTAGCTTTAGCTGTAGCTTGTGGGACGATCTGAGTGGACCATGCTTATGATTTCTTATAAATGCTTCAGATGAGCTACCCCAACTCAATGTCAGCAGGTAAATTTGGCGACTGTGAAAAAGAAATGGCGTCACTGTGTAACGAAAGAAAGGGGAGCGATGGTTAACTCAGAGCTAAGTTTGTCGAGAGTTGAAGAACAGCAGTAGACACATCTGGTTGAGGGCGACGGGACAAATGAAGGTTTTTGGTTATTTGTTTTTGATAACTATTGGGCTGTTTTCCAAGAAGTGAAGATGATAGGCTGCTTGTTATGTATTCAGCGTAATTCCAGCAATTCCCACATAAAGAAAGAGGAGAGGAGAGAAATACAAGTGTATCATAGTTACCTGTAAAGATTGAGGTTTCTTATCCTTACTCTTGTAACAAATTAAAGGAAAAAGGAAACTATTCTTGATTCGCTAATATATGTGATTTCGACAATGACAATCTGCCCCCCCCCCCCAAACTCCCGCGTCCCGCCCCCTATGTAATATAGTTGATTTTTACATGTTTGAGGAGGGTCGGTTTAGCAAAATCTGTGGTCTAAAGCTAAATTTCAGTAAGAAACCTTAAATTTATTCGTCGAAATTCATATATATTTTTGTTTCAAATTCGTTCTTCTAGATTTTTGATGTACAAAATGAAACCGTGGCATATCGTATGTATTTACAGTACATGTGTTTTTATTTACAATTCTTTCTTATATCCTACTCAAGGCAAATTGTGTTAAAATTACTACAACAACAAATCCAGTGTGGTCCCATAAGGTGGGGTCTGAGGAGGATAGGATGTACACAGATCTTACCTCTACCTCTACCTTTGTGAGGTAGAGAGGCTGTTTTCGGTACCTCTACCTTTGTGAGGTAGTAGAGGCTGTTTTCGGTAGCAAATTGTGTTAAAATTGAGAAATGAAGTCATCTAAAAGTGAATCGATGTGGAGGAAAAACAAAAAACAGAAGGGAAATGAATGTATTAATTAGTGTGATAAAAACTTATCATAATATCTTCATTCGTTTGAACAACTCAATCAAATTCCAAAAAATAAAAATAGAAAATTTGAAACGATAGTGATATAAGTAACATATATAAAAATTTAGGTCAGAGATATCTTGGGGATCTAAAACAACCACCTTAGTGACCTTACAGACGAACCTAGACACTGTTCGCCTGTTAGGTTTGAGTAAAGGGCAAGTTTTTGTGGCTTCATATTATATTGTAGTTCTTGATGTAGCAAAAGTTAACTACCAACAACTATAAATACAGTGTAATCTCATAAATGGGGTGTGGAAAGGGTAGAATATACGCAGATCAAGAGACAAAAATGTTGTTGCCGATAGACCCTTGACTTAAAGAAAAGCAAACCAAAGCAGTCCGGATAATAAATTACAAAAGTAAAGAAGCTATGACAAAATATTATATAAAGCATGACAAAACAACCTGAAAAAGGAACAATAACATAGCAATCACAAAATCATACGATAATCAAAGTACAAGAAACAACCGATAATAACATAAATCAAAGGATAAAAAACTACAAGAATAATACTACGACTACAAGTATGGAAGGATAAGCGTGACAATGCTCAATTACCTACTAGATTAACATCTTAATCCGTGTCCTCCATAACCTCTTATCTAAAGTCATGTCCTCAGTGAGTTGCAATTGCGTCACGTGTGATGTAGTAAGTTAACCGATGTTGAATAATGAAAAAAAAGTACCACATCGGTGGTTAATGAGATGAGTGGTCTCCTTATATGGACTTGGACAATCTTTTCCTCGTGAGCTAGCTTTTGGGTTGAGTTAGACCCAAGATCAATTTCCTTACATGGTATCACAACAGGACCCATCTCACCTGATGTTGAACCCTCAAATTAAATTGCCCACGCACTAGATGTCCAGCCTTGAGCGTGAAGTGGGGTGTTGAAGAATGAAAAAAAGTACCATATCTATAGTTAATGAGATGAGTGGTCTCCTTAAATAAATACGCCGCCACCATGAATCTTGATGCCCTGTCAAAAGTCAAAACCTTTCTAACAGCATATGTGTGAACACTGATGATGATCAACTTAATTACTTTTCACCAGACTCTCTGAACTTATTCAACACTTGCGAAAAGCTTCACATAAAAAAGTCAGCATTTGACATTAAGTGTGAACACTGAGAATGAGAATAGAAAATATTTTTCAGACAACGTTATGTTGGAAGCGATGATCGCTCCAAAATCCAAAGTCTGAACATGCTTCTCACTTCAAACGTAACTCATCTCGTCACATTAATGACCAAACTTGTTCTCTAATTTTTCCCATTATCGTCTTGATTTAAAATAAAAAGGGCAGCCCAGTGCAGCTCACGCTATGCGCGGGGTCCGGAGAAGGGCCAGACCACAAGGGCCTATTGTACGCAGTCTTACCTCACATTTCTGCAAGATGCTGTTTTCACGGATTGAACCCATGACCTCCTGGTCACATGGCATCAACTTTATCAGTTACTCCAAGGCTCCCCTTCATTGTCTTGATTTAAAATGATTGTGAATATTATATCGTTCCTTAGAGTTCTGGCTTTCCCAACCGGACAAACTTCGGGATTCTTTGAAGTTACTCTAAACATACATGTAGTAAAATTCAACACAAACACACACACACAACACACACACAACACACACACAAATTAAACGATTAGATTGACAGGCAAAGTCTACCTTAGTATTGGATATTTTTCCGCTAAAGAAATCTAACAAAAGATCCAGTTCTGAACATTTTTCATTTCAATTAAACTGTGTACAATAGATTCTTGTGGTTCAGCCTTTTTTCGGATCCGCGCATAAGCCTTTGTGTACAACTAACCTAGCTAATCAATTCTTCAAGTTATCTTAATATCCTTTTGGATTTTGAGTTGTTTGTGATTGGTTCGCGTTTAGCAGATCGGAATATGCCCAGCTTATTCATACACCTAAATGATTCTTTTCCTCTTTTATATTGTTTCTTTCCTTCGTGGCATATGGCAAATCATCAACACTATGTCTCACTTTGGTTGCAAAAATGTCAACAAAAATTTTCGTTAGTGGAATTAGGATATCACAATCCCCAACAACTTGCACTTTTGACTAAATCATTACCAATTACTCTTATCTATATATGTCCAGTTAAACAGCAACGTAACTACCATTTAATTAATTTCTTGCCGGGTGGCACATGTATGACGAAATTAGGGTGACAACATATACAAACGTCATTACCAATGTGTTACATTTTCTTAACGCTCCTTTCAGATTAATTTGACCATAGGTTCATGAGCATGACCCCGTTAATTATTTATATCTGGCCATCGATATGGTGTAAATTTCTTAAATAATTATTCAGGTTGTTGAAACTATACAGTAAAGTTATTTATTTTATTTTTATATTAATAAAATTGTTCGAACTTAAACCTTATCTCCTACTATAAAATTACTCCAGCAGGAAAAGCTACACTGAAAATCTGACTATTGAAAGGGGCCCATGAGAAATGAAATCATCCAAAAGTGAATCGATGTGGGGGAAAAAAAACAGAAGGGAAATGAATGTATTAATTAGTGTGATAAAAACTGATCATAATATCTTCATTCGTTTGAACAACTCAATCAAATTCCAAAAATAAAAATATAAAATTTGAAACGATAGTGGTATCATATGTATTGTACATAATATATAATAATATATATTATATATATTATATATCCAATATAATATATAATATATCCGAGAAGGGATGTGTTGATATTCGAAAGTCAGTTTGGATTCATGTCGGGTCGATCGATTATAAAAGCTATTCATCTTGTCAGGAGATTGGTGGAGCAGTATATAGACAAAAAGAGAGACCTACACATGATGTTCATTGATCCGGAGAAGACTTATGATAAAGTCTCTCGGGAGGTCCTTTGGGGATGCTCGGAATCTAGAGGTGTGCTTGTGACATACATCAGGGAAATTAAGGACATGTATGAGGGTGATAAGACTCGGGTGAGGATAGTGAGAGGTGATTCCGAACACTTTTCGATCGAGATGGGGTTGCATCAGGGGTCAGCCCTTAGCCAGCCTTAGTGATGGACGAATTGACACGACACATTTAGGAGGAGGTGCCGTGGTGTATATTATTTGCAGATGACGTAGTTTTGATTGACGAGACCCGTAGTGACGTTAATGATAGGCTGAAAGTTTGGAAAATGGCCTTAGAATCTAAGTGTTTCAGGTTAAGTAGGACTAAGACGGAGTACATGGAATGCAAGTTCAGTGACATGACACAAGATACGGACGTGGAAGTGAAGATCGAGGCACAAGTTATACCCAAAGGAGGGAGTTTCAAGTATTTTGGGTCCATTATACAAGGAAACGGGGAGATTGACGATGATGTCGCCCATCGTATTGGAGCAGGGTGGATGAAATGAAGGCTTGCCTCCGGGGTGCTTTGCGATAAGAATGTGTCGCCTAGGTGGTTAGACCAGCACTGTTGTATGGGCCAGAGTGCTGGCCAGTCAAGAACGTCCACGTTCAGAAGATGAAAGTAGCGGAGATGCGGATGCTCATATGGATATGTAGTCATACTAGGAGATATATGATTAGGAATGAAGATATACAGGACAAGGTCGAGTGGCCTCCGTGGAGGACAAGATGAGGGAAGCGACGCTGAGATGGTTTGGGCATGTAAAGAGGAGATGTGAGGATGCGCCAGTTAGGAGGTGTGAGAGATTGACGGTCGTAGGAGTTAGGAGAGGTAGAGGTAGGCCGAAGAAGAACGGACTGAGGGCATGGCATTAGATAGGAAGATTTGACGGTCGAGGATTAGGATAGAAGGGTAGTAGATATTTGAGTTTTATCGCGCTGTGTGTGAGAGAGGTGGGGGGGGGGGCTTCTCCTTTTCTTAGTTGTAGTATTTTGGTATCGCATCGATCATTTTATTTATGTGTGTATTACTATGTTGTACCATTTGTTTTGTATCTTGATATTTTACTGCCTTATCTTTCATGCAACCCTGTATTTATTACGTTTCTTTTGAGCCGATGATCTATCTGAAACAACCTCTCTACCTCGCAAAGGTAGAGGTAAGGTCTGCGTAGGTCTTACCCTCCCCAGAAAACACTTATGGGATTACACTAAGTATGTTGTTGTTTATATAATAATATTAATAAAAATTTAGGTCATTGATATCTCGGGGCCTAAAACAACGACCTTAGTGAGAGTTACGTATACTATCCTAAAATAAGAAAGTCCTAAATTAAAGAACTAGCAGCCCTTGGTTTGTTCACAGACGAACCTCTGTTTTAGGTCTAACTAAGGGGCAAATTTTAGTGGCTTCATAGTGTAGTTCTTGAATCTTGATGTAGTAAGTTAAATAATATTACTGTTCTTGATGTAGTAAGTTAAATAATATTACTGGAATAACAAGTTCTCCTTTTTCATCTATCAAGACTAGACCTGTCCATCGGGTGGGGACCTGCCCGGCCCGACCCAAAAAAATCAGGGCCAGGGTCAGCTTATATCTGACCCGTGAGCCATCTGATCTGAAAAAAGCGGGGACCCGATCATATGTAAGGTGGGGCCAGGGTCAGAATTTTTTACCCACTTGACCCGGCCCGACCTCGACCCGCGTGCCTTTTTTAATATAATTTAAATTATTTTTTATTTTATGAATATTTATTTTTTACTTATATAGGTGAGGGGACAAACGAAGAAGAATCTAGTGATGATGATGACGATGATGGTACTTATGATGATGTTGATGAATTATCGTGATGTTGGTTTGTACTTGCCTCTTGTCAGTTCTTTTTGGTGTAATTTTTAATGATTTCATGCTTCTGTTTGTTGTAATTTTTAATTGGTGACAAATTATATCGAATAACGAATTGAGTAGAATTACAGAAAAAATAGGGTCAGGGTCGAAAAATTAAAAAATAAAACAGGATCAGGGTCAGGGTCAGGGTCAGGAAAGCAAAAAAAAAAGTCGCTTGACCCGATGTTGACCCAGCCGGACCCAAGCTTTGGACAAGTCTAATCAAGACACATCTTAATAGAGCAAAGCTACCAGGCCATTATCAACAAAGTATTTTGTGTCGCTGAATAACTATTACTACTACAAGTTATCTAGTGATACTCGTGATTTCCATTGGATTGCATATGAGTGCCAACTAGCTAATAGACATGCATAATGATACTCTCCAAGTAAAAAACTTTTGTTTGAATGCATATGAAATTAGAGAAAATAAACAATACATCGGCGACGTGTTTCTTTGTGGATGTCTGAGGATCATAGTTGACAAACTCCAGTGTATAGGATGAAAATCGGCATGACATGTGGAGTAGCAAGTACTGAAGAACACACCACAGTGATAGCAGTCTATTAATATATAGACATGAAGCACTCAGAAACTAAAAGTGAAAAAAAACAATGCAAGCTTCGTTTATCTTCATCTTCTATTATCATCCCTTGTCAATCGTAAATCTTGATCGCCATCAGGAAACCGACTATCCAGGTCTTGTTGTGAAGAAGAAACGATATCATAAATGGACTCTTCTTCTGTTTCTTCTCCCATGTCATACAACTCTCTTGGTTTTAGATGATCAACAACACTCCATTATTTTTCCTTTTCATCATCGACATAATATACAAGTTGGGCCTATGATGCCAATATATACGGCTCATGCTCTTCCAGATCACCAACATTCTGAATCGAATAACATATATTTTCCTTTTTGAGCCTCAAATATCAATATCAAACTATCAGCAGCAAAACCAACAACAAAATAACACTTACATTTCAAACTAACACTAGAATGTGTATTCGATGAACCAGAACACCAACAACAAACCCTCAATGGCTGTAACAATGGCGGCATTAGGCGCTATAGGTATCGTTCATTATAACAACACAGTATCTCAACAATATTCAATTATCCGTAACGCTAAATCTCATAAAATACCTTTCGTTTCCGATTTACTGTTCGTTTCACCTAACGATTCGATACATTCGAGTAATGAATTCGGTAATTCGCATTGTATTTTTGTTACTGAGTCGGGTAAAAATGAATCGAATGTGTTAGGGTTTGTAAGTAAGTCAAATTGGGAGAAATTAAGTGACAAGGAATCTAGTTGAAGTAAAAATGTCTCAAACAAACAAAAATTCCAATGTTTTCAGGAGATTGTGACTTAGATCGAAGCAAAAATTACGAACAATAACTGCGAAAATCAACTGATTAACAACATGCATGAACCCTAGCCATCTGAGAAGAGCAATCAACACATTCTCACTGCATTCTTCAAAATTTAGGTTTTGAAATTTGCAGAAAAAGAAAAAAAACTCGGATTTTGTCTCCAGAAATGGCGGAGAAACTCAGAAGGTTGCGTTTGGTGTCGATTTACTACTCAACGGCTTTAAGTAGAGATGACAGGGGATCCTGGATTCGGTCCGGATTCGGTAGATCCAGATCCGTTTTATAGGATATGGATCTTCAAAATTTGGATCCGACGGATCCGGATCGGACCCGGATCTGGATCTTTTGTTTGAGATCCGTATTCGATCCAGATCTGACCCGTGGATCCATTTTTATTAAATATATGCATAATCTAGAATGTAATTTTATAAGTATTTTCTTAAAATTTTTTATAATTTCTATATTTTACATTCAGGTTTGGAGTAATGGATATTGGAAATTTTAGAAAGAATTGGTTGGAATAGCAATTTTATTACTCCACTAATCACCATCAACTTCCATTCTCACACCTCTTAGTTTCTTTGAATAAATAAATTAACAAACCTCTTAATTTATTCTATAGATATAAATTAGTGTTGTAATATATTTACTTTTCATGTTTGCTTCAATATGACTTTAATGCCTTTCTACTCCAAAATAATTAAATGAAACATCTTCTTTAAATACCATGCATTCTTTAGCATACTCAAAATATCTCTTGTTTACTTATTTAATTTTCTATCTATCATACTGAAAAATGCATTTTGTTACAAGTATATGTACATGTTTCTCAGATTTAATTAGGTCTTTATCATTTTATAAGGCTTCCTGATTTTTTTTTTTGCTGTTACAGAATCAAGGAGACATTCATTTGTCTACAACAATATAGGGAGGCCAAAGATGTCATCGTCCAATTCTTCATGTGCAGTATGCAAATTATTGCTTCGAAAATGCACTCAAGAATGTGAATCCAGATCCGATGGATCCGGATTTGGATATGATTTTTATGGACCCGATGGATCTGAAAAACGAATCTGGATCTAGTAGGATCCGGTCTAGATCCGATCCGTTGTCATCTCTAACTTTAAGTGTGTTGAGTTAATTGAATAGGGACGTCACGCCGGAGTTTGTCGACGGCCACCTGGAAGTTTAGCCGGAGAGGAGAAAATCGATGGAGAGAGTGAATACTGAATAATGAAGAAGTGGGTAGAAATTACGGAGAAGGAGATATATATTATATATATAAACATAAATATACATATAATATACATAATGTACCGTGTAAGAAAGTAACTTTTATATCCGGTTGGTGAATGAGTCATGCTTTCGAGAGAGTTAGACTGAGCACTGTAACATCCCGTACTTTCATGAGATGGTTTGAACATCTAGACGTATGCAAATAAAGAGCTTAGGATATAAAATGATGCGGTCCCGAAATAATTTAGTACTTAAAAGTGTGACGATGGCAGTAAAGAATAATATTTAGTGTGTGCATAAAGAGACTATGAACTAGTGCTATATGTACAATTATGACATTGAGTATATGAATGTTTATAAGTTATCAAAATTTAAGTAAATTGAAATCAATAAATTAATTATGTGTGTAATTTGATGTATGTTGAATTAATGGAAGACATAGAGAATTAATTAGTGGGATACAAGATATTAATTACTCATTATGAAGAGAGACAAATAGTTTGGTCAAGAGACAAAAGGATAAGTGGCATGATAAGATTACCACGTGGAGCATTGCAAGGAAAGTAAAAGGGAATGACTATTACTAATGGTAGGATCTTTTGCTGGAAATCATATTAGATAAGGATGTTTAAAATAAAATGGACACGTTTATGTGGACCCCACAGTTATATACATGGATAAATATATTTATCTCTTGATTTTGCTTCTCATGAAAGGATAAATATATATAAAGCAACGTTGGTTCTACATTTTCATGGGCAGCAACATTACTAATTTTGGTAAAGGCACAACAATGCATTTCTAGAGTAACAACATTAACTAAGGTATGCAGCAACGTTAGTTCAAACTGTAGCAATGTTTTTCTATCTAAAGCGGATCGAAGATTTCTTCGTAGTGAAGTAAGGTGGAAGGAGAGGGTTTTTTGAAAAATAAGATTGGGGGTGCATCACGGGCTGCTTTAATTGTATTATGGACACAAAATGGCTAAGGTATGTTAAGACAAATCATTTCTTCTTTTGACATGTTCTAAATTACGAAACGTAACCGTAATATTGTTTCATAAATTATTCTACTCTTAGTAGTTAAGGATGTTCATGTTATTCATTCCTATGTTAAAAGCATATCTAAATATGTTTTCAAATTCTTATTGAGGTATATGAGAAAAATGTTAATATTCTCAATGTTAGCCGAAGGTGCAAGGATATGATGTCACTCAGATAAACTCAGAATGTTTTATTGTCATTCATGCATTTTTATGCATGTATTACCCTAGACCATATATTGGGGATGGGAAAAGGGATACAACGTTATTACGCAACCACCTGATCAACTGGTATATGATGATTATGCCCACAGAGGCCAATATGATATGATGCCCACAGAGGCTAAAGGGAGACGACGTTATATACGCATATATATGTCTAAATGTCATGCACAATACGGTGTATATATATATATATATATATATATATACCGCATTGTGCATGATATTTAGACATATTATGACCCTCAGAGGCATTCATTACTGGTCGGCTGTTTCTGTCGGCTGTTACTGTCGGCTATTTCTGTCGGTTGTTTCTATCTCAGTTTATTTTGTATCCCTGTTATGCTATTTTTCATGCCTGACATACTCGGTACATCAGTCGTACTGACGTCCCTTTTGTCGGGGGACGCTGCGTTTCATGTCCGTAGGCTCAGGTAAAGAGGGTGACGGTTCTCACTAGTAGGTTGCTGGTTCAGCTGATATTGGAGCGCTTTATTTGTTCCAGAGTTGCAATCTAGTCGTGGTATGATATTTTTGTTATGCATAGGGGTATGGCGGGGCCCTGTCCCGACCATATGATGTTACGTACTCTTTAGAGGCTTGTAGACAGATGTCATGTGTATAGTAGTCGTATATGGCCTTGAATGCCTTGGTATGTATATGTATATAGACTGGGTCCTTCTGGTTGCAGGATTCTACATAGCTCCTTTCCAGTTTACTATTTTCATATGTCAGCAGGGTATCTCGTGGCGGCCAGGGGCCATGCGAAATTACGGATATATGCTAAATGTATGATTAGTGGTACTTGGCAAGTAAGATCCGGGTGCCCGACATGACCCTCCGATTTGGGTCGTGACAAGCACAGTGCGAATGGTTACCGGTTTGACCACTGGACTAAATGTCTCTCCACAATCCACGCCAACCTGTTGTGTTTTACCATCACCTACAAGACGAGCCTTATGCCTCTCGAAAGAACCGTCAGAATTTTCTTTATGAGTAAAAATTCACATGGACCGAATAATATTAACACCAGGTGGACGGTGCACCAACTCCCACGTCTTATTTTTAATAAGAGCATTATATTCATCATCTATCGCCAATTTCCAATTCGGGTCATGAAGGGCAGACACCGGGTTACGTGGTAGGGGAGATTTAATGACATTAGAATTAAGATTAAAATGTCATTTCGGTTTAAAAATCCCCCTTTATCTACGAGTAACAGACCCTTGACTCGAGATAGAAGTGGACGAGATTGGGGAAATTATTTGGTTGGAAGCGGACTGGCCAGCAGGCAGTGGACCTGCTGGCCCAACAAAGGGACGAGAAACTGGAATTGCATCAGAACTGGCAGTGGGCCAAGAAGTTGGGTCAGTACCGATATCGGTACTGGGCCGAGACATCGGTCCACTGTTGATACCATATGTGCCAGACGACGCTGGACCAGGATAATGTGGGCCTGTTGGCGGATTCGGTTCACAGGACATTTCAGATAAATGGTGGATACTATATAGTGAGATCCCATCATCCAAAAAATTATACGAACTAGACACGGGACTACTCAATTAGAAACGGAAATTGGGACTCATAAAAAATAACATGACGACTAATTATGATTTTGTTAGAGGATAAATCATAACATTTGTAACCACGATAATTAGATGGATAACCCAAAAACACACACGCGGTAGAGCGGACTTGAAGTTTGTTAATTGTAGTAGACGGAAAAAGTGGATAGCATAAACACCAAACACTCTAAGATGAGAATACGAATGATCTTTATTGTAAGAATTTTAGGTGGGGATTGATATGCTAAGCCTTTAAGAGGGAGGATGTTAAGTAGATACGTAGTCATTTGCAATGCATGATACCAAAAAGAAGGTGGTAATGACGCATGGGCTAGCAAGGTACGAATAATATTATTTATGGAACAAATTTTTCTTTCGGCCTTCCCATTTTGTGGGGACTTATGTGGACAAGAAAACCGAAAAGATATGCCATTAGTATCACAAAACTCTTGAATCATCACATTATCATATTCCCTGCCATTATCACATTGAATATTTTTAATTTCCAGTTCGAATTGGGTACGGATGAATGCTCTAAATTTTAAGAATGTGGAAAAGACTTGAAACTTTTAAGATAAAGGAAAGGTCAACAAAAAATTAGAATAATCATCCAAAAATAAGAAATAATAAAGATGGCTCAAAGAACTTAAAACGGGAGACGTCCATAAATCACTATGAATAATGTCAAATGGCATCAACGTCCGAAAAGTAGAGTCTACAAACGGTAATCTAACATGTTTACCTAATGGACAAGAAGAACAAAGTGGAGTACTACGTGTACCCTTACATGCAATAAAATTATTTTTATGTAGAGAAGACATAATAAACGACCCCGGATGACCCAAACGTGCATGCCACAAGGAATGAGCAAGAGCGACAAAGGTAGAAGGTGTAGCTTGACTTGTGGAAATAGTGGTGATTGGATAAAGCTCCCCTCTACTATTGCATATCATTAGAGACATCCCTGTCTTGAAATCCTTCACAGAAAATTCAAACGGATCAAAATTAACAGAAACCCAATTATCACTGGTGAATTTTTGGATATACACCAAATTTTTAATTAAGTTAGGGGCATGAAGAACATTTTTCAAGACGAGAGGTGGATGTGGGGGAGACAAATTCGTATGACCATAACCGCGAATTGGAATTGAGTTGTCATTACCAACAATAATGCCATCATTATTACTCAAATTGAAATAAGACGAGAGAGTACCTTGTGCGGACGTCATATGAGAAGTGGCTCCGGTGTTCATGTATCAATTTGCGTCTAGGGGATGTAATCCAAGTGTATGTATTGCGGCCTCAATATCCGTAGGTGTCGGGATCAGAATTGGGCCCGCATAGCAGTGCGAACTTTCTTGAGTAGAGCCCAGCAGGCACTGCTTTGCCTGCCCTAGCATTGGATCGTGATGCATTATTCTGGACCGGGAAACTGGGCCTGGAAGCTTACTGGAATTGGACCTAATTTCCAGGATATGGCGTCGGTGGAAAATAAGGGTTGTTGGGCCAATGGCTACTGGCCCTGCCCCTCCGCCAGGAGGCCTAAGGCTGTAGCCAGTTGGCCTGCGATCCACTGTTCCACCACTACTGCCGCGCCACTGTTCCGGCCATCACCACCGCCGTCGTTACCACCGCGACTGCCTCCGCGATTCTTGCCATTATTTTTCTGATTTTGACCCATTTTTCGGCCACCGTTGGTACGGTTTTGGCTAGAATTTTAGGAGAATGAGTAAGGGTCGTCTGACGTGGTCATCATCATGATGAAATTTGCTCCGGTAGCCGCTTTCTTAGCCAAATCGACCTCTTCTAATGTGAGCATGGAACGGGCCTGGTAAAATGGTGGGAGATGATTACTTTGATGAAGCAGTGTCCCAATGCCATTATAGGCCTCTGATAGGCCTACAACCATCTGAAGAACAAGACGATCATTGGTAACGGGCGCTCCAACGTTTCGGAGTTGATCCGCCAATTCCTTCAGCCTTTTACAATAGGCTGAGACGTTCGGAAAATTTTCCATGTTGACATGGGAAAATTCCTGCAGTGACATCACGTGAATTTTTGTTATCTTGGAATATATCACACCCTATTCCAAGTTTCCATCGCCGTAGCGTCGGGTTCAGTAATCGTCTGCAAGAGATCTGTAGAGATAGTGTAATAAATCCACTAGAGAACAGTAGCATCAAAGGTTGTCCATAACGTAGGATTATCCTCGGGGGTAGGAACCTTCTCCTTGTTAGTTACCGAGGGGATGATGTGATGGAGGACTTGATGCGAGCGTGCGTGAATCTTGATGTTGGAGACTATAAGGACATGATGAAACATGTTCTTTGACGTAGACATAACGAAAGAACATAGGTGAATTAGGGATTTGGAGAAAATTCGGGAAGAGAGGAAGAAATTGCACGGAAATCGAGACTGAGAAAGGGCAGCGAAATTGTCTTTGTGAGAAAGTATTTTAGCCCTAGACTTCTGATACCATGAAAGAAATAATCTCTTGATTATTCTCATTAATGAAGATGTATTTACATATAATTTACAATTCCTAATTATGGAAAATCTTTTTCCTACTATAACAATAAATCCTAATTATACTTGTACAAGAATCCTATAACTATGGTAAATTTGTACAACTAAGTTGGGTGCAATTATACACACGGGTATAATATTGCTGTCATAATCAGTGTATATATTTTGTATATTTTGACTAGAGCTCGTAATTCCAAAAACAATTCATAACCAATATCTAAACAACCCACCCATTCTATATAAAGGCCCTCACACTTCATAATATGGAGTTATATGGAGTCCCCGTGGCTGGAAAATTCATCAGTAGTTGATATGAAAACATATTGCGACGAGTACATTTTAGATAGGAAGTAAATTCTAAATTTTCTACTCCTTCCGTCTCAATTTAAGTGTCTTAGTTTGACTAGCACATAATTTAAGAAATAAAGAAAGAATTTTGAATCTTGTGATCCTAATTTAAATATGTATAATGTACTAAAATATCATTTGAATCTTGTGGTTATAAATTTGTCATATAGAATATTTGATTTGTCAACTTACTAAATATAGAAAGATGCACTCTTTTTGTGACAAACCAAAAATTATAACCGCATAGATGTTACAACATTCACGTATAAGGATATAAATTTCAAAATTTTATAGCTACACAAATACTATGACATATTTTAAACCACAAGTTTTTAAGTCATTTTTTTCTTAAACGCCATATCAATATGTTCAAAAAATGTTACTTAAATTGAAATGGGGAGTATTAATTAGCATTAGTAAAAATGCAATCACAATAATCTTTTACGAATATTTGGGACACTTAAAGCTCCCCTTTTCAACATAGTTTTATTCTTGATTTAATTGTACATTTGGTCAGTGTCATATAGCCTGTAGGTCAATAATTTGTGGTATATTTTTATAAAAGTCGATGATATTTTATGTCGCTAACAAAATTAAATATTTTGAACAGAAAAATTCCAGAGACAACTATGAAAGAAATCTCAACTTTGGTGGATGACGGCCATGTTTGGAGAAAGTATGGCCAGGAAGAGATTCTCAATACCCCACATCCAAGGTATTAACCTTTACTTTTCACAAAAAAAATTCTTCATCAATAAAGCTATACATTTAATTACATTAAGTGGGACAGATTTAATTTAAATTAATGATGGATATATATTAAAGTTGAGATAGTTGATTGATATATATCCATTATTATGCAGGAACTATTACAGATGTACCAACAAATTTGATCAAGGATGTGAAGCAACTAAACAAGTGCAAAGAATCCAAGAAAATCCACCAAAGTTTCGTACCACATACCAAGGTCATTACACATGCAAAGTTTATCCTTTAGTTTCCCAAATACTCTCTGATTATACTTCAACTAATGAGGATTCTTCCGTCCTAATAAGTTTCAATTCCAATATAAATTATCACCAACCATATTTTTGAAAGTATATTTATGTCCTAGACACAATCTATATTAGGACAAATGTACTCTATACACATTCATATTATTATTAATGGAGATTAATATTTTGGCATTTGCAATTATTGAATTATTAATTGATTGTTTGTAATTATTCATTAATGTGCATCCCTTGAGCTTGCGTTGTCATTAATAGAGTGAGTTATTAATGATAGAGCGTAACTCTTAAAATAGCCTCGACTAATGATCAACGAGAATGTGATATCGATGATATGTGATAAGTCGACATGTGGTCTGCATCACATCCTTAGAGGATGTAGTATGTCTCACCTGCTACGAGTAATGGGTACTCGTGATGGACACATGTATACTTTGAAAGTATTGGTATACCATGCTGATATATTGTTTGTTATACTTGTCTAAAGTATGATCAGCATGTGGGAGATAGAAGTCCTTAGACTTGAGGTCAATACGCGCCTTGTCTACAAAGTAATGTACTCTGATCTCGTCCTAAGCTCAAATGCCTTATAGGTTGAGATACAACTTGTATTGGGTACATTGCGATATGGATTGAAGGTGGTAGTTGAGCCAATATTAGGATTCATTCCTCGGATGTATATTCGAGAGAACACTCGGATTCTCAGTGATATTAGGTTGACTAAGTCATTGGCCAACACAATAGACATATTTAGAGTATGGTCTAGTTGTCAACTAATATAGATGAGATACAATGATTAAGCCATTTGGATAGACACTTGACAAATCCTAAGCTTGATCGGGTGTGTCATGAATGAAAGGATTTTATCTTACCACATAAAGGTTAACTGTAAACGTACTTCACATATTGAGTTCGTCTTCCGGCGCCGTCTAGGAGTTTCGTGTAGACCTTAATTTGATTAATATCCTTATGAAAAGGCTTGTAGGGTCACACTATGTCGATTGTGCGTTTCGATCTAATGATGTATTGAGAGAGTAATTAAAATGTTCGATTTGGAATCGAGACATTTAAATGAATAATGATTATTTTAATTAAGTCAAAATTGGATTTTGGATTTAATTAAGAATTCACGAAAAAGAAAGTCGAGTTGTGTGGCGCCCATACCCTAGGGCAGCGATGCAGTGATGGTGCATGCCGAGCGCCGCGTCGCCCATACCCTAAGGCTGCAGCGCATCTGCCTCAATTTTTGGGCCAGGCCCAAGGTCAAACCCTAATCCAGTTTTGACCTAATTTTCAACTATAAATAGAGGCATTCACCTCATTATTCAATACATTAATTCTGAAAAACATTCTAAGCCTTGAAGACGTAGAATCAAATACTCTCAAACCTCTGTCGGATTTTCTAGCATTCCGAAAGAAAAGTACAGTGAAGCTTGGAGCTTGCAATCGGAAGTGCAACCGCGTATGCACCTTATAGTAGATAAATATTTCATATTATTATAACTTGTAAGTAAATGTTTATGTTACAAGTTCCATTGTTGTATAACTATACCACAATTATTGTTGGGGTAAGTAAGAAACAAAAACTTTTAAACTTTCGTTGTGCCTTACTTATGTGCTTTGTTCCTAACAAAACCCTATAGTGGTATCAAGAGCTCAGGCTGGTTCAATGGTTATGTAACAATTGAATAAAATAATAATATGGGTTAAACATAAAATTGAATTAAAATGAGGTTTCTTGAAATCCTACATGTCTTGAACGAATGTTGACCTTTTGGAATCACCCTAAATTATCTCCTACGCTAACTCGAGAAAGTCATTCCGCTCTAACTCGAACTAAGCCACGTGCGTTGTCCGACTCATTGCACGGTGCACAACTAAAAATGAGTAAAGAACGGATGATGGTCGATATGGGCGTTATTGATAATGGTGGGTGATGATGAAAGACCTGTGTATTGATCCCTAAATTGGATTTAGGGGTTGAACAATTTTTTGAAAACCAACACAGAAACATTTGTAAGGACGTCGGCGCCGCGACTCTGACTTGGGTTTCAAGGAGGCGCCGCGGCTCCATGGTGGAGCATCGCAGCGCTAATGCTTCTTTTTTTAAATATGAACTCACTGGACAACAGGCGCCTCAGCTCCATGGTGGAGCATCGCGACGCTAATGCATTTTCAGAAACAAAAATGTTTCTGCCTCTGCAGCGCCGCGACGCTAATTCAATTGCAGAAGCAAAAATGTTACTGCCTCTGAAGCGCCGCGACGCTAGTGCATTTTTTCAGAAAATTGGCGTTATTGCCTCAGTGGCGCCGCAGCGCTAATGATTGACGCCGCGGCCCCACCTGTCCAGAAACAAAAAAAATTCTGAGTTCAGAATGTGTAACCCAACATTATTATTATACAATATATTATTTGATAAGTATACTGATTATGTGCTAAATGTCAAAATGTTTGTCATTTACATTTCTAGAATAGTGTCCGCTATAACTGTCTGGGCAGGCGGCGCCCAGTGTTTGATTAAACCATCTTATATCATGCATATTGGGTTGACGGTTCCCAAACTATATGTGTCTTTAGTTTGCATGATGTTAAGATGTCATATTGGATATGGCGTAAAAGTGTTGATCTTGGTTAGAACCCTAAAATTAAAATGTTCCCCAAAACTTTAAATACAAGTCTAAATTAAAATGCGTCGTCCATTATAATTGTTAGAGTGCAAAATACTTTTCGGCGATACGAATATTTATGCCAATGCATTTGCTCTAAGTCTACGAGGACCCAGACTCTTTTATAGATGTGTTTTAATGTAAAGGTAAATGACAATTTTTTGTAGGTATTTACACCAAAGTGTTTGCTCACTAAGGTCAAATTTGCTTAGATACATAAACGCAGTCGTGTAATGGGGTTGACTTGCTTAGACAAATCTTGGCGCCAAAATGTCGGACTAATCTAAGGACGCAAGATTAAATGTAATAATTTGATCAACCAAGAGTTGCGAATAAGTTTTGCAATTGGTTTAGAACCTACCAAGATATGTTATTGAAGTTATCAGCCAAAGAAAACGCGGAGATAGCATAGGCTTGGATCTTGGCCCATTATGACCTCAATTAATATATGTATGTATTCTACCATGGGGTCGTAGAAGTATGTTAAAATAGTGGGAGCTAATTAAACAAAAGGCCTTGTTGATTAGCCTAAATGAATGTGTATAATAGGAAATAGATTTTGAATTTAATTTTTGGTCTATCTAATTCTTCATATTATAAAAGATTTCGAGCATGTCGTTGAAATTGTTGATTGAGATGAATAAACTTACTGGACCGAACTACCTTGACTGGCTAAGGAATTTGCGAATAGTACTCAGACAAGAGAAAATAGAATGCGTGTTGGACACGGTGTTCCCAACAGTCCATGTGACATATTCTAAAGAATATGCCTCATTTGAAGATGCTTACCAGAAACATCTAGATGATGCCACTTCGGCGCAATGCATAATGATGTCTTCCATGTCGATGGAACTTCATAGACAACATGAGAACATGGGGCCCAATGAGATGTTCGAACACCTGAAGAGTCTCTATGACTCTCAATCCCAAACAATGGAATATGAGTTGCTAATAGAACTCTTCAAGTGTAAGCTCAATGAAGGGGGCCCGATCTCGCAGCATGTGCTGAAGATGATAGGGCTGATAGAGAGGCTTGCTTCGATTGGAACGAAGCTTGAAAAGAATGTCGCTACCACTCTCATCCTGAACTCTCTCCCTCGTTCCTTTGAGAACTTCATAGTGAATTTCAACATGAATGGAACGAATGCGACTGTGCCAGAGCTGCACAATATGCTCAAGACCTTTGAGTCCTCCACTTCCAAAGGCAAAGTTGTGCTCATGGTGAGCTCTTCTAGCCGACCCAAGTCGAAAGGTAAGGAATGACAGAAGAAGAAGGGCAAGGCAATCGCTGCACCCTCAGTTATGAAACCCAAGAGAGGTGTGAAGAAGAAGGTGAGCGCGGCTAAAGATGAATGCCTAAACTGCCATAGAAAGGTGCATTGGAAAAAGGACTGCACGAGACCAGGAGGAGGGAAAGCACTAGGTGCTCTTGCCTTTGGTGGACAAGGTATGTACGTCATTGAAATAAATATGTCTATAAATAACTCTCATTCCTGGGTATTGGATACCGCTTGTGGCTCACCCATTTATACAAATGTGCAGGGGCTAACTGATAGCAGGAAGGTTAGACCGAGAGAGGTAGACCTACGCGTTGGAAATGGAGCACGAGTCGATGCTGAGCGCGTAGGGACTTATAGATTAAATTTACCTTCCAGCTATTGTTTAGTGTTGAATGATTGTTTTTATGTTCCCTCATTAATGAGGAATATTATTTCTATCCCACTGTTGAACATGTAGGGCTTTTCCTCGTATATTTATAATGACAATCACGTGCTATCTTTTAATAATGTTATATATGGAACTGCTCCTCTTGTGGATGGATTATATACACTGAACTGTAGTCGAGAGATTTTCAATGTACAAAATAAATGAGCCAATACAAGTAATAGAAACTCTACCTACCTATGGCACTGCAGACTTGGTCATATCAACGAATCAAGGATAACAAGATTGAGGAAGTTAGACTACCTCGAACCATTTGACTTGGAGTCTTATGGTAACTGCGAATATTGCTTGAGAGGAAAGATGACCAATAAACCACTTTCTGGGAAAGGTGTGCGAGCTAAGGAGGTACTTGAGTTGGTCCATACTGATGTATGTGGGCCATTCTCGACTCAAGCTAAAGGAGGCTTCCCATACTTTATCACTTTTACTGACAACTTCACAAGGTATGGGTATGTGTATCTTATGAGACACAAATACGAGGCTTTTGAGAAGTTCAATGAGTATAAGTCGGAAGTAGAGAAGCAACTTGCAATACGTATCAAGACCCTTCGATCGGATCGAGGAGGTGAATACTTAAACAAGGATTTTCTAGATTACTTAAAGCTACATGGATTCCAATCTGAATGGACACCTCCAGGAACGCCACAGATGAATGGTGTTGCCGAAAGTAGAAATCGAACCTTATTGGATATGGTTCGATCCATGATGAGCTTCTCAGCTCTGCCGACATACCTTTGGGGACATGCTATACAAACCTCTATATATATTCTGAACAGGGTTCCTTCCAAGTTAGTAGAAAAGACACCCTATCAGATATGGTGTGGCAAGAAGCCAGCTTTTAAACATATGAGACCCTGGGGGTGCCCTGCATATGTTAAGAAGATACTCACTGACAAGTTGGAATCTAAAAGTGAGAAATGTTACTTCGTGGGGTATCCAAAGGAAACTAAGGGATACTACTTCTATCTTCCTGAAGAACATAAGGTCATTGTTTCCGGGAACACAACTTTCCTTGATGAAGAATATGTCTACAAAGAACATAGCTGCACAGAGATAGAACTTGAAGAAATTCAAGAACCACAAGATAACAAAGAAAATGAACCCTTGTCGAATGACCTAAGCAAGGATTCAGTGGGAGTATCTGGTGAAGATTGGGTACTTAGAGTACGCCCTTCAGCCAGTGTGAGTGTTGTGATAGATAGTGCAGAAATGCAAGGCTCTCATACACAACCAATGGAAGATGATTTAATGGTTGTACCTCATTCCATTAAGGAAATACATGAAAATGACATTCCTGAAAGCTCTCAAGGTGATGGATTGTCCAACACACAAAGTCCTTCTCATAATCAGAATGCAACAAACACTGAAACGTGGAGTACTCAACTCCGTAGGACCACTAGGACTCATCGTCCACCTAAAAGACTTAATCCCCTTGTTGAAACACACAATGAGATAGATATTCTTGATGATGATGAACCTACAACCTACAGCGAAGCTATGTTAGACATTGATTTGCAGAGATGGCAAGAAGCCATGAAATCTGAGATGGACTCGATGTACGTAAATCAAGTTTTGAACTTGGTTGATTTGCCAACAGAGGTTAGACCCATACGATGCAAATGAGTCTTCAAGAAGAAGATTGATGCATATGGCAAAGTACAAACTTATAAAGCAAGATTGGTGGCTAAATGTTATAATCAGCGGCCTGGGGTCGATTATGATGAAACCTTTTCACCTGTTGCTAAGATCAAGTCCATTCGGATTTTGCTTGCAGTAGCTGCATATTATGACTATGACATTTGGCAGATGGACGTCAAGAGTGCTTTTCTAAATGGTAATCTAGTTGAGGGAGTGTATATGAAATTACCTGAGGGTTTTTCAATCGAGTCCAAACCAAATGATTTATGTAAGCTACAAAAGTTCATTTATGGGCTTAAGCAAGCCTCGAAGAGTTGAAACATTTTCTTTGACAAGGCTATCAAGTCATTTGATTTCGTCAGAAGCAAAGAGGATCCATGTGTTTATAGTAAACGCAAGGATGTGAGTATTGCTTTCATTATCATATATGTAGATGACATATTAATAATGGGAGACAATAAGACTCTTCTGCAGTCAGTCAAAGAGTAGTTGTCCAGTACCTTCATGATGAAGGATTTAGGTGAAGCCTGTTACATTCTGGGGATTAGGATCTATAGAGATAGACCTAACAGATTGTTGGGGCTGTCACAGTCAGTCTACATAGACAAAGTGCTTAGACGTTTTTCTATGGAAAATTCCAAGAAAAGCGGTCTACCTATGGGACAAGGCATCAAGTTATCTAAGAAGGATAGTCCTTCTAATTCTATAGAACTTGAACGTATGAAAAAGATCCCATATGCTTCGGCTATAGGATCGATCATGGATGCCATGACCTGTACTAGGCCAGATGTGGCTACTTTGCAGTTAGTATGACTTGCAAGTTCCAGCAAATCCTGGGGAAGAACACTGGAAGGCAGTCAAGAATATTCTTAAGTATCTTAGACGAACTAAAGATTACTTCTTAGTCTATGGTGGGTGTATACTTTGGAAGTATTGGTATACCCTGTTGATATATTATTTGTTATACTTGTCTAAAGTATGATCAGCATGTAGGAGATAGAAGTCCTTAGACTTGAGGTCAATACGCGCCTTGTCTACAAAGTAATGTACTTTGATCTCGTCCTAAGCTCAAATGCCTTATAGGTTGAGATACGACTTGTATTGGGTACATTGCGTTGTGGATTGAAGGTGGTAGTTGAGACAATATTAGGATTCATTCCTCGGATGTATATTCGAGAGAACACTCGGATTCTCAGTGATATTAGGTTGACTAAGTCGTTGGCCAATGCAATAGATATATTCAGAGTATGGTCTAGTTGTCAACTAATATAGATGAGATACAATGATTAAGCCATTTGGATAGACACTTGACAAATCCTAAGCTTGATCGGGTGTGTCATGAATGAAAGGATTTTATCTTACCACATAAAGGTTAAGTGTAAACGTACTTCACAAATCGAGTTCGTCTTCCGGCGCCATCTAGGAGTTCCGTGTAGACCTTAATTTGATCAATGTCTATATGAGAAGGCCTGTAGGGTCACACTATGTCGATTGTCCATTTCGATCTAAGGATGTATTGAGAGAGTAATTAAAATGTTCGAATTAATAATGATTATTTTAATTAAGTCAAAAATTGGATTTTTGATTTAATTAAGAATGCACGAAAAAGAAATCGAGCGCCGCGGCGCCCATACCCTAGGGCCGCGGTGCAATGGAGGCGTATGCCGCAACGCCTCTGCCTCAATTTTTGGGTCAGGCCCAAGGTCTAACCCTAATCCGGTTTTGACCTAATTTTCAACTATAAATAGAGGTATTCACCTCATTATTCAATACACTAATTCTGAAAAACATTCTAAGCCTTAGAGACTTAGAATCAAATACTCCCGAACCTTTGCCGGATTTCCTAGCTTTCCGAAAGAGAAGTACATTGAAGCTTGGAGCTTGCAGCTTGCAATCGGAAGGGCAACCGCGTGTGCACCTTATAGTAGATAAAGATTCCAGATTATTATAACTTGTAAGAAAATGTTTATGGTACAAGTTCCATTGTTGTATAACCATACCAGAATTATTGTTGGTGTAAGTAAGAAACAAAAACTTTTAAACTTCCGTTGTGCCTTACTTATGTGCTTTGTACCCAACAAAACCTTACAAACTGGTTTAATGATTATACGATAATCAGTAATAACGATTACGTGGGAAAATTAATTGTTTCAATTTTAAAATTAATTTTTGGAATATCAAAATTAGAAAATCAGAATATAAGAAAAAAAATGAGGGAACAGTCGCCGGCGGCAGGGCCGTTTCCGGCTACCACGCACCGGCAACCGATGGTTTAAGACCACTGGCGTGATCGTCCCGACGAGGGGCATCAGCCGGTGGTGGTGGTTCACGGCGAGGAGGTCGGGAAAAGGCCGTCGGCCAACTGTTTTAGTAACAGTCGGTGGCGGCACCTTTTCCGGCCACCACAGGTCGTGAACTGGTGATTAAAAACCACCGGTGAGTTTGGCCCGACGTGGGTTGTCGACCTGTGGTGTTTAATTTCGTCAATTTTGCCCTGAAAATGAATCTCCAAATTTGATTCGGGGTTGGATTATTTTGAGAATTTGAAATAGTCCAGGGACCTATTTGCAATTAAAATTAGGGTTTTAAAATTGCAAAATGGTCCCTGGGAAAATCTAAAAACATTTTAAGTTTTAGAAATTACAAATTAGTCCCTGAGTCCTTTTCTGAAAATTTAAAAGGTTTTAAAATCAGCTGATTTGGTCCTTGTGGAAAATCTGTAAACTTCATAAAAACAGATTTGGTCCCTGCGCAAATATGTAAATTTTAGAAAAGCAGATTTGATACCTAGGAGAATCTGTAATTAATTTAAGTTTCTAGAAATTACAGATTGGTCCCTGAGATTTTTTTTAATTTCATAATTGTTAAGGGACTGTTTGGATGGGCAGAAAATTTTGAAAATTGAAAATTGAGTTTTAAATTTTGAATTTAAATGTTTTCTAAATTGAAACAAATTAATTAGCGCACGATTATTGGTATTTTGCATGTTATTTGATAATATGCGCTTGAATTAATTGTTTTTTCCTAATTGTTTAATTGATTGTCATTTAAATAAATTGTATAGAGTCCGCATTATATATGTCTGGGTAGGCGGTGCTCAGTATTTGTTAGACCGTATTATGCAAGTTCGGTAGGCGTCGCCCAGTATTTGTCGGACCGCATTAAATCATGTTTGATTATGCGGTGCCTAATATGTGCTCTATTTGATCTAGCACGTGTAATAAGGATCTTGATAAAACCCTGATTAAAATGTTTCTCAATTTAATATAAGTCTGATTTGGAATCCACGCGTCGTCCGTTATAATTGAATGAGTGCAAAATCCTTTTCGGCTATAGGAGAATTTACACTCTAGTGTTTGCTCTAAGTCTACGAGGACTCAGACTCTTCATAGAGGCATGTGTTTGCAGTAGCGAGTGAGAAACCTTTGTGAGTATTTACTCCCTAGCGTTTGCTCTACAAGGACAAACTTGCTTAGATGCACGATTGCAGTCGCGTAACGGGGTTGGCTTACTTAGTTATGTCTTGAAGCCCTAGCGTCAGAATAATCTAAGAGCGCAGATCGATTGTTTAGAATAGTCGGTCAAACCAAGAGTTGCAAATTATTTGTAATTGGTTTGGAGACCTATCAGGTTGTACTGTTGAAGTTATCAGCCCTAGCAAACGCGGAGATAGTATGAACTTGGATCTTGGCCCATTATGATCATATTTGATTTGAGTCTGTATTCTTTCACGGGGTCGTAGAATATGTTAGAATTATGAGAGTTAATTAAACTAAAGTCCATATTAATTAGTTAACGAATGTGTTCAT
Organism: Anisodus acutangulus; assembly: GCA_029783415.1. Lineage (NCBI taxonomy): Eukaryota > Viridiplantae > Streptophyta > Magnoliopsida > Solanales > Solanaceae > Anisodus > Anisodus acutangulus. The sequence goes on from CM056490.1 coordinate 46,055,794, forward strand.
AGAAATTATATTTGATTTAATTTCAGTCTATCTATTTCTTCAGATTATTTAAAATGTTGAATCTGTCATTGAAATGCTTGGTTGAGACTAATAAGTTGACTGGAGCTAATTATCCAGACTGGTAGCGTAATTTGCGTTGGTACTAAGACACGAGAAAATTGAGTATGTGTTAGACAGAACTGTTCCAAAAGTTCCTGATAAAGAGTCTGTTGAGTATGCTTTGTTTAACAAGGTTGCTTATCAGAAGCATTTGGATGATGCTACATCGGCACAGTGTGTCATGTTGTCCTACATGACTGTAGAGTTACAAAGGCAGCATGAGAACATGGGCCCCTATGAGATGCTAGAACATTTCAGGAGTCTTTATGATTCACAGTCTCAGACTGTGGAGTATAAGATGTTGAGAGACCTCTTCAAATGTAAGATGAATGATGGGGGCCAAGTGTCTGGTCATGTTCTGAAGATGATTGAGTTGATAGAAAGATTGGCTTCGATTGGAACGAAGCTGCCCCAAAATGTGTCTGTTAACCTGATTTTGAATTCGCTTCCTAGTTCGTTTGAAAATTTCATTATGAATTTGAGCATAAATGGAACCAAGGTGAATATTTCAGAACTTCACAATATGCTAAAGACTTATGAATCAACTATTTCAAAGGGGAATACTGTGCTCATGGTGGGCTCATCTAGTAGGTTCAAACCTAAAGGTAAGAACAAGAAGAATAAAGGTAAGGCTGGTGCCAAACCCACAGTCTTGAAACTTAAAGGAGGTGTTCAGAATAAGTCTAGGTTGGCCAGGGACGTATGCCTCAACTTCAAGCAGAAGGGGCATTGGAAGAAAGATTGCACCGCTCCAGGAGGAGACAAGACACTAGGTGCTTCTGGACCTGCTGGACAAGGTATGTTTGTCATTGAGACTAATATGTCTATAAGTAACTCTTACTGCTGGGTATTGGATACAACCTGTGGTTCACACATTTGTAATAATGTGTAGGGGTTAATGGGCAACAAAAAGGTTAGACCATGGGAGGTGGACTTACGCGTTGAAAATGGAGCACGAGTAGATGCTGAGCATGTGAGAACTTATAGATTGGATTTACCTTTGGGTTTTACATTAGAACTTAATAATTTTTATTTTGTTCCCTCGATTACAAGAAATATTATTTCCATTCCAATGTTAGAGATTGAGTGTTTTTCCTCATATATTGCTAATGGCAATTATATACTATCTTTTAATGGTATTGTTTATGAAAATGCCCGCTTGTGAATGGTTTATATATTCTCAATTGTAATTATGAAATTCTCAATGTGCAAAACAAACGAGCTAAAATAAGTAATCCAAGAAATCCCACCTACTTATAACACTGTAGACTTTGTCATATCAATGAATCAATGATAGTAAGATTAAGACAATTAGACTACCTGAAACCATTTGGCTTGGAGTCCTATGACGACTGTGAATCTTGCTTGAGAGAAAAGATGACCAACAAACCACTTTCTGGGAAAGGTGTGCAAGCCAAATAGACACTTGAGTTGGTCCATACAGATGTATGTGGGTCGTTTTCCACTCAAGCTAAGAGAGGTTTTCCTTACTTCATAACTTTTACAGACGATTTCACAAGGTTTAGATATATGTATCTTATGAAGCACAAGTCCGAAGCCTTTGAGAAATTCAAGGAGTATAAGTTAGAAGTAGAGAAACAACTTGAAAAAAGTATCAAGACTCTTCGATCAGATCGAGGAGGTGAATACTTGAGTAGAGAATTTCTAGATTACTTAAAACTTCATGGAGTCCAATCAGAATGGACACCTCCTGGAACATCACAAATGAATGGCGTTGCTGAAAGGAGAAATTGAACCTTATTGGATATGGTCAGATCCATGATAAGTTTTTCAGGTCTTCCAACATACCTTGGGGCTATGCTTTACAAAACGCAATCTATATTTTGAATAGAGTTCCTTCAAAGTCAGTAGAGAAAATGCCATATGATATATGGTATGGCAAGAAGCCTACTCTTACACATATGCGAGCCCGGGCCTGCCCTACATATGTAAAGAAGATGCTTACTGACAAATTGGAATCTAAAAGTGAGAAATGTTACTTTGTGGGATATCCTAAGGAAATGAGAGGATACTATTTCTATCTTCCTGGAGAACATAAAGTAATTATTTCCATAAATGCAACTTTTCTTGAGGAAGACTATGTCTACAAGGAACAAAGTTACAATAAGATAGAACTTGAAAAAATTCAAGAACTACAAAGAAACATAGAGGTTGAATCCTTGTCGAATGACCTAGACAAAAATTCAGTGGGAGTATTTGGTGAAGGTGTGTTACTTAGAGTACATCCTTCAGCCAGTGGGAGTGATGTGAGGATTGATGCAGAAATGCAAGATTCTCATACACAACCAATGGAAGATGATACAATAGTTGTACATCCTTCCATTTAGGAAACACATGTAGATGATATTCTTGAAAACTATCATTGTGGTGGAAACACACAAGAACCTTCTCATGGTCAGAATACAAGAACCACAGAAATGCAAAATAACCAACTCCGTAGGTCCACTAGGACTCATCATCAACCTAAAAGACTTAATCTCATTGTTGAAAGTCAAAATGAGATAGATATTCCTGATGATGATGATGAGCTTACAATCTACAACGAGGCTATGTTAGACATTGACTCGCAAAGATGGCAAGAAGTCATGAAATTTGAAATGGACTCAATGTATGCCAATCATGTTTGGAACTTGGTTGATTTTCCAATTGGGGTTAGACCCATATGATGCAAATGAGTATTCAAGAAGAAGATTGATGAATTTGGCATGGTGCAAAAGGCTAGGTTGGTAGAAAAAGGTTACAATCAGAGGCCTGGGGTCGATTATGATGAAACCTTTTCGCCAGTTGCAAAATTAAGTCCATTCGGATTTTGCTTGCATTAGTTGCATACTATGATTATGAGATTTGGCAGATGCATGTTAAGACCGCTTTCCTCAATGGAAATCTAATTGAGGAAATGTATATGATACAACCTGAAGGTTTTACATCCAAGTTAAAACCCAAAGCAGTATGCAAACTACAAAAGTCCATTTATGGACTTAAGCAAGCCTCAAAGAGTTGAAATATGTGCTTTGACAAAGCTATCAAATCATTTGACTTTGTCAGAAGCAAGGAGGATCCATGCGTTTATAGTACACGCAAGGATTGGAGTATTGTTTTCATTATCATATATGTAGATAACATATTAATAATGGGAAATGATAAGTCCCTTATGCAATCAGTAAAGGAATGGTTTTCCAGCACGTTCATGATGAAGGACTTAGGTAAAGCCTGCTACATTCTTGGAATTAAGATCTACAGAGATAGACCTAACAGATTGTTAGGGCTGTCACAGTCTACATACATAGACAAAGTGCTAAGACATTTCTAAATGGAAAATTCCAAGAGATGAGGTCTTTCTATGGGTCAAGGCATCAAGTTATCTAAGAAGGATAGTCCTTCTACTGTTACAGAACTTGAACGCATGAATAGGATCCCATATTCTTTAGCTATAGGATCAATCATGTATGTCATGACCTGCACTAGGCCAGATATGGCCTTTGCACTTAGCATGACTTGCAAATTCCAGCAGAATCCTGGGGAAGAACATTGGAAAGCAGTCAAGAATATTCTTAAGTATCTTAGACAAACTAAAGAATATTTTTTAGTCTATGGCGGGCAAGAGAAGCTAGTCGCTACTGGGTACACTAATGCTAGCTTCCAAACAGATCTTGATGACTTCAAGTCACAATCTGAATATGCCTTCATTTTTAATGGTGGAGCAGTAAGTTGAAAAAGTTCCAAGCAAGAAACCATTGCTGATTCGATGACTGAAGCTGAGTACATTGCTAGATCAGAAGTTGGTAAAAAAATTGTCTTCTGAGTTCTTAAAAGAACTAGGGGTTGTTCCAAGTGCCAATCATCTAATAGCGATATATTGTGACAACACTGGTGTGATTGCGCAAGCTAAGGAACCACGATCAACAAACAGAAACAAACATGTACAGAGGAAATACCACATACTTAGAGAGATGGTGGAATCTAAAGAAATAGATCTAGACTATATTCCCACAGATGATAATCTAGCTGACCCATTTACTAAATATTAAGCTTAGCTAAACATAATGGTCATTTCGAAAACATGGGTATTAGATACATTAGAGATTGACTCTAGGCCAAGTGGGAGATTGAAAGTATGTATGTCCTAGAGACAATCTATATTAGGGACAAAAATGTACTTGAACACATTCGTATTATTAATGAGATTAATATTTATGGCATTTGTAATTATTGAATTATTGTTTGATTATTTGTAATTATTCATATATGTGCATCCCTTAAGCTTACGCTGTCATTAATATAATGAGATATTAATGATAGAACGAAACTCTCAAAATAGCATTGACTAATGATCATCGAGAATGGGATATCGATGATATGCTATAAGTCGACATGTGGTCATCACATTCTTGGAGAATGCAGAATGTCTCACTGCTACGAATAATGGTTACTCATGATGGATACATGGATACTTTGGAGAAGTATTGGTATACCCTGCCGATAAACTATTTGTTATACATGTCTATAATGTTGTCGGCATGTGGAATATAAAGGTCCTTTGACTTGAGGTCAATACGCACCTTGTTTACAAAATGATGTACTTTGACTAAGTTCTAAGCTGAAACTCCTTCTGGATAAGATACAACTTGTGTTGGGTGCATCAGGATGTAAATCAAGGTGGTAGTTGATCCAAGAATAGGATTTATTACTCGATTGGAAATTCGAGAGAGCACTCAACTTCTCAATGTTATTAGGTTGACTAAAGTCACTGGCCAGTGCAAGAGACATATTTAGAATATGGTCTAGTTGTCAACTAATAAATGTGAAATAAAGTGATTAAGCCATTTGGATAGACACTTGGCAAATCCTAAGCTTAATCGAGTGTGTCGCGAATGAAAGGAATTTATAGTTCCACATAAAGGTCAAGTTTGCTGGATTCATGTAAATGTACTTCACATATTGAGTTCTTCATACGATGCAGTCTAGGAGTTTCATATGGACCTTAATTAGATTAATGTAGATATGTGAAGGCCTATAGGGTCACACTATATGCGATTGTTTCTTCGATCCAAGAGTATATTGAGAAAGTATTAAATATTCGATTGAGAATCGAGATATTTAATTTATAATAATTATGGAATATTTCTATTTGATAGAAATTATTTAATTAAGGCGAATTGGATTTCATATTTAATTAAATGTGTTGGATATATTATATGGGTACTCAGACAAATACAGAGAAGCAATTGGGACAGAAATTACTGGCCCAAAATGGGAGCTTGGACGTCCATTTTGGGCGTGTGAAGTGGACCAGTTGGGCTGGTCCACTAAACATTAACATGGGTCTAGGTTTTTCTGTTTCATATCTGTTTAGGTTTTGTCCTGAACTCCTATATATACAACACATACCCCATAATTATAGGTATATAGAAAATAACTTCTCAGATCCTAAAGCAAGATTTCCTAGCTTTCTTGAATAGGAAATACACCGGAGTTAGATCTTGCAATCAAGGAAAAATCGCGTGGATACCTTAGTGTTGAATTCCGCGTACGAAAACCTGTAAGTTTTCTTTTATCATATTTTGAACATACAATATGATTATCGCATAAGCCATGCCAGGATTGTTGTTGGGTAAGAAATTTTAAACTTCTGTGGTGCTTACTACTTGTTTACGAACCCAGCAAATCCCTACAATTACTTCTGCCCTAATGTTGACCAAAGTAAATCGTCAAGGTTCGATTATTGTCAACCGTCCGATGATTGTCCGACTAAAGCAGCATTGTCATCAGGGTCCTCTGATCATGGGGATATCATCTACTCTTATTGTGTTACTGATTTTACTAATTATAGTTTGGAGATGGGGATTGATATGATGGAGGGCTCTGTTGATTTTGAGGATTTAATTCCTTTTGAATTTTGAGCAATTGACTTTTCTCCAATTGTTTCTTATGTACTCTATTTTAAAAAAATTATGTTGATAGAATTTATAGCAAGGTGTTGCATGCTTTGATATAAAAAAATGTTTTAACTCCTAGATTTTCTATGAAATTACACTCAATGATCTTGAAAATGGATGGCATAATATTTTGTAACCCTAGCTTGCTCCATGAACTTAAGTTTTGCCCATGGAGCAAACAAGGTCAAAAATTCAAGACCACTCATTTCCAAGGCTATTCTTGTAAATCATCCCAAAAGTTTCTTCATGCATTATTTATCCGTAAAACGGTACATTTGAATTTGTATACGTGGTCAAGGACACGTGAATCTCAAGTGACACATTAGATCAGAATTCTAGATAAATTATACTGAAAACAATAATAATTAGACAAAATAAAGTAATGATTAGCCTGAGTCTTATGACAACTTATGGGCAAAGTGACGGTAACTTGTATGAAAGCACAGAAACCAAGAGAATATCAATAGTATTTTGTAATAGCTTGAATCTGATGGGTTACAACGGAATGATATGTCCTATTTATACATGAGCTACACGGGTACACAACCCACGAAATATGCTCTCATTAATACATGGGAATAAATGTTGTAATAATTAGATAATCAATATCATAATAAAATCCATTAAAGCTCCATTGAAAGACGTGTGACCGGTTTGGTAATGGTTGCCCGTTACAATTCAAATGTCTTTCAGTCTTCTGTCATACCAATATCGGTTACGATTGTGTCGCTCCCGGTGCCACTTGAATGCTACCTGTAATGCCCCATGATGAGTTGGACAAGACTCAACATCGGTTGTAACGTGCCGCCTCATAATTCGTACAACTGTTATATACAAATTTTATCCTATACAGATAGTCTCCGCAGTTTTTGGAAATTGGATTTGAACCCCCGACCTGAAAGTCCCTCACACTTTGGCGGGAAATTTGAAAAGTAATAACTACAAGTCATTTCAAGCGTCACATCCACTCAATGCTTTTGAAACGACGGCAACTGTCCAATAACATAAACGTCATGAAACGTAGCAATGATGATGCAAGTCTTTTCATTCTCCAAATGTTATATTCTTTTACCATAAATAGTAGGCCAAATCTTTTTCTCAAAAGGAAACCACACACTTTGCCAATTTCCTTAAGAACTTTTCCTTCCTTCTTTCTTACAAACTTCTTCAACAATGTCTTCTACTCAATTTTCTCCTTCCCACTCCTCTGAGGGTAATGACAATCCTCCAAGTCACCGGAAGAGTGGAATTCTTCCCGTGAGTATCTTTTCCTTTTTTAACAAACTTATTAACCCCTCTCCCCGAAATGATCTTTCTATTTTTATAGGCAACACTTGAAACACCCCTGACGGACCATGGAGCGAACATGCCGTAACCTTTCGCGTGAGTTTTATTTCTGTATTTTATTTTGTTACAGGATCACTTTTGAGCCTGGTTAATATCTTTTGTATCCAGTCTGGTTTCAGTCCGGAAAAAATATGAATGAATGAATTTTTCCCTTTTGCAACTCTGCGTCTGGTTTCCATTCTTTATTTATTTTAATAAGCAAGCATTTTGCTTTACGAACCAAAACTTAACTTTAAGGTTCTTTTCATTGGAATGGGCTAAGCTTTAGAAGCTTAAAAACTTTCTGACCACTTTAATTTAATTCTAAAGATGTATTTTTTTTCATCTTTACACCGGGGCTTCTCGTGGCCTCCAAAGTTAATATTAGATTTAACTTGGTTCTGGTTAACTTAAAACCCCGGTACTTTTTGTATCTTAGAGTCTTAACTTTTTTTTGTTATGGTTTTAATAAGAGAGGGTCCTTATTTTTAATCGTGCTATAGAGAAGGACGTCTCTTGTTAATTATGACATGAAATTTTCAATATGTTTAAGATAATAACATACGTTTCATGCTCGTGATGACAAAGATTTATTAATCATAAAAAAACTTTTATTGATTCATTTGACTTACAAATGTGAAAACAAGAGCAAGAATAATCTGGCTGCCATCTAATGTGGTAGGTCCGATTACATGTAGTTCAAATATCCGGGAAGTCCCTGGTATCTTAAATATCCCGGCAGTTCCCAGTATCAGGTGCTTTCCTTAGAAGCGTTAAAATTTCAAAAACATCTTCTTCACTCCATTCTGGGTGTATATGACCCCCAAGTATCAAATAGTTCATGCTATGCAGACTCGGATACTGGATAGTTCTCTCTGGTAGCAAGACATGCAACATGCTTAATTTATGATGCTGCCACATTAAAAACCTTATCGGAAAAATCCAATTGGGGCAAAAACCGGTCGAAGGAAAAAAGAGTGCAATGCATGCTTTGTCCTACTACACACAATACTAATTCAAATGACTTACATTCCAATTACTAGGAAGTGTATTTCCTTGTTGGTCTATTAACTGATAAGCTTATTTACCGGCAATACCGGTGACCGCATATGGTCCTTCCCAATTTGCTCGTAACTTTTCAGCATTACGCTCCCGGGTACTCTGAGTGACTCTCCGGAGCACCAAATCCCCAAATTTAAAGTATTGGGGATTTGTGTGCCAGTTGTAGTAACGCTCCATTCTTTGATTTTGGGCTACCATCTGGACGTATGCTAAATCTCGACATTCCTCAAGAAAATCCAGGTATAAGGACATTGATTCTGCATTTGATTCCTCCTCAGTCCGGAGGTATCTCATGTTGGAAGTTCCGACTTCTACCGGGATCAAGGCCTCTGCACCATAGATCAGGGAAAATGAGTTTCTCTGGTACTCATTTTTGTCGCGGTTCGATATGCCCATAATATCTCTAATAGCTTGGACGTCCAATTTCCCTTTGAAGCTTCCAGTTTCTTCTTCAAATTCTGGATTATAGTCTTGTTTATTGACCCTGCTTGTCCATTTGCATTGGGATGATAGAGAGTAGATGTGATCCACTTGATATCTAAGCCATCTAAGAATTTATGACCTTGGCTCCGGTAAAATTCCATTCATTGTCACAAGCTATCTCCTTTGGGACACAAAAACGACAAATAATATGTTGTCAAATGAAGTCATTCACCTCTTCATTGTTCTCCCGGTTGGTGTAACAGTTGTGCATGGTGCTGACACTTATCACAAATATCTTTGTATATTCTTCGATCCGGGGCCAATAATAACTGGCTCTCATGAGCTTCCTTATTAAGGATTTTGCTCCCGAATGATTTCCACAAATGCCTTCATGGACTTCCCTCATCACATAGTTAACTTCGTCGGGGCCTATGCACTAGGGTAGGGGATCATAAAAACACATACAATAAAGTTTTCCATCTACGACACAGTACCGGGCAACTTTGGTCCTCAAAACTCTAGATGTTTTTGAGTTCTCATGGAGCTTTCCATTCACGAGATAGTCCAAAAATTAATTTCTCCAGTCCAAAGTTAGGATGGTTGAATTTATCTCATCATATACAACCGGATCTAGTGCCGAATGCAACAACTAAACAATCGACTCAATCTTAGAACCTTCAGTCTCTCTGCTGAATCCTAAGTTTGCGAGTGCATCCACCTCTATATTTTCTTCCCCGGGTATATGTACCACCATCCATTCTTGGAAACGAGAAAAAACTTCGAAGCTTTTTCAAGGTATCTCGACAGGCGTTCCTTTTTGGCTTCGAACTCTCCATGGATTTGATTTACTACCAGCAGCAAGTCACACTTGACCTCAATGATTTGTGAGCCTAACCCTCGGGCTAGTTCCAAACCTGCAACTAAAGCCCCATACTCTACTTCATTGTTAGTTAACATATGGTTGTGTATTGCCTGCCTTAATACTTTACCGGTGGGAGTTCGCAATACAACTCCCAGACCGGTCCCCATCATGTTGGAGGCGCCATCTGTATAAAGCATCCAGATCCCGGGGGAAGTCCCCGAGACCAGGATAGCCTCCTTTGCCGCTTGGGGAGTTGCTCTCGGACTAAAATCAGCCACAAAGTCTGTAAGGATTTGCGATTTTATTGTAGTCCGGGGTCTATATTCAATGTCAAAATCGCTTAATTCTACATCCTATTTAGCCAACATCCGTAAAGTTCAGGCTTATGCAACACATTTTTAAGAGGAAATGTAGTTACTATAGCAATTAGGTGGCACTCAAAATATGATCGAAGCTTTCGCGACGACATTATTAATGCAAAATCCAGTCTTTTGAGTAACGGGTACTGGGTTTCAGCCCCTAACATTACTCTACTTACGTAATAAATAGGAAATTGTGTACCTTTTTCCTTCCGTACCAACACTGCACTTACCGCTACCTCCGAGATTGCTAGATATTTCAGTAGTTGTTCTCCGTCCTTTGGCTTTGACATGAACGGAGGACTGGATAAGTTAGTTTTCAAGTCCGGTAAGGCTTGCTAGCATTCGGGTGTCTAAACAAAATTGTTCTTCTTCTTTAAAAGTGAGAAGAACCTGTGACATTTTTCTGAGGACTGGGATATAAACCTGCTTAAGGCCGCCACGCGCCCGGTCAACAGTTGCACTGCTTTCACATCTTCCAGCGTGTCCGTATATCTCCGATAACCTTTATTTAGGAAACCTAAAAACCCAAAAATTTACCAGAGTCGACCCCAAAAACACCCTTCTTGGGTTTAGCTTCATATTATACTTTCTTAGCACCTCAAAGGTTTCCTGCAAATGACTTAGATGGTCTTCTGCATGAAGACTCTTAACAAGCATATCATCTATATATACTTTCATTATTTTGTCAATTTATTTTTCAAACATTTTATTTACTAACCTTTGGTATGTAGCCCCGACATTTTTAATTCAAAAGGCATAATATTATAATGATAAGTACCGAAAGTAGTTAAAAATGTTGTTTTTCATGGTTTTCCAGGTGCATGCTTATTTGGTTATACCTGAAATATACATCGAGAAAACTCATTATCTTGTGCCCGGCCGTAACATCGATCATCTGATCTATGTTCGATAGCGGGAATGAGTCTTTCGGACATGCTTTATTTAAATCTTTATAATCAATGCACATTTTAAATTTATTTTCCTTTTTTGGTAGTATAAATACGGTTGCTAAATAGTCCAGGTATTTTACCTTCCGGATTGATCCTATATTAAGTAGTCTAGCTACCTCTTCTTTAACAAACCTGTTACGGAGTTCAGCTATCGGCCGTTTTTTCTGCCGCACCAAAGGGAAACTGAGATTTAGGCCCAACTTATGAGTTGTGACTTCTGTAGGAATGCATGTCATATCTTCATGAGACCATGCAAAACAATCATAGTTAGATATAAGATATTTAAGAATTAAATCCTTGAGCTCCGGGGTTAATTCGGTACCCAGGTATACCTTCCTTTCTAGGGTTTCTGGATGTAAGGCAATCTGCTCCAATTCCTCTATAGTGGACTTGGTGGCATCTGATTCATTCGGTACCTGAAAGTACCTGGGTACTTGGTGCCGGTCTGAAAACTCCTCCTCCGGATAGGCTGCTACTGATTCTACCAGCGAAACCTGGTGAATATCCTCTAGTACCGGCTCTGCTTCCTGTAATTGCTATTTAGAGTATGCTTCCACCTCTGGTTCATTTATGATGTACATATCCCTAGCAATGGGTTGTTCACCTCAAATTTGCTGAATTCCCATTGCTGTAGGGAATTTCACCAACAAATGTAATGTTGTCAGGACCGACTTCATGTCATGTATCTATAGTCTCTCGAATATTACATTGTACCTCATGTCCCCATCGAGGACGTAAAATTTTGTCAACTTAATAACTCTTATCGCGTACACCGGTAGGTCGATTTCCCTCTTTGTGGTCTCATTTTACATGTTAAAACCTGAAAGGGTTCTGGCAGCGGACATTATTTTGTCTGACATATTCATTTCTTCTACCACCTTTAGCCTAATTATATTAGCTGAACTTCTGAGATCAATTAGAGTTATTTTCACCTGGAAGTAGTTGATAGGCACCGTGACCACAAGTGCATCATTATAATGGAAGATTACACCAACAATGTCTTCTTCAGTGAACGTGATAATATGTTCGTCAAGTATCTCCCGGAACCTTTTTTCCCATGTCACAAAAATTTTCATCTTTTTAGCCGCCGTAAAAGGTGTAGTAATAATCATTGATCTACCATATATCATATTTATAACATGGGATGGTGTAGCCGGATTTAGCTTACCTTCCGCGGGTGGTCCCCACTCAGTTGTTTCGAGCTCTCTCGCTCAAATATTCTCGGAGGTGACCCATACTTAGCATTCGTGTCACCTCTTCTTGTAGTTTTTTGTGATCTATCGTTTTGTGCCCGTGACCATGGAAATCGCACCAGACAGACTGACCTCTTTTACTAGGATTAGACTACAGTAATTTCGATGGTCGAAATGTTTAATTTTTGGTGGTAGTTGCAACGGTGGTCTTTAAAGTAGTTCCCACAAGTTATGTCGGATACAACAAAGTTTTCAAAACTTAACATAAAAATGACCAAAAACATATTAAACTCCACAAAAATAGGCACGAAAAAAGATAAAGAACATATGCACCAAAAGACATAATTAACTTCAATTCTGAACGTACACTACAACAAATTCTGAACAAACTATCTAACTTATGTCGCATAACTTAATTCCTACAAACTTAAGTCGAGTGAGGCAAAGGTTTAGTTTCCGTGGATAAATGTTACAGAACTTACGTTGAACAAAATAAAGTCTGAATATTTTTATTAAGTGAGTTAAAGAGCATAAATATGAAAGATAAAAATTAAAGACCAGAGCGTTTGAAGGAAATCCGTGCAAAAACTTCACTCAAAATTATTCAAAGAAAAAAGGCAAAACAAAGCAAAAAAGAAAAGTTAATTGTTTATATAGGACTATAGGTCAACTTGCCCGCCCATGGAAAGTGGAGATTAAATAACATAGTGTGACTGTGAACAAGAAAGTGGGAGGTGCTTAACAATTCCAAGCTCTATTTAATTAATCAAACCATCTTATAATGAAATCAAAATTTCATCATCGTTGGTCGTCATCACCACCGTAATCACCATCATCACCACCGTAGTAAAAGATAAAGATAAGTATTATTCTTAAATGTTTTCGGTGAAACTTTTTAAAAAAATCGGTTAGATTATTTAAGAAAGAGACATGGTTAGTGAGGACAGTGGAATGCCATCTATAATTAATCTAATGAAATTATGAAGAAGCTCAACTGCATAATACATTACTTAATATTGACTAGTTCAAAATTTTACATTATTATCTCTATTAGATCTGGAACACATCTCTCGATCCTAAGGCTACATTTGTAAGCCTTGGTAAATGCCCAACCAGCTTTGGGATCTATTTTTTCTCGAGTTCAAGTTCTATACACTGTGAATGTGATTTGTTTTACATTATCAAATTAAGTTTATTTTAAAAAAATTCATAATAAGTCGAATATGACAACCTAGAAACAAAAAGTAACCTGATACAACATATTAAATTAACATAATAGTGTACAAATTCTCTATACTCTTAGAATATATAACTAAATAATTTAACTGATTACAATAACTTCTTACTCTAATTTTTATGTTAACATATTAAACCTGATATGAAAAGTTACCTATGATAGTAGGTTAATTTTACGGTATGAGGTCGTTTTATGAGATAGGAATCCCTGTACAACATGTGAACATGTCCCTCAGTTCAAATTAAACTACCCCCATTTCAATTTATCTTCTGAGGGGTTGTTACATAACTACTATCAAGGGCATATAACCTCCATATGTTAACCTTGGCTAGATTTGGTCAACAGTTGGGGGTATGTGAAGTTCACATGCTTAGGTAGTTAGAGTGAAATTATTCCTTTCACATGTTCAAGTAAATTAAAGTGATTGTGTGATCGATATCAATGCTCAAGTTCATTACTAAAAAATAGGAATGGGAGATGAACAATTTTTATAGTTAAATAATAAAATTCATCGTTAATTTAATTTAGCAACAGATAATTATTAAAAAATTATGTTAACTACGAACAATTTAGTGATGGATTAACAATAAAATTCGTAACTAGTTTCAGTCTTTTCCTAATGAAAGTGTAACGACTAATACATCAATACATTTATGTAAGATCCACTTACTTTTAAATATTGTTGATATTAATGAAAGAAAAACTTCAATTTTGCACAACTGATCTAGCTAATCACATCTCGAAGTTATATACTATATACATATAATAAAGCCTTAGTTGTAGGATTTTGAATTGTTTATGATTTGTTCAGGTTTAGCAGATTGGCATATGCCTATCCTCTCTGTACGTACATTGTTTTTCTAGATTCTTTTTTGTTTCTATTCTGAATTTGGGCACAACTGTCTGCACTTTGTCTCATTTGCTTCTAAACTCTAAAGTATTCACCGTACTTCCATAAAGTAGTACGATTTACCCCTTAATATATCTATTTCTTTCCAAAATCATAAAAAAAAAATCATTTTGTAAAGGGCATAAAAAAGAATAGTACAGTAACAGTTTTCCTAAAACAAAAATTGCTTAAAAAGGGGTTGAACGAGGAAGAAGAAGGGGAACTAGCTGCAATTGGCTATCATCTCGTCATTGAACTATACATATATTGTATATTTTCTACTACTAGCACTAGCTAGCTACTGCTGCTAATTTGTTTTTCCCCTCATATTAATTTTTTCATGCTCAATGGTTGTCATAAGTCATAACTGATTAGTGTGGTAGGATAATGAAAGAAATTATCCCTTGATTATTTTCATTAATTGAAAGGTATATATACAAGTTATATATTTCTATAATAGGAGAATCTTATTCCTATTCTACTCCTAAAACCTTATTCTACCATAATTCTAACTATACAATTATGGTAAGTGTACAAGACTAATTAAGGTAACCTTTACACTACAATATACCACAAATATATATACCAAATATACAATCTGCCCGTGATGGGCATTTTGTCCGAGATGGGCCATTACCCGTGATATACACTTTTGTAGATGAAGTGTATATCACGGGTATATTACCTTGTTTAACACACCCCGCAGTCATAGCGGGCGGTCTTCGAACGCCGAGACTGTCCCTAAAGTCTTCAAAAAGGACCGAGGGAAGACCCTTTGTAAAGATGTCTGCAATTTGATATCTAGACGGGACATGACAGACGCGTACCTGACCCCGAGCCACCTTTTTGCGGACAAAGTGTATGTCCATCTCGATATGCTTAGTGCGTTGGTGCTGAACCGGATTACCTGAAAGGTAAATGGCACTAATATTATCGCAATAAACCAAGGTGGCCTTTTGAATTGGACAATGAAGCTATAAAAGCAAATTACGTAACCAACATGATTCCAAGACCACATTGGCTACTCCTCGATATTCAGCCTCGGCACTTGAGCGGGATAGAGTCGCCTGACGCTTCGCAGACCAGGAGACCAAGTTGTTGCCAAGGAACATACAATAGCCAGATGTAGACCATCTGGTGTCTGGACAACCACCCCAATCAGCATCCGTGTAGGAGACAAGTGTAGATGTCGAGGAAGGATATAAATGCAACCAATAGTCCAGTGTACCCTGAATATACCGAATGATGTGTTTGAGTGCATTCATGTGCTCAATTCTGGGATCATGCATGAATAAACACACTTGGTGGACAACATACGTAATATCCGGTCGAGTAAATGTAAGATACTGAAGGGCCCCTGCAAGACTGCGATAGCGGGTCGGATCCTCGTAAGATATGCCGGCCGCGGCCCCAAGCTTGGGCTTAGTATAACCTGGAGTGGAAGTGGACTTATAGGATGACATCCCAGCCCTCTCGATGATCTCAGCTGCATACTTTCGTTGAGACAAGAACAATCCATCGGAATGACGCTTGACGGCAATTCCCAAAAAGTAACTAAAGGGCCTTAAGTCTTTCATAGCAAACTCAGAGATGAGCATGGTCATGATAGACTTGCGTAAGGCATCGGAAGAGGCAGTCAAAATGATATCATCCACATACAACAGAATGTAGGCCCAGGACGAACCACGACGATAGATGAACAAGGAATTATCTGACCTGCTGTGAGTGAACCCAATAGTCGAAACATAGTTAGCAAACCTTGTATACCATGCCCATGGAGACTGCTTAAGCCCATATAATGACTTCTTCAATAAACAGACATGATGAGGATGGTTCGGATGCCTGAATCCCAACGGCTGATGCATATAGACTATTTTCTTAAGATCACCATGTAGGAAAGCATTCTTGACATCCAACTGATGAATAGGCCATGCCTTCGAAAGAGTCAAGCTAAGCACAGTGCGAATGATAGCCGGCTTGACTACTGGACTAAACGTCTCCCCACAATCTATAGAAACCTGCTGAGTCTTACCATCACCCACAAGCCGCGCCTTATGTCGAGTAAATGAACCATCTGAATTCTCCTTATGAGCAAAAATTCACATAGACCTGATAACATTAATACTAGATGGACGGGGAACCAACTCCCACGTCTTATTATCAATAAGAGCATTATATTCATCAGTCATAGCAATATTCCAATTCGGGTCATTTAAGGCAGACACATGATTACGGGGCGAGGGGAATTTAGAGACATTAGAATGTAAATTAAAATGTCTTTTAGGTGTAAAAATACCCCGCTGACTACGAGTGACCGGTCTATGACTCGAGGAAGAATTGAGTGGATTTCGGAAATTTACTAGGCTCGGGATGGACTGGCCAGCAGGCAGTGGGCCTGCTGGCCCAACTATGGAAGCAAGAACAGAGGCGGAAACATGAACTAGACCAGTTCCAGTGTTGGGCTGGACTAGCCCAGTGAAAAGACGGGACAGAGAGGACCAAGACGGGCCAGTGGGACCAGCGGGCAGTGGGCCCGCTGGAGAATTTTGGATGCTGGAGATGTCCGAAAAATGCTGAATAATATACGGAGATATTTGTTCATCCAAAAAATTATGCGAACTAGGCACGAGAGTATGACTTTTACCAAACGGAAATTGGGATTCATAAAAAATGACATGGTGATTAATGATGATTTTATTTGAGGATAAATCAAAGCATTTGTAGCCACGATGATTAGCTGGAAAACCCAAAAATACACACGGAGTCGACCGGGCCTGAAGTTTGTTAATTGTGGTGGACGGGAATAACGGATAACACAAACACCCAAACACCCGAAGATGTGAATATGAAGGAATTTTATTGTATAAAATTTGAAGGGGGAAGAATATGTCAAACCTTTGGAAGGAGTTATGTTATGTAGATATGTAGCCATTTGAAGAGCACGATGCCAAAAATATGGGGGTACGGAAGCATGAATTAATAGAGTGCGGATAATGTTATTTATGGAATGAATGTTACGTTCGACTTTCCCATTTTGTGAAGATGTATGAGGACAAGAGAAACGAAAATTTATCCCATTAGTAGCACAGAACTCCCGAAACACCCCATTGTCATACTCTTTTTCATTATCACACTGTATATTTTAGATTTCATGGTCGAATTGGGTTCTGATGAATGCTCTAAATTTTAGAAAGATGGAAAAAACTTGAGATTTCTTCGCTATTGGAAACGTCCATAGAAATTTAGAATAATCATCCAAAAAGAGAACATAATACCGATGACCCACAAAACTAGGAACATGAGATGTCCATAAGTCGTTATGACTAATATTAAATGGCATTAAAGTATGAGATTTTGAGTATACAAATGACAACTTAATAATTTTTCCTAAAGAATAAGATTGACAAATTGGAGTACGACTCGTACCCTTACATGAAATAAAACTATTTTTATCTAAAGCTGACAAAATAGATGACCCCGGATGACCAAGACGAGCATGCCACAAGAAAGGAGAAATGGCCGCATAGACGGATGGCAGGGCTGGACTCGATGGACCGGGACCAGGTGTGATAGGATAAAGATCTCCCCTACTATCACACCTCATGAGAGGACTCACCGTCTTGAAATCCTTCACAGAGAAACGAAATGGATCAAATTCAATAGAAACGGAATTGTCAGTAGTGAATTTACGGACATAGACTAAGTTTTTAATCAATTTAGGGGCGTGTAGGGTATTTTTCAAGATAAGAGGGGGATGAGGGGGAGACAATGTTTTATGACCATAACCACGAATTGGAATAGAATTTCCATTACCATCAATTATACCGCGAGGGTTGCTCAAATTGAAATAAGATGAGAGAGTACCTGAATCGGATGTCATGTGGGTAGTGACATCGGTGTCCATATACTAATTCGGGTCCGGTTGAGTCAAACCTAGTATGTGCATTGCAGCCTCAATATCTGTCTGAGTGGGGCTTGCTGCGTGGTGAGCTTGCGGAGGCCGGGGCCCAAGAATTCCAGAACTGGGCTGTCCTGGGCCGTAACTGCTGGAACTGGAGTTACTGGGCCAGTGGGCAGTGGGCCGTCTAGGCTGCTGGAAAGCCCACTGGCCAGACGTTGGAAACTGCTGTGGAGGTGGGCCGTAGGGCCACTGTCCACTGGTCCAAGCCCACGGCCCAGAGGCCCAAGGCTGAGACCAGGGGTTCGATGGCCCACTGTAACCTGGATGGGGTCCACTGCCACTGTTTTGGCCACCGTGACTGCTGCCTGTGCCTCCGCGTTTGCCCCCGCGATTTTTTCCATTATTTTTCCGGCCATTCCTGCTGCCCCCCCGTGGGATCGGTTTTGGTGCAAATTGTTATCAAAATTTTGAGGACAAGTGGAGGAAGTCGTCATGACCACGGGACTAGCATTAGTAGCCGTCTTTTTAGCCAAACCGGCTTCTTCCAAGGTAAGCATGGAGCGGGCTTGATAGAACCTTGAAAGAGGGTTACTTTGACGAAGGAGAGTTCCAACGCCACTATAGGCCTCGGATAGGCCAGCAACCATCTGTAAAATAAGACGATCTTCACTAACTAGCGCACCAACGTTGCCGAGTTAGTCCGCCAATTCCTTCAACCTTTTGCAATATGCTGAAACCTTCGGGAAATTTTCCATGTTGACGTGGGAAAAATCCTGTTCAAGAGTAACAGCTCTGGAATTTTGATTATCCTGGAATATGTCACGCAGTCTATCCCATGTAGCCATCGTCGTAGCGTCTGGCTCAATAATCGTATGCAATAGGTCAGTGGAGATAGTAGAATAAATCCACTGAAGGACGGTGACATCAAGTGTTGACCATAACTTAGGATCATCCTCGCATTTAGGCACCTCCGTATCATCAGGGGTCGCAGAGATTATATGATGGATGACTTGATACGAACGAGCGTGAATTTTGAACAACTTGGCCCACGACGCGTATCAGACGTTTTCTATTTCAAGAATTAGAAGGATATGATTCTTGATGTTAGAAACAACAAGGGCCGGGTGAAACATGTTCTTTGACGTAGACATAACGAAAGAACAATAGGTGATAGAGGGATTTGGAAGAGAGATTTGGAGAGCGGAAGAACTAATGGTAAACCTGAGAAGGGGGGGGGGTCGGTCTTGGCCGAGAAAAGCAACAAAAATTTGAGAGAAATTTTTTATTTTGACCTGGACTTTTGATACCATGAAAGAAATAATCTCTTGATTATTTTCATTAATTGAAAGGTATATATACAAGTTACATATTTCCATAATAGGAGAATCATATTCCTATTCTACTCCTAAAACCTTATTCTACCATAATTCTAACTATACAATTATGGTAAGTGTACAAGATTAATTAAGGTAACCTTTACACTACAATATACCACAAATATATATACAATCTGCCCATGATGGGCATTCTGTCCGAGATGGGCCATCACCCATGATATACACTTCTGTATATCAAGTGTATATCACATGTATATTACTTTGTTTAATAGATAATGTGGTTTTTGGTTAAAAGTCAATTTGATTTCGCTTACTTTCAATTTCTTAATGAAATATGTACCTGAAAAATCATTTGGAATGATGTTCTCAGAGTTTACAACAGCATTATTTCTGAGAGTTTACAACATCATTACTTCATGAGAAGGATGCATATATGGATTGAAGGGTGTTAAAATCTACTGAAAGTAGAAACAAGAGATGAATTAAATTGAATGCCAATTCTATTTTTGAGTGTCAGCGATAATGTCGCCTGGCACACGTGACAACACTTCGATAAAACAGAAAACATTTTAAGAGTAAATTGCAGCGGAAAAATAAAGAACACAAATATTTATATTTTCATAAGTTATATGTTGATATAACTTATGATGGTCAATGACCAGAAGTATTTTATATATATTATATATAAAATTATAAATTCTTTTCTTTACAGATTTACAATATAAAATGGAAAGGAATTAAAAGTTGAAGTTGCAGATGACTTCTGCCTGAAAAATCTAACTACGTAGACATAGAAACCACTCATTACAATTGCTCCATACAAAATTAATCTAGAATCTAAACAACAATTGTAATGTTGGACAGAGTGTTGTCGACACACTCAGTCAACACTTGTGATCCAGATTTATAGGATGAAATCCCGAGAGCTCTCTTGGTATTTTTACATTTTGATCCTGGATGATCGATTCATTGTTGTGGCCTCTCTATTTATAGTAGAGATTCTTCCTTGAAAACTCATCAATCAGTTGAGGAGGTTGAGGGAAATGTGGGCAGCTGGTGTGTTTGTTGGAGAAGATCATGGAGTCGAAATCTCAACAGCTTTGACTTGTTCTTCACTCGACTTCTTCCACAAGCTTTGACTCTTTCTCCCACGTTTTACGCAGCTCCATTTCACAAGCCTAAGTCAGTTTTTTACCCCACGGTAATATATTACTGGTTAACGTGAAGTAAGGCAAAACTGTTATAAAAAATGTTTGTCTGAATGTTTTGGCATTTGTTCCAACATTTTTATACATTCAAATCAGTCATTTGGAAGGTATGTTGGGTCAAATGTCACAACACTAAATCCAATATTAACAATCTCCCCCTTTTTGTCTTTCTTCACAAAACACATTAGACACTATACAAACGAATTGTCACAGAAGTTGTCCAACACCTGTGATTATTGACAAGCTCCCCCTTAACCTGTGATAGCATACAAGTAAACATGTGTATACCATTCTATAGGATTAGAAAAAATACGAATATATATATACACATCATCCACTATATACAAAACCAAGATAGAAATAAACCATTATCAACAAATATCCACATCAATCCATCAAAATATTTAACAACCATTTATACCTAAGTTTTAGCAACATCCTTTAGCTTTCTCCTTGCCCATCACACAACAGCAACAACTTCTAGCAGCTATTTACTTCTGCATAACAACTTCAGCTTCAGCTCTCAGCCTCAACCTCTTCAGCAACACTTTCCTTCCAACAACTTCTTCTCTTTGTACCACAACATCAACAGATTCTTCAGCAGTAGCAGCAGCTTCACTAGCTTGTGCAACTTCAGTTTCTTCCCCCTGCTCCCCCTGCACAGAAGTTTCTCCCCTTTTTTGTGAAGAAAGCAAAAGCAGAAAATGGTCTTTGGCTTGTACAATACATCTCTAGCAGCATCAACCTCAACAATTTGTTGGTTGATTTTTGCAATTTGCTCCACAAGCAAATTTGTAGACAGTGTAGACTGTCTTGGACCAGTGTTGCCCAGAATGTTGGTGACATTTTTGGAAATATTTTCACTTCCAGCTTTCTTCTTCCAGGGTAAGTCGATGACTCTTTCATTTCTCTTCAAAATTACTTTGTGTATAGTGTAAAGCTCGGGAGCCTTCCCTAAAGTGTCTTCTCTCTTGGGCTCAAAGCATTGAGTAGTTAATACTTTGTAGATCAGAGAGAAAAAAGGAAGGATTAAAGTCAAATCTTTTTCAGCCAAGTTGGTCACTTGATAAAATATCATTTCCCTAAATCAACTTTCAATCCTTTCCAAATTTTAAACAGCAGAGAAGATTGTTCAGATGTCACAATTGACTCATATAAGGAGGGAAGCCAATTGTGAATAACAATTTTGTGGAGGGTGGAAAATAAAGTTGTTAGTTTGGAGGTTGGACTTCTAGGGATCCATTTCTTCATTATACCTCCAGTGAGGTATTCAATCATTGTATCCCTAGATTCTGTTACTCATTCTGCATTTCTCATTCTCTCATCAATATCAAGTCCCATACATTAATTTATAATTGAGGGTGTAAATTGATACATCTTGTTATAGAGATATATTTTTCCAAATTTCTTTGAGGAGGTATCCTCTATATAACTTTATTATCTCATCAACATATGGTTCTTTTTCAGTAACAGAACCAAGAAGTTGTCTGTCCTTTAAGAATTCTACCAAGCCATATTCAGCATGAATCAATATCTAACACTCTCTCAGACCTAATTACTCTATTCTTATACAAGTCCCACTTATCATATTTAACTTTAGAATATAATTTATCAGAGAAAGCAGATACTCTATGTCTGAATCAAACATGGCTGCACTCTCTAATTCTGTACTATTGGAGGATGAAGGTACTTGTGTCTCTTCTGATGTCAGTCGAAATGTTGCCTGAGATGTTGTAGCATCTGAGGAAACATTTGGAGAAGCACTCGACTTTGCAGATCTGGGAACTCCCTTCGGAAGGAATCGTTTCAATGGGGTTTCATCAAGGATTTCCTCTTCTTGAGACACACTTTGTTGTATCGAAGCGGATGATTCTTCACCAGTGGAGAAAACTGAGTCCGTACTTTCACTATCACTGCTCGAGTAGGTGGGTTTAGATGTTTCACATTTAGTCCTTTTGCTACTTGAATATTCTTGGACTGGTTTTTTGAACACTCTACTCGATCGACGAGTAGGAAAGGCAGAAGAACTGGGCCTCTTACCCAAAGATGTAAAATCTGCAATTTTATCGACATCTATAGGGTTGTTGTTATCTTCAGGATAGCTGATATCTAAAGGTTCATCAAAACCTTTAAACACTATTGATTTAGAAAGATCCCCAAGGAGATTTGAGGAAGAGGATTAACTTGGTTGCTGAGGTGTGTTCGACGGAGGGCTAGTGTTCATGGGAGTGTTGGATGAAATGTTGGCTGACATGAGTTCTGACATTGGAGAAGTTTTCATTGGTGAAAATTGATGAGAGGGTTTTGAAGAGTTAGGGTTTGAGATTGAGGATAGAGTTTGATTTGGAGATGATTCCATCGGGTAGGTAGGGTTATACCCAATGTATGATGTGATTCCCCCCTGGTTTTTATTTGTTTAGGAAAATCATATATGAATAGAAAAAGAATGCACATGAGAGGAATATTTATATACATGGCAAATCTTTTTAAGCAACAAAAGTTCTTTAGTTTTAGGAGTTTTAAATTTATCCAATAACTTACACCTAAAATTTTGGGATAAAAAGATGAACATCACATTAGAAAGTCAATTTAATCTTATCATTTTAAAGTTTGAAATTCCTATTAAAACAAGGCATAAAAATATGGAGAAAATCTAATTTTTCTGAAATCAGTTAATAACAATATCCCAACAAATATCACAATATGAAAATGTCAACAACAATGTGGGCAACATTTTGGACGACGCAAGTATTTTGATCCCTCAAGAATGTTTTCATTTTGGCAACAAATCAAGACACATTTTATACGTGTTTTATGAGTTTAACCACTGGACCAATGTAACATTTTCCCATCGTATCCTTGATCTAATCATAAAATACATACAAAAGAATTTTTTTCGTGTAAAAAAAAAGAATACTTATTTAGTATTCTTAAAATTCTTTTTAAGCATTTGATACTCCTATAGAATAGGATCTTTTCAAGGGCTTTTCCCATTTTGTACAGTTGCCAAATATTTATATAGGCTTTGCCTATTTTGATACTGCCTTTTTATGATATATATATATATTTATTTATTTATCATCGCAGAGAACAATATCACGTTGGATTCACATTCTTATTGAAGGATTATGCTTGTGTGACCAAAACTTCTGCACCATACATCAACAATAATCAGTCAGTGATATTACATAGGTAAATGTCGAAATGTTAGACAACGTTTCAGCCAACATTCACCAAAAATACCTTCTTTTTAGAGATTAAGAAGACCAAGAGATTTCTTCAAACTAGAAAATCTCTCATGGTCCAATGCTTTTGTAAAAATATCAGCTAGTTGATGACGAGTGTCAACATGTTCCATTTTAACTAGCTGTTTTTCAACTAAATCTCTCAAAAAGTGATGTCTAATATGAATATATTTTGTACGTGAGTGATGAACTGGATTTTTGGAAATATTTATAGCACTCAAATTATCACAATACAAAATCAAAATGTTGCTAATAAATCCATAGTTGTCTAACATATGTCTTAGCCATATTAATTGAGAGCAACAACTTCCAGCTGCTACATATTCAGATTCAACAGTTGAAAGTGAGACACAGTTCTGTTTACGACTATACCATGAAACAAGATTATTGCGAAGATAAAAATATCCCCCACTTGTACTTTTTCTATCATCCACATCTCCATCCCAATTCGAGTCACTGAATCCTATTAAGTTAGGATTAGTGTCTTTGGAATACCAAATTTTCAACTCACATGTGCCAGCAACATATCGAATAATACATTTTACGATATTTAAGTGGGATATTTTGGGACATGCTTGAAAACGGGCACGCACACAAACACTAAACATAATATATGGGCGACTAGCAGTAAGGTAAAGAAGGATACCTATCATAGATCAATATAATATTGGGTTTACATTCTCACCAACATTATCCTTACATACATTCTGTGACGAACCCATTGATGTCTTCATTTGTTTAGCGTTCTACAAACCAAATCTCTTGACTAGATTCTTGGTATATTTACTCTGTGAGATGAAAATTCCATCAACACTTTGCTTTAGCTGCAAGCCTAAGAAAAAAGTTAGTTCCACAATCATGCTCATTTCAAATGTTGATGACATAGCTTCAACAAATGAATTTAGGTACGATTGTGAGGTCGACCCAAAAACTATGCCATCTATGTAAATTTGAGCAATTATAATATCTACACCGTGTCGTTTAATAAATAAAGTACGATCAGCTTCGCCATGGTTAAAACCAAGTTCAATAAGAAAGTTAGTTAATCGACCATACCATGCACAAGGAGCTTGTTTCAACCCATACAAAGCATTTTTGAGCTTGTATACATAGTGAGGATGGTAAGGATCTTCAAATCCTTTTGGTTGTTCAATATAGACTTCCTTATCTAGATAACCATTTAAGAATGCACCTTTTATACCCATTTGTTGTAGAGTGATTTTCAGACAACAAGCAATAGCAAGTAAAGTCTAATTGACTCAATTCTAGCTTAAGGTGCGAAGGTTTCATCATAATCGATTCCTTCAACCTGAGTATATCCTTGTGCAACTAGACGAGCTTTGTTTCTGACAATTGTTCCCAATTCTTCTAATTTATTTTTGAAAATCCACTTAGTCCAATTACATTTGTATTATTTGGACGTGGAACTAAGTCTCAGACTTCATTTCGAGAGAATTGTTCAAGCTCTTCTTGCATTGCTTGAATCCAAAAATTATCTTTGAGTGCTTCTAAAATATTTTTTGGTTCTAATGTAGATATAAAACAAGAAATACTAACCTCTTGGTATATGGTAATCATACACACATACCTTACCATATCTCTGTAGTTAGAGTGATTCTTTTCCTCTTATTTTAATTCCTTCAAAAACTCCCCCTATCTCCTAGCCTGTTGGATGATTCTTCCTAATACTTGATGAGGGGTCCCTTCGAATTTGATCTAGCAATTCAGCATTTGGCTCCTCATCCCTGGCCTCAGTGATCTCTATTTCAGGTTCAGATGTTTCTTCGGGAGTGACAACATTTGGGGTAACATCTGATTCTTCAGTAGTCTGCACATTTTCCACTGAAACTATAGTGTTATTTTCAGTTGTATTTCCTGTAAGATCAGAAAAATCATCAAAAATAACATTTACAGACTCTTGTACAGTTCTGGTCCTCAGATTGTATACTCGATAATCATAACTATTTTGAGAATAGCCAACAAAAATTCCTTCGTCGCTCTTAGTGTCAAACTTTGCCAAATGATCTCTATCATTTAAAATGTAACAAATACATCCAAAAACATGAAAGTAACGCAAGTTAGATTTCTTTCCATTTATAAGCTCATAGGGTGTCATCTTTGTTCCTGGCCTTAGATAGACTCTATTAGCTATGTGATTAGCAGTATTCAAGGCTTCTGCCCATAAATGTTTTGACAAATGTTTAGAACTAAGCATTACTCTAGTCATTTCTTGCAATGTCCTATTCTTCCGTTCTGCAACCCCATTTTGTTGATGAGTTTTGGGGGCAGAAAACTCATGAAAAAATTCCTTTTTATCACAAAATTTTATGAATGAGTTGTTTTCAAATTCTTTTCTATGATTGGATCTAATCCAAAAAATAGGAAAATAGAACAAGTTCCTAATTCTAGAGTGCAAAACTTTAAACATGTCAAAAGTTTGTAATTTTTCTTGTAAAAAATATATCCATGAATATCTAGAAAAATCATCTACTATCACATAGGAATACCTTATGCCTCCTAGACTGTCTACTTCAATTGGACCCATTAAATTCATATGTAGCCATTGAAAACAGTGAGACGTACCTGAATGTTGGCCGTCACGTTGGACAACATTATGAGAGACATGAGTTTGCTTATCTTTCAAATAGTCTGCACAGACGATTTTACCTTTATGTCTAAGTTTAGGTATGCCTTTAACAGCTTCATATGAGACCAGTGTTTCTAAATTGCGGTAGTTGACATACCCCAACTTATAATGCCATAGTGTTATATCATCGATCTTAGCACTATTGCATGTTTCTTGTCTTATAACAAGATAACAATTATCACCTGTTCTTGTACCTGTCATGACACATATATTAGCTTCATTCATAACTTTACAAGCATCCTTATTAAATTTTACCTCAAGGTCATTATCACACAGTTGACTAATGCTAATTAAAACCCTCAACGTGTAAGACATTCCTTAAGGCTGGAAAACCAGGAACATCCAAGATTCCTTTTCCAATTATTTTGCTTTTACTGCCAGCTCCAAAAGTCATATTTCCTCCATTGAATGACTCGTAGTTCTTTAGAAATCCTTTTGTACATGTCATATGGCGAGAACATCCACTAACAAAGTACCAAGAACCTGAAATGTTAGTTCTTAATGCAATTATACAGACATTACAAGTTAAATTCATTTTGGGAACCCAAACTCTCTTGAAACATTTTTTACCTTTTGGCTCAGAAATGTTGCTCCGATTGTTATTCAAAATGTTGGACGACAATTTAGGCAACATTTTGCTCACAAAATTTTGAAGTTTAAAACAGTATGGTTTTAAGTGTCCAGGGAAGTTACAGTGATGACATACAAACTTCATATTCTTTGACATATACGAGAACCTATTATTTATCCCTTTTTCTTTTACAAAGCGTATTTTCTCGTGGTTTTAAGAGAGTTTCCGTACCCAATACTTGCATGTGAAGGATTACTAAAACTAAGTATCTCATTCAATTTCGAAGTCCCTGTGTTGAGCTTGCGGAAGGTTGCTTCGGCTAAATCCAGTTTTTCACGAATCTTACCAAATTCAGTTTCCTTTTTGGTAAGTGCAACCTCTAGTCGGGTTATTGTGCCTTTTAAATCTACATTCTCATGAGTTAGATTTTACCTTTGTGCCAAATTACTTGGATTCTACGATTAAGGCTTTACAAATACTTTATAATTTATTAATCATATCATCTTTGTGTTCAACTTGATCATCCTCACTAACAGAAATATAACCACTAAAGCAATTAACACCAGTATAGTGAAAGAATTCATACCTTTTGGATGTCACTGAAGATGTTGATGTTGTTGCTGACATTGGAGCAAATGTCGTGACATCTAAGACAGCATTATAGATGACATCTTCATGATCCGATAGAGACTGTTCAAAAATAGTGGCCAACATTACTTTTGTTTCAATTTCACGATCTCCTTCCTCTTCATCTTTATCATCACTAAGAGAAACACATAGGTTCTTATCAAATTTCCTAAGTGTGTTTGCACATTCGTTGGCATAATGACCCCAACCCTAGCATATATGACATTGCACAAACTCTAATTATTTGGGATCAAATTTGGTACGATCTGAGTTGGTTCTTCTTAGTTGATTTTCTTTTTGTGTATTTGGAAGGAATCTAGTGAGCTTTTGATTGAAGACTTGGTTTTGATGCTCTTTAGATTTAGATTGATTTCTCTCATTGTTGAGCTTCTCACCATCGAATTTTATTTTCGTGTGAGTAAGGCAACATTTGCACCTTCACCAATTTCTTCAAGATTCTCATCCTCTTCTTCGATTTGACTCTCCTAGGATTGAACTTGAAGTGCCACATTCTTGCTTTTATATAATTCCTTTTGATTCTCAATGTTCATCTCATAAGTTTTGAGTATGCTCATCAAGGTATGAATGTCCATTGTGGCAAGATTGTGAGCTTCTTCAATGTCACAAATCTTTAAATTGAACTTTTCAGGAAAATAACTGAGAGTCTTTTCAACAAGTTGAGTGTTGGTTAATGGTTCACCAAGCACTTGACATTCATTTGAGATGTCAATCAACTTTTCAAAATAAGATTTATTATCATTTGCTTCTTCCATCCTTAAACGTTCATATTTACTCATGAGCATGCGTATCTTTGTTCGACGAACACTTGAGCTACCTTCACAATAAATTTATAAAGTATCTCATGCGTCCTTAGCCGTGTAGAATTTTTGAATAAGTTTGAATATGTAGAGATAAACTCATCAAAAAATTACATTTAAGGCTTTTTCGTTAAAGCTAGCACTATTGGTCTCTTCCGTAGTCCATTCGAATTCAGGTTTAGCTATAATGTCACACTCATCATCTGGTGGCAATATTGGAACAACATACTCATTGGTTACAGATCTCCATGGATGAATATCAATTGATTTGATATGTGAATGTAGGCGAATCTTCCAATAGACATAATTTGATCCATCTAAAATAAGAAATCTATCAATAGTCGGATTTGTCGGATCCATAACTTATGACAATAGGACCAAGCACTTATTGTGTTAAGTGTCGGCTCTGATACCACTTGAAGGGTGTCAAAAGCTACTGAAAGTAGATATAAGAGATGAATTAAATCGAATGTCAATTATGTTTCAGAATATCAGCGATAATGTCACCTGACACATATGACAACAGCTCAATAAAACAGAAAATCTTTAAGAGTAAAATGCAGCGAAAAAATAAAGAACACAAAGGTTTATATTTTCATAAGTTATATGTTGATATAACTTATGATGGTCAATGACCAGAAGTATTGTATATATATTAAATACAAAATTACAAATTCCTTTCTTTACAGATTTACAATATAAAATGGAAAGGAATTAAAAGTTGAAGTCGCAGATGACTTATTCCTGAAAAATCTAACTACGTAGACATAGACAATATCTCATTACAATCGCTCCATACAAAACTAATCTAGAATCTAAACTACAATTGTAATGTTGGACAAAATGTTGTTGACACACTCAGGCAACACTTGTGATCCAGATTTCTAGGATGAAATCCCGAGAGCCCTCTTGGTATTTTTACATTTTGATTCTGGATGATGGATTCACTATTGTGGCCTCTCTATTTATATTAGAGAGTCTTCCTTGTAAAGCTCATCGATCAGTTGAGGAGGTTGAGGGAAAGGTCGGTAGCCGATGTGTTTGTTGGAGAAGATCATGGAGTCTAAATCTCAACAGCTTTGACTTGTTCTTCACTCGACTTCTTCCCCAAGCTTTGACTCTTTCTCCCACGTTTTACACTGCTCCATTTCACCGAGACTAAGTCATTTTTTTACCCCACAGTAATATATTATTGCTTAACGTAAAGTAAGGTAAAACTTTTATAAAAAATGTTGGTCTGAATGTTTTGACATTTATTCCAACATTTTTATACATTCAAATCAGTCCTTTGGAAGATATGTTGGGTCAAATGTCACAACAACAAACCCAACATTAACATGGATTATTCGAAACCGATTAGCTCAGTATGGTTGAACCATTAAAAAGGCAGTCCGGTGCACAAAGTATCCCGTATTAGCAAGGCCTAGGAAAGGCCTCACTCTTAGGGGTGTAATGTAGACAATCTACCCTAATGCAAGTCATGAGTGTCTCAATGATATTTGTGGCCTAAGGCCAAACTCTAGTACGGGACTTAAATTAAATAATACATATACTTATATTTATGTGGAATCTATTTTTTTCAGCCTTTGAGATGCAAAATTATTTACTTTTATTATAATTCATATCTACACCAATAAACATTTTTTTTTTCTTTAAAATTACTCAGAAAAATAATAAAACTAAAAAAAATATATTAATAGTAAAAATGGCACTTCATAAATCAGTAGCAATCATCTTATGGTAAAACAAAAGAACATATCATTTCTTTTTTATTGCAAACAGTTTCGATTTTTTCTATAAAGTAATAAATTTATCGGCAATGGGCCAGATCTGCCCTTCAACTATACATTATTATGTGCTTTTGCCCGCCGTTTAAACGTTGTTCCAGATGCGCCCTTACCGTTACGTTTTGGGACTACTCGTGCCCTTGATTTAACGAAAATATATTGGATGGTATATTTGTTCAGTTTCTCATAGTAGTGCATATTTAATTTATTAAAATTCTTGAATATTATAGCACAAAAATAACAACATGACACAAAATATAATTGCATTCCAAAACATAAAAAACATTTGCAATTACAATAATTCCACAATTACATTACATCTAAATTATACAATTAAAAGATCAAATGCAATTACATCCCTCTTTTAAAGATTATTTTCACTAATAAGAGCACTATTTTTCCTTTTCAAAAGATTATTTTTACTAATGATAACATTCTTTTTATTTTTCAATTTGTTGATGACCTGTATAGTTCTTTCTGAAAATCTTTCATCTTTTCAGTCCCAATATAGACACGATAATTCATGCAACAAAAATCACAAGGGAAAAGATTTTCCGTAACAAAACATAAACATAAAAAAAAGTTCATTATAGATCTGCCACAAAAGAAATCACAAGGAAAAAGAGATAACATACGTCAGACTTATAACACTTGAAAAAATATCTCCCACAGTACAGAAATTTTGATAATAATAATAATAAAGAGCATATTACATCTTAAGCATTTATACGATTTTTACATAAATTCAATGTGGTCTGACCCTTTCACGAATTCCACGAATAACAGAAATTTAGTACAATTATTTGGAGCAACATCAAATCCACAAACCCTTCCACAATTCTTTGAAGAACTCGAAGCTTCCGACATTTCATAAGCAAGTAAAAGAATAAGAGAGAAAAGTGTGGAGTTGCACGATAAGTCTGGAGTTTCAAAATGCAATACCCAAAAATCATTGGCTAGCATAAAGTGCAATACAAAAAAAAAATTGAGAACTATTGGTACAATATGTAGTTCAGGAATTTCAATGGATCAAATATGCTCGTATATTTTATGAAACTGAAAAAATATGTCCTCCATTTTTTTTTTGGATTTTCGTTAAATCATTGGTACGAGTGGCTGCAAGACATAACAGTAAGGACACGTCTGGACAACGTTTAAACCACGGGCATATGCACATATCATCATATTGTTGAAGGGCATATCTGACCCTTTGTCATAAATTTATTAATATAAGTAAAAGTGAACCCCTCTTAATTATGGGGCTTAAGGTGTATGCCTTAATGACCTTATGGTAGAGACGCCCCTGATGCAAGCATTAGTGACTGCTTCTACGCCTTGAACCCGTGACCTATGATTGAACCATTGAATCAAGTAAATCATAACAATGATTTGTATTTATGAGCAATATACAGTTTTTATTAACAACCTAATGTCACGCCCTAAATCTGACCCTGGATGTAATAGGCATTCGATACTATGAACAACACCGAAAGCACCTTATGAATCAATAGACATCTAATACCTGATCAATAATCTTTCATTATTTATTCTAGCAAGTTACAAATAGCTTAATTAGCTTAATTAAATCATGGTTACAATTATAAAAAATAAAATCAGTGGAAGTCTAATATCAATATGTCATCATAAAAATGTAGCAATACCCAATGAGTCAAACAATGACTTCAACAACTACCCACAATATTAACATATATCTATGGAGCCTCTAAGATGATAAGTAAAGAATAGTCTAACTTAAGTACGCAACCCAAAAACCAAAAACAATAACTAAGATAGGGGTGTCCCATGAATAAGGGTGTGAGCTCACCAATAAATCTGAAAGTAGCAAGCTCTCCTAGTCTGCACGCGTATCACAAACTTGATCCTCATCATTACTTGACACGTCATAAAAACAACAATGGTATGTCTGAGTATTGGGTACTCAGTGAGTGTCTTCTGGACAATAGTTAATATAAAAAATAATAAAATGAGAAGCAGTAAACAGTATTAGTAAAAGTAGTTTGAAATCCAGAGAGAGAGGATAAATCAACAAACTTAGTAATTGTTTTAGTAGAAACCATTAAAGAAGAATTAAATTAGTCTTAAATCATTATACTAGTTATTTTTCTTTAAATCTCCCATTTATTAACTTAAGACCATCATCAAAACGCTTATGAACAATCACAATCATGACCATCATACCCAAATCAATATAATGAAGGAATGACTAAATAAGCTAAGGTTCCCTAACCCGGCACACCACATCCACTATAAGAGAAAAGACATTTTCCAACAATATTTTTATTGTCATATGTTGGATGTTATTGCCAAAAATACTTTTCACAACAATAAAAGTTGTTGTATTCCATTGTAATAACCTCTGATCCGAAAATAGTTGTCATTTATGTTTTTAACAACAAAATATTAAATTTTTGTTGTCATTTATATTTTTTAGCAATAATAGATTTATTGTTGCTAAAATTTTGTTGCCAATTCTATACTTTCTTGTAGTGATTGGGGTTGTCACCATCGATGGATATCCTTCCTTTCGAATAGCTAGGAAAAATTACATCAAGGCTACGAACCCTCGATGGACACTCTTCCTCCCGAATGTCTAGGCAAACCACACCAAGGTTATTGACCTTCGATGGTCACTCTTCCTCCCGAATGGCTAGGCAAACCACACCGAGGTTATTGACCTTTGATAGCCACTCTTTCTCCCGAATGTCTAGACAAACCACACTAGGATACATAGTGACTACCCTTCCTCCCTAGTAGGTAGGCTAAAACACAAACAATATAAACTATGACAAGTTAGCCGAATCACAATCATAACATAGAAGTTGAATCACTCATTATGGATTATGTTCATCATCCCGTTAATACGGGTACGTAAAGTCATTAATAGGTTTAGAAATCATGTTCAATTCATTAAATAAGTTTATGTTGGTATACTATGGTACTTTATAGAGCATTACGGGAAGTAATAACTATTACAAATGTTTGAAAGGATAAATAAATGGTAAATCTTCAAAACTGCCGCATGTGTGTTGTGTCTTGAATCTTGATCACCTTGCAAAGCCAATGTTGAGAACTGCCGCAAGTTTGTTGTGTCTTGAATGTTGATATTCTGAAATCAAGAAACAACTAAATCTGAATGGTTATAACGTTGTGTGTTGAGTCGAGGATAACCCTCTATCCTTAAGACAAGATTGCCCCGTATATATGCTTTTACGTTAGCGAGCAATAGTCTCCCAAGATAAAACAACACTTTAATCTCAACACTACAAAGCCAATAGGTTGAGCCTGTCGAAGAAAACAAATATGACTCGACTTGCTGAAGATATGGAATAGGAAGGAAGAGTTTCTCTCTACTCTTCTCTTTTGTCTCTGTGTATATAGTGTGTCTCTGTAGTATATATCTTGTGTATACGTGACGGTTTGGTCACTGTTTTTCAGTCGAAAATTGCACTGATTTTCGCTGAATTTCACTCACTATTTTGTGTTATTTTGTGGCTGTTTTTCGGGCCTGTTACTTGCTGTTTTTTGTCTCTATTTGCTGCATGTTTCTTCCTACTATTTTGAGCCAAATGAAGCTCAATATATAGCATGAGGAGGGGCTGTCCAACAGCCACAAACAAGGCTGTAATGGCCATTAAAGGAGGCCATTAAAACAGCCAAGTAATGGCCATTAAGACCATTGAAAGAGGCTGCCAAAATGTCCAAGTAATGGGTTGTTAATGGAGAGTTAATCAGCCAAGTAATGGCTGATTAATTCTCCAAAACGCAGTCCAACGGACTTCCGTCACCATCCCAGAAACTCTGGAGGATAAACTGTAAATATTGAAACTTCAGGGACCAAATTGTACATATGAAAGAATTCTGGTCCAAACTGTACATATGAAACTTCAGGGATCAAACTGTACATCTGGCAGAGTTCTCTGGTTCAAAAAGATAATATTAGACAGCCCCACAGCCCCACAGCCCCACGACCCGTGAGCCCTAGAACCCGGAACCCGGAACCGGAACCGGACCGGACGGGACGGGCGGGCGGCGGCGGCGCGCGTGTGGGCTTAGCCTTGAATCCAAGCACATCTAGGTCTTCCATCCTTTAAACACATGGGATACCCCTTGGGGTCCCAAACCCTTTACCAATTAGAGACTTATATAGAGAGCAATTCTTCCTATTCCCACCGATGTGATAGATTTGTCCCACACCACATTTCCATGTCTCAAACACCTTACTTCGTGGACTAATATCTCTTTCATTTCTCAACGAAATTAGACGATTCTTGGCCCTACGGTCATTTACTCACTTCGTAGATCATGCATGTGCGAAGAGACAAGGTCTCCAACATGCGGAACACTAGTGTTTAATTCATCAAAGATGGGTGGACGCATCTCCCCGCCAAAGGCTAATTTCCAACAATCCCCTCTATGAAAGAGAGATTGTGGCGCACGCACAAGGTGCCTACATTTCAGCAATCTTTCAGCGAAAAGATATTGCATCAGGAGTGGTAGTTTTTGCTTTGAACCTTCCCTAGTTGAAACCATCGGACTTACTTACTGCGCGGTGAACGTGATGTCTTGAACCGTCAGTGTTTAGTGTAAGCCAAGACAATGATATCAACATAATAACTCTTCTTATTCATTTTCCTTCTTACGTTTCTGTCCGTTGTGGCCATGGACACACTTGGATTCTTAAGTGCGTTCATTTGAGGTGGCCATCCTCGCACTTAAATAGGTGATCTCCTACAAGGTATCCTGCTATACCCTACTTCTCAAGTGTTATGAATCATTAAAAGTTTCCCCAACCTTAACCTCAACCGTTTGAGGATCTTTTAAAGGTTTGGAAGCTAACCTTTACCCACCATGCAGGTAGCACTTTAATGTCTATCGCGGGAACAACTTTGGATTCATGTTTCTCTACAGAAATCATCATCTGAGGTGCTCTTGCTTCCACCGAAGCGCTCAACTGAACCTTTTGCCGCTTAGTTTTTCCATTGAACCAAATTCTTGGGATCTCCAATCAGTATGGTTGGGTTACCACCGCAAAGGTTCGTATTGTTTGGGTTTTAAGTCAATTCCCCTAGACAGGCAGAACGCTTGATCTCCGGTTAGTCCCTTAGTTAGTAAACAAGGATGTGACACCCGTGATGATCAACTGCCATACGGTCTTATATCTCCGACAGATCCTGAAAGATATGTCTAGATGCCATCATCCGTGTCCTTCCTGAAGCCGACCGGCTAGCCACAGTGTATAACTGCTGAAGGCACGGGTTTCTCCCAATAAGGGACGTCCTCTAAGGAGCCGTGAAGTTACTCAACTTCTTTCATGCTTTGTATAAAGCGATAAACTCTGATTCCATCATGAATCGGCCGATGCAAGTTTGCTTAGAGGATTTTCCAAGACCCACCATACACATTTTCTTGTGGCTTTGGTGTTTTTCAGATCTGATGTCCAGTTTGCATCACTGTGTTCTCCTAGAACCGCTGGACATCCAGAATACTATAATCCGTAGATAAGCGAATAACTCAGATATCGTCATATCCGACTTAACGCCTTCTACCGATCATGTATTAAAATTATCAGTGAACCTTAGTTCAACTGATCTGTTCGTATGACGATACCAGGTCGGTTGTAGTGTATACAATACATTGAACTACACATGACATGTGCATATTGCTCCTTGTCTATGGGTGCATCATGATTCCAATCAGTTCTATGATTCATATCCATTGGTGGCTTCAACGAGACTGTCAACTCTCGACCAGTCCGTTAAATGTCTTAGAAATCCAATTCCTAAGATGTCATCTGTGATACCCATATCTTTCATATCGAGACTTTGTTTCAATATGACTTTTACTTTCAGACTGTTGATTCTCCAACTGTTGGCATTCTAACTTCAGAGTCAATGTTTCTGTGGTCAGATTCATTGTTTCTGTTTTATCTGAAACTTTCAGGACCAAAATGTAAACATTTCAGGGACCAAGATGAAAGTTCAGGAAGAAGCCCAACAGTCCAGAAAACCAACTCTGATTCTCTTCTTCC
Organism: Anisodus acutangulus; assembly: GCA_029783415.1. Classification (NCBI taxonomy): domain Eukaryota; kingdom Viridiplantae; phylum Streptophyta; class Magnoliopsida; order Solanales; family Solanaceae; genus Anisodus; species Anisodus acutangulus. The sequence continues at coordinate 46,092,344 of CM056490.1, forward strand.
AACTCTCCGGTTGGGAAGGCTAATTCAACATTCATGCCACGCAAGACTGCAATGGCCCTGGATGTGAAGCTTACTCACAGGGGAGCACATCTTACAACCCAAAGGTTCTTTTTCCGGAGGAAGATCAACCATTACGCAAGTATGGTTCTATATGATAGAGTTTATTTCTCTCTTTGTAGCTTCTTTCCAAAGCAGCGCTTTTGGAGATGACAATTATTTGTTAATTGTCCATGGTTCATTCTTAACCATACAAGCTAGAAGGACTGGAACAAGTCTTTGTCCCCTTCTTTGCTTCGTCTCGGTTCAACATCTAGAATCCCTGAGTTCTGCAGATTTGAAATATTAAGTTCCGGATAGCCAGCAACTTTCGAGTCCTGTAGATACGGAACGTCTAGTTCCGGACAGTCAGGCCCTCGCGGGTTCTTGTTAACCTTGAGCAATTACTCTTTTTTCCTTTTTTCAAGGAAAGCTATCTTAAAAGAATTCAGCATTTTTTGATGTCAAGAGGCGATCAACACTACTGTTATTCGCAGATCCAGTGGATATGCAATCTACAGTCTTAGGTACAACTTGACCTGTTTCAGTATTTCAACTTTTACCAAGCCACCCCATATAATTTGGGTGTACGAGCTTTGCGCTTGGATAACACCGTTGGACTGAGGTGAGAAATGAACAGTCGTTTAATGAACGATGCTTCACTTTCTCTCCCTCTATCACTACGAATTTCTCAATCCGTAGGCTTAGTTGATTTTCAACTTCTGCTTTGTAGCGCTTATCCACTTCAACAACTTCATCTTTGCTTTTTAACAAACAAAGGATTCCATACATTGTACCATCATCAATGAAGGTCACAACGTACTTGTCTCCCCCCTCTATTTTGTATAAACTTCAAATTACCCAAGTAGGTGTGACTAAGTTCTATAGGAGCGGTTCTTCTTTCGCTATTCCCTTTGACGGAATTTGGAAAGGTGATTTTGCGTATTCGTCTACCTCACATTCATTTTGAGGGTTTATGTCGATAGAAGGCAACAATCTCAACATCGTTAGCTTTTGAATGACTTGCTATTTAACGTGTCTTAATCTATGATGGCATAGATGCACGGATTACAAATATATCATTCATTTGGCTACAGACGTACTGTACCATTCTTAGTTATTACAGACCTGTTGGACTAGTCTCAAACCAGCTTGACCAACAGCGTCCCTTAAACCAAGTTAGGGATATGTATCACCTCATCTTAGAGTGATCTCATTCCCTGAAGTCCTATTGAGTACAACCTCTCCAACCCCTTCTACTTTAGAGGTGGCGTTGCTTCTCATGAACAACCTCTTGCCCGTGGTTAGGGCGCAACCGGATCATATGTGATCTGGATACTCTGGCCCACTCCAGTTGCTTTGGCAGACTGAGTGTCCAATTTCTTTTCTGCCTTTCTTTAGGCCTTCAGATCATTTAAGACCTGGAAACTCTGGCCCACCCTAATAGGTGTCCATTACTTTTCCTATGAAATGAATTCTGGCCCCACTCCAGTCGCCCGGAGGCTTTATATGACTGAGTGTCCAATATCATCATATCAAAGGAATTTTGGCCCACTCCAGTCGCCCGGAGGCTTTATATGACTGAGTGTCCAATATCATCCTATGAAGGATCTTCTGCCAAATAGTATGACAGGCTCAACGTCTTTAACTTTTAGACTTCTTCCGTTATGATTGGTGCCCAGATAATTCTTGGCGCTTACTTAAGAGTGGTAACAGTTTTCGCACAGCCAGTGGATCTTACTCCCTCGTATGTGCGAACCTACTTTACTCACTTTTAATAATTACACTTAAAAGAACGGATCTTTTTAAGTTGTTTTACAATCCAATCTTTAAACGGAAAAGAAGATGAGATTAAACTTCTGATTTTTAAAGCGTAAGGAATATAAATTATTTTCATATTCCTCCTTACTTTAATCAATTTTTAATCAGACCTCATTTAATCTTTATTCTTGACAAGTAAGAAAAACTACTTATCCCAATTTCGGATTCTGGCTCACTCCAGTCACTTCATCAAACTGAGTGTCCAGTTCCTTCTTACCATTATTCGGATCTTTTGTCTGGGACAGATACAGGCCTTCTGTTGCAAGATAGAAGTACATCTTCAGTCTTCTCCTCTTGTCCCAGTTGACATCCTCAGGTTCTCGAGAGCGCTTGTTCCCACCAGTCTTGGTAGCGGTGACACCATGAACATGTTCATCATCATCACTCTTTTCTACCAGAAAACCATTGCCATATCCAGATTTGGTCACACAACTTTTGACCGACATCTTTCGAACACTAATAGTATTACAATACGGTCTTGTCTTAAATTTGTTGGTATACTATGGTACTTTATAGAGCAGTACGGGAAGTAATAACTATTATAAATGTTCGAAAGGATAAATAAATGGTCAATCTTCAAAACTGCCGCATGTGTGTTGTGTCTTGAATCTTGATCACCTTGCAAAGCCAATGTTGAGAACTGCCGCAAGTTTGTTGTGTCTCGAATGTTGATATCCTGAAATCAAGAAACAACTAAATCTGGATGGTTATAACGTTGTGTGTTGAGTCGAGGATAGCCCTCTATCCTTAAGACAAGATTGCCCCGTATATATGCTTTTAGGTTAGCGGGAAATAGTCTCCCAAGATAAAACAACACTTTAATCTCAACACTACAAAGCCAATAGGTTGAGCCTGTCGAAGAAAACAAATATGACTCGACTTGCTGAAGATATGTAATAGGAAGGAAGAGTTTCTCTCTACTCTTCTCTTTTGTCTCTGTGTATATAGTGTGTATCTGTAGTGTATATCTTGTGTATACGTGAGGGTTTGATCATCGCTTTTCACCAAAAATTGCAATCGATTTTATTTGAATTTCACTCACTGTTTTGTGCTATTTTGTGGCTGTTTTTCGGGCCTGTTACTTGCTGTTTTTCGTCTCTGTTTGCTGCTTGTTTCTTCCTACTGTTTTGAGCCAAATGAAGCTCAATATATAGCATGAGGAGGGGCTGTCCAGCAGCCACAAACAAGGCTGTAATGGCCATTAAGGGAGGCCATTAAAACAGCTAAGTAATGGCTATTAAGGCCATTGAAAGAGGCTGCCCAAATGCCCAAGTAATGGGCTGTTAATGGAGAGTTAATCAGCCAAGTAATGGCTGATTAATGCTCCAAAACGCAGTCCAACGGCATTCCGTCACCATCCCAGAAACTCTGGGGACCAAACTGTAAATATTAAAATTTCAGGGACCAAACTGTACATATGAAAGAATTCTGGTCCAAACTGTACATATGAAACTTCAGGGATCAAACTATACATCTGGCAGAGTTCTCTGGTCCAAAAAGATAATATTAGACAGCCCCGTGAACCCGTGAACCCGGAACCGGACGGGACGGGCGCGCGGCGGCGGCGCGCGTGTGGGCTTAGACCTGAACCCAAGCACATCTAGGTCTTCCCTCCTTTAAACACATGGGATACCCCTTGGGGTCCCAAACCCTTTACCAATTAGAGACTTATATAGAGAGCAATTCTTCCTATTCCCACCGATGTGGTAGATTTGTCCCACACCACATTTCCATGTCTCAAACACCTTACTTCGTGGACCAATATCTCTTTCATTTCTCAACGAAATTAGACGATTCTTGGCCCTACGGTCATCTACTCACTTCGTAGATCATGCATGTGCGAAGAGACAATGTCTCCAACATGCGGAACACTAGTGTTTAATTCATCAAAGATGGGTGGACGCATCTCCCCGCCAAAGGCTAATTTCCAACAGTTTCAACTTCAACAAACTCGTTCATAGGCAAAACTCATGAAATATTCAAGTTTTAAAATGTCCCTTATAGGGGTAGGTCATGTTCAAAGTACAAAGCTTCATAAATCATTTTCAACAATCCTTTTATATAAAATATCATGTACACACGTATATAGTATGATACACTAAGGTTCCATGAGGGCTTATCCCTTGCGCACATGAAACATGCCGAAGAAACCGCTTTTAAAAAGGTTATGTACGAAAAAAAGAGACATACCTATAATCCCACTAAAATGCTACTAAATCCAAGGTCCAACAATTACTCTATAATGGATTTAGATGAGAAAGATTAAAGTTTTATTCACGTCTACTAGTTTTTTCACTAATTCGGAAACTAGGGCTTTTTGAAGTCTTAAAACTTGTTCTTGAACCTCGTATGAATCATTCGTGGATTCTAATCCTGTAATATACTTTATACTAGCCTAAAAATCTTTAATAATATCAGGATTATCAAAGGTCTTACCTTTAAGACGAAATCCACACACCTCTTCTTCTCATTCCTTAAGTTTTCAAGAATCTAGGGGTTGGAAAGATGAACTAGTATAAATTTGATGTTAGATTGATGAAGTAATGATAATAATTGATGAAGAACTTACCTTAGATGTTTTGGGGAAGCTTTAGGGTTGTTTTCTTTCAAAAAGTCACTCAAAACGAAGTGGGGAAATGTTATAACATAGTTTTAAATTTATAGGGTTCGAAATCAGAAAAACAGGCCGCGCAATGGCCATGCGTCGCACACCCATCACACAAAATGGGGTCGCGCAATGGCCATGCGTCGCAGTTGTCTCTGAGATTGAGATTCAGAGAAGTTTTTGGGGTGATGCTCGCGTGAAGCGTGGGTGCCCTGATGTTTGGTAAAATGAGCATAACTCATAGAATAAAGCTCCGATTGATCTAGGTCATAAATGGGTGGAAAGGTATTTCAAAAACCTACAACTTTCATATTTTGAGTTTTCTCAGATTCCTAGTGTAACTATCCTACAAGTGAACATAAGTCAAGACTACCGCATACTTAGATGAATTTAAGAATCCTACGAACCTCACTATTTGGTTTGACTTTAAAACGACTATATTCCATCCGAATTTATCCCGAAAAGATTCATATAGCTAAAATGACACATCAACACTCACTATACACATTCACACCTCACCCGGATTTACGGAGTGTTACACCTAACACGAGACAACATGATTTTTCAAAATATTAAGCGGCAATATAGTAATATAACGTTTTCATTACGATGAGTCACCAATTACTTGAATCAAGAAAAATTGAAATTAAAAGAAGAAACTCGTCCAGCCTACGTACCAATGATTACTACTTTTTGGTTTATTAAAACAAATTAAATTAGTAGCAGCAACTAGGTGCAAAAGATATTCATATGTTTCTATATCATTTTTTCTGAGTACTTACATGTATATGAGCAGTTCTTCTTCCTCGTTCTCCATCTTCCCTCTTCTGTATCCTTTTCATTGTTTTTGGCCTTTATAAAATGAGCTCTTTTGTAATTTTGTAAAGAGATAAATAGGTCAAGGGGTAAATTGTAAAATTTTAAAGGATAAGGTGTTAAGTCATAAAATGATGCATGCCTTAGGAATGTAAAACACAAAGAACCTACCACAGACAGTCAGACACTAGTAAGAGAATGGTCATATTTGTCATATACATGGTGAATGATTCTGACTATTTTTGTAATCAGAACGCGCAAATTTAGGAAATGCAACTACACAACTTGCACTAATTATGACTAATTAAACAACTACTAGCAATTAACTATTGCTAAACAGAAGTTGACATTTAATTCTTGCCAGGTAGATTAACACTTCTTTATTAATATATGTCAGGTAGAGCGTGTATGACGATATTAGGGTGACAACATATGATTAACGTCATTTGCGATGTGTAACATTTTCCTTGACAGATCTTTATCTTCACAATTACTCATGCCTAATTACATGACCATCTTTCATCTAAGTTAAAATTATATATTATAATAAATAAAGTAACTCCATTATATATATATATATATATATATATATCATCTGCGATGTGTAACATTTTCCTTGACAGATCTTTATCTTCACAATTACTCATGCCTAATTACATGACCATCTTTCATCTAAGTTAAAATTATAAATTATAATAAATAAAGTAACTCCATTATATATATATATATCATCTGCGATGTGTAACATTTTCCTTGACAGATCTTTATCTTCACAATTACTCATGCCTAATTACATGACCATCTTTCATCTAAGTTAAAATTATATATTATAATAAATAAAGTAACTCCATTATATATATATATATATATATATATATATAAATAAATTGTTGAATCTCCTTAATATAAGAAAAGATTTTATTATAATAACAAAATTGAATCAAAATTAGTTTGCGTCACAAATTTGATTATTGGGTGTCATAATCTTATACTTCTTATAATTCTTTTGTTAAATTTTTAGAGATTCTATTACAGTAACAAAATTGAATCAAAATTACTTTGCATCGCAGATTTGATTATCGGGTGTTATATTCGTTTTGAAATTTCCTTTTGATCCAACCAAATTCCTCTCTCCTCTCTCCTCTCCCCTCTCTCCCCCCAACGGTAACAAGTCATATCCCCGTCCCCGCCCCCTTCTCCAACGGTAACCATCCCCGCGACCAAGTAACCCACTTCGAACGGCGACAAGGTAATACCAATGGATTACTACGCCAGCGACTTTTTTCGGCATCTTCTCTTTCTTACCTCTGGTATTTGTCATTCAGCTAAATATTTTTTTTGTATTTGCAAGCAGTTCTATAGTAAAATTTTGAATGATATTATTTTATTTTTTTACCTGACTGAAGACGACAACCCTATCATTAGTATCTGTAGAAAAAGATTGGAAATCGAGGACTGATTTGCTAAAGAAAGAGAGCGGAATCAATTTCATACTTCGAGAAATCTCCTTTTATTCCTGATATTCAGTCATTACTGCCTACATTTCCATTATTCCTAGCTTTCCAATAAGGGCATAATATTGTGGAAATTTTAGACTTTGGTTCATATTGTTGAGGATTTTCTCTCTCTATTTTTGGGCTTGTCCGTATGATGTTTGCGCTTTTCTTCCTTCTGTTGTAGGCGCTTGCGAATTAGCAGATTTCGCTATTTGGGCACAGAGGCAATCAGACACGTATCTTGGCTTGGCAAACCTTGAACGGTTTTTGCAAGTGGAAATTACTTGTCCACTGTAGGGAAAAGGGACAATACATCAACTACAAGAGATCTGAGCAACAGTGAATTCAAGATACAAAGGGCTAGATCCAAGTTTGTTTCCTTTGGAGAAATCTGAAACAAGAAATCGAGTATTGGCCGACCTTTTTTTCTCCATTTTCGCCGGCGAACAATTTTGATTCAGCCGGAGTTAGTACCTCCGGTTGCCCGTATCCATTCTCTGTCCTTATCCTTGTTGTTAAATTTTTCCACTTCGTTGTATTGAGTCCTGACTTTACGTTCTTGCATTTACCCTTCTTGTATTTAGTTATAGGGTTCTTGGCGTAGTGGTTCTACTTGCCTCTAGATTCTTGTTAACTTGTGCTTTCACTTTGATCCCTTCCTGTTTTAGGTAAACGTTTGATTAGTTTATTATTTTATATTTCATTTAGTGGCTTTGGTAACTAATGGTAGACTAAGGTCATGTTCTTGATAGGGGACGGATGTGGGAGTTGGGGGGGGTAAGTGGGGTAAGGGAGATGCTAGGCTGAGAATTGGGTCTTGGAACATTGGGACTTTAATGGGGAAGTCCATAGAGCTAGTTACGATTCTTAAGAAGATGATGATTAATATAGCTTGTGTCCAAGAGATCAAATGGGTAGGACATAAGGCTAAGGATGTGGACGGGTATAAGTTATGATTCTCGGATAAGTCGAGGTATAGGAATGGGGTAGGCATTTTAGTAGACAGCGAGCTAAGAGATAAGGTGGTAGATGTTAGGAGGGTCAATGACAGGATGATAGCGATTAAATTGGTAGTTGGAGGATTCAGTATGAATATTATTAGTGCTTACGCGCTACAGGTGGGTTTGAACAAGGAGGAGAAGAGGCGATTTTGGAAGGATTTGGACGAGGTGGTGGGTGGTATACCACCCACTGAGAAGTTATTTGTATAAGGGGATTTCAATGGACATATCGGGTCACTTTCAGAGGGTTATGACGACGTGCATGGAGGTTTTGGCCTCGGGGGATAGAAATAGGGGAGACGTCTCATTTTTGGAGTTCGTTAGAGCTTTTGGGATGGTGATAGCTAATTCGAGGTTTATGAAGAAGGAGGAGCACTTGGTGACTTTCCGTAGTTCGGTGGCTAATAATCATATACACTTTTTGCTCTTTAGGAAGGTTGACAACGGTCATTGTAGAGACTGCAAGGTTATTTAGAGTGAGTATCTTACAGCCCGGCATAAGCTTTTGATGATAGAATTGGAGATCAAGATGAAGAAGAAGAGGAGGGTTGTAGATGACATGTTAAGAATCAAATGGGGGCGTTTGACCATGGATAGTGTAAAGGAGATGGGGGAGAGATTGATAAACAAGGAGGCTTTGGGAAGTAGTGGGGATGCGACCGGTATGTGAGACAGGACGGCTAGTTGCATTCGAGAGGTATCTAGAAAAGTGTTTGGTGTCTCACGGGGTAGCCGTGGTGCGCATCGCGGGGACTGGTGGTGAAATAGTAAAGTTCAAGAGAAGGTGGAAGCGAAGAAAGCGACATATGTTAAATTGGTAGAAAGCAAGGATGAGGTGGAGAAGTGGACGAATAGGGAACTGTATAAGATGGCGAGGAAAGAGATAAAACTTGCGGTTACTACATAAATAAAAAGTTGTACATACTAGCTAAGGAGAGGGAGATGAGGGCCCGTGATTTGGATCACGTGAGGTGCATAAAGGAGGAGGACGGCAAAGTAATGGTGGAGGACGTGCATATTAGGCGGAGGTGGCAGTCTATCTTCCATAAACTCTTGAACGAAAAAGAAGATAGAGACATTGTGCTGGGAGATCTAGAGCAATATGGTAGGTACCGGGATTTTAGATATTGTAGAAGCATTAAAGTTGAAGAGGTTAAGGGTGTTGTTCGCAGGATGCGTAGGGGACGAGCGACTGTGCCTGATGAGATCCCAGTTGAATTTTGTAAGAGCGCATGTAGGGCAGGTTTGGAGTGGCTGATTGAGTTGTTTAACATCATTTTTAAGACGGCGTGAATGCCTGAAGAATGGAGGTAGAGTAAAATGATCCACTTGTACAAGAACAAAGACGATATCCAGAGTTGCAACAACTATAGAGGTATCAAGCTTCTAAGCCACGCTATGAAAGTTTGAGAAATGGTCGTGGAGATGAGGGTGAAAATATGCGTGTCTATTTCTGAGAACCAGTTTGGATTCATGTCGGGACATTCGACTACAGAAGTCATTCATCTTATTAGGAGGTTGGTGGAGCAGTATAGGCAGAGGAAGAGAGACTTACATATGGTTTTCATCGACCTCGAGAAGGCATACGACAAAGTCCATAGGGAGCTTCTATGGAGATGTTTGGAGGTTAGAGGTGTACATGTGGCATACACTAGGACGATCAAGGATATGTATGATGGAGCCAAGACCAGGGTACAAACAGTAGGAGGAGACTCAGAGCACTTTCCAGTGATGATGATGCTGCACTAGGGATCAACTCTTAGCCCATTCTTATTTGCCTTGGTGATGGATGAACTGACGCGATAAATCCAACGGGATATACCATGGTCTATGTTATTCGCAGACGACATAGTTTTGATTGATGAGACTCGCAGCGGAGTGAACGCTAAGCTGGAGGTTTGGAGACAGACTTTGGAGTATAAAGGGTTCAGGTTGAGTAGGACCAATACAAAATACTTGGAGAGCAAGTTCTGTAACGGGACGACCTTCAGACAGGCGTGGAGGTGAGGCTTGGTACTCAAGTCATACCAAAGAAAGGAAGCTTCAAGTACCTCGGGATTATTATCCAAGGGGATGGAGAAATTGATGACGATATCACATATCGTATTGGGGCAGGGTGGATGAAATAGAGGCTCGCATATGGAGTCTTATACGATAAAAAAATGCCACAAAAACTTAAAGGCAAGTTCTATAGGGCGGTGGTTAGACCGACTATGTTGTATGAGATAGAGTGTTGGCTAGTCAAGACTTTGCACATTCAAAAGATGAAAGTTGCGGAGATGAGGATGCTGAGATGGTTGTGTGGGTATACAAGGAGGGATAGGATTAAAAATAATGATATCTGGGACAGAGTGTGAGTGGCCTCAGTGGAGGATAAGATGCGGGAAGCGAGATTGAGATGGTTTGGGCATGTGCAGAGGAGAGACACAAATGCCCCAGTGCGGAGGTATGTGAGGTTGGCTATGAACGGTTTCATGATGGGTAGAGGTAGGCCGAAGAAGTATTGGGGACAGGTTATTAGACGGGATATGGCGCAGGTGCAACTTACTGAAGACATGACCTTAGATAGGGGGTTGTGGAGGACACGGATTATGGTAGAAGGGTAGTAGGTAGTCGAGTGTAGTCCTACTTACACTTGCAAACTGGTAGTTGTAGTATTGTTACTGTAGGCCCGTTTAGCATATCGTAGCAATAGGCGCAGTATGACCTTATAGTCCCCTGTAGTTTGATTTTTGTTGTTATGTGTTCTTTGGTGTACTTTATTTTACTGCTTATTTTTTCAGAATGCGCTACCATGGCATACTCGCTTCGATATCAGCATTTTCATACTGCTTTTTTGACCAGATCTGATCGTTTCTCTTGCTTTGTTTGTGTTTTTGCTTTGCTTGTGCTTATGCTCGTGCTTATGCTCTGTCTTGAGCCGAGAGTCTTTCAGAAACAGTTGTTCTACCTACCAAGAAAGAGGTAAGGTCTGCGTATACTCTACCCTCCCCAGATCCCACGTTATAGAATTTTACTGAGTATATTGTTGTTGTTGTGTTATATTCGTTTACTTTTTATAGCTCTTTTGTTAAATTTTCTGGCTCTACCACTACTCCAAATTATAGTTCGTAAGTTCATGAACATAATATTTCCCCAAATGTGCACTTTTTGGCTAAAAGAATTCCATTGATATGTTATTTTTAGGAGAATGCCATAAATATGGAAATCACATTTTGGAGATGCAACTTATATCTGTTCCGTATAAACTATTAGGAATAACTTTAATTATGACAAATCACATTGGAATAGGTTCGCATAAATTGAAATCTATGAAATATTAGAAAGTGTATTAGACACGTGGAGTTTGTTTTTATCGACCTAATGACGAATTTATCCTTGAAAAACTTCATAAAGTCAACTACTTGTCTTTTTCCTTTCCATATAAATAAGCCCCTCACAGTCCTTGATTTCTTACTATAGTTCCTACATTTTTTTTTTCACAACAATATGGAGTCCGAATTAGCTGATCTGAAAATGATAATCAAAGAATTAAACCTCGGCCAGGATTTCACAAGCGGGCTAAGAGAGTTGATAATGAAGAAACCTATAGGTGATAATGGAGTGTTGGCTCATGAATTGGTGGAGAAAATCATGGCTTCATTTTGCAAGGCTCTCAAAATGCTAAAGCCTAGTAAGTACGTTAATGAATATCCTCAGATTCCGGTGGCAACTGATTCGTCTTGTCGGAAAGCTGGTCGGAGATCGCCGGAAGACTCGTCGGGTAGTTGTTGCAAGAAATCATCATCAAAAGATCAAAGATTTTGCAACAAGAAAAGGTGAGGATTTGCCTTAGTCTTTTTGTTGCTAATACTCTTAATATGATTAGGTTTAGCAAAAATTAAAGGAAATCATTGTTTGACTTGTCATTAAGATCTGGTTGCTAAAGTCTTTATGTTTGTTCAACAATGATAAGAATAAGGGTGTGTTCGTGGGGAGGAAAATATTTTTCTGGAAAATAATTTGATTTTTTTACTTATTTTTTTGTGTTTGATAAATAAGCAGAAAATATTAATCCAAAAATATGTGTGGGTATAGTGGGAAGGGGTGGGGTGGAGAGGAGCCAAGCAAAGTATAATACCACTTATGAAATTTATTTTCCCTTCTACAATTAGGGAAATCATTTTTTTCATCTTAAAGAAACTTATTTTCTTAGAGAATATTACAACAACGACATACCAGTCTAATCTCACAAGTGGAGTATGAGAAGAGTAGTGTGTACGCAGACCTTACCCCATACAAAGCAATTTTGAAAAAAGAAAGTTGTTGTAATATTCTCTAAGAAAATATTTAACCAACCAATTATTAGAAAAATGAAAAATGTTTTCTGAAAAATAATTTGCTACATACCAAACACACACTAAATGAAAAATGTTCTAATGCTGATCAAACTTTTTTCAATAGTACTCCAATTGCAATCATAGAGGGCACTAACTGGTGGTACTTATATTACTTTTAAGATGAATCAGTGGCTAACTAATGATTGGAAAACTTCTGAACAGGAAAATTTCAGGGACAAGCGTAAAAGAAACCTCAACCTTGGAGGATGATGGCCATGTTTGGAGAAAGTATGGTCAGAAACAGATCCTTGACGCCCCTTATCCAAGGTTCTTTTTTCCCACAATAAATTCTAATTCATCAAGAAAACCATTTAATTACATTAAGTTACTGAGTTATCGGTCAAAAACACGTGTGAACTATCACTTTTTCGCGAGTTTCACACTCCAATTCTGTCAGCTATTCCTTTTTTCTACCTAAACTATCACCATTAGATATTAAAATACACCTCGAAGCTGATTAGACCAACTATCAACTGTTCCTTTTCCTACCTGGACTATCACCATCTACTCAACGAGGTGTATTTTAATACATATATGGTGATAGTTCAGGTAAAAAAAGGGAATAACTGATAGTTGGAATATGAAACTCGCGAAAAAGTGATAATTCAGATGTATTTTTGACCATTATTTCTTAAGTTATTTCGTTAATTAGTGATCTATATATGTATTGAGATTGAGATGTGGTCAATTGACTTTTTGCAGGAGCTATTATAGATGCACCCATAAATTTGATCAAGGATGTGAAGCAACTAAACAAGAACAAAGAATCCAAGCAAATCCACCACAGTTTCGGACCATGTACCAAGGTCATCACACATGTACAACTTATCCTACTGTTTCCCAAATTTTCTTAGATTCTCAGAAACATCATGAGGATTCTTCAATTTTGTTGAGTTTTGATTCCAATGTTAATCATTACAATCCTTATTTTCCAACATTTCCTTCAACAAAAAAGGACATCAAAGAAGAGGTCTCCCTAAGCTGTTTTTACCCTAATCAACACCAAATTCAATCATCAAGCTCCGACTATTTTCTCCCGTTCGAATATGATTATTCGACTCCAACAGCTGAGACTTTTGGCCATGTTAAAGCGGCGTTATCATCAGAGTCGGATAATGGGAATTTCATCTCATCTGGTTCTTCTTGTACTGAACACTGTATGGAGATGGAGATGGAGATGGAGATGATGCTGGGCTCAATTGACTTTGAAGATCTGCCTTTTTCAATTTAAAATGTAGATTTTTCTTTCAATTAATTTCTTTTGAAGTAGATCGAGGTAGAGCTAGATCTAGCATAAATTTTATGAGTTCAATTAAACTCATTATTTTCTGCTCTAATGACATAGACGTATGTAAAAAATTACAAAATGTAATAAACTTTTCATTCTAACTCTATATTCTGGTCGCCCATGTTTAAGTGAGGGGACTAAAACAGGAACAAGAGGATCCACCGAAGAAGATCCAGATCCTTCTCCTTTCCTTTTTAGTATTCTTTTATTTCTTTGACATTAGAGTTTGTAGAAAGGTTTGTTCCATGCTTTGACATAAAAAGGTGTATGTGTTATGTTGTTAACCATTAGGGTGCGTGTGTTTGGTACTAAGGAATTTGTTTTACATTTTCCTGAAAAATATTTCCGTGAAAATTAAATAACTTTTGTACTTATTTTAATTTTTTGTTTGGTAGGTAATTGAAAAATAAGCTTTTCTTCCAAGTACTATTTATTTGTTATGCCACGTTATAACCGAAATGAAAGTTACACCATTATGTAGTATGAGTCTTTTAGTTGTTATCAAATCTGAAGGTCATACACCTTAACACAAACTTACTTACAAGGCGAATTATGAGAATATTGATGACGCTGTCACGAAACTCTACATACGCAACTACGTACAAACATGTATATATACATATGTCTGTGTACTATGAGTTCATCTTCAAACATGTATATATGTTGCATTTATTGGATTTGGACTATTGGAACTAAGTGAATTAAAAAAAACAATTGGATTTAGGATTAATTAACATTTTAAAAGACCTGTCTAAATCTTAACAATTAGTTAAAAATGTATTTAGACAAGCATTTTCCATGGCGACTCGTAATTAATTAAAGCAAAATCCTAATATATAATAGATGGGAACATCATATTTCCCTCTAATGAACGTTCTAACTAAAAGTGTTCCTACATCTTTAATTTCAAAGGTATACTCCATAATCACTTGTGAATAGTTTCTTCATTGCTTCAATAATCATAGTTCTACAGTTTTTGGTTGCAAATTTCTTCAATTTTTTCATCTTTCACTTGTTCTTCATGTGATTTTGAGTTTAATTTTCTTTATAAATTGGGATTTTGGAATTTTCAATTCCTGGAAGCTCAGAAAAAGAGTGTATAAACGTATTTGCATTAGTCATTGTTTCGATATTGAATAATCTTTGAATAAAAATGTGTAATGTTTCAGTATTTGTCGGATTTTGTTTCAGATTCCTTAATGTTTACCTCATTCCATCATATTTATAAGTATAAGTTCTGAAGTTGAATTGCAACATATGAATTCTGAAAGTATATTTATGTCCTACAGACAATTATATTAGGTCAAATGTACTTTACACACATTCGTATTATTATTAATGGAGATTAATATTTTGTCATTTGCAATTATTAATTGATTGTTTATAATATTCTATAATATGTATCTCTGGAGGTTACGCTGTTATTGATAATGTGAGATATTAATATTATAACGTAACTCTTAAAATAACATCGACTAATGATCATCGAGAATGGATATCGATGATATGTGATAAGTCGGTGTGGTCTGCATCACATCCTTAGAGGATGTAATATGTCTCCCCTGCTACGAGTAATGGCTACTCGTGATGGACACATGGATACTTTGTAAGTATTGGTATACCCTGTTGATATACTGTTTGTTATACTTGTCTAAAGTATGATCAGCGTGTGGGAGATAGAAGTCCTTAGACTTGAGGTCAATATGCACCTTGTCTACAAAGTAATGTACTTTAATTCTATCCTAAGCTCAAATGCCTTATAGGTTGAGATACGGCTTGTATTCGGTACATTACGATGTGGATTAAAGGTGGTAGTTGAGCCAAGATTATGATTCATTCCCCGAATGTATATTCGAGAGAACACTCAGATTCTCAGTGATATTAGGTT
Source organism: Anisodus acutangulus (assembly GCA_029783415.1). Taxonomy (NCBI): domain Eukaryota; kingdom Viridiplantae; phylum Streptophyta; class Magnoliopsida; order Solanales; family Solanaceae; genus Anisodus; species Anisodus acutangulus. The sequence goes on from CM056490.1 coordinate 46,107,674, forward strand.
GACTAAGTCGTTGGCCAACGCAATAGACATATTTAGAATATAGTCTAGTTGTCAACTAATATAGATGAGATACAATGATTAAGCCATTTGGATAGACACTTGACAAATTCTAAGCTTGATCGAGTGTGTCGTGAATGAAAAGATTTTATCTTACCACATAGAGGTTAAGTTTACTGGATTCGTGTAAACGTACTTCACATATTGAGTTCGTCTTGCGGCGCCGTCTAGGAGTTCGCGTAGACCTTAATTTGATTAATGTTGATATGGGAAGGCACACTATGTCGATTGTCTTTTCGATCTAAGGATGTATTGAGAAAGTATTAAATATTCGATTTAGAATCGAGATATTTAAATGAATAATGATTGTTTTAATTAAGTCAAAATTGGATTTTGGATTTAATTAAGAATGTGAGGAAAATAAATCCAGACGGGGTAGGGCCACATCAAGCGCTGCGGTGCCCACACCATAGGCCGGCGCTAATGACCTAATCTGTCTCGATTTATGGGTCAGGCCCAAGGTCAAACCCTAATCCGGTTTGACCTAATTTTCATCTATAAATACGTACATTCATTTCATTATTCAACACACTTAATTTCAGATTATTATTCTAAGTTTTAGAGACTTAGAATCAAAACAGTCTCTCGAACCTCTGCCAGATTTCCTAGCTTTCCGAATGAGAAATACATTGAAGCTTGGAGCTTGCAATCGAAAGGGCTTTCGTGTGCGAACCCACAGTTGATAAAGATTCCAGATAATACAACCTGTAAGTGTTAATGTTTTATGTTACAGGTCTTTGATTGTCATATAACCATACCAGAAGTAATTATTGGGGGTAAGTAAGAACAAAATTTTAAACTTCCGTTGTGTCTTACTTATATGTTTTGAACTCAACAAAACCCTACAAATTCGACTAACAAAGATGAAGATGATGCAATAATCGGAGCTGCAGCCAAATCTGTGTTAGCTTCAGGGGTTGCAATTATTGTAGCCTTCCTAGAGAGCCTTATACTATAAATATCAAGAAAGGGAATTTTACATGAATAATATTTTGAATGGAAGTGATGTTCATTGTGTAGGTCAGATAAGAATGAGCAAGCATGTGTTTTATGAATTATGCGATGCTCTTAGAAGAAATAAGCTTTTCTGCTCAATTATTGATATTCTTGGAAATTGTTGGTTTTAATGAATGGGTCACACTTGTATTCGTCGATGCTTCCACACTGTACTTAAAGCTATTTTGAAGCTCTATCTAATCCTTGTAAAATTACCGGATGGAGCTATCCAACCGGAGATAAGGAGCAATTATCGATATTATCCTTGGTTTGCCGTAAGTGACATACTAAAATTTTAAATTTTAATTCATTTTATGAGAAGAGTACATATTATTAACTTAAGTTGTATATAGGATTGTGTAGGAGCAATAGATGGCACACATGTGCTTGCATCTGTTCCTATTGAACAACAAAATAGATTTCGGGGCCAGAAAGGCACAGCAACACAAAATGTATTGGCTGCCATCAGCTTTAATTTAAATTTCACGTGTGTGCTTGCTGGTTGGGAAGGATATGCGCATGACTCTCGCATCTTAAATAGACCACAGGGGTTTCAAATCTCTCGAGGTATTGTATTCAATCTACAGTAGTCTATAGAGAGAAGTAGGTGAACAATATATATTATTTGTAGATAAATATTGTCTTGTAGATGCGGGATATGGACTTCGTAAGGGGTTTATTCCTCCTTATCGCGGAATACGCTATCACTTACAGGAGTACAATGATCGTCCTCCTCAAAATGAAAAAGAATTATTCAATCTCCGTTATGCATCATTGAGATCCTCTGTTGAACGTGTGATTGATAATAAACCCTTTTGGGATTTTAAGAGACAAGTGGATGTGGTATTAGCGTCGTGTTACATAATCGTATAATTGATTTGGATCCAGATGACATAATAATACAAGAAGTAAACGTGGAGCCACTAATTCAACCTCAAAATGTTCAAACTACTCAAAGTTCTCATGGGAGTCAAAGCTATCAGACACAAAGAGAAAGACGTGAAGAATCTTGAGAATGGTCGTCGAAAAGAGATGCTATTGCTCATGCCATGTTTGCAAACTATGATAGGAGGAGGAATAGGGGACTTTAGTGTATTATGAATCTCATCCCAGTAATAAACTTTGTTTGATTTTTATCATGTTATGACTACTGTTGTGCCATTTTATGTGGCTATGATACTAGCTTATGGCTCTGTCATATGATTTCAATGTTGGTAGATTTGTTTTAGCCCATTGTGATTGCATATTTCAGAATGTGTTTCGCCTTTATAATCAGATATATGCATAAAAAAGTGACACAGGACAGTTCATAAACTTCTATTTTCTGATACACTTCCACAACCAGCATTCCTTTGTTAAATGGAATGTTTGGAGATTTCTTTGGGAGCTTGATGGTGCATAGTTGTACTAAAGTACATCATGTTTGAGTTCAGAGGTGCAAGAATGTTGATTTCTGATCTACTTGGTTTTTAGCATGTAACAATATAAACTAATTCTACTCCTGTTTGTCAAGTTTCCTGTTTCAAATTTCGAATTCTATGGGAAAAAAGGAGAGAAGCAGTTCAGGTGGTCAAAACCAATGGAATATTTGATGTTGGAGATCCTAGCTGATGAAGTGAAGCAGGGAAATAAATCTGAAAGAAATAATCCCCTTGATTATTTTCATTGATTGAATAGATATATATACAAGTTAAAATAGGAGAATCCTATTCCTAATCTATTCCTAAAACCTTGTTCTACCATAATTCTAACTATAGAATTATGGTAAGTGTATAACACTAATTTATGGTAATAAATATCCTACAATATACACACAATATACTTTTCTTAATATACAATATTTGTAACTGATTTTCTGCCCTAAATATGTGCAGTGGGCTGGACGAGAGGCTGATTGGGCCACAAAGATCTTGGTCAGCTGCGTTCGCTGGATCGCTTTGTCATTGGTCAGCTGGATCGCTTTGTCAGCTGGTCGCTAGACTGCATCATTGTTGCTTTTATTCTAGCAATATATATGTGATATATACTCCTGTATATTCAGTGTATATCATATGTATATTGCTCTATTTAACACACTTGATCATAGCGGGCGGTTTCAACGCCGAGATCGCCCCTAAAGTCTTCAAAGAGAACATTTGGTAGACCCTTTGTAAAGATGTCTGCAATTTGATAACGAGACGGGACATGGCATACACGAACTTGACCCTTTGCAACCTTTTCACGGACAAAATGAATGTCCATTTCGATATGCTTAGTGCGTTGGTGCTAAACTGGATTCCCTGACAGGTAGATGACACTAATGTTATCGCAGTATACCAAGGTTGCCTTTTGAATGGGACAATGAAGCTCCAAAAGCAAATTACGTAGCCAACATGATTCAGAGACCACATTCGCTACCCCTCGATATTCTGCCTCGGCACTTGAGCGTGATAGAGTTGCCTGACGTTTGGCTGACCAGGAGACCAAGTTGTTGCCAAGGAACATACAGTAGCCGGAAGTCGATCGTCTGGTGTCGGGACACCCACCCCAATCAGCATCCGTGTAAGAGACAAGTGTGGATGTAGATGATGGATACAAGTGCAACCCATAGTCTAGTGTCCCCTGAATATACCGGATAATGCGTTTGATTGCATTCATGTGCTCAACCCTGGGATCATGCATGAATAAACATACCTGCTGAACTGCATACGTAATATCCGGTCTGGTAAAGGTAAGATATTGGAGGGCCCCTGCAAGACTGCGATAGCAGGTCGGGTCCTCGTATGGTGCACCTGCTGCGGCACTGAGCTTCGGGTTTGCATCAACTGGCGTGGAAGTGGACTTACAGGATGACATCCCAGCCCTCTCTATGATCTCAGCAGCATATTTTTGTTGAGACAAAAACAAGCCACCTGAATGACGCTTGACGGCAATCCCCAAAAAATAACTCAAAGGTCCTAAGTCTTTCATAGCAACTGAGCATGGCCATGATAGACTGGCGCAAAGCATCGGAGGAGGCAGTCAAGATGATATCATCTACATACAACAGAATATAGGCCAATGACGAACCACGGTGATAGATGAACAAGGAATTATCTGACCTGCTGTGAGTGAACCCAATAGTCGACACAAAGTCAGCAAATCGTGTATACCAGGCCCGTGGAGACTGCTTAAGCCCATATAATGATTTCTTCAACAAACAGACATGATGAGGGCGGTTGGGATCCCTGAAACCCAACGGCTGATGCATATAGACTGTTTCCTTGAGGTCACCATGTAGAAAAGCATTCTTGACATCTAACTGATGGATTGGCCAAGTCTTTGAAAGAGCCAAGCTAAGCACAGTGCGAATGGTAGCCGGTTTGACCACCGGACTAAACGTCTCACCACAATCAATTCCAACCTGCTGAGTCTTACCATCACCAACAAGTCGCGCCTTATGTCGAGCAAAGGACCCATCGGAATTCTCCTTGTGAGCAAAAATCCACATAGACCTGATAACATTAATACCATATGGACGGGGCACCAACTCCCACGTCTTATTATCAATAAGAACATTATATTCATCAGTCATAGCAATTTTCCAATTAGGGTCATTTAATGAGGACACAGGATTGCGGGGCAAGGGGGATTTAGATACATCCGAATGTAAATTAAAATGTTTTTTAGGTGTAAAAATACCCCGCTGACTATGAGTGACCGGTCTATGACTTGAGGAAGAATTGAGGGAATTTTGGGAATTTTCTGGGCTCGGGATGGACTGCCAAGGCGGTGGGCTCTTGGCCCAAATCGGCTCTGGTGGTTACATTCTGGACCCGATTCAGTGGGCTGGACTGCCCAATAACCGGAACTGCTCCAAAGGGTCGAGCAGCAGGCGGCGACAGATTAGGGGACCAGGCGATGGGCCGCTTGGAGGATTTTGGGCACGGGAGTTGTCCAAAAAATTCCGAATAATATACGGGGATATTTGATCATCCAAAAAATTATACGACTTAGGCTCGGGAGTATGAACTTTCGTAAAAGGGAATTGGTTTTCATCAAAAATGACATGACGATTTATAATGATTTTCTTGGAGGATAAATCAAAACACTTATAACCACGATGATTCGACGGATAACCCAAAAATACACACGGAGTAGACCGAGCCTGAAGTTTGTTAATTGTGGTGGATGGGAATAACGGATAACACAAGCACCCAAAAATCCGAAGATGAGAATAAGACGGGTTTTTATTATATAAGATTTTGAGAGGGGAAGAATATGTTAGACCTTTAGATGGAATTATGTTAAGAAGGTAAGTGGCCATTTGTAGAGCATGATGCCAAAAATACGGAGGTATGGAGGCATGAATTAGGAGAGTTCGGACAATGTTATTTATGGAACGAATTTTGCGTTCGGCTTTCCCATTTTGTGAAGATGTATGAGGACATGAAAACCGAAAATTTATCCCATGAGTAGCACAAAATTCTCGAAACTCCCTATTGTCATACTCCTTCCCATTATCACATTGAATATTTTTTATTTCTCTTTCGAATTGAGTACGAATGAACGCTCTAAATTTTATGAAGACGGACAACACTTGTGATTTATTCGCAATTGGAAACGTCCACAAAAATCTAGAATAATCATCTAAGAAGAGAACATAATAACGATGACCCATTGAACTCAGAACAGGAGAGGTCCATAAGTCGCTATGAATAATGTCAAATGGCATAGAAGTATGAGAATTGGAGTCTACAAATGGCAACTTAACAATTTTTTCTAATGAACAAGACTGACAAATTGGAGTACGACTGCACTTACAAGAAATAAAGCTATTTTTATCTAAAACTGATAAAATAGAAGATCCCTGGATGACCCAAACGAGCATGCCACATGGAAGGAGAGATGATCGCAAAGGCGATGGCAAGGTGGACTCGATGGATCGAAACCGCCATGATAGGATATAGATCCCCCTACTATCACACCTCATGAGATGACTCCCGCCTTGAAATCCTTCACAGAGAAACCGAAAGGATCAAATTCAACGTAAATGTAATTGTCATTTGTGAATTTACGGACAGACACTAAATTTTTAATCAATTTAGAAGCATGTAAAGTATTTTTCAAGAGGAGTGGTGGATTGGGGGGAGACAACGTTTTCTGACCATACCCTAGAATTGGAATAGAACTGCCATTACCAATGATTATCCCCCGAGGGGTGCTCAAATTGGAATAAGATGAGAGAGTACCTGAGTCGGAAGTCATGTGAGTAGTGGCCCCGGTGTCCATGTACCAATTTTGGTCCGGTTGAGTTAATCCCAACGTGTGCATTGCGGCCTCGATATCGGTCTGAGTAGGGTCTGCTGCATGATGGGCTTGCGGAGGTCGGGGCCCAAGAACTCCTGGCCGTGCTGGACCTGGCCCAGAATCGCTACCATCGCTGTTGGGCCATCGTGGGCCGCCACTGCTGGGCATTGGGCCTGGATTGTTGGCGACCCACCGCCGGAATTTCATCTTTGCCTTTGGTATGGGCTTGGCCCACGGTCCATCGCCATCGCTCCATCGCCATGGGCCCCATTCCGGGCCCATGGGGTGGTGGGCCCTTGTTCATTGGATGGGCCCCACCGAGGTTTTGCTGACTACCGGAACCTCCACCATTACCACCGCGTTTGCCCCCGCGGTTTTTGTTATTATTCTTACGATTATTCTTGCCGCCACCATTATTATGGTTTTGGCCCGAATTATTAACAAAAACTGACGGATTAGGAGAGACGCCATCATGACAATCGGACTTGCTCAGAGCCGCTTTAGCCAAACCGGCTTCTTCTAACGTAAGCATGGAGCGGGCTTGATGGAAGTCGGGAAGAGGGTTGCTTTGGCGAAAGAGAGTGCCAACACCATTATAGGCCTCCGAAAGACCGGCAACCAACTGTAGAACTAGACGATTATTTGTTACTGGTGCGCCAACGTTACGGAGTTGATCCGCCAATTCCTTTAGTTTCTTGCAATATGCAGAAACGTTCGGAAATACGTCCATTCGAACGAGAGAGAATTCCTGCTCGAGTGTGACGATACGGGAATGTTGGTTGTCTTGGAATATATCACGCAATCTATTCCATGCAGCCATAGCCGTGGTATCGGGCTCCATAATCGTCTGTAGAAGGTCCATCAAATAGTGGCGTATATCCACCGAAGAACGGTAGCATCAAGTGTAATCCATACCTCATTATCCTCCGCAGGAAGGGGTCTAGCGGGAGGAATTATGTGATGAAGAACTTGGTAAGAGATAGCGTGAATTTTAAATAACTCCGCCCACAATGCATATTGAACGTTTTCCATCTCAAGGACAATTGGGACACTGAGCTTGATATTGGAAACCGTGAGGGCAGGGTGAAAATTGTTCTTAGACATATTTGAAAGAACAATGAAGGAGGATAAATTTAAGAGAGGTTTTTGAGAGCGGAAGACGAGATATTTGGAGAGAAAAACCCGAGGGAGGGGGGGGTTCTCGGCCAAAGAGGAGGCAAAAGTTTGAGAGAAGAAAACTTTTGTTTAGACCTAGTCTCTTGATACCATGAAAGAAATAATCCCCTTGATTATTTTCATTGATTGAATAGATATATATACAAGTTAAAATAGGAGAATCCTATTCCTAATCTATTCCTAAAACCTTGTTCTACCATAATTCTAACTATAGAATTATGGTAAGTGTATAACACTAATTTATGGTAATAAATATACTACAATATACACACAATATACTTTTCTTAATATACAATATTTGTAACTGATTTTCTGCCCTAAATATGTGCAGTGGGCTGGACGAGAGGCCCAGTTGGGCCACAGCAGTGCTGGGCTGCGCTGTGCCTGCTGGACTGCCTTGCTGCTGGGCTGCTGGACTGCCTTGCTGCTGGGCTGCTGGACTGCCTTGCTGCTGGGCTGCTGGACTGCACTGCTGTTGCTTTTATTCTAGCAATATATATGTGATATACACTCCTGTATATTCAGTGTATATCATATGTATATTGCTCTATTTAACAAAATCAACTAATTAGTTTAAGGCCATCTCATTCAACCGTGTTTTGGATGCCATTACGCAACAACTAGGAATGGACTGTTCACCTAAGCATGTGGAGAATCATCTTAAAACGCTAAGAAGCACATGGAATACAATGCAAACTCTACTAAACAAAAGTGTTATTGGGTGGGATGACAACTTGAAGATGATTACTGCCAGTCCTATAGTTTATGCTCTCCATGTTCAGGTAAATGTGTTGATTCTTTAATCCTAAGTGTTTTTGTTGATATCTATTATTATAACAGTATAAGAGATATCAATAGAGAGTTTTCTTATTTTGACTTATTAGCTGCTATGTGTTCTCATGTTGCGTGATATTATGTAGCCTACTGGTGGTCAAAGTAAATTATGTGCCTCTGTTATAATTTGATGTAGTTGGATATTACAACATACTGTTAGTAAGATAAGAACTCTGTTTTTTTGGCAAGTACTTTTGTTTTTAGTATGTGAATGGATCATTTTTTGGTTGAGCAAGCTAGGTCAATTGGTGCAGAAGGCTATTGTACCAACTACCATTTTTGTTATAGTTGGTGCAAATTTTAAGGAATAGCTACTTTTCAATGTCATGTTTCTGTCAATTTTGTTTATGTTAGAGGGCTAGGTGGAGGTATTTTTGGATTTGAATCCAAGGATGAAATTATTGCTTATGGCATTATTGTTGGATAGCATCATTTAATTTTTTAAGTAGACTGCTGGACAAATAAAACAAGTCAAAGTTGGCCTTCGCTCTCTGGTTCGATGCTAAATTTGACAGTTCAATTCAGCAGTCATGATGTTTCTGGCAACATTGAAATCAGATGAAACCATATGGCCTTCGCTCTCTGGACAACTAAGGTTATTTATATGTCCCTCCTATGGAAAAGAAAAAAATAAAACAAGTGTTTTGCTGCTACATTGCCACCTGATTGGTGAGGGTGCGATAAAGAGATTTTCTTTTGTTGCTTGCTTACCTTTGTATTCTGTCTTGAACTTATGAATGGTATATGCCTCTCTTTTTAGTCTTCTTGTATTTTTTATGTATGTCCATGTGCTTTGAATTAATACTACTTTCTTGTCATTGTACTATAGGCGCATCCTAGTCATGATAAATTCATCAACAAGAAAATTGATATGTTTGATGAAATGTCTCTCGTGTGCGGGAATGATCGAGCTAGGGGTGATTGTGCTAAATAGTTTGACGATATAGCCTTGGATTGTACCTCGGAGAAAGGTTTTGACAATGACATTGAAGGATCATCCAAGGAAAAAGATGTGTAAGATGTAGTCGGTGAAATTTCTCAAGTTAAGGCAAGTCGCAAAAGAAAGCGTTCTTCTGAAGTGCAAGATATGGTCGGTGATATATCAACAAAACTTGGATAAGTGGCAGCCGCAATCAGTAAGATAGCTGATAGTCGCCTAGATGTGACAAGGTTGTACGAAGAAATTATGGAAATTGAAGGTTATGAGGAAGAGTTCTTAGGTGAAGCTTTTGATTACTTGGTGCAAAGTGACACTCTAGCTAAAGCATTCATGGAAAAAAGTCAAAATCTCCGCAAGGTGTGGTTGGAACGATTCAAGCGACAGCAATTGAACACAAGTGGGTTGGAAGCATACGAGATAGGATTTGGAAGTAATTGTTATTCTCACACTTCTTTTTTGAAACTATTTCGTTGGTATTTGCTACTATCTTAAGTCTATGACGTTAAACTGTATATTGACTTGCATAACTCATTGTTTCACATTATGTGGGCAGAAGAAGTATGCTAGAGGCAGTGTTATTTTACCAGTTGATAGTTATTCACTTTGTTTGACTGCTTGAAGTTTGTATGTCTTCACGAATGTGCAAAATTCAGAATAAGTTGTAGAGCAATGTAAATGTTGCTGGCAAAAAATATAGGCAAGTGAAGACTTCAACTTATATAATCGTTTCTAGCCTCTTTAGTCAATAGTGTCTTCCATTTCACTTTTATTTGTTGCTATCCTGGTATTGATTGTGCTTCTGCTACAGAACTTGTAGCATAGGAACAAATATTTTTAACTTTCTACTTTCTAATTGGGTGGGGGGGAGGTGGGGGGGGGGGCAATAGGAAAACATGGGGATTTGTTGGGGTGGAGGAGCATAGGAACTATTTTCCAAAAAAATATTTTCACTCACTAACTAAACACTAGAAAATATTTTTTGAAAAATGTTTTTCACTCACCAACCAAACATCTAGTAGCTCAATTGGTTGGCCACCTGAATTTTCATCTTGTTGGTGAGGGTTTGAATCCCATGTTGTAATCCCCCTCCCTGTTTTCCCTTCCCCTACCCCTATGTAATAAAAGAATTTTTTTAAAGAAAAAACATGAAAAAATAAGTAAAAAACTTACTTATTTTCCAGGAAAACATTTTTCTTCATACCAAACACACCCTTAATCTTATGTGAAGTTCACATCTAAAAGTACTTGGTGATCTTATTAAAGTGGGTTACACACTTTCATAGAGATCTGAAAAGTATATAACAAGCATTCATTATTCGTAAGTGTTTGAGCAAGGAAAGTGCAGAGAAATTAGATGGATAGTTGTTGTTGGATCTTGTATGTTTTGATAATTGACAAAGTGGATGAACCAAGTACATGAATCTTGTATGTCGAAGTGTCCTATCTCAACAACTTTGTATGACTCGAACAACTCCGAACTAGTTAAAGAGTTCAATAGGAACACATTCCTTCAACATAAACATATTCTCTTTTGTAGTGAGTTAGAGACTTAAAATATATTTTTACTCTCAGCTCTCTTTTTCACTAAATACCAATCTCACTTTATTCATGCACATTATAATATTTTGTCACGCTTTTTTCATACACAATATAATATTTTTCATTGCCAACTGATGGAAAAACCACCTATATATATAGGTCTAGAAATTATTTCATAGAGTAAAATTAGAGAGTACTGAGATATTAAGTGAGGAAAAACATGTACATAAGTCTTAGAAAGGTAATTAGTGGTGAAACATATCATAATGACTATATAAGTTATCCCAAGGAATAATGTCCATCACTAATTCATGCAAAATATTATTATTTTAATATAAAATGCATTTTTAGTCCAAGAGGAGTTGAGTTAAATCTAAAGTCCATAAAGTATCAGAGCTAGAGCCAAATCCATCCAAGTTTTTAGTTTAATATTGGGGCTCCATTTATGTTGTTCACGCTCTAGTTGACAGGCTTGAGTGTACTGTTGGATGTTGAATTATCCCACATTAATTTTGGAATGTAAATTTAATCTCCTTATATGATTTTGAGCAATCTTTACTTTGTGAGTTACCTTTTGGAGTTGAATTAAGTTTATTTTTTTGCGATGTAATTTATTGAAGTTATTTCTATTAATATTTGAACTATATAGAAGCATGAATTTGGTGTGAGAGATCGACATGTGTGCTTTTGGTCCATAAAATTCATTTCAATGGATTTTAGACATTTACTTCTAGCTGCTATTTACGCTCATTTTGAGGGCATCTTAATTAGCCATTTCATGAGAAGAGGAGTACTGCAACTTTGTGTAAATGCATTTTCGTTCCTTTTTTTTTGTTATATATATGGGATCAATTATTGTGGTTATATACAAAATGTTGGAAATTTGCCTTTGGCGGGGAGGTGCGTCCACCCATATTTAATGAATTAAACACTAGTGTTCTGCATGTTGGAGGCTTTGTCTCTTCTCAGATGCATAATCTACTAAGTGAGTAGATGACCGTAGGGCCAAGAATCGTCAAATTTCGTTGAGAAATGAAAGATATATTGGTTCACGAAGTAAGATGTTTGAGGCATGGAAATATGGTGTGGGACAAATCTAGCACATCGGTGGGAAAAGGAAGAATTGCTCTCTTTATAAGTCTCTAAAGTGGTTAAGGGTTTGGGACCCCAAGGGGTATCCCATGTGTTTAAAGGAGGGAGGACCTAGATGTACTTGGGTTCAAGGCTAAGCCCACACGCGCGCCGCCGTCCGTCCGTCCCGTGTGGGCTGTGGGCTGTGGGGACTTTCTGTTATTATCTTTTTGGACTCCAAATTGCTTAATATTTACAGTTTGGTCCGTAGAGTTTCTGGAAAGTTGATTTTGGGAATGACGGAAGGCAGAAACTTTCTGCCTACCGTTTGGGCTATTTTTTGGAGCATTAACCAGCCATTACTTGGCTGTTAACTCCTCCTTAAACAGCCCTTCTTCATGACCATAAATCAGCCTCTCTAAATGGCCATTAACATCCCTCTCTAATGCCATTAACAACCATCAATAATGCCATTAACAACCTTATTTGTGGCAGTTGAGGAGTCCCTCCTCCATGCTATATATTGATGCCTTTTTGGCTCAATGACGTGACAGAAAAATAGCACAAAAACAGTGACAAAAAATAGTGGAAAGATACACATATACACAACAGAGACACACTATATACACAAAGACAAAACAGAAGAGAAAGTCAGTCAAAAAATGTTAGACGAAAACAGAAACTCTTTCTTCCTTTTCCATTTCTTCAGCAAGTCGATTGGTATTTGTTTTCTTCGTCAGACTCAACCTATTTGCTTTGTAGTGTTGAGATTAAAGTATTATTTTATCTTGGGAGACTATTGCTCGTTAACGTAAAAGCATATATACGCGGCAATCTTGTCTTAAGGACAGAGTGCAATCACTCGACTCATCACACAGTTGTAACCATCCAGATTTAGTTGTTTCTTGATTTCAGGTTATCAAGATTCAAGACTCAACAAGCTTGTGGCAGTTCTAAACATTGCTTATTTGTTTATCCTTTCGAGCACTTGCAATATTTATTTACTTTCCGTACTGCTTTACAATAGAAAGCCAACACAAAATTAATAGAATAATAAAAAATGTGTATATCAAATGCATGAATAAAAAAAAATGGCAGTCCAATGCATTAAGCTCCCGCTATGCGTGAGGTTCGGGTAAGAGTCGGACCACAAAGGTCTGTTTTACGCAGTCTTACCTTGCATTTCTGCCAGAGGCTGTTTCCACGGCTTCAGATTTAGCCTTACCTTGCATTCGGATTCGGATTTGAATGCAAGACTACTACATTTTCGTAATACAAGACTATTACCCTAATTATACATGTTCAAGAATTCTAATAATTATGGTAAGTAAATATACAATTTACATGGCCATATACACGGCCAATATACACGTTACCGTGTATATTCTTTCACTATTATATATCTAAACAAATTTATCCAAGATCCACTTTTTACTACTAAACGTTATCGATTTTAATAGAAAACTTCACGCACAACTAATCTAGCTATGAAGTGATAATAACGTTTTTTTAGGATTTCGAATTGTTTATGATTTTGTTTTAGAAAGATTTCCATTAAACTGGCATATCCTTGTACCCACAATTGTGTTTGAATATTTCTTTGTTCCTATCCTTTGTACACATGCAACCAACTACACTTTGTCTCGTTTTGTTCAAAAATGCTCACCAAATGTGACACAACGAAGGTCATTTTTGTCGTAACTGGTGAATGGTTCTGACTTTTTGTATTCCCCAACCCCTTGAGTTAAGAAATGCAACTACACAACTTGCACTAATTATGACTAAACAACAATTAATTATTGTTAAACAGAAGTTGACATTAATTATTGCCAGGTAGAACATGGGTGACATATTTGTAGGGATTTGTTGGGTTCGTAAACAAGTAGTTAGCACAGCGGAAGTTAAAAACTTTTTACCCAACAACAATCCTGACATGAATTATACGATAATCATATTTATGTTCAAAACATAATAAAAGAAAACTTACAGATTTTCGAGCGCGGGATTCAATACTAAGGTATACACGCGATTAGTATCCTCGATTGCAAGATCTAACTCCAGTGTATCTCCTAATCAAGAAAGCTAGGAAATCTTGCTTTTTAGAAACTGAGAAGTTATTTTTTGTAACCTTACAATTATGGGGTATGTGTTTTTTATATATGAGTTCAGGAAAAAACCTAAGCAGATTTAAAACAGAAAAACCTGGTCCATGTTAATGTTCAGTGGACCAGCCCAGCTGGTCCACCTCACACGTCCAAGATGGACGGCCAGGCCCCAATTTTGGGCCAGTAATTTCTGGCCCAATTGCTTCCTTCTATTTCTCCGAGTACCCATATAATATATCTAACACATTTAATTAAATTCGAAATCCAATTCGACTTAATTAAATAATTTCTATCAAATAGAAATATTCCATAATTATTATAAATTAAGCATCTTGATTCTCAATCGAATATTTAATATTTTCTCAATACACTCTTAGATCGAAAAAACAATCGCATATAATGTGACCCTATAGGCCTTCACATATCGACATTAATCTAATTAAGGTCCATACGAAACTCCTAGACTGCATCGTATGACGAACTCAATATGTGAAGTACTTTTACATGAATCCAGCAAACTTAACCTTTATGCGAAACTATAAATTCTTTTCATTCGCGACACACTCGATTAAGCTTAGGATTTACCAAGTGTCTATCCAAATGGTTTAATCACTTTATCTCACATTTATTAGTTGACAACTAGACCATGTTCTAAATATGTCTCTTGCACTTGCCAAACTTTAGTCAACCTAATAACATTGAGAAGTTGAGTGCTCTCTCGAATTTCCAATCGAGGAATGAATCATATTCTTGGCTCAACTACCACCTTGATTTACATCCTGATGCACCCAACACAAGCCGTATCTTATCCAGAAGAAATTTAAGCTTAGAACTTGGTCAAAGTACATCATTCTGTAAACAAGGTGCATATTGACCTCAAGTCAAATAACCTTTATATTCCACACGCCTATAACACTATAGACATTTATAACAAATAGTGTATCCGCAGGGTTTACCAATACTTCTCCAAAGTATCCATGTGTCCATCACGAGTAACCATTACTCGTAGTTGTGAGACATACTATATTCTCCAAGAATGTGATGCAGACCACATGTCGACTTATAGCATATCATCGATATCTCATTCTCAATGATTATTAGTCGAGGCTATTTTGAGAGTTGCGTTCTATCATTAATAACTAAGTCTATTAATGACAACGTAAGCTCAAGGGATGCATATATATGAATAATTGCAAACAATCAAACAATAATTCAATAATTGCAAATGCCATAAATATTAAATTCATGAATAATACGAATGTGTTCAAGTACATTTTATCCACAATATAGATTGTCTCTAGGACATACTTTTAATTTCCTCTGTACATGCTTGTTTCTGTTTGTTGATCTTGGTTCCTTAGCTTGTGCAATCGCACCAGTGTTATCACAATATATCGTTATTGGATGACTGGCACTTGAAACAACCCCTAGTTCTTTTAAGAACTCAGAAGACAGCTTCTTTACCAGCTTCCGATCCAGCAATGTACTCGGCTTCAGTCGTCAAATCAGCAGTGGTTTCTTGCTTGGAACTTTTCCAACTTACTGCTCCACCATTGAAAATGAAGGCATATCCAGACTGTGACTTGAAGTCATCAAGATCTATTTGGAAGCTAGCATCAGTGTACCCAGTAGCGACTAGCTTCTCTTGCCCACCATAGACTAAAAAATATTCTTTTGTTCATCTAAGATACTTAAGAATATTCTTGACTGCTTTCCAGTGTTCTTCCCCAGGATTCTGCTGGAATTTGCAAGTCATGCTAAGCGCAAAGGCCACATCTGGAGTTTTCCATTGAGAAATGTCTTAGAACTTTATCTATGTACGTAGACTGTGACAGCCCTAACAATCTATTAGGTATATCTCTGTAGATCCTAATTTCAAGAATGTAGCAGGCTTCACCTAAGTCATTCATCATGAAGGTGCTGGACAACCATTCATTCACTGATTACATAAGGGACTTATCGTTTCCCTTTATTAATATGTCATCTACATATATGATAATGAAAATAATACTTCCTTCCTTGCGTTTACTATAAACGCATGGATCCTTCTTGCTTCTGACAAAGTCAAACGATTTGATAGTTTTGTCAAAGCAAATAATCCAACTCCTTAAGGCTCGCTTAAGTTCATAAATGGATTTTTGTAGTTTGCATACTGCTTTGGGTTTTTACTTGGATGTAAAACCTTCAGGTTGTATCATATACACTTCCTCAATTAAATTTACATTGAGGAAGGCAGTCTTAACATCCATCTGCCAAATCTCATAATCATAGTATGCAGCTACTGCAAGCAAAATCCGAATTGACTTAATCTTTGCAACTGGCGAAAAGGTTTCATCATAATCGACCCCAGGCATCTGATTGTAACCTTTTGCTACCAACCTAGCCTTGTAGGTTTGCACCTTGCCAAATGCATCAATCTTCTTCTTGAAGACCCATTTTCATACTATGGGTCTAACCCCTGTTGGCAAATCAACCAAGTTCCAAACTTGATTGACATACATCGAGTCCATTTTAGATTTCATGGCTTCTTGCCATATTTGCTAGTCAATGTCTAACATAGCCTCATTGTAGGTTGTAGGCTCATCATCATCAGGAATATCTATCTCATTTTGACTTTCAACAAGGAGATTAAGTCTTCCAGGCTGACGATGAGTCCTAGTGGACCTACGGGGTTTGTTATTATGCGTTTCTGTGGTTCTTGTATTCTAATCATGAGAAGGTTCTTGTGTGTTTACACCACTATGAGAGTTTTCAGGAATATCATCTATAGGTGTTTCCTGAATGGAAGGATGTACAACCATTGTATCATCTTCCATTGGTTGTGTATGAGAATCTTGCATTCTGCATCAATCCTCACATCACTCTCATTGGCTGAAGGTTGTACTCTAAGTAACACACTTTCACCAAATACTCCCACTGAATTCTTATCTATGTCATTCGACAAGGATTCAACCTCTATGTTGCTTTGTGGTTCTTGAATTTCTTCAAGTTCTATCTTATTGTAACTTTGTTCCTTGTAGACATAGTCTTCCTCAAGGAAAGTTGCATTTATGAAAACAATGACATTATGTTCTCCAGGAAGATAGAAATAATATCCTCTCATTTCCTTAGGATATCCGACAAAGTAACATTTCTCACTTTTAGATTCCAACTTGTCAGAAAGCATCTTCTTTACATATGCAGGGCATCACCAGGCTGGCATATGTGTAAGAGCTGGCTTCTTGCCATGCCATATCTCATATGGCATTTTATCTACTGACTTTGAAAGAACTCTATTCAAAATATAGATTGAGTTTTGTAAAGCATAGCCCCAAAGGTATGTTGGAAGAGCTGAAAAACTCATCATGGATCTGACCATATCCAATAAGGTTTGATTTCTCCTTTCAGCAACACCATTCATTTCTGGTGTTCCAGGAGGTGTGTATTCTGATTGGACTCCATGAAGTTTCAAGTAATCTAGAAATTATCTACTTAAGTATTCACCTCATCGATCTGATCGAATAGTCTTGATACTATTTTCAAGTTGTTTCTCTACTTCTAAATTATACTCCTTGAATTTCTCAAAGGTTTCAGACTTATGCTTCATAAGATACACATATCCAAACCTTGTGAAATCGTCTGTAAAAGTTATGAAGTAAGGAAAACCTCCCTTAGCTTGAGTGGAAAATGGCCCACATACTCCTGTATGGACCAACTCAAGTGCCTCTTTGGCTTGCACACCTTTCCTAAAAAGTGGTTTGTTGGTTATCTTTCCTCTCAAGCAAGATTCACAGTCACCATAGGACTCCAAGTCAAATGGTTTCAGGTAGTTTAACTTTCTTAATCTTGCTATCCTTGATTCATTGATATAATCAAGTCTACAGCGCCATAAGTAGGTGGGATTTCTTGAATTACATATTTTAGCTTATTTGTTTTGCACATTGAGAATTTCATGATTACAATTGAGAATATATAAACCATTCACAAGTGGAGCATTTCCACAAACAATACCATTGAAAGATATTATATAACTGCCATTAGCAATATATGAAGAAAAATCCTCAATGTCTAACATTGGAATTGAAATAATATTTCTCGTAATCGAGGGAATAAAATAACAATTATTAAGTTCTAATGTGAAACCTGAAGGTAAATCTAATCTATACGTTCACACACGCTCAGCATCAACTCATGCTCCATTTTCAACGCGTAGGTCCACCTCCCATGGTCTAACCTTTCTGTTGTCCATTAGCCCCTGCACATTATTACAAATGTGTGAGCCACAGGCTATATCCAATATCTAGCAGTGAGAGTTACTTATAGACATATTAATCTCAATGACAAACATACATTGTCCAGCAGGTCCAGAAGCACCTATTGCATTGTCTCCTCTTGGAGCGGTACAATCTTTCTTCCAATGCCCCTTCTGCTTGCAGTTGAGGCATACATCCCTGGACAATCTAGACTTCTTCTGAACACCTCCTTTAAGTTTCAAGACTGTGGGTTTGGCACCAGTCTTACCCTTATTCTTCTTGTTCTTACCTTTAGGTTTGAACCTAGTAAATGAGCCCACCATAAGCACAGTATTCCCCTTTGGAGTAGATGATTCATATGTCTTTAGCATATTGTGAAGTTCTGGAAGATTCACCTGGTTCCATTCATGTTGAAATTCACAATGAAATTTTAAAACGAACCAGGAAGCGAATTCAAAATCAGGTTAACAGACACATTCTGGGGCAGCTTCGTTCCAATCGAAGCCAACCTTTCTATCAACCCAATCATCTTCAGAACATGACCAGACACCTGGCCTTCATCATTCAGCTTACATTTGAAGAGGTCTCTCAATAACTCATACTCCATAGTCTGAGACTGTGAATCATAAAGACTCCTCAAATGTTCTAGCATCTCATAGGGGGCCATGTTCTCATGCTGCATCTGTAACTCTATAGTCATGGAGGACAACATGACACATTGTGCCGAGGTAGCATCTTCCCAATGCTTCTGATAAGCAATCTTGTCAAACAAAGCATACTCAACAGACTCTTCATCAGGAACTTTTGGAACAGTTGTGTCTAACACATATTCAATTTTCTCTTGTCTTAGTACCAAATGCAAATTATGCAACCAGTCCGTATAATTAGCTTCAGTCAACTTATTAGTCTCTACCAAGCATTTCAATGACAGATTCGACATTTTAAATAATCTAAAGAAATAGATAGACTGAAATTAAATCAAATATAATTTCTATGAACACATTCGTTAACTATTAACATGGCCTTTAGTTTAATTAGCTCTCATTATTTTAACATATTCTACGACCCCATGGAAGAATACGGACTCATATCAAATATGATCATAATGGGCAAAGATCCAAGTTCATATTGTCTCCGCATTTGCTAGGGCTGATAACTTCTATAGTACAATCTGTTAGGTCTCCAAACCAATTATAAATAATTTGCAACTCTTGGTTTGACCGACTGTTCTAAACAATCGATCTGCACCCTTAGATTATTCCGACGCTAGGGCGTTAAGACATAACTAAGTAAGCCAACCCAGTTACGCGACTGCAATCGTGCATCTAAGCAAGTTTGTCCTTGTAGAGCAAACGTTAGGGCGTAAATACTCACAGATGTTTCTCACTCGCTACTGCAAACACATGCCTCTATGAAGAGTCTGAGTCCTCGTAGACTTAGAGCAAACACTAGGGTGTAAATACTCTTATAGTCGAAAAGGATTTTGCACTCATTCAATTATAACGGACGACGTGTGAATTCCAAATCAGACTTATATTAAATTGGGGAATATTTTAATCAGGGATTTATCAAGATTCTTATTACACGTGCTAGATCAAATAGACACATATTGGGCGCCGCCTACCCAGATATGATTTAATGCGGTCCGACAAATACTGGGCGCCGCCTACCCAGACATGCATAATGCGGTCAAACAAATACTGGGAGCTGCCTACCCAGAATATACAATGCGGACTCAATACTAATTATTTAAATGATAATCAATTAAATAATATGAGAAAACAATTAATTCAAGCGCATATTACCAAATAACATGCTAAATAACAATAATCGTGGGCTAATTAATTTGTTTCAATTTAGAGAACATTTAAATTTCAAATTTAAAACTCAATTTTCAATTTTCAGAATTTTCTGTTCATCCAAACAGTCCCTTAATAATTTAGAAATTAAAATTAAATTTTCAGGGGTTTTTCTGCAATTTTAAGAACCTTAAAATAATTACAGATTTGCGCAGGGACCAAATTTGCTTTTCCGAAATCTACAGATTTACCCATGGGCTGAATCTGCTTTTCTGAGGTTTATAGATTTTCCCCAAGGACCAAATCTGATGATTTTAAAAACCTTTAAATTTTCCTGAAAATTTCCAGGGACCAAATTGCAATTCCGGAAATTTCAAATTTTCAAAATCAATTCCAACCCCAAATCAAATTTGGGATTCGAATTTCGGGGCGAAATTGATGGAATTGAACACCACCGGTAGACGGCTCTCGTCAGGCCGAACACACCGGTGGTTTCAATTCCCGGTGTGGTGGCCCACTGCGGCCGAAAATCGAGCCGCCGCCGGCTGTTTCCGAAACAGTCTGCGGTGGCCCCTTTTCGGTGACTTTCGACATATAACAACACCATCGTTCGATTACTCTCGTCGAGACAATCACGATGGTGGTATTACTTCACAATTTAGACACCTGTGGCGACCGGAAACAGTCCTGCCGTCGGCGGCCTTCCGGCGACTTCCGGCATTTACGCCATATCCCGTCACCTCTCAACACCTTTATCGACCATCTTATAAAGTGGTTTTCTCGATAATAGTGGAGACGGTGGTAGAACAATGTCGAATCGCCGAAAAACCCACTGGAACCCACCTTTCACCTCCGGAATAGTGGCTGTCGTCGCCACTGTTCATTGTTTCAGTTTTGTTTCCCCATAACTTAATTTAATAAATTGAAATAATTAATTTTCTCACGTAATCGTTATTATGATTAGCGTATAATTATTTAAACCAGCCTGATCTCTAATACCACTGTAGGGAATTGTTGGGTTCGTAAACAAGTAGTAAGCACAGCGAAAGTTAAAAATTTTACTACCCAACAACAATCCTGGCATGGCTTATACGATAATCATATTTATGTTCAAAACATAATAAAAGAAAACTTACAGGTTTTCGAGCGCGGGATTCAATACTAAGTTATCCATGCGATTAGTCTCCTCGATTGCAAGATCTAACTCCAATGTATCTCCTAATCAAGAAAGCTAGGAAATCTTGCTCTTTAGGAACTGAGAAATTATTTTCTATAACCTTACAATTATGGTGTATGTGTTATTTATATAGGAGTTCAGGACAAAACCTAAGCAGATTTAAAACAGAAAAACCTGGCCCATGTTAATGTTCAGTGGACCACCCCAGCTGGTCCACCTCACACGTCCAAGATGGACGGCCAAGCCCCAATTTTGGGCCAGTAATTTCTGGCTCAATTGCTTCCTTCTATTTGTCCGAGTACCCATATAATATATCCAACACATTTAATTAAATTCGAAATCCAATTTCGACTTAATTAAATAATTTCTATCAAATAGAAATATTCCATAATTATTATAAATTAAACATCTTAATTCTCAATCGAATATGTAATACTTTCTCAATACACTCTTGATCGAAGAAACAATCGCATATAGGCCTTCACATATCGACATTAATCTAATTAAGGTCCATACGAAACTCCTAGACTATGTCGTATGACGAACTCAATATGCGAAGTACGTTTACATGAATCCAGCAAACTTGACCTTTATGCGGAACTATAAATTCCTTTCATTCGCGACACACTCGATTAAGCTTAGGATTTGCCAAATGTCTATCCAAATGGCTTAATCACTTTATCTCACATTTTTTAGTTGACAACTAGACCATATTCTAAATATGTCTCTTGCACTGGCCAGTAACTTTAGTCAACCTAATAACATTGAGAAGTTGAGTGTGTTCTCGAATTTCCAATCGAGGAATGAATTCTATTCTTGGCTCAACTACCACCTTGATTTACATACTGATGCACCCAACACAAGCCGTATCTTATCCAGAAGGAATTTAAGCTTAGAACTTGGTCAAAGTACATCATTTTATAAACAAGGTGTGTATTGACCTCAAGTCAAAGGACTTTTATATTCCACACGTCGATAACACTATAGACATGTATAACAAATAGTTTATTGGCAGGCTATACCAATACTTCTCCAAAGTATCCATGTGTCCATTACGAGTAACATTTACTCGTAGTTGTGAGACATACTACATTCTCCAAGAATGTGATGCAGACCACATGTCGACTTATAGCATGTCATCGATATCCCATTCTCGATGATCATTAGTCGAGGCTATTTTGAGAGTTATGTTCTATCGTTAATATCTCACTCTATTAATGACAACGTAAGCTCAAGGGATGCACATATATGCATAATTGCAAACAATCAAACAATAATTCAATAATTGCAAATGCCATAAATATTAATCTCATTAATAATACGAATGTGTTCAAGTACATTTTGTCCCTAATATAGATTGTTTCTAGGACATACATACTTTCAATATTAGGGTGACAACATACCACAAAAGTCATCAGCTATGTGTAACATATTATTTTTTAAAAAACAAAAATCTACCCGGTGTCACTCCTAGAAAGAGATATATTTTCCACCGACATATGGTGCGAAATTTGTGCTATAAAACATGATTTTTCCACCTCATTCCCACCGAACCAGTTCACTGGGAAAAAGCATGGTGGGAAATAGGTTTCCACTGAAATACTGGGAAACTTCATACTTTTTCCATGTGAAAATACTACTATTTAAGTTTTTCCTACCGACATTCAGTGGGGAATAACCACGGAATATTATACAGTGGGAAATTAGTGGGAAAATAGAAATTTTTTAGTTGTGTGTGGTATTCGCATTGAAGTCCGATTAAATCTGAATCCGCACTGTAGGGCCCATTTTTTGTGGTGATTCTCCCAATGATTTTTTTTTCATTTTCAAAGGTTTGAACTCATGACCTTTGGTTAAAGGCAGAGTTGTGATCCCAACAATCCCACCACAAGTCATGGTGACGCTCCTTGTGCAAGATATGTCATACTGAAAATTCATATTTACCTAGTTCGTGCGCTTACACAATATCAATATTTTAATTTGAATGGTGTGTTTGGTAAGAATGAATTTTTGTTTTATTAAATATACTTTTTTGAATTTTTTTGTTCTAAGAAATAAATAATTTTTTGTATATATTTTCTTATGCTTGATGTCGCGCCCGTTTTTAACCGACCTGCGAGAGGTCGAAGCGGAGCACAGACGTATTCGGTGATTCCTGGGTATCGAATTAAGGAGTCGCCACCTAATTATTCTAAGGTGAATTAGGACACCTAAATGTTAAATAAATGCTGCAATATAACTCCAATTTTAAGGTCTGCGAAACTAGTGAGATTCTAGGTAAGGGTTCTTTATTATCCTAAAGGGAAGGGGTTAAGCATCCTTTAAGATCCGCTAACTTGCGGTTATCCGGTCAAACTCAGGTTAATTATTGCTAGGGAAAATGCATGTTTTAAAAGTATAATAGATTAAAAGATGTTTGCAAATATTTAGTAAATGATGCATTTTTAAAAAGAAAGATACATGTAGAGTTTGGAAAATATGTATTTGTAACAATTTGATATTAAAAATAAATTATTTATAATTCCGAAGAAGTAAAATTTTGAAAATCATTAAATTGTAAATTGACAAAAGATAAACTTATTCGTATGATTAATAAAGCGAATAAAAGATGACAAAAGTAGTTTTGAAAATCTTGAATACGCGTGACGAGCCTAAGATAAATAACTAGCGGAGGGTTTCTAAGTTTGAAATAACCGAGCCTATAAATAAATAAGCTAGCGACGAGTTTCCAGTTTTAGACTACCCTATTAATTAATTCTAAGTCTACATATTCTAAGCATTTCAATAATTACATAAGAGCGATAAATAATATTACAATACAGAGCGGGGTAAAAGCTGAATTAAAAATAAATAAAATAAATAAACTCCGAGGAATATCTGCATTTATTTACTTTATTCCATGCAAGCTGTCAAAAACAAAACGGTTAGAAACAATTAAATACAAATAACTTCGGATCCATATCAAAAGCAATGAATGTTTTGATCACGGAGGGCTCAGACTTAAATTTTGAAAAGACCATTCCAAACACGTCGTGGCTGCAAACGTATGACTCAGTGATTATTTTGATTGCCTCGCCTACTAAATATGTTGGTCTCTCGGATGAAAAGAAAAGATCATTATTATCACGTCGTGGCTGCGATCATATAACTTGTTGGTTATTTTAATCGCCTTGCCTACTAAACATGTTGATCCCTCGGATGGAGTAAAAGGTTTAAGCCTCATCCTTTCCCAGAAGTTATATTTCCGTCTTTACGACTGTGGAGGCCTCAAAATCGACGGATATTTTTCATCGGCCAGTGTAGTACCGTGTTCGAATCAGCAAAATTAAATCGGAAACAGTAAGCAGCAGCAGTAAGCAGTAGAAAAAAACAGAGAGGCAATTCCCGAGAAGACGGGATGTTTAGTAAAAACAGTAAATATCTGTTGCCCGGATGTTTAAAACAGTGCTGAAAAACAGAGAAACAAAACGAAAAAAAGCACGGCCTCAAATTCAATTTCATCGGCCTAAATGCGATATTAATAAAAATAATAAAACAGAAGATATCCGTTGCCCAGATGTTTAAAACAGTAAACTGAAAACAGAGAAACGAAAAAGCGCAACCTCGAATTCAATTTCATCGTCCTAAATGCTATATTAATAAAAACAATAAAACATTAAAAATAGTAAGATATTCGTTGCACGAATGCTTAAAATAGTGTTGAAAAACAGAGAAACGAAACGAAAAAAAAAGCGCGGCTACGAATTCAATTTCATCGGCCTGAATGCGATTTAGTTAAAAAATAGTAAAATGAACAACATATCTGCATACAATAGTAAGTAATTAAATGTCCAACCCGGATTATGAACAGTGACCCGAATGAAACAGTGAACTAATTCTGAAAGCAGACCCGGAATAGTGACCAGAATCGGAATCAAAAATTCAGATTTTAGATAACCAGCAACATATATGAAAAAATGCCATAATCTGGAAATATACCCAAAATCGGGTCGACCCAACTCGATCAAGTATCAAACCCGAATCAGATTTTCACCAATTTCAGATAATCAATCAAATAAGATGCAAAATGCAATAATTCTAAAAATATCCAAATCGGGTCGACCCGACCCGGGTCAGTGCCCCGACCCGAATCAGTGACCCGAAATCAGTGAAGAACAACAAATCAAATTTTTTTCAGCAAATTCAGATAGTCAATATGAAAGATGTGAAATGCAAGGATTCTGGAAATATATCCAAACCGGGTCGACCCGACCTAGAATCAGTGAAGGACAACAAATCGAATTTTTTTTCCAGATTATTCAGGTAACCAACATGATATACAAACACAAATCTAATCCTTACCCCTGTTCGGGTCGACCCGACCTGAACATACCCAAATCGGAGACTCGAAAAACAGTGGAGAACAAACCTTTTCTTCCGATTTTGGATCTTATTTTCGGACTTAATTCTTGAATAACAAGGAGGGCAAATGCTTAAAATCAAGAACACAACAAAATATTTTATATGGAATCGAACCTCCCAAAAATCCTCCCTAAAACCGAACAAAAAAGGGGGTATTTATAGATGGTTTAACCCTCCAAGAATGAGTTTGAAACTCGAATAAAATGTTAAAAAATTTGATTTTGGAAGCGGATTTTGGGGGTATGGGTTGTGGATTTTCGGGGATAGGGGTATGGGATGATGGGTTGGTGGTGTCAGGGGCAGAGGGGGGTTGGTGGTGGTGTCGGGTGAGGTGATGGCCGGCGAAGTGGGGTCGCGGGTATGGGGTGTGCGGCGGATTAGGTTTTTGAAAGAGAAGGGTGTGTTTGGTTTTTGAGATTTTTTTTTGTTTTGGGGTTATGTTTGGTTGGGAATAAAAGGGATGGGTTTGGGCACGGTTGGATGGTGGCCGATTGGGCCTGGGAGAATTGGTCGGTTGGGCTTGGTAAGGGCTTGGGGAATTGGCGGTTGGGGTATAAGAATAAAGGGTGTTTGGGCTTGGGCGGAAAAATGGGGTAAGGGATATAAAGGGTGTTTGGGCTTGGGTTAAGATATAAAAAAAGGATTGAAATGGGTTATGGGTTAAATATAAAAAGGGGTTTAAAATATAAAAAGGGATTTAATATTAAGAATGTATTGAAGAAAAAATGTAAATTATTAAATAAAAACATAACGATGCGATAATAATATAATATTTGTGAAATGTTTAATGTTTAATAAAAAATGGAAATGCGATGCTATTTTGCGAAAATGAAATAACATGGAATTTTCGGATAAAACTTATGATTATGATAAAAATGCAAATGATAGTAAAAAATGCGAAAAAATAATAATAATAAGAGAAGAATAATAATAATATATATATATATATACGCATGTATGTATATAGATTAAAATTATTTTGAGGTGTTAAAAATATTTAAAATTGCAAATAAAAATCAGAAACGGTGGGACAAAATTGGGTGTCAACAGATGCCCCTCTTTGGCCGGAGATGATGAAAGAGTTTTCGGACAAAGAAGTTGACTGAGTAGCCGATTTTGTTCTAATCATCGGGCTTTGAACGAGGAGTAGGGATACGTGGGATGAAATAGAATCCCGAGAGGGGTTTGTAAAAGATGGTGCAGATTCAAGCAACATTGTCCCAGTGTCGAGTTATGATGACACTGGTTTCAAATGTGGTGAAATACTCGGGAAGGGTGAAACAACGTTCGAAGTACTTCCCCGATGCAGATGACGATGTCGTAGCATATGCGTAATGGGATGACGTCGTTGCTTAGACGTTATGCAGATGGCGTTTTTTCATAGGCGTGATTTAAATTAAAATACCCGTATTAGAAGGTGGGCGCCTGACTGAAATTAAATACCTGCATTATGAGGTGGGCGCCTGAAATGTCATCGTTGTGTCAACGTAATGTTGTTGATGCTGTAGAGAATAGATGTTGAACTGAAGACGTCGTTGTATAGACGTTGCTGATGTCGTCGTTGTATAGACGCTGCTGATGACATCGTTGTATAGACGTTGCTGATGTCGTCGTTGTATTCGTTGTATGGACGTTGCTGATGTCGTCATTGTATGAACGTTGCTGATGTCGTCGTTGTATGGACGTTGCTGATGTCGTCGTTGTATGGACGTTGCTGATGTCGTCGTTGTATAGACGTTGTTGATGTCGTCATTGTATGGACGTTGCTGATGTAGTCGTTGTATGGACCTTGCTGATTTCATTGTTGTATGGACGTTGCTGATGTCGTCGTTGTATGGACGTTGCTGATGACGTCGTTGTATGGACGTTATGCTGATGTCGTCGTTGTATGGACGTTGTTGATGTCGTCGTTGTATGGACGTTGTTGATGTCGTCATTGTATAGGCGTTATGCTGATGACGTCGTTGTATTGATGTTATGCTGATGTCGTCGTTGTATAGACGTTGTTGTTTGTGACCTGTATCCAAACAAAGCTTGTGAGTTTTTTTTTGGGGGGGGTCAATTTGTATTGACTTTTGTAGCTTTGGCCCTCGATACTTAGATGTCCTGCTGATTCGGATCAGCTGCCCCTGTCTGGTTCCCAGTCTTGGCTAACCGTTAATGAAAACATTTGTTGAAAATAATTTGTGCTATAAGAAAGTATGCAAATCGATAAAATTCTAGTTGAATTCTAATGAAAATATTTGTTGAAAATAATTTGCTTATAAAAAATGTATGGACATATGTAAATGTCTGTCAAGCAGTGATATGCGATGAAACAAAGCAAACGTCTTATCCCAAAATCCTTCTTCTGGCTGAAGATTTAGCTTGCCGATGCTTTTCCCTATTTATCGGCGTCCTCTGGCAGTGAACCTTTAAATTTGCCCTGGTTTCTGAATGCGAGGTTACTGAACTTTCAGTTGGATGAGCCGAGTGGCATGGGTTGCTTGCTTGTCCTATCAGGGTGATCAGATGGGTGCATGTTGGCATATGTAAGATAAAGGAGAAAAGATTTCCTAATGGTGGGACCGAAGCCGATTTAGGCCGCCTACGTATCCCCATGAGGGAATCAGGTCATAACGTAGTTCATTACAAACAAAGGGGATTTTAAGAGTTTTCTAAAAGTGGGACCTAGGTCGATGTGGCCGCCTACGTATCCCGCCGAGGGAATCAGGTCATGACATAGTTTATGTTACAATCATATGGGTTTTTATGTCTTGAAGAGACGAAACCCTGTGTGGGTTCTATGTGTATCCCGCCGAGGGAGCGCAACTTTTACATCATAGAAAAGGTATTACATGGAGAATAATAAACCCTTGATATAGTATCTCTTCACTGCATCTGCATTGATAGCTTTTGGCCACACTTCGCCGTCCATCTCAGCTAAGATTAGCGCTCCTCCAAGTAACACACGGTGAACCGTGTAAGGCCCTTGCCAGTTAGGTGCAAATTTTCCTTTGGCTTCATTTTGGTGTGGGAATATGTGTTTCAACACCAGCTGCCCTGGTTTGAACATCCTTGGTCTCACCTTCTTGTTGAAAGCTCTAGCCATCCTGTTTTGATAAAGTTGTCCCTGACAGAATGTGTTCATTCGCTTTTCATCAATCAACATCAATTGCTCGTACCGATTCTGCGTCCACTTGGCCTCATTGGACTCGGCCTCTTGGATAATTCTTAAGTACGGTATTTCTACCTCTGCCGGCAACACAGCTTCTGTTCCATAGACCAGAAGGTACGGGGTTGCCCCAGTAGAAGTCCTGATTGTAGTGCGATATCCCAACAGGGCAAAGGACAAATGCTCGTGCCAGTGCTTGTAATTATCAATCATTTTTCGCAGTATTCTCTTGATGTTTTTGTTGGCTGCTTTGACTGCTCCATTCATCTGAGGTCGGCATGGAGTGGAATTGCGGTGAATGATCTTGAACTTCTCACATGTCTCATGCATCAAACCGTTGTTGAGGTTGGCTCCATTGTTTGTTACAATCGACTCAGGGATTCCAAATCGACAGATGAGATTATTGCGAACAAAGTCGACCACCACCTTCTTTGTCACTGACTTGTATGATGATGCCTCTACCCATTTCGTGAAATAATCGATTGCTACTAAAATGAATCTGTGCCCATTCGATGCTGCGGGTTCGATCGGGCCAATAACATCCATGCCCCAAGCTGCAAATGGCCAAGGAGAACTCGTCACATTGAGTTCGTTTGAAGGCACTCGGATCAAATTGTCGTGAATCTGGCACTGGTGACATTTTTGCACAAAGCGAATGCAATCTGTCTCCATGGTCATCCAAAAATACC
Organism: Anisodus acutangulus; assembly: GCA_029783415.1. NCBI lineage: Eukaryota > Viridiplantae > Streptophyta > Magnoliopsida > Solanales > Solanaceae > Anisodus > Anisodus acutangulus. Next base: position 46,137,112 of record CM056490.1, read on the forward strand.
CTGCTCTCAGAGTCTTTTTTGCTAAAGTGAAATCATTCATATGAGGCCCGCACGTGCCCCCGTGTATCTCTTCAATTAACTTGCTCGCTTCTTGGGCGTCAACACATCTTAACAAACCTAAGTCTGGAGTCCTTCGATAAAGAATTTCACCGTTTATGAAGAAATGGTTTGCTAACCTCCGTAGTGTCTTCTTTTGAGTGCTGGTTATGTCTTTTGGATATTCGTTTGCCTTGAGATAGCTCTTAATGTCATGGTACCAGGGCTTTCCGTCTGGTTCTTTGTCTACGTGGAAACAGTAGGCTGGTTGATCCAACAAATTCACCTTGATAGGATCAATGTAATTCTTATCTGGATGTTGAATCATGGAGGACAGAGTTGCCAAAGCATCCGCAAATTCATTCTGTGTTCGTGGGATATGCTTGAATTCTATCTCCCTGAACTTCTTGCACAACTCCTTCACACAATGCAGGTACGGAAGTATCTTCATATTCCTAGTGGCCCACTCGCCCTGCACTTGATGGATCAATAGGTCTGAATCGCCGATAACCAATAATTCTTGCACGTTCATGTCAACAGCCATTCTGAGTCCAAGTATACATGCTTCGTACTCCGCCATATTGTTGGTGCATGGGAATCTGAGCTTCGCCGAAATTGGGTAGTATTGACCTGATTCTGAAACCAAGACCGCTCCGATACCAACACCTTTAAATTTTGCAGCTCCGTCGAAGAACATTCTCCAACCTGGGTATGCTTCTGAGATATCTTCCCCAATAAACAATATTTCCTCGTCCGGAAAATAAGTCCGAAGAGGGATGTATTCTTCATCCACGGGATTTTCGGCAAGATGATCAGCTAGTGCTTGTCCTTTGATGGCCTTCTGGGTGACGTATATGATGTCGAACTCGCTTAGCAGGGTTTGCCATTTTGCTAGTTTACCAGTAGGCATGGGCTTCTGAAGGATGTACTTGAGCGGGTCCATTCTTGAGATGAGATAGGTGGTATATGCTGACAGGTAATGTCTAAATTTTTGAGCGACCTAAGTCAAAGCGCAGCAAGTGCATTCTAGCAACGTATATCGGGCTTCATAAGGGGTGAACTTCTTACTCAAGTAGTATATAGTTTGTTCTCTTCTTCCTATTTCGTCGTGTTGCCCCAACACGCATCCAAATGCATTTTCCAACACTGACAGATATAGTAACAAAGGCCTTCCGGGCTCTGGAGGCACCAAAACTAGCGGATTAGACAGATATTCCTTGATTCTGTCAAAAGCATGTTGGCAATCTGCTGTCCAATTGGTAGCAGCATCCTTCTTCAGTAATTTGAATATCGGTTCACATATTACCATCGACTGTGCTATGAATCGGCTGATGTAATTGAGACGATCGAGAAAACTCATCACGTCCTTTCGGGTCTTCGGATGAGGCAAGTCTTGAATAGCTTTTATATTCGAATGGTCTAATTCAATGCCCCTTCTACTCACGATGAAACCTAACAACTTCCCAGCAGGAACACCAAATGTACATTTTGCGGGATTCAGCTTCAGATTGTACTGCCTCAGTCGGTCAAAGAACTTCTTCAAATCTGACAAATGATCTAAAGTCTTTCGTGACTTGATAATGACGTCATCCACGTATACCTCGATTTCTTTATGGATCATATCATGAAAAATGGTAGTCATGGCTCTCATGTAAGTGGCCCCTGCGTTCTTGAGTCCGAACGGCATTACTCGGTAATAGTATACTCCCCAAGGTGTGGTGAACGCCATTTTTTTCGCATATTCCTCGTCCATCAGGATTTGGTGGTAAAACCAGCAAAGCAATCAACAAATGACTGTAACTCATGCTTTGCACAGTTATCAATGAGTATGTGAATATTTAGGAGAGGGAAATCATCTTGCGGGCTAGCCTTGTTGAGATCCCGATAATCTACGCACAACCGTATTTTTCCATCTTTCTTCGGCACAGGTACTATGTTGGCCAGCCAAGTGGGGTATCTTGTGACTCGAATGACCCTTGCATCGAATTGTTTGGACACCTCCTCCTTGACCTTTAAACTCAAATCAGTCTTGATCTTCCTTGGCTTTTGTTTCACCGGAGGGCAGGATGGATCAATAGGCAATTTATGCGAAACAATATATGTGCTCAGACCTGGCATATCGTCATAAGACCAAGCAAATATGTCTATATATTGTCTCAAAAGATCCGTCAGTTCTTTCTTTTGTGTGGTGCTCAGATGGACGTTGATCCTTGTTTCTTTCACATATTTTGCATCTCCCAAATTTACTGTCTCTGTTTCATCTAGATTTGGCTTTGGCTTATTCTCAAAATGGTCCAATCCCTCCGTCAATTCTTCCGGCTGCGAGCCTTCCTCATATTCTTCGAAGTCAAGTTCGTTGTTTGGATTTTGTTTGCTTGTTTCGTTGCATGTCGCATTCACATTATCGACAAATTTATTAGTTTACATGCTGAAAGAGAGAATAAAATTATGCAATGACACGAATATTTTTAAAAATAACAAAAGTGCAATGGATTTGTCATTTAGGCTTTCAAAAGATGGAGGCAAAACACATTAAATGCATAAATGAGATTCAGGCCTCAATTTAAATCGCGTTGTTTCATTAAGTTAGCGCTAATACAATTTGGATAGGCATGATTGGGAAATAAAAGACGGGTGCACCGCCAGTTTTAGTCAACACGAATCAACCTTTGGGGAAATAAATAAGGCAAAATGAACCTCTTGAAAAATGAAGAAAACCAAATTAGTATAATGTGAGTAATTATTGATTCAATTAATATACACAGAGTGGAAAGCAGTAGAAAATAGCAAGCAAATTGTATATGCGCGTCCTAATATACATGGGGCCTCTCTTATGCCAGAGGTAGGCCTAAACGCCAGATATGCGGGATTACGACAGATTGATCCAAGTTGGCAATGCTTTTGTCGGAAATGAGACAAATGAATGTACATTTTCCAATTTCGGAATGTCATGACTAGGCTTGAATTTGTTTATCATTATCACGCTACACATAATATGTTGGTTGGTCGTTGGGTTGTGAGACCCGTCGACAATTTTGGTGGATTTCTTAATTGTGGAATCGATATCAAAGATCGACCCACCTAGGGTGTATGCATGCATGACTTAAGATAAAGGGTGGTATAGCTCTATCCTAATTTTCTAAGATTTGGCTTACTAGACTCAAGGTTCCCGAGCGGACTGCTCGAGTGAGAAGGCTACGCGGCCACCGGATGGTTCGGACACTCCGCGCATACGCCAACTCTCCTAAAATTTGGTAATTTGAAAGAAATTTGCGGGTGCGCAAAACACACCTCGCGTGTAATGTGTGATAGTGTCAATTTTCCAGAGTGGACGAAATATGAGCGAAATGCCAATTTAAGGAAAGCAGTAAGAGAATATAGCAATCAAAGCAGTTATGCAAAATTTCACAAATGAAACATATCAAAGCATTAAATCAAATAAGGAGCAAAAAGTAAAGCACAATAATAATTAACCTGGGTTTGCTATGGTTAAGAACCTGAAATATCCCCAGCGGAGTCGCCATGCTGTCGCGCCCGTTTTTAACCGACCCGCGAGAGGTCGAAGCGGAGCACAGACGTATTCGGTGATTCCTGGGTATCGAATTAAGGAGTCGCCACCTAATTATTCTAAGGTGAATTAGGACACCTAAATGTTAAATAAATGCTGCAATATAACTCCAATTTTAAGGTCTGCGAAACTAGTGAGATTCTAGGTAAGGGTTCTTTATTATCCTAAAGGGAAGGGGTTAAGCATCCTTTAAGATCCGCTAACTTGCGGTTATCCGGTCAAACTCAGGTTAATTATTGCTAGGGAAAATGCATGTTTTAAAAGTATAATAGATTAAAAGATGTTTGCAAATATTTAGTAAATGATGCATTTTTAAAAAGAAAGATACATGTAGAGTTTGGAAAATATGCATTTGTAACAATTTGATATTAAAAATAAATTATTTATAATGCCAAAGAAGTAAAATTTTGAAAATCATTAAATTGTAAATTGACAAAAGATAAACTTATTCGTACGATTAATAAAGCGAATAAAAGATGACAAAAGTAGTTTTGAAAATCTTGAAAACGCGTGACGAGCCTAAGATAAATAACTAGCGGAGGGTTTCTAAGTTTGAAATAACCGAGCCTATAAATAAATAAGCTAGCGACGAGTTTCCAGTTTTAGACTATCCTATTAATTAATTCTAAGTCTACATATTCTAAGCATTTCAATAATTACATAAGAGCGATAAATAATATTACAATACAGAGCGGGGTAAAAGCTGAATTAAAAATAAATAAAATAAATAACCTCCGAGGAATATCTGCCTTTATTTACTTTATTCCCTGCAAGCTGTCAAAAACAAAACGGTTAGAAACAATTAAATACAAATAACTTCGGATCCGTATCAAAAGCAATGAATGTTTTGATCACGGAGGGCTCAGACTTAAATTTTGAAAAGACCATTCCAAACACGTCGTGGCTGCAAACGTATGACTCAGTGATTATTTTGATTGCCTCGCCTACTAAATATGTTGGTCTCTCGGATGAAAAGAAAATATCATTATAATCACGTCGTGGCTGCGATCATATAACGTGTTGGTTATTTTAAACGTCTTGCCTACTAAACATGTTGATCCCTCGGATGGAGTAAAAGGTTTAAGCCTCATCCTTGCCCAGAAGTTATATTTCCGTCTTTACGACTGTGGAGGCCTCAAAATCGACGGATATTTTTCATCGGCCATGGTGTAGTACCGTGTTCGAATAAGCAAAATTAAATCGGAAACAGTAAGCAGCAGCAGTAAGCAGTAGAAAAAGAAAATAGAGAGGCAATTCCCGAGAAGACGGGATGTTTAGTAAAAACAGTAAATATCTGTTGCCCGGATGTTTAAAACAGTGCTGAAAAACAGAGAAACGAAATGAAAAAAAGTGCGGCCTCAAATTCAATTTCATCGGTCTAAATGTGATATTAATAAAAACAATAAAACAGAAGATATCCGTTGCCCGGATGTTTAAAACAGTAAACTGCAAACAGAGAAACGAAAAAGCGCGGCCTCGAATTCAATTTCATCGGCCTAAATGCGATATTAATAAAAACAATAAAACATTAAAAATAATAAGATATCTATTGCACGAATGCTTAAAACAGTGTTGAAAAACAGAGAAACGAAATGAAAAAAAAGCGCGGCTACGAATTCAATTTCATCGGCCTGAATGCGATTTAGTTAAAAAACAGTAAAATGAACAACATAGCCGCATACAATAGTAAGTAATTAAATGTCCAACCCGGATTATGAACAGTGACCCGAATGAAACAGTGAACTAATTCTGAAAGCAGACCCGGAATAGTGACCAGAATCGAAATCAAAAATTCAGATTTCAGATAACCAGCAACAGATATGAAAAAATGCCATAATCTGGAAATATACCCAAAATCGGGTCGACCCAACCCGAATCAAGTATCAAACCCGAATCAGATTTTCACCAATTTCAGATAACCAATCAAATAAGATGCAAAATGCAATAATTCTAAAAATATCCAAATCGTCGATCTGACCGTCGGTTCTCGACCGAATCAACGACCAAATCAAATCAGTGAAGAACAACAAATCGAATTTTTTTCAGCAAATTCAGATAGTCAATATGCAAGATGTGAAATGCAATGATTCTGGAAATATATTCAAACCGGGTCGACCCGACCCAGAATCAGTGAAGGACAACAAATCGAATTTTTTTTCCAGATTATTTAGGTAACCAACATGATATACAAACACAAATCTAATCCTTACCCCTGTTCGGGTCGACCCGACCCGAACATACCCAAATCGGAGACTCGAAAAACAGTGGAGAACAAACCTTTTCTTCCGATTTTGGATCTTATTTTCGGACTTAATTCTTGAATAACAAGGAGGGCAAATGCTTAAAATCAAGAACACAACAAAATATTTTATATGGAATCGGACCTCCCAAAAATCCTCCCTAAAATCGAACAAAAAAGGGGGTATTTATAGATGGTTTAACCCTCCAAGAACGAGTTTGAAACTCGAATAAAATGTTAAAAAATCTGATTTTGGAAGCGGATTTTGGGGGTATGGGTTGCGGATTTTCGGGGATAGGGGGTATGGGATGATGGGTTGGTGGTGTCAGGGGCAGAGGGGGGTTGGTGGTGGTGTCGGGTGAGGTGATGCCCGGCGAAGTGGGGTCGCGGGTATGGGGTGTGGCGGATTAGGTTTTTGAAAGAGAAGTATGTGTTTGGTTTTTGAGATTTTTTTTTGTTTTGGGGTTGCGTTTGGTTGGGGATAAAAGGGATGGGTTTGGGCTTCGGGTTGGATGGTGGTCGATTGGGCATGGAGGAATTGGTCGGTTGGGCTTGGTAAGGGCTTGGGGGAATTGGCCGGTTGGGGTATAAGAATAAAGGGTGTTTGGGCTTGGGCGGAAAAATGGGGTAAGGGATATAAAGGGTGTTTGGGCTTGGGTTAAGATATAAAAAAGGATTGAAATGGGTTATGGGTTAAATATAAAAAGGGGTTTAAAATATAAAAAGGGATTTAATATTAAGAATGTATTGAAGAAAAAATGTAAATTATTAAATAAAAACATAACGATGCGATAATAATATAATATTTGTGAAATGTTTAATTTTTAATAAAAAATGGAAATGCGATGCTATTTTGCGAAAATGAAATAACATGGAATTTTCGGATAAAACTTATGATTATGATAAAAATGCAAATGACAGTAAAAAATGCGAAAAAATAATAATAATAAGAGAATAATATATATATATATATATATATATATATATATATATATATATATATATATATATATGCATGTATGTATATAGATTAAAATTGTTTTGAGGTGTTAAAAATATTTAAAATTGTAAATAAAAATCAGAAACGGTGGGACAAAATTGGGTGTCAACACTTGATAAGTACTCAAAAGTATTTATAGTTTTGTATATAATCTAAGCAAATAAAAGAGACGTTTCGTGTGATACACAAGCATAGTTGAATGACGTTTTTATACAAAAATAAAATAAACTATAGTGACTGTGATTATGCAAAGTGAAATATTTTATTGTTAAAAAAATAGTTTAGTGATATATGTGACACTTAGGCTCCGGACAGTAGGGATGTGCATTATTCGGATTAAACCGAAAAATCAAATTAAACCAAATTGAATTTTAGTTTGGATTGATTTTTTGGTTTTTTAGTTTGGTTTCGGATTGGAAAATTAACAAATTTGAATATTTGGTTTGGTTTCGAATTTAGAAAAATAAAAATCAAAAAAATTAAAAAATTGAATTATTATTGTTATTATTATTATTATTATATATTAGAATATAATATGACTTAATATGACTCTTTAGGTTATGGACATGTATTAATATATTTTTAAATATTGTATTCTTAAAATTTTAACCTATGATTTATATTAAAAAATATATTTAAGAGATTTGACATGATTACTTCTCATTTTCTATAATATTTATTTTTTTCGCCATTTTGATTATGTTAATGATCATATATGACGCAACTGAATAACCAAATCGAAAAAGACCAAACTGAAAAGAGAAAAATTCAACCAAATCAAACTTATTTTGATTCAGATTGAATTATAATTTTTTTAAAACCGCACACCGAAAAATCGAATGCACGCCCCTACCAAATAGGCAAGCAAATGTATAGGATTTCTTGAGGCTCTTTATACCTATATCTCTTTGAAGCTTGCTTCTCCCGACACATTTCCTGGAAGGTGGTTAGGGGTTCAAGTGCTCTTTAGTTGTATTTTTTGTTGATGTTTGTTGGTGGTAATAAGATTTTACAGTTTATTATCAATAAAATATATATGTAATACTTAATTTTTAGTTACTCCATCCTATTCAAAATAAGTATTTACGTAGCTTTTTTCACACCCCTTAAGAAAATATTAATTCTTATAAAAAATACTATCTTCTAAAAAAATTAGATAATTTAACTAAATTACTCTTAATTAATAAGACTCTTGCCTATTTATTAAATATGAGCAAATCTGAAAAAATAAATTTAATTCTTTTTTAATTATGTAAATGAACATTTATTTTAAAATCAAAATAAAAATGCTAAAAAGACACTTATTTTGAACTAGAGGGAGTATTGAACACAGAAAGTGTTTAATGCACGCGGGGCGAGTTTGTTTTTCTCGATCTAACGACGACTTTAATTTATCCTTGAAATTAAGCTTCTTAACCAATTAATTACCTCCCCGTCCACATAAATAAGGCCCTCATAGTCCACTACTCTTATTTTCTGAATTATCACTACACGGTTTAGTAAAATTAGTAATACTCCTTTTCTTCTTTGTATGTAGATTTTAGTTAGCATGTGATTTGTCGTGTTTACGAAGTCGTCACCAACTAAAATGCATCTACTCGAGTATTGCCTGTTTGGAATTATAAACTTCCGACAAAAGGAATAAAGAAGTCTTAAAGTGAATTACACATTTTATGAAGAAATCGCACATTATGCGAAGCTAATAAAAGTTTTCGAGAGAAAGAGAGAGATCTCATTAAGCACACTTTTTCTATCAATTCCTTTTCTCCCATTATAGTCATTTGCACTCATATGTAGTCATTTTAATGGTTTTTATGAATTCTATATAAATTGATATTCTCGTTTCATGAGTACCCTAGTCAATGTTATCCCTTTCATTTCATGTTTAGAGTAAAAATACCGCAAAAAGAATCGCCACATAAGCATATATGTTAACCTTCGCAAAAAAGAATTGTTCCATAAGCATATATGTTAACCTACAAAATTTCTGGATAAGATTAAAGTAATTTTGTCATCGCTTTTCATCCTAACAATCAATTTCATTGATAATCATATTTTTCTCTTTTTGTTTGTCCTTTGTTCATTTATGTTACATAAATTGTGAGAAAAATGAAAATATGATGACAATATTCTACTTAGATTTCAAACAAATGTGACCTATAAACGTTTTATTCATACTAATAGAATATATTCTTTCATTAATTGTATATCTCTTATTTTAGGTAAAATTGTATTCTTATTATAATTAGGTCTCCTATTTTAGATAGAATTATATTTCTTATTGTAATTAGGTTGATTAGTTGTCTAGTTTAAATATTCTTATACTACTATATATTGTACATTATTGATGAATACAATCAATGAAACATATTCCTTTATGGTATCAGTAGCCTAAAAATACATCCACCGCCGCTGACCATAGCTCTCGGCTGCCACCCCCACGGAAGCCTAGTGTTTTTTTTCCAGCCATTCTCTCTCCCTTCTCCTAAATTTCATCTTCCATGGCTGACAAAATCAAATTTCATCCTACACTTGCAGTAAACAACATCAAAAACTTCATCCCTATCACCCTTGAGATGAAAAAGGGTCAATACTCCTCGTGGGCAGAGCTTTTTAAGTTCCATTGTCGTGTTTACAAAGTTATCGACCACATCATCCCTTCTACACCGAAGTCCACAGACCTACCATCGGCTTCAACTTCTGATGATGCACTCTGATCTCGTTTGGACGCAGCAGTCCTCCAGTGGATATACGACACAATCTCTAATGATCTATTGCACACCATCATTGAGATCGATGCCCCTGCCCGTCAAACGTGGAATGTTTGGAAAGTATTTTCCACGACAACAAAACTCTACGAGCGTTATATCTTGAAAATTAGTTCAATGACGTTCATCAGGACGATTTCCCAAACGTGTTTACATATTGATAAGAACTCAGGATGCTTGCCGACCAACTCTCCAATGTCGGCGCACCAATCACTAATTATCGATTGGTCATGCAACTTATTGCAGGCTTGAACTAATCCTATGACGGCGTTGACACCATCCTTCAGCAATGCACGTCATTACCTCCGTTTTATGAGGCCCGTTTGAAGCTTATTCTTGAAGAAAGTCGAAAAATCAAGCGCAACACCACTCAGGCGAGCATTGCCGACGCCGCCCTTACCACCACCATCAGGCCCACCACCAACGGCATGGCCTCCAACTCCGGCAACCAGAACCGCCGGCCCGAGGACATGCATCCACCCCGCAATAACTGTCGGAGCAAGCAGTCCGGCAAGGGCTGAGGCGGATGGAATTCCGACAACAACGGCGGTGGGAAGAGGCAGTCCCCTCCAGCAGGAAACAGCCAGCAGCGACCGCGATAGTGGAATCAGGCTCCACCGTAGGATGCCTACCCACCGTGGACCGCGTGGGCCCCAAATTCATGAGTCTCTCCTCCTAGCCCATATCTAACATTCTCGTGAACTCCACCTCAAACCAACAGGCCCACCCTGGCATACTCGGCCCTCGTCCCCAACAGGGACTATATATATTGTATTAATGAGAAAACTCCATCAAGAGGAGATCTTGTACGCACTATATATATTGTATTAATGAGAAGACTCTATCAAGGAAGATTATACACAATTCTACAGAAATGTCATACAAAGCACTATCAGCAACAAAAGCTAATGTAAATCCTCTTTCAAATATGGTCTCTGTATGTCTTGGATTTATAAAAAATTCCCCCAATGCATTCACCAAGAAATTGGCATCGATTAAAAAACAAGTCCCATGGAGATACACAAGAAGCTAGCCACCAAGAAAATTATTGCTGATCCATATTTTAGAACAATTGTCTTCCTCGGTTGTGACCCAAAGAAAGCACTAGTAAAGAGATTGCTCACTTTTGAAGTATTGTTTGTCAGTGCTGCCAATGCTAGAGTGATGAGAATTGTGATTGTAACAGTGAGTATTGTCTGCATTAAAGCATTTCTCCAACTTTGTATAGCCAACATGCCTTTCTTTTCGTTTCCCTGCTACAAACACCAAAAAAACAATCATCAGCCGACTCGAATTCAAGATCTAGAGTCAGTGAATTCAGAATGAATAATGATAAAAAAAAATCTTTACGTGCACATAGTTAGAGTTGGAAGCAGAATCGAACCCATAGTAAACCTTAGATACACGTTAGACTATTAGAATCAGAGGCAGAGCTATAGTGGTAATTACAAGTTCGGTAGAACCCAGTAACAACAACAACAACATAGCTAGTATATGTTGGAAATTTGCCTTTGGCGAGAGTTGCGTCCGACCAACTTTAATGGCTTAAACACTAGTGTTCCGCATGTTGGAGAATCTGGTTCTTCACACCTGCATAATCTACTAAGTAAGTAGATAACCGTAGGGCCAAGGATCGTCAAATTTCGTTGAGAAATAAAAGAGATATTGGTCCATGAAGTGAGGTGTTTAAAGCATGGAAAAGTGTGGTATTGAGATCAATTCTCCCTCATCAGTGGAGGAAGAAAGAATTGTTTTTTTTATAAGTCTCAAGGTTGGCTTGGGGTTTGGGACCCCAAGGGGTATCCCATGTGTTTAAAGGAGGGAGGATCTAGATGTGCTTTGGTTCAAGGAAAGCCCACACGCGCGCCGCCGCCCGTCCCGTACGGTTTCGGGTTCTCGGGGTCGTGGGTCGTGGGTTGTGCCTCTTCTGATATTATCTTTTTGGACCAGAATTCTTTCATACGTACAGTTTGGCCTCTGAAGTTTCAATATGTACAGTTTGGTCCCTGAAGTTTCAAGAAAGTCAGATTGGGCAGAGAACAGAACGTCAACCAGCACTCAATTCAGCCATTTATTTTGGTTGAATTACTCTTCCTAAATGTCATCCATTGCACATCAAATTCACCATTTATTTTGGTGAATTACTACCTCCATATTGCCATTACTTGGTAAGTAATGACACTTATGTGGGCAGTTGATGAGTCTCTCCTTCAACTATATAAAGGATCCTTTGTCACCATTGTTGAGCTACACAAAACACAGAAAAATGGAAACAAAAATCAGTTCGTCCTACTACCTTCCAGCATCATTTCATTACTCAAAATTCTCCACGGTAGCACTTGAGTTTCCTTTACTCATTTGTTCATTTGCTGTTTTATCTTGGGAGACAATTGTCTAGGATGTAGAAAGGATACATACGGGGCAATATTATCTTAAAGACAGAGTGCAAACACTCGACTCAGCATACCGAAAACTGTTCCAGTTTATTCTTCAAGTTCATTGTAATTTTAGTTTATTGTTCAATTGTAATTTCAGTTCTTGTAATACTTAGCAGTTACTTGTAATTTCCGTTTTCTGCATCTTTGTAACCAACAAGTTTAAGATAATATTTTGCTTACTGTAACTGCTGCAACATGGCTGGAAACTTGACTGATTCTAATGTTGCTGCTGCTGCCACTCAAGGCAACAATTACGCTTCCCTACTCGTCAGCCGCCATCCAAGGCAAGAACTCACGCTATCGCTATCGCCCAAGGCAAAGAACTCGATACCTTCCTCACATCGCCCAAGGCACATATGTTGCCTTTACTGCTCCATCCTCCGCATTCCACCATGATCGCCCTAAAAAATTCATGGGCTCAAACTTTAAGAGATGGCAGCAAAAGATGTTATTTTACTTAACTGTTATGGGCATGGCCCAATTCCTAACGGAAGATCCTCCACAACCTGGAGATGAAATGGACTCTTCGCCTACTGAAACGGCTGAAGGGGGCCTTGGTATACATGTCGTTAACGGCATGAAGATGGTTCTTGATGCATGGAATCATAGAGATTTCATGTGTAAGAATTACATACTGAACTGCTTGGCAGACCCTCTCTACATGGTCTATTGCACCGTTGGCACTGCCAAAGAGCTGTGGGAAAAACTGCAAAAGAAGTACAACGCACAAGATGCGGGTACTAAGAAGTTCATCGTTGGGAAATTTCTAAAATTCCAAATGGTGGATAGTAAGACAGTGATGTCCCAAGTCCAGGAATTCCAAATGATTTTACATCACCTGGATTTGGAAGAAATGAAACCAAATAAGCAGTTTTTTGTTGCATCGCTGATTGAAAAGTTACTTCCTTCGTGGAATGAGTTTATGAGTTACTTAAAACTCAAGACAAAGGTGATGACCTTTGAAGAGCTTATTATCAAACTCCAAATCCAGGAAGATAATAAGAAGGCCATTCTAAGGGTTAAATAACCTGCTGAGGCAAAGGTAAATCTGGCTGAGGCTAAAGGGAACCCAAGCAAGAAGCGGAAGTTCCAGAAAGACGGCAAGGACCATGCAGCGGAGATGTTCAGAGGTAACTGTCACCACTGTGGGAAACCTAGTCATAAGATCAAGGAATGCCGGAAGCTCAAGACTAAGCAACAACAGAAAGCCAAGTCTAAAGGCAATGCGCATGCTAACGTCGTCAAGGGCACGCTCCTGGATGACATGGTTGAGGAGTTCTCAGCAATGGTGCTAGAATCCAACCTGGTTAAGAATTCGATGCAGTGGTGGATGGACACAGGTGCTACCAGATACATCTGCTCCAACAGAGATGCCTTCTCCACGTACACACCGGTCACCAACAAGAAGCTGTTCATGGGCAACAACGCTTTCTATGTCGTGCTGGGGGTAGAAAAGGTGGTCCTGAAGATGACTTCCGAAAATGAGCTCACTCTGAAGGAAGTGATGCACGTCCCTGAGATTAGAAGAAATCTAATTTCAGGACCTTTATTGGTTAATGCTGGTTTTAGGCTAGTGTTTGAATCCAATAAGTTTGTACTCACTAAGAATGGCACTTTTGTGGGGAGAGGCTTCGTCTGTGAAGGCCTCTTCAAAGTGAATGACATGTCTGTAATGCGTCCAAGTAATAAAGTTGAACATTTTTCTTATTTGCTTGAGTATTCTAATTTATGGCATCATAGATTAGGACACGTTAACTACAAGTCTATCCAAAGGCTTGTAAAGTTGGAGTTGTTGCCGTCTGTCGACGTAAACCCTCAACATAAGTGTGAGGTGTGCATAGAGGCAAAACTCACCAAGCTTCCTTTTCGATCCTTTGAAAGGAACATCGCTCCTCTAGAACTTATTCACACAGATATATGTGATTTGAAGTTCGCACAAACTAGAGAGGGGAATAAGTACTTTGTGACATTCATTGATGATAGCACAAGGTATTGCTACCTTTACTTGTTGAAAATTAAGGATGAACCCTTTGAAGCGTTCCGATGTTACAAACAAGAAGTTGAGAACCAACTAAGCCTGCGGATTAAATCCATTCGTAGCGATAGAGGAGGAGAATATGTAGTGCCATTTGAGGAATACTGTTCCAAAGAAGGCATTGTTCATCAAATGACGGCTCCATACTCACCTCAACCGAATGGTTTGGCAGAACGTATAAACCGCACATTGAAGGAAATGATGAATGTCTTGCTCATCAATTCCGGTCTTCCCCAAAATATATGGGGAGAAGCCGTCCTTACCGTTAATACGATTCTTAATAGAGTCCCACATAAGGGTAAGGACAAAACTCCATATGAATCATGAAAGGGAAAGAAACCCACCTACAAATATTTTAAGGTGTGGGGTTGTTTGGCAAATGTTGAAGTACCCAAGCCAAAGCAGGTCAAGATTGGGCCTAAGACTGTAGATTGCATATTCATCAGATATGCAAATAACAGTAGTGCTTATCGCTTCTTAGTGCATAAGTCAGATATTCCAGATATCCACCAGGGTACAATCATGGAATCAAGGAATGCTCAATTCTTTGAAGGTACCTTTCCTAGAAAGAAAAAATTCATAATCTCTCACAAACGAAGTTATGAAAAAAGCTCTCAAGAACTGGGAGTCATTGAGGGCCCGAATCTAGATGGTTCAGATCTAGCGGATCTCGAGGTGGCTAACCATCCGGAATCTAGTGTTCCAGATACTCAGAACTTGGAGACTCCAGAGATGGATCTAAGGCGAAGTAAAAGGGCCAGGAAGGATAAATCCTTCGATCCTGACTTTGTAGCTTATATGGTTAATGAAGAACCAAGGACAATTGCTAAAGCGTTATTGTCACGCCCATTTTTAACCCGACCCCGCGAGAGGTCAGAAGCGGAGCACAACGTGTTCGGTGATTCCTGGGTATTGGATTGAGGAATCGCCACCTAATTATTTTACAGTGAATTAGGACACCTAAATATTAAATGAATGCTGCAATGTAACTCCAATTTTAAGGTCTGCGAAACTAATGAGATTCTAGGTAAGAGTTCTTTATTATCCTAAAGGGAAGGGGTTAGGCATCCTTTAAGATCCGCTAACTTGCGGTTATCCGATCAAACTCAGGTTAATTATTGTATTAAGAAAATGCATGTTTTAAAATATAAACTTAAAAAAGATGTTGCAATTATTTAGTAAAAGAATGCATTTTGTACAAGTATGCATTTGTATAGTTTTCAAAAAATTGAGGCAAATCTAGCTCTCCGACGAGCTAGAACACGTTAAAGAAAAATACATGTAAAGTTGAAAGTATGCATTTTTAACAATTAATAGCAAAGAGAAAAACGAGCTACTTATATGCCAAAGAAGTAAATTTTTTGAAAGTCATTTTGAGTTGTACAATTAATAAAGTGACCAGAAGATGATCAAAGTTTGTTTTGCAAATAAAAAAAATGCATGGCGAGCCTATAAATAAATAAACTAGTGAAGGGTTTATAAGTTTGAATTACCCGAACCTACAAGTAAATATACTAGCGAAGGGATTTCTAAGTTTTAAACTACCCTATGAATTAATTCTAAGTTTGCCTATTCTAAGCATTTCAATAGTTACATAAGTGCGATAAATAATATTACAACACAGAGCGGGATAAAAGCTGAATTAAAGAAAGTAAATAAAATAAAATAAATAAACTCTGAGGAGTATCTGCCTTCATTGACTTTGTTCCTTGCAAGCTGTCAAGAACAAACGGTTAGAGACAAGTAAATACAAATAACTTCGGATCCGTATTCAAAATAGTGAATGTTTTGATCACGGAGGGCTCAGACTTAAATTTTGGAAAAGACCATTCCAATCACGTCGTGGCTGCAAACGTATGGCTCGGTGGTCATTTTGATTGCCTCGCCTACTAAACGTGTTGGTCTCTCGGATGAAAAAGAAAAGATCATATAATCACGTCGTGGCTGCGAACATATAACTTGTTGATTATTTTAGTCGCCTCGCCTACTAAACATGTTGATCCCTCGGATGAAATAAAAAGGTTTAAGCCTCATACTTGCCCAGAAGTTATATTTCCGCCTTTACGACTGTGGAGGCCTCAAAATCGACGGATATTTTTCATCGGCCAGTGTAGTATCGTGTTTGAATCAGCAAAATTAAATCTAACAAAGAAGTAAAGAATAAAGAAGAAGCAGAGAGCTAATTTCCGAAAAAAAGGCGCGGTGTTTAGTTTAAAACAGTAAAAATAGTGAAACATAAATCTAGAACCGAGCAGTGAACTGAAACAGAAACCAGTGCCTGAACAGACGCGGTATTTGTTCAAAATAGTAAAAACAGTAAAATAGTAAGATATCCGTCACACGGATGTTTAAAACAGTAAACTGAAAACAGAGAAACGAAAAAGTGCAGCCTTGAATTCAATTTCATCGGCCTAAATGCGACATTAATAAAAACAATAAAACAACAAAACAGTAAGATATCCGTTACACGGATGCTTAAAACAGTACTGAAAAACAGAGGAACGAAACGAAAAAAAAGTGCGGCCTCAAATTCAATTTCATCAGCCTAAATGCGGTATTAGTTCAATCAAAAATAACAGTGTCAGTGAGCAATTAAAGTATCTCACCCGAATTCTAAAATTTTAGAACCGAAACAGGATTAAGAAGTATTTATAAAAATCAGACCTGAATTATGAACAATGACCCAATTCTGAAAACAGATTTTTCAGATAACCAACAAAGAAGATACGAAATGCAAGAATTCTGGAAAATATCCAAATCGGGTCGGCCCGACCCGGATCAGTGACCCGACCCGAATCAAGTATCAAACCCGAATAAGATTTTCACCAATTTTCAGATAACCAATCAAATAAGATACGAAATGCGATAATTCTAAAATATCCAAATCGGGTCGACCCGACCCGAGTTAGTGACCCGAAATCAATGAAGAACAAACAAATCTAATTTTTTTCCAGCAAATTCAGATAACCAATATGCAACATGTGAAATGCAAGGATTCTGGAAATATATCCAAATTGGGTCGACCCGAATCAGAGACCCGAAATCAGTGAAGAACAACAAATCTAATTTTTCCAGCAAATGCAGATAGTCAATATGCAAGATGTGAAATGTAAGGATTCTGGAAATATATCCAAATTGGGTCGACCCGACCCGGATTAGTGACCCAACCCGAATCAGTGAACCGAAATCAGTGAAGAACAACAAATCTAATTTTTTCCAGCAAATTCAGATAGCCAATATGCAAGATGTGCAATGCAAGGATTCTGGAAATATATCCAAATCGGGTCGACCCGACACGGGTCAGCGACCCGACCCGAATCAGTGACCCGAAATCAGTGAAGAACAACAAATCTAATTTTTTTTCCAGCAAATTCAGATAGCCAATATGCAAGATGTGCAATGCAAGAATTCTGGAAATATATCCAAATCGGGTCGATCCGACTCGGGTCAGCGATCCGACTCGGGTCAGCGACCCGACCCGAATCATAGATGCAACCCAAAATCAAGTATTTTCGCCAATTTCAGATAACCAACATACAAAAATATGAAATGCAAGAATTCTGGAAATATTACCCAAACCGAGTCGACCCGACCCGGGTCAGTGACCCGACCCGAATCAGATATTCAAAGCCGAAATCAAATATTTTTGTCAATTTCAGATAACCAACATACAAAAATATGAAATGCAAGAATTCTGGAAATATTACCCAAACCGGGTCGACCCAACCCGGGTCAGTGACCCAACCTGAACATACCTGAATCGGAGAATCAAAAACAGTGGAGAACAAACCTTTTCGGACTTAATTCTTGAATAACAAGGAAGGCAAATGTTTGAAATCAAGAACACAACCAAAAAATTTTATATCCAATCGGACCTCCGAAAAAATCCTCCTTTTGTAGAACAAAAATGAGGGTATTTATAGATACTCACCCTGACGTTCACCCCCACCCATACCCCTTAAAAAATCAAATTCGAATTTCAAAATAAAGGGGGAACAAAATCTGATTTTTGGGGCGATTTCTTGGGGCATGTGTTACGGTGAGAGGTGATGGGGTTGGTGGTGTCAGGCGGCGGTGTCGGCGATTGGTGGTGTCAGGCGTAGGGTGCGGCGACGTGGGAGGTAGGGGTGTAGGGTGTGCGGCGATTGGGAGGGTTAGGGGTGTTAGGGATTTGTTGATTTTTTTTGTTTTGGGTTTTGGGTTAAGGGGATAAAAGGGACGGGTTGGTCGAGTGGGCTTCGGTTTTGGGCCGGTTCGGGTTGGGTTGGAAGGCTAAGGGAAATAAAGGGTGAGGGCTGTTGGGCCGACGAGTGTGTTGGGTTGGGGTATAAAGGAATTTTAATTGGGGAGTTTGGGCTCGGGTTTTGGCCGATTGGGCTTTGGAGATAAGGGAAATAGAGGGGAATGGATTTAGGTATTGGGCCGATTTGGTTTGTGTGCTAGTTTGGGATTTTTTAGGGATTAAGGGGAATGGCCGGTTGGGGCCAAATATTGGGCTTGGTTTGGGCTAGTTTGTGGGGAATGAAATTAGTTTGGGTAGAAATTGTTTTGGGTTGCGAAATGAAATGGGTTAATGGTTAAAATAAAAGAGAGTTTAATATTAAAAAATGATTTGAAGAAAAAATGTAAATTATTTTGATAAAAATATAACGATGTGATAATATATAATATATAATATTTGCGAAGTGCTTAATGCTTGATCAAAAATAGAAATGTGATGCCATTTTTGCGGAAAAAAAAATAACGTAGAATTTTAGGGATAAAACTTATGATTATGATAAAAAATGCAAATGACGGTAAAAAAATGTGAATAATAATAATAATAATATATATATATATATACGCATGTATGTATATAGATTAAAATTGTTTTGAGGTGTTAAAAATATTCAAAATTGCAAATAAATTGGAAATGACGGGACAAAAATTGGGTGTCAACAGATGCCCCTCTTTGGCCGGAGACGATGAAAGAGTTTTCGGACAAAGAAGTTGACCCAGTAGCCAATTTTGTCCTGACCCTCGGGCTTTGAACAAGGAGTAGGGGTGCACTGGTAGAAATCGAATCTCGAGGGGGAGAGAAGTTGTAAAAGATGGAGCAGATTCCAGAAATAATGCCTCAGTGTCGAGTTATGATGACATTGGTTGCAAATATGAAAACTTATTGGGGAAGAGCAGAACAACGTTCGAAGTAGGCTGCTAACCAAGATTGCATCGGTTCGCCGCAAGAGATAGTTCCACATTGTGATGAAGTTCCTGCAAATTAAAGCTCCTGCAAACTACAACTCAAGATAAAATTAGTGCATAATTGCTGAGACAAAAATAGTAGAGAATGAGTACATAAAAAATGTGGTCCTGTGAGTCAAAATGATGCCCTTGCACGAACGTAATACGATGACGTTGTTGTAAGGACGTAACGCTGATGTCGTCGTTGTAATGATGTTCATGACGTCGTTGTATGGACGTGTTGTGTTGAAGACATCATTGTGATACTGTTGTTGCAAGAATGTAATGATGTTCAAAGACGTCGTCACATAGTCGTGTTGTGTAGATATAATGCTGATGACGTTGCTGTAATGCGATCTGCTGTAAGATATAGTTGTTGTGCTGTCATAATGTTGATGACGTTGTTGTAATGTTGTTTGCTGATGACATCGTTGTAATGCTGTTGATGTCGTGGTAATGCTGTAAAAGATAATTGTTGCACTGCCGTAACGTAGATGACGTTGTTATAATATTGTTTGCTATAAGAGATAGTTGTTGTGCTGCAGTAACGTCGGTGACGTTGTTGTAATGCTGTTTGTTATAAAAGATAGTTGTTGCGCTGAAGACGTCATTGTAATGTTGTTGACGTCGTTGACGTCGTTGTAATGATAATGCTGATGATATCGTTGTAATGATGTTGATGTCATCGTAATGCTGTAAAAGATAGTTGATGTGCTGCAGTAACGTCGATGACGTTGTTGTAATGTTGTTTGTTGTAAGAGATAGTTGTTGCGATGAAGACGACGTTATAATGTTGTTGATGTCGTTGTAATGATAATGCTGATGACATCGTTGTAATATTGTTGATGTCATTATAATGCTGTAAAAGATAATTGTTGTGTTGTCATAAAAGATAGCTGATGCGCTGAAGACGTCATTGTAATGTTGTTGACGTCGTTGTAATGATAATGCTGATGACATCGTTGTAATGATATTGATGTCATTGTAATGCTATAAAAGATAGTTATTGTGTTGCCGTACAAGATAGCTGATGCGCTGAAGATGTTACTGTATGTTGTTGACGTCGTTGAGATGCTGTAAAAGATAGTTGCTGCGCTGAAGACGTCATTGTAATGTTGTTGACATCGTTGAGATGTCGTAAAAGATAGTCGTGACGTCCTTGCCGTCAATTTGTTGTAATATGGTTCCACGTTGTGCTGAATCTTCTATTGATTCAAACTCTTGTGGACTGTGAATTGAAATGTCACCCAGACGAAAATATGATGCGACATCCTTGTCGTCGTTCGATGTAAATGACGTTTTTGCCGTCAGTTTGCTGTAATAGATGGTTCCACGTCAGTTTGCTGTGTTTAAGCTCCCTGTGATTTGAATTAACATCATTGTGCAAACATAATGGTTGGGCCTCTATAGGTCAAGACGATTTCTTTGTATAGATGCAAAATAGGAGAGTGATCCTTGCGGTGAGCCGTCATGCAGAAATTCTTTGTGAAGTTGATCATAAGTGATGTGGCTTCCCTGCTTCTTTCAACCTGAAGAACCTGTACTCAAAGAAAAAATTGTGAGTTCGGGGGAGGGACGGTTGATTCGGACCTGTAGCCCCTGTCTGGTTCCCAGTCTCGGCTAACCGTTAATGAAAATATTTGTTGAAAATAATTTGTTTATAAGAAAGTATGCATATCAGTAAAAAGTTCTGTCGAATTCTAATGAAAATATTTGTTGAAAATAATTTGCTTATAAGAAAGTATGCATATATGTAAATGTCTGTCGAGCAGTGACATGCGGTGAAACAAAGCAAACGTCTTATCCAAAATCCTTCTTCTGACTGAAGACTTAGTTTGCCGATGCTTTTCCATGTTTATCGGTGTCCTCTGGTAGTGATCCCAAAAAAAATGCCCCAGTTTCCGATATGTGAGGATGAACTTTCGAAAGGACAACCGAGTCTTGTGTGGGTTGCTTGCCTGTCCTATCAAGGTGATAAGATGGGTGCATTTTGTCATATGTGAGATAAAGGATAAAATATTTCCTAATAGTGGGACCGAAGCCAATTTAGGCCGCCTACGTATCCCCATGAGGGAATCAGGTCATAACGTAGTTCATTACAAGCAAATGGGATTGTAAGGGATTTTCTAAAAGTGGGACCGAAACTGATGTGGCCGCCTACGTATCCTGCTAAGGGAATCAGGTCATAACGTAGTTCATATCAAGAAAAATGCAATTTTTCAGAAAACTTTTGTCTTAAAGAAATGAAACCCTATGTGGGTTTTATGCGTGTCCCGCCAAGGGAGCGCAACTTTTACAACATAGAAAAAAGTATTACATAGAGAATAACAAATCCTAGATATGGTATCCGTTCATTGCATCTGCATTGATGGTTTTTTGCCATTCTATTATGATAAAGTGGCCTCGGAGAAACTGCGTCCATCTGCTTTTCATCAATCAGTCTCTTCGTACATGATTCTGTATCCACTTGGCTTCGAAAGATATATCGTTGCCCCAGTGGAAAATGCTCGTACCAATGCTTTGTAATTATCAACCATCTTGATGTTTCATCCAAACCTGCCTTTGGCTTATGCCCCAGTTCTTTCGGTTGTGAGTATTCCTCATATTCTTCGAAGTCTTGTTCGTTGTTTGGGACTTTGTTTGCTTGTTTCATTATATGTCACATATTATCGACAAATTTATTAGTTCGCATGATGAAAAAGAAAACAAAACAGATTTTAAAATAGCAAACGCAATGCAGATTTGTCTTTTTAAGCTTTCAAAAGGTGGAGGCAAAACACATTAAATGCATAGATGTGGTTCAGGCCTCAATCTGAATCGCATTGTTTCATTAAACATTAACGAAATTAACTAGTTTCCGGGAGTAACAAGGTCGGGGCACAGGTCCAATCTTCCCAAAATATCTACTTGCTCTGCATCCCAAATGGTTGAGCCTTTAGCGTAATCATCGAGAATCACACTGCATCCTGCTTCCTCTTCAACAATGAAAAAAACTTTTGAATCCCCCAACGAGGTTGGCTGCATTGTCCCCCTTTGATTCTTGAGTGGCGCATGCTTGGACGAATGACTGACTCAGAGGTGGAACAGACTTTGGTAAATGAGCATCTCTCTTCCATCGGAGATTGGTTGACAAGACTTTTTCACGAAAAGATGGTGCCATGATCCGCGGCTTTGGAGGAAGTACTTCTACTCCAAACGATGCCCTCACTTGGACTGCAATCATAGGGGTGATAAAGGCCGATGATTCAACCCTTTCCTCTCTCTGGACTGGCACAATGGTCCCTTCCAAGTTGCGTTCTTCATCAACAGTAATCATGTTCACATTGGCATCGTCATGATTTGGCAAACGATTATTGTTTTCATTAGAGGAAGGTCCTTTCAGTTGGATAACTCCTTCTTTGATTAATGCCTCGATTTTGTTTCTGAGGGCGTAGCAATTTTCAGTGTCGTGTTCAGGGATTCCCGAGTGGTATGCACAATGCTTAGCCTCATCGTGCCATTTGGAAATAGGATTGGGGACATTTCCTGGGATGGGCTGGAGTATTCCTGTGATTTTCAGTCTTTCATATAACTGGGCTCGAGGTTCGGCTAAAGGTGTATAGGTTTTGGCTGGCTTTCTTTCGTATTTTACGCGGGGTCTGGGTGCATTTGGTGCATGGACTTGTGGGGGATTCGGATAGGCAGGCGCTCGAGGCAGGCTATATATTGGATGGGTGTGGTAGACATGGTAGGGAGCAGGTGAGTATTGATAATAAGGTTGAGGGCTTTGGGCGTATGGGCTATAATAGGAAAGTTGAGAACTTTGGTTGTTTTGATTGTAGTAGGGAGGCTGGGGTGATGGAATTTGGTAGGCTGACATTTGATTTGGCCTATGTTTCTGAACTGTCATGACAGGGGATACTCCGTCTCTCTTCCTCTTTACTGCTCCCTCAAATGAGTCCGACTGAATTGTCTCACTCGTTGCTTGCAACGCTACAAAGTTTGTAATTCTTCCAGTTCTGATTCCCTCTTCTATGAAATCTCTCATCCTTACAACTTCAGAGAAACTTCGTCCTATGACGCTTATCATTCTTTCATAGTATGTTGCATCTTTTAAAGATTGTACAAAGAGAGCGGTTATCTCACTTTCCGCTATCAGTGGTTGAACTTTTGTTGATTCCGCCCTCCACTTCATGGCATACTCTCTGAAGGTCTCTGTGGATTTCTTTTCCAACTTCATCAGATAAAATCTGTCCAAGACTGTGTCAGTGTTGAACTTAAATCTGTCCACGAAATCTTGTGCCATCGTGCTCCAATTACGCCATTTTCGCGAGTTTTGGCTAGTGTACCAGTCGAGTGCTTCTCCTGTCAAACTCCTTACGAACAACTTCATTATGATAGCCTGGTCTTTACCTACCCCAATTAGTTTGTCACAGTACGATCTTAAATGAGCGTGAGGATTTCCCTTCTCATCAAACAAGTCAAATTTTGGCACCTTGTGTCCGACAGGCAATTCAATGTCGGGATGCATACACAGATCTTCGTACTCGAGTCCTTCATGCCCCTTGCTGGTTTGGATATTCTTGAATGCTTCTGTTAGGCTATGAATTTCTCTCGCCACACTTTCATCGGTTCTGATCCTTACCTGCCTCTCCATCTCTTCATACTGACCCGTTTCCTGAAGAGCCATGTTTGGTGTTGCGGTAGTAAAAGGTTGGGCTTCCATTACATATACTGGCGGCACATACTACTTGCTGTGATCAGCGATGTGTGCCATTAGTATGTGTTGGGTTGCCGGGTGATTTTGCGTGGAAGGGGTGTTTTGGATGAGTGGGGTAATTTGGGTATGTGGAGTTGTGAAGGCTGTCGGATCATTTTGTAGTGGGCTTTGTTGTGGACTAGCTTGTGGGTTAGTGTGTTGTGGATTGGTTTTGCTTGGTGGCGAATTTTCGGGGAGGTTTTGGGGAAATGGCGATTCAGAAGATGAAAAAGTTCGCGGTGCAGTTACATTCGTCTCTTGTTCAGGGAGTGGGGTATTGGCGCTAATGGACAAGTTTGTGAGATTTTGGAGCCGCTCTATCTCAGTCTGCATGGCTGCCATCTGTTGTAACAGTTGGGCGATGTATTTTTCTTGGAAGGAAGCATTTCTATTTTTCGAAGCTCCTGGTTCATCTCTCGAAATAGCGATAAGTCCCAGGCCGGTCTGTTCGGATGCATCTGAATCAGTCATTTTGCTAAATGATCGGGCCTTTGATCTTGTGAAGTAGGGGTGTTCCGCCAGTTTTAGTCAACGCAAATCAACCTCGGGAAAAAATAATTTAAGCAAAAATAACCTTGTGAAAAATGAAGACACCAAGTTAGTATAAGGCAGGCAATTATTGCTTCAAATATCATGTGCAGAGTGTAAGCAAATAGCAAAAAATTGTATGAAAATTAAATGCGCGTCATTATATGCATGGGGCCTCTCTTATGCCAGAGGTGGGCCTAAACGCCAGATATGAGAGATTACGACAGATTGATCCAAGCTGTTAAACTGTAATGCTTTTGTTGGAAATGAGATAAAATGAATGTACATTTTCCAATTTCGGCATGTCATGATTAGGCTTGGATTTGTCTATCATTATCACGCTACACGTAATATGCTGATTGGTCATTGGGTTGCGAGACCCGTTGACAATTTTGGTAGATTTCTTAATTGTGGAGTCGATACCAATGATCGACTCACCTAAGGTGTATGCATGCATGACTTAAAATAAAGGGTGGTATAGCTCTATCCTAAATTTCTTAAGATTTGGCTGACTAGACTCAAGGTTCCCGAGCGGACTACTCGAGTGAGAAGGCTAAGCGGCCAACCGGATGGTCCAGACGCTCCGCGCATATACCAACTCTCCTAAAAAATTTGGAAATTTGAAAGAAGTTTGCGGGTGCGCAAAACACACCTCGCGTGTAATGTGTGATAGTGTCAATTTTCCAGAGTGGAAGAAATATGAGCGAAATGCCAATTTAAGGAAAGCAGTAAGAGAATAGAGCAATTAAAGCAGTTATGCATACAAAATTTTAAAAAGAAACAATTTTGAAGCAATATAACAAATAAGAAGCAAGATAAAACGCAAATAATAATTAACCCGAACTTGCTATGGTTAAGAACCTGAAATTTCCCAGTGAAGTCGCCATGCTGTCGCGCCCGTTTTTAACCCGACCGCGCGAGAGGTCAGAAGCGGAGCACAACGTGTTCGGTGATTCCTAGGTATTGGATTGAGGAGTCGCCACCTAACTATTTTACAGTGAATTAGGACACCTAAATATTAAATGAATGCTGCAATGTAACTCCAATTTTAAGGTCTGCGAAACTAATGAGATTCTAGGTAAGGGTTCTTTATTATCCTAAAGGGAAGGGGTTAGGCATCCTTTAAGATCCGCTAACTTGCGGTTATCCGATCAAACTCAGGTTAATTATTGTATTAAGAAAATGTATGTTTTAAAATATAAACTTAAAAAAGATGTTGCAATTATTTAGTAAAAGAATGCATTTTGTACAAGTATGCATTTGTATAGTTTTCAAAAAATTGAGGCAAATCTAGCTCTCCGACGAGCTAGAACACGTTAAAGAAAAATACATGTAAAGTTGAAAGTATGCATTTTTAACAATTAATAGCAAAGAGAAAAACGAGCTACTTATATGCCAAAGAAGTAAATTTTTTGAAAGTCATTTTGAGTTGTACAATTAATAAAGTGACCAGAAGATGATCAAAGTTTGTTTTGCAAATAAAAAAAATGCATGGCGAGCCTATAAATAAATAAACTAGTGAAGGGTTTATAAGTTTGAATTACCCGAACCTACAAGTAAATATACTAGCGAAGGGATTTCTAAGTTTTAAACTACCCTATGAATTAATTCTAAGTTTGCCTATTCTAAGCATTTCAATAGTTACATAAGTGCGATAAATAATATTACAACACAGAGCGGGATAAAAGCTGAATTAAAGAAAGTAAATAAAATAAAATAAATAAACTCCGAGGAGTATCTGCCTTCATTGACTTTGTTCCTTGCAAGCTGTCAAGAACAAACGGTTAGAGACAAGTAAATACAAATAACTTCGGATCCGTATCCAAAACAGTGAATGTTTTGATCACGGAGGGCTCAGACTTAAATTTTGGAAAAGACCATTCTAATCACGTCGTGGCTGCAAACGTATGGCTCGGTGGTCATTTTGATTGCCTCGCCTACTAAACGTGTTGGTCTCTCGGATGAAAAAGAAAAGATCATTATAATCACGTCGTGGCTGTGAACATATAACTTGTTGGTTATTTTAGTCGCCTCGCCTACTAAACATGTTGATCCATCGGATGAAATAAAAAGGTTTAAGCCTCATACTTGCCCGAAGTTATATTTCCGCCTTTACATTTGTGGAGGCCTCAAAATCGACGGATATTTTTCATCGGCCCGGTGTAGTATCGTGTTTGAATCGGCAAAATTAAATCGAAGCGATGGCGACAACGATGGCGATAAGCAGAGAGCTAATTTCCAAAAAAAAGGCGCGGTGTTTAGTTTAAAACAGTAAAAACAGTGAAACATAAATCTAGAACCGAAAGTGGCGAAAGCGAAACCAAGGCACTGACCAGACGCTGTATTTGTTCAAAATAGTAAAAACAGTAAAATAGTAAGATATCCGTCACACGGATGTTTAAAACAGTAAACTGAAAACAGAGAAACGAAAAAGTGCAGCCTTGAATTCAATTTCATCGGCCTAAATGCGACATTAATAAAAACAATAAAACAACAAAACAGTAAGATATCCGTTACACGGATGCTTAAAACAGTACTGAAAAACAGAGGAACGAAATGAAAAAAACGTGCGGCCTCAAATTCAATTTCATCAGCCTAAATGCGGTATTAGTTCAATCAAAAATAACAGTGCCAGTGAGCAATTAAAGTATCCCACACGAATTCTGAAATTTTAGAACGAAAACAGGATTAAGAAGTATTTATAAAAATCAGACCCGGATTATGAACAGTGACCCAATTCTGAAAACAGATTTTTCAGATAACCAACAAAGAAGATACGAAATGCAAGAATTCTGGAAAATATCCAAATCGGGTCGGCCCGACCCGGATCAGTGACCCGACCCGAATCAAGTATCAAACCCGAATTAGATTTTCACCAATTTTCAGATAACCAATCAAATAAGATACAAAATGCGATAATTCTAAAATATCCAAATCGGGTCGACCCGACCCGAATCAGTGACCCGAAATCAATGAAGAACAAACAAATCTAATTTCTTCCAGCAAATTCAGATAACCAATAAGCAACATGTGAAATGCAAGGATTCTGAAAATATATCCAAATTGGGTCGACCCGACCCGGATCAGTGACCCGACCCGAATTAGAGACCCGAAATCAGTGAAGAACAACAAATCTAATTTTTTTCCAGCAAATTTAGATAGCCAATATTCAAGATGTGAAATGCAAGGATTCTGGAAATATATCCAAATTGGGTCGACCCGACCCGGATCAGTGACCCGAAATCAGTGAAGAACAACAAATCTAATTTTTTCTAGCAAATTCAGATAGCCAATATGCAAGATGTGCAATGCAAGGATTCCGGAAATATATCCAAATCGGGTCGACCCGACCCGGGTCAGCGACCCTACCCGAATTAAATGTCGAACCCGAAATCAAATATTTTTACAAATTTCAGATAACCAATAACAACAAGATATGAAATGAAATAATTTTGGAAAATCCAATTCGGGTCGACCCACCCGGGTCAGCAACCCGACCCGAATCAGAGATGCAATCCGAAATCAAGTATTTTCGCCAATTTCACATAACCAACATACAAAAATATGAAATGCAAGAATTCTGAAAATATTATCCAAACCGGGTCGACCCGACCCGGGTCAGTGACCCTACCCGAATCAGATATTCAAACCCGAAATCAAATATTTTTGCCAATTTCAGATAACCAACATACAAAAATATGAAATGCAAGAATTCTGGAAATATTACCCAAATCGGGTCGACCCTACCCGAACATACCCGAATCGGAGAATCAAAAACAGTGAGAACAAACCTTTTCGGACTTAATTCTTGAATAACAAGGAAGGCAAATGTTTGAAATCAAGAACACAGCCAAAATATTTTATATCCAATCGGACCTCCGAAAAAATCCTCCCTTTGTAGAACAAAAATGGGGTCTTTATAGATACTCACCCCGACGTTCACCCCCATCCATACCCCTTACAAAATCGAATTTGAATTTCAAAATAAAGGGGGAACAAAATTTGATTTTTGGGGCGATTTCTTGGGGCATGTGTTGCGGTGAGAAGTGATGGGGTTGGTGGTGTCAGGCGGCGGTGTTGGCGATTGGTGGTGTCAGGCGTAGGGTGCGGCGACGTGGGGGGTAGGGGTGTAGGGTGTGCGGCGATTGGGAGGGTTAGGGGTGTTAGGGTTTTGTTGATTTTTGTGTTGGGTTTTGGGTTAAGGGGATAAAAGGGAGGGGTTGGTCGAGTGGGCTTCGGTTTTGGGCGGGTTCGGGTTGGGTTGGAAGGCTAAGGGAATAAAGGGTGAAATTTGTTGGTGACGAGTGTGTTGGGTTGGGGTATAAAGGAATTTTAATTGGGGAGTTTGGGCTCGGGTTTTGGCCGATTGGGCTTTGGAGCTAAGGGAAATAGAGGGAATTGATTTGGGTATTGGGCCGATTTGGTTTGTGGGCTAGTTTGGGATTTTTTAGGGATTAAGGGGAATGGCCGGTTGGGCCAAATATTGGGCTCGGTTTGGGCTAGTTTGTGGGGAATGAAATTAGTTTGGGTAGAAATTTTTTTGGGTTGAGAAATGAAATAGGTTAATGGTTAAAATAAAAGGGAGTTTAATATTAAAAAATGCTTTGAAGAAAAATGTAAATTATTTTAATAAAAACATAACGATGTGATAATATATAATATATAATATTTGCAAATTGCTTAATGCTTGATAAAAATAGAAATGTGATGCCATTTTTGCGGAAAATAGAATAACGTAGAATATTAGGGATAAAACTTATGATTATGATAAAAAATGCAAATGACGGTAAAAATGCGAATAATAATAATAATAATAATATATATATATATATATATATTAAAATTGTTTTGAGGTGTTAAAAATATTTAAAATTGCAAATAAATTGGAAAAGATGGGACAAAAATTGGGTGTCAACAGTTGTCAACTCCAGAAGCACCGCTCTGGAAAGAAGCTATTGAGAGTGAAATAGGCTCCATTCTGCATAACCATACTTGGGAGTTGGTTGATCTTCCTCCGAAAAATAAACCGTTGGGTTGTAAATGGATACTCAAACGGAAATATAAAGCAGATGGGTCTATAGGCAAGTACAAGGCCAGGTTGATAGTCAAGGGCTATCGGCAGATAGAAGGTCTTGACTACTTTGACACGTACTCCCCGGTATCTCGGATGACATCCATATGGGTATTCATTGCGATCGCAGCTTTGTGTGACCTTGAGATACATCAAATGGATGTCAAGACAGCCTTTCTAAATGGTGATTTGGAAGAAGAAATTTATATGGACCAACCCGAGGGGTACGTGGTTCAAGGGTAAGAGAAGAAAGTCTGTCGGCTTGTCAAATCTCTGTACGGGCTGAAACAAGCCCCGAAGCAATGACACGAAAAATTTGATAGTACTCTACTATCGAAGGGTTTCGCCATTAATGAGTGTGATCAATGTGTCTACACGAAAGGTAACTCTGACTCATTCGTCATGATATGCCTATACGTAGATGACATGTTGATCACAGAAAGCAGTCCTAGGGTAATCCTAGAGACTAAGAATATGTTAAAACAATGCTTCGACATGAAGGATATGGGTATCGCAGATGTCATCTTAGGGATAAAAATCTCTAAGATGTCTGACGGACTGGTCTTATCTCAGTCTCACTACATCGAGGATGTTTTGAGAAAGTTCGAGATGTTAGACAGTTCACCGATAAAGTCACCAATGGATACAAATCAAAAGCTTGATAAAAATCTTGGTGCACCCGTATACCAGGAGCGATATGCACAGGTGATCGGTAGTTTGATGTATATAACAAACTGCACCCGACCTGATATTACTTATGCAGTCAATAAGTTGGCTAGGTTTACCCGTAATCCGAGTGATGATCATTAAAAGGCGTTGAATCAGGTATTACAATACCTGAAATATACGTTAACTTTCGGGTTACATTATTTGAGATATCCAGCTGTACTAGAGGGGTACAGTGATGCAAAATGGATATCTGATATAGAGAACACCAAGTCCACCAGTGGGTATGTATTTACAATTGGTGGTAGGGCTGTATCTTAGAAATCCTCTAAGCAAACTTGCATCGCCCGATCCACAATGGAATCAGAATTTATCTCTATAGACAAAGCAGGAGAAGAAGCTGAGTGGCTTCATGACTTCTTAGAGGATGTTCCGTGTTGGAATAAACCCGTACCTTCAGTAATGATCCACTGCGACAGCCAGTCGGTACTAGGAAGGGCACGAAATGTTATGTACAATGACAAGTCTCGTCATATTAAATGGAGGCATAAGACCGTTAGGCAGCTGATCACCACGGGTATAATATCCATTGATTACATTAAGTCAAAGGATAATATTGCAGACCCGTTGACAAAGGGCTTACCCAAGGATCAGATGGTCTGTCTGTCTAGGAGAATGGGCTTAAAACCCAAAGAATAATGACCAATACGGTGGTAACCCAACCTTACTAACCGGAGATCCCAGTAATTTGGTTCAATGGAAAAACTAAGCTGTAAAGGTTAAGTTGATCGCTTTAGAGGAAGCATGAACACTTCGGATAGTGATTTCTGTAAAGAAACGCCAAATCCAATGCCGTTCCCGCGATAGACGTTAAGTGCTATCTGCAGTATGGGTAAAGGTTAAGTTTTCAAAACCTTTAATGATCCTCAACAGTTGAGGTTAGGTTTAGGGAAACTTTTAATGGTTCCTAACACTTGTGAAGTGGGGTATAGCAGGATACCTTGTAAGAGACCACCTATTTAAGTGCGAGGATGGGCCACCTCAAATGAACGCACTTAAGAATCCAATAAGTTGTCCATGGCCACAACGGACAAAACATTATGAAGAAGAAAGTATGGGAATTTGTTGTGTTGGTACTATTGACTTGGCTTACACTAAACACTGACGGTTCAAGACATCACGTTCACCGCGCAGTAAGTAAGTCCGATGATATTTAACTATGGAAGGTTCAAAGTTGAAGCTACCTCTCCTTATGCAACATCGGTCCGCTGAAATATTGCTGGAAATGAAAAAGGCACCATGTGAGTGCGCCAAAATCTCTTTCAAGAGGGGATTGTTGGAAATTTGCCTTTGGCGGGAGTTGCGTCCGATCAACTTTAACGGCTTAAACACTAGTGTTCCGCATGTTGGAGAATCTGGTTCTTCACACGTACATAATCTACTAAGTAAGTAGATAACCGTAGGGCCAAGGATCGTCAAATTTCTTTGAGAAATGAAAGAGATATTGGTCCACGGAGTGAGGTATTTGAAGCATGGAAAAGTGTGGTATTGAGATCGATTCTCCCTCATCGGTGGAGGAAGAAAGAATTATTTTGTTTATCAGTCTCAAGATTGGCTTGGGGTTTGGTACCCCAAGGGGTATCCCATGTGTTTAAAGGAGGGAGAACCTAGATGTGCTTCGATTCGAGGAAAGCCCACACGCGCGCTGCCGCCGCCCGCCCGTCCCGTCCTGTTCTCAGGTTCTCGGGTCGTGGGTTGTGCTTCTTCTGATATTATCTTTTCGGACCAGAATTCGTTCATATGTACAGTTTGGCCCCTGAAGCTTCAATACGTACAGTTTAGTTCCTGAAGTTTCAATATGTACAGTTTGGTCCCTGAAGTTTCAAAAAAGTCAGATTGGGCAGAGATTCAGCCATTTATTTTGGCTGAATTACTCTTCCTAAATGCCATCCGTTGCACATCAAATTCACCATTTATTTTGGTGAATTACTACCTCCATAGTTGCCCTTACTTGGCCAGTAATGACACTTATGTGGGCAGTTATTGAGCCTCTCCTTCAACTATATAAAGGACCCTTTGTCATCATTGTTGAGCTATACAAAACACAGAAAAATAGATACGAAAATCAGTTCTTCCTACTACCTTCCAGCATCATTTCATTACTCAAAATTCTTCACGGTAGCTTTCCTTTGATCATTTGTTCATTTGTTGTTTTATCTTGGAAGACAATTGTCCAGGACGTAGAAAGGATACATACGGGGCAATATTGTATTAAAGACAGAGTGCAAACACTCGACTCAACATACCAAAAACTGTTCCAGTTTATTCTTCAAGTTTCTTGTAATTTCAGTTTATTGTTCAATTGTAATTTCAGTTCTTATAATACTTAGCAGTTACTTGTAATTTCCATTTTCTGCATCTTTGTAACCAACAGTATATTCCCACATGTAGGGTGTGGAGAGGGTGGGGGTGTACTTAGACCTTAGGTAGAAAAGTTATTTCCGATAGACCCTTCTCATTTCGAAAATAAGTTTGAAAGAAATGAACAAGTAAAAAAGCTACGATGAAAATATGAAGAAAGAAAGAAAGTACTGAAAGTAGAAATAGTAAAGATGGTAGAACCCGATAACTTTGGCTCTGAAAAAAGAATGGATCTTGGGCCTAACTCAACCTCAAAAGCGAGCTCAAAGGGAGGAGGATTGCTCAAGCCATATAAGGAGACCAAGGACCACTTATCCCATCGATGTGGGAGAACTCAGCACTCCGCCTCAGGCCCAGGGCTGGACATGTTGAGCGTGGACAATATCAGAGGGGGCCCAACATCGGAACAATGAATTGGGACGAGTCTGGCTCTGATACCATGTAAAGAATGGATCTTGGGCCAAATTCAACCCCAAAAGCTAGCTCAAAGGAAGGAGGATTGCCCAAGTCATATTAGGAGATCAAAGACCACTTATCCCATCGATGTGGGAGAACTCAGCAGGCTCAAATCCTATGTATGTGTTAAGAGTTCATATTTCAGTAAGCAGAACAAATTGCGAGCAAGAATCAATAAATTAAAAATCGTGACTCTGCCTCTAATCAGAATCTTCATGAATATTTAAATAATAGAAATTTAAAACTGAAGAATGAAATGGAAGACTTGCTTGATTGAGCTCACGCAGCCAAGATCTCCTCTTGAGCATGTTCATACCAATTGTAGTATGCGAAGGTTTGTGCTTCAAGTTTTGCCAAAGATAAACATGGTAGCCAATTGTGACGAAAAGGCTCAAGGGGACTAATATGGTGTCCAAGAAATTAATGGCACCCATTTCAATTTCTCTATAGAGAGAGTTTGTTTGGTGTTTATTTTTTGAGTATTTGATATTGCTCACAGATTTATATTTGCTTATAGAAAGATGGGATGTGTTGAGAGAAGTGGAGTTATACGTCATTAGCAACTATTTCCTCAGTCTTATTTTAAGTATTTTAATTTGATTTTACACGGAGTTTAAAAAATAAAGAAAGATTTTTAGATCTTGTGGATTTAAACTAAAGATGTGTGTGGTCCTTCAAATCTGGTGGTCTCAAACTTGCCTTGGGATTGGAAAATTTACTAAATAAAAAAAGAGGCACTCTTTTTGGGACAGATCAAAAAGAAAAATAAGACACTTAAAATGGAACGGAGAAAATAGCAAAAAAGAAGGGGACCAAGTATGCATGCACTTTTGTCAATTTTAGGTGGGGGTGTCTATAGTGGAAAATACACACAATTGACAACTTATATAGTGGGATCTTAGGATAATAAATTAACAAATGGAGTATGTGTACGAATGGGATTAAGACTGTGTTTGGAATACGAGGGGAAACATTTTATGCAAAATATGTAATTTTTTATAAAAAAATGGATCTTGGGTCTAACTCAACCTCAAAAGTTAGCTCGTAGTGTGAGGATTGTCCAAGTCCATATAAGGAGTCCATGTTCTCATTCCATATCCGATGTGGGACTCTTCACTCCCCCGCACGCCCAGACCTTGTTAACTGGAGTGTAGATAATATAATTTGGGAGCCCAACATCGGTGAACAAATAATTGAAATAGACCTAGCTCTGATACCATGTAAAGAATGGATCTTAGGCCTAACTCAACCCCAAAAGCTAGCTTGTAGGGTGAGGATTGTCCAATTCCATATAAGGAGTCCATGTTTCCATTTCATATCCGATGTGGGACTCTTAACAATTTTCTTACTTATCTTTTTAGCATTTGATAAGTAAACAGAAAATACATAATCTAGGAAAATAGTATTGGGGTTGGAGTGGGAGTGGGAGTGGGAGTCGGACGGGACTGGAGCGGTAAGACTAGCTAGGGTGAGCGTTGGGGGTGGGAGCAGGGGCGGAGCTAACCGCCTTCGGCAAAAAATTACATTGTATATACAAGGTTAAAGTTATATTTTATAAATATATAATAGATGTTAACCCCCTTAACTTTTTCATGTGTTTATTTCTTTATATTTTTAATCCCTTAAGTAAAAATCCTGACTCCGCTACTGGTGGGAAGAAAAACTCGTTCTATCTATTCCCACCAAAGAAGTTAGCTTTTTTATTTTTAAGAAACTAGTTTTCCTAAAAAAATATTTTCTTTAAATATTTTTATCAATCAAATATAGAAAAATCTTTCCTCCATACCAAACACACCTTAAGACTTTTATCAGCTTTGGCACTTGACAGCATCCACGACCTAATTCGGTTAATGGGAAGAAAAAAAAAAGCACACACGTGGAGACAATTATGTAAATAAAAATTTGTCTATCTAACCGTATAAATTTAAGTTAGTCATACAATTTAGCATGGATGTAAAACAAGTAGAAATTATGGATTCAAATCTCACTGTTATCCATTATAAAAAAAAATATGCATGCTTAACCCATACAAAAAATCAAACATTCACATAAAGAAACATATTTAAACATAATTAAACAAATAAAATGTGAGTCTTACTCATAGTATTAAACTTTTAAATACTATGGTCACACAGTTTAATTTAAAATTAAGCAGAAAGTGTATATACTACCTATCAAGGTGAAGGTAAGGTCTGCGTACACTCTATCCTTTTCAGATTCACGTTGTGAGATTTCACTGGGTATGTTGTTGTTGTACATACTCTTTTCATTTTTTTTTCTTTAATACAAGATAAGCTTAACGTAATTTATACAATCATGGACTTCACAAAAGCTACTTTAACAAGAAAAGTGACTTTCATGCCTTATGCATGAAAGAAAGTATGAACTTCTAATTAGCACGTAAAAGCAAGATGCGTGACCGAATATAACAGCCATAGGACTCATTGATCCTACTCATTCACGTACAGGTTGAAATGCATACCAATGGTAAACTACTTTATATAAACAAATTAATAAGAAAGAACGCATTCCTTTTATGAATGAAGTTCTTAAATTTGAACTTTTCTTAATTATTTTCCTGAGCCAGGTACGGCAAGAGGGTTCACCCAAACCCCCTTCGACAAAAATTACACTATATATGCAAGATTAAAATATGTTTTTACTAATATATAATATACATTGAATCTCTTTGACTTCTTCGTGTATTTACTTCTTTATTTTTGAATTCCCTTAAAAAAAATCTGATTCCGCCACTTAGTTTCCTATCTACAACCAACTTTGGGATAAAGAAGTGGTCAATTCTTAGAAGTAATACCATTAAGGTGCACTACAAACTAGGGTAACACAAATGATCGAGAATTGTGCCATTGGATCATTGATAAAAAAAATCCACTGATACTTTTAAGGTGGCATCTAGGATCTATTGTTAGGTGGTATCTATGTAGAAGGGTGCATATATATATATATATATATATAAATATATATAGCTTCATGGAGAAGACAAAGTAGTGTCGATATATATAGAGTAGAGAAATAATAGGGTAAAATGACAAGTTTTCCCTAAGTGGAAAAGCGGAAGAGGGTAAAGGCTCCATCAATAAGAGCAACAAAGAAAACAAAAGTGCCAAATTAGGGAAAAGTGAGTGAATTCTTTAAACACCAGTTGAGGTCAAGTAAATTAGGGTAATGTAAATGATCCAAAAACTGAAATCGAACTATTGATACTTTTAAGGTAATGTCTAGGATTAATTTATAGTTAGGTGCATAACCACTTTATGTACCCAAAACAAAAACCACTTTAGCTCAATAATTTGGAAACTAGGAGACAAGTATACAATTTTATCGTATATTAACTTCCCCTCTTCTTCCCTTTCTCATTTTAATTTATAGTTACTTCCTTCATAAACAAGATAAAGTGTTAAAATAGTGTAGAGAAATTATAGACCAAAAGGGAATTGTTTCCCTTAATTGGAAAAGTAAAGGGTACGGAAGGTAAAATTTACTCTCACTTGATATTTATATCAAATTGTACTAATTTATCATAGTTAAATTTTGAAATAAAGTAAAAATGTAAATTAATTACAAATAATAATAATAATATTTGTGAAGACGTAAAGAACTTTAACATAAAAAAGAATAGAAAAGAAAAGGTAGACAAAGGAGTTTTAGCATCTAGTAACACCATCTAATTCGATCTGACTTTTCCAAGACTCTATTTTTAAAGGAATGAGTTCTCTAAAAAGTTTTGACTTTAAATCATCCAAAATAAAGAATAATGAATAATTAATAATGTAGTAGTATATAAGGAATATAATAATTAAATCAAATATTGTATAATTAAGTTGTAAAGATTATTAATATATTCTTAGGACAGTCTACCTTAATAGTAGCCTAGATCGATTTCTATATGGTTGTATATATATTGTATTCTTGGAATGAAATAAATCATGGAAAACATTTCATTCAGTTTTGATTTGTGGGATAAGTTTCGTTAGCTAATTTTAAAAGCTCAAGGAAACTTCAAAGTAGTATGTAATAGGGCTGAAACGAGTTGGAACTTTGTTATTTTTCATTTGAAGCTTGTCATAAATTACTTTGGTTTTATTGTCATTGCTGCTCTTCTAGAGTTGTTAACAGTGAAGTTAGTGTGGTTTGTTTCCTACACTCTTTGCTGCTAGTATGAACTCTGTGTGGATCATCACACAAACATACATCAACAAGTATCTGTCGCTTGATACAAACGGTCCGCTGGCTTGGCAATTTTGACTTCAAGGTTTCGATACTAATGACCAAATTGTTTTGGCGCTGCTTGCTCTATCTTTTCCCTTACCCATTTAGTTGAGAGGGAAATAAAAAAGGCAGGAAAGTTACCGTAGTTCTGATGTATATGTTTCGATCGTTGCAAAAAGGTGTGGGATTCGTGGAGGAAAGTTGCAACCAACCAGTTTCTTCTTATTTTGAACTTCCCTTTTTTCTTCAAACAAAACTATCATCTTTTTCTTATTTTCTGCTCTCAAGAAACACATTTTTGCGATGCCTGAGTTAATCTGTTTGTTTAAAATATTTGCTAAAAGTGGTATGATTTCTTTAATAGCTTCTTTAGATCTTGCTTCTTAGCTGGATAGTAATTTTAGTTTGAGATTCTCATTCATTCTAGTCCCTTTATTTTCAATTTTCTTCTTTGGACCTCATTTGATCTTGGCATTGCAGATTTGAAGACGTTTTTTTGTAAGGACGAAGGAGTCTGCTATTGCAAAAAATGAAATGCAGAGTCGAACTGGGTTGATTGAAACTATCATTCTTGAGGTCAGAGACAGACAAAGGATCGAAGATGCTTTTTCAAAGTCTAATGCTCTGTGTTGTACTCCAAAACTTGTTCAAGAGAAGTTCTGCACTGTGGGAGAGGTTATAATTCAGCACAACCCACTTTGGCCACTACGTATTCAGACATTTTTTTAAGGAAAGAATCAGGAGGCAAATATGCTTCCCAAAACAGTTGAAATAAATAAACAGTACTGGCATGTATTATCTTTATTTCATGTTTTGTGACCCAGAACTTAAGGGAACAATAGTCAGAGGCAGAACAGTATGGAAAAATCCAGATGGCTATTTACCACCATTGATGACCATTTACGGACTTGCTTCTTTAGCCTATTCTGGTTCCTTAGGTTTGTCCTGTTCTGGAAGGATGTCATACAGTTACATTATCAGATTGCTGCTGTTATTGTCCTTGGCATGTCTGAAATGGCTCTCTGGTAATGCCACCGGAAGCAGACCTATGGTAATTACGGTATGGGCAGTCTCAATGACAGCTGTAAAGAAGACGTTGTCTCGTGTGCTTCTTTTAGTCGTTTCAATGGGTTATGGTGTTGTTCGGCCTAGGCTTGGTGGTGTAACCTCTAACATATTTTATTGCTACCGAGGCACTTGAACTTGTGGAGCATTTGGGCAGCATCAATGACTTCTCAAGGAAAACCAGGATATATTTGGTGCTGCCTGTTGTTTTCTTGGATGCATCTTTTATTTTGTGGATATTCTCATCATTATCCAAGACACTGGAAAAGTTACAGGTAAATTTTGGAGTAAAATGATTGTTTCCATTGCTTGTGATCTTAGCAAACTGTGGAAATGTGCAGGCGTGTTAGCACAGTTCTCTCAGTTTCCATTAAGATATGACAAATTCAGTGGGATTATTGGAGAGATTTTATTAACTGTATATTTTTACCAAGATAATCTACAAATGATTTGGACATCGTATAGCCTCTGAACCCTTTTGTGCGTCAAGTCTTCTTTCTTCTTTAAGTCCGTCAAGTCATCTTTCTTATTTTCCCACAATTTTCTATACATATGCTTGTATCTGCAAATATGTAATAATATATTCTTTCCACATTTTCTTGAAATATATCTTGTTATATATTGTGTATATGCGTGTGTTCATTTTCCCCTTATTTCTTGATTTATAATGTTAATATATGGTCATATAAATTTTACATCTTGGCTAAAGAAAAAAGGGTAAATAATAATAGAAGGGAAGAGAGTACTCAACCTTAATTAATATAATTAATCTATTTCTTAATCTAACATTTTAACATGAGGCTCATGTATTTATTTCATGCAGTTATTGATTATTTTGTCACTCTTAGCTGCAGACGCGGAAAAGCATGGCAAAACTTGATCTTTATAGAAAGTTCACCAATTCCCTTGCAATTTTTGTGCTGCTTTCCATTGCTTGGGTTGGCTATGAGGTAATTTGATTTCAAGTTCTGAATACAATAAATGGTGTCCAACTACATGAAATGTGGCTTATCCATGACATCCATG
This sequence comes from Anisodus acutangulus, assembly GCA_029783415.1. Lineage (NCBI taxonomy): Eukaryota > Viridiplantae > Streptophyta > Magnoliopsida > Solanales > Solanaceae > Anisodus > Anisodus acutangulus. The sequence continues at coordinate 46,176,620 of CM056490.1, forward strand.
ATGGTAAGTTCCACGGCACCCATAGGACTATAGGAGTAGTGTCTTTTGGTAAAAATGAAGGTAAAGGTACTGACATTTGGAATTTTAGTACTTTCTGAAGACCTCAAAGAAGTACTTGAAGATGTGGGTGTGGTAAGAAAACAGGACTAACATAACAAGAAGGGCAGGTGAGGATATTATATGAGGTAATCTAGTCTAGTTTGTATTTTGTGATGATAGTTTATAGTGATAGCATATATACATGATCTTATACTAATCTTATACTTATCTTTGCTTCTAGGTACGGTAATTTAAATTTTTGGATACTGTGGTTCAAGCCGCGTAAACAGTCTCTTGCAAAAATATGAGGTAAGTCAGCGTACAATAGACCCTTGTGGTCCGGCCCTTCTCCGGACCCCGCGTATAGCGGGAGCTTAGTGCACCGCGCTGCCTTTTTTTGAGATTTAGTTGATAGAATTCGGAAAAAATATACCAAGTGGTAAATTAAATTTATAGGGTGGGTTAGAGTAATTGTGGGTAGAGCATGGAAATCTAAATACCCTTATGACACCCTATCATTTTTCATCACTACATTTGACAAGATGAGGATGTCAGTTAGTTACCAGTGGTCATGTTATTTAATTGCTTTTGCCTGACATGCATGCAAGATTAATGCTTCTTTCAACTCACTCATTTAATTCTGGTTCAGCTGTACTTCAATGCAAGTGACCCGTTAAGTGAGCTATGGAGAATTTCCTGGATTATTCCAGCTTTCTGGAGTTTGCTTGCCTTTTCGTTGTTGGTGGTAGTAGTATGTATTCTCTGGGCTCCTTCAAGTAACCCAACCAGGTACATGTTGTAACTTGAGCCCTTATTTCTTTCTATTAGCCTTTCTGTGAAATGGTTTGACAAAATCGTTGGTAGTTGGTGTTAACACTAGTGAACCTAGTTTGTTTTATTATCATTTGTAACCTTTGATATGGGCTATTCACTTTTCAAGATTCTTTGTGTGTCTTGCATTCAACAGTATTTTCTAAGTGTCGGTGTCTGAATGATCTTCTCTGGCATGGAATGTTCAAGGGATGACACATATTAAAAGGGATATATCATGGATGACGAAATGAGCAATAGAAGGATGAAGGCAATTTAAAACGTCATTATTTAATCTTCCAGAAAATGCGGTCTATGACTGAAGAAAACGTAAAAGAATAATATCTATTGTGGTCAAGTCTTGCAATATGAAATTATAATGAATAGGTCTATGGAGCTTCTCCAGTATTGAGATTCTGATGCTATTCACTCTGAAGTTCTCTAATCTTTCTGATTTTTTGTTAGTGAAGAAACAGTATGGCTCCTACTTGTCTAGCAGGGAGCAGGAATAGCAGACTCGTGTTTGATTCAATTATAGAACTGCAACTAAGTTATGAGGAATTATTTGCTAAAATTGTTATTGCTTGATGACTTTAGATATGCATATTCTGGTGAGACCGGAGATGATTATGACGAGGAAGCTATCTCCCTCACGACCGGAGTGAGGGTAATTATTGACTCAGGGACCAAGCTTGAAAGGAAAGAAAAGAAAGGATCCGTTTCAACAGATCATGTAACTGACCAAAGAGAAGATCCTGAGGAGGACAAGCGCTGAGTAGTGTCATTCTTGCCCCTCAGGCCTCAGGAACGGTAATCGGCTTGCACTTTTAATATAGATGCTCTTACGTCATTTGTATGACATGTACAAAAGTAACGCTAGAAGGATGTCAAACATGTTGTGATCGGATGTAGTTAAAACTTGTACATAGTGAAATGTATGTTAGGCTGAATATATCTGCTGTCACGGACCCTTTTTTTTCCCCACCTTAATCCAAGATTTTAACCTCTCACAAGAGTTCCATTGTTGTGTTCAACTTCTTATTCACTGATACTATCATAGGCTTCCGCAATCAGCTGTGGTGGGCCTGGTGGCACTGCCTACAAAAGTGAAGTTAGCCAGACATGATTGGGTGAAAAGTAACTGTATATGCATATTTAGGAGTATCTACTCCCATCTTCTTTGGTTTTTCCTCTTTTATGCTCTTGTAGATTTCACTCTCTCTGTTAGGTGGTGTTCTTACTTCCGTCATTACGCATCTCTCTTTCTGTTAAATAAGGCAATATACACACAATAGACAAGTATTGCCTTATTAAGACTTTCCTCAGATTGTGTTGTGTCATATGAGAAATTTAAAGAGGGACAGAATTTATTTAACTTGCAGTTAATTAGGCTATATTTTGTGGTATGCATCTTTTCTTGAGGGTTTGTCGTGCAAGCACATCTTTAACTAATTTCAGTGGTGAGGAAAGCTTTGGTGAAAAAACTATTAGACTGTGCGTCTCACTCTATTTGATCTTTTTTTTATCATAAAAATTATACATTTTTTCTCGGAATAATTTTTTTCTTTATTTGAAAATCAATGTTTGGCCATGAAAATTCCAAATTCATCTTGAAGTTGTATTTCAAATTAGAAAACAGCTTGTAATCTGTTTTCCAACTCACTTTTCACTTTTGAAGTTGTATTTAAGTACATTCAAGCATGAAAATTATTCTAAATATTCGTTGCAAAATATCCAACCACAATTCATCTTCAACTCCAACTCCAACTTTCCTAAATTCGAAATAAAGTGAAAAATATATGGAATTTATGGCCAAACGTTTTCTGCGTATCCCGGGTAGGATTGATTCCCCCCGCCCTCCCTCCTTTTTAAAAAAAAAATTGTTGTGAGTGCGAGGAATGATAATTAACCTTCTCCGGATCAGGAAAAAATAAATTTATAGCGTGTTTGGTCAAGTTTCTAGGAGTTAAATGTGTGTGTTTTTAATTAAAAAGAAGTAATTATTTTTTTGGTTGAATAAAGGTACATTAAATTACATAGCATGAAATTAAAGAGTCATTACAAGATGGGGTTGGACAAACTTATTCAATCCCTAAATTGTCTTTGCGTAAAGTAATTAAAGTAAAGATAGGTGGTTCATTCCCAAAAAATTCTACATTTTCAAGATCCATCTTTGATGTCTGAGAGCTTTCAAACTGTGCTAGCTGATGCGTTGATGTGTTCTCCTTCCGGTTCACATGCTTGATCACTGCATTGTCCATGGCCTTCATAAGAAACATGCAGTCAGATATGATATTCAAGTGAGGGGTATTGTTGTTCATACTAAGCATATGGACGATGTTTGAGGCATCAGTTTCTATGATTATCGATGGGATACAAGTTATTAGTGAAAGCTCGTTCAAGTCCTCTCAAGAGGGTAATGAGTTCTGAGTGTAGTGGTGTTATTGGTTGGATAGTATCAGCGTGACCTTCTTTCCAGTTACCGTTAGAGTTACGAATGACTTCACCGATTCCAGCAATCTGTTTGTCTTGATTGTAAGCCCCATCGAAGTTGAGCTTGAAAATTTTTTGTGGAGGAGGCTGCCAGAATGTGTACGAGGGGTTAGTTGTTAGTATGTTTGATGGGAAGCCTGTTAGGTGGTAGAATTCCACTGCATGTAGCAGTGTTTTGTTTGTGCTGATTATATTAGCACGGTTGTTGAAGAGGTTGTTATTCTTGTTGAGCCATATATGCCACAAGGCAACAGGGATTAAGGAAGAGGTGGATATGTTAGTGTTGTCAACTGCTCTAATGGGAATTTGTGAGTGACATTAATTTTTCAACCATGTAAAGGCATTTGGGGCATCATGATAAGGGTGTTCCACAAAGGTGTTGATTTTTGGCATACAAAGAAGATATGGTATAGAGTTTCAATTTGCGGGCAGTGTTTGCACGGTTGGGATGGTATAATGTGCCTATGATATAGGTTTGAACTTTGAAACAGTGGGTAGCTTATTATGGGTTATTAGCTAGAGATTTTTTTTACCTTATTCATACAACTAATTTTTCAAATCCATTGAAAGTCAATAGAGATCATAGTATTGTTAGTCTCAGCTGACTTGCAAAGTCTATGAGCATCCTTGATACTAAATATTCCATCGAAGAGTGTGTCCAGTGGAAGCTATCTTGGACATTATTTGTAAAAGGAATGTATGTATGAGCAATCATTCTTTTAATGTGGTCTGGCAGATCAACGGGTAAATCATTTAGGTCCCATCTTCCATTCTTGATTGCATAGTTGCTAGTTAGGTTATTGTAGTTTCTTGGTAAAGGGCCATATATAAGCTCACACATAATATTGTGTGGTAATAGCCATTGGTCATGCTATAGGTTAATATTGACATCTTTGCCAACATTCCAGATGATTCCTTTGTTGAAAGTTTACGACATTTCGATATGGTATTCCAGATGTAAGAATCTGATGACTGATCGATTACCTCATGGAGGTTTATCCATCTGTTTTTATATTTGCTCTTGAGAAATTTGGCCCAGAGATTCTCAAGGTGCTTGTGTAATCTCCATATCATGTCAAGAATCAGGGCTTTATTTTTTCCTTTAGCTTTTTTTAAACCTAGTCCACCATGTTCTTTTTTGGCTGTCGTAGTATTCCAATTGACAAGATGGATCTTCCTCTCTTTTGAGGTTTTACCCCAGAGGAAATTTCTTTGTAACTTGTCTATATGATTAGTGATGGAGCTAGGGAGTATCTTCAATTGCATAGAATGGATAGTAATTGTCGAGATGGTTGATTGGATAAGTGTTGCTCTACCAGCTAGGGATAATATGTTAGATTTCCATCCTTTGAGCCTAGTATTGATTCTATCCAATATAAATTGATCGTCTGCTTTCTTTGGATGGAGATTGGTGATAGAAAAACCAAAGTATTTCTCAAAGTTAGAAGTTATACTCATGTTGAGTTTTTTCCTAACTTCATGGCTTGGATATGTGTTTTTGAAGAAGAATTTTTTTGATTTGTGGAAGTTAATTATTTGACCAGAATTCCTAGCCATATGGTTGAAGATGTTGATAATGAAATTTGAGCTATCTTCATTTGCATCGGAGAAGAGAATAAGGTCATCAACAAGTAGAATGTGATAGAGAAGTGGTTCAGATTGTTTGATTCTAATTGGAGATCATAGTCCAATATCTACCTGGTGATTTATATACCTTGTTAGAGATTGCGTGCAAATAATGAATAGGTAAAAGTGATAGGGATCCCCTTGCCTGATCCCCCTAGTTGAATTAAAGAATTCTGAAGGTTTTCCATTAATAATGATTGTAGTAGATATTGTTGAGATGTAGTTCATGATTAGGGATGTAAGAGATTGTGGGAAGTTTAGGGCCATAAGCCTTTTCTAGATCAATTTTCAGCATCATATTCCCTAATGTACCTTTTTGTCTGTTGCAAGAGTGGATGGCCTCTTGAACAATGATAGCATTATCTGAGGCTCTTCTTCCAGGAATGAAGCTTGTCTGAGTTGGGCTAATAATTGCATCCAGGAAAGGCCTGATTCTATTGATAATGATTTTGCTAATATTTTGTAGATTGTATTACACAGACTAATTGGTTTGTATTGAGTTATTAAGGAATGGTTTTTTACCTTTGGTATTAGGGTGACATGAGTAGTGTTTATGTCTGGTGAAATTTGGAAAGTGTCAAAAGCTTTCATACAAGTAGTGATGATGGCATTGTCAGTGTGAGTCCAACACTTTTAAAAGAAAAAAGGGTGTAATCCATCAGGCCCTGGTCCCTTCATAGGCTTAAATAAAAAGACTGTTTTTTAATTTCATTAATGGTCAAAGGTTCTTATAGGGTTTGCCTATCATCACTGTTAAATTTGTTCCAAGAGTTTGGGTTTGTTCCAAAAGTTTGGGTTTGTTCCAAGAGTTTGGGTTCTGCTCATGTATTATAGGACTAGTATCCAGATCAGTTTGGTAAATTTGATGAAAGTGTTTTAGGATGATGTTATTAATAGTTTTAATATCATGGATTCAATTTTCTTCAGAATCTGTCAGTCTAGGATTCTATTTTTCCTATGTCTTTGTGTAGCAAATAGGTGAAAGAATTTAGTGTTCGAACATTGCACTCTGGATTTTAGTTTCCAAAAATCTTCTTTCTTCTTTAAGACTTCATTATAGTTGACAGTTAGATTTTTTTTCCAGTGTGAAGTGATGATCTTTTTTTATGATGGATGTTCATTTGTTGTAATCCTTCAATTCTAGATAGGATGACTTTTTTCTTATGGAAAACGTTTCCAAAGGTAGATTTGTTCCAGTTGATGATGTGTTTAGTGAAATTATTCAACGCATCATTGTAGGAGTCATTAGAGTCCCAGTGGTACTTAACAATATTGATGAAGTCACATAATCTCCAGTTTAAAGGAGTGATTTGGTTTAGACATAGGTTTAGCCAGGTTCAACAAGATGGGACAGTTGGTCTGAGTGAGTATGTGGCAAGTGTTTTACATACGTGTCCGAATATAACTGGAGTCAGTCAGAGTTAGAATAAAATTTGTCCAACCTTTTCATTATTAGATTTTTTATTTCTTTTCTTTTATTTGTCCATGTGTATTTACTAGGGTGGCGGTGGGCAGCCCCCCAGACCGAGCCCGTCCGAGGCCGTCCGGTTCGCCCGACCCGCAAAAAAAAAAAAAAAAAAAAAAAAATCTGGGCGGGACTCGAACTTCGGGGCGGGACGATGTCTCGTCATGAGACAGAGCCACTCCAGAGCCCAGGAGCCAGGCCAGGCCAGGCCTTTGCAAAATGGTCGTTGCACCAACCCATTTTAGATTATGGCCGTTGGCCAGGCCATTTTAGCCTCCCCCAACCCCTACCCCTTAATATTTATTTTTAACCCATAAGTTATTATATTTACACTTTAACCCAATTTTTCAACTATAAATAACTCATTTTCTCTTCATCTTTCTCACAAATCTTCCTACAATCTCTCTAATTTCTCAATATATCTCTCTACAATTCTACATTGTTTGCTAAATATTCAATTTTATTTATTCATTTGGGAATTGGTAGTGAAGTTGGCAACTAGCTTGAGGATCTTCCATCGAGCAAACTTTCAATTTTCAACCTCTCGATTACACGTCGGCGTTAAATCGTGCGTTTACATTCGTTCCTTCATTAAATTATTATTGTCTGTTTATTTAGTTTAGATCACTTAATTTTATTGTCTTTAATTATTTATTTATTTATTTATTATCATAATTAAAATGGAAGGATTAAAATGTATGTTTAAGGGTAAGGGTAAGGGTGCTTTTTCTAGTAGGGGCAACCAGGGCAAGGGTACTTCTTCTAGTCATCTTATTCCTACACATGATGATTTTGTTGATACTCAACATTTTCCTACAATACCATTAGATTTAGACCAGGAGCTATTTTCTGGAACTCAAGAAGACTTTAATTTAGACGATGATCTAGATGATATACCCACTAATGTTGATGACAACACACCCACTAGTGCACCTTCAACTGAAATACCTCATATTCCCCCTAGTATGAGACGAGGTCCAAAGAAACGACCATTAAAATCGGATGCATGGACATTTTTGATAGGGACGTAGAGAATCAAGTAGCCATATGTAAAATTTGTAAAAATGTTTTAAAATTTAAAAGCTGGAAAAGGTCACGGTGGGGCGGGGGTTTAATTAGACACGTAGTAAGTGCTCATCCAGCTAGGTATGCCCAATACCAGGCTTCAAAACCGGTGCGCAAACGCCCGCTCCATCGAGACAAGGTTCACATACTAATATTGTCAGGACCAAGTACAAGGTCAAATTAACCCTATGATGGGGAATTGTAGGCCCTAAATACAATAAACATAGAGATAGGGAAGCAATATCAAAATTAGTTCTTTGTGGAGGGTTTGCCTTTTTCATTTCCTTCATCTCCCGGTTTTATTCATTACATTAGAGATATATATAATCCTGCTTTTAACGGTTTTCCTAGATCAACTGTTAAGAGAGATGTATTTAAATTCGCGCATGAATATCAACAATATTTACGTTTTTCATTATATCATTTTAATGGCAAAGCATCCATCACGTCTGATATAGGTCGTAGTACTAACGACCATGATTATTTAATTGTAACTTGTCATTGGATAGATTATAAATGGTCTATGCAAAAACGTATTTTAGCGTATAGATATATAGATGATAGGCACACTGGTACTTTTATTGCAGAAAATATTTATCAAGTGTGCGATTATTACGGAATTACCGATAAAATTATGACTATTACATTAGATAACGCTTCTAATAACAATTACGCAATTACAATTTTAAAAAATAGCTTAACTCCGTCTTTTCCAGACCATTTTCATATAAAATGTGCGTGCCATATATATAACTTAATTGTAAAGGATGGTCTATCACTTTTTGAAGACATTCTTAGTAAAATACAATTTGCTATAAACTTTATTTTTAAAAGTAATAAAGTACAACGTAGAAAAGAATATAAAAAAATTTGTCATGATTGTGGACTACCTTTTAGAAAAATTCCACAAGAAGTATCCACTAGGTGGAATTCTTTATATGAGCAACTACTTGTTGCTTATGACTATAAATTACCTATAACTTTATTTTTTAACTCTCATAATAAAAAGCCAGCTGATATGATTTTAGATAGTGATTGGAAAAAAATTTCCGAACTTATTGTATTTTTAGAGAAATTTTTTCAAGCAACAAAAGAATTTTTCGCTATATATTATCCTACTATTTCAACTATGTTATTTTATATAACTCTAATATTTTTATTACTTAGTGAATATATGGAAAAACCAGCTTATAAGGCAGCTATTAAAAAAATGTTTCTCAAAATAAAAAATTTTTTAATTCATATTCCCTCTATTTATATTATTGGTTCTGTATTAAATCCTACTATTAAAATAGACGGTACTAAATCACTAATTGAAACTATTTACGATTGTATAGAAGTACTACCACCTCCAAGTCCCAAAAATCTAAATCACCCACCACCTATTGAACAAACTAAAGAAGAAGTATTGTCTAGCGTAGAACACCAATGCAAAAATATATATAGATTTTATCAACAAGAAAATGCTAGTAACTTACCAGCTTCCATACCATCTTCTTCATCTTCAATACAACCTCACAAAAGACATGCTGTTTCTGCGGCTAGTATTGAAAGCCTCAGAAATAGCATGTGCGGTCGTACCTCTACTACTAACCAAATTAGCGAGTTGGATATTTTTGTTTTGCAGGGTTCTGCATGCAGTATCAAGAAGTTATCAATGAAGATGGACATGAAGACTTCTTTGAAATCTTGGAGGGGAATGAGAAGACCTTTCCGACACTTTCAATGATGGCTCGAGATGTTTTGAACATTCAAGCGTCGTCAGCTGCGTCTGAAGCGCTTTTTCTGCAGTGGATATCAAATAGGAGACCACAGGACACTCATTAGCCGGAGGCGACTTGGAAATTGCGGTATTATTGAGAGATTGGATCTGGCGGAGCGGAGAAGGTGCGGTCAACGGAGATCAACGAAGAAGATGATGAAAACTACAACGAAATCTTGACGGAAGGTAGTGGAAGCGGCGTGGATCAATTTGACCAACAAATACCAATTCCAACCGAAGAACCACATGAAATCATCAAGCAATTAGAACAGGTTTTTTTGAGAATGTAATTTTTTTAATTGTAATTTTATTATGTAATTTGTAACTTTTGGACAACACCACAAAGTTGCAATTTAGATTTTAGACAATTGTATTTGTATTACAAAAAAATCATATGTCTATTAAATAATATAAGAGGCACAAAAACAGCCTTGGGATGTTTTTATTATACTATCTTGTTTTGTTTATTGAGTTTTTTTTATACATATGTTATTTTTTTTTTTTTAAAAAAAAAAAAAAAAACCCGCCGTATCCCGACCCGAGCCCGCCCCGACCAGGCAAGCGGGATCGGGATCGGACAGGACTTGCTCGATCCCCGCCAAACCCGACTACTGGAGCCCGCCATACCCGACCCCGCCCCTTCTCCCGTCCCGCCCCGACCCCGACCCCGCCAGACCCGAGCCCGGCCCACTGGCCACCACTAGTATTTACTTCAAATAAACCCTAGATCAATCATATCAATAGTATTAAGGTATTTTAGTAGGACAGAGACCCTTGTGTTGCTTATAGGGTTTCCCTCAAATTTTCAGAGGCAGCAGTGACCTCATTAAAGTCTCCACATAGGAGCCAAGACTTTTTATGATTTTTAGTAACTATCCCAAAGTAGCTGTCTATTTGAGTAATCAGTGCTAGCATGTACGAGTGAACATATCCAACATGGGGAAGAGGGAATGTACATCGCCTCATGCTTCCACATAAGCACCACATCTTCAGATGCTCCATTAACCTCAATATCAAACTAGTCTATGAATCCCATTGCATCTAGCAGAGATGAATGGTTCCCCCATTTAGTTTCAGTCAAACAAATCACATTAGGGTCATTCCATCTCACTATTGCCTTAAAATTCCTCATAAAATTAGGGTTAATGCAACTCCTATAATTCCATAGAATAACTCACATCAGGAACTTGGCATAGATAGTGGAGCTCCTTCCTGGAGCCAATGACATCTCTAGATGCCTCAGTATTGGGTGGGATGGACCTTTCTTCATTGGAACATCCTTCTCTGTCAGAGTTGGTAGCACCAGCACTGCATATGTATGTAGCAGTATAGCTGGGTACAACCTCAGATTGAATGCAACTCTCAGGGTCTCTGCAGGTATCGATATGAGAAATCGCCTTTCCTCTTTCATGGAGTGTGAGTGACAGTGAGCTGGTCAATGTGATATTTTGAAGAATTTGTTATAGTATGTTTGGAGCCACTAATTCTCCATCTTCCCTCTATAGGGAACAATGGCTCATGTGGTTCCTGTAGTATGTCCTCAACCTATTGTTGAATTTGATCCTCTATTACCTCCTCTTGTTCCTCGATCATCTCCTCCTGCTCTATCTGGTCCCTATTTATTACCTCTATTACCTGTCTTATTTCTGGAACCACTTGATCGTTCAATTTCTCCACTTACATGTCCAAATCCAAATTATCTGGTAGCTCTGGTCGTGGTGTGCATGGAGCACATATTTACCAGAGTTGATTGATCACATGAAGACAATGAGTGAGTTGTCTAAAGAAATCAAAGAATACTTGTTGGAATACCCAATTGAAACATGGTGTAGGTCTTTTTTTTACACAAGTTGCAAGAATCAGAAAGTGAAAAACAACTTGGTTGAGTCATTCAACTCCTGGATAATAGAACCAAGACATAAACCTATCATTGGGATATTAGAGGAAATAAGATAAAGGTGATGGAGGATTCTATCTTGGATAAACAATCTCTCTAACGGCTCTTTCTCTCTCTCTCCCCTCTCTCTAACCTACCCCAACAGTCACCATCCCCCTCCCCCTCCCCCCTCCCCCCTCCCCATACATCTCCATTTCTGACGGTAAGTGCCTCCCCGACCACCCACCGGCAGCGGCGACGGTAAGACCACATCAGCAAGACTCACTCCGACCACCATCGGCAGCGATCGAAAAAGAAAAAAAACTTTTAAAAAAAATTTCATTTGTTTTTGTTCTTCTGTTCCCTTTCTTGTTCTTGTGTTCTTTTTTTACTAAATCTACGCAGGTGCTCGATCTCTTTTTTTTTTGGTGAAAACTTCCGGTGAACAGTAACAATCAGAAACAGTGACTGCCGGGACAGGCGTGAACAGTGACGGTGAACAGTTCTTTGTTCTTAACCTTCTTGTTAAATTTTGCCAGTTCTTGTCTGTAGTTATAGCTTTCTTAGCGTAGTGGCTTTACTTGCCTTTAGATTCTTGTTAACTTGTGCTTTCACTTTGATCCCTTCCTGTTTTAGGGTAAACATTTTAGTAGTTTATTATTTTATATTTGCTTTAGTGGCTTTGGTAACTGATGATAGACTAGGGTCATGTTCTCGGTCGGAGACAGGGGCGAGGGTTAGGGGGTAAGTGGGGGTAAGAGAGAGGCTAGATTGAGAATAGGGTCTTGAAACATTGGGACTTTAACGGAGAAGTCCATAGAGCTAGTTAAGATTCTTAAGAAGACGAGGATTAATATAGCATGTATACAGGAGACCAAATGGGTAGGACCTAAGGCTAAGGATGTAGACGAGTATAAGTTATGGTTCTCGGGTAGGTCGCAGGATAGGAATGGGGTAGGCATTTTGGTAGACAGCGAGCTAAGAGAGCAGGTGGTAAAGGTGATGAGGGTCAATGACCGGATAATGATGATTAAGCTGGTAGTTGAAGGGTGCACTATGAACATTATTAGTGCTTATGCGCCGTATGCGGGCTTGGACGAATAGGAGAAGAGACGTTTTTTGGAGGATTTGGACGAAGTGGTGGGAGGCATACCACCCACAGAAAAGTTATTTGTAGGAGGGGATTTCAATGGTCATATCAGATCACTTCCGGGGGTTATGACGACGTGCATGGAGGCTTTGGAATCGGGGATAGGAACGGGGGTGGCGTCTCCCTTTTGGAGTTCGCTAGAGCTAGTGGGATAGTGATGGCCAATTCGAGGTTCCTGAAGAAGGAGGAACACTTTGTGACTTTTCGTAGTTCGGAGGCTAAGACTCAAATAAACTTTTTGCTCCTTAGGAAGGTTGACAAAGGTCTTTGTAAAGACTGCAAGGTTATTCCGAAGGAGGATCTTACAACCCGACATAAGCTTTTGGTGATGGATTTGGAGATCAAGTTAGAGAAGAAGAAGAGGATTGTGGATGACAGGTTAAGAATCAAATGGAGGAGCTTGACCATGGCTAGTGCAAATGAGATGGGAGAGAGGTTGATGGCCAGTGGAGCTTAGGAGCGTATTGGAGATGCGACCGGTATGTGGGACAAGACGACCAGTTGCATTCGGGAGGTAGCTAGAGAAGTGTTAGGGTCTCGCGGGGTAACAGTGGTGGAATGGTATAAGTTCAAGAAAAGGTGGAAGCGAAGAAATCGGCGTATGTGAGATTAGTAGAAAGCAAAGATGAGGTGGATAAGTGAACGAATAAGGAACTGTATAAGATGGCGAGGAAGGAGGCAAAACAAGCGGTTACGGCGACTTTTGAACGCATGTATGTGGAACTAGAGGAGAAATGCCGGGATAAGAAGTTGTACAGACTAGCCAAGGCAAGGGAAAGAAGGACACGTGACTTGGATCACGTGAGGTGCATCAAGGGAAAGGATGGTATAGTACTAGTGGAGGAAACGCATATTAGGCGAAGGTGGCAGTCTTACTTCCATAAACTCTTGAACGAAAAAGGAGATGAGACATTATTCTGGGAGATCTGGAGCATTCTGGTAGGTACTGGAATTTTGGGTATTTTGTAAAAACATTAAGGTTGAAGAGGTGAGGGTTGTTATTCGAAAGATGCGTAGAGGATGAGCGACCGGGCCTGAGGAGATCCCAGTTGAATTTCGGAAGAGCGCAGGCAAGTGCAGGTTTGAAGTGGTTGACTGGGTTGTTTAACGTCATTTTTAAGACGACAAGAATGCCCGAATAATGGATGTGGAGTACAATGATTCCCTTGTACAAAAACAAAAGTGATATCCAGAGTTACAACAACTATAGGGGTATCAAGCTGCTGAACCACACTATGAAAGTTTGGGAAATGGTCGTGGAAATGAGGGTGAGGAAATACGTGTTTATTTTTTAGAACCAATTTGGATTCATGCTGGGGCGTTCGACTACCGAAGACATTCATCTTATTAGGAGGTTGGTGGAGCAGTATAGGGAGAGGAAGAAAGATTTACATATTTTCATCGACCTCGAGAAGTCATACGACAAAGTCCCTAGGAAGGTTCTATGGAGATGTTTGGAGGTTAGAGTTGTACCTGTGGTGTACACTAGGACAATCAAGGATATGTATGATGGAGCCTAGACTAGGGTACGGTCAGTAGGAGGAGACTCGGAGCACTTCCCAGTGACGATGGGGCTGCACCAGGGATCAGCTCTTAGCCCATTCCTATTTTCCTTGGTCATGGATGGACTAACGCGACAAATTCAAGGGGAGGTACATGGTGTATGTTATTCACAGACGACATAGTCCTGATTGATGAGACTCGCAACGGAGTGAATGCCAAGATGGAGGTTTGGAGACAGACTCTGGAGTCTAAAGGGTTCAAGTTGAGTAGGACCAAGACAGAATATTTGAAGTGCAAGTTTAGCAATGGGAGCGACCCTGAGACAGACGTGGAGGTGAGGCTTGGTATTCAGGTCATTCCGAAGAAAGGAAGCTTCAAATACCTAGAGTCTATTATCTAAGGGAATTGAGAGATTGATGACGATGTCACACATTAGGGCAGGGTGGATGAAATGGAGGCTCGCATCTGGATTCTTGTGCGACAAAAAGATGTCAACTAAACTTAAAGGCAAGTTCACCGGGTATGTTGTTGTTGTAAGATAAAGGTGATGGAGATGGTAAGATCAAATGAAGAGGGGGTGATAACTTGGGCTACTGAATGGAGTCCAAAAGCTCTTGATATGTACAATGAATTCAGCAAAATTGCAAATAGGTGTGAGCTAAATTTCAATGGTGATTATGAGTTTGAGGTGAGTGAAGGGACTGACAAGCACATTGTCAATTTGTCAACTAAGAAGTACACTTGCAGGGTATGAGACCTTACTGGAATTCCATCTCCCAATGCCATCAAAGCACTTCTGTACAAGAAGCTTGATCCCAAGAAGGAGATCCACTGGTGGTACTCAAATGAAGCATACATGTTGACTTATCATCACAAGTTGCAATCTATTCCAGGGTCAAAATTCTGAAAAATAGAACTCCTTGAAGCAATGAAACCACCTCCCTTTGTAAACTTGGCTGGTAGACCTAGAGTGAAGAGAAAAAGAGACAAAAATGAAGCACTTAAGAGGCAAACTGAATGGGTTGCACCAAGGAGAGAGAAAATAAGTATACTTATTTTTAAAGTCTCGTGGCATTTGTTTAAGTCAAAAAAATAAGTTAAATATTTTTTTAAAAAGAAAATTTGCTCGCGAAAAGAGTATATTTACACCATTTGTATAATGACATGAGGTATATTTGCACAATTTGGGTAATGACAGAGTTATATATGTACCATTTTCTTAACGCGAGGTGTATCTGCTCCATATCGCAAAGTTGAAGAGTATATTTGTACATTTGCCCTTCAATAAAAGTAGTTTTAAAAAGATTTGGAAAAAATACTTTCGGAGAAGAAAGTGAAATGTAATTTAGTTGTGAACAATTTGAGGAAAAATGAAGAAAAGTAATTATTTGAGGAATAAATTTCGGAGAAGAAAGTGATTTACTTTTGGGATTTGAAGTAGTAGCTTAGTAGTTGTAATTTTATTATAATTTTCAATCCTTTTAGAAGCTCCATCCATATCCATTTAACCATCGAAGAAGATATTATTAATTTCGAAGTTCTTCTGCTGCCTAAATTGCCAATCTCCTCATTTGTCAATATTTTGATCATCTGACCTAGAAGCATCACATTTACTTTGAACGGTAAAAGGTGTCTTAAGCTTAATGTTTTTCTGTTTAATTCCCTTTTGCAACAATATTTCATGTTGTTAGACATTTTATAATATTTGTGTCTGTGAAATTTTTAGAACTTGTAATTTTAAATATGTCATAATATTTATATGACTATAAAATTTCTCATTAAAACAACAACAACATACTCAGTGAAGTCTCATAACGTGTGGTCTGAGAAGGATAGAGTGTACGCAGACATTACCTCTATCTTGGTAAGTAGAGATGTTGTTTCCGAAAGACCCTTGGTTCAAGACAAAACATAGGCACAAGAAAAGCAAGAGAAACGGTCAGACTCGGACAAGAAATTTAAAGCAGTATGAAAATGAATAAGCCATGATAAAATATTCTAGAAAAAAAATAATAACTAACACATATAAATAAAATAAACAAAGTACACAAACGAACATACAACAGCATAAATCAAAATTGTGATATTCTTTCTGCCACAAACTAATTGCAACCAATAAGAAAATATTGTCAAATAATGTGGAATGGAGGGGCAGTGGAACAGAGGACCTTCAATAAGAAATAAAATGGGAATTATTGCTTACACTCAATTTGTCTTGGGCAAAGTACCAATCTCAGTGATGCCTCCTTGCAATCTGAAGGTTATAGGGTTGCATTGATGCTAATTAGGATTATTTCAAACTATCCTTTTAAAGTTGGGATAAAATATTATAAAATATCTAAAACCACACATTTTATAATTATTTTTTCTGAAATTTCATATCGAGTTAAAATACGCTAAATAAAGTGGGCCAATTAAATTACTTTTTATCATCAATTTTTACGAGCCTACAACGCGTCAAATTAAAAAAAATATGAAAAAAGAAATATATAATTGAGTATTTTTTTTAAAAAAAAAAAACTGGTTTACGACCTAACTCCCTGTTCAATATCTGCGTTTTGACATGTTTAGGTACATTGCCGTGAAAGCATAACATACTCGTAGCAAAACGTTTTTCTTATGATCAACATATTAGGAGTATATTTTAGTATCTGAATTTAATATTTATATTAAATTAATATATATTTTATTATGACTAGTAATAAATTAGGTATAATTAAGTGATAAAAAGCTAAAAAGTATATAAAAGACAAATATCTTACATCATTAGTTTGGTAAAATAATGGGCGGTTAAATTTAACTCTAGATTCTCTTTCTTTTGTTTTGTTTTTTTTCTTCAACTTTTAAATTTGTTTAAGCTAAATGTAATGAAGTTGACCATTTGCACGTGGCTTTGGAATGCTACACATCTTATAAAATTAGTTATCTACCGCAATTACTTTTCCTATCTTCTGCTAATTAGATTAGATTATTATTAGTAACAATAAATAAAGGAAAGAACTTGGTCTACCCTCAATACTAATGAGATGATTTTTTTAGTTAATAATAAATTACAACTCTTAATCCCATATACAAAGAAATATCCCATACCACGAGGCCCCAAATCTCATCACAGAACTTAAATTAATATATGAACTTATACAGTGATATTTGTACGAAATTACATTAATTTAACACCACTAAGTTTGATTGATATAAAAATAAAAATGCATTAGTTAATTATGATTAAACAACAAAAGCTTATTCAAAGGCAAATGTGATTAAATCTAAGCTCCACACATGAAAAAGTTCTTTCATTCACCCTTACTCACGTTACGGTAAATGACTATTCTAAATATTCAACCCAAGTTAATATATTAAATAAATACTTTTAAAAAATTAAGATTTAAACAAGTAGTTAAAACTACTGAAAAGACGATCACGGTAGATAGTGATCATGCTATATTTATATTATATTGATTTATATAATTAAATTGTATATTTAAATTATAATTAAATCATAAATATCGAGCATATATAAAGTTAGAAATCAGTTTATTTTTTGGATAGTACACGTGGACTATCCCTAAGGATGCCTATTGGAGGAGCCACCTCACAGGGGACCCACTCATGGTCCCAAAGGCATTAAAAGCCGCCATATACGTGGACGGTCCTCTTCGTCTTCTTAACCATGAAGGACAAAATAATACTCCTATTGCTAAGCAACGAAGAGCCTATTATTTCATTTACTTCATTTCTTTATTCTTACCTGTTTTTGGGTTGAACATATGTATCTATTCGGTTAAGAGTTTCACATCGGAGCATATAAATTTGAACAATCCTCACCCTACAAGCTAGCTTTTTGGTTGAGTTAGACCCAAGATCCATTTCGATGTGAGACTCTTAACACTCCCCGCACGTCCAGACCTTACACAGTGGAGCGCGAATAATATAATTTCGAGGCCCAACATCGGTGAACAAAGAATTTGAATGAGCATGGCTCTGATACCATTAGGGCTGACAATGGATCAGAGGTGGATTGGGTGGAGGCGGATGATTGGGTGGAGCTCAATCCGCCTCCACCCGATCCATCCATCACCCAAATTTTTTTTCATCCACATCCGATCCACCCATTATACACGGATGGATCGGATGTTTCACGGATAAAAATTATAGTACAATCAGTCAATAACCTAAAATACTTGGTAAAACAAAAAAAAACATATCAAATAAATATCATCATACTGTTTTTACAAGCCGTGTCTATGCTCCAAACATGCAACCAAAAAAACGGGACTTTACTTATAAAAATTATACTACTAATAGTCTAATACTGTATTAAACAATGATGACTTTACTTGATTGATTTCATAAAAATAGTTGCTAATGAGTAGTGGCCTGGATAAAAAAAATGGTGTTATTGATGACTGATAAAGACAGACACCAAATAATTGAAAGATAATTGACTACTTGTGGATATGCTAAGACAATTTTCATAAAGTTCATTCGAGAAGAGCACATCTCATACAATCCGATGAAAAAAGGCATACAAGTGAAGCACCTGCTAATCTTATCTGTCACCCTGATTCGACGACACATGTAAAAAATTGAAGTCATTATTGATCGATAAATTTTGTAACGAAGTGGTAATGCTTCAGCCACATATCAGATAACTGATTGCTTCGCCTCATAGCTCTTTGGTATCAAAGTAGTACTAAAATAATGGTGGTGGTACTTTTGCTCCAATAATTACAATTAATGTCTCTTGATAAAATTATGATTAATTTTGGTTAGAGCTCTTATGGAATCAAGGATAAATGCAAGACACATTTCTAAGGGTGAGGACATGAATGACCCAAAAGTATAATGGATTTTAAAATTATGATATTTTGTATTAGTAAGAAAATATTTTTAAAAAATATTTTGCCTTAAAAAGTTATTTGAAGTTGAAGTGAAAAAATTATATCTAAAAATTATACGTACTTGATATAAGTATATTCGGGGGGGGAAAATAATCTTAAAGTTGAAGATTTGTGAGGAAACTAATATTTCACTCAAAATACACTTTCAAGTCAATATTTTAATATACCCCTTGGAATCATTTACAAGTACTTGAAGCAAATTAGTACTATTTGTCAAAAATATATTATGTTTTTTAAGTACTTCAAACTTTTTAAAATTATTTTAACAATTATTATACATATATACTAGTACTAACAAATTTCACAGTACAAAATATTATATTTGTATTATAGAATTTAGTTGTACATTAAAAAAATAATTAATTTATAAATTGGTGGATGGATGGGTCAGGTGGTCAGTTGGATCATGGATGTATGTCCACCCGAATTCGACCCGATCCATCACCCGATTAAAATCCGTATTTTATCGAATTTTTGTCCATATAATCGGGTCGGGTGGATTAGATATCTATCGGGTCAGTGTAAAATTGTCAGCCCTAGATACCATGAAGAATGGATCTTGGGCCTAACTCAACCCTTGAGTTAGGCCAAAGATTCATTCTTTAAATGATATCAGAGTCAGACCAATTTCAATTATTTTGTTCACCGATGTTGGGCCCCCAAATTATATTGTCCACGCTCCAGTTAACGAGGTCTGGGCGTGCGGAGAGTGTTAAGAGTTCCAAATCGGAAATAGAATGAGAACATGAACTTCTTATAGATAGAACTTACCCCTATTTTGAAGATTATTTTCACTCGGCTCAAAGATATTCGTGTCTTAATATAGATAAATAAAAGAAGGAAGAAAAGGTCCAATCTTTACGTAGCCCGCAGGAATAATAATTGTTATGCTTCTAACTATAATATGTATCATCAAAGATTGTAATGAAATGATAAGTATTCATCTTTTGATTGATTTGAATCCTAACTATAAAGTCGTCTTTCATAAGATTACTTTACTTTCAAAGTAGAATTTTGAGCGTGAATCTGAATTAATCGGCAATTGGGCGCCAAAATGAATATTGACTACGGATAAATATAAAGAAACTATTGTACTTATTTTAGTAGCTATTTAGATCTACTGGAAGAATCAGACGATCTTTCATCAACAATTAATTAACCCCCAAAAAAAGGAAGACAAAAAATAAAAAGAAAAGGCTTTCTGCAGTAATACAAAATTATGTGATACAGCCAAAGAGCATAATAAAATATCAACCTGACTCATATAAAACATTACTACATCACTTCACCACAGTTTACACGTTGAATCTATACCTTTCCACTCTTTTTTCTTGTTTTTTTTTGTTCTTTTTTATTATCCAAAAATCCCCACTTTTCCATATTTTCACTCTATCTATATAGGTCTAGAAAGGTGATACCTTTTTCCTTAGATCACCAATATATGATCAATTTTACTGTAAAGATCTGATTTTTATTGTAAAATTATTAGGTTTGATAGCTCCTAGGTGTTAATCTTGACTTTTCTTGATCTGGGTCATTGTTATATTTGTCAATCTAACTAAATATGAAGGAAAAGCTAGGGTTTTTAGTGTGTGTTATGTTTCTTGTATTTGAGTCTTGTTTGGGTAGATTTGTTGTGGAAAAGAATAGTTTAAGAGTAACTTCACCAGACTCAATTAAAGATGTGTATGAGTGTGCAATTGGGAATTTTGGAATCCCACAATATGGAGGTACCATGGTTGGTATTGTTATGTATCCTAAAGCTAATCAAAAGTCTTGTAAGAGTTTTGCAGATGTTGATATTTCATTTAAAACTAAGGCTGGTGGTATGCCCGTTTTCGTTCTAATCGATCGAGGAGGTAAAGTTTGTGACTTTTCTGCACATTTGGATTGTAATTTACTTATGTTTTTTGTACCAGTTTACTTATTAGAGCTTGTTTTAATGATGTTGGTTTGAGTTCATACTGAGGGTATTGTATAGATTGTCTTGATTTTGTTTTTGTCGATAAATTATGTAATCAGATTTCAGGTTTGTAAAGATCAGTTAACTGTGCCTCAGTGGGATATATATATAGCCATTTCATTGTCATACTAGATTGCCTTTTGTGGAAATTAGGGATTCTGTAGTTTAGATTCCCTAAATACGCACTTAATTTGACACGGACGTTCAAGTCTCTAAACAGAATAAAAGACTAGAAGGACTCCTGGTAAATGTTGGAGTTTTCATGCCTGTTAATATACCTATATAAATTTCTGCTTTCTGTTCTCTATATTTGAATATATTGAAAATGCACTAGCACGGTTCTTACAAGTTGAACTGCAAAAAGAGAAATGAGCGTTTATATATCCTACATCGTTGATTTCTAGAATTGGAAACTATTGATTTAAGGAGCACAGTTCAGACTATTCTGATGCCTTTGAAGTTAACAATGTTTTGTTAGTCTTATAACAAGCAAGCACTTGCTTTTGGCTCTTCCAGTGAACCTGTAAAGATGTCAACTATGCTTGTGTTTTATGCTTGGCTAGTCTATGTTGTATCAGTTCCAAGTTCGAACTTTCACAAATGCTCCACCTACAATTAATAAGTATTTAAGACTGGATAATTAGTGATGGATGATCTAAGTGGAGCTTGTTAAACCGTAGTGTACGTATCTAACATGTGTCTCCTTTTTCTTTTCACTGGCAGACTGCTATTTCACACTAAAGGCTTGGAATGCTCAAAAGGCTGGAGCTGCTGCTATTCTTGTCGCTGATGATCGCAATGAACCTCTGATTACCATGGACACTCCTGAGGAAGAGGATGCAAAGGCAGATTATCTGCAAAATATAACCATTCCATCTGCTCTAATTAGTCAATCGCTTGGAGATAGCATCAAGAATCAACTATCAAAAGGGGAGATGGTTAACATAAACCTTGATTGGAGAGAGGCTCTTCCACATCCTGATGAAAGAGTTGAGTATGAGTTTTGGACCAACAGTAATGATGAGTGTGGCCCAAAGTGTGAGAGCCAGAGAGAGTTTGTCAAAAACTTCAAAGGGGCTGCCCAGATACTTGAGCAGAAAGGATATACACAGTTCACTCCCCATTACATAACGTGGTATTGTCCCAAGGCATTTATTTTGAGCAAGCAATGCAAGTCTCAGTGCATCAACCATGGGAGATACTGTGCTCCGGATCCCGAGCAAGACTTCAGCAAAGGTTATGATGGGAAGGATGTTGTGTTACAAAATTTGCGCCAAGCTTGCTTTCATAAGGTTGCCAATGGAAGTGGAAAGCCCTGGTTGTGGTGGGACTACGTTACTGACTTTGGAATCCGGTGTCCAATGAAAGAAAAGAAGTACAACAAAGAGTGTGCAGATCAAGTAATCAAATCCCTTGGTAGGTTGGATTTTCTTGTTTTTCGTGTTTCCGCTGATGAATTTCAGCCCGTGCACATTATTTCCAGTGAATATACATTTGGTGTTAAAAAGTTATATACATTTGATGTTAATGGTTCAATGGTGCTAACTGCAGTTTATCCTTTTTTTTTTTTTGTAAATATAGCGGTGATGGTTAGAAATTGGAGTTGCTAACTATATTTTGGTAGTATTTCTGTCTTGACATTCTTGTCCATGAGCATTGAAAACTGGGTTTTAGGTATAGTCCAACTTGCTGATCCACCATCTGATGCTAATTTTGTTGAACTAAATTGTTATTTTTTGTGGATTATAATCTGTTCTACCTTAGATTAACTGGAGTGACATAAAGCAGACTACTAGCATTGGTTATCTTCTCATTTGGCTGAAAGCTACATACGTCTTATCTCTTTGGTTGACAATGTAAGGATTATTCTACTTGTAAAAAAGAGGATGTTTTTGTGACTGAATTCTCTCTTCTCTGTGATGATATGCCTTGCCGAATAACGTTTTTGTAACTGAACATACTTAAACCTTTTTCTTAAAGCTAAGGAATAGGCCTTGTATGATTTTTATATTTTGTTTTTCAATTATATGGTACTGCGCTAATAATTGTCCTTCATTGTAAACTCAAGATTTTGTCTAACCATTAACGTTATCTTTTTGCTGGTTGGACGCAATAGGCATTGATGTAAAACAGATAGATAAATGTGTTGGAGATCCTGAAGCGGATGCTGACAACCCTGTTCTAAAGGTTGAACAAGAAGCGCAGGTGTGTCAAAAAACAAATAATGGAAAAGCTCTTTTCCTTACCTCCTCAACTCTATTGTTTCTAAATGGACTTCTGTAATTGCATTGTTTCTTTTGCGTTGCTGCATCCAGATTGGCAAGGACTCTCGTGGAGATGTGACTATTTTGCCAACTCTTGTGATAAACAATAGACAGTACAGAGGTATAACTCAAAGAATTCAAGTGAGAAGGTGCATCTACTTTAATTAAAGAGATTCTTAACTTTTAGTGTTATCTACTTTGTAGGCAAGTTGGACAAGGGAGCTGTTCTGAAGGCCATTTGTTCAGGTTTCGAGGAGACAACAGAGCCTGCAATTTGTTTAACCGATGGTCAGTTCCCTTTATCCTTTCTTTAGCTTTGAAGATATTATAATTGTACCAATTGTTATGCTTCCAGACCCTTTTTATGCATTTAATCATTTTATAAATTGGGAAATTATGCTTGATTTATTTTTATATCAAAGGGTATCGAGTCATTTTTCTGTATTGCAGCCTTGGAAGCCACCAACCGGTTTTTACAGATCTTGCTCTAGCTTATCCGACATATTCCAACTTGTAATTTGTTGATACACAAAGCTTACTTAGCTATTATACCTATACAGTAATATTTGGTCGAAACAGCGTTCAGGACGAGTTCGTACACAATCTCTATGGCCTCCTATAAGGCGGTATTCACAAGTTGTTTTTCACTTGTCAGATATACAAACAAATGAGTGCTTAGAGTCCAATGGTGGGTGCTGGCAGGACAAGGCTGCTAACATTACTGCATGCCGGGTATTCCGTCATTTGTCTGCTGACTGCTGATGTGATAGCATTATTTTGTATCTTCCTGTCTAATTTAGCGCTAGCTAAGTTTCCTATTACACTTGTGCTGCAGGATACTTTCCGTGGGAAAGTATGTGAATGCCCAGTAGTTGAGGGAGTTAAATTTGTTGGTGATGGTTATTCTCACTGTGAAGGTACTTAAGACGACTCTATATTCAAAATCTGTTACATAAAGGCACCGCTGTGATGCATGAGCATTGTCTTCAGAGGCTTAATCTTTTGCGCTTTTTGTGTGACAGCATCTGGAGCATTACGCTGTGGATTAAATAATGGAGGTTGTTGGAAGGGAACTAAGGACGGCAGAACATTTTCTGCTTGCATAGTAAGTAGGCTCCATTCAAGCATAATAACCTACCTCGTGAACTTTACTCGCCGGCATTCCCCTTCTTTTATGGGGGTGCTTACGTCCTTCCCATCTTCTGGTTTTACTGATGCAGCGGATTGGAAGATGAAATGTTCTTGTTTATTAATTGTATTTGAGAATTGATGCTAGAAAATTAGCTTTTCCTCTTTGAATTACCCCCTCCTTTTCTGGCTCTAGCTTTACTGGCTTTACTTGAGTTATTCTTTAGACGAGTTTCGCTGGTGTCTCAAATTCATTCAGTGAACGGGAACACTAAATGTTCTATGCTTATCTTGTCAGGATGACCACACAAAGGGTTGTAAATGTCCGCCAGGGTTCAGAGGAGATGGAGTGAATAATTGTGAAGGTACATAGAATCTGTTACTCATTATATAGCATTTTTTCGTAATTTGCTGTTGGAATTTATGGGATAACTCACGGTTTTCAGCTGTTATAATCTTCTTTAACTCTCATTTACTTGAGGATTATGTCTCCATTCCTTTTATTGCAACAAAAAGTTTTCTGCATTCTTTCTCTGTAGAATCGTCGTCTTATTTTCCATCCTAGAAAAACATTATCCTGTATAATGCGCATAGAGATGTAGAGATAGGAATAGCCTGCTCTTTATTTAGTATTTTCTCTGTACCATTTTATGTGTCACACTTTCCTTTTTAGTTTGTTCAAAGGAATGGCACCCTTCTCTTTTTTTAAACTATTGTAAATCTTATTCTCATTTTATACTTGTTGGGACCTGTGTGATATAAAAAGATTGTTCTTTTATTAGAAGAGAGAAAATGAAAAAACATGTGGAACTCTCACCACTACTCATTTAAAAGGATAATTTTGGTAATAGGCATATATTTGGTTTACATGTTAAAGCTTTTGTTAATTTCTTAAACTCCATGCCCAGTCTTGACAGGGAGTACCAATATGTCTAATAATTTGATGAGATCCAAAGTTATTTATCTTTATTTTTTTCCTTTTTCAGATGTTGATGAATGCAAAGAAAGGCTGGCATGCCAGTGTTCAGATTGCAAATGCAAGAACACCTGGGGTGGTTATCAATGCAGTTGCAAAAGCAATTTGTTGTACATGCAGGAACATGACACCTGTATAGGTGGTAAGTTTAAGTTCTCATATTGGTGGAGATATACTTTTAACGATGGATGAAACTAGTTAAATGTTGAATATGATGGTTGTGATGCTCATTTAGCTGTTTTATCTGTAACAGAATTTCACGAGCAGCTTTGAGCTACTGTTATTTCAAATTCCGATGTATTTTAATCTGTAAATAATCTTCGAAAACTGCAGGCAATTATGTCAAAGCACAATTTAGCTGGGGTCTTGTTTGGGTTATCATCTTGGGCTTAGCAGTTGCAGGAGTTGGAGCATATGCCGTGTACAAGTATAGGATCCGGGTATGTTTTTTGTTATTATGTTCTTATTTCATTATCTTTGGTCAATTATGACTTCTCGGTTTGGATACACAACACTAGAAAATTGGAAATCTAGCGGTTAGGTGAGTTAGTTTACTGTAGTAATTTCATAAATGAACTCTTCAAAGTGATGCGGAAAGAGAATGGCCTTCGGGAAGAGACATAAAATACTGCAAATGCCATAATCACCTATGATTGGATCCTCCAATATAAACAACTTTACATCTTCTCAAAGAGGGCAGGTGTTTCTTGAGAGAGCTAATCATTTGAGTTCCCTAGTGCTGCTAAAATCCCTTAAGTAGTCTATTTCGTTTTGCTCAAATGATGGAAGTGCTCAGTAGTTAATGAGAAGGGCGAGTAGTTCCTTCAAAAGAAATCTTAAAGAGTAATTTGTGTTCGCTTTGTACAAGCTTCCACCTATAGTTCCCTTTTAGAATAAATGGACACCTGCGTTTCTAAGAAGAAATATCAGGAAATGGATACCGATATAAAACCAGAAGACTGGACAACTTCTTTTGGAGACATTGTAGGAAACAACTTAGAAATGTTGTAATGTATTTGTTCCACATCGGAAAAAGTCATTACGAGCAACCAAGGGTGTTGCCTAGTGGTAAATGAAGTGAGTTGAGAACCATGAGGTCTCAGGTTTAAATCCCAGCAGAGACAAAAACTCTAGGTGATTTTTTCCCATCTGTCCTAGCCGTGGTGGATAGAGTTACCTGATATCTGTTGCTTGTGGGAGGTGGCAGGTATCCTGTGGAATTAGTCGAGGTGAGTGTCCTGGACACTACGGTTATAAAAAAAAGTCATTACGATTCATTCTGGTCTCATCCTGTGCTCTGCAACAGCCATATTTTGGCATGTTTATCAGTCGTCGATCAAGTGTTCTTTTTCCCCTGCTTTCCTCTCCTGGAATTTTAATCATGAAATTAGTATGCAGATATGTAGCTGTTGCCTTTGATGCAGTTTTATCTGTGTTCTAGACTCTTCTATTTCATGTTATTTTTTACCTTTCTTGATGTGTATAATCCAAAAACCTATTTCATGCAGAGATACATGGATTCAGAGATCCGTGCCATCATGGCACAGTATATGCCTTTGGATAATCAGGGAGAGGTGCCTAATCATGTTTCCCACGGGAATGTCTGATGTTAGTCCATTGCTGAAGAATGATCGCACGGTTAGAATGTAAACATGAAGTGATATCGCGATCAGCTCTTTTTTCAGTTGGCATGAGGTTCTTTATGCCTGTGTCATTTTAGTGCAACTCTCACTGTTCAGTGATCCTATTTATGTCTATGTTCATCATAACAGTACACATAAACTCCCAATTATGATAGGGAAAATTTTCCGCATATGCACGACGGTCTTGACCTGAGCTTAATGAAGGGTGAAATTTTAGGAACAAACTTTATGCCACCTTAGAGAATGTTTGCAGCATGAAGGGAATGTTACTCTGCCTTTGAAATGATAGGTGAGATAATTTGCCTCTTTAATATGGGGCGGGGTGGGCGGGTTTGTTATGCGGTGAATAATAATGGAAGCATAACGTGAAAGCATAGTTATGCGGTGAATAAGAAATAGTTAAAGGGGTTATTGTGCGGTGATCAATAATGAAGGAATTATAATGTGATGACTTCAAATAATGGATTGTTATGCATGATTACTCTCTTTAAATTTGCTTTAAAATAGTTTTATTCTCATATTACTGATATATTACATTTATATCATGTCATATAACACATCAACTTTTACATAGCTTGGGGATATTATTAATCACTGTCAATAAATGTTACATCAGTTAAACTGAGATTACTTATGCGGTGATGATTTTATTTATGTGGTTAACCAAACACTTGATTATTTTATGTTGTAATTAATAATACAAATGTAATCAACTAAACAACCTTGTTTCTTATGATGCATCTCTTATTGCTGATAGATGGCAAGTGAGCATTGAAAATTTGGAGAAATCTGATGTAATATGAAACTTCTTAGATTTGGTGTTCAGTCAATATCTTTGTATGTAGTTACTAGTTTTCCAATATAAAAATATAGTGATCGGGTGAAAACTAGTGGGTGCTTGAGCACTCATTAGCCTCGATATACGATCACAATATTTGGACACTGGTTATTATCATTCACCAATCAACCAAGAAAAAAAGATTGTATAGTAGTAGTTGCGCGCTGCGTATGAATTCAGTGGCATGCTATTATAATATGGATGCAAGAAAAACTTCATTTAAAAGTGAAAATGTGCCCGCAGTTTGTCTAATTATATCTCCTGATTATAATCCAACTAGCTGCCCTTGTTCTGTCTCTCTCCACTTCCATCACGCCCCAATTGATTATCTGGAAGGCGAGGGCTAGACCAGCTTGGAATGCTTCGGGCAATACGTAACCGATGACAAGAATCTCCCGGGCTGGCATGATTCTCGTTGACGATTTCGTTCACATATTGCTGGAGGCATAACAGACCTTGTCTAGCCCTTGCCTGCCGGAAAATACATCGGGTAATATGCAAAGTGGAGGCACATAGACCAAGAGTTGGGTGGAAAAAATGTACTCAGAAAACGGTAAGGAATAGCTTTATTGAACTGATCCAGGTGATGAAGTTATTTTGCATCTACCACTTATATATTGGTGATGAACATTTTAATAACTCCCTTATCCTATGGCTCATCAATATTTCATGAGTACCCATGTCAAACATGTGATATGGGTATAAAAAAAGTGTACATTTTTTGGAAAAAAAATTAACAGCAAAGCGCATGCACTCTTCTTCAAGTCTATATACAAGGATAATTCACTATTTCACTTCAATGAAGGTTTACTTATAATGTGGAGTAAAAAATCGGATTAAATTGGGTCTGTATTTATTAGATTAAAATTAAAAAATGGGTCAAAATGGGGAGGCAAAAATTAATGGTACATCGGGAGATTGATTTTCCGAATTGTGACTATTGTGTATTTTTGTTAGTAGGGTAAAAACTTTGTGACCTTTTATCGATTTTACACGAACTACCTATAATTATCATGATTTTATATGAGTTACTTAATTGCCAAAACTGATCAGCCCCCTCTGCCCACTACCCTCTGATGTATGGACCTCTTAAACCAATGAAAAATTGTACGCACTTGCCACCTAGTGTTACACCAAACTATATCAACTTAACATGGATTAGCAATTTACAAGAGCAAGAATATATATAAATTAACCATGATTAAGTGAGACAAATCTATGTGCCCAATGAAAAATTATACGCACCTGCTACCTAGTGTTACACCAAACTATATCAACTTAACATGAATTAGCAATTTATAAGAGCAAGAATATATATAAATTAACCATGATTAACTGAGATAAATCTATGTGCAAACATATGCTATGCATCTATTGATTTGGTGTAAACATCACGTACAAGTGATTTTTACCCTGTTAATACTGTACCCAAGGAAAAAAAACATATAAATCTGTAGTATTACAGCACACAGAATCAAAGACAGCTCGAATTGGAAGATGGTACATATGAAATCGAATTTAGTTTGTTCCTACTTCTGTAAAGGAGCTTGTATCAAGAATACCAAACACACCCTAAAATTTTGTTTCACCAGCATCATTTCACATACAACTGGAAATTCAAAGTTTTCATCTCTGTTTTATCTTTAGCCTTGTGAGGAAATATTCAATGGCTGTGACCATAGCAAGGGGTCAAGTTTTTCATATCTAGAAATACTAGCTGATTAATAAGGATCTTGTCTAAGTGTTGAAAAGAAACATACTTCTTCAGTGAGGTAAACTATGTTTTTAACTCAACTGCAGAGATAAGGTAACATCTTTTGTTACCTGAAGTATTCCAACTGCTGCAAATTTGTCTAACATAGTCTTCGACTGTGTTGGGTGAAACTTTAAAGTTTATAGTAACAATTCGACATTCTGAAAGCAAAACAATACATATACTTGCTGGTCATTTCCCATTTCAATAGCTAATATGAAATTATCAAAGACAAACAGTTGGGGTAGAAATGGAGCAAGAGATTGATCAAACTTCAACTAATAAAAACTAGAAGGCAAAGAGGTCCGAAATTCTTTACAGAAGTAAAAGCTTGCTTTCGACAGTTATTTAAAGAATCATACTGTGATAGGCCTAAATCGTTCGTTTACAAGAAACTATAAGTTAACACTAACAATAACAAATGAAGGTTCAAGCTCAATTATCCTCCATAAGTCCATCAACTGACATTATTTTGTTGTATGGCTGTTAAAATAAACTAGTCGCAGCCTTTCAAAAAGAAGAATTGGGTGAAATGACTAATCGGCGATACTCTTTACAAAGTTAAAAAGTTAAGAGCACATACCTTAGACGTGAAGCATTCATCTCTAAAGGTGTAATTTACACCTTTAAGTTCCCCCGTCCGACAAAGGTCGTCAATGAATACCTTAACTTGCACAGCCTCACAAAGACGGAAAAATGTTGATTTCAAACAGTGCTAACAAAGTAAGCTGATCATTATCAAAGTGAAAAACATACATCTCGACTAATTTTTAGTCAATCAAATGGATAGCCGAAAACAAAGCCCCCCAGGGAAAGTTCAGAAACCTGCAGCAAAAAGAAAAGGAAAACAAGAATTACAAGAAAAGGGATGATCATCTAAATATGATGTATCCACCATGCATATTCAAGTAACTTAGAACTCAACTGAGTTCAGATTTTTTATATAGTACCGCGATAGTAAAATGTGAAGAAAAGAGAGAAACTGAATGGAAGAGAGCAGGATTTATAACAAATGGTCCTCTTTTGAAAAACAATTATTCGGAATTAGAATCTTTCACATGTAAATGTGCATGCTGACTGACTAATTGATTTGGGTCTTTGAATTAGGTACAAGTAGCAGAAGACAAGCAACAAAACTCTTTAGCTATCTAATGAACCACAATTATTTAGAAATCGTAAGTTAACTATATAATGAACCTTACCAGACTTTGTAAATCTTTGGCCATCAAGTCAATATTTGTTTTTGTTGGAAATTAGCCTTTGGCGGGGAGATGCGTCCACCCATCTTTGATGAATTAAACACTAGTGTTCCGTATGTTGGAGACCTTTTCTCTTTACACATGCATGATCTACGAAGTGAGTAGATGACCGTAGGGCCAAGAATCGTCTAATTTCGTTGAGAAATGAAAGAGATATTGGTCCACGAAGTAAGGTGTTTGAGACATAGAAATGTGGTGTGGGACAAATCTACCACATCGGTGGGAATAGGAAGAATTGCTCTCTATATAAGTCTCTAATTGGTAAAGGGTTTGGGACCCCAAGGGGTATCCCATGTGTTTAAAGGAGGGAAGACCTAGATGTGCTTGGGTTCAAGGCTAAGCCCACACGCGCGCCGCCGCCCGCCCGTCCCGTCCGGTTCAGGGTTCTGGAGACTTTTTCTGCCTACCGTTGGACTATTTTTTGGAGCATTAACCAGCCATTATTTGGCTGATTAATTCCTCCATTAACAGCCCATTACCATTATTTGGCTGATTAATTCCTCCATTAACAGCCCATTACTTGGGCAGTGAGCAGCCTCTTTCAATGGCCTTAATAACCATTACTTGGCTGTTTTAATGGCCTCCTTTAAGGGCCATTACAACCTTGTTTGTGGCTGTTGGACAGCCCCTCTTCTTGCTATATATTGAGCTTCATTTGGCTGAAAAACAGAAGCAAGAAACGACCAGAAAACTGAACGAAAAACAGGCAGAAAACTGAACGAAAAAAGGCAGAAAATAGTGAGAAAACTGTGACGAAAATCAGTGAGCAAACCCACACATATACACAAGATATACACTACAGAGACACATTATATACACAGAGACAAAAGAGACCGGGTTTAGGGTTTCGGGTGTCGGGTTCACGGGTTCACGGGCTCACGGGCTCACGGGCTCACGGGCTCACGGGCTGTGGGCTGTGGGCTGTGGGCTCACGGGCTTGGGCCTTTCTGATATTATCTTTTGGACCAGAGAACTCTGCCAGATGTACAGTTTGATCCATGAAGTTTCAGATGTACAGTTGGACCAGAATTCTTTCATATGTACAGTTTGGTCCCTGAAGTTTCAATATTTACAGTTTGGTCCCCAGAGTTTCTGGAGACTTTTTCTGCCTACCGTTGGACTGTTTTCTGGAGCATTAACCAGCCATTATTTGGCTGATTAATTCCTCCATTAACAGCCCATTACTTGGGCAGTGAGCAGCCTCTTTCAATGGCCTTAATAACCATTACTTGGCTGTTTTAATGGCCTCCTTTAAGGGCCATTACAGCCTTGTTTGTGGCTGTTGGACAGCCCCTCTTCTTGCTATATATTGAGCTTCATTTGGCTGAAAAACAGAAGCAAGAAACGACCAGAAAACTGAACGAAAAACAGGCAGAAAACTGAACGAAAACAAAGTAAAACAAAGTGAGAAAACTGTGATTTAAAATCAGTGAGCAAACCCACACATATACACAAGATATACACTACAGAGACACATTATATACACAGAGACAAAAGAGAAGAGTATTGAGAAACTCTTCCTTCCTATTCCATAGCTTCAGCAAGTCGAGTCATATTTGTTTTCTTCGCCAGGCTCAACCTATTGGCTTTGTAGTGTTGAGATTAAAGTGTTGTTTTATCTTGGGAGACTATTGCCCGCTAACGTAAAAGCATATATACGGGGCAATCTTGTCTTAAGGATAGAGGGCTATCCTCGACTCAACACACAACGTTGTAACCATCCAGATTTAGTTGTTTCTTGATTTCAGGTTATCAAGATTCAAGGCACAACAAACTTGCGGCAGTTCTCAACATTGGCTTTGCAAGGTGATCAAGATTCAAGACACAACATACATGTGACAGTTTTGAAGATTGACCATTTATTTATCCTTTCGAACATTTGTAACAGTTATTACTTCCCGTACTGCTCTATAAAGTACCATAGAAATACCAACAGTTTTCTTGCGGACGAGAACACTGCATATACCCAACATTAATGTCATTTCTTCTAACATAAAGATGTAATAAAACTGAACGTGGGCATAATTGTTTCAACATGATCACAGTTTTAGATGTTTCAGACAAGCTACATTACGCGAGAGGTGATGCAACTTTATTTGTTGTATCTGAAACAGCTAGACCAACATACTCATCGCCCACATCCAACCCAAGTAAACGGCTACTTGCAAGTGTATTTGACTTTAGTAATTCATGAAACAAGTTGGATGGCTTCATATACCTCATCTGCATAAGTACCAACCAATCAGTTAAGTTGTGAAACACTTACTTTAGATTCAAGAAATTTGTTTCCTGTTGATGCATCAAAACTACAACCAATTCAAGATTTTATTACACCTTTAATAGGGCATTTTTGTGAGCTCTTGAAGGATAACCTTATGAACTTATCTGTTTAGCCGCTCACAAACATGAGAGAATTCCAGGATATAAACACAGTGGTTTGGATTTTTACTAGTACCAATTTTCAATACATATCCAAAAATAACGATAATATTTATTGGAGCACATTGCACAAATATAAACACCACCACTACCATTATCCTTGACGAGTTTTTTGGTTTTAAATCTATAGCAAAGCAAACTATTATAGGTCTAAACATAGAGAAGTTGTCGTTTTTGGTAAAGTTCAAATTTACATCCATTTAGATGGTCTAAAGTGTGAAATTCATCGTACCTTACCAGATGTCAATAGTCAATACATGTTCAACTACCAGCGAAGAAGACTCCTATAAGTAAGTAGCATTTAGTTAGGGCTTTGTGATATATTTTTTGCCGAAGATGCCCTCGATTGGTGATCGTTCAACGGACTACTTTTTTCAATGTCTGTCACATGAAGAAGCTTAGCAAGCCTCGCAAGAAGTACATGCTATTTTGAGATTTTCTCCACTGATCACTTTACATGCTTTCATAGTTTAGTTTTTATCTTTAGTAGTTTTAACTTAAAACCCAATCTTGGAAAGTGCTTGCCTTAGCTTAATTGGTGATAAATCCTCACTAGCTTGATTGCCCTATTGTTCTCGGTGGGATTTGACCCCCAACTTATAGTTGGGTAAATTATATTGCATACGGCCATATCATATCTCTTTTAGAGGTGTGTTTTGGATGTCACCAATTTTCGTGCCGTTCTCGGGGATAACGACCCATTCTTTAGTAGTTTGTTTTGTGTTAACTTCTTATCATGGCATCTTGGACTGAAAATTGGTCGAGTGGTGGTTATTCTTAACTTGGTGACCCTTGTCATTATTGTGTAGGACCTCACTTTTGGCAAAAATTGTCAAAATGTCCCCGGTAATGCCGCCAAAATTGATGATGTCCACAACACACTAAAACAAACCTTTATTCAATTTGAAATAAAATTCAAACTCACCTTCAACCTAAATCAGTGGCAATAAATTATTTATAGTGTAATTCTGATACAGGTTTGAATTTGTGAAGCTAAAACTAATCTAAGCTAAAGCTATACTAAGAGAGATAAAAGATAGTTTTTCATTGATTGCCTTCAAATGAGTACAAAACAAGGTATTTATACATTTCAAAGCAAGAACCCTATTCCTATGAAAATGAAAATATTATCCTCTACTAAACTAAATTAGGGTGCCAACGAAACAGAAGAGAAAATTAGGATTAAACTGTAAAATATAGAACGTCGATAAAATGCATACAACATCAGATCTCCCTCCTTAAAACCACCCTTGTCCTCAAGGGTGTTAATTCCACCGGGATCAAATGAAAATTGTGAAGAGCCTCCAAATACAATAGTTTGTCTTTGAACCAAGGTTGCAATACACAAGCAGTGCCATTTTCCAGTTGGATCTTGTCCCCTTCTTGCTGCAATATATTTCTTAATGAGATAATATTCTTCCCAGCTTACAACAGTTGCATATACATATGAAGGAATAACATTGCTTCCAGAATCCATTGAAACAAGCTGACCCAAACTTTCAGTTGCAATCCTTCCTAGTTCAATCCCTTGCTTTGTTCTTATAGAGTCAAATGTAACCATGCTAAATTTAGCAACTCCAACTGTAGTGCAAACTGTGAGGACCCAAACAAGTATCACACAATTAGGTAACCTCTCTTGACCTTCACATATCATCCCTTTAAGCAAAATTTAACACCATTTCTGCCTCCTTTTGGCGAGCATGTCTCCAAGTTAGTGCTTCCCAAAACATCAGACTCATCAGAAGCTTTTTATAAAGTATGCTCTGACAATCTTCTATGCTCCCACCCTTTCCGTAATTATCAAGGTGTGCACTCTCAACAATTTTATCCTTAAAACAAGTCTTTAGTTCAATGTAGTAAATAGACCTCTCCACCTTAAGCACTGCCAACCTTCTATAAGCACTAAATATATTAGAAACAGGGAAGGAAGTAGGCTCAGTATTTCTCTTGTTCAACAAATTCCAAGCACTTATATAATTTTCGGGATTCACTTTGACATCTTCATCTTCAGAGTTACTTGCATAAATCCCATATACAATTTGTTTCATGTCGCAACCTATAAAGGAATGCAAAACAATTTTAATATCGAGAGGTAAGGATCTGAAAAAACCTGTGTACTTCCCAACCATGCTTTCTCGGACTTGCTTGTGTAGCCTCGCGCAAGGTTCAGCATGACCTGTCCATTCTCCCAAGGCACACATTTCATTATAAACACATAAAACATTTTCACATTGACCCGTTTATTAACAGCAGCTTCGAATTCATTGTAGTGCTTCTGGCAACCAAGATAAGCTTGAAGAACAGTGAGTACAAGCATGAATTCTTTCTTTAGCTCTTCAAAGGACACAGAGACAACATATGCCATAATTCCCTCTATTCTAGTTCTACTGAGCATTGTGAAAACTGTAGAACATTCCTCACGTTGACCACCTTCTGCAACATGTAATCCCCTAGCAATAAAGACGTGCTCAAAGAGATTCCTTGCCTTTGAAATTCCACCCGATGAACGTGCATAGATTGTTTGGTCTTGCACATGAATAGACATAAAGTTTGCAAACCACTTCCCAATCAAGCCACCCTTGTCCTCAAGGGTAATTTGTAGGAATGAAGAAATAACCACACCTGGATTGAATGGGACCTCAAAGAATTCCTCAATTATAAGAATTTTAATGGTAACATTACAACAAAGACCATCAGCTCCCCAAATCGTTTTGTCAAGGTCAAGAGCAATACCCTCCTTTTTTATTTCTTTAAATACAACAGCTCCCTAATATCCTCTGCCTCCAACATTATCATTTTCTCAACTTGAGATTTTAGATTAGTTTTCTTGTTCCCTTCAAGGCACATGTGATTCTCGAGAGTTGAACAACATTTCTTTTTCAACTGATTGGCACAATCTAGCAAGCTACTGTTAGCTTTCCTTCTGAGTGCATAAGCTATTAAACTACTAGGTAAAAGTAGTTGCTCTTCCCTTACTAACTTAACAAGAGAATATACCTTTCTAAACCTTATGATTGAGTCTGCTACTCTGCCAGTAATACCATTAGTTGCATAAGTGTTTTGAGCTTGCAGATATTCAAGTGATGCTGATAAAGGGACATGCTCGTTGACATCAGTATTGCGGCTATAAGCATTATCGACACTCTCACTCTGCCAATCAAGGTCATCACTTTTAGGTGGACGCGCCACTAGATCCAACTGAGCCTCAAGGACAGGACACTCCACCCCTTTCAAGAGTTCGATTTCTTTCGAGCTTCCCTCCTCCAATGGAACTTCTGGTATACCAACAACCTTCGTTGTTGGTTCAATGTCTGCCATTCTCGTCATCTCCAATTGGTCAGTGTCTATTAGATTTTCAGAGACAGGCTAATTTGTCAAAAGAGTCATTTACCTTTATAGTTGGCATTTCATCAAACACTTGTTGCACATGAGTTTCAAAATTTATTTTGCTATACACAGGAAGAGGCGAAGTCTGCAGAGACTACTCAATCTCATTCTTGTCGACTTTGTTATCCTCTATTCCCACCGCCTCAATCACCAACTCCAAATTCGTGGGACTATTATCTTTGTTGCACACAACAGTGTCGTCACAATTAAGAGTTTCAGAAACGCAAACCTTGTGAAACAGAATTAGTTGTGAATCTGGAAGTAGGAGGAGAGGATGTCACCTGGCAATCATAATAGAAGGTACTGGTGCAACTAGAATTTTCAGACCCACTCGGTAAATCAAAATCGTCATCGAATGGCGGGTTATCCATTATTTCTGATTGCTGTCCAGAAGTGGAAATCACCATTTCTTTCAATGGCTTGGCTACATCTAATATATTCCCCTTCGACGTAACTTTTGGAATTCCAAGTCACGACCCAACAACAGTTAATTGTTCAACATGCGCCAATATTGTCTCCTTTGATAAGAATTCTTCAACTGCAACATTACTGAAATTATCTGCAACAAAAGCAACCATTTTTAAGTCAGTAGTTCGCTCAATCAAATGTGCCTTATTCTCACTGTCGTTGCTACTATTGAGACCAACTGTAACCTCCTCTTGAGTTGGCATTTTATCAAGCATCTCATGTGCATATTCTGGAATACCTCTTTTGCTATACACACCAAGGGCTGAATGTGACGTGAGCACTTCGGTTTTTCTCTTTTCTTCTCTGTTCCTCCCTGTTGCGTTTCAATCGGAGGTGAGAGAACTGGCCCTGCATATGAATCTCTCCACTGCTTTCCATTCCCTTCGGATGAGTAGGAAGAGAAATTAGATGGATCAACACCGACTGTAAAACCTTCAACGTAGATGGAGTTACTATCTGCCCATTGATTGCAATGTCGTTGATACTGTGAATCTGCAGGAGCGATGGTGGAGCTGTAAACAACATTAGAATAGGGATTGTAATATGTATGGATGTGGACTGTAGTCATCAAGATGCCTCACACTGGTATAGCTGTCATAAGAGCTTGTATAACCTTCAGTCGACCAGACATTGGAAAAGGCAGACGGTTGATATGCATATCCCGTATTACTATTACGGTAAGGATTTCCCCCATAAGCACCGAATGGCAAAACATTAGAGCTTGGAGGGCCACCATACCAAGAAGATCGATATTGGTTGGCAAAGCCAGCCTGATTGGAAGTAAAATTAGAGGCATAAAGAGGGTTTTGAAATGCCATTAATGGATACCCACAGAGTGTGGATGATTGCTCTGATACCACTGATACAAGTTTGAATTTGTGAAGCTAAAACTAATCTAAGAGAGATAAAAGATAGTTTTTCATTGATTGCCTTCAAATGAGTACAAAACAAGGTATTTATACATTTCAAAGCAAGAACCCTATTCCTATGAAAATGACAATATTATCCTCTACTAAACTAAATTAGGGTGCCAACGAAATAGAAGAGAAAATTAGGATTAAATTAAACTGTAAAA
This sequence comes from Anisodus acutangulus, assembly GCA_029783415.1. Lineage (NCBI taxonomy): Eukaryota > Viridiplantae > Streptophyta > Magnoliopsida > Solanales > Solanaceae > Anisodus > Anisodus acutangulus. The sequence continues at coordinate 46,214,503 of CM056490.1, forward strand.
TATAGAACTTCGATAAAAATGCATATCGTATCAAATTCAGGCTCAAACAGTTGAGATCCTTCATTGCATTAGTCTTGTTAGTTCGACCAAAGAGAAGATTCTATGCATTATGTATTTTCATCATCATCCGATCTCCAATATCATGCCACAATTAACACTGTAAACTAACAACTATACCATATTTACAGTGAAGAAAAATGTAGCATGGTGACAGAATTCATTGAGAGAAATCGACAAACACATTCTAGGCCATGTTTGAGCAAAGGGGTTCCAATTCTTCTCCCATATTTGGGTTTTAGCTTCAGTAAATGACACAAATTACCATCCCCCAACACGAAAGCTTCGCAAACATCATGCGGCAAAGAACTCGCTATTTGAGATTTCACAGCATGTTCAAACATCTCTTAATTTGCTCCGTTACTCAGACTTCACCAACTAACTATTTTTCCTCTCAGACAATTTGTCGAACAGGTTACATGCAACTTTAACCAAAATCTTTCTTACACTTAGAACTTGAAATACCCTCCCAATTTACTAGAAATTATAGTTTAATCAATCATAGCTTAATCTCAATCAACCAACAATACCAGAATTGCACAATTTGTGCTCTAAACTCCACGTAACTTACCTGCGCGCTCAATATCCAAGTCTGCTTTAATTCCAAACTTATGCAATTTGGTAGATTCATCAAAATTAATAAAACGAACTTATCCAAAAATTAAAATTATACTTGGGTTCCTCTCACGAAGCACATATATAACGTTTCAAAAAAAAAAATTTGCCTCCACTTTAAGGTTATGAATTGGCTTCCGAAATTTGATTCAAGTTAACGGCTATGCTCTCGAAGTGGTGGTAATTATATAAAATAATTCTATTTAGGAAAAAATACAATGTATAGTTGCTCACCAAAATAATAATCTGACAAATGTAAATTTTTGTATATTAAAATTAATGTACTAAAAATATTATATTTTATGCATAATAGTAATGTATATTTTTTTGTATATTTGTAATCTTGAAAACTATAAAGACAATGATGCTATGGTTACAAATTAAGGTCATTAGCTTAAGGACAACTCACGTTATGAGGTTGCTTAGCTATTAATTAATTTCAGAATGATCTGTTCTGAATTCAGATACGGCCCACTCATCTGCTGCTAGGTTCGAAAATGGCGTCGGGCGAGAGCATCGCTATGCTCCTTAATGAATTGGATGGTCCTTCAACTTTCGTGTGATTCCGACAGCCGACATAAACCTCATGAGACCGACATTTTATCGAACTAGAAAATGCTATAAGAAAACATTAGCCCTAATAAATTTCATAAATATTTCATATTGTATCAAATAAACATGATCAGCTTTCTCTATAACAGGTTTGTTTATCCAAATTTGTTTACCTGTTATAGTGATTGATGTATACACCTGCAAAGTGGAGGATATAGAGCACATGAAGTCGTGAACTTAATAGTTTTTGCGTAAAATTCGCATTTCAATTAAGAAGTTTATTAAATATTTATATATATGACTGTGAACTCAATTATTATAATATATTAATTTAAGATTATCATAGAAATTCATAAACTTCAAATTTTATACTTGTTGTACCCCTATAATAATAGACGACTCGGTAACAGATCGCTTCTTCCAAAGCGCGCCCCATTCAAATAAATCATATTTGATTGTTAGAAAAGATACTTGTCTTATTTTCAGAAACTTCACCTTCCGATTCCATATGACATGAATGATAATGAAAAATTAAAGAATTGGCGAACGAAATCTAAGGTGAAATGTGTGGAAAAATAATACTCCCTCCGTCTCATATTACATGGTCAATTTTTCTTTTACTCGTCTCTTCAAAAAATTATAAATAAGAATATTTTTACTATATTATCTTTATCTCTACAATTAATTACACTCTAATCAATATTAATTATTTTTAAAAAATAATTAATATTAAGAACAAAGTAGAAAAAAATCAATTAATTTTATCTTATTTTTAAAAAGTGATCAAGTAATTTGAAACGAATATTTTTAATAATATAACCAAATAATATAGGACGGAGGGAGTAGGATACAAATAGTTTGTATCTTTAAGAAATACAAAACGGTCCAAGCCCAAATAAAAAAGGGGAAAGTACATGGTGTGGCAGAAAATGAACTTGTCCTATTTGCTGAGTATATGTTTTTTCTCTTTTGTTAGTTAATTTTTTATTTTTTCCAGTTGAACTTTTCTATTTTGGTCTGAGAGAATTATGGGGTTAGGATCGGTGATGGATGGTGGGTAAATGGAGGATAGGGGTTCCAGTTTGGAGGGATCTACGAATATTGAACTGTGTTTCTTCAAAAATTATCTCCAAAACATGTATAATTATTATTTCTTCAAAACTTATCCCCAAAGCATATATAATATGTGTATAATTAGTGAATATATGTTGACTATATAATTTTTATTATACATAAATTACACAACATTGATACATTTTCTATACATATACTGTAGGATACATATTCTATACAACAATGATACAGTTTATATACAATAATGATATCATTTTTAAATGTATGATACATTTTCTATATATATACAGTAGTGACACATATATACAATAATGATACAGTTTATATAATATGTGTGTATCATTAGCGTGTACACATTATACAATGATTATACATTGATTGTATATTTATTAAACATTATTATACACAAATTATACAACAATGATACATTTCCCCTACATATACTATAGGGATACATATTATAAACATCAATGATATAGTTTCTATACATATACAATATTGATATATATTCTATACAATAATGATATATTTTTCTACACACATACTATAGGAGTACATATTCTATACATCAATGATATAATTTCTATACACATATTGTAGGGATATCTATACATATACAATATTGATATAATTTCTATACACATACTGTAAGGATACATATTCTATACATCAATGATATATTTTTTATACATATACAATAGTAATACATATTATATACTACGACGGTACAATTTTTATACATATGTCGGAAAAAAATATAGAGGAATGTGTGGTAAGATGATGTAAGGGTTGCAAGAAGAGAGATTATGATTTTGGTTTTTGGAGGTTTGAGTTGTACAAAAAGAATATTATTGATAAACTATTACGTTATCAGAGAAAGTTCAAATTTTCTAAATATTTAGTTTATTAACACTTTTACCACGCCTCTATTTAATATATAGTAAAAAATTACTAAAGAAATGAATAAATAGAGCTTAAGCTTAATTTTAATAATTTTTAATATTATATTTAACAAATTATAAAAATAATTACAAAAAAGTTGAATTATATTTTAGATACATATAACTTTTGTTTTCATTTGCAAAAGAGAAAAGTTATAAAAATATATTTTCTATTAATTTAAATTTTAATAAATAAACGTGTGACTTTCGTATCTTTCTTATATTATTTCTTGTTGTAATCTAATTATATAATTATTTTATTAATTAATTTTTTTTTATAAAAGAAAGAGAAAGACAAAAATAAAATGAAAAAGATAAACTAAACATAAAATAAAATTAAAATTAAGAGAAATAATAAAAAACAGATTTTTTTAAAAAATGTTGATGAAAAATCAAAAAGTAAAAAAGGAAATATGGCTAATTGTGTACATAACATTTTACTTTCAAGTACTAAGTATTAGTTTCCTTATCTATAGAGAGGGAGCAACAATGGCGGGACTCAAGCTATCTCTCTTTCCCAATTCCTCAACAAAGCCATTCCTCATCTCTACATCCCACCGCTTCCCAAGTAAGCAACAATGTGCATAATTATTTAGTAACTGCAACAATGTGCATAATTAAACTCAAAGCTTTTTTGTCAGAGATATTTGCGTTTTCAAGCAATGATATTAAACTGGGCAGCAACATTGAAGTGGATGGATCTCCTTGCAAGGTTATAGGTGATTACTGCGCATTTCTCAATGATACCCATGTTCACATTAGACTCCCTCCCTCTCAAATTATCTGTTATATGCTCCTTAATTAAGAGGTTTTTTTTACTATGTTACCCTTAACATATAATCTCTATTTATGTGCATAATTGAGTTGTTTTGTTTGTAGTCTTCAAGATAAATTACTAAATTACTGCTAAGAGTAAAATGAAAAAATAATTAGTTTTGTCTTGAATTTCTAAAATAATAAATAATTTGAGACAAAGTGAGCACAAAAAATTTTCCTGTCTGAATATTATGGAGTTCTTCTCATAGTACACTGTTGGTAATTACTAGGTTTTAGCTTTTTATTGCTTGATTATGCTAACCAAGTAGTATCTGTTATTTCACAAGTAAAAAAGAAGGGATTGTGAACCAGCTCAAGTAATTTGTCTAAGTAGTTTGTGAAATTTCGGGCTTTAGACAGTCAAGTAATTAGTCTCAAAGAAAAAGTCCCATACGTTTTACAATTCTGGAAGTTACTATTTTTAACGTTTGAAATTTTATAGCCATGTGTAATTGGCAACCATAGTTTATCCTACCGACCTCGAATAACAGGATAATTACTGCTGAAAATACACAAACTAGAGCAAGACTAGAGGATTCCCGAGTGAAGTGTAAAGGTTTCATGATTACAATGAATGGATTATGCTAAAATTTGCTTAGGTCTACTCAGACTCTAGAGTATGCGAGCTGTTATAAACTGTTTGTTTTTCTGTTCAGATTTCTATATAGGTTACCAAGACATTTTTTTTGGGACTCTGATAAAATCAAACTTTTGTATCCATGTACAATTGACTGTGTAAGAAGAATTCAAAAATAGTTGATTTTTTTAATATGAATATGTATGGAATAGTTTAGTATTGAGTACACCTAAAATTTGGTTGACTCTTTTACTTTTTGATAATACTTATTGTTTGGGTGTGTCTAGAGTTTCTTCATGTAAAGCCTGGGAAAGGGGCTGCATTTGTGAGGACCACATTGCGCAATTATGTAACAGGGAACTCCGTTGAGAAAACTTTCCGAGCTGGAAGTAAGGTAATATCTTGGAACCACCTCTTCTTCTATGCTTATGCTCTTACTTTGTCTGTTTATCCGCTCGCAGTGGATTCTATTGCCAAGGTCACACCACAATGCCACATTCATGTCATCTATGAGCCATTCTTTTTGAATCAACCAATTGAAGTTTTCAAGTACCTTCGGACAAACTGAGGAACTACTAATAGGCCATATATTTCAACCATTTGTTATTGTTCATACAAGAAATGAAAAATAGTTGTTGGAGACCTTTCGAATCTGGTCCAAAATGCACTTTAGTTTGAATCTTCTTTTGAATGTGAAGTCGCTAGTGGAAAATATCCAGAAAACCTTCTCTGAGCTTTAGTGATGCAACAGATTAACTGCCATCCTATGGCTTACCTTAACTCACTCCGGCCTCCCCACAAATTGCTCCATCCAGTTATCATCAGCAACTGTTTGTATTAACTCTTCTGAGCATTTCTTAAGAAAACTGTCAAACTTTAATTTTTTCCCTTTTATTATCATAGTATTCACGTCTGAAATTATAAAAGTAACTTTTAATCCAAGTCAAGATGAAAGGGTTTCCAGCCACTGTGGATAAGGTCTCCAGATTTGCTTTCTTTGATGTTCTTATTTAGTTGAGTATCTTTTGAAAGTTGGTGGTGAAGAGTTGGTGAATTAGATGTCAAACTACAAGTCATGGTATTTATTTCTATGATCAAATTTTCTTGGTTAGATAACGTACCAGAGAGAGAAAATGTTCGAGAAGATTCTGTGTACAATAGCTAGCAGTTGATGGATTTTGGAATTGATGAAAGTTTCATGTTGACGGGCACTGCTGATGGTACTGGTGTCTGAGCAATCTGCAAAAATGCTCTGTTGAGATTACTGTGATTGTGAATATTTGCTTTAAGGCTTTTACTTCTGGTGTATATAAGCAAAAGTAAAGGGGTATCTGGCCTTTTCTGGAAGGTGAGCAAATATCATACTCATCATGTAGTCTCTAGTCCGAGCAAGTAGCTCATTCAGTTTGGAGATGGATTAGTTATTTTGAGGAGAAAAGATAATGCACGTTATGAATTGACTAAAGAAATATATTAAATATCCCCTGCTTTAGTTGTCAAGGGGTATCTGATGATATAGAAAGAAAGAAGTGAATCACAAGAGACGTACGATCGGGCTATGCAAAATTACAGAATGGTACTAAAGCAAGATATATATCATGATTCATGAGAAGTTATTAGTTTGCTTTTCCCCTACAAGGTGGAAATCAGCTTATGACATAAAGGAAAGTGTCATTTACCTTTTCTCAATTTGGGGATTACTACAAAATCTAGGACTGAGAACGAAAGATATAAAGCAAGGATGTATAACCTCAAAACTTCATTCATACAATCCAAATAATTGATATAATTACATTGTGTATACGACCTAATACTCTTATCTCTTTTTTGTAGACTGACAAAATGGTAGTGTTAAATCATGAATTATACAATCATACTAGAGTAAAGAAAGGCAGGAGTTTCATAACTTTGTGGCAAGCTCCTTAATAGGAAGGCCATCACTATTCTTGTTGTTTGACTTTCACCAGGCAATAGAAAATCTGTAGAAGGCAGTGTGGAAGTTCCTTTCCTTCCTGTTTTAGAACATAAAATACATTTTAATCTACTGAAAGACTGTCAGATATGTTACATCGATAATGGACCTGCAACTTTGACGCCAGTTCTTTTTCCAAACCAAATTGACACTGCTTATGTGATTTTAAATTCAGTTGACATTCAAATATCTCTGCAGATAGAAGAGGCAAATATCTACAAGGAGACAAAGCAATTCACTTACAAGGATGCTGCCCAGTATGTCTTCATGGATCTGGTAAAGTACAGTAACTTTTAATAGAGTGGTCCAATGTGCTAGTTTTGTTCTTGCAGCTTCACTGGCATGCAGCTTATGCAGGCTACTTTTATAAAGTTCCCAAATCCCAATCCGTAAATGTGACCCTCCACCATCTTTCTCTCTCCCTCCCTCCCTCCCTCCAAAAAGAAAATAAAAAATTTCAAAAAAAAAAGAAAAGAAAATGCACAAGCATAAACCTGGCCTCTTGTCAATGGGATTGGTTAGTTGAAGGATTATGCCTAACTCTAGCAGAAATTCTCTTTTTCCTACTATTACCCTTTAAAATGCAAGATGCTACGTTTATCTTTATTAATATTTTGCCCGTATAGTATTATGGAGATGCCCTGTAGTTTGATTTCTGCTGCTATGTGTTCCCTAGTGTACTTTGTTTATATTATTTATCTGCGTTAGCTACTGCTTCCTTTTGTCAGAATGCGCTACCATGGCGTATTCGATTTTGTTATCAGCATGTTCATACAACTTTAATTTTTTGTCTCTGACCGTTTCTCTTGCTTTGTAATGCTTGCTTGATTGTGATTATGCTTTGTCTTGAGCGGAGGTCTCCGGAAAACAACCGCTCTACCTACCAAAGTAGATGTAAGGTCTTTGTACACTCTACCCTCCCCAAACCCCACATTGTGGATTTCACTGGGTATGTTGTTGTTGTTGTTGTATAGTATTATGGAGATTGTCTTTCATCTTACCATTTGGCATATAAAAATAGACCCCAATTCGAGGAGCTTTAGCACGTATAAGAGTGTGCATCAAGGACCGTTTAATTTATTTGGTTTTGGTGAAGTTCTAAATATCTGATCTATAGTTGCACCTCATAAGCAGGGGCTAATTTGTGTACTAATTTTTGGGCACGTGAACCATGGTCTCTTCGTAGAACTACGCATTTTATGTATATATTTTCTAAAATTGGTATAATATTATCTGTTGGAACCCATGCACTGGGTTGAAGGTTGAGTTATTTACTTAGAGGACTAAGGATCAATTCCACTTAATACATTCTCTCCTTCTCTTTTTTAGTGGTGAACCCATGTTCTAGAAATCCTAGATTCGCCTCTGCTCACAAGTCTCCTAAGTTGTGGTCTTTTCCCTTTCTTATCCCAATTTAGCTATGCTAGTCTGACAGGTTAAAGTGGTTTATTCAGATATTTGAGAATAGAAGTGTAGCTGTGCATTTCTCAGAATTTAGAGTTTTACATCTTTTGTATGTTTGGTCTAATCTGAAACAGGAAAATGATGTAAATATTTTTGTTAACTTCGTCATCTCCCTACTGCTTAAAGGGATCTGAAAGTCCTTTTTTCTACCTTGTTGGTGCATATGAATGAAATACCTATAAAAATACAAAGGAAAAAGTTGAATGTGGCTTACTAATGCCTTAACTGGTTACATTACTTGTGTGGATCAATTTCCCTCCAATCCTCCTTAGTCCATACCCACTTTTAGGAAGGATGATTTAGAATTTGGCTGTCTTCTGTTCCCCCTTATATATATACTGTAGTAACTTTGGGGCAATTTCTGTTGCAGACCAGTTATGAAGAATATCGTCTAAATGAAAAAGATGTTGGAGATAAAGCGAAGTTTCTAAAAGAGGGCATGGACTGCACTTTGCTTTTCTGGAACGGGAAGGTATTTTCCAGTGCTGAACTTATTTTAAGTGTTTGCAGTTCTGATTTTCTCCTATATTAGCTTCAATTGATAAACTCAGTATCTCACATTGATCCTATAGCTTGTCTTGTCGAAGCAGATTCTTTCATATACCTTTTTAATGGTAAATGAGTATAATAAGGTTAATATTTCCGTAGGTGATCGACTTTGAATTGCCAATAACAGTAAAGTTGACAGTGGTGGACGTTGATCCAGGTGTCAGAGGTGACACTGCCCAAGGTAATCATTTATTCTCTTCTACCTTAAACAATTGAACTGGGAGTCCTAGAAGTGGATTTTAGAAAAATAAACATTTCATGCCTTCGAACTTTAACAGAAGAGTATAGCAATAATGCTCTATAATCTTGTGAAAGTGGATTTTTTTTTTGGGATATATTCTCAACTGCCTATCTTGGTCCCCCAAAGACGGGGCAAATTTCATACATGGTTACATAATTATCACTTTTTTCCACTAAAGTCACTTGACTATGTTTTCTAACACAAAAGTCACATAACTATCGCTTTTTTCACCAAAGTCACTTAACTATGTTTTTTGAAAGAGAATAATCTCTTGCTTATTTCATTAATGTAAATGGTTTATATACATGATATAAAATAGTAATTCTATGCTATAATTACGGAAATTAAATATTCACCTAACTAATATAAAATATTGCTACAATAATTACAGATATATAAAATCACTAATTATATCAAAAGGATATATTTGCATATATTCTATCACACCCCCGCAGTCGTAGCGGACGGTCTTTGGACGTTGAGACTGTCCCTAAAATCTTCAAATAGAACTAAGGGAAGACCCTTAGTAAATATGTCAGCAATTTGATACCGTGAAAGGACATGTAAGGCATGTACTTGTCCACGATCTACCTTTTCGCGAACAAAGTGAATATCCATCTTGATATGTTTAGTGCGCTGATGTTGGACAGGATTCCCAGAGAGATATTTGCACTAACATTATCGCAGTAGACCAAGGTAGCTTTCCGAATAGGAAAATGAAGCTCTAAGAGGAGGTTACGCAACCAACAGGACTTAGACACCACATTGGCTACCCCTCGATATTCGGCCAAATATGAAGAGGAAAGTGAGATTGTTGTCCGATCTTTATCGTCAAATCCCCAAATGTGCATATCCGCGCTGGAACGCGACAAAGTAGTCTGGCGTTTAGCCAACCAAGAGACCAACTTATCACCAAGAAACATACAATAACCAGATGTCGAACGTCTGGTATCTGGACATCCACCCCAATCAGCATTTGTATAAGACATGAGAGTAGATACCGATGATGGATATAAGTGTAAACCATAATCAAGAGTGCCCTGAATGCAACGCACAATGCGTTTGAGAGCGTGCATGTGTTCTTCTCTCGGATCATGCATAAATAAACACACATGTTGCACCGCATAAGTAATATCGGGCCTCATAAATGTAAGATACTGAAGAGCCCCTCGCAAGACTACGATAGTGGGAGGGATCCTCGTAAGGTGTGCTAGAAGTAGCACTCAGCTTCTGTTTAGTGTCAACCGGAGTAGGAGATGACTTACAGGATGACATGCCAGCATGTTCAATAATCTCTGGTGCATACTTCCTCTGGGATAGAAATAGGCCACTTGCATGACGAGTTATAGCTATACCCAAAAAATAACTCAAAGGTCCCAAATCTTCCGTAGCAAATTCGGAGCTGAGAAGAGATATGATAGACTTGCGCAGTTTATCAGAGAAAGCAGTCAATATAATATCATCCACATATAACATAATGTATGCCTGAGAAGTACCGCGACGGTAGATGAACAGAGAATGATCAAACCTGCTGTGAGAAAATCCAAGAGTAGACACATAATCTGCAAATCTTTTATACCAGGCCCGAGGAGCCTGTTTAAGCCCATATAAGGACTTCTTCAGCAAGCACACATGATTAGGATGACCGGGGTCTCTGAAACCCAAGGGATGATGCATGTATATAGTTTTCTTGATTTCGTCGTGTAAGAACACATTTTTCACGTCCAACTGATGAATGGGTCATGCTTTTAAGAGCTAGACTGAGAACATTGCGAATAGTTGCCGATTTGACCACCGGATTAAATGTCTCTCCACAATACACGTCAACCTGTTGAGTTTTGCCATCACCTACAAGACGGGCCTTATGCTTCTCAAAACAACCATCAAATTTTCCTTATGAGTAAAAATTCATATAGAACGAATCACATTGACACTAGGCGTACGGGGCACTAACTCCCCCATCTTATTTTTAATAAGAGCATTATATTCATCATTCATGGCCATTTTCCAATTCGTGTCACGAAGGGCAGACACGGGGTTACGTGGTAGAGAGGATTTAGTGTCATTAGAGTTGAGATTAAAATGTCGTTTTGGTCTAAAAGTATCCCGTTGGCTACGAGTAACGGGCCTTTGTTCCGGAATAAAAGTGGGCTGGATAGGAGTTGAGAGGACCTGGGCTAGGTGACGACTGGACTGGGTTGGGCCAGCAGGCAGTGGGCCTAAGGTAGAAATGACGGGTTGGTGGAAATTGGGCCAGCAGGCAGTAGGCTTGCTGGTCGATTTTGAGGATGGGGGGTGTCTGGGCCAGCAGGCAGTGGGCCTGCCGGTGTCTGCTGGTCCGGAAGCCTAAGTGTGGGCTGGACCAAATGGTGGACCACATACTGTGAGAGCCCATCATCCAAAAAATTATAAGAATTGGACACATAATTATGCAACTTAGCAAAATGGAAATTGGGTTTCATAAAAAATGACATGACAACTAATTATGATTTTATTAGAGGATAAATCATAACATTTGTAACCACGATGATTAGACGGGTAATCCAAAAACACACAAACAGTAGAGCGGGCTTGAAGTTTGTTTATTGTAGTGGAGGGGAAGAGAGGATAACATAAACACCCAAACACTCTAAGATGAGAATACGAAAGATCTTTGTGATAAAGAATTTTGAGTGGAGATTGATATGCTAATCCTTTGCTAGGGAGTATGTTAAGAAGGTAAGTAATCATTTGTAATGCATGATGCCAAAATGAAGGTGATAATGAAGCATGGACTAGCAATGTCCGAACGATACTATTAATGGTGCGGATTTTTCTCTCGGCTCTCCCATTTTGTGATGACGTATGTGGACAAGAAAACCAAAAAGATATACCATTAACCTTACAAAATTTTCTAAATGGCACATTATCATATTCTCTTCCATTATCACATTGAATGTTCTTAATTTCCCGTTCAAATTGAGTACGGATGAATGCCCTAAATGATATGAATATGGAATAAACTTGAGATTTTTTAGATAACGGAAATGTCCATAAAAAATTAGAATAATCATAAAAATATAACACATAATAACGGTGGCCCAAAGCGCTCAAAACGGGAGATATCCAAAGATCACTATGAATAATATCAAATGGCAACAAAGTACTAGAATTTGAGGCAACAAACGACAATTTAACATGTTTCGCAAGCGGACAAGAAGGACAAACATTAGTACTATGAGCACTATTACATTCAATAAATTTATTGTTTTTAAGGAAGAAAAAAACAGACGCTCCCGGATGACTCTAACGCGCATGCCATAAGGAAGGTGCTAAAGCGGCAAACGTTGACGGTGTGGTTTGTTTAGTGGTAGTGATGGAATAGAGCTCGCCCCGACTATTACATCTCATTAGAGGTATCCCCGTCCAGAATCCTTCACAGAAAATCCAAAAAGGTCAAAGTCAACAGAAATCGAGTTATCAATTGTAAATTTCGGAACAGACACCAAATTTTTAATTGTGGAGCATGGACATTTTTCAAGGCTAAAGGTGGGTTCGGGAGAGACAAATTTATGTGACCATAACTACGAATTGGAATTGAATTACCATTACCAACAATTATGCCACGATTTTTGCTCAAATTGAAATAAGATGAGAGATTACCTGGCGCAGATGTCATATGAGAAGTAACACTAGTGTCCATGTACCAATTTGCATCCGGAGGATTTAGCCTAAGTGTATTCATTGCCGCCTCGATATCCGTGGGTGTCGGAGTCCGGATGGGCCTGCATCAGCAAAAGCCTGTTGTGGCCGAGGCCCAAGCAGGCCAGGTTGCTGCCAGGCCGTGTAATTGCGAGGCCCGGGCCCATTCTGGGCTTGCTGTTGTTGCCGTCCACTGGGCCTGGCCTAGTTTTGAGATGAATACGGGCAGGGCGGCATGGGCCACTTCCCACTGGCCCAAGGCAAGCCCCATGGCCACTACCCCGGGGCTTAGGCCTGCTGCCACGAGTGTTGTGGCCCAGCCCCTTGCTGACTGCCACTACCGCCTCCACGTTCGCCACTGCCGCCATGTCCGCCACCGCGATTTTTGCCACGGTTTTGACTCTTTTTGCCACCCCCGTTGTTACGGTTTTGACCATAATTTTCGTAGAATGATTAAGAGTCATCGGTTTCGCGGGACGTGGCCACCATCATGGCGGAATTGGCTCCGGTTGCCGTCTTTTTAGTCAACCTTGCTTCTTCTAATGTGAGCATGGAACGTGCTTGGTGGAACGGCGAGAGAGGATTGCTTTGGCGAAGAAGAGTTCCAACCCCATTATACGCCTCGAAAAGGCCTACAACCATCTGAAGAACGAAACGATCATTTGTGATAGGAGCGTCGACGTTCTTGAGTTGATCCGACAACTCCCTGAGCCTTTGACAATAGGCTGAGGCATTCAGAAAATCCTCCATATTTATGTGAGAATTTTTGCTCAAGGGTCGCAACACGAGAATTTTTGTTATCTTGAAATATATCACGCAACCTATTCCAAGCTTCCATTGCTGTGGCGTCGGGTTCGATAATTGTCTGTAAGAGGTCCGTAGAGATAGTGGAATAAATCCATTAGAGGACCGTAGCATCAAGAGTTGCCCACAACTCTATTTCATCATCGGTGGAAGACACTTTCTCCTTGCCTTTGTCCGGTTTGACGATATGATGGAGGACTCTATGAGACCTTGCGTGAATTTTAAAAAGTTCTACCCACATCGCGTATTGGACGTTCTCCATTTCAAGGACGATAGGGATGTTTTTGATGTTGAAGACTGCAAGGGCAAGATGAAAGATATTCTTTGTAGTAGTAGACATGATTGAGGAACGAGATTAGAATTAGGGTTTCGGAAAAAAAGGGAAGGGATGGCCGCAAGACCAAGGGCGGCGGAAGCTATGTGGAGAAGGAAAAAGTTTTCCCTAGACTGCTGATACGATGAAAGGAATGGATCTTGGGCCTAACTCAACCACAAAAGCTAGCTTGTAGGGTGAGGATTGTCCAAGTCCATATAAGGAGTCCATGTTCCCATTCCATATCCGATATGGGACTCACAACACTCTCCCGCACGCCCAGACCTTATTAACTGGAGCATGTATAATATTATTTGGGGGCCCAATATGGGTGAACAAAGAATTGGAATGGGTCTGGCTCTTATACCATGTAAAGAATAATCCCTTGCTTATTTCATTAATGTAAATGATTTATATACATGATATACAATAGTAATTCTAGACTATAATTACGAAAATTAAATATTCACCTAACTAATATAAAATATTGCTACAATAATTACAGATATACAAAATCACTAATTATATCAAAAGAATATATTTGCATATATTCTATCATTTTCTAACATAAAAATCACATAACTATCACTTTCTTTCACCAAAGTTATTTAACTATATTTTCTAACACAAAAGTCACAATTTTTTGAGCTTACTAACACAAAAGTCACACCTACCGAAAAACCCAACTTTCGATGGGTAATATTTTTTTATTTTATTTTTATTTTTAATGTAACAGAAACAAACTCAATTAAAAAGAACCGACCCGACCAAAACTCATATGCAGATATTAAATACTAAAAGAGTGAATAAATTTGAAAAGAAAATTATTACTTTCTATTCAAATAATAATAACTACTATTACTCTATAAAATTCAACTTCCTACTATCCAACAAAATGTAGCACTTTTCTATATATATGGAAAAAAAGGACCAATATGCCCTAAGATTGAAAAAAGAACTGTTTAGTGTAAATTAACCAAAGTTACTACTAATATTTACATCAAACAATATAATATTTACAAAAGTATGTTTTTTTCCAAGAATAACTCTCCCAAAATTTTAATCGTTGAGCATATAATTAAATAATCAAAGATAAGTTTATCTACAGTCAAGTCATGTCCTCCTCCGGTACATTTTGTTGCGTACCACAATCATTCAAATTTTCATCCAACACTTAGCATCACAAACCACAATATTTTATTTTCACTCATGAAAATAAATCATATAGATTTTTTTTTAATGACATTAAATTATGAAGAGAAGGAAATTATCAAACGGAAAAAAGTTAATCCTAGAATATACTTTTATTTCCACACATTTTGGCTTGAGAGCCCCTGGAGAGAAGGACCGTATATTTGGTGGAAGGATTGATTTTATTTCTTTGTCTTGAGCCGAGGGTCTCTCGGAAACAGCCGCTCTACCTACCAAGGTAGAGGTAAGGTCTGCGTACACTCTACCCTCCCCAGACCACGCTATGGGATTTCACTAGGTATGTTGTTGTTGTTGTATTGATTTTATTTCTTTAATATTTAATTTTTGCATATGAATTTTGGGTCGGATCAGTTCTTTTTAATTGAGTTTGTATTTATTAGATTAAAAATAAAAAAAGAATAAGAAATATTACCCATCGGAAATTGGATTTTTCAGTAGGTGTAATTTTTGTGTTAGTAAGCTCAAAGTTTTGTGACTTTTCTGTTAGAAAACATAATTAAGCGACTTTGGTGAAAAAAAGTGATAGTTATGTGATTTTTGTGTTAGAAAACATAGTGACTTTGGTGAAAAAAAGTGATAGTTATGTGACCATATATGAAATTTACCCTCCAAAGACGAGAAAATTAGTGTGACATTTGCCCTTTTCTTTTTTTCCCATTGCCATCAGTTGGGTTGGGATGGGGGAGCTAAGTTTTACTCTGAATTCCCCTTCTTCATCCTGCTACCACGCCATCTCTCTTCTGTTTGTAGAAACCATGGATGACGCCCAACTTCTTTTGTTATAGTTTATCCAGAATTTTTCCAGTTAACTAGAAAATGTTATAGCGAGGAGTAGTGTGTAAATATTGAATATTGCATCTCTTTCCTATCTGCCTATGATTCGATTCTAATGGGGCTATAGCATTATAAATTATCCATTTCTTTTGGTTCTTCTCTGGGTCAACCATTGAAATTCTTGACGTTCTTCTACTTAACCTATGGCTGTTATGATGCTAAATATATATTTGATTATCAATTGTCTAGAGTAAGTTACTCCTTTTCTCTTTGCTCTTCTGCGAGTTTGTGAATATGATTTGTATTATGTGGCAGGTGGATCAAAGCCAGCTACCCTTGACACTGGTGCAGTTGTTAGTGTTCCGTTGTTCATAAATAGGGGGGAGGAAATTTTGGTGGATACTAGAAATGGACAATACATGAGCCGCGCATAGGTTGCCACAGATACGTTTTTGTAACAACTGAAACATTTTGTATCTGTAACCTAGTATTCGCCAGAGTAACGTTAGGATCTCAGTTGAAACCTTTTGTTTTCTACTGATTTGAGTAGCTACAACAGTGTTGTGCAAATCGGAAGCAGTGTTTTAAAAGGCCTATATGGGACTCGCACCTGGTCGTGCACTTGCAAAACGCCCTGAGGCTCACGTGTGGTTCTTTATTATGAGAGGCTTACGCCTAACACTCAACGCTCGAGGCTCGTCCAACAATGCAAATCATGTGTATGAATATACTCAGCAGAACATCTTAGCAGTCTAGTTGAAATGAAACCGCTCTGAGCAGTAGCTTGGTTGGTTTTTTTATTTGGGCTCGGACCGTTGTGTGTTTCGTAAAGCTACAAATTAGTTTTTTTTTAAACTACAATCAAGTATATATCTCACAAAACAAATGATCATGAATATAAGCAATATAAAACAACTCGTAAACCAAATAAGTAAAGGTGCAGTTTGGACAATTTCACAAACTACGGAGTAATTTTGGACCTTTCTCTTGTTGGTTGCATTGGCAAATAAATGTAAATGTGTGCTAATTTTGCAATGGCAAGGGACATTTGTTGGTAATCTGTTGTACTTTGAAAAGAAGTACGGGAAGTAAATAACTATTACAAGTATTCGAAAGGATAAACAAATATTCAATATTCAGAAATTGAATCTTGTTGAACAAATATGTCAATCTTCAAAACTGCCGCAAGCTTGTTGTGTCTTGAATCTTGATAACTTGAAATCAAGAAACAACTAAATCTGGATGGTTACAACGTTGTGTGTTGAGTCGAGGAATTGCCCTCTGTCCTTAAGACAAGATTGCCTCGTATATATGCTTTTACGTTAGCGGGCAATAGTCTCCCAAGATAAAACAACACTTTAATCCCAACGCTACAAAGCCAATAGGTTGAGCCAGTCGAATAAAACAAATATGAATCAACTTGCTGAAAATATGAAAAAGGAAGGAAGAGTTTCTATCTTCTCTTCTGTTTTGTCTCTGTATATATAGTGTCTCTATTGTGTATATTA
The DNA here is from genome assembly GCA_029783415.1 of Anisodus acutangulus. Classification (NCBI taxonomy): domain Eukaryota; kingdom Viridiplantae; phylum Streptophyta; class Magnoliopsida; order Solanales; family Solanaceae; genus Anisodus; species Anisodus acutangulus. The sequence continues at coordinate 46,231,653 of CM056490.1, forward strand.
CACTGTATTTCGTCATTGTTTTTGTGGTATTTTCGTTTGTTTTTCTCACTGTTTTGTACACTATTTTTTTGCTATATTACATTTGTTTTGTCTTTGTATTTATTATTTGTTTGTGCAGTATATCTTGTCTATATTGCTTTGTTTTTCATGCATCACGAATTGAGCCAAAAACAACTTAATATATAGCATGGAGGAGGGCAGCCAACAGCCACAAACAAGGCAGTAAAGGCCATTAAGAGAGGGCTGTTAATGGCATTAGAGAGGCTGATTTATGGTCATGAATGAGGCTGCTCAACTGCCCAAGTAATGGGCTGTTAATGGAGGAGTTAATCAGCCAAGTAATGGCTGGTTAATGCTCCAAAACACAGTTTCCGTCACCCCAAAAACAACTTTCCAGAAACTCTGGGGACCAAACTGTAAATATTAAGTAATTTGGGGTCCAAAAAGATAATATCAGAAAGTACCCACACTGACCGTGGCCAGGATCGAGCTGTGGCGGCGGCGCGCGTGTGGGCTTAACCTTGAACCCAAGCACATCTAGGTCCTCCCTCCTTTAAACACATGGGATACCCCTTGGGGTCCCAAACCCTTTACCACATTAGAGACTTAAATAGAGAGCAATTCTTCCTATTCACACCGATGTGGTAGATTTGTCCCACACCATATTTCCATGCCTCAAACACCTTACTTCGTGGACCAATATCTCTTTCATTTCTCAACGAAATTTGACGATTCTTGGCCCTACGGTCATCTACTCACTTCGTAGATCATGCATGTGCGAAGAGACAAAGCCTCCAACATGCGAAACACTAGTGTTTAATTCATTAAATATGGGTGGACGCACCTCCCCGCCAAAGGCAAATTTCCAACAATGGTCCTCCCTCTTTATAACGCAGTACAGAAAGTAAATAACTATTACAAGTATTCGAAAGATAAACAAATATTCAATATTCAGAAATTGAATCTTGTTGAACAAATAGGTCAATCTTCAAAACTGTCGCAAGCTTGTTGTGTCTTGAATCTTGATAACCTGAAATCAAGAAACAACTAAATCTGGATGGTTACAACGTTGTGTGTTGAGTCGAGGAATTGCCCTCTGTCCTTAAGACAAGATTGCCTCGTATATATGCTTTTACGTTAGCGGGCAATAGTCTCCCAAGATAATCTCAACGCTACAAAGCCAATAGGTTGAGCCAGTCGAATAAAACAAATATGAATCAACTTGCTGAAAATATGGAAAAGGAAGGAAGAGTTTCTATCTTCTCTTCTGTTTTGTCTCTGTATATATAGTGTCTCTATTGTGTATATTACACTGTATTTCGTCATTGTTTTTGTGGTATTTTCATTTGTTTTTCTCACTGTTTTGTGCACTATTTTTTTGCTATATTCTGGCTATTTTGTGCTGTATTTCGTGACTGTTTTGTGTAGTATATGCTGTCTATATTGCTGTTTTTCTGTCTGTCACGAATTGAGCCAAAAACAGCTTAATATATAGCATGGAGGAGGGCATCCAACAGCCACAAACAAGGCAGTAAATGCCATTAAGAGAGGGCTGTTAATGGCATTAGAGAGGCTGATTTATGGTCATGAATGAGGTTGCTCAACTGCCCAAGTAATGGGCTGTTAATGGAGGAGTTAATCAGCCAAGTAATGGCTGGTTAATGCTCCAAAACACAGTTTCCGTCATCCCAAAAACAACTTTCCAGAAACTCTGGGGACCAAACTGTAAATATTAAGCAATTTGGGGTCCAAAAAGATAATATCAGAAAGTACCCACAGCCTACAGCCCGTGACCGGACGGGCGCGCGGCGGCGGCGCGCGTGTGGGATTAACCTTGAACCCAAGCACATCCAGGTCCTCCCTCCTTTAAACACATGGGATACCCCTTGGGGTCCCAAACCCTTTACCACATTAGAGACTTAAATAGAGAGCAATTCTTCATATTCCCACCGATGTGGTAGATTTGTCCCACACCATATTTCCATGCCTCAAACACCTTACTTCGTGGACCAATATCTCTTTCATTTCTCAACGAAATTTGACGATTCTTGGCCCTACGGTCATCTACTCACTTCGTAGATCATGCATGTGCGAAGAGACAAAGCCTCCAACATGCGAAACACTAGTGTTTAATTCATTAAATATGGGTGGACGCACCTCCCCTCCAAAGACAAATTTCCAACAATGGTCCTCCCTCTTTATAAAGCAGTACAGAAAGTAAATAACTATTACAAGTATTCGAAAGATAAACAAATATTCAATATTCAGAAATTGAATCTTGTTGAACAAATAGGTCAATTTTCAAAACTGCCGCAAGCTTGTTGTGTCTTGAATCTTGATAACCTGAAATCAAGAAACAACTAAATCTGGATGGTTACAACGTTGTGTGTTGAGTCGAGGAATTGCCCTCTGTCCTTAAGACAAGATTGCCTCGTATATATGCTTTTACGTTAGCGGGCAATAGTCTCCCAAGATAAAACAACACTTTAATCTCAACGCTACAAAGCCAATAGGTTGAGCCAGTCGAATAAAACAAATATGAATCAACTTGCTGAAAATATGGAAAAGGAAGGAAGAGTTTCTATCTTCTCTTCTGTTTTGTCTCTGTATAAATAGTGTCTCTATTGTGTATATCTCGTGTATATCACACTGTATTTCGTCACTGTTTTTGTGGTATTTTCGTTTGTTTTTCTCACTGTTTTGTGCACTATTTTTTTGCTATATTCTGGCTGTTTTCTGCTGTATTTCGTGACTGTTTTGTGCAGTATATGATGTCTATATTACTGTTTTTCTGTCTGTCACGAATTGAGCCAAAAACAGCTTAATATATAGCATGGAGGAGGGCAGCCTAACAGCCACAAATAAGGCAGTAAAGGCCATTAAGAGAGGGTTGTTAATGGCATTAGAGAGGTTGATTTATGGTCATGAATGAGGCTGCTCAACTGCCCAAGTAATGGGTTGTTAATGGAGGAGTTAATCAGCCAAGTGATGGCTGGTTAATGCTCCAAAACACAGTTTCCGTCACCCCAAAAACAACTTTTCAAAAGCTCTGGGGACCAAACTGTAAATATTAAGCAATTTTGGATCCAAAAAGATAATATCAGAAAGTCCCCACAGCCCGTGATGGGCGCGGCGGCGGCGGTGCGCGTGTGGGCTTAGCCTTGAACCCAAGCACATCTAGGTCCTCCCTCCTTTAAACACATGGGATACCCCTTGGGGTCCCAAACCCTTTACCACATTAGAGACTTATATAGAGAGCAATTCTTCCTATTCCCACCGATGTGATAGATTTGTCTCACACCATATTTTCATGCCTTAAACACCTTACTTCGTGGACAAATATCTCTTTCATTTCTCAACGAAATTTGACGATTCTTAGCCCTACGGTCATCTACTCACTTCGTAGATCATGCATGTGCGGAGAGACAAAGCCTCCAACATGCGGAACACTAGTGTTTAATTCATTAAATATGGGCGGACGCACCTCCCCGCCAAAGGCAAATTTCCAACAACCTCAACTTAAATGGACAAAAATAAACCATTTTGCAAAGGGTCATTTGCACTTTTGTGCTGTTTTGTACTGTTCTTTAATTTTTGCTCCTCAAATAGAAATTTTGCCTTCCGGGGCATAAGTTTCTTATGGGATTCGATACAAGTTGTGCCGGATCCCGTAAGGAACTTATGCTCCACAAGGCATAAGTTCCACTTGAGGGGTAAAAATTAAAGACCAGCCGATTTGAAGGAAAACCGTGCAATTTTTTGTTGCAAAACCATAAGGCCAACTTTAGGCCCTTCCCAAAGTCGTATTCATACTTTCTATAATGTTAGAATTATGGAGATTACATCTAGTGAGTCTGAAAGTGGATGTAAGTGCCAATAAAACCTGGGATGAATTTTGATTAAGATGGGCATGTATATGATTGTTACAATTATTAGGCAGCTGCTATTAATTTTAGTATTAGAAAAAAATATGCCAATAAAAACACAGTACAAAGGATATGTAACTTGAGAAAAAATTACACAATCATATTATAAAGAAGGTTATACAGGTAATTAAGACAAACGAGATCCAATAGTTTAAAATGAATAAAAAAAACTAAAACGAGGTGCTTAGCTCATGTTATTATTACACGTCAATCAAATAAAATATTTTGCATCACTTCATTTTAGACCTGTGCAAAGCTCGGGTCGGATCGGATCAGGGTCGGGTCAAGTGACTTTTTTTTCTGCTTGCCCGACCCTGACCCTATTTTTTCCTGCTTGCCCGACCCTGACCCTGATCCATCAGGACCCTGCGGGTCACGGATCGGCCCTGACCCGCTCTACAAAAAAAATAAAACAGTAAGCAAACACTGTAATTCTACTCAATCCGTTATCCGATATAATTTGTCACCAATTAAAAATTACAACAAACAGAAGTATGAAATCATTAAAAAATACACCAAAAAGAACTGAAGCAGATTCCACACTTTTAGCTATAAATCCATAAACAAACAAGAGGCAAGTACAAACCAACTGTGGGGTTTTGTTGGGTTCAAAGCATATAAGTAGGCACAGTGGAAGTTTAAAATTTTGTTCTACTTACCCCAATAATTTCTTCTGGTATGGTTATATGACAATCAAAACCTGTAACAAAAACATAAATACTTACAGGTTGTATTATCTGGAGTCTTTCCTTAGGGATTACACGCGACTGTCCCTTCGACTGCAAGCACTATGCTAATGTGTATTCCTATGTCAAGAAAGCCAGGAAATCTTGACAGAGGTTTGAGAGAGTTTTATCCTAGACTCTAAGTCAAGAATTGTTTATGAGAATTAGTGTGATTCTTGTGTGTGTTTAACAAATGAGAGGTATTGTATATATAGCAAAAAACTAGGTCAAAAATCAGATTTGGACTGGGCTCAAATCTGGCCCAAAACCGAGGTGCAGTGGCCCAGTCGAACTGGGCCTGCTGCCAGTCAGGCGCCGCGGCGCCACACGTCAAATTTCGGTTTCCGTTTTTCATTTATATATTCAGCACATCTAATTAAATCCAAAATCCAATTTTGACTTAATTAAATAATTTCCATCTAATAGAAATTTATCCCATAGTTATTATCAATTTAAATATCTCGATTTCAAATCGAATATTTGATACTTTCTCAATACACTCTTAGATCGAAGAGCCAATCGGCATAGTGTGACCCTATAGGCCTTCACATATCTACACTAATCCAATTAAGGTCCATACGGAACTCCTAGTCTGCGCCGTATGACGAACTCAATATGTGAAGTACGTTTACATGAATCCAACAAACATAACCTTTATGTGAGATGATAAATTTCTTTCATTTGCGACACACTCGATCAAGCTTAGGATTTTCCATGTGTCTATCCAAATGGCTTGATCACTTTATCTCATCCATATTAGTCGACAACTAGATCATATTCTAAATATGTCTCTTGCATTGGCCAATGACTTGGTCAACCTAATATCAATGAGAAGTTGAGTGCTCTCTCGAATATCCAATCGAGGAATGAATCCTATTCTTGGCTCAACTACCACCTTAATTTACATTATAATGCACCCAACACAAGCTGTATCTTATCCTATAAGGAGTTTAAGCATAGGACAGGGTCAAAGTACATTACTCTGTAAACAAGTTGTGTATTGACCTCAAGTCAAAGGACCTTCATTTCCCACATGCTGATAACACTTTAGACATGTATAACAAATAGTTTATCAGCATGGTATACCAATACTTTCCAAAAGTATGCATTTGTCCATCAATAGTAACCATTACTAGTAGAAGGTGAGACATACTACATTCTCTAAGAATGTGATGCAGACCACATGTCGACTTATAACATATCATCGATATCCCATTTTCGATGATTATTAGTCGAGGCTATTTTAGAGTTACGATCTATCATCAATATCTCACTCTATTAATGACAACGTAAGCTCAAGGGATGCACATTAATGAATAATTACAAACAATTAAATAATAATTCAATAATTGCAACTGCCTTAAATATTAATCTTATTAATAATACGAATGTGTTCAAGTACATTTATCTCTAATAATAATTGTCTCTAGGACTTCCATACTTTCACCAACATCATGATAATTCATCAACATCATCATCGTCATCATCATCACTAGATTCTTCTTCGTTTGTCCATTCACCTATATAAGTAAAAAATAAATATTCATAAAATAAAAATAATATAAATTATAATAAAAAGACACGCGGGTCGGGTTTGGGTTGGTGGTCGGTCCGGGTCAAGTGGGTAAAAATTTTTGACCCTGGCCCGACCTTACATATGATCGGGTCCCCGCTTTTTCTGGTCAGGTGGCTCACAGGTCAGATATAAGCTGACCCTGGCTCTGATTTTTTTGGGCAGAGTCAGGCCGGGCGGGTCCCGACCAGTTGGACAGGCCCGCCCGACCAGATGGACAGGTCTACATCATTTGAAGGTTGCATAAAAGACGAGCTCGTTGACGGATTCATCCGTCACAAGGACATCTGGGTATGTGTGTTTATTCGAACAATCACAACTATGGAGTATGAGAGGGGCCTAAAAAATCACAACACTAAGATGAATCTTGAAATGTAAGAATTGCTAAAAGTCCAAACCCAATCATTTCCCAACTTTATAATTCGTCTCGAAGAAGATTTCATCTGAAATGTTATTTTGTCATTTGATGTTAATTTTCTCTAGCCACATCATTATAAATTTATATACAAGTAAAACTTTATCTCGCAATGGGTAATTATATGAAATTATATCATGGTATAATGAATTAGTAAGGTGAGAATACATATGTCTTAATCATCGTTAAGCAAATAAAATTTGTCTGCAAACACATTGTATACGGTGAAAATCGACACGACACGCGGTAAGATTTGAGTGTGGAGTTCGAGGTAGTCAGTTGAGTTTTTAATCGGATACAAGTGGCACCGAGATGAGGTAGCAGTTAGGAAGAGTCCGGATGCGACCGAGTCAGTTGACACCGGGGGAGTACCAGTGGCATCCAGCGCGTATCCTTTCCGGATATGGCACCAACTATTACACATTTATCATTAAGGAGGCTTTATTAACTTTAATTACTTTTATTTAAAGAGGGAATCTCGGGTATTAATGTTGCATTTCATAGGTGATTTAAAATGAGCTCAACCTTCATGTTGGAAAGACATCCAATTTTCATTTTCTGCACTTGTACGATCAGTCCCATAAAGAATACACTCTTTAGCTCTCATTTTTGGCTCGTAACCGAAGCAATTTAGCTAAGGACCGGACCAATCTTACTGAGAGAATTCAATAAAGTTTACTGCATTACAGATTAATCTTCTTACTTATGACTTGCCTTTACTTACTTATAGTTAAGTGCTTATCATTTTATATTGCAAATCGATCCACGAATCCTTAAAACCGCTTACAAATTCAACTATACTTTTTTTGGGGGGTAAACAATTTGACACCCACCGTGGGGACAAGTATAATTGTGGTGATTTGTTCAAACTCAAATTTCACTTGTTTCTTTTGAGATTTTGTGAAACAAGTCAACACCGAATACTTGCAAGATGGTTAGTGAAATTCAAGTTGAGATTAGCAACCACGGTAATAGTGGTGCCAACAGTAATAACAATATTAGTAACAACAATAATGTCCCACCCGTTGACCGAATAATTACCCAATAATTGACGAGCATCGGAATAACCCTATGGTTTTACCCCAGGGATGTAGAAGATCCCGTGAGAAAACACCAGACAATGATGAAGATGGCGAAGTACGGGTAACCGGGTCTCATTTGGTTCGAATCTTTACCGTGCTAAAGAAACAACAGGAGGCTATTACTCAATTACAGAAAAAGAGCAGCGGAGCAAGTGCGGCGGATGAAACCCACCTGTCCGTGAGGAAGATCAAGCTCGTGGGAAATACCAAGCCCATGGTGAAGATCAAGTCCATGGAAATGACAATGGTTCGGACGCAAATGATTCCTCAGAAGTCTTGAAATGACTTCAAGCCTTGAATAAGCATATAGAAGCCGATGAAAACAAAGTTGACACCTTCAATTCACGGATAGATAAGATCCCGGGGGCACCTCCAATCTTGAAGGGTCCAGACTCGAAAAGATATATCCAATTGCCATTCCACCGAGCGCGGCTCCAAAGTTGATACTAAAAAGGTTCAAAATTACATACCTCATGAAGTACGATGGAACAACGGATCCACATGAGCATGTGACATTGTACACTTATGCGGTGAAGGGCAATGACATGCACCCGGACGATATTGAATCTGTTTTGCTGAAGAAATTTTGTGAAACATTGTCCAAATGGGCAATGACATGGTACTCTATGTTGCCCGAACATTCTATTAACTCATTTGAAATGCTTGTCGATGCTTTTATAAAGTCATATGTTGGAGCAATGAAGGTCTAAGCAAGGAAAACAGACATATTCAAAATAGCTTAGAAAGATAAGGAGTTGCTAAGTGAATTCGTGATGAGGTTTCAAAAGGAACGGATGCTCCTTCCAGCGATACCGGACGATTGGGTAGCAGAATCTTTCACCAAGAGTCTAAAATCGATGAGTTCCAGTGCTTCTCTAAAATTGAAGGAACATTTTTTAGAATTCCCAACAGTAACATGGGTAGACGTACATAACATGTACTAGTTTAAAATTCGGGTAGATGACGAATATTTCGAGTTTCTGTCTGGATTAGCAGGGAAAAACAAAAGTTTTGATAATTCAAAGAGGGTATCTAAGTCGGAGTTGAAGTCTCTAAATGATAGGTACCAACCGTACGGACAATCTAAAAGATCAAACTTTAGATCGGATAGAGGAGGCAACAGTCGTAGTTTCTCACCGGATAGAGAATGAGGAGATAGGCGCAACGATCTAGGGTCTACTAGTAGCGGCTTGGAATTTAAAAATGATACCGGTGGTGCATCTTCTAGCAGTGTGGAAGTCCAAGGCTCTCCGAATACAATTTCAACGTTGATGCAGCTGGACTTGTTTCATCTATTGGACACATCAAGGAGATGAGATGGCCAAGACCACTATGGACAGACCCGGCTTAGAGAGATCCAAATTTAATAAATGATAATCATAGAACTCATGATCACCGGATGGAAGATTTTCGGCAGTTGAGGGATGAAGTGGCCCTGTTGCTGAAGAATAGTTATCTACGGGAATTTTTGAGCGATCAGCAAAGGAAAACTACAGAAATAGAGAAGCAAAAAAACAAGCGGATTCGGTTAAACCCCAATGTGTCATAAACATGATTATCGGAGGGATGGACGTTCCGAAAGGATCCGTCATGACCACAAAGAATACGAAAATCTCTATAACTCGAGAAAAGAGATCCAGGAATTTCCTACTGGAGGAAGCAATATCTTTCAGCGATGAAGACGCGAGGGCATCATTCAATCTCACAATGATGCGCTGGTGATCTATGTATTTATAAATAAATTTTAGATTAAGCGAATTTTAATTGATCCAGGTAGCTCGGTCAACATCATCCGGTGGAAGGTGGTAGAGTAATTAGGGCTACTGGATCAAATTGTACCAACGACCCGAGTTCTCAATGGGTTCAATATGGTAAGCGAGACTACGAAAGAGGAAAACACTCCTTCAGTCGGTACAGTCGGGACAATTTGGCAAACGAAGTTCGATGTTATCGAAGATAAAATGAGGTACAACGCACTATTCGGCAGGTCGTGGATAGATGACATGAAGGTCATACCTTCGACATTTCACATGATGATAAAATTCCCAACTCCATAGGGAATCAAGACAATTCAAGGTGAGCAACCAACAGCAAGAGAAATATTTGCGGTAGAAGAATCGGTAGAGACACAAAAAGAAGTGAAAGATGAAAATAAAGTCAAAGAACCTAAATAGCAATTACAGGATTCGAGTACTTTGAGTCCGAAAAAAAAGAAGGGGAGAAAGAAAATTATGAGAAGAAGAGAATTACTACCGCATTCCGAGATCGTTTGTGCTGCCAGATGATTCAGGCGCCACGAAGTCAACTATAGAGGAGTTGGAGCAAGTTATCTTGTTTTTGCATCTGCCGAACAGAAAGGTATACATGGGCATCGGGTTATCCCCGGAGCTCAGGATAAAATTAATTGAATTTCCTAAAGCTAATGTCGATTGTTTTGCCTTGTCCCATTTACACATGACAGGTATCCCACCGGAGATCACAACTCACAAGTTGAGTTTTGATCCAAATTTCCCTCCGGTAAAATAGAAAAAGAGATCTATGGCTGACTATAAACATAAGTTTGTCAAGTAGGAGGTAACAAAGTTATTAGATATAGGCTCAATCCGTGGAGTAGAATATCCGAATTGACTAACAAATAGTTGTTGTGCCTAAAAAAGGTAAAAAAAACTGAGAATGTGCATAGATTTTAAATATTTGAATAAAGTTTCTCCGAAAGATTCTTTTCCTCTACCGTACATTGATCGGATGATCGATGCTACGGCAGGGAACGAGACGCTAATCTTTCTTCACGCTTACTTAGGATACAATCAAATCAGTATGAATATGGAAGATTAAGAGAAAACTTCTTTTATAACTAGATACGGGACATACTGCTATAATGTGATGCCGATTGGTTTAAAAAATGTTGGAGCAACATATCAATACCTAGTTAATCGCATATTTGAAAAACCAATAGGCAATACGATGGAAGTTTATATTGTTGATATGTTAGTTAAGTCCCTAGAGACAAATGACCATTTAAAACATTTGCAAGAAATATTTGACATACTCCGGAAGTACAATATAAAGTTGAATCCAGAAAAGTGCACCTTTGGAGTTGGCTCGGGCAAATTTATGGGTTTCTTAGTCTCAAACCGTGGAATTGAGATTAATCCGGATAAGATCAAGGCTATCGAGAAAATTTCGAAGGTGCTTGAGGATATATAGGTTCTTCTCTTTGTTAAAAAGAAGAATGACTTTGAGTGGACTCCGGAATGTAACCAAACGTTGAGGGATTTGAAGAAATACTGTCTAGTCCGCCATTATTGCATAAATCGAAGGTGGATGAACAATTGTTTTTGTATCTGGCAGTGTCCGAAGTGACTGTAAGTGTTGTCTTGGTTCGAGAAGAAAAAGGTACATAATTTCCAATCTATTATGTAAGTAGAATTCTAACTAGTGCTGAAACTAGGCACCCTCACCATGAAAAATTAGCATTAGCTTTGATAACGACTGTTAGAAAATTGAGACCATACTTTCAGTGTCATCTTATATGTATAGTAACAACTTATCCACTAAGGAATGCAATGTATAAACCTGCACTGTCCGTTAGGTTAGCCAAGTGGGAAGTAGAAATTAGTGGATACGACATAGAATATAAACCAAGAATGGCTATAAAATCTCAGGTATTAGCGAATTTCGTAGCAAATTTCACTCCCAGAATGATTACCGAGATGGAAATAAAACTTATAATAACCTCGGGAATAACTTCGGGGGTCTGGACCTTATATACGCACGGAGCTTCGAACGTAAAAGGGTCCGGACTTGGGGTGTTGCTTAAGACACATGAGGGGATGTTATTAGGCAGTTAATAAGAACTATGAAATTGACTAATAATGAAGCCAAGTATGAGGCTATAATTGCAGATTTAGAATTGGTAAGGAGTTTGGGTGCAGAAGTCATCGATGCAAAATGTGACTCTTTTTTAATTGTAAACCAAGTGAACGGCGTGTTCGAAGTAAAGGAAGAAAGAATGCAAAAGAACTAAAAAATAATTCAAGTGTTGTTGCATCGGTTCAAAGAATGGGCCATGTGTCACGTGAGCAAAACAATGAAGCGGATGCTTTGGCAAACTTGGGATCTTTCGTGGAAGCTGAGAAATTTAATTCTGGTACAGTGGTGCAGCTACTAAACTTTACAATTGATGGTGGCCATGCCGAGGTGAACACCACGAGTTTCACTTGGGACTAGCGGAATAAATATATTGATTACCTTCGATATAGGAAGTTTCCTACTGATCCGAAAGAGTTAAGGGTCCTTCGTACGAAGGCAGCTAAGTATTGCATAGTTGATATCCAGTTGTACCGAATGTCCTTTTACTATCCTTTGTCAAGGTGCTTATGTCCTAGAGAAACAGATTATGTGATGCGCGAGGTTCACAAAGGGACTTGTGGCAATCACTCAGGAGCGGAGTTGTTGGTTCGGAAACTGATTAGGGCCAGGTATTATTGGTCTTAGATAGAGGAAGATGCCAAGAACTTTGTTTAGATTTGTGATGAATGTCAAAGACACACACCCATGATTCACCAACCAATTGAATTAATGCATCCAGTCTTGTCACCATGGCCATTCATGAAATGGGGAATGGATATTATGAGACCACTCTCATGGGCACCTTGAAAGGTACGCTTTATTTTATTTATGACTGACTATTTTTCTAAATGGGTTGAAGCAAATGCTTTCAAGAAGGTTAGAGAAAAATAAGACATCGATTTTATTTGGGATCACAACATTTGTCAGTTCAGCATACCGAAGGAAATTACTTGCGAAAATGGTCGCCAGTTCGTTAAGAAGAAAGTTTTTTTGGAAATCTATCATTTTCGAAATTTATTCATTGTCTTTAGTACGATCTGGCTTCACAAATAGATTTTCTTGAAGGATTGAAAATCAAGAGGACAATGTCGACTCCGTACTACCTGAGTGCAAATGGGAAAACAGAGTCCATAAACAAAACAATCATTCAAAACTTGAGGAAAAGACTAAAGACGTCGAAAGGCAAGTGGAGAGAAATTCTATCGGAGGTGTTATGAGCGTACAGAATGACACTGAAATCCAGCACCAGGGAAACTCCAGTCTCTTTAGTTTACGGTGCAGAATCACTGATTCTAGTGGAAGTTGTGGATCGGAGCTTAAGGTTTAGCCTTACAACTGAAGAATAAAAAAAATGAAGATATGTCAGTCAAGCTTGACTTAACGAATGAACATCATGAGCTAGCATTGCTATGGCTAATGGCTCTAAAGCAAAGGATGTGAAGATACTACAACTGGCAGACTAATCTTAGGCACTTTCAAGTAGGGGACTTGTTTATATGAAAAGTGACCTACAATACCAAAAATCCCAACGAAGATAAGTCGGGTCCGAACTAGGAGGGATCCTACAAAGTTTCAGGAATAACCGATAAATGTTTGTACCAATTGAAAGCCGAAGACGGATAAAAGTTGTGGAACAATTAGAACATCAGTCACTTGAAGTGGTATTATTGCTAAGGTATGTGTTAAATTAGTCGTTTGAACTTTCATTATTTCCGAATTACTAACTCTTGCAAGGAAGAAATCAGAGTCGTAAGGCAATGATCGGAGAATTAAAATTAGGTCTGAAAACACGTGTTACACTATTTTTCCCTTAGCACGGTTTTTATCTCGAAAAAGGTTTTTCCGGCAAGGTTTTTAATGAGGCAAAAATGTGAAGTGTGTTACTAAATTGATGAGAAACGGATGAAAGCATTGGGGATTGTCCGACAGTTGAAGGCTAAAATAATGTTTGAGCTATCATACTTCTAACACAAACACTAGGGGGGTGTCATACCTTCAGATGCTCAGAGCGGATCGATCAGGTCAAGGATTGGATCGATCAAGTCAAGGAATTCGAAGTTTTTTGTATTTTGTAGTTCAACATATTTGTAAGGGTTAAAGATCGAATGAATCTTACCTAAGCAGTGTCAATTTTTACAAAATATATATGTAAAGGCAAAAAGATCGAATGAATCTTGCCAGTTGTTCATATGAAGCAAAACATAAATGAAATTACATTTTATTCGAAGTTTGCCTCAAAAGACCGCTTTCGTGTTTCTTCTTTACTGGTACTTCTCAGGATAGTTGATAAAATCGCTAAGCTTACGAGCTAATAAATTGTTATGTCCTTAACTGAGGACTATTTGTTAAGCTTACGAGCTAACAAATTGTTAAGTCCTTAACCGGAGATTGTCGTCAATAAAAGCATCCTAAACAAAATAAATGATGTTCTGAAGCATGCTTCTAAGGTACCGGATCAAATGAATCTAGCATATGTCTAAAGAGTTGAGAATAAATAAAATTCCAGCATTCATGCCCGAAATGAATAAGAGACGTCTTATTCATATTCATAAAAAAGGTCCTTATACTTAGTCATCAAATGACCCAACAACGAAAGAATTTTTGCCCGGTTTGAAGCAAACTAAAGTAAGAGTTTGTATTCAAAATTGATTAAGTTATTTTTTAAGATAGGGAGAAATTTTACCCTAATCAAAGTGAATGAAGTAATAGTTTATTTCAAGTTAAACTCCGAAGTCGAAGGCAATTAGCTTAGATTGAGTTAAGTTTGTTTTGCTAAGTTAGTGAAAATAATAAAATTGATAACAGATGCAAAAAGATAGGAAAATTACAATTGAGACAAAAGGAAGGCTGAAATATATCCATTCATAAACAAGGCTGGAAAATGGCCAGAACAAAAAGTATATACAAAGAAAAAGAAAAGTACAAAATAAACGTAGGCTTGGAGATCAGTCGGATTCAGGCTCGGAGTCTTCAGGGTCTTCCTCGGAACTATCACCATTCATTCGGCAGAAGGCCTGGACCTCTAGAGCCTTGGCTTCAGCAATCTTGGCGTCCAAGTCCAGGATCCCATCACGAGCCTGTTCCAAGGTGAACCTTCGGACATTCCAGGTTATATGCTCAGTATTCAGCATTATCTGAGCTTCATCGGCTGCTAGGTCAGCAAGAGCTCTATCCCGTTTGGCAAAGGTTTTATGTCATTGAGCAATAATCTCAGCGTTCCTCCAAGAGGTGGCCTCGAGCTCAGCTCTCAATTCTTCGATACTTTGAGCTTGTTGGCGAATTGTTATCGAGATGTTTTCAAGTCTCGTTCGAAGTTCTTATTAAAGGCAACCTTCTCATAAACTCTCTCTGCATCAATTGCGGTGAGCTCGGTGTTAAGACGATCGATCTTGGCGTTAAGATAGTCTACCTTCTGTGCTTGATAATGCCGGACCTCTTCTTGGTCTTCAAGTACTTGGGTGAGGGCCTGGACATCATTGAAAAGGTCATCGTTCTCCTTGTCCAAAAACTTGTTCTCCTCGTTGATTAGTTCGAGGTCATCCATGGCCCGGAGGTAGTTGCCCCTTACCTGATCTAATTCAGCCCTAACAAAGGGCAAGTCACCATTTATTTATGCGTCTTTCTGCCGAATGAGTTCCTTGAGGTGCTGAATCTCTCTATCTTGGGCATCTAGTTGGCCCTTAAAATCTTTATTTTCCTCGAGAAAATAGAGGAAACCTTCTCCAATCAGAATAAATGCCCTCAAAGAAAAGTTATTTTTGGGTTAGAGCATACAGAAGAAACAAGGGAAAAATATGAATTTAAACAAGGGAAGTTAGAAAGCTTACCTGGTTGGACACGTGCATCCCTTCGTTGATGAGTTATTTCCATGATACCTCTTTTATTTTGTCCTTTTCGAACTCATATATCAAGGGCCTCAATTAGCTCGCAACCCCGACTGATCGATATAAAAAGTTAGTGTATTCGGGTAAGGAGAGAGTTGCAGTCCTCATCCTATTCGGATCCACGCTTGGAGCCGAGAACACATCCACAAGGTTAGATCGGGAGGTAGCATAGTTTCTTGGCAGGCGACTTGATTTTTTTAGCCTTAGAGGGATTTCTATATGTGCAAACTCAGAGGTGTTCACCGACGACACTAGATTTATAGAAGTTCCAGCCTCGCCGAAGAAGCGATCAAAGTTCTATTTCCTGAAGCTAGGGGTCGGTTATGATGATGATTCAGGCAGAAGAGTTGAAGTCCTTTGCCTCTTCAACAACGGTTCCTCATCTATTGCCTCATCGTTATCTTCAATGATGTCGGGCATTTGTTTGGTAGGTGGCGGCTCGGTGACAGAAGTTGGCACGGTATCTAAGTGAGGTACGGTATCTTCCACATCAGTGATTTCTTTGATCCCGGAAGAACCATCTTCTTCCGCAGTTGTTGTGTTTTTCACCCCAGAAGGGATGCCTGCTTCCGGAGTCCTTTTCCTCTTCGAAGAAGCCGAAGGAGACTTTAGAGGTTTTGAAGAAGACTTTTTTTCTTTAGTACTTGGGTGATACGGCGAGCGGATGCGACTAGATTAAGTACCAGATTAGGGAGAGTCGGGGTGGTTGAAAGAGCTGTCCTCAGGAGCACAGAGCCTTTTGGCAGATCTGAACAAAAAAAAGATGGTGAAAATGTGCATAGGTTAAGAGATAGAAGAAAAGAAGGAGTTTAGAAAATACGAACCATGGTTCTGATCTTTCCAACGATATTTGGAGATTGTTTTCCATATTCGCTCTTTGTGCAGATGTAAACTTATGATTTTCTCAACCCATGTGTCAAGGGTCTTGATAGTGGCCGGAACCCAGTGAGTTGCTGAAAAAAGTAACAAAGGAAAATTTCAAAAACAAAGGTTGTTAGAGTCAATATAGAAAATCGAAGAAAAGGGTTTTTGCACTTACAATTTAAGTTCCATCTCTCCGGGAAATGCAAGAACCTCTCCGGAATAATTTCAGCAATATGAACTGCTATGAAGCGTTCCATCCAACCTCAGTCTCGGTCTTCATCGAGGCTGGAAAGGATGGGAAATTTTCCTCGTTTGAAAATCTAGACGATCCCACCACGAAAATACTTCGGGACATATAAACAGATTAAATGATCCAATGTAAAAATTTCATTGACCTCATTGGCCAGATATCGAAGACAAGTAACAGCCCGCTCGACAGACAAACCAATTTATGCAAGACACAAGTTGTAAGTCTTGCACATTTCTAGAATCACATCATCAATTGGAGGGTTGAGCTTGAAGGGGAATGGGTAGGTGTAAATGTAGGAGTATCCGGATTTATGAGTAGTGATGTCGTCGTCAGGCATGGGGATGATGGGGCCGGAGGAGAGTTTTTCCTAATCGCAGTTGGTTCGAACTTTGCCAAAAATGGAAGGAGTGATGGAAATAGGGTAGTTCTTCTCCATTTCACCCTGGTCACTTTTCGAAGTGACGGTACGAACGCAGAATTTGATGTCAAATCTAAAAGTGGATGGGAGCATATCGAAGGCTCTGGGCTCAGAGACAACCTAAGCTTCAGGAGATTCGCCGGTTGCATCGACAGTGACCAGCGGAGATGAAGGTGATGATGAAGAGTTTTTCGAATAAGTAACGGGTGTTGGTTTTTGCCACAGTGAAGAAGATTTGAAGGTTTTAATAATTGGAGATTTGAAGATTTGAACGGGAAAATGAGTATAGTAGATGAGCAAATGAGGATGGTTTGGAAGAAGGTTTTGTAGAAGTAAAAACGGAGGAGAATGGGGATATTTTATAGAAGCTTGGTCATCATTACAAAATGCTTTGGCTTACGAACCGAAGAGGCGGTGCAATCGAAGGATGACACGTGTTCGGATTTGCACGAAGATGGGACGTGAGTCAGAATTTGAAGAAGAGGAAACATTTCGTTATCCCGCCTATTTCGGAGTGATTTGAAAAGAAGCTTCTAAGAGAAGACAACGAAGAAATAATTTCCACTTCCCGTCACTTCAGTAGATTTTGATCCAGGAAGTGTGGGTACTATCTATATACGGTGAAAATTGACACGACATGTGGCAAGGTTTGAGTGTGGAGTTCGAGGTAGTCAGTTGAGTTGTGAACCGGATACAAGTGGCGCCGATATGATGCAGCAGTTGGGAAGAATCCAAATGCGACTAAATCAGTTGACACCAGGCAGAGTACCGGTGGCATCCGTCGTGTATCCGTTTCAGATATGGTGCTAGCCGTTACACCTTTATCATTAAGGAGGTTTTATTAGCTTTAATTATATTAATTAAAGAGGGAATCTCGGGTATTAATGTTGCATTTCATAGCTGTTATAAAAGAAGTTCAACCTTCATGTTGGAAGAACATCAAATTTTCATTATCTGCACTTGTACGATCAATCCCATAAAGAATACACTCTTTAGCTCTCATTTTTTACTCGCAACCGAAGCAATTTAGCTAAGGACCGGACCAATCTTGCTGAGAGAATTCAATCAAGTTTACTGCATTACATACTAATCTCCTTACTTATTGCTTACCTTTACTTACTTATTGTTAAATACTTATCATTTTATATTAGAAATCGATCCACGTATACTTAAAATCACTTACAAATTCAATTGTACCCTTTTTTGGGTAAACACACGCGTCATGTATCTATTGTTTTCATATATATATAAATTTCAAATGTCATACTTATTTTCTTCTATGTTCATTCACTATTTTCCAATAGTTGCAGTTCATTCACTTTGGACCATGATGTAAACTCAAAGATCTTAAGCTTCGGTGAATGGAAAAATACAATTTATCTTAAATATTGCCCTTACAAATATCATTTTGTTCATTTTATGTTATACCTGTATTCCTTGATTCCTCCGAATAAATTTGTACGGTAGTATCAATAGGAGAACACATGATTGTTATAGAAAAAGTAATAAGTAGGTTTCATTTTTCTTTTCGTTGTATAGTCTTTTGTTATCCATTTCACAAGCATGACGTCATGTAATCAAGGCTTTAAAGAATTTGCACGCGTAGAGGAAGTAATCAATTACGGGATTGAATAAACTTTTGATTTACTTATCTGTTTAATTAAGCAAAGATGATTAACATCTCAGTTTAGTACTATCCATTTCAATCTTATCGCACAGACAAAGGCAAAGAACCGGAGTTCAAAAGGAAAGAGGATTTTTGTTTGTTTGATTAGGACTCCATTCGTCATTAGCTATTTGTTTTTGTTTTTTTTCTACAACATTTTTCCCATTAAAAAAACAGGTTTAGCACACTTTCGTAAGATTTATAAGGCTAACTTTCGGGATTGTTTGGTAGGATATATGGAGTAATTTGGTACAAGTTTATTTAATATTTATCCAATATTTGACTGTAATTTAAATCATTTATAACTTAATTCTTTCTTAACTTACTTAGTACACTAATTGATGTATTATTTTATACCACCAACCACATGAATGACTAATTCATATAATAACTTATACTACTCTTTATGTTTGGAGTACATGATTAAAATAGCAAAAGGACAAAACTATCTTTATGTTTTTCCTATAAATCAATGAATGTCAAGCATCCAAGGTAAAATTATAAATTTATTATTTTTTAGTTTAAAATAAATAAATATTATAAATGATATCTTGCATATTCAATTTTTGCGCAAGATGTCAAACACCCAACAAGAAACAATTTATGTATTACTAATGCTTGTATAACTAATTCATGTATAACTAATCCTACATTATAATTTTTGTATAACTAATCCTACATTATAATTTTTGTATAACTAATCCTACATTATAATTTTTGTATAACTATACATCATACCAAACAACCTCTAAATAGAATAAAGTTAATTAAAAGCATTAATGATCATCATACAAGAATTTTTTACCCCGGAGAAGCCCCTTCAGACTTCAGCCACACCTAGAGCTATAAACTGTGTTTCTAATCACTACTCAATTAAATTTTATAATACCAAAATCTTTTCTTGTTACAATTTAATTATAGTTCAATACTTTCTGATTTAATAAAATATATATTTTACCTTATGAACGTACACATCATTATTGATCATTCGCTTTTGATAAAGAACATTATAATGAAATTTATGAATTGTATAATTTAAATATCTAAATAATTAAGAGTTTAAACACTCGAGGGAATAACTTAGCTGCTGAAATTTTGTCTAGGGGGCACTCAATTTCTTCCACCCATTTAGGGTATGTTTGGAATGAAGGACAATATTTTTTAAAGATATTTTCTAGTTTTCTCATGTTTGATTTATCAAAATATTTTGATAATATTTTCTTTAAAAAACAAGTTCATTTCATAAGTAATATTTTAAGTTCATTGTCTTCTCCCCATCCGCATCCCCAACCCCAACCCTTGATCATCCAACTCCCGTCACCCCGAACCCCCAACTCATCCCACCATATAATATTTTGCTAGATTACATATAAATGCTCTAGAATAATATTATTTTGCTTACTTACCAAACAAGATTAGAGGGCAAAGGCGGGATAAGAAGTTGTACAAGCTTGCCAAGGCGAGAGAGAGGATGACCCGTGACCTAAATCAAGTGAAGTGCGTTAAGACGAAGATGATAAAGTGCTGGTGGTGGATGAGGCACTCATTCTATGGGGATGACACTCCTACTTCCATAAACTCTTGAATAAAGAGGGGGACAGAGACATTTGGGGATTTGAAGCACTCAGATAGGAGTCACGATTTTGGGTAATGTAAGTGTATAAAGGTTGAGGAGGTTAAGTTTCTATTCGTAGGATGCATATGGGAAGAGCTACCGGGCCTGACGAGATCCCGGTGAAATTTTGGAAAAATGTAGGCATGTCAGGTTTGGAATGGTTGACTAGGTTGTTTAATGTCATTTTTAAGACGATGAAAATGCCCGAAGAATGGAGGTAGAGTATGATGATCCCGTTGTACAAGCACGAGGGTGACATTCAGAGTTACACCAACAATATGGGAATCCATCTGTTAAGCCACACTTTAAAAGTTTGGGAGAGAGTGGTGTAGGTAAGGAGAGATGTGACTATTTTAGAGAACCAGTTTGAATTCATTTTGGGGCGCTCCACAACAGAAGACATTCATCTCGTGAGGAGGTTAGTGGAGCAGTACAGACAGAGGAAGAAGGATATGCACATAGTGTTCATCGACCTTGAAAGAGCTTACGACAAAGTCTCTAGAGATGTTCTATGAAGGTGCTTGGAGGCTAAAGGTGTACCTGTAGCGTACACTAGGGTGATCAAAGACATGTACGAGAGAGTCAAGACTACGGCTGGCCAGTGGGCCGGGTCGGCCCGGTCCCGCTCCAATCCCTCCAGGCCCGACCCGGTCCCTGTCCCGCCCCCGATCCCGCCCGAAAGCCCCTCTTTGCACAAATAACCGTTGCACCAATGACTATTTTACATTTTGGCCATTGTGCAATGGCCATTTTTGGCCTCCCCCTACCCCCTTAATATTTATTTTTAACCCATAAGTTATTATATTTACACTTTAACCCAATTTTCCAACTATAAATACCTCATTTTCTTTTCATCTTTCTCACAAATCTTCCTACAATCTCTCTATTCTCTCAATCTATCTCTCTACAAGTCTATATTGTCTACTAAATACTGAATTTTATTTATTCATTTGGGAGTGAAGTTGGCAACTAGCTTGAGGATCTTCCATCGAGCAAAATTTCAATTTTCAACCTCTCGATTACACGTCGACGTTATGTCGGCGTTTGGTACATTCGTTCATTCATTAAATTATTATTGTATGTTTATTTTACTTAGCGCACTTAATTTCATTTACTTTAATTAATTATTAGTATAATTATAAATTTATAATGGAAGAGTTTAAATGTATGCTTACGGGTAGGGGTCAGGCTTCTTCTAGTAGGGGCAACAAGGGCAAGGGTACTTCCTCTAGTCATCCTATTTCTAGACAGAATCCTATTCCTACACATGATGATTTTGTTGATACTGAACATTTTTCTACAATACCATTAGATTTAGACGGGGAGCTATTTTTTAGAACTCAAGAAGACTTTAATTTAGACGATGATCTAGATGATACACCCACTAATGTGGATGACAACACACCCACTAGTGCACCTTCAACTGAAATGCCTCTTATTCCCCCTAGTATGAGACGAGGTCCAGCAAAACGACCATTAAAATCAGATGCATGGACATTTTTTGATAGGGACGTAGAGAATCAAGTAGTTAGATGTAAAATTTGTAAAAATGTTTTAAAATTTAAAACTGGAAAAGGTCACGGTGAGACGGTGGGATGGAGGGGGGGGGGGGTTAATGAGACATGTAGCAAGGACTTATCCAACTAGGTATGCCCAATACGAGGCTTCAAAATCGGGTGCGCAAATGCCCGCTCCATCGGGACAAGGTTCACATACTGTCCCGGACCAAGTATAGGGTCAAATTAACCCCACGACGGGGGAATTGTAGGCCCTAATTACAATAAACATAGAGATAGGGAAGCAATAGCAAAATTAGTTGTTGTGGAGGGTTTGCCTTTTTCATTTTCTTCATCTCCCGGTTTTATTCATTACATTAGAGATATATATAATCCTACTTTTAACGGTTTTCCTAGATCAACTGTTAAGAGAGATGTATTTAAATTTTCAAATGAATATCAACAGTATTTACATTATTCATTATATCATTTTAACGGCAAAGTGACTATCACTTCTGATATAGGCCGTAGTACTAACGACCATGATTATTTAACGGTAACCTGTCATTTGATAGATTATAAATGGTTTATGCAAAAATGTATCTTAGCGTATAGATATATATATGATAGGCACATTGATACTTTTATTGCAGAAAATATTTATCAAGTGTGCGATTATTACGGAATAACTGATAAAATTATGACTATTATATTAGATAACGCTTCTTCTAACAATTATGTTATTACAATTTTAAAAAATAGTTTAACTCCATCTTTTCCAGATCATTTTCATATAAAATGTGTGTGCCATATATATAACTTAGTTGTAAAGGATGGTCTATCACTTTTTGAAGACATTCTTAGTAAAATACAATTGCTATAAACTTTATTTTAAAAATAATAGAATACAACGAAGAAAAGAATATAAAAAAACTTGTCACGATTGCCAACTACCTTATAGAAAAATTCCAAAAGAAGTACTCACTAGGTGAAATTCTTTATACGAGCAACTACTTGTTGCTTATGACTATAGAAAACCTATAACTTTATTTTTTAGTTCTCATAATCAAAATCCAACTGATATGGTTGTGGATAGCGATTGGGAAAAAATTTCCGAACTTATTGTATTTTTAGAGAAATTTTTTTAAGGAACAAAAGAATTTTTCGGTATATATTATTCTACTATTTCAACTATGTTGTTTTATATTGCTCTAATATTTCTATTGCTAAATGAATATATGGATAAACCAGCTTATAAGGCAGCTATTAAAAAATGTTTATCAAAATAAAAAAATATTTTATTCCTATTCTCACTATTTATATTATTGGTGTTGTATTAAATCCGACTATTAAAATAGACGGTACTAAATCACTTATTGAAACTATTTGCGATTGTATAGCAGTACTACCACCTCCAAGTCCCAAAAATCCAAATCACACACCACATATTGATCAAACTAAAGAAGAAGTGTTGTCTAGCGTAGAAGACGAATGCAGAAAAATATATAGGTCTTACCAACAAGCAAGTTCTAGCAACCTACCGGCTTTCATACCATCTTCTTCTTCTTCAACACAACCTCACAAAAGACATGCTATTTCTGCGGCTAGTATTAAAAGCCTCAGAAATAGAATGTGCGGCCGTACCGCTACTAACCAAATTAGCGAGTTTGATATTTTTGTTTTGCAGGGTTCTGTACCGTACCAAGCAGTTCTCAATGAAGAAGGACCTGAAGATTTGCTGAAGTACTAGAGGGGGAATGAGAAGACCTTTCCGACACTTTCAATGATGGCCCAAGATGTTTTGAACATTCAAGCGTCATCAACGGCGTCTGAAAGCATTTTTTCTGCTGGCAGATATCAAATAGGAGAGCACATACACTCATTAGTCGGAGACAGCTTGAAGATTGTAGTATTATTTAGAGATTGGATACGAGCGGAGCGAAGAAGGTGCGATCAACCGGAGATCAATGAAGAAGAAGATGAAAACTACAACGAAATTTTATCCAAATGTGGTGGAAGCGACGTGGAGCAATTTGACCAACAAATATCAATTCCAACCGAAGAACCACAGGAAATTATCAAGAAACTAGAACATGTTTTTTTCAAAATGTAATTTTTTTAATTGCAATTTTACTATGTAATTTGAAACTTTTGAACAACACCACAAAGTTGCAATTTTGACAATTGTATTTGTATTACAAAAAAAATCATATGTCTATTAAATAATATAAGAGGCACAAAAACAACATTGAGATGTTTTTATTACACTATCTTGTTTAATTATTGAGTTTTTTTTATATATATGTTATTTTTTAAATTAAGTGCATGAAAAAAAAATCGCCTCGCCCCGACCAGATTCTGACGGGATCGGAAATGGGACGGGACGACGGCGAATCCCGCATGTCCCAATCCCGCCGGTCCCGACCCGATCCCGCCCTCCCCCCGTCTTGCCCCGACCCGATCCCGACGGACCCGATCCCGGCCCACTGGCCAGCCATAGTCAAGACCTGGGTAAGAACAATGGGAGGAGATTTGGAGCACTTTCTAGTCCTGATGATTGCACCAGGGATCAGCTTTAGCATATTTTTATTTGTCTTAGTGATGGATGTTTTGATGCGGCATATCCAATGAGAGGTACCATGGTGTATGTTATTTGCGGAAGACATAATGCTGATTGACGAGACCAGGGGGACTTCCAATATTTTGCTTCAGACGGAAAATATGGGACAAAGTGTGGCCAGACACGTTTTCGTTCTCAATAATATCCATGAAAATATTATCATGATTTCCGAACGAACTGAGAGAGAGTCGATTTAATGCTAAACTAGAGGTTTGGAGACAGATGCTGGAGTCTAAAGGGTTTAAGGTTGAGCAGAACCAAGACAGAATACTTGAAATGTATGTTCAGTGGCATGACGCGTGAGGCTGATGTGAAAGTAAGGCTTGACGCACATGTCATTCAGATCCAGAAGAAATAGAGTTTTAAGTATCTTGGGTCTATTATCCAAGAAAATTGAGAAATTAACGATTATGTCACATATCGTATTGGTATGGGGTGGATGAGATGCAAGCTTGCATCCGAAGACTTATGTGATAAGAAAGTGCCACTAAAACTTAAAGGCAAGTTCTATAGAGTGATGGTTAGACCAACTATATTGCATGGAGCGGAGTGTTCGCCAGTCAAGAACTTCACGTTTAGAAGCTGAAAGTTGCGGAAGTAAGGATGATGCGGTAGGTGTGTAAGCATACTAGGAGAGACAAGATTAGAAATGAAGATATATAGAACAATGTGGAAGTGGTTTCGATGGAGGTCAAGATGGGGGAAGCGAGACTGAGATGATCCAGTCATGTGAATAGGAGGTATGGATAGCCCAGTGAGGAGATGTAAAAGGTTAGCTATGGATGGCTCCAAGAGAGGTAGAGGTAGGCCGAAGAGGTATTTGGGTAGATGATTAGACAAAACATGGCACACCTGCAACTTATTGAGGACATAGCCTTAGATAGAATGTTGTGAAGGACACGAATTCAAGCAGAATATTAGTAGCTAGTAAAATGTTGTCTCGCTTATCCTTCATTACAGTAGCCATAGTATTTCTCATATAGTTTCTTGTTCTTCGATTTCTGTTATTATTTATTGTCTCTTGTTATTCACTTAGCGTACTGTTTCTTTTTCCTATTTGACATGCTTTGTTAATTATTGTTTTATTCTAAGCTGAGTATCTATCGAAAATAACCTCTCTACCTCCTAAGATATGAGTAATATCTACATAAACTCTACCTCTATAGATCCACTTCGTGAGATTACACACTGAATATGTTGTTATTATTGTTACTTATCAAACACTAGAAATAAGTAACAAAATTACTAATTTTTTAAGTTAGCTCCTTTTAATTTTTTTCTAATAAAAGCTCATATGACAAAAATAATTAAAAAAAGGGGGAGAAATGGAGTAAAATAGAGAGAGAGAGAGAGCAGAGAGAGACACGTTAGTGGAAGAGGAAGTGAAAAGGAAAGGCGGGCGACCTTTGCTGACCCTTCAAGTCTCTCTTTCCCTGCATGCGACCCTTTTTGCATATTTAAGTGTTTTACACTTTACTCTTCTCTCTCTCCAACTCCACCGGCGATTCAACTTTCCGGTACCGGAAATTCAAGATAGTACAGCTTACTAGCAAACTGCACATAGCATACACATACCCACAAAACACTGCAACTTCTTAGCTTTAGTAGTGTATGTCTAATTCTTATACAAAGATTCTTCCT
The DNA here is from genome assembly GCA_029783415.1 of Anisodus acutangulus. Classification (NCBI taxonomy): domain Eukaryota; kingdom Viridiplantae; phylum Streptophyta; class Magnoliopsida; order Solanales; family Solanaceae; genus Anisodus; species Anisodus acutangulus. The sequence continues at coordinate 46,257,680 of CM056490.1, forward strand.
TTACTCTTCTTTCTTGAATTTTTCCATAATTGGTTTTTTCTAAAGACTTCATTTGTAGCTTAAAAACTTCTTTTTTCTTAAACTGTTTTTTTTGGGTTTTGTGTATGAAGTGTTATAGGAAGATTATGTTGTATTAGGGCTTGATTACAAGTAATGGAGTCCAAGATTTGCATGAATTGCATATGTGGGGCAACTTCTTCAATTGAGTGGAAAAAAGGGTGGCCTTTACGATCTGGTGAATTTGCTAGCCTATGTGATAAGTGCGGGTAATTCTATTCAAATCTCTCTCTCTCTCTCTCTCTCTCTCTCTCTCTCTCTCTCTCTCTCTCTCTCTACTGAATTTTTATGTTTGTAATAAATTTATTTTTATTGTTCTTTCTATTTTTAGTATCTGGTTTGCCTATTACTCCTTTTATATGATAACAGGAGTAACGGGTAAAGTTGCTACAGGTTCAAGCCGGGTAAACAACCGCTTGCAGAAATACGGTAAGGTTGTACAATAGACTCTTGTGGTCCAGCCCTTCCTCAGACCCGCAATGCGAGAGCTTAGTACACCGGCTACCCTTTATAACCATTTAGGATGTCAAGCAGTTTTTTTTTCTTTGTTTCACTATGATTTTTATACTATGTTTTTTGTAAAAATATTTTGACTTATATACTCTTTGTGTAGATATTAGACTACCCTTCATTTGAGAAAAGATTAAGGAACCAATGCCCTCCTAGTTGAGATGGAATATAGATGTTTTGACCTTTGTTCCTTGAACTGGTTATTCTCTTTGAAAGTATAATCTGAATAGTTTCTGTGTTTATGTTAAGGTTTTTGTATTGGTGAATACTGTACAGTTCAGAGAATTATCCTTTTCGTGAAAGATATGCGCTAAATCATGTTCTTTATATTGGCTGATTACCCCTTCATTGTAAAGTTGTTCTTGATTTCGATGAAACAGTTACTTTATCTTTCTGAAAAAGAGATTGCATACTCAATTTGAGAGAACTAATTATATGTTGCTAGCACAGTTCATGCACCAAGTAATGGTTGCTCAATCTGATTATAGTTCTGGAAAGATTAGAAACTTGTGTAGGGTCAAATGGTGGGAAAGATAATCCTTCTGCTTTATGTTACACTTATTGTCCCTTAGGAAGTCGGTGCGATTAACCTGCTTGCGTTCGTTTAAGGATTTGCATTATCAATGTGGTTCTTGTTACCTTTTAAAAAAATGTGGTTCTTGTTGTGTAATAGTGAGGTTCTTTTTGGTCGAGATCAGTAGCGTGGGCTTGTGACCCAAGTGGGGTTGTTGGAGTAACGGGAAAATAGTATTGAGGTTTCATTTTCTCAAAATATCCTCTTTGATTCCATGTTAACTTACTGTGGAGCAACTTTGTCTTTTTCCCTCTGTTGGATGAAAAACCAGACAACCTAGCAGTTTCTTGGAAGTTTTAGATGCTTCAGACGGAGTTCACTTTATCATCCATCACATAATCATCCCCAGCTCTATTGAACAAGTTGGTATAATCGCATTAATTCCTATGAAAATAGGAAACTTATATTTCTCTATGAAATGTAGGTTGCATGCAGTTATTTCACTTAGAATACATAATTCAATGCTGTGGAATGAAAATATTTTATTTAGTATTTTCTTTTCCATTCGTTTGTCCTTCCTTTGTTTTGTATGGTTTGTTCATTTTATTTCTTGTGTTATTTTCCTATTGTCTGTGTATCTTGGCTAGGGTAGGTGACAGGTAGTCAAATTCAGGATAAGTTTGTCTTTTGCAATCTATCACCTGCATTGCAGAAAAGAAAAAACCATTAACTTTAACCTTGCTATAAAAGGTGGCTAATAGCAGTTCCACAAAAATTGAAAACTGAAATGCAGAGTTTTAGTTCGTACAGTTATTTGAGAAATTATATCCAGAGAACACTTCTAGCATAGACACATTTGAATCTGTATTGACGTCAAAGCAGTTCTTGGAATAGTCGAGGTGAGCACAAGCTGACATGGACACCACCATTATAAAAAAATAATTCAATGGTGATAACGCCAAAACAATTATTGGAATATGGTGGTAATCGGTTAGAATTGAGGACCACGTGGTTATACAATTGTACCACTTACCCAGGAGCCTACGTGTCCATTAATGAGCAAGATTCTCTTCACTATTGGGTGGTAAAAAAAAGCACAGCAATTGGTGGTGGAAAGGAGACTTCTGAGGCTTTTTTGTTTTTATTAAAAAATTAAGGTGGTTCTAGGACCAGCTTGCGCTAGCATACGTTGACTAATCCACGACGCAACTCTCGGGTAATTCTGACCATTATGGCTTAGGCAGGTGGGAAGAATTGCTGGGGTTCAAGCTTTGATTCCTAAGGTTGTCACTCTAACTCTTTGACCGATAGGCCTCCCCTTTGTGGGCCTTCTACAGTGTTCACTCTTTCCCTTGTCCAATTAATGCAATCATTGGGTTACTATAGTCAGGGGCGGATTTAGGTGTTGGTGAGGGTGTTCACCCAAACACCCTCGGTAAAAAATTACACGGTATAGTTAGGATATATTAATCTTCTGTGTTTATATATATATTAACTTTTGAACACCCTGTACCAATGCAAAAGTTAGCTCAAGTGGTCCAGGGTGTTCAAAATTGTCTCCAACATCCTAGGTTCGTTTCTCATGGACAATATTATTTTTTATGTTTAGCTTTTGTTGTTTTTTTCGAACACCTCGAGTGAAAATCCTGGATCCGCCACTGACTATAGTTCCGCGACTTATTTTGCACATTCCATTCTTGTTAATTTGAGATCAGTTTTTCTTCCCCAAATGTCAACCCACTTAAGAGTAGGTAACATCATTTAGCAATCTCTGATTGCTCTTTCTGTGAGTGTCCTGAGTTATCTCTAATGTAATGGTAGATTATCTCTTAAGCCTAAAAGGTCTAATGAAACAACATCTCTTTGCTTGAATGGTGGAGAGTGTATCCTTTAACAAAAAAGAGCTTCTGTTTGCTGATGGAGCCAGAGTCATACTAACTTAATATTTGAAAACAAGTACATTGAAAGTAATTTAATGTGGACACATGGAGGAATAAAAGAATTTACCTTAAGTTAGCAACTAATACAAAACTCTGGCAAGCTGAATACTACTGAGTTGGTGAAAGAGTAGATTTCTCAATATTATACATAGAAATATTGGTGGCTGATAAAAGTGGAGATGAGTTTAAGCAGGTATTGATTACCTCAAGTTAGGTCTAGGACTTCTCATCAATTATTTTCATGAAGGCTTTATAGATCTCGTAAAATGGAATATGTATAGGTCTATAATTTGTCATAACATGGGATTTGGATTGACTCCAGGACTGCTTATGAGCAACTAGTCTTCTGTGATTTATTCCACTCGGAGGACACTGGTTGGAGGGAGTGTATTTCATGTGGCAAGGTTAGCTCCAGAATGGTCTTTCTGTTTCATAGTATAATCTGATTCTCTGCAGAGAGACTTTACTAACATCTGAAACTAATTTTGGTATTGGTAGCGTCTTCATTGCGGATGCATCGCTTCTAGCTCTTTGCTGGAGCTGCTCGACAGCGGGGGCATTAATTGTGTCAGCTGTGCGAGGAGTAGTCAACGACATACTGTGAGATAGATTTTATGCATCCATGCAAACTTATGTACTGTGAACATATAATATAAGTGTTATACAAATGACTATAAGTTCTCATGTTCTTTTTTTTTTTTGCAAACACCAAATCATGAGAAGCACAAAGCTTTTGGAACTTCTATCTCAAACAGTGTTGGTGAAACACCTTCAACTTCTTTGGGCAGTCAGATGAATGGTTCTGAACCTAATAAAAGAGAGGGTTCTGACAGTATTGATCCAGCACTTCTGCTCCCACACCAGAATGACAACACAAATAGGCCTATAGGCCAAATAAAAATGGAAGAAGCCTTCCATCCTGCCGGAGAATCTGGAAGCACATTTTCGTCAAATTTGTGTCAGGCTTCCGCAGAGTCCTCTAAAAATGCCAAACTGGATTCATATAATGGCTACAAAGGAGTTAAAGAGATTCATGGATCACCAGTGCAAACAAACTTAAGCATAGCTCTGTCTGCACCTTCATCGAACACGAAACTCTTTCCCACTACAGTGGATGAAGGGGGCATGAACAAGACAATTTCTTCCATGCAACAAGGGTCTAGGTCTCGAAATCTCTTGCCCAAACCCCCAAAATCTAACTCTGCTTTGGGACCAGAGACAAACGCTGGCATAATTTCACAGATTCGTGTTGCCAGGCCACCAGTTGAAGGTCGGATTAAGAATCCGCTGCTTCCACGTTATTGGCCGAGGATAACAGATCAGGAGTTGCAGCAAATATCTGGAGAGTATCCATCATGATTTCTTAACTTAGATTCTTTCTTGTTGACCTATTTCATACATGATTTCCTTGACAATCTGTTTTCAAGCTCAAATTCCACCATCATACCATTATTTGAGAAGGTTCTGAGTGCAAGTGATGCAGGTCGAATTGGTCGTTTGGTACTTCCTAAAGCATGTGCTGAAGTAAGTTTCAACTTTCACATTTATTCCCTCAGTATCATTTCAACACATGCTCTACTGCATTTTTGCCCTTTGTGAATATTTAATTGCTGTTTTGCTCACCATAGTAGAGGCCTAGTCTTCCTTTACCTTTCTCCTCGTGTTGACACTGGCAATTTCTTAAAACTTGACTACTTTGATTGTTCAGGCATATTTCCCACCAATTTCTCAACCAGAAGGCCTTCCTCTGCGAATTCAGGATGTGAAGGGCAAAGAATGGGTATTCCAGTTCAGATTTTGGCCAAACAACAACAGCAGAATGTACGTTCTTGAGGGTGTGACCCCTTGCATACAATCTATGCAATTACAAGCCGGAGATACAGGTAGTGAAGTTTCATCCTTTGTAGTGAGTCATTAAACCTGTTATATTTGGTTCACCTTGTTAACATTAAGCAGTAATCATTTGCATTGACTTACAAAGATTCATGAGATGAGATCTCCTGTCAGTGACATTTAAGATTCACGTATGATCAAGACATTTTAGTTCTTTCCGTAGGAATGGCATATGGGCGGGTCAAAATGGGTTGAGTCAATGAATAGGTCATGTCCCAACCTGTCCAATGTTATTTTGCACTAAGATGGGCCAAGTCGATATGGGCTAAACAATGGGTCATAACCCCCCCCCCCCCCCACACACACAACAAACTTGACCCATTATTTCTTATAAATAAGTTTGCATTCTAGTAAAAAAGGCAGTTTTTGTAGAAAGTTTTGTTATTCTGACATGTTCATATATTTTAGTTTACAATCTTAACCTTGAATTAAGTCTTGTCTGTTCCTATGGGTTATGTTTGGGCATCTATACAGGTTACATTTGGGCAGCTTGTCTGAGACAGGTTAAGTAAGGCATAGCCCAAATTAGCTCATCAGTGACATATCTCATGCCCAACCTGCTAAGTTTTGGGCGGGTTATAAAGATTGGGCTAATTTTTCCATCCCTAGTTCTTTGCTTTAACTCCACATCGAAGCTGTAATGCTGGCTGGTCAGGTTTGAAACAGAATCTATGAGATTTGAATTTTTGACAATATCCAAATACATGCGTCTTGTCAAACCCACCCAGCTATTCTGGAATTGGAATGACGGTAATAGGGTCAATATTCTATCTCTTTTCCAAGTTTAGATCATTATTACCTATAAAACAACAATGATTTGATTGCTAACTACAGTATGTTCCAAGTGTTAGGATTTGAGTCCCAAATCCTACCTAATCAGAAAACAGTAAATAAGCGAAGAACAAATAACACAGATGTATAGTGGTTCACTCTCAATGCGAGAGCTACGTCCACTTTGCCACTGCAGATTTCACTATAATCAAATAAGGAGTTTGTGTTTACAATTCTCTCTTGCTCACTTTTTCTCTTGCTCGACCCACAGAGAAAAAAACGGCGCCCTAGTCTATATATAGAGAAAACTAGGGCGAACATAATACAAGCCCGAAATTCCCTCCACTAAATACCCTTATACTCTGCGTAGGGTCTTCATAGTGTCGGCGATGAATGAGGCTCCACAACTCAACACCAAGTTCGTCTGATAGGATGACCTGCAATTATATTCACTTTGTGTGACAACCAACTATTTTCCAATTCAGACACTGTCAGAAGGATAGTCACTTTGAGTACTTGTACTATCAACATAGATTGTAAATTTGCTCCTCCGGTGTGAACCCTTACAGGTTTCAGTGTAAGAATGTTATGTCAGGGAGAGAATAGAGAAGAAGCTAATACTGTATGGAATATCGTTTTGCGAGCTTCTTCTAGGTAGCTAATATGAATGAATTTAATTTTCTTGTGGGCTTTTACTGAAAGTGTTCTAGGTAGCTAATAGAGGAGTCCTTCAACTACTAACAAAAACTAATTCTGTTTCCCAAAATCAAGATAACAAAATAGAACATGACTGTTTCACCCGTGTAGTCTTGCTGACTTCTGTGTTCTTATTCTTGCATTGATTTTGCTCATTCCAGCCCCCGATGAGCTCCAGATGCACAAGAAAGGGATAGAAAGGGGAGAAACATATGCATTGTTTTTCTTTAGTGAATGAATTCCAATTTTTTCCTGTCATTACTGTTCAAGTCTTTGTTCCTTTTTCGTTTTTGTGCTATCTATTCAGACTTAAAGTTCTGCTACTCATTTCTCATCCTATAAGAACATTTCATTTCAGTAACTTTCAGCCGCATAGATCCAGAAGGAAAGCTTTTAATGGGGTTTCGTAAAGCATCAACTGTTAATTCAACTCAGGTAACTAGCCCACTTAGGGGTTTCATCTGAGTTCACTTTAGCGGCTTATGGTGTATAATGTTGCTTATATTGCTTGAACAGGAAAATCGTCTATCAGCCATACCCAAGAGTGTTTTCTCCACTGAACCCACCTCCTTCGGAGCAATGCCTGAAAATCTACCTTTAATGAGTGGCTACTCTGGCTTTCTTCAGTCATTTAAAGGAAGCAGGGAGTCTTCTGTGAATTTGTCTACGAAGCATTTCAATAGTGGTGAGTTTAGCTGGTACTTAACTGAGAAGAATGGAGGCAGGAATGCAGATGATACCTTCTCCCCTTCAATGCCTTCTTCAGAGCGTAAAAGAAGTCGTAATATTGGGTCAAAAAGTAAGAGACTGCTCATTGATGCCCATGATGCTTTGGAGCTGAAACTTTCATGGGAAGAGTTACAGGATATGCTCCGACCACCGCTGAGTGTCCAGCCAACCACTGTTACAATTGAGGACCAAGAATTTGAAGAATATGAAGTATGTAGCTTTAATTTTCAAGTAGATGAACTTGACATTATCTTAATGGGCGAGAATTGCTATTTAAGATTTAATCAGACCGCTAAAAATCTCTGGCTTTGGTTTGTGACTTTGTTCTTCGAAATGCAGCAACCACCTGTTCTTGGGAAGAGGAGCATATTTACTGTCCGCTTATCTGGGTAAGAAAGAATATTTTATCAGAATGTATTCCACTACACCAGCTTGTTGTTTGACATAATGATGAAAGAGGACGTCAGAATACTGCTTTAAATTTGGCACTGAATACTAGAGCATCATATTTTGCTTTTCTAAACATTCTTTTTCATGTCCATCTCATTGACATATGGTGATCCCTACACGTCTCGAATTGGAAATTTACTGGTATATTACGGATCCAGGGAGCAGGAACAGTGGGCTCAATGTGATAATTGCTTTAAGTGGCGAAGGTTGCCAGCTGATTATCTTCTACCTCCTCAGTGGACATGTCAGGACAGCAGTTCAGATCATAGCAGGTTAGGGACTTAGCAATTTCAAGGAATTTTGCACGACAGCACTAATGTGACTTAAAATTTACACTTATCATGCTCATGTTCTCAGGTCCTCTTGTTCTGTCCCTGACGATTTAACACCCAGGGAGCTTGAAAATCTTCTCAGAATGGACAAGGGTGAAGTAACTTGTTGCTTTAGTTTCAGTTGATATTTCCATCATGCCCTAAATTTTATGAACTCTGGATTTAATATACTTATCGTGTATAATGCCGTCATTGTTTGTAAGCATGTGTTGCACTAAACTAAATGTCATTTACCAGTCATGCATTTATACTTGTAACCAGTTGTGCACATGTGATTTGAAAATATATGTTGCATGCCTGACAGTCGTTCTGCTTGCACTCATTTTAACTGTATGCTAGGTTGTGGACACATTTTTAGTTGTCCAAAAATATTTATGGTTCTTGGTATTGTTGGCGTTGTTGTACAGATTTAAAGAAAGGGAGAAGTGCAGCAGGCCAAAGGACAACACAGGCCCATGATTCTTCTGATTTAGATTCTCAAGCAAATGGAATAAGTATTGCTGGTGACGTAAGAGAGCCTGGTCCCGCATCAGTTGCAACAACAACAAAACACCCAAGGCATCGACCTGGCTGTTCTTGCATTGTATGCATCCAGCCTCCCAGCGGGAAGGGCAAACATAATCCGACATGTACTTGCAATGTCTGCATGACAGTCAAACGCCGTTTCAAGACACTTATGATGCGTAAAAAGAAGCGTCAATCTGAACGTGAAGCGGAACTTGGCCAGAGGAACCAACAACTTATGTGGAGTTCCAAGGAAGAGACTGAAGTGGATAGCTTCTCTAGACAGGTGAAACCAGAAGTTGATCCTTCAGACAAAGAAAGATCAGGAAGCGAGACACTGGCGAGGGGCCATAGCAGCAGCAATCAATTGCAGAAGCTTCCTGAAATAAGTAAGTCGCAATTAGACTTAAACTGTCAACCAAATCGTGAAGATACAGGTTCATCTCATATTAGCATGATGTCTCTTCTTCAGCAAGCATGTCTGCCGCTAGAGATGTATCTGAGGCAGAATGGTCTAACAAGCTTAGTTTCTGAGCAACAAGGGAGCTCAGGGTCTCAAGGGTTGCCCCAAGACACCAGAGAGAGTGGCCTACGTGTAAACAAGGATCAGTGCCTTGCTTCTACTGCTCGAGAACAAGAAAAAGATGTCGCAAGGGAAAACTCTGAACCAGATCAAAGTCTAAAAGACCATTCATGAAACATGAAATCCTTTTGCTTGCTATTGGTCCTTCCTATTCTTTTTCTTGATGGACCAACAATATAGGAGATTTCCGCTATCCTTCCACCTTGTTGATATCTTGTTATTAGGAGTATGTCAAGCAATTGGATATTATAATATGTGTTTATAGGCTGTACTAAGTGTGTCCTGAAAATGTATTTAGATGTTTTTCCTCATGAATAACAGTTTTTAAATGTCGTATAATTTGCAATAGCCCATGATGTATGGTTTTGATGGGATAGGAACTTATGGTGGACAAAGGAGTTGAAAACAAAGTCAATATATGTATACAACAAATGAAATTGTTTCAATATAGTTTGCAATAGCCCACTGAAGGAGTGGGATTTCGGGGTGTTTGGGGATGGGAAGGAGACAATAAGTATGAGAGGTAACTTATGGACTTGTTTTTTCTACTCCTAGGGAAGTCATTTTCCCAAAGTTCATAGAACTTAATTTTCTAGAAAAAATGTTCTCTACAATATTTTGATCAATCAAACATGAGAAAATTGAAAAGCATTTTTTGTGAAATGCTTTCCTCCATACCAAACACACCCTAAATATCTGAGAAAAAATGGATAATCCAAGAGCAAGCTACTAGACATATTTTTTACTTGAAAGGAATTCTAGATTAGGGAGGCAACTGACTCTGTGAAACTTCCAGTTAGTACTAGGGCTATCAAGTGGGTCGGGTCGGCTTGATCCCGGCCCGCTTACCGCCCCGCCCCGCCCAGCCCGATCCCTCTTAAAAAACGGTAGCGGGGTTTGAACTCGGGACGGAACTAGGGCTTGTCCCGCCTATCCTGACCCGTCCCGACCCTCTCCCCCCACCCCCCACCCCCCCAATTTGCAAAAACAACCGTTGCACAACGGCCAAATTTAGATTTTGGCCATTGTGCAACGTCTATAACAACACTTTTGGCCCCCCACTCCATAAACCCTCCTACCCCCTTAATATTTATTTTTAACCCCTAAGTTAGTATATTTACATTTTAACCCTATTTCTCAACTATAAATACCTCATTTTCCTCTTTTTTTTCCTCACAAATCTTCCTACCATCTCTCTAATATCTCTATCTATCTCTTTACAAGTCTACATTGCCTATTAAATAATTTATTTTATTTGCTTATTTATATCAAAGTTCAAAATTGGGAGTGAAGTTGACAACTAGCTTGAGGATCATCTATCGAGCAAAGTTTCAATTTTCAACCTCGATTACACGTCTATGTTACGTCGGCGTTTGGTACCTTCGTTCTTTCTTTAAATTATTAGTCACTTAATTTTAATTATCGTACTTAATTTCATTATCTTTAATTATTTATTTACATAATTATAATGGAACGAATTGAACATTTTATTTCTGGTAGAGGTACTAGGGGTAACATAGGTAAGGGTGCATCTTCTTGTAATCCTAATTACGATGATTTCACTCATGTAGATGAAATTGATTTTTTTATGTTAATATTAATATACCATTAGATCATGAGGTATATTCTGCATCTGAACCAGACTTTAATTTAGAAAATGAATTAGAAGAGAATTTAGATAACACACCCACTAGTGCACCTCCACCTCAGCCTGAAACTCAAACTGGAATGCCTCATATTTCCCCTAATATGAGTCGAGGCCCAAGTCAACGAAAATTAAAATCACCTGTATGAAATTTTTTTGATAGGGACATTGATAATCAACTAACTAGATGTAAAATTTGTCAAGAAGTTTATAAATTTAAAACTGAAAAGGTCAAGGTGAGACGGGAAGTTTAATGTGACATGTAGAAACTTTCACAAAGCAAGGTATAACCAATACATGGCTGAAAAATCGGGTGTGCCAATGCTTTCTAAGTCGGGACAAGGTTCACATAGTGTCCCCGATCAAGTACAAGGTCGAATTAACCCGATGACGAGGGGGGGGGGGATTATAGGTCCTAAATATGATAAACACAAAAATAGGAAAAATATAGCAAAATTAGTTGCGGTGGAGGGTTTACCTTTTTCATTTCCTTTCTCTCCTGATTTTATTCATTACATTAAGAAACGTATACTCCTGCTTTTAACGATTTTCCTAGATCAATTGTTAGAAGATGTTTTTAAATTTGCACATGAATATCAACATTATTTACGTTATGCATTATATCATTTTAATGACAAAGTGACTATCACTTCTGATATAGGCCGTAGTACTAACAGTAATGATTATTTAACTGTAACATGTCATTGGATAGATCAGAATTGATCTATGCAAAAATATATTTTAGCATATAGATATATTGATGATAGGCACACTGAAAATTTTATTGCAAGAAATATTCATGAAATTTGTAAATATTATGGAATAACTGATAAAATTATAACTGTTAAATTAGATAATTGATTATGATGTAAACCTTTTAAAAACTCGATTAACTCCATCTTTTCTTGATAATTTTCATATAAGATGTGCATGCCATATTTATAACTTAGTTGTAACGGATGACCTAAAAGTTTTTGAAAATATTCTTGATAAAGTACAATTTGCTATAAACTTTATTTTTAAAGGTAATAAAATACAAAGACGAAAAGAGTATAAAAAACTTGTCATGATTGTAGATTACCTTATAGAAAAATTTCAGAAGAAGTAGCGACTAGGTGGAATTTTCTGTATGAGCAACTACTTGTTACTCACGAGTATAGAAGACCAATAACTTTATTATTTAACGCCCATAATCAAAATCCAAGGGATATGCTTGTAGATAATGATTGAGAATGTTTTTAGAACTTATTGGATTTTTAGAGAATTTTTTTCTAGCTACTAAATAATTTTCTGATATTTATTATCATACTATTTCAACTATGTTATTTTATATAGCTCTAACATTTTTTTACTTAATGAATATATGCAAAAACCATCTTACGCTTCATCTATTGAAAAAAGGTTTATAAAATTTTAAAAAAAATTCCTATTCTTACTATTTATATTATTGGTGATGTATTAAATCTGACTATTAAAGTAGACGGTTGTAAAACACTTGTTGAAACGATTTATGAAAGTATAGAAATACTTCCACCTCCAAGTCCAACAGACTCAAATAAAGAACCAACTCACGAACCAACTAGATAAGAAATTACGTCTAGCATACACACTGAATGCAAATATATATATATTACGAAGAACAAAGTGCAAATAATCAACCGGCTAAAGTGCAAATAATCAACCGAAGTAGACTTATGTACCATCTTCTTCTACTTCACTGCAACCTTATAAAAGACATGATGTTTCTACCTCGAGTATTCAAGGCCTTAGAAATAGAATGTATAGTGGTTCAACTTCTTCACAAATTAGCGAGTTTGATGTTTATGTTTTGCATGGTGTTGTACCGTACGAAACATTTGTCAATGAAAGTGGACGTGAAGACTTGCTGAGATACTGGAGGGAGAATGAGAAGACAATTCCGACACTAGCAAAGTTGACTCGAGATGTGTTGAATATTCAAGCGTCATCAACAGTTTCGGAAAGCGTTTTTTTTGTTCGAAGATTTCAAATAGGAGAGCATAGACACTCTTTGACGGGAGACAGCTTGAATATTGTAGTTTTATTCAGAGATTGGATTAGAGCGGAGCGTAGAAGGTGCGGTCAATGATAGATCAACGAAGAAGAAGACTACAACTACAACGAAATTTTATCCAAGGGAGAAGGAAGCGACGTCGAATAATTTGACCAACAACTTTCAATTCCGACAGAAGATCCTCAAGAGATTGTGAGGAAATTAGAAAAAATATGGTTGACTATCTAATTTTTTTAATGACAATTTTTTACTATGTGATTTGCAACTTTTGAACTACGAAACAAAGTTGCAATTTTAAAATTATATTACAAAAAAATACATTTCTATTAAACAATATAAGAGGCACAAAAAACAGTCTTGGAATGTTTTTATTCACTATCTTATTAAATTATTTAAGTGTTTAAATATATATTTTTTAAAATTAAGTGTCTAAAAACAATCCACCAACCCGACCCGACTCGTCCCCCAAAATCCCAGCCCCTCTTCGGCGGGATGTGGGACGTCAGACCTCTTCCCGTCCCGCCTATCCCGCCTATCCCCCCCAGAGCCCGTCCCCCCGGATCCTGCCTCGCCCCAGCCCACTGGCCACCCCTAGTTAGTACTAATGCAAAAATACGTGAGACTTTGTAACTGCCACTTTCCAACCTTGTAGTTTACTCAAAATTGCCACAACATTAGATTACAAAATTTTCCAGATAACATGGAACACTGAGATTTACTTCTCTATCAAAGAGCAACTGAATCCATATTTCTCACCAAGCCAATTCCCAAAATACAACATTTCTTATACACTAAAAAAAGAATACTTGTACAGATATACATCACTTTAGAGAAGCAAAATGGAGTTTTCTTTCTTCTCGTCTTCCCTTCCCTTTTTCTCTTTATTGCTTTCCAGCCAACTGAGGATTGTTTTTTCGTCTTCGAAAGGGCCGGAGGTTGACGAATAAAACATTGAAGGAAAATCCACATCTGCCCACACATCTCAATTCACAGTAACGCTATTCAAACAAAAGGACAACTTATCTACACAATGTTGTTTCCCACGTCTTCTTCCTTGAGGAATGGGAAGGTGGAAAACCACACCTTTATCTTTCATATCTTTTCATGTAATCACTTGTCAAAGGAGAGGGCTAGAAGTAACCAATCAAAGAATAAACAATCAAAATCCTTCAACACTAGACCTGCGAAAAGATGAAGTTGATGACCTTTGGCTTTCCAGTCGATCAAGGTCCTCCAAAGAGAAAGAGTAGGAACATGTTAATGAAGGACGAGGCGCCTTTGAGGGAGAAGCCGATGCTCGAGTGAGTGGTAAGGAAGGGGAGAAACTCAACCTTGGTGGGGGAGTGATGATACCGTTCATGCTTGGAGACTTTGACATGTGTTTTTTACCACCAACTACCGCTGGTTCTTGCAGAGGAAACAGCGAAGGGCACTTCATCACTTGTACAGTCTTGAGTTGGTCCACGATAGTTCTCATGGTGGGCCTTTCAGATGGATCCTTTTGCAGGCATCTTTGAGCAATATCAGCCACTGTCCTGGCTGCTTTTGCGGGGAACCGTCCTTTTAGCTGAGGATCCATGATAAGCGATAATCTACCATCATCAGCAAGGAAAGGCCAACTCCACTTGACTAAATTCCTCTCTTCCTTTGAATACCGACCATCGAGATTCTTCCGGCCAGTGAGCAGTTCTAGAAGAACAATCCCGAAACTCCAAACATTGCTCTTAGGAGTTATCAACCCTCTCTCCAGTGTCTCCTGTGAGAGATTTGCCAGGGCCTGAATAAATGGGCTTACTTTATTAGTTAAAATCTCCAAGAAGTCAGAAAGTGCAAATAATGTAACAAAACTCATAATTAGACCGAGAGCAACACAAACGCAAAATGCTTCTCAACAAATAGTAATCTATCAGCCATTGTTCTCCAAAAACATTGGGTAAAAGATTTAAATTTTAAGACCAACAATTTCCCAAAGATAAAAGAAATGCTGTGCGGCTGCTACAGTAAATAAGATAGCTTACGACTGAATTGCAAGATATCTCTGTTTCTTGAATATTCATAATGCATCCATACCCTGAGAGCTTTGCACTAAAATCCTTGTCGATTTGTATATTTCCAGTTGAAAATTCATGGAACATTGCCTGTTGGTGGAGATAAGAAATTCAGCAAAAAATGACAATATCATAGGCTAAGCCTCAATATGAAAAACTAGGAACTTCCACGTTATAGAAACAAAAAGATGACACCAGAAACTACAAGTTAGCGTGACAGGGAAAAAGGCCACACAATAACGGATGATAGTGTTGATACCTGGAAAGGTCCCTCCTCATGTAGAAATGTGAGACCTTGTGCAGCACATAACGCAATTTTGGTTCTCGCATTCCAATCTATAGAGGGGCCATCTGATCTTGCAAACAAAAGCCGATCTAAGCTTCCATGGAAAAGCCTCTCAAAAACCAACATCCTGTGCTCAGAGCCCTCACGTGCATGAAAACCAATCAGTTTACAAAGCGATGAATGTTGCAAAGAAGCCAGGGTGTTCACCTCGTTGACAAATACCTTCAAACCCTGAAAAAAGACTAAAAGACAGTGAGTTTGGTTCCAAAATATCATGGACTTGCTAAAACCTCATAGCAAAGTTGAATCCTACCCCTAGTGGCGGAGCCAGAAATTTCATTAAGGGAATACAACTTTTATAAAAATAGGTTATATCAAGCTTCTGTTTCAAGTCATGGGATTCAACCATACTGTGTCATCAGATATAGGACAGATAAGAGAGGGACTAATCAGCAGATGACACACGGCTAAGATAATATAAAGTCAAAACATGCCAATGCAATTGAACATTACCTGTGAAGAAGGGTGAAGGCGGGTTATAGTGGCTTCAAGCTTCTTTTCATCCCCAAAAGAAGCTCTGTAGATGACAGAAGAGAGACCTTCTGACATACAACGTTCTGGAGAGAAATGGTGGCATGCAGCAGAAATTTCATCAAAAGCAAAGTTCCGCAGCGTTCCGGTAGAAGGCAATGTAGGAGGCAGCACAGGAGGCAGTGGCAACGGTCCAGACACATTGAGAGAGCTACTACTTATATTCCCCACTTTGAAGCTTCTCGTAGTCCTGAGAGCAGCGGCGGCATTCTGAGGTGATGGAAGAGGAAGAGGCTGAGGAACTGATGACCTGGCATGACTCGTCAACTCTTCATTTTCCTCACATTCATTCGATGCTAGAGCATCTTGATCCGCTGAGCCCAGACTTGATGGGGAGGATAGAGTTCTTGTCCTACTCGACTGCACAGGTTTCACTCTTGTTCTAAAACTTGGTGGTGCGGACTGCAATGATCTTGTTTGTACTTTCTGGGGTTCAGGCAGTGCAGTAGGTGACTGCTCCTGAGGGTTCACACGTTTTATGTGGATGCTCTGCTCAGATATTTTCTTCTTACTCTTTGAAACCGTGAAACATCCCATCTTGATGTCTAAATAATTCGGCCTTACTGTTCCTGACAAATCAGATAGTAAGACAGAATTACATGATAACCATTCTGAATCACTTTACAACCTAAATATTGAGCAACATGGGCTTATCAGGGAATCAAATTATATCACCACTTTGCTTCACCAAGCAAAGCTAGTTTAACAAACTAAGAGATTAAATGATCTCCTCCTATTGTATGAAACAGAATATCAATAATTTCCACTCTACCTTTTTCGTCGACCTAAAACATAGGCAATTTTCAATAACAATGCTGCCCTCAATTTCTAGTCAATCTAAGTATTTCAAATGATTTAAAACTATAGGATTATACCATTGACGTTACATAAAGAGTGATTTTTAGATCCTGAGGCAGATATGTTTCAATGTAAAATAATCAACCAATCTTTAGCAATAAAGAATCAGGAATTAATCAAGATTCTTGGTTTGCTACAGATAGGCACAACTCAAAAGTTTTGGTACATTTCCACAAAAAGTGATGTCACTAATAATGGTCAATATGCCTTCATAGTTCAACAACACCGCAAAAGGTAGAGGTAAGGTCCCGCGTACATACTGCCCTCCCCAGACCCCACTTGTGGGATTACACTGGGTATGTTGTTGTTGTTATGCCTTCATAGTTCATTCAATTTATAAACTCTTGAATTTTCGGACCATATAGTAAAGCACAAAATACACCAAAGTTCAATTAAATTGGACACTAAATTCATGAGGATTATCCAATTGCTAAAACCAAACTACATATTTGTGGGAAAGCCCCCAACTCCATATACTTCAACTTAATTTCTAAAATTAACAAAAAAACAAAAAAGTCAAATCAAGAAAGCTAAAAACCAACCTGGGGCACTTGCTCCACACAACTTGTAGTTGCTTATTTGAGCTCAAAATTTGGATCTTTACTAATTTCTTGAAATTATAAAACAACCCATGTAATGAATTTTCATTCAAATCTGTTGGATTGATTAGAGTTGATTTTGGTGAGCAAAGAAACCCTAACAAGAAGTATATAGAAATATATAAATGTGGAAAGGCAAAAAGATGAGACTTTTAAGAGTAAAAGGCAAAGAAAGTAGGAAAAAGAAGACTGAGGAGTTGGGGTGGGATGGGGGCGTGGGGGTGGGGCGTGGAGGGTGAGGGGGTTTCATAGGAAAGGGGGAGTGCAGATGTAGTAGTCAAACTCAAACCAACCAAATCATAATTTTCTATTATTATTAATATAATTAATTAAGAATAGATATCATTGGTATCACTATCATCTCTATACAACTAGAGATGGCAGTGGATATGGACCCGGTTCGGATCCGGTGAATCAAGATCCGTTTTATAAAATATGAATCTTTAAAATTTAGTCCCGACGGATCCGGATCGAACTCGAATTCATTTTTGACTGATCGGATCTGGATATGAATCTTGTATTTGAGATCCATTTTTTTTTATTAAATACATTATACATTTATACATCCATATAAGACCTTTTTACTTTTCTCGGCCATGCCCAAGTCCATAAAGGACCGAAGCCCAGCCCATGCGTGTTAAGCCAACGAAAGGGTAAAGGGGCCCACAAAGTCCTCACTCCTCATTCATAACATACGAACTACGAAAGGGACAAAGACCAAAACCCTAGTCCCTAGCCATCTTCTCTACTTGTCATCCCTACTCATACGACGTCAGTCCATGTCCACCCCTTCCGATTCCAAGGTAGTAAGACAAATCAGATTCAATACTTTCTGCCATATATATTAAACGGTGAGTTCGATTTTTTTTTGGCCCTTTTAACTTCAGTTAGTTCTTTTATTTTAGTTCTTCTTTTTGTTAGTTATGTTTTTTTCATTTATATAATATTTGATGTTTTGGAATTTTGAAAGATATATTAACAGTCATTTATATATAGGGTGTGTCAAATTTTTGGTGAAGGAAAGATAGTGTGTGTGTGTATTATTGTTCTTTAGGAAAAATGATGGAGAGTATGGGAATCGAAGGTAATGGTGGCAGTGACACTGTTTTTTTGTATGCATTGTTTTTATGAAGAGGTGTAAGCTGGCGGAAAGAGAGCTAGGTGCTTCAATTTAGTAGTAGTGTTAGATGAGATACGGTCAAAAGTATATATACAATGCATTTTTCACAGTATTTGTTCCTGCTGTATTTCAAATGGTACGATTTTATAAATCTAACAAAAAGCAGAGAACAAAGACTAATTTTTGCTTATAAATTTCTGCAGCAAATTGAAGCGTCGATACAATTCATATTTACACACACATCTAAGAATTACTTCTGTCTTGTACTCTTGTTTGAGTCATTATAGGGGCTTATTCGAGTACAAATTTTGGGATTTGAATATGTTAATTGGACTAAAATGTGCATGATACTTCTCCGTTATGTGGTTAAGTAATGTATTCAAATATTTTCTTGTAGGAAATGGATAGTGAACAATCTAACAATAATGCAAATGCTACTAATAAAAGTCATGTTGCTTCTTTTAGCCCACCTCCAGTGCCTCTGCTTTGTGGAGTGGATGATTTAGAAATGGATTCAGAAGGTCTTATTGAGGTTGGAGTAAAAGAAAAAAGTCAATCAAGTAAACTAACAAGCAAGAAACTCACTTCCGAGGCATGTGAATTTTTTGATAAGGTCGTAGTGAAAGGTATTACAAGAGCAAAGTGTAAATATTGTACATCTTTACTCTCTTATAATTAGAGCTGGCCAGTGGGCCGGGTCGGCCCGGTCCCCGCCCCGAACCCGCGTAATAAAAAAAATTCGGTAGCGAGACTCGAACCGGACGGGACAATGTCTCATCCCGACCCGTCCCAAGCCGGCCCCAGGCCCTCCAATCCCGACCCGATCCCGAGCCTGCCCCAATCCCGCCCGTAATCCCCCATTTGCAAAAATAACCGTTGCACCAACGACCATTTTAGATTTTGATCGTTGTGCAACGACCATTTTTGGCCTCCCCCCTCCCCCAACCCACCTACCCCTTAATATTTACTTTTAACCCATAAGTTATTATATTTACACTTTAACCCAATTTTCCAACTATAAATAACTCATTTTCTCTTCATCATTCTCGCAAATCTTCCTACAATCTCTCTAATCTCTCAATCTATCTCTCTTACAAGTCTACATTGTGTACTAAATATTCAATTTTATTTATTTATTTGGGAATTGGGAGTGAAGTTGGCAACTAGCTTGAGGATCTTCCATCGAGCAAAGTTTTAATTTTCAACCTCTCGATTACACGTAGACGTTACGTCGGCGTTTGGTACATTCGTTCCTTCATTAAATTATTATTGTCTGTTTATTTTATTTAGCGCACTTAATTTTATTATCTTTAATTATTTATTATCATAATTAAAATAAAAGGATTAAGAGGTATGTTTAAGGGTAAGGGTGCTTCTTCTAGTAGGGGAAACAAGGGCAAGGGTACTTCTTCTAGTCATCCTATTCCTACACATGATGATTTTGTTGATACTGAACATTTTCCTGCAATACCATTAGATTTAGACGAGGAGCTATTTTCTGGAACTCAAGAAGACTTTAATTTAGACGATGATCTAGATGATACACCCACTAATATTGATGACAACACACCCAATAGTGCACCTTCAACTGAAATGCCTCATATTCCCCCTAGTATGAGACAAGGTCCAGCAAACCGACCATTAAAATCAGATGCATGGATATTTTTTTATAGAGACGTATAGAATCAAGTAGCTAGATGTAAAATTTGTAAAAATATTTTAAAATTTAAAACTGGAAAAGGTCACGATGGGACGGGGGGTTTAATTAGACACGTAGTAAGTGCTCATCCAGCTAGGTATGCCCAATACCATGCATCAAAACCGGGTGCGCAAACGCCCGCTCCATTGGGACAAGGTTCACATACAGATATTGTCTTGGACCAAGTACATGGTCAAATTAACCCTATGACGGGGGGAATTGTAGGCCCTAAATACAATAAACATAGAGATAGGGAAGTAATATCAAAATTAGTTGTTGTGGAGGGTTTGCCTTTTTCATTTCCTTCATCTTCCGGTTTTATTCATTACATTAGAGATATATATAATTCAGCTTTTAACGGTTTTCCTAGATCAATTGTAAAGAGAGATGTATTTAGATTCGCACATGAATATCAACAATATTTACGTTATTCATTATATCATTTTAATGGCAAAGTATCTATCACGTCTGATATATGTCGTAGTACTAATGGCCATGATTATTTAACGGTAACTTGTCATTGGATAGATTATAAATGGTCTATGCAAAAACGTATCTTAGCGTATAGATATATAGATGATAGGCACACTGGTACTTTTATTGCAGAAATTTTTTATCAAGTGTGCCATTATTACAGAATAATTGATAAAATTACGACTATTACATTAGATAATGCTTCTTCTAACAATTACGCTATTACAATTTTAAAAAATAGTTTAACTCCATCTTTTCCAAATCATTTTCATATAAAATGCGCGTGCCATATATATAACTTAATTGTAAAGGATGGTCTATCACTTTTTGAAGACATTCTTAGTAAAATACAATTTGCTATAAACTTTATTTTTAAAAGTAATAGAGTACAACGAAGAAAAGAATATAAAAAAACTTGTCACGATTGTGGACTACCTTATAGAAAAATTCCATAAGAAGTATCCACTAGGTGGAATTCTTTATACGAGCAACTACTTGTTGCTTATGACTATAGAAAACCTATAACTTTATTTTTTAACTCTCATAATCAAAATCCAGCTGATATGGTTGTAGATAGTGATTGGGTAAAAATTTCCGAACTTATTGTATTTTTAGAGAAATTTTTTCAAGCAACAAAAGAATTCTCCGGTATATATTATCCTACTATTTCAACTATGTTATTTTATATAGCTCTAATATTTTTACTGAATATATGGATAAACCAGCTTATAAGGTAGTTATTACAAAAATGTTTATCAAAATAAAAAAATATTTTGTTCCTATTCTCACTATTTATATTATTGGTGATGTATTAAATCCGACTATTAAAATAGACGGTACTAAATCACTTATTGAAACTATTTACGATTGTATAGAAGTACTACCACCTCCAAGTCCAAAAAAACCAAATCACCCACAACTTATTGAACAAACTAAAGAAGAAGTATTGTCTAGCGTAGAAGACCAATGCAAAAAAATATATAGATTTTACCAACAAGAAAGTGCTAGTAACCTACCGGCTTGCATACCATCTTCTTCATCTTCAACACAACCTCACAAAAGACATGTTGTTTCTGTGGCTAGTATTGAAAGCCTCAGAAATAGAATGTGCGGTCGTATCGCTACTAACCAAATTAGCGAGTTTGATATTTTTGTTTTGCAGGGTTCTGTACCGTACCAAGAAGTTATCAATGAAGATGGACATGAAGACTTGCTGAAATACTTGAGGGAGAATGAGAAAACCTTTCCGACACTTTCAATGATGGCCCGAGATGTTTTGAACATTTAAGCGTCATCAACTGCGTCTGAAAGCTCTTTTTCTGCCGGCAGATATCAAATAGGAGACCACAGACACTCATTAGCCGGAGACAACTTGGAAATTGCAATATTATTCAGAGATTGGATACGAGCAGAGCGGAGAAGGTGCGGTCAACCGGAGATCAATGAAGAAGAAGCCGAAAACTACAATGAAATCTTATCCGAAGGTGGTGGAAGCGACGTGGATCAATTTGACCAACAAATACCAATTCCAACCGAAGAACCACATGAAGTTATAAAGAAACTAGAATAGGTTTTTTTAAGAATGTAATTTTTTTAATTGCAATTTTATTATGTAATTTATAACTTTTGGACAACACCACAAAGTTGCAATTTCGATAATTGTATTTGTATTACAAAAATGAAAAAAATCACATGTCTATTAAATAATATAAGAGGCACAAAAACAACCTTGAGATATTTTTATTACACTATCTTGTCTTGTTTAATTATTGAGTTTTTTTTATACATAAATAAAAAAAAAAAAAAGGAAAACCCGCCGGAACCCGATACCGATCCCGACCCCGCCCCGACCCGATTCCGACGGGATATGGATCAGGACGGGACTTGAGCAAGTCCCGCCAAACCCGGTCCCGCCTGACCCGAGCCTGGCCCACTGGCCAACTATACTTATAATGGTGCGAATGGAAACCTCACATCTTCTTAAACATCTAAGAAGACATGTCCGGGAAAGCATTTGCGGATTGGAGATAGTGATCAAACACAATTGAAGGTTAAAACGGAAGTCGATGGGTCTACTACTTTAGAACTTAAAGAAAATGGAAAGGAAAAGAAATTTGATCAAGACTTTTCAATGAGGGAATTGGTTGGTATGGTGGTGATTCATGACTATCTTTATCCATTGTAGATCATATAGGTTTTAAAAGGTTCGTGAGGAGTCTAAATACTCATTTCAAGATGATTTCGAGGAACACTTTGAAGAGTTACATTTTGAAAAAGTTCAATGAAGATAAGGGTTCTCTTAAAGCTCTGTTGGAGCATAATGAGGGTAGAATTGCAATAACTACCGACATGTGGACGGCTTCCAACTAAAAAGGGGGCTACATGGCCGTGACATCTCACTTCATTGATCAACAATGAGTTTTACGCAATCGAACCTTGAGGTAATGAGCTTATTCTTTTTTATAAATGTTGATTTTTTAGGTTTATTGTATGTGTTTAATGTATGTTTTTATTTAGGTTTTGTTTTGTGTCATGTCCACATACAATTATTGCAAAGATTTTGATGGATTGTTTGTCTAAATATTCTTTGGAAAACAAAATTTCATCGGTTGTAGTTAATAATTGTACCACTAATGATGCAATGATGAATGTTTTGTTGGAGAAATTGGAAAGTAGGTATCTAATGTTAGGTGGGGAGTTTTTGCATATGAGGTGTAGTGCTCATATTCTAAACTTGATTGTGAAAGATGGTTTAGAAGTAATTGATCCCGCAATTGAAAAAGTTCGAGATTGCATTTTATTTTGGATGTCTACTCCTAAAGGGTTGAAAATTTTGAGGCTTGTCGGCTTTTGAATATTTCTAAACCTAAAAGAGTGGTTCTTGATGTCAAAACTAGGTGGAATTCTACTTACTTGATGCTTAATACCGCTTTGCCTTTTCAAGATGTATTTGCTAAGTTAAAACGTATGAATAAGAAGCTCAAGTTAGTTATTCTTAGTGAGAATGATTGGATGATGGCAAAACTTGTTTGTGAGAAGTTGTAAATTTTCTACAAGGCCACTAGAGTGTTTTCCGGTAGAAATTATCCTACTTCTAATTTGTTTTTTCGAAAAGTGTGTGAGATAAGACTTGCTTTGAGGCGTTGGGTGGAGAGTGATATTGAGACCATTAGAATAATGGCTAAAAATATGATTGACAATTTTGACAAATATTGGCATAATATTAATGAGATGTTGGCGGTTGCATCAATTTTAGATCCAAGAAATAAAATGGATTGTGTGGAGTACTATTTTAAGAGATTGTACAAAGATGATGCTGATAATGAAGTGGAAAAAGTTAGAAAAAATCTTGATAGATTTGTGGTTGAATATCAAATGAGAAGCAAGGGAAATAAAAGCCAAGAACCTTTTTCAAGTGGCAAACGAGGAATTTCAAAGTCTTGTGATAATGATGAGGATGAATATGCTCAAGCTAAAAGAACAAAGAAAAGAAAGATGAATGTGAGGGGTGAGGTGGAGCATTACTTGGAGGATGATCCTATACCCGAGAATGATGATTTTGATGTACTTAATTGGTGGAAAAGGGATCAAATGTATCCTACTTTACAAAAAATTGCTAAGGACATCCTTGCAATTCCCGTCTCTTCTGTGGCTTCGGAAAGTGGCTTTAGCATGGGTGGAAGGGTGATTAGTTCTCATCGTTCTAGGCTTCACTCTAAAACGGTGGAGGCATTAATGTGCTTGCAAAATTGGATGATCGAAGACATTAAAGGTATCTATTATTTATGTATTGATTATTCTCATATACGTTAATATCAATTTTTTCCCTAACATGAACCTTCTATTTATTTTTCAATTTCTTTCAAATAAAGGTACTTTGGAGGTACTTTTTTAGTAATCTCTTTTTAATATGATTGTTTCTTTGTTATTTTAGGATGTTGATGACGTTGAAACTAGTGATTTCGAAGACAAGTTTATGAAGTTTGGAAAAAGGTTATAGAAGATGTTGATGTCATTTTAAAGAACATTGTTGTAGAATTTAATTTCAAGACCTTTATAATTTAATTTCTTGTAGAATGGCGTCATTGTAGTAGAAAAAAAACTTTCCAGTATCTCAATTTTGAAATGAGAAACTGGAAATCCCAAACTGAATGCATTGGAAGTTGAACTTTCCAGTTTGCTAGTTACTGGAAACTGAATGTGGGCGCCGCTGTTGCAGTTTTCGATGAAGTTAAAACAAGAGGTAAAAATGTTAATATGCTCAATTCACAGATGTCAAGTTATAGTTCTTTCTCTTTTGTCCTTTCTATCCTTTTTTCTTATTGTTTGGCAGTTAATCGTGAAATTTCATCATTCTACTTCTAGTTCAATGAACCTTCTATTCAGAAGTTGTCCTTTAACTTTGCTTGAAAGGGCATATATTTATCTCCATCTTTTTACCGTTCATGTTGTGACAAATATGATTCAGTGCATTATTTTGACTGGTGTCCTGTGTTCCAATTATTTTGATCTGGAATATTATTTAAGGCAAAATTTTTTACATGTGGATCCAGATCCGATCCGTGGATCCGGTGAATCCGATGGATCTGGATTTGGATCTGATTTTTATGGATCTGATGGATCTGAATCCGAATCTGGATACAGGTATGAGAAATGGATCTGGATCTGGATCTGGATCTAGTAGGATCCGGTCCAGATCTTATCCGTTGCCATCCCTATATACAACAATGCAAATCTCATTCCTTCAGCTTTATGACATTTTTGTCCTCAAAATAAATTTCAATATTTTCCCCCAAAAAATAGTATTTCCAATTAATACTGAGAATGATTTTTTAATCTGTACGTCAAAGAAAATACACTTTATTAATTTAATTATATTTTTAATATATCTTATACGCGTGATCCTGATTCTTTTCATATGTCAAATACGTGAAATAATTTTTGATAGTGAAACTCGAACTCAAGACTTTTATCCGCTATAATATTAATATATAATTAACTCATCTAAAGATTTAAATTGTTAGAGAAAATACTTATTTATTAACTTAGTTATATTCTCAACAAATTACCCATGATTTGAGCATAGTTCTTTACCAATCCTTCTTTCTTTGAATTATTTAATTGGTTTGAACATAGTTTGATAAATTTATATAGCAACAAATATCAACATTCAATTAAACATAATTTTGAATGTGGATCTGAATAATATAATCAAATATCATACACTATTGACATCACTTAGCTAAAATATCATTTAATTTAAAAATCCTAACCGGAAACTTTAAAATAGGAAAAGTTTGAGGTTTCTTCGATATTCAACAAAGGGGGCCTTGAATGTGGGGCAGTATAGTCATAGTACTTACTACTTAGTAGTACTACTAGTACTAGTGGGGTATTTTCTTTGTTTAAGTCCCAATTTAAGTGTTTTTTTTGTCTGTTTTAAAAAAAAATATTTAGTAAATTTTTTAATTTTAATGTAAGTTTAAGACTACAAGATTTTAAAATTTTCATATATCTTTAATTTAAATCTATAAAAATTAAAAATAATTTTTTATTTTTTAAATTTAATATCAAATTAAATTAAGACACTTAAATTAAAACGCGGAAACTATTTACTTGAGAAAAAGGAAAGACTAACAACCCCTTTTAGTATTAATTTTCGTTTATTAGTCTAACAGACCCTTAGTGATGAGTTTTTGACTTCTTTATTGCCGTCTGATAGACTCCTCGCTGACGGATCAACGACTTACGTGTCCTTCAAGTGGAAAATCGGATCCCACTTGACATCAACATTTTAATACTTTAACTAAAAAAATAAACAATTCATGCGAGCTTCAAAGTTCAAACCATTTTCAGAAGTGGGCCCACCTGTATGTGAGATTGTTTGGTTCGTGGACTAAGTTATTTTTGAAATTAGTCATGAAATAATAATTTTTGGATCAAATTTGATGAAATAAGGTGAGAATATCAAAGATTAAGTTTGAAATTAAATTTATACGTTAAACACAATATAAATTTATTCTAAATATCTTAATGTCATAAATCAAACGACCCAAAGTCCCCATGATATGTGTAGTCTATATTTTTTTAAAAAAAACACGTAGTTTACTCTTTATTTTTCCCGAAGAATTTCGTTTACTTTCTAAATATTCAAAATGTGCGGATTTAACGTCTTAGACTTGTTTTAAAAAAAGACGTAGTTTGAATGTTGAATACTCTTTGTCGATTAGTTAAATCTAAAAGATTGTTTTGTAGTTTAAAGTCTTTTGGCAAAGGCAAACAAGTTATGTGGTTGGAAGAAAAATTATATGTTCACTATTTATTTCAGATTATTATTTGAAATTTATGTTCAAACGCATAATTGAAGGCATGATCAGTAGAAAATGAGAGCCGGATTTTCCTCAGTGAAAAGTAAATTAAGCTAACTTCAGCGAATCATTGGACGAAAATTGCACACTTAGATTAAAGGTTAAATGTACTTGGACTATTAGGGCTTGAACCAAAATTATATAAAGGAATAATTCAAGGATTGAAATTGTTATTTAATTTTCTCTTATTTCTTTTTTTTTTCAAGGGTGGGAGGTGGGGGTAGGGGGGGATAGAAAAGTAAGAGAGAAAATTAGAAAGTAGAAAATCAAACCCCAATCAGCAAAGTCGAAGTAGCCATGATTGAACTATTCCCTATAGGCGAAGCAATTGAAACAACAAAAAAAAAGGCTCAATTGTAAAAATAAATGATTAAGTCTTCATAATTTCTATGGTATTCACTGTCTACCAACGCGGCGCCTCTCTGAGACTTCTTGGAAGGGCGACGTAAGTCTAGGCAATCGATATACGTGTGGTTACTATCGCCAACTGGGGTTCCCTCTGTACGTTAGGAACCGATGTCAAAAGCAATTGAGAGAACAAAAACGAGAATGAGAATGAAAAAAAACTTGATTGTATTAATGAAAGCTATTATAGTAAGACAACATTGTGTTGAAGGGGAGAGACGCTAATACAAAAGATTGCGTGCTTACTTGAAAGTTTGACTACTTGTTCCACCTCGGACAGGCAGTTGAGGCTTGTCCTTCTAAGCTTCCACTTGGTAGTCCCCAAGGCATTCCGCACCCCGGATAGCTTTGGGTAAAGTATTCACTCTCTATCTTTGCAACTCCACACGGGCATAAGGTTTCAAACCTTCTATGAATGTGAAAAGTTTGTTTTTGTCACCTATGCCCCGTATGTTCAGCATGAGTGCGGAGAATTTGCGCACATAATTTCGCACCAACTTGATATGGCAGAGCTTTTGGAGCTTTCTCTGTGCATTATACTCTACATTTTCGGGGAAGAACTATAAGCATATGGCAGCCTTCATGTCTCCCCATGTCTCAAGAGTATCTTCACCAATGTGGATGGCTTCATATTTCACTCGCCACCAAAGTTTAGCATCACTTTGAAGATACATGGCAGCAGTTGCTACCTTCGTTGCTTCTTCCATCACCCCCATGGTATCGAAGTATTGTTTGATGTCGAAGATGAAGTTTTCCACTTCCTTGGAATTTTGAGCCTCGTGGTAGGGCTTCGACTATGAAATTTTGAGTTTATGTGGCATGGGGGAGAGGTTCACAACACCCCCTATGTGATTTTCGCCTCCTCGGAGTAGGCCTTGTAACGTAGAGTAAAAATCGCTAATTTTCTATGGTATTAATTACGTCTTAGAGTTGATTGAGAAAAAATATGTACCTTAGTTTGAATATTGAATATTCTTTGTGATGCAAGCCGAGCTTCATCAAGAACTCACAGACAAAGCTTAGCTAGGGAGTTCATGGACTTTCATCAAATCACTATTTCAGAGGCTTAGATGGTGCTTGAAATGAAGGCTTGAAGCTCAAGAGCGTGCTAAAATGGAAGTATAAGACTCCACTTGGAACAGTACTTGGAGTAGGGAGAAGGAAGGCCAAGTTGATACAACATGTGGCTCGCTGGAGCAACATGTGAATCACGGGCGTGACATGTTGCTCGCAGATGGAGCTACAAGTGGTGACAACGGGCCAAAATTGGTCATTTTTGCAAAACGTGAAGTGCTACTTTTGAGCTTTCTTTGTAATAATCTAGCCTAAGCTATAAATAGCTAGAGCTTAGGTCATCATTCCTTAGTTCATGTTGAATATTGATCTATAATCCTTGTGGGAGTTGAGTGCTTGTTGAAGCTATTGATTGAACCTTGTTTGAAAATGTGAGTTGTTTGGGAATCTAACTCCCTTGAAGTCTTCCTAATAGGCTTAGGTGCTTGATTTTGGTTAATTTAATTGAGATCTTAAGCTTTAATATAGCTTTTGCTTTTGATTTCAACTCTTGTGTTTACCTTCTATCTTTACTTTCTTGTTGTTTCTTCCGCTATCCATATTGTATCACTTTGTCAATTAGTTTAATTTGAAATATAAACATAAAATATTGTTGTTTAGTTTAAGCTTTTTGGCCAACAAGCTAAATGACTAAATAAAAGTTCACTTTAGACACAAGTAAATAGAAAATTAGCCAATGTTGGTGTTTCAGAATGGTTAAGGTCGTCATTAGTAGAAAATGAGAACCAAATTTCCTTATAGTGAAAAGTAACTTTAACTCCAGCAAATAATTGGATGATTAGACAACTAGCACTATGATCAAAACTAGAATGAAGGAAAAATCATGCACTATAGTCGACATTTTCTTTTTAATTTTTCTTTTCTTTTTAACAGGGGAGATGAAGTAAAAATAAATGGTGGAATTACAACGTAAAAAATTAATTAATAAGATGAAAATCCAACTAATCAATCAATGGGCTACCATGACCCATAGGCGAGGCAATTGAACTAACCAAATAATAAATTGAAAAAATAAATGAACGATTTTACTAACCTACTGTATGAATGTAGTAGGTTATTATTATGCTTAGTTTTTTCTTCTTATTTTTCCCTTTAAGTTATCGTTATCACATATCGAGTAAAGAACATTTATGTACATTTGACTAAGCAAACTTTTTCTCAACATTTACTCTCCATGACTGCCTTAGGTTATGGCCGGTTTCCTTTTCCAATTTCCCCATCTCTTCCTAGTCTTACCTGACTTCTTTTTCCTCGGGAAATCATTATATCATCATTTTTATCCTTAAAGAATTTATGCTCCCACTAGACATAAGTTTGATTGTTAAAGGACAAAATTAAAGACCAGCCCATTTGAAGGGAAATTCGTGCAATTTCTTTGGACAAATTCAAAAATTATATTGAATAGGCAGATCAGACAATCTTGTTAGATAATTATGGAAATAATCACATATTATTTCCATAATCTAATCAAATTATATACCATATAATTATGATGTAAATATAATTAGCATATTTATTAATGTTGCGTTTGGTGTTGTGACATTTGATCCAACATATCTTTTGAAATAATGATTTGAATGCATAAAAATGTTGGGACAAATGTCAAAATGTTGGGACAAATGTCACAACATTCGGACCAATATTTTTTAGAACAGTTTTGTCTTACTTCACGGTAAGCAGTAATATTTTACTGTGAGGTAAAAATGACTTAGGCGTGATGAATTGAAATTGTGTAAAACGTGGGAGAAAGAGTCAAAGCTTGGGGAAGAAGTCGAGTAAGGAACAAGTCAAAGTTGTTGAGATTTTCACTCCTTAATCATCTACCACAAGTTGTCCACCTTTCCCTCAACTTTCACAACCAATCGATGAGATTTTCAAGGAAGACTCTCTACTATAATTAGAGAGGCCACAACAATGTATCGACATCCAGAATCAGAATGTAAAAATAGCAAGAGAGCTCTCGAAATTTCATCTCAGAAATCTGGATCACAAGTGTTGCCTAAGTGTGTCAATAACATTCTGTCAAACATTACAATTGTTGTTTAGAATCTAGATTAGTTTTGTATGGAGCGATTGTAATGAGAGGTTGTCTATGTTTACTTAGTTAGATTTTCCAGGCAGAAGTCATCTGCGACTTCAACTTTTAATTCATTTCTGTTTTATCTTGTAAATCTTTGAAGAAAGGAATTTGTATATTTGTATATAATATATATACAATACATTTGGTCATTGACCATCATAAGTTATATAATTTATATAACTTATGAAAATTTTAAACTTTTGTGTTCTTTAAATTCCGTTGCATTTATTCTTTAAAGTTATTATTTTACTAAGTGTTGTTACTGGTGTCGGACGACATAATTGCCGACATTCGAAAACTGTACTTGTAGTCGACTGAATTCTGTTCATCTTGTTTATTTGATCCGTAACTCCATTTCAAGTGATATCAGAGCCATCACTTAACACAATAAGTGTTTGGTCATGTTATTTCAAGTTATGGATCCGACACACAAAAGATGCTAAATATAGAGCGAGGACTCAACCGTCTACAGTTGTCCATGTAACTAATTCGTATTAGGGAGGACTACTGTCGGCTAAACAACTGTTAGAAAAATTAAATAACAAAAAGATGAAAACATCCTACAACTTAATTTACTCGCCTCTACTAACTAATGAGACTTACATCAACCCAATAACAAATTAAAAAGGCTCGACCCAACTGAATAATAAGTTACGGTCAGAATCGTGGCTTCTTCTTGTCGTTATCTGGAAATTGAGACTTCAAAAATGCATAATCCTCCCATGTTGCTTCTTCCTTAGACAAATTCGCTCATTGAACCAGAACCTGAGTGATCAAGTATTTTGCGAATCACCTCATAAGGTCAGAAATATTTGGCAGACAACTTCAAATTTCTTCGCATTGCCACCGAGATCTGCCGGTAAGGTTGTAGTTTCAAAAATTCCATGTCTCAAATTGCGAATTCCCTCACTTCTTTTGGAATCTGCATATTATTTCATACGATTCTGAGCTTTCTCCAAATTATCCTTTAGGATTTTGTTAGTCACTTGCCTTTCTCTCAATAATTGATCCACTGATTCAAGCTTGGACTGTGCAATTAATTCAAAAGAGGGCAACGGGGGATCATAACCATATAAAGCTTTGAAGGGTGTCATACCAATGGATGATTGAAAATTGGTATTGTACCAAAATTCAGCCATGGGAATCCCACGAACTCTAGGCTTTGGGTTTATGACCAGTCATACATCGCAGATAAGCTTTTCAATACACTGGTTCAATCTCTCTGATTGCCCGTCAGATTATGGGTGATAGGTTGACGTCAATTTTGATCAACTTGCAGGCCCTTGAAAATTTCTCTCCAGAATAAACTTGTGAAAATTGGATCTCTATCAGAGAGTTTTGAGGTGGGAGCTCCATGAAGTTTTCAAATGTTGTCGAGAAACGGTTGAGCTACTTTTGAAGCGTTATAAGGATGAGTCAAAGTAAACAAGTGAGCATATTTTGTATACCTGTCAACGACCACTAAAATAGTGTCTTTTCCATGTGATTTTGGCAGGCCTTCGACGAAATCCATGGTTAAATGCTCCCAAGCTCTGCACAAAATCAGCAGTGGCTATAATAACTCGGGGTAAGGGACATGTTCTGCTTTGTTTCTTTGGCAGATTTCATAACTCTTGACTTTTTTTACATCATTCAGTAGATTAGGCCAGTAGAACAAGGCTCTAAGCCTTTGTTGAGTACCCGAAATCCCGGAATGCCCTCCCCATGGAGTGGAATGCATTCGATCTATGTGTGACTCTCGTAATTGTCCCTGGATGCCTATAAATAGCTTCTCATTCACCCTCAACTGACCATTCTGGATAGTTGTATTAGGCAAGGCATTAACATCAATCGACAGTTGAGTCAACATGTGTTGCGCTTCCTGATCAATGTAGTAGCTATCAATAATGTCCATTATCCACTTTGGTTGTAATGTTGTTAGTCCATTGCATTCTTGATGTAAGTTCGGAAAGCTCCAATGACATAAAGAGATTTTTAATTGACATCAAGAGTTTAGAGTGTTTCAAGAGAGCATGAAAAAACAAGTCGAGAAGAGTTTAACATTATCTAGTAGGGTCTTTTGGTCATTAGTATAATGAGGCATGTAATGAAAGACATTTATGACTTTTTTTACCTTATTTACCCCTAGTATAAATAGAATAGGATGATGTCTATTTTCTTAGTTTTGGATGGCATTTGATGTTTAGGCTCTTTGTGAGTTTTGGGAAAGACCCTCTTATCTCTTCGGTGAACCTCTCTTGGATTCTTTAAGTAAGATCTCCATGTATGAGTTCATTTCTTTTCTTTCTTGAATTAAATCTAATGATTAATGTATTTTAGTTGTTAGATTTACCTTTCTTTTCTTCTAAAGTCTATTCCTCCTCCTTTCTATTTCTTAATTATATCTTTGTATTTTATCTTTCTTACATTATTGTGGTTCAATCTATTATTCTTACATCTTAAATTATAATAATTGGTATCAAATATTATGTCATTGGAGCTTTCGTGGCTTACATTAATTCTTGTAGCATATTGCATTCTTCTCTATCCTCGAATCTTCTCGGCAATGCATCCGCGACTACATTCTTCACTCCTTTTTGATATTGAATTTCATAACTCAGCCCATGAGTTTAGAAATGCCTTTGTGTTAGAGGCCAGTTGTGATTCTTTGGTCTCTCAAGAACTTGAGACTGAAATGATCAGTACGGATAATAAAATGACTAGGTTGCAAGTAGTGCCTCCATTTTTTGACTGTCATCAATAATGCGATCAACTCATTTTCACAAGTAGATAGCCTAAATATTTCGAACTTAAGGCGTGACTTAGAAAAGCAATGGCTATGTTTTACTATATTAATACGACTCCCACTCCAGTACCACTTGCATCTAACCTGTTGGCCCATCTTCTTCCGGTGCGTCCCTACCAGCAGGACCACTGCCTACTGGCCCAGTTTTCATCCCACAGTTCTCTCGGCCAGCAGGCCCACAACCTACTGGCCCAACCCATGACCACCCTCTCGGTCCAGTCAGTTCCGACCAACTTCTATTCTGAGTCAAGGGCACGTTATTCGTAGCCAACGAGGTATATTTAGACCAAAACGACATTTTAATCTCAATTCTAATGTCACTGAAATGCTAAGAAAGATAAAAGGAAATTGAAAAGAAAAGGACCAACCTTTATCCATCCATATTGCCACAGCAAAATACTAAAACAGTAAGATTCAACTGGCTACACAAATTACCATTTCCCAGCTATGCCCCGGGGACTCCACAACTCTTATCTACTTTGGTTACTTATTCTTCTCAATTTATATGATATTTTTTATTTATTAAAATTAATTTAATTAATACTTAAATTATTTTGAATTAACTAAATTTAATTTTATAAGATTTAAATATTTAAATGTTATGCACAATACTATAAATTATAATTCTTCTCATGTTAATATAAAAAGATATTTTAAAATTATAAGTATTTATATATATATGATTTAAGTACATTATATTAAATTTGAATAATTTAGTAATTGGGGTTATGAATTTTTAGTTTATGGGTAGTATGAGATCCTTAGTCGGAGAGAAAAGCATCCATTTGATTGAACACACTGCCAATCAAATTTGACCTCTTATTATAGTGTGTGCTTCGGGGGGGGGGGGGGCATGCAGGAAGGAAGTTTGAGCTTGATGCAATGGCTAAAATATCGTCTGCTTTATATGATTATCAATTAAATAAAAAATTATATATGTATCAATTAAATAAAAAATTATATAAATAAAAATTAAGTTAATTATATATTTTTGATTTTTAAATTATTCAAATTTAATATAATGTACTTAAATTATAATTATATTTATTATTTAGGGGTCTAATTTTAGAAGCCAAATCGAGCAAATTGAACAGAAATAATTGAATCGAAAGAAAATAATTATTTAGGAGATATACATCTGATAAGTCTAGGTTCGCAAATTATTGACGCGGGTACCATTTTGTGAATAAACTAAGGCTGGCCAGTGGGCCGGGATGTCCCGACCCCGTCCCGAGCCCGCCCCGACTCCGAGTAAAAAAACAACGGTAGCGGGAGTCGAACTCGGGACGGGACAATGTCTCGTCCCGCCAGACCCGAGCCTGCCCCAGGCACGCCCGCCCCGAGCCCGTCCCGAGCCCGAGCCCGACCCCGCCCGAGTGCTCTCCCTTTGCAAACATAGTCGTTGCACCAATGACCATTTTAGATTTTGGCCGTTGGGCAACGACCATTTTAGGCCTCCCCCCCTCCCCCAACCCCCTACCCCTTAATATTTATTTTTAACGCATAAGTTATTATATTTACACTTTAACCCAATTTTTCAACTATAAATAACTCATTTTCTTTTCATCTTTCTCACAAATCTTCCTACAATCTCTCTACAAGTCTACATTGTTTGATAAATATTCAATCTTATTTATTCATTTGGGAATTGGGAGTGAAGTTGGCAACTAGCTTGAGGATCGTCCATCGAGCAAAGTATCAATTTTCAACCTCTCGATTACACGTCGACGTTACGTCGGCGTTTGGTACATTCGTTCCTTCATTAAATTATTATTGTCTGTTTATTTTATTTAGCGCACTTAATTTTATTATCTTTAATTATTTATTATCATAATTAAAATGAAAGGATTAAGAGGTATGTTTAAGGGTAAGGGTGCTTCTTCTAGTAGGGGCAACCAGGACAAGGGTACTTCTTCTAGTAATCTTATTCCTACACAGGATGATTTTGTTGATACTCAACATTTTCCTACAATACCAAGATTTAGACAAGGAGCTATTTTCTGAAACTCAAGAAGACTTTAATTTAGACGATGATCTAGATGATACACCCACTAATGTTGATGACAACACACCCATTAGTGCACCTTCAACTGAAATACCTCATATTCCCCCTAGTATGAGACGAGGTCCAGCAAAACGACCATTAAAATCAGATGCATGGACATTTTTTGATAGGGACGTAGAGAATCAAGTAGCTATATGTAAAATTTATAAAAATATTTTAAAATTTAAAACTGGAAAAGGTCACGGTGGACGGGGGGTTTAATTAGACACGTAGTAAGTGCTCATCCAGCTAGGTATGCCCAATACCAGGCTTCAAAATCGGATGCGCAAACGCCCGCTCCATCGGGACAAGGTTCACATACTGATACTGTCCCGGACCAAGTACATGATCAAATTAACCCTATGACGGGGGGGGGGGGATTGTAGACCCTAAATACAATAAACATAGAGATAGGGAAGCAATATCAAAATTAGTTGTTGTGGAGGGTTTGCCTTTTTCATTTCCTTCATCTCCCGGTTTTATTCATTACATTAGAGATATATATAATCCTGCTTTTAACGGTTTTCCTAGATCAATTGTTAAGAGAGATGTATTTAAATTCGCGCATGAATATCAACAATATTTACGATATTCATTATATCATTTTAATGGCAAAGTATCTATCACGTCTGATATAGGTCGTAGTACTAACGACCATGATTATTTAACTGTAACTTGTAATTGGATAGATTATAAATGGTCTATGCAAAAACGTATCTTAGCGTATAGATATATAGATGATAGGCACACTGGTACTTTTATTGCAGAATTTTTTTTATCAAGTGTGCCATTATTACAGAATAATTGATAAAATTACGACTATTACATTAGATAATGCTTCTTCTAACAATT
Source organism: Anisodus acutangulus (assembly GCA_029783415.1). NCBI lineage: Eukaryota > Viridiplantae > Streptophyta > Magnoliopsida > Solanales > Solanaceae > Anisodus > Anisodus acutangulus. The sequence goes on from CM056490.1 coordinate 46,293,619, forward strand.
ACGCTATTACAATTTTAAAAAATAGTTTAACTCCATCTTTTCCAAATCATTTTCATATAAAATGCGCGTGCCATATATATAACTTAATTGTAAAGGATGGTCTATCACTTTTTGAAGACATTCTTAGTAAAATACAATTTGCTATAAACTTTATTTTTAAAAGTAATAAAGTACAACGTAGAAAAGTATAAAAAAATTTGTCACGATTGTGGACTATCTTATAGAAAAATTCCATAAGAAGTATCCACTAGGTGGAATTCTTTATACGAGCAACTACTTGTTGCTTATGACTATAGAAAACCTATAACTTTATTTTTTAACTCTCATAATAAAAATTCAGCTGATATGATTTTAGATAGTGATTGGGTAAAAATTTTCGAACTTATTGTATTTTTAGAGAAATCTTTTCAAGCAACAAAAGAATTTTTCGGTATATATTATTCTACTATTTCAACTATGTTGTTTTATATAACTCTAATATTTTTATTACTTAGTGAATATATGGAAAAACCAGCTTATAAGGCAGCTATTAAAAAATTGTTTGTCAAAATAAAAAAATATTTTATTTCTATTCCCACTATTTATATTATTGGTTCTGTATTAAATCATAATATTAAAATAGACGGTACTAAATCACTAATTGAAACTATTTACGATTGTATAGAAGTACTATCACCTCCAAGTCTCAAAAATCTAAATCACCCATCACCTATTGAACAAACTAAAGAAGAAGTGTTGTCTAGCGTAGAACACCAATGCAAAAAATATATATAGATTTTATCAACAAGAAAATGCTAGTAACTTACCGGCTTCCATACCATCTTCTTCATCTTCAACACAACCTCACAAAAGACATCTTTGTTTCGCGCTAGTATTGAAATCCTCGGAAATAGAATGTGCGGCCGCATTTACGCTACTAACCAAATTAGCGAGTTGGATATTTTTGTTTTGCGGGGTTACTGCAGTACCAAGAAGGTATCAATGAAGATGGACATGAAGACTTCTTTGAAATCTTTGGAGGGAATGAGAAGACCTTTCCGACACTTTCATTGATGGCGAGATGTTTTGAACATTCAAGAGTCATCAATTGCGTCTGAAAGCGCTTTTTCTCACGGCAGATATCAAATAGGAGACCACAGACACTCATTAGCGAGAGCGACTTGAAATTGCAGTATTATTCAGAGATTGGATACGAGCGGAGCGGAGAATGTGCGGTCAACCGGAGATCAACGAAGAAGAAGACGAAAACTACAACGAAATCTTATTCGAAGGTGGTGGAAGCGACGTAGATCAATTTGACCAACAAATATCAATTCCAATCGAAGAACCACAGGAAATCATCAAGCAATTAGAACAGGTTTTTTTGAGAATGTAATTTTTTTAATTGCAATTTTATTATGTAATTTGCAACTTTTGGACAACACCACAAAGTTGCAATTTAGATTTTAGACAATTGTATTTGTATTACAAAAAAATCATATATCTATTAAATAATATAAGAGGCACAAAAACAGCCTTGAGATATTTTTATTACACTATCTTGTCTTGTTTATTGAGTTTTTTTTATACATATGTTATTTTAAAAAAAATAAGGAAAACCCGCAGGACCCCGACCCCGCCCCGACCCGATTCCGATGTGATCGGGATCGGGACGGGACTGGAGCAAGTCCCGCCAGACCCGACCCCGACCCCTTCCCCCGTTCCCGCCCCGACCCCGTCAGATCCGGCCCGCCAGACCCGAGGCGGGCCCATTGGCCACCTTTAGAATAAACAAAGGTGAGAAATATCCACATGAGTTCTTCCTACCAAAAGTAATTTTTTCGTACAAATCAATTTCTTCTTTTGACTGAAAAAGATATTTTATTTATTTACTGAATTAATACACTATTTGAATATTCCAGAATAATTTTTTTGAAAGCTGTAAATACATATTCCGAGGGGGTGGGATAATGTAGCGGTATTCAAGATTGACGTTCAATAGGAGTTAGGTGCTTGTCAAATTTTGCGAGTGCATCAGCTACTGCGTCTATTATAATTTATACACACACTTTTCACTTTTCACTTTTCGAGATTCAAATTGAATGAATTTTGATCAATATTTTAAAATTTATTTTTCACCAAATTGTTTTAAGAAAATTTATAACTTATAGTACTTTCTCATATAATTTTCAAATATATAAATTTTAATATTAAAATATTAAGTTAATTAGATCTAATTTAATTTTAAAATTTAGTCAAATTGATTCTCGAAAAACGAAAAGTACCACATTCCTTATTTGACAATAATTTAATTTTAAACGTTATCTCTTACGTTTAACGAGATGGTTTATAATCTCACAAATATCTTTGATTTGATTAAAATTGTAAGATTTAAAAATCTTTTTTTATTTTTTAAATTTTGTGTCCAATTAAATTACATCACATAAATTGAAACGAGGAGAGTATATGATTTACCTCACAGTAGATATGACTAATTTCCTAGTTACGTAATGCTGTCATCAAGCACGTACAATCAGAGATAAGACGTGAGCGTAGACTTGTGTCATTGTACGTAGTAACTAATAAGACAAATCAAATGAGTCGAGCTCCAAGAAAATACGGACACCCCGTGGAAATTTTTTTAAAAAAGCAATGAATCATTTTGGGGCGGCTGATATGGTTGATGGCGAAAGATAAACCACTCTCTGTCACCATTTCCACATATCTCAATTTATCCTATCCTATAAATACCCACTGCCGTCACCAGCTAATAAGAGAGACATTACAAGTCATTACTGGATAAAGCAAGAAACTTGTAGTGTGACAAAAATAAGAAAAAACCCAAAATGGAAAACAAAGCTGGTGAAGGGAAACAATGCATCCCTCTACTGACCCCTTATAAAATGGGAAACTTCCAATTATCTCACAGGTAATTTTTTCATTTATCATGAGTAGGTGATAGAGCATTATTTTGCTTTTTTTTTTACTAGTAGTCGAAAAATTTCTCTCGTAGTTTCTTATCCTTAAATATATGTTACTATCTACTATCTTTTTAAGGTACTGTTTTATTATAGTTACTGTTTCTTTTCCTTTTTGACATGGTTTGATTTTTTGCTTTATTTTGAGCCGAGGGTCTTATCTCAATTTATCCTATCCTATAAATACTCATAGCCGTCACCAGCTAATAAGAGAGACATTACCCCGAGTCCAGATCCTTCACGTTCGAAGCTCCGTCCATGTATAAGGTCCAGACTTCCGATGTTGCTCACGAGGTTAATATAAACTCTCTTTCCACCTCGGGAATAATTTCGAGTGTAAAATTTGCTACGAAATCTGCTAAAACCTGAGACTTTATAGCTGTTCTTGGCTTATATTCTATCTCATACCCACTAATTTCTACTGCCTATTTGGCTAACTTGCCGGAGAGCTCCGGTTTATGCATTACATTTTTTAGCAGATAGGTTGTTACTACGCATATAAGGTGACATTGAAAGTATGGTCTCAATTTTCTAGTAGCCGTTATTAATGCTAACGCCAATTTTTCTAAATGAGGAGACCTAGTTTCCACACTAGCTAGTGTTCTACTCACATGGTAAATAGAAAATTGTGTACCTTTTTTTTCTCGAATCAAAACTGCACTTACAACTACCTCGGACACCTCTAGATACAGTAACAACTGCTCGTCCGCCTTCTATTTATGCAGTAATGACGGACTAGACAAGTACTTCAAATCCCTCAGAGCTTCATGACACTCCGGTGTCCACTCGAAGTCATTCTACTTTTTTAACAAAGAGAAGAACCTTTGACTTTTCTCCAAAGAATGAGAGATAAACCTACTAAGCGCGGCTATCCTTCCGATGAGTCTTTGTACCACCTTCACATCCTCAAGTACCTTCAGAATTTCTTCGATAGCCTTGATCTTGTCTGAATTGATTTCGATCCCTCGGTCCAAAGACTCATTAGTCCCCGATCCATTGCCATATTCATCAACCCGATCCTTTTCTCGGCCCGGATCATCGTCACGAACGGGACGAGCCTCATCTGTTTCACTCGCTCCGTTGTTTTTCTTCTACAATTGGGTTATAGCCTCATGTTGCTGTTGGAAATTTGCCTTTGGCGGGGAGGTGCGTCCACCCATATTTAATGAATTAAACACTAGTGTTCCGCATGTTGGAGGCTTTGTCTCTTCTCACATGCATAATCTACTAAGTGAGTAGATGACCGTAGCGCCAAGAATCGTCAAATTTTATTGAGAAATGAAAGAGATATTGGTCAACGAAGTAAGGTGTTTGAGGCATGAAAATATGGTGTGGGACAAATCTACCACATCGGTGGAAAAAAAAAGAATTGGTCTCTTTATAAGTCTCTAAAGTGGTAAAGGGTTTGGGACCCCAAGGGGTATCCCATGTGTTTAAAGGAGGGAGAACCTAGATGTGCTTTGGTTCAAGGCTAAACTGCCTTGCCGCCGCCCATCCGGTCGGTCTCGGGTTTAATTTGTGGGCTGTGGGGACTTTCTGATATTATCTTTTTGGACCCCAAATTGCTTAATATTTACAGGAAAGACGGAAGGCAGAAACTTTCTGCCTACCGTTTGGACTATTTTTTGGAGCATTAACCAGCCATTACTTGGCTGTTAACTCCTCCATAAACAGCCCTTCTTCATGACCATAAATCAGCCTCTCTAAATGGCCATTAACAGCCTCTCTAATGCCATTAACAACCCTCCTAATGACTATTTACAGCCATGTTTTGGGCAGTTGAACAACCCTCTCGTGATGCTATATATTGAGCAGTTTTGGCTCAATTGTGGAGACACATACAGTGACATAAAATAGCACAAATAGACACGAAAAACACTACACAAAACAGTGACGAAAAACTGCAAAACAGTGTTGAAAAACAGTGAGTAAAGACACTCATATACACAACAGAGACACACTATATACACAGAGACAAAATAGAAGAGTAAACAGAAACTCTTCCTTCCTTTTCCATATCTTCAGCAAGTCGATTCATATTTGTTTTCTTCGTCAGGCTCAACCTATTGGCTTTGTAGCGTCGAGATTAAAATGTTGTTTTATCGTGGGAGACTATTGCCTGCTAACGTAAAAACATATATACGGGGCAATCTTGTCTTAAGGACAGAGGGCAATCACTCGACTCAACACACAACGTTGTAACTATCCAAATTTAGTTGTTTCTTGATTTCAGGTTATCAAGATTCAAGACACAACAAGCTTGCGGCAGTTTTGAAGATTGGCTTATTTATTCAACAAGATTCAATTTCTCAATATTGAATATTTGTTTATCCTTTCGAACACTTGTAATAGTTATTTACTTCCCGTACTGCTTTACAAAGTATAATAGAGTACCAGCAATTTAAGACAAGATTGTATTGTATTAGTGTTCGAAAGATGTCGGTTAAAAGTTGTGTGATCAAATCTGGATATGGATGTGGTTTTCTGGTAGAAGAAAGTGATGATGATGCTGTTGATTGTCAACATGTTCATGGTGTCACCGCTCCCAAGAGTGATGGGAACAAGCGCTCACGAGAGGCTGAGGATGTCAACTGGGACAAGAGAAGAAGGCTGAAGATGTGGTTTTATCTTGCAGCAGAATATATATGTCCCAGACAAAGGATCCGAATTATGATAAGGAGGAAATGGACACTCAGTCCAATGAAGTGACTGAAGTAGGCCAGAATCCGAAATCAGGATGAGTAATTTTCCTTCCTTGTCAAAAATAAGATTAAATAATTTCTGATTAAAATGACTTAAAGTAAGGAGGAATATGAAAATGTTTTCCGAAATAATTTATATTCCTTACGCTTTAAAAATTAGAAGTTTAATCTCTTTTTCTTTCCCGTTTAAAGATTGGATTTTGTAAACGACTTAAAAAGATCCGTTCTTTTAAGTGTAATTATTAAAAGTGTGTAAAGTATGTTCGCACATACGAGGGAGAAAGATCCACTAACTGTGCGAAAACTGTTACCACTCTTAAGTAAGCGCCAAGAATTATCTGGGCATCAATCATAACGGAAGAAGTCTAAAAGTTGGAGACGTTGAGCCTGCCACACTATTTGGCAGAAGATCCTTCATAGGATGATATTGGACACTCGAGTCATACAAAGCCTCCGGTCGACTGGAGTGGGCCAAAATTCCTTTGATATGATGATATTGGACACTCAGTCATACAAAGCCTCCGGGTAACTGGAGTGGGGCCAGAATTCATTTCATATGAAAAGTAATGGACACCTAGTGTGGTGGGCCAGAGTTTCCAAGTCTTAAATGATCTGAAGGCCTAAAGAAAGGCAGAAAAGAAATTGGACACTCAGTCTGCCAAAGCAACTGGAGTGGGCCAGAGTATGCAGATCAAATATGATCCGGTTACGCCCTCACCACGGGCAAGAGGTTGTTCATGTGAAGCAACGCCACCTCTAAAGTAAAAGGGGTTGGAGAAGTTGTCCTCAATAGGACTTCAGGGAATGGGATCACTCTAAGATGAGGTGATACATGTCCCAAACTTGGTTTAAGGGATGCTGTTGTTCAAGCTGGTTTGAGACTAGTCCAACAGGTCTGTAATAACTAAGAATGGTACAATATGTCTGTAGCCAAATGAATGATATATTTGTAATCCGTGCATCTATGCCATCATAGATTAAGACATGTTAAATAGAAACTCATTCAAAAGCTAACGATGTTGAGATTGTTGCCTACTGTCGACATAAGCCCTCAAAATGAATGTGAGGTATACGAAGAGGCAAAATCACCTTTCCAAATTCCGTCAAGGGAATAGCGAAAGAAGCACGCTCCTCTAGAACTTAGTCACACCTACTTGGGTGATTTGAAGTTTATACAAAATAGAGGGGGGAGAAAAGTACGTTGTGATCTTCATTGATGATGGTACAACGTATGGAATCCTTTGTTTGTTGAAAAGCAAAGATGAAGTTGTTGAAGCGAATAAGCGCTACAAAACAGAAGTTGAAAATCAACTAAGCCTACGGATTGAGGAATTCGTAGTGATAGAAGGGGAGAATGTGAAACATCGTTCATTAAACGACTGTTCATTACTCACCTCAGTCCAACGGTGTTAGCTAAGCGCAAAGTCGTACGCCCAAAATATGTGGGGCAAGGGGATCCTTACCGCTAATGCGATTCTCAACAGAAATATGCATAAGGATAAGGATGACTCGCCGTGTGAAACATGGAAATGATCTCACATACAAAGGTTGTGATGTGGAGTGGCTTGGTAAAAGTTAGAATACCGAAACATGTCAAGTTGTACCTAAGACTGTAGATTGCATATCCACTGGATCTGCAAATAACAGTAGTGCTTATCGCCTCTTGGTGTCAAAGAATGCTGAATTCTTTGAAGATAACTTTCCTTGAAAAGGAAAAAGAAGTAATTGCTCAAGGTTAACAAGAACCCGCGAGGGCTTTGTTGTCAGGAACTAGACGTTCCGTATCTACAGGACTCGAAAGTTGCTGGCTATCCGGAACTTAATATTCCAGATCTGCAGAACTCAGGGATTCTAGATGTTGAACCGAGACGGAGCAAAGAAGGGGACAAAGACTTATTCCAGTCCTTCTAGCTTGTATGGTTGAGAACGAACCATGGAAAATTAACAAATAATTGTCATCTCTAAAAGCGCTGCTTTGGAAAGAAGCTATAAAGAGAGAAATAGATTCCATCATATAGAACCATACTGGTGTAATGGTTGATCTTCCTCCGGAAAAAGAACCTTTGGGTTGTAAGATGTGCTCCCTTGTGAGTAGCTTAACATCCAGAGCCACTGTAGTCTTGCGTGACATGGATGTTGAAACAGCCTTCCCAACCGGAGAGTTGGAAGAAGAGGATCAGAGTTGGTTTGCTGAACTGTTGGGCTTCTTCCTGAACTTTTATTTTGGTCCCTGAAATGTTTACATTTTGGTCCTGAAAGTTTCAGATAAAACAGAAACAATGAATCTGACCACAGAAACATTGACTTGCAAGTTAGAAAGCCAACAGTTGGAGAATCAACAGTCTGAAAGTAAAAGTCATATTGAAACAAAGTCTCGATATGAAAGATATGGGTATCACAGATGACATCTTAGGAATTGGATTTCTAAGACATCTAACGGACTGGTCGATAGTTGACAGTCTCGTTGAAGCCACCAATGGATATGAATCATAAAACTGATTGGAATCATGGTGCACCCATAGACAAGGAGCGATATGCACATGTCACGTGTAGTTCAATGTATTGTACACACTACAACCGACCTGGTATCGGCCTACAAATAGATCAGTTGAACTAAGGTTCACTGATGATCTTAATACATGATCAATAGAAGCCGTTAAGTCGGATATGACAATATCTGAATTATTCGCTTATCTACGGATTATAGTATTCTGGATGTCCAGCGGTTCTGAGAGAACAAAGTGATGCAAACTGGACATCAGATATGAAGAACACCAAATCCACAAGTAAATATGTATGGTGGGTCTTGGAAAATCCTCTAAGCAAACTTGCATCGGCCGATTCATGATGGAATCGGAGTTTATCGCTTTATACAAAGCATGAAAGAAGTTGAGTAACTTCATGACTCATTAGAGGACGTCCCTTATTGGGAGAAACCCGTGCCTTCAACAGTTATACACTGTGGCTAGCCGGTCGGCTTCAGGAAGGACAAGAATGACGGCGTCGGGACATATCTGTCAGGATCTGTCGGAGACATAAGACCGTATGACAGTTGATCATCACATGTATCACTTCCTTGTTTACTAACTAAGGGACTACCCGGAGATCAAGTGTTCTGCCTGTCTAGGGGAATGGGCTTAAAACCCAAACAATACGAACCATTGCGGTGGTAACCCAACCATACTGATTGGAGATCCCAATAATTTGGTTCAATGGGAAAACTAAGCGGCAAAAGGTTCAGTTGAGCGTTTCGGTGGAAGTAAGAAGCACTTCAGATGATGATTTATGTATAGAAACATGAATCCAAAGCTATTCCCGCGATAGACATTAAAGTGCTACCTGCATGGTGGGTAAAGGTTAAGCTTCCAAACCTTTAACGATCCTCAAATGGTTGAGGTTAAGGTTAGGGAAACTTTTAATGATTCCTAATACTTGTGAAGTGGGTTATAGCAGGATACCTTGTAGGAGATCACCTATTTAAGTGAGAGGAAGCCCGCCTCAAATGAACGCACTTAAGAATCCAAGTGTGTCCACGGCCACAACAGACAAAAATGTAAGAATGAAAACGAATAAGGAGAGTTATTGTGTTGGCATCATTGTCTTGGCTTACACTAAACACTGACGGTTCAAGACATCACGTTCACCGCGCAGTAAGTAAGTCCGATGGTATTCACCTACGGAAGGTTCAAAGCGGAAGCTACCTTTCCTGATGCAATATCTTTTTGCTGAAAGATTGATGAAAGTAGGCACCTTGTGTGTGCGCCACAATCTCTCTTTCATAGAGGGGATTGTTAGAAATTTGCCTTTGGCGGGGAGGTGCGTCCACCCATATTTAATGAATTAAACACTAGTGTTCCGCATGTTGGAGGCTTTGTCTCTTCTCACATGCATAATCTACTAAGTGAGTAGATGACCGTAGGGCCAAAAATCGTCAAATTTCGTTGAGAAATGAAAGAGATTGGTCCACGAAGTAAGGTGTTTGAGGCATGGAAATATGGTGTGGGACAAATCTACCACATCGGTGGGAAAAGGAAGAATTGCTCTCTTTATAAGTCTCTAAAGTGGTAAAGGGTTTGGGACCCCAAGGGGTATCCCATGTATTTAAAGGAGGGAGGACCTAGATGTGCTTGGGTTCAAGGCTAAGCCCACACGCGCGGCGCCGCCGCCCCCCGTCCGGTCCGGTCTCGGTCACGGGTCACGGGTCACGGGCTGTGGCCTGTGGGGACTTTCTGATATTATCTTTTTGGACCCCAAATTTCTTAATATTTACAGTTTGGTCCCTAGAGTTTCTGAAAAGTTGATTTTGGGAAAGACGGAAGGTAGAAACTTTCTGCCTACCGTTTGGACTATTTTTTGAAGCATTAACCAACCATTACTTGGCTGTTAACTCCTCCATAAACAACCCTTCTTCATGACCATAAATCAACCTCTCTAAATGGCCATTAACAACCTCTCTAATGCCATTAACCACCCTCCTAATGACTATTTACTGTCATATTTTGGGCAGTTGAACAACCCTCTCATGATGCTATATATTGAGCAGTTTTGGCTCAATTGTGGAGACACATACAGTGACATAAAATAGCACAAACAGACACGAAAAACACTACACAAAACAGTGATGAAAAACTGCAAAACAGTGAGTAAAGACACTCATATACACAAGATATACATAACAGAAACACACTATATACATAGAGACAAAATAGAAGAGTAAACAGAAACTCTCCCTTCTTTTCCATATCTTCAGCAAGTTGATTCATATTTGTTTTCTTCGTCAGGCTCAACCTATTGGCTTTGTAGCGTTGAGATTAAAGTGTTGTTTTATCTTGGAAGACTATTGCCCACTAACGTAAAAGCATATATACGGGGCAATCTTGTCTTAAGGACATAGGGCAATCACTCGACTCAACACACAATGTTGTAACCATCCAGATTTAGTTATTTCTTGATTTTAGGTTATCAAGATTCAAGACACAACAAGCTTGCGGTTGTTTTGAAGATTGGCCTATTTATTGAACAAGATTCAATTTCTCAATATTGAATATTTGTTTATCCTTTCGAACACTTGTAATAGTTATTTACTTCTCGTACTGCTTTACAAAGTACAATAGATTACCAACAGTTAGTCCTTCAGCATATTAAAGATTCAAGCCAAATTTATATCACCACCCTTATCATCGTCCAATGTTTTCTGTCGTAACCTTCTAGACCCCAGGGGTAAAATCACGGGGTTGTTTCCATTCATCGAATCATCGGGCGGAACGCCATTCATTGGATAAACGGGCAAAACGCCATTGTTGTTATTGATGTTATTAGCACCATTGTCATTGTGGTTGCTAACCTCAACTTGGATATCACTAGTCATTCTGTAAGTACTTAGTATAGACCCATTTTCACAAAATCTCAGAAGAAACAAGTGAAATTTGAGTTTGAACAAATCACCACTATTATCCTTAGCCCCGCGGTGGGCGCCAAACTGTTTACCCAAAAAAGGTGCAGTTGAATTTTTAAGTGATTTTAAGGATACGTGGACTGATTTGTAATAAAGAGTAATAAACAATTAACAATAAGTAAACGAAAATAACACGCAAGAAGATTAGTCTGAAATGTTGTGATCTTGATTAAAACTATTCGGTAAATTTGTTCCGATCCTTAGCTGATTTGCTTCAGGCTCGAGCCAACAGTGAGAGCTTTATGATTAAATTTGTAGTGAACAAAAGCGTACAAGTGTAAAAATGAAAAAATGAGATGTCCTTCCAACATGAAGGTTGAACTCTTTTTATAGCTGTGGGTACAAGGAATTAATGGCCGAGAATCATTCCCCAATTAAATGCAATTAAATGATAATAATAGCTCCTTAAAGAGCAAGGAGTAACGACTGACGCCATATTCGGAACGGGTACACGCTGGGCTTCTCCGGTTCTTCACCCGGTGTCAACTGGTTCGGTCACTACCCGATCTCGTCTTGACCCCAGACTTATCCCGACGCAACTTCATCCGATACGGAATTCTGCCACGTTCCTCGCACTTCATACCTAAACCTTGCCACATGTCGTGCCGGTTTTCACTGTATACATTATTCAAATTCTTGATGAGCAAATGGAGAATACAGATTGTGCAGTAAATTTTGATAATTCAGTTACTTTCTCATCCTTTTCATTAATTTGCAAATGCATTTCTTTAGCATTGAGTTTTGACATACCACTACAAAAAAAATGGAATTAGCTATGAACTTCCTCGCTAATCCGTAGCTAAATTGCTCAATAGCTAACAAAATTTTGTGATAATTCGACGCGAATCCATCGGTAAATCGAATTAGCGATAAATTTTGCTGTTTAGCTATAGAGTTTGTCCGTCTCTAATTCCTGATTTTGTTAATAGTGTTCTATTATTGTATAGTCCTATGTATTTGATGGATAAAGCTGCAGTTGTTCTTATTGCACCCTATATGTTTTTTCAGGGTTGTGTTGGCACCATTGACAAGGCAGAGATCATATGGAAATGTTCCTCAGCCACATGCTATCCTTTATTACTCACAGAGAACGACAAAAGGGGGTCTTCTAATAGCGGAGGCCACAGTAATTTCTGACACTGCCCAAGGGTAACCTTAGTTCCTACAATTTACCGAGTTCTCAATACGTTTGTCACTACTAAAAATATATTGAATTAGCGATGGACAAATTTCGTAGCTAAACAGCAAAATCCGTCGCTAATCTTATTCAGGTTAACGACGGATTATCATAAAAATTATGTTTGCTATGAGCAATTTAGCAGTGAGATTTGTAGTTAATTTCCGTTTTTTTTTATAGTGCATAGTCCTAGTACCTCTGCCGAGTACTCTATCTAAATGCTTATTGATTGAAGGTACAAAGATACACCTGGTATATGGACAAAGGAGCAAGTTGAGGCCTGGAAACCAATTGTAAATGCAGTCCATGCCAAAGGAGGAATCTTCTTTTCCCAAATTTGGCATGTAGGCAGAGTTTCCAACAAAGGTAGCTGACTTTTCTCCCATGGGTTTTAGCCATTTTATCAAATCATATTTGACACTTTGAGAGAAATGTATCACTAAATGTAACTTTTGTGCTTCTTTAACTGACTCTTTTCCACAGATTTTCAGCCCAATGGACAGGATCCTATCTCCTCCACAGACAAGCCATTAAAACCTCAAATTCATGCCGATGGTGCTGTTGCACAATTTAAACCTCCGCGACGTTTGACAATAGATGAAATTCCTCAGATTGTTAATGATTTTCGGCTTGCTGCTAGAAATGCCATTGAAGCAGGTAAAAATATCTGGTCAAGTTCACTGCTTAATGGAACTCGCAAGTGCTACATTGAACCGTAAGTTCCTACGAATGAAAAGCACAGGCATGAGTGGAGCTGACTATCTATTTGAATTGAATAATTCTGGTGACTCATATGATGTGCACATATAAAAAATTTTCACTATCTATTGTTTATCCAAACCATTTGGCGAACTTGGTAATAACAGGATGATGTTTTAACATGTTCTATGTAGGAATAGATTAACTTTTTTCAAATATGTAAATTCATTTCATATTGTATATGTTTAGACACCTGGTGCAACTGACATATCTGAATATTGGACTAGAACTTTGCTGTAAACAATACAACAGAGAAACAACAAATATTTTTGTAATCATCACAACATAATGTGTGTGAACATTGTGGCATGTGCAGTCTAAGTGGCATTTCACTGGTGCTCAACAACCAGAATGAGTCACTTTCCAGTTATGTCCACTATGGTTTCCTGGGAATCAAGAAATTATTTTTAGGTTTAGACGTTTCCACAAACAATTTAAGACTTGCAGAGCATTTTTTGATATAGGTGCTTTGTTAGATTGACTACTTGGTGAGTTGATTAGTTGTGATGTGCAATTCTTGCTTTCAATATCTTGCCCTATGTTCTCATATCAGAGTATTTGCCACCCTCTTTCGACACAAAGTTTGTATTATGTAATCTGTTCAATTTATAGGATTTGATGGGGTTGAGATCCATGGAGCTCATGGCTACCTAATCGACCAATTTATGAAAGACCAAGTCAATGATCGAACTGACCAATATGGAGGGTCTTTAGAGAACCGTTGCAGATTTGCACTAGAAATTGTTGAAGCAGTTGTCAACGAGATAGGAGCTGACAGAGTTGGAATAAGGCTCTCTCCATTTGCTAACTACATGGATTCACGAGACTCAAACCCAAGTGCTTTGGGCCTTTACATGGTTGAATCCTTGAATAAGCATGGCATTGCTTATTGCCACATGATTGAGCCTAGGATGAAAACTGCTTGGGAAAAATTTGAGTGTCCTGAAAGCCTTGTACTCATGAGGAAGGCATTTAAAGGTACTTTTATGGCAGGTGGTGGTTATGATAGAGGAGATGGAAACAAAGCTGTGGTTGAAGACCGAGCTGATCTTGTCGCATATGGGCGTCTATTCTTAGCCAATCCAGATTTACCAAGGCGCTTTGAGCTTGATGCACCTCTTAACAAGTATAACAGGGAGACATTCTATACATCTGATCCTGTTGTTGGCTATACTGACTATCCATTTCTAGAAAACACGGCATGATGCCAACAAATGATTGGATACCCTTTTTTGTATTTCTTTTGGGGGGGGATGGGGTTGTCAGATACTTCATATGTCACACAAAAGAAGTGATCTATTATAAAAGATCACTAGCGTTTTCTACACTTGAATTATGTATGTTTTCATTTTATTTAATGATAATACCTGTGTTCCTTATACTAGGAGCCCCTTTAATGCATAAATCCATGTCCTACCTATCACTGTGAATCATTTCTTAATTGTCATAAAGGTTGTGAAGCATTAAAAAGTTGGATCTATGTCCATATCGTGAAGTAAAAAAAGAGTTATTTTAGAAAATTTGTTCGTATCACACGACTTAATGAGGGAGGCAGTGACCGGCTCATAGGATGGTATAACTGTCCAGCAAGCCTGAACTAACAATAGAATATTTTTCACCTAAGTCTCCTCTAAACTGGGAATAAATCTACTTACATGCAGAGATAGTCTTACGTTCCAGCTAGCGAGGGCTCGATATACAAAGTGCAAATCAATTTAGCTTTGCATGGACCACAAGCAAATCAATTTAGCTTTGCTGATGATTTTATTTTAATTTATTACTAGTATTGTTTTGTGGTTCTGATTCTGAATATGCGTTGGGGAAAACAATATTGTGACTGCCACTGCACTTCCCTCTCCAACTTTCATTTCAGTTACACTTTGATTGTTACTTTTGTCTTCTTTACTATAATTTGCTATACATCATATATGTATATATTATACACTCTTTGATAGTCTGTCTGCTACTTTACGAATCATAGTGTTCTGTTTAAGAATATACTTTATCTCCCGAGACAACGTATGGTCTATGTATATACCCTTCAGTGTAATTTATCAGTTTCCAATATCACTATTCTCTTGTTCAAGATTACCGACTCATGTTCAATTAACATAAGCAGTGCTAGTTTACCAGGATGATTCTGTAAATAATTTCTGTTTGACTGTCAATTAATAAAAGTAGAATTATGAAGGAGGAAATGGTGGAAGAGACATTGGTCGTAAAAAAAGTAGAATTATGTAGTACGATGATCGGATTGTAATACAACCAACCGCCAAAGTTTCATTACAAGACTCTCACTATGACTCCAAAACACAAACAAAAAGAACAGATACAAAATAGGATCAACTAGCTCGATCGTTTTATTCTTATCCTCATGATGCGCTAGCTACTTCCAAATTGTGCAGTGAAAAACTGATCAGGTAATTTCATCAGCCTTACTGGACCCTGCATCGCCACATTAAGCAAAAATTAACCTAGTAAACTGGTAGCTATAGATGTACAGTGATATTCTCGCTTATCAGCCAGTTTATGTTAAGAAAAACATATATAGCGACTAGCGAGTATGAAGTTTCTAATTTACTACTGTTGGTGTAATTCCATTATATTATTTACTTTAATTGATAGTATTGGAGTACACATCCTTCTGTAACATCTTAGACGGCAATATTTGTAAATGTACATGAGATAAATTCAAGCAAAGGAAGAAGGTGAACAATTAGCATACCTGGAGCAGTCAGTGGAAGTGTTGATCTTGTAAGGGATTTTAACGCCACAAGCACCAGGGAGACCAGCGGCTTTGCCCGCATCAATGCCCTTAATAGCATTAGCTGCTGATTTCAGGCAAGTGCATGCTGTCTTTCGGTCCGCTGGGGTCTTGGCAGCACCCAACAGACCCTTAACGCCACCGCAGCAGCTTCCGAGAGGGCCGCGGCCCTGAAGATAAGGAGGCAACCAGCCAAGCCAGACTGAACCTGGCCACAGGCAAATGCCTCGGCATGAGGTGCAACCACTATTAGAATAATTATGAGACAATTCCATAATTATATCTGATCACCATTAATCATGCATATGATGAATATTGTAATATTTTTAATTTAGGATTGTAATCATATTAGTTAGGGTGATTGTAAATTAGTATCTTATATTTCAGACTAATTAGATAAGTCTTCCTTAAGACTAGCATTATAACTTTGTATGTATATATATATATTTTATCATTCAAAGGAAATAAACTCAAGGAATCAATTTCCTACATGGTATCAGAGTCAAAGATCTTTTTCCCTAAACCCTACCTCCCTTCCCCTTAGCCGATTTCTTTTCCTCTATTTTTTTGTTAATCTCGGCCACCCATAGGGTTTTCCATCATAAACCCTAAACCTAAAACAACTTCTAAAAACCTAAACCTAAGACAACCCTAGCCGAAAACAACCCCCCTCGGCTACCACCTTCTTCTATCCTAAAACCCCAGCCAATACTTAGGGTTCTTTACTCCACTTCCATCAAAACACAAAATACTTTCTCTTCATTTGTTTTGATTTCTTACGGAACTGATGACCGAAAAACAAAAAATTCAGCCAGCTCTTGCCGTCAATAACGTCAAGAACTTTATTTTCATAACATTTGAAATGGAAAAGGGCAATATATCTCTTGGGCGGAATTGTTCAAAATTCATTGCCGCGCTTATGAGGTAATCGACCATATTATACCTTCCGAGTCATCATCGGACACCACTACGATGGACAAAAAGTTATGGTGTCGTTTGGATGGTATAGTCCTTCAATGGATTTATGGCACTACATCAAACGATCTTTTACATACCATATTAGAGCCGAACTCTACAGCTCAAGGGAACGTTTACAAAATATATTTCAGGATAACAAACTTTCTCGGGCCGTATGTCTTGAACACGAATTTACTAATGTTAAATTGGATGATTTCTCCAACGTTTTAGCTTACTGTCAGGAATTGAAGGTCCTTGCGGACCAACTATCCAACGTTGGTTCGCCTATAACAAATCAAAAGTTGGTTCTTCAATTGATTGCAGGGCTCAATGAACAGTATGATGGAGTTGCTACCTTCATTCA
Source organism: Anisodus acutangulus (assembly GCA_029783415.1). Taxonomy (NCBI): domain Eukaryota; kingdom Viridiplantae; phylum Streptophyta; class Magnoliopsida; order Solanales; family Solanaceae; genus Anisodus; species Anisodus acutangulus. Next base: position 46,310,754 of record CM056490.1, read on the forward strand.
CCAAAGCAATCTGTTGCCTCCTTTCTATGAGGCCCATTCGAGGTTGATTCCCGAAGAAACACGAAAAGCAAAATAGGTATCTTCCGGGGTAGTCAACGTCGCAACTTCCCTAGTCTCCACCAATTCATTTTTCGCAGATTCTCAGCCACAAAATTCTGGTTCGGTTGGCAGTGGAAACCGAAACAATAATGGTCAGAAATGGGGGTCAAACTGTAATAATAACAAAGGCAAGAATAATGGTAGAAAGGGACGGGGCAGGGGCGGCGGGCAGCCAGCCGGCGGTAGTAACCAGTCAGGGCAGTGGCGGTCCAACCAATGGCAGCCCACTGCCCAGTCCGTCGGAAATCAGTGGGGGCAGTAACCACCGTGGGCATGGGCCCAACAGTGGGCTTCCCCACCATGCCCATATCCAAAGTCGACATGGGCCAGACCTCCCTCTTCAAATCGCCAACCCGAAATTCTAGGTTCGCGTCCAGAATATGCATTTGCGGTCCATGCATCATCTTCTATCGGTTATGCGCCCACTGACATTGAACATGCCATGAACAACATAAATCTAAGTGTTCCAGATGAGTCGTGGTACATGGACACAGGGGCTACGTCCCACATGACGGCATCTCAAGGTAATCTCTCATCTTATTTTAATATGAGCAGAAATAAATATATTATTATCGGCAGTGGAGAGGAAATTCCAATTCGTGGTGTTGGTCAGGTAAAATACCCCATCCACATCCACCATTATACTTGAAAAACGTCTTACATGCACCAAAATTGATTAAAAACTTGATATATGTTAGACGTTTTACAATTGACAACGTTTCTGTGAAGGATTCTTAGACGGAGATGCCACTAATGAGATGTAATTGCACGGGGGACTTGTATCCCATCACCACTGTTTCCAACAATCGCATGACCAAACCATCAACCTTTGCCGTCATTTCTCATATTATATGGCACAATCAGTTGGGACACCCAGGAGCACCATTTTTCAATAATATTAGGAAGAATAAATTGTTTTTTTGTAACAAACGTTTGAACTCTTATGTTTGTCAAACTTGTGTGTTTGGAAAATATGTTAAGCTTCCTTTTGTATCATCTACTTCACATACCTTAATGCCATTTGATCTTTTGCATTATGATTTGTGGACGTCACCGGTTTTGAGTTCTGCATGTTATAAATATTATATGCTCATTTTAGATGATTATTCGAATTTTATGTGGAAATTTCCCTTAAGAAATAAATCACAAGCCTACACCATTTAAAAATAATTTAGTGTTTTTATCAAAACTCAATTTGACAAATCCATTAAATGTTTCAATGTGACAATGGGGGGGGGGGGAATTCATAAATGCCCAATTTAATGAGTTTTGTCACTAAAATGGGATGTCTTTGCATCTTTCATGTCCACATACATCACCACAAAATGGGAAGGCTGAAAGAAAAATTCAAACAATTAACAATATGGTTCGCACTCTCCTTGTGCATTCATCCACATCACCAAATTTTTGGCACCATGCACTTCAAATGACCACATATCATTTTAATATTCTTTCTAGTAAACTGCTCTCCAATGTGTTACCTACTCAAATGTTGTACCACCGTCTCCCATCTTTAACACATTTGAGGGTTTTTGGGTATTTGTGTTATCATTTGTTTCCATCCACAACTATTAACAAACTTCAGGTTCGTTCCACTTCTTGCATGTTTTTGGAATACCCACAAAATCATAGGATATATAAGTGTTATGATATGACAAATGGGAAGATCATTATTTCTCATCACATTATTTTTATTGAGTCTACATTCCTGTTTGCTAAATCTCACGTGGCATCCTCACCTTCATATGAGATTTTGGACGACGGAATACATCCGATTTTGAATCACCATTTAAACACCTAAAATAATGTGGGACCCGCCCAAACACAACAACCTAACGTCCCAACCCAACCACAAAATGTGACTGGGCCAGTCCGAGGAGCAAAGGTCACTGCCTCTCTTCCTTCGATCTCGGCCCAGTCCACATTTAGTGGCGGGCAGGCCCAACCTCGGATAGCCTCTACCCCACTGCCCGTGACACAACCCACTATTTTGGCCCAACCTCGGACAGCTAACCATCCCACTAGCATACCCAATAGCCCAACTCCCCAACCTCGGACCATTGAAACCCGTGCAATGCACGGAATATTTTGCCCTAAGCGTCATTTTAACCTAACAGCTTCAGTCCAACCATCACCACTTCTAAAAAATCCCAAAGCATCCTTATCAGACCTGAATTGAAAAGCTGCCATGTTAGACAAATTTGATGCTCTTATTAAAAATAAGATGAGGGCCTTAGTGCCACGTCCATCTAATGCAAACATAATTCGGTCTATGTAAGTCTTTTGTCATAAAAAGAATTCTGATGGCTCCTTTGCGAGATACAAAACTCGTCTTGTTGGTGATGGCAGGTCTTAGTGGGTTGGTGTGGATTGTGGTGAAACATTCAGTCCGGTGGTTAAGGCAGCAACTATCAGGACTTAGCCTGGCACTTTCAAAATCCTGGTCGATTCACCAGTTGGATGTCAAAAATACATTTTACATGGCCACTTACAGGAAACGGTGTATATGTACCAACCTTTGGGTTTCCGAGATTCTACTCATCCAGATTATGTTTGCCTTTTGAAAAAATCTTTATATGGTTTGAAACAGCCCCCCAGGGCATGGTATAACAGGTTTGCAGGGTTTGTCTCCAAACTGGGTTTCTCTCACAGCAAGCCGGATCAGTCCTTGTTCATTTATAGGAAGGGAAATGACATGACCTATATACTTCTATATATAGATGACATTTTTCTCACAACATCATCTACATTACTTCGCCAGTCTATTATGTCCCTTCTTGCGGCAGAGTTTGCCATGAAGGATTTGGGTCATTTAAATTATTTTCTAGGCATTGTTGTAATTCAATATGCAGGTGGTCTATTTCTCAGTCAAAAGAAATATGCTGAAGAAATAATTGACAAAGTCGGGATGTCTTCCTGCAAACCTTCACATACTCCGGTTGATACAAAGGCAAAATTGAGTAACTCTACGGGTACTCCATACAGCGATCCAACTCATTACGGAAGCTTAGCAGGGGCCCGTAGTATATGACCTTCACAAGACCCAATATTTCCTATGGGGTCCAGCAGGTATGTTTACACATGCATGATCCGAAGGAAGAACATATGGGGGACCTCAAGAGATTTCTGCGGTATGTTAAAGGTACTCTTCAGTTTGGTTTGCATCTATATACGTCTTAGTCTCTCATCCTATACAGATGCGGATTGTGGTGGTTGTCCGAACACACGTCGCTCCACCTCTGGTTATTGCGTGTTCTCGGGGACAATCTTATTTCATGGTCGTCAAAACGACAATCCACGCTGTCTCGGTCGAGTGCTGATGAATAATACCGAGGGGTAGCCAATGTGGTTAGTGAGTCATGTTGGCTCCGTAATCTTCTGTTAGAGCTGCATTGTCCGATTGAAAAGTCAACCATGGTTTATTGTGATAATGTTAGTGCGATATACTTATCCGGTAATCCTGTTCAGCATCAACACATAAAACACATCAAAATAGACATCTTATTTGTCCGGGAAAAGGTTGCACGTGGACAAGTCCGTGTTCTCCATGTACCGTCTCGTTATCAGATTGCCTACATCTTCACAAAAGGTCTTCCGCGCGTACTCTTTGATGATTTCAGGGACAGTCTCAGCATACGAGAACCTCTCGCTAAGACTGCGGGGGACTGTTAGAATAATTATGGGACAATCCCATAATTATATCTAATCACCATTAATCATGCATCTGATGAATATTGTAATATCTTTAATTTAGGATTGTAATCACACTAGTTAGGGTGATTGTAAATTAGTATCTTATATTTTATGAGTCTTCCTTAAGACTAACATTATACCTTTTTATATATATTTTACCATTAAAAAAAAATAAACTCAAGGAATCAATTTCCTACTACCACCACCATGCACAAAACCACAAAGCATGCAATCTTTCTAACCATTTCCATTCTTAATAACGAAGATTAGACTAGTATGAGGAAGTAGTGGATTGGAGGATAGTAATCTCCCCGTTCCATAATAAGTGGTTTTTTTAGTTTGTGTAAACCACTTAAGAAAGTGCTCACTCCTAGAAAATTATGAGCGCTTTTACTAAATTACCCCTAATCAATGTCTAAAAAAAGAAAATGTAGTTAATGAATGTTGATTATTTAAACAAGAGCAATTTTGGAAGAATATGTCCAAAATATTCTTAAAATTCTTAAGAACTATTTATTTTGGAAAAAATTGAAAGATCTAAACAACCACTTATTGCGAAACGGGGGAGTATAAATGTTTTGCTTGAGTGTTGGGTGCAAAAGCTAGTGAGACTTAAGGTTATTTATAGAGGGAAAATATGAACCAATTAATTAATGGTCGGCCAATGGAGTAGTTGAGGTTAGATTCAATAATGCTTTTCAAGTACCACGCTAGGATTTGTTAAGAGTCTTAAGACTATGGTAACAGAAATTTCTTTTCTATTCTTCTCTTTTATCAAGTTAACTTAATTTTGGTAATCTAACTCTATTTTTTTTCTAAGGGCTCACAAGCGTATATTGCAGCAACTTTATGTCTCCTAAAGTGCATTAGATACACAAAGAATTGCTTTCGACTCTAAATTATAGTCTAATTTTGTGAAATGCTGAATTTAACTAGCTTTTGAATACAGATTAGACCATTAAAAATGGTTGGAAATATGGGAAGAGGCTTGAAAGTTGCTATTCTATAAGCAGATTTCATTAAAGATGAAAAAGAAAACAACCCATTTACTTTTAATCTTCTGGCCGGTTCTTTTTTCTGATGTTGTTTTCGAATCTCTGGTGATTGTTCTTCTGGTAAGTTATTGTTCCAATTAATCTATTGTTATTGCACTTCTTTGTTGGTAATTTATTTTGCTAGATTTTTACATGTGTGTTAGATTTTTATCTCCAATACATAATCTTGGATAACTGTTCTTTAATGCGTCTTTTGATATATTTCTATTCAGATACAAACTAATACTGCAAAATTAACCCGTAGGTCAAAATCATGAATGTTGGTTGCAACGATGCAAAGTCAATACTGCAGATACATGAAAGGCATGTGTGGGTTATGAAAACGAATAGCATTTCATTGGTCTTACTTTCATGCTGGTTAGCATTCATCTTGCAAGAGGCAAAATTATCGAAGGTATATATAATTGAGTTGGACTTGAACATACATTTCCGTTCTTATTTTCTCTTTCTTTACTTCCTAATATGCAACAAGAGGAATTGAACTTAAAAATGCTGAGTTGTGTGAGAATTTGAAAAGAGTCCACAATGACCAACTAAAACTTAGAAGGTAAATTCTAAAGTAGAGAAGCTCACTAATGAATTAACTTGGAAGGACGATGAGTTTACTATCACAAAAACAAATATATGAAGCAACAACAACATACCCAGTATAATTCTATATGTGGAGTCTGGAGAGCATAGAGTGTACACATACCTTACTATTACTCCGTAGAGATAAAGGAGATTGTTGTTAAACATCTAAGCTCTAATGAGAAGGTTTGTTGTGACTATGTTGAGATACTTCGAAAATGTGAAGAAGAGAATAGAGGGTTGACATTAGCTTTAGATAGTGCAAAATCAACTGATTTGGATAAAGAGAAACAAATTCGTCTCTCAAATACGAAATTGAGGGGCTAACAATTTTTATTGGCTTCACAGGAAAACTCTTCTATGAAGAAGCCAAAGCATCCACAGAGCTAAGACACAAGTCAAGTGTGAAAGTTTGTTGGATAATCGAAAGTCAGTTTGAGCTTCTCTATTTTCATAATAGAACCATGTCATTCATGAATGAGTTTAGAGTTTTCTCCCCTATTTAATTAAAGAAAGTAGGATAAGATTTCTACTGACAAACCAGAGAAACTTTATCATAGGGATGAGTTTTTAAGAAAAGACTGAAATTGAACATAACCAGTGAAATCATGAAGCGTGTCTTGTCTTCAAAACTTCTGAGATTCTAGAGTTTCAGATTATGCATTATAGCTTTACCATTACATATGACATGAAATTATATATTAGACTACTAGCATGTTTAAAAGTAGGGGGTCTGAGGAGGGTGGAGCGTATGCCGACCTTATCTTTACCTTTGTGGGGTAGAGAGGTTGTTTCCGATCTCCTGTTGTAGCTCAATGAAAAGTTAGAAATGGTTGAAAGTGTGGAACTGCTCTAGGATTTGCTTATGTTTTTTAACATATTGGTTTAGATACTGACGTGCATTAGCTGCACTCTTTAGATTTTAGGATGTATGATTACAATTGCTTATGTAAACTAATGAATTAACAGTGGGAGGTGATTTTAGGTATATGATGCATTTATCTGCTATATTTTTTCACTTTATCTGGTGAGGAGGCCGATGCATTGTGACCATTTAAGAGCCAAGTATCAATTCTGAAAATAGTATCATTAGCTTCCAATTTTGCTCAGAAGAAAAAGTTATACTTTTTCAACCTTTACTTTCAAAGTCTGGTCTACTAGAGGTCTCATTCTGATCCAATTTCCAAGCTTATTGAATAGAGATAGACCCAGTTGATATAGGATTTTGCCCAATTTTTTCTATCTTTGTTATGTTCTTTTCGTTACATACGTGAGTATTCTCTTTTTTGAGGACACATATTTTATATTTTTATTAAGTTAAATAGTGATTCGTGCAAGTTATTTCATGTTTGTTCAAGTTGTATATTAGTGTACAAACACTTATGCGCCATCAGATATACAGAGTTGGTTGGCATTGGATTTCTTTTCAAGAATTACATGATATTCTTTATTTGTAGCCATGAATGAACCAGTTGTTAGGAACAGTTTCACCATGTCTGGAGAACTGGTTTACCTTTAAAGGTTCTCCATTCCAGTTAGATATTATCTCCTTTTTTCGTCTCTATTATTTTTCTGAATCACATTATAAAGAATAGCCTACATCCTTTTCACTCAAAAGTGTTAATAAAATATCTATTTTACACCAAAATTTCCAAATTGCGTAAGAGCCTCTTTTCCTTCATTCACTTGAAATACACGATCCATTTGTGGTGTCTGCTTTCAGTGAGTGCAATTGGAATGGTCCTGGTAAAACTGTTTGATATATTGTAAGTGTACTCTCTTTTTTGATGTGTAAGACCTGAATTGCCGAGTTTCATGCAATATCCAAATTTGTTTGTGATGGTAGATAGAGAAGTTTTACTACTGGATTAAGACCATCAGGTAGAATAGACTCACAAAAATTGCATAATTAAACATCCATCATCTACATATAGTGCACTAGGACAAAGTTGCAGTAGTATCAAGAAATAGGTTATAGGTGGATTAGTATAAAATTCAACTAATAGCATATTGGAAGCTGAAGTTCAAATTTTGTTGTATTGACCCCGCCAGAATGCTTGACTAGCTTTAACCACTACTAGCTTAGCCTTATCACTGTTTATTTATGGTCATGCTGCTAAGGTCCTTACGTTAACTAATTCTTTCAATTCATTTTGAAATGCAAAAACTTTGGTCTTCATACTGGTTTGATTTCTGTAGGATGGAATGATGGTTCTGATACTTTTACTGAATACCAGTGCAAAAAAAAAAGGAGGAGAAGTCTTACAACAGAGAATGTTTATGATAATCTTTTACAAGAACGTACCTTCTCTGTCCAGTATGTAAATAAGTTTCCCATTAATGTAAGCTGAAAAATGCATTATGTTGCAAATTCATATTTCATATTTCATATTTTGCACAACTTTGTTCCTCAAATTAATGTAAGTACCATGGTATGAAACATTAATAAGTTGTTTTTGTATGATCAACATTGTAGTGTTACTTTCTTTTTTAATAATCCTGTCAAACAATTGAAACAAATTATGAAGTCATCTTTTCAATCTCAACCTTTTACATAATAGTTGTACAGACAACAGAAACTGCAACATCAGGCATACCCCCTGTTAAAGATGGTAATATTCACGTGATATACACTTTCCTTATGAAGTGTATACCACGGTTTTTATAGAAAGTATCACACGGTTTTGTCCTAATATTGTGTATATTATTTTATATTAATTAGCATTGTACACTTACCATAAGTATAAGATTCTTGTACTACTAGAATATGGTTTTGATATTAGAATAGGAATAGGATTTTCTTATTATGGAAATTGTAACTTGTATATATTCTCTTTCAGTAATGGAAATAATCAAGAGATTATTTCTTTCATTGTATCAGAAGTCTATGTTCGAAATTTCCTCTCCCAAAATTTCGTTCTTCTCGAGCAACAAACCCGAATCCCTTCTCTCGGTTTGCTTGTTCTTCCTTCCGATTTTTCTTCCAACATTTCTCTTCCAAATCCACGTCTTGCGTTGCTACTATGGCTAAGAACACGTTTCACCCTGCCCTTACTGTTTCTAACATCAGGAATCATATCCCTATCATTCTTGAAATAGAAAACGTCTAATATGCGACGTGGGCCGAATTGTTCAAAATTCACGCACGCTCGCATCAAGTCATCCATCACATAGTCCCCACGGCTCCTGAGGATACGGAGGTGCAAAAACGCGAGGATGATCCTAAGTTGTGGACGACCCTTGATGCCACAGTCCTCCAGTGGATTTACTCCACTATCTCTACCGACATGTTGTAGAAAATTATTGAGCCGGACGCTAAGGCGATGGTTGCTTGGGATAGGCTACGTGACATATTCCAAGATAATCGAAATTCCAGAGTTGTTACCCTTGAGCAGGAAATTTTCCCATGTCATTATGGAAAATTTCCCGAATGTTTCAAAATATTGCAAAAACGTTGAAGGAATTGTCGGACCAACTCCTCAACTTTAGTGCGCCCGTTAGTGAAGATCGTCTCGTTCTACATATGGTTGGTGGCCTTTTTGAGGCCTATAGTGGCGTTGGAACACTCATTCGTCAAAGTAATCCTCTTCCAAAGTTCTATCAAGCCCGCTCCATGCTTACTTTGGAAGAAACCGGCTTGGCTAAAAAGGCGGCTACTAGTGCTAGTCCCGTGGTCATAATGACATCCTCCATCAATTCTCCCGGTTTCATTGATTATTCGAACCAAAATCGTTCTCACGGAGGTGACAAAAATAATCGAAAGAATAATGCCAAAAATCGCGGGGGCAAACGCGGTGGTAACAACGGTAGTGGGTCCCGCCCCAACAGTAGTGGGCCACAGGCCAACTGGTCCCAGCCTCGGGCCCCCTGACCATGGACCTGGGCCAGTGGACAGTGGCCCAACAACCAGTGGTATCCAACGCCTTTAGCCCCAGGCAACTAGGCTACCCAGCAGCCTCCCAAGCCCAGTTCGCACTGGCCTAGCACTTCTGGAACAGCAGGTTACCGAAGCAATATTGGGCCGGAGCAGCCAACATGTGTTATTGGGCCCCGGCCCCCACAAGCCCACCACGCAATAGGCCCCACCCGACCGACATTGAAGCCGCTATGCATACTCTTGGAATTAATCCACCAGACCCGAATTGGTACATGGACACCGGAGTCACTACCCACATAACATCCGATCAAGGTACTCTCTCATCTTATTCCAATTTGAGCAGCCCTCATGGCATAATTATTGATAATGGTAATTCTATTCCAATTCGTGGTTATGATCATAAAACGTTGTCTCCCACCCATCCACCTCTTATCTTGAAAAATATCCTACATGCCCCTAAATTGATTAAAAATTTGGTGTCTGTCCGTAAGTTCACCACTTATAATTCTGTTTCTATTGAATTTGATCCGTTTGGGTTTTCTGTGAAGGATTTCAAGACGGGGAGTCCTCTTATGAGGTGTGATAGTAGGGGAGATCTTTATCCTATCACGCCATGTTCCAGTCTCTCGAGTCAAGCCTTGCCATCAACGTTTGCAGCCCTTGCTCCTTCTTTGTGGCATGCTCGTCTAGGTCATCTGAGGTCGTCTATTTTGTCTTCATTAGATAAAAATAAATTTATTTCATATAAGGGTACGCGTAGTACTCCGAATTGTCAATCTTGTTCTTTAGAAAAAATTGTTAGGTTGCCATTTGTAGACTCTAATGCCATTTTATATTATTCATAGTGATTTATGAACGTCTCTTGTTCTTAGTTTATTGGTTCATCGATATTATGTTCTTTTTTTATGATTATTCTAAATTTTTATGGACTTTTCGAATAGCGAAAAAATCTCAGGTTTTTTTCACCTTCTTAAAATTTAGAGCATTCATTAGAACCCAATTTGAATGAGAAATAAAACATATTCAATGTGATAATGACAAAGAATATGACAATGATGTGTTTTGGAAATTTTGTGCTAATAATGGGATAAATTTTTATTTTTCTTGCCCTCATATGTCTTCACAAAATGGGAAAGCCGAACGCAAAATTCATACCATTAATAACATTGTCCGAACTTTATTAATTTATGCTTCCGTCCCCCGTCGTTTTGGCATCATGATCTACAAATTGCTACATATCTTCTTAACATTCTTCCTTCTAGAGGTTTGACATATTCGTCCCCTCTTCAAATTTTATATAATAAGACTCATTCATATTCACATCCTAGGGTCTTTGGGTGTTTATGTTATCTATTGTTTTCATCCTCCATAATTAACAAACTTCAGGCCCGGTCTACCCCTTGTGTGTTTTTGGGTTATCTGTCAAATCATCGTAGTTACAAATATTTTGATTTATCATCTAATAAAATCATCATTAGTTGCCATGTAATTTTTGATGAATCTCAATTTTCGTTTGCTAAGGTTAGTAATCCTGTGCCTAGTTCATATAATTTTTTAGATGATGGTATCTCCACGTATATCATTCATCATTTTTCGGACGTGTCCCGAACCCCAAATCCACCAACGAGGCCACTGCCCGCTGGCTCTACATTACCGTCGCCATCTACCATTCTAGGTCCAGCAATTGGGCCATCTGGCCAGCCCAATTCTGGCCCAGTTTCATCGTCTGCTCCCGGGTCCAGTATAGGCCTAGTTACTGGCCCAGTCCCTGTCTCCAGCGTCATCTCCCGTTTCTGAGTTGGGCCAGCAGGCTCACTGCTTGCTGGCCAGTCCGTCGACAATCCAAATAATTCCCAAAATCCGCTCAATTCTCCCGCGAGTCATAGACCGGTCACTCATAGTCAATGAGGTTTTTTAAACCAAAAAGACATTTTAATTTAAATTCTAATGTTCTTAAATCACAATTACACCGTAATCATGTGTCTGCGTTAAATGACCTGAATTGGAAAATTGCTATGACCGATGAATATAATGCTCTTATTGATAATAAGACATGGGAGTTGGTGCCTCGTCTATCTGGTGTTAATATTATTAGGTCTATGTTGATTTTTGCTCATAGGGACAATTCAGACGGTTCGTTTGCAAGGCATAAGACTCGTCTTGTAGGTGATGGTAAGACTCAACAGGTTGGTGTGGATTGTGGTGAGACGTTTAGTCCGGTGGTCAAGCCGGATACCATTCGTACTGTTCTTATCTTGGCTCTTTCGAAAACATGTCATATTCATCAGTTAGATGTGAAGAATGCTTTCTTACATGATGATCTCAAAGAGACAATCTATATGCATCAGCCCTAGGGGTTTAGGGATCTCAAATATCCTCATCGTGTCTGTTTGTTGAAAAAGTCCTTATATGGGCTTAAGCAGTCTCCACGAGCCTGGTATAAGAGGTTTGTCGACTATGTTTCGACTATTGGGTTCACTCACAACAGGTCGGATAATTCATTGTTCATATATCGTCATGGTTCTTCCTTGGCTTATATACTATTATATGTGGATGATATTATCTTGACTGCCTCTTCCGATGCATTACGTCAGTCTATCATGATAATGCTCAATTATGAGTTTGCTATAAAAGACTTGGGGCCCTTGAGTTATTTTTTTTGGGATTGCTGTCACTCGTCATGCAGGTGGGTTGTTCTTATCCCAAAGGAAGTAAGCAATTGAGATCATTGAGAGGGCTGGGATGTCATCTTGTAAGTCCACTTCCACTCCAGTTGATACTAAGCCCAAGCTTGGTGCTACGGCCGGCGCACCATAAGAGGATCCGACTCGCTATCGCAGTCTTGCAGGGGCCCTTCAGTATCTTACATTCACGAGACCAAATAATACGTATGCCGTACAACAGATGTGTTTGTTTATGCATGATCCCAGAGTTGAGCACATGAATGCGCGCAAACGCATCATTCGGTATATTCAGGGGACACTTGACTATGGCTTGCATTTATATCTTTCATCGACGTCAACACTTGTCTCGTATACAGATGCTGATTGTGGTGGCTGTCCGGACACCAGACGGTCTACGTCTGGATATTGTATGTTTCTTGGTAATAACTTGGTCTCATGGTCTGTGAAACATCAGTCGACTTTGTCCTGCTCCAGTGTAGAGGCCGAGTATCGAGGGGTAGCTAATGTGGTCTCTAAATCATGTTGGTTACATAATTTGCTGTTAGAACTTCATTGTCCTATTCATAAAGCGACCTTGGTTTATTGTGATAATCTTAGTGCCATCTACCTTTTTGGTAATCCGGTTCAGCACCATCGCACTAAACATATCGAGATGGACATTCACTTTGTTCACGAAAAGGTTCCTCGTGGTCAAATACGCGTCTGCCATGTCCCTTCTAGGTATCAAATTGCAGACATCTTTACAAAGGGTCTTCCCTCGGTCCTTTTTGAAGATTTTAGAGACGGTCTCAGTGTACGAAGACCGCCCACTATGACTGCGGGGGTGTGTTAAAGATGGGAATATTCTCGTGATATACACTTTCCTTATGAAGTGTATATCACGGTTTGTATAGAAAGTATCACACGATTTTGTCTTAATATTGTGTATATTTTTTTGTATTAATTAGCATTCTACACTTACCATAAATATATGATTTTTGTACTACTAGAATAGAGTTTTGATATTAGAATAGAAATCGAATTTTCCTATTATGAAAATTGCAACTTGTATATATTCTCTTTCATTAATGAAAATAATCAAAGAAGTCTATCTTTTCAATCTCAACCTTTTACATAATAGTTGTACAGACAACACAAACTGCAACATCAGGCATACGCCCGTGTGCAGCACGGTCACGGAGCATCTAGTATATCTTATATGTGGGACGTGAGCCCCCTGCAGAGTTGTAGTGCAGGCACCCTGTTTTGAAACATGAGTCCCTGCAGCTTCCTTAGGAATGGTTTTTTTCCTTAGATGAACCGAGTATTTTGGTTTAGAATGGGCGTATTACTTTACTAATATATATATATATATATATATATATATAAAAGCTGCTAAAAGCAGGCAACTGTCCGTCTACATGCCTACTTCCGTCGAGGGTATTTTTGTAACTTCGTGATTTTTATGGTATATCAAAGTTTGCTTTACGACTGCTTTTCTACCGCTGTCCAATTTTATATACCACACTCTTCATTGCAATTTTTAAAATTTGTGTTTCATCATGTGGACCCCACTTCAAGCTACAATTGGAGTCTCCATTTGGTTTCTTGTAGGCTTCTCCCTACTTCATTTGCTCTTTCTATAAAAATGAGAATACATCAAAGTTTCTTTTGGGTCTTTCAAATTTCTCATTAGGAGAATTATTAATATTGGTAAAAATATTATTATTAATTGTTGTTCTTAATAATATTTTTATCAATGTTAATATTAATATTAATATTAATATTTATCTTCTATTCATTTTAAGCTTAATAAAATGATTTACTACCACACAAATATGTAACTTATCAAAGTATTTTAAATAATCTGAAACAAAGAAAATATAATATAATATAACATAAATTATTGAACTTGTGCTCCCAAAACTTCTAGCTTTTCACTTGTGACTTTAAAAAAACGTCATAGAATACATACAAAAATTCTTAAAATTGTATAGATACAAGATTATAAATATACTGGGCCCGTGCTGGCACGAAATCCGGTATCTAGTTTTATTATATGTATTTATTACAATTATTTGAGCCTATCCTAAATTCATCTCTAGATATTCATTCTTTCATAGTTGTCCCTGAAGCTTTCCGGCTTACGCCAGACTATTCCTGGAGATAGTAGTCCCGGTCCCTCAGCACTACTCCTAGTAAATCGCGGGATGTGCCTGAATGACCAGGGTTTGAGAACAGAGCAACTGATATCACCTACAAGGTCCTACCCCAGAAGAGAGCAAATTGCTCCCAATAGGGTTCGAACCCACGCTGCAGGCCTCCACTTTTTTTTTTCATTTGACGATAGGTAATAGTGCATATAAGCTTAAATCTACCAGATCATATGGAACTATTAGCATAAATTAGTTGAAAACACGAATTCAGTTGTAAATTAAAGGAAGATATATAAGTTCAAATTCTTTGAACATGTGAAATGGTCCTCCATTTTGATCAGTTGGTACTCCCCTTGTTGTGTCTAAAACTACTCATAAAGTAACTGTCGTCTTATCTACAGTCACTACCGCCTTATTATCACGATTCCAAATTCCATTGTGCCGTGAAGGCACCTATCGTAACCCGTAGGCGAATCCCAATCATAAGAAATACGAAAGTAAATGCGGAAAGTAAAGAATTAGAAGAGAAGTAATTAACAAGTCTTATAATAAATACATAATCTGAAGAAAACCTCCAATGATCTGGTAATCATGAGTACAAACCTCTAATACTGAATACAAGTCTGAATAGTGGAATACCAATATTGTCTGAAAGTAAGATGACAGAATCATAAATATAGGAAAAGAGTTCCAGTGTCGGGAATGCATCAGCATCTTACCTTGGACTCTCCAAACGATCTCCAAGCAAGCTAAGCTCTACCTGCTCCTCCGTCGTTCGGCTCGGTACCTACACATAGAGTGCAACAAGCGTAGAGTGAGTATGGAAAATACGTGTACTTAGCAGCATCGTCGATCGACCCTTGCTATAACGGTGACGAAGGTTGGTACTTTCCGATACATCTCTACTAATTAGTTTGTTAAGCAATAATAAAAGTCAGATAACCAACCTATCATTAGTTCTATGGTTCAACAATGTACAAGTATTATCTAGGTTCACAAGTCTTATCACAATTCTCAATATCATCAGCAAACCAACCTAAACCCCATAACCGGGTGTCTAGTCCCATCAAGTCTCACAACTCAACCTCACAGCCATTATAAGTCTTAAGTATCATTATTTCCTTTATCAAGTCATAAGATCATATAGTTTATCAGAAATCAACATCGAGTACACACAACATCAAATACATATCATAATGAGAATGAATGCAATGCAGATTGTATGTATGTATGCAATGGCCATATATACACGGTATACACACGCTGCTGCAGTAGCTGTCACGTGACCCATGGGGGACTTATGAGGTCCATATACCCATACAGAATGTCCCATCAGATACCAGCTCTGTGGCTAAAGTGTCATCATCAGTCATCACTCTCGTATCATATACCATATAACCGACTTACCAAGCCCCTCACAGCAGAAACTCAACAGTTCAAATGCCAATATAATAAGTACGAATGAGATGAATACGTGTACACCATGCAATCAACATAAACAATACAATCAATATTATAAGTTCCTTTTCAAGTATCAGATGAGATGTAAAGTGATGAATTCATGACAAGTCAAATCAAGGATATAAGTATCAAACATGGCTACGAGCCCAAATTATCAGCATCATACCAAACATAAGCGTATTTATACACCGCGCTCATGGTCCGAAGGCTAAACACATAAACTCCTTCAAGTATATCCAACCGGTTCATTAATTACTCAATAGCCTTGCCTTTCCTCTGAGCCTCCCCATGAGCCCACTATGGTCAATCATATCAATTATATGAGATCATAGATCTAACATTACTCATATATAAGGGTGAAACTAGAATCCTCAAGTTAAACTACAAAGAAACCATGGGCCCACATTACTAAGACACAAACTTTATTACCCAAATAGTACCATAATATGAGAGATAGGCGAGATTACATATGTTTAGCCTCGAAGGCAATATGTATGGCTAATATCCCTGAAGGCAATCTGTACTTATATACCTACGTAGGCGAGCGCACGTCTGTTTAGCCTCGAAGGCAACCTATATAGCCTCAAAGGCAATGCGCATATTTGTATAGCCCCGATGGCCATCTGTATCATAGCCTCGAAGGTAGTGTCACAAGCCCCAGAGGCAACATCATAGCCCTGAAGGCAACTCTACTTCTCTATAGTTTCTAGTCATTCTTTCTATCATTCTTAATTACTTAGCTAAACATGGCTAGTATGACTCATTCTCAATAGGGAAAGATTACTAGAATAGGGTCATGATAACCCAATTATGATTCTTGTGGCTAGCACATCTTGTGCGCTGGAATCGGAACTAGCTCATAAGAAATCATGCAAAAAGAAAAGGAATAACCTTCACATACCTTATCCATGAAGATATACGCCGGACTTATAAGCTCCTGTACTCTTCACGACCGATTAGCTATAATAAATAAAGGATCGATATCAACATTTAATCCATATTCAATAAAGAACTTTACTTAGGTATCTTAACGATCACCTAGACCTTAAAAGGTTCTTAGTCTCCTTTAACGAAAGGGGTATTCGTGTACTTTGACCCCACGATTCTCCGAAATATATCCTTTTAGATTTACAATACCAACAATCAAAATATTAATTAATATCAACTTACATTTCCAATAAAATATCCCACAACTCAACATATCTTAATTTTACGAGTTTCAATTACGAAAATCCATTCACAACTTATCCCAAATCATCAATTAATTGCGTATATAGATAAATATGTATAGTTTTTACCTCAACGCAGCCAAACCTTCTCCAAACAGTAGTTTGCCCTAATTTCTAGGGTTTCTAAATTCGGCTTAATACGAGGAAGATGATTTCTATGATTACCACAGGGATTATCACGAAAATCTTGCGTGATTTGGCTTTGGATTAACCTTGGGTTGAAGTAATATATTAGAGAGGGTTTTGAGAGCAATTGGAAGGTTGTTCATTGAGAAATGAAGCCCCAAATTGTTTTACCCGAATTTAAACCAGTTAAAGTTTTCCACTGATGTACTTTGACGGTGAGATTGACAGTACGTCAAATGATCGACGGTCCATTGACCCTGACCATCAATCTGCATCCTGAGAGCAGAAAATCTTAGGGCACTTTGACGATCCACCATGGCAGTTTGATGGTTTGTCAATTGTACCATCAAACTTCCACAGTCCCCGATTTCGTTGAAACATATTTCCTTTGATCTATTTAGATTTAATGTATTCCAAAACTTCCGTAAATAAGTTATAAACCTTGGTTATCCTTCGTAAGGTCATACCCCTTCCCATGACTTAAGTATCAATCGACGACGCGACAGAATGCAAAACTATGGGGTGTAATAATATTTTGTCAAAGTGAATACCCTTTCTTTGACCAAATCCCTTAACGACTAGTTGGCTTTGTACTTGGGCTTCAAGATGTGTTCTTCAGCTTTAACTTTGAACACCTACTTATTCTTCAAAAGTCGCATGCCTTTAGGTAATTTCACTAACTCATAAGTTTGGTTCTCATGCAGAGATTTTATCTCATCTTGCATAGCTTCAATCTATTGATCTTTGTGCTCATCTTCCATGGCCTCCTCATAACATTTAGGTTCTCCCCCATCAGTGATTGATACATACTCATTAGAAGAATAATGGGAAGAATGAACGTGTTGTCTAGTAAACCTCATGAGTGGAATATTTGACTCATACACAACTTCATGAGTAGGAACATCTAGCTCATCAACATTGGCATCGTTATCGTCAACATCAATATGATGATCTGGAACATGATTCTGGGCATCACCGTCATTATCGAGTCCACCAACATTATCCACATTAGTATGAGGAACTTGATCAAGACTAACTAAATCATTAAAAGTTAAAGATTTTAGCTTCTCCGCTTTGTCAATATCTTCAATGGTTTGATCCTCTGCGAAGACAACATCACGACTTCTCACAATCTTCTTATCAACTGGATCATATAGCTTGTAACCAAATCCATCAAGACCATAGCCAATGAAGATGCATTACCTTGACTTGGCAGCTAATTTTGACCTCTCATCTTTAGGCACATGTACAAAAGCTTTGCAATCAAACACTTTAGCAAATGGTCATAGTAAACATTCTTGCCATACCAAACTCTGTTTGGAGCATCACTTTGCAAAACAACAGCAGGAGATATGTTAATAACATGTGCAGCGGTCAATAAAGACTCACCCAAAAAGGAATTCGACAACTTTGCTTCAGAAAACAACATCTAACTCTTTCCATCAAGGTCCTATTCATCTTCTCTGCCAAACCATTAAGCTGAGGAGTCTTAGGAGGAGTCTTCTAGTGTCTAATACTATGTTGCTTGCAGTATTCATCAAACGGTCCATAATATTCACCACTATTATTAATACGAATACATTTTAGCTTCTTTCCAGTTTCTCTTTCCACTGAAGTCTGAAACTGCTCAAAGACACCCAACACTTGATATTTAGTCTTCAAGACATAGACTTAGAGTTTTCTTGAGTAATCATCAATAAACGTAACAAATTAAAGTGCACCACCCAAAGTCTGTCTTCACATGACCATACAAATCTGAATGCACTAACTCAAGCAACTCTGTCTTTCTTGAATGAGGATGAGACTTGAAAGAAACTCAATTTTGTTTTCCAGCCACACAGTTCTCATACTTTTCTAATTTAGCACTTTCAAAATTTATTAATAATTTCTTCTTGGCCAGGACATTGAATTATTTCTCACTAATGTGGCTAAGTATCTTGTGTTGTAAAGTTGAAGAGCTATCGCTCTTAACTGCATTCACCATATTAGCACATGTAGAGGTTGTAGTCCAATATAGACCACGATGCTCTGTGCCACGAGCCACAATCAAGGAACCCTCAGTGAGTTTCCACTTTTCAGCACCATTGGTACTAACATAACCTTCATCATCTAGAACGCCAACAGATATCAAGTGCAAACGAACATCAGGTGCATGCTTCACATTGTTCAAAATAAATTTAGTTCCAATACTAGTTTTTAAATAAATTATTTCAATAACAACCACCCTAGAGATGGTCTCATTACCCATACTCAAGGTTCCAAAATCATCTGGAGTATAGGATGAGAAAAAATTCTTCCTTGATGTCACATGAGATGTGGCACCACTGTCCACAACCCAGCCTGACTCATCACAAGCAATATTTATCAGATTTGCATCAAGGACAGTAACAAGATTTCTGTAGTGACAGTGGCCACACAATTTCCATCTTCTTTCTTTTCCTCATTGTCTTTGTTCTCCTTCTTCAATATCCGACAGAACTTCTTTGTGTGCCCTTTCTTCCTACAATGATAGAACTCAATATCTTTAAGTTTGCCTCTAGATTTACTTCTATTACGTTCTCTATTTTTAAAATCACGATTCTTGTTTCTCCCCCTAGAGTCAGTCACTAAGACATCTGATGAGGAGGAACTCTGAGATTTCCTTCTTATTTCTTCATTTAAAGCACTACTCTTGGCAAGATCCATAGATATCACACCATCTGGAGTAGAATTTGACAACGAAGTTCTAAAAGTTTTCCAAGAATCTGGTAGGAAATTAAGTAGAAACAAACCTTAAACTTCTTCATCAAATTTAATGCCCATAGCGGATAACAGGTTCATGATCCCCTGAAAGTTATTTAGATGATCTGCCATCGGATAACTATCAAGGTATTTTAAACCCAACATCTGCTTAATCAAGAACATCTTGTTGTTTTCAGTCTTTCGAGCATACAAACTTTCAAGCTGCTCACATAGGGTCTGAGCATGTGTCTCCCCATAAATATGATTCAACACATTATCGTCAATTCACTGTGTAATAAATCCACAAACTTGTTTGTGTAATAGATTCCACTCCTCATCTGATTTATTATCAGGCTTTTTAGTGGCAAAGACTGGTTGATAAATTTTTTGATATAGAGCAAATCTTCCATTTTGCCCTTCCAAATGACATAATTGACACCACTCAAAGTAACCATTCTAGTAGTGTTGACTTCCATCGTTTATCACAAATACATATATTATTTATTAGCAGGAGACCAAAGTAATTCTTTTCGGATGTGGAAGTTCAGATTATGTTGCAACCACAAAGCATACTCAAACAAAACCTTGACTATGATACCACTTGTTGAAAATAAAATAGACCCAAAAAATAATATTCATGGTATTAGTGATAAACGCGGAACACTAAGTTATGGTTAAATAGCAAGAATAAAAGGAATAATAATGACACCATTTTTTGAATAAAGGAAAAACCACGGGTCAAGAGGAGCAACTGATATCACTATAGCAAGAAATTTTATACTGTGTAGCCACGAGTATAAATACTTCAAAGACCACTAAACAAACAAAAAGAAATAACCCTTTTTCCACCTTACTACAATATCACTCACACTCTATTTTTTCTTCACAGTCTATTTTCTTTACACAGTCTATGATATACCTCACTCCACTCTCTAATACTCAGATATAATTATCTAAGAATGTGTATCGAACAAATGAGTTGATATTTCTATTTATAGGAGTGAAGTGACTCTTTCTTTCTTCCCGGCATTTAATTTGGCCGGTGCAAAATTCAACAATTTGTTGCTGCTTTGAAAACTTGCAGATTTGACTTCTTCAATTTATGGGGCTGGACCCCACATAATATATATCTCCCGAGACAGAGTATGTGGTCTATGTACCCTTCAGTGTAATTTATCAAATTCCATTAATATTACTCTCTTGTTAACGTTTAAGATTACTAACTCACGTGTAATTAGTGTACGTGCTAGTATCAATGGAAGAGACATTGATTAAATAAGGTACCAGTAAAATATGTATTACTTATGAAGATTGGATTGTTGATGCTCAAGGGGAGAATGTTGTTCCTGCGCCATAGTTTCAGACAAGGAAATTAAGTGGCTCATGTTTTGTGAAAGAAAGTGAAAGAAATAATCATTTGATTATTTTTATTACTTGAAAGAGTAAATATATATAATTTACATATTTTCATAATAGGAGAATCTTATTCCTACTCTACTCCTAAAACCTTATTCTATTTGGAGACTAACTATACAAGTATGGTAAGTATACAATACTAATTAGACTACAACATTAATTACATATTTGTACACTAAGGATTTCCCACAGATGGGCAGTGCCGTATATACCATATATATACATAATATACACATGTATATTGTGTGAGATACAGAAGGGCACATGCAAGGCTGAGATAGCGGGTCGGGTCCTCGTATGGTGCGCCGGCCGCAACACCCAATTTGAGTTTAGTATCAACTGGAGTGGAAGTGGACTTACAAGATGACATCCCAACTCTCTCAATGATCTCGACTGCATACTTCCTCTGTGATAAGAACAAGCCACCGGCATGACGAGTGACTGCAATCCCCAAAAAATAACTCAAGGGCCCCAAGTTTTTCATAGCAAACTCAGAACTGAGCAGTGTCATGATAGACTGTCGTAAGGCATTGGAAGAGATAATCAATATAATATCGTCCACATATAATAATATGTAAGCCAATGAAGAACCACGACGATAGATGAACAAGGAATTATCTGACATGCTGTGAGTGGACCCAATAGTCGAAACATAAACGGCAAACCACTTATACCAGGCCCATGGAGATTGCTTAATCTTATATAAGGACTTTTTCAACAAACATACATGATGAGGATATTTGGGATCCCTAAATCCCAAGGGTTGATGCATATAGACTGTTTCCTTGAGATCACCCTGTAAGAAAGCATTTTTCACATCCAACTGATGAATGTGCCATGCTTTCGAAATAGCCAAGCTGAGCACAGTGCGAATGGTGGCCGGCTTGACCACCGAACTAAACGTCTCCCCACAATCCACACTAACCTGCTGAGTCTTACCATCACCCACAAGCCGAGCCTTATGCCTTGCAAACAAATCGTCTGAATTGTCCTTATGAGTGAAAATCCACATAGACCTAATAATATTAATACCAGATAGACGGGGCACCAACTCCCACGTCTTATTATCAATAAGAGCATTATATTAATCGGTTATAGCAATTTTTCAATTCGGGTCATTTAATGCTGACACAGGATTACGGGGTAAGGGTGATTTAAGAACATTATAATTTAAATTAAAATGCCTTTTTGGTTTAAAAATACCCCGTTGACTACGAGTGACCGGTCTATGACCTGGGAAAGACTCGAGCGGCTTTTGGGAATTTTTTGGGCTCGGGACGGACGGGCCAGCAGGCAGTGGGCCTGCTGGCCCAACACGTTAACGAAGCTTGATGGGCGATTACGAGGCTGGACCGGTTCGATAAATGGGTCGCCCAATTCGAAATCGGCCCGATGACTAAACCGGGCATGAGGCCTGTGATGGACCCGATGGGACCCAGGCGCTTTGCTCATTGGAGGATTTGGGGTGTGGGATATGTCCGAAAAATAGTGAATAGTATAAGGGGATATACCATAATCCAAAAAATTATACGAACTCGACATGGGATTACTAACCTTAGCAAGTGGAAATTGGGATTCATAAAAAATTACATGGCGACTAATGATGATTTTATTAGAGGATAAATCAAAATATTTGTAACCATGATGATTAGACGAAAAACCCAAAAACACACACGGAGCTGACCGGACCTGAAGTTTATTAATTTTGGTGGATGGAAATAAGGGATAACACAAGAACCCAAATGCCCTAAGATGTGAATACGAAGGAGTCTTATCATATAAAATCTGAAGGGGGGACAAATATGTCAAACCTTTGGAAGGAATAATGTTAAGAAGATATGTAGCCATTTGTAGAGCATGATGCCAAAAAGTCAGGGGTATGAAAGCATGAATTAGTAAAGTGCGGACAATGTTATTAATGATACGAATTTTGCGTCTGGCTTTCCCATTTTGTGAAGACGTATGAAGGCAAGAAAAATGAAAATTGATCCCATTATTTGCATAAAATTCCCGAAATACCCCATTGTCATATTCTTTTCCATTATCACATTGAATATTTTTTATTTCACGTTCGAATTGGGTTCTAATGAATGCTCTAAATTTTAAGATGGAAAAAACTTGAGATTTTTTCGCTATTGGAAAGTCCACAAAAATTTAGAATAATCATCCAAAAAGAGAACATAATACCGATGACCCAAAGAACTAAGAACAGGAGACGTCCATAGATCACTATGAATAATATCAAATGACATTGAAGTATGAGAATTAGAGTCTACAAATGACAACTTAACTATTTTTCATAAAGAACAAGATTGACAATTCGGAGTACTACGCGCACCCTTACAAGAAATAAAATTGTGTTTATCTAAGGAAGACAAAATAGACGATCCCAGATGACCTAGACGAGTATGCCACAAGGAAGGAGCCAGAGCTGCAAAAGTGGATGGCAATGCATGACTCGAGAAACCGGAACGTGGTGTGATAGGATAAAGATCTCCCCTACTATCACACCTCATGAGAGGACACCCCGTTTTGAACTTTATCGAAAAACCAAATGGATCAAATTCTATGGACACAGAATTATCAGTGGTGAATTTTTGGACAGACACCAAATTTTTAATCAATTTTGGAGCGTGAAGGGTATTTTTCAAAATAAGGGGTGGATGGAGGGAGATAATGTTTTATGACCATAACCACGAATTGGAATTGAATTACCATTACCAACAATTATACCACGATTGTTGCTCAAATTGGAATAAGATGAGAGAGTACCTGAATCAGATGTCATGTGAGTAGTGGCGCCGGTGTCCATGTACCAATTTGGGTCCGGAGAATTTAATCCAAGCGTGTGCATTGCGGCTTCAATGTCGGTAGAAGTGGGGCCCGCTGCATGATGGGCCTACGGAGGCCGAGGCTCAAGTACTCCTACTTGCTGCCTCGGCCCAGAGGGATAATTAAAAGTGGGCCACTACATGTTGGGCCTCGGCTGCTGCTGGCCAACCCACTGCCAGTGAGGCGGAAATGCTGGGCTGCCACTATTTGGCCCAAAATGTGGGGCCCACTATCACTATATAGGGGCCCATTATGGGGCCCAAAACTGCTGCTGCTGACCGCTGCGAGGACCACTACCGCCACCACCACTGTTCCGGCTGCCGCCAGTGTTGCCGCCGCGATTCTTGCCATCGAGTTGTTGGAACTAGTGGGATGAACAGTGGACTCGGTCATCATGACTATGGGACTAGCACTGGTAACCACCTTTTTAGCCATGCCTACTTCTTCGAGTGTAAGCATAGAACGAACTTGATAAAATTACGGAAGAAGATTGCTTTGACGAAGAAGAGTGACAACACCACTATAGGCCTCGGAGAGGCCTAAAACCATTTAGAGGACCAACCGATCATTCAAAACTGGCGCGCCAACGCTACGGAGTTGGTCCGCTAATTCCTTCAATCTTTTGCAATAAGCCGAAATGTTAGGGAAATCTTCCATGTTGACGTGGGAGAATTCCTGCTTAAGAGTAACAGCTCTAGAATTTTGATTATCTTGGAATATATCATGCAGTCTATCCCAAGTCACCTGTGCCGTAGCGTCAGGCTCAATAATCGTTTGCAAAAGGTCGGTAGAAATTGTGGAATATATCCACTGAAGGACAGTGGCATCAAAAGTCGTCCACAACTTAGGATCATCCTCGCGGTTTGGCACCTCCGTATCCTCAGGAGCCGCGAGGATTATGTGATGGATGACTTGATGCGAGCGTGCGTGGATTTTGAACAGTTCGGCCCACGTTGCATATTGGACATTTTCTATTTCAAGAACAAGAGGGATGTTATTCTTGATGTTAGAAACTGTAAGGGCAGGATGAAACATGTTCTTTGACGTAGACATACTGATAGAACAATATGTGATTGAGGGGTTTGGAAGAAAAAATTGGGAGAAAGATGAATCGTCGGCACAAAAAACCAAGAAGAGGGCTCGGTTTTCGAGGCTTAGGACAAGAAGGAGGAAGAAAATTTGGAGAGGATTTTAAGACCTAGACTTCTGATACTATGAAAGAAATAATCCCTTGATTATTTTCATTACTTGAAAGAGTATATATACAATTTACATATTTCCATAATAGGAGAATCTTATTCCTACTCTACTCATAAAACCTTATTCTATTTGGAGACTAACTATACAAGTATGATAAGTATACAATACTAATAAGACTACAACATTAATTACATATTTGTACACTAAGGATTTCCCACGGATGGGAAAGGATTTCCCACGAATGGGCAGTGCCGTATATATCATAAATATACATAATATACACATGTATATTGTGTGTATATTATGTATATTTAACGGGAAGCTCTGAAGCAGTCCAACAATACCCTATCCCATCATTTTGTTATCCCACCTCCTACTGTTTTACGTTATCTATATAATGACTTATCTAGTACCTCTTTAGCTACTAAAGATCTTGATGATCATGTTTGTTTGTTATTAGCCAGTATGGGAAATCAGTGTGTGCTTATTGATATTCCTCATCGTTGTAATAGTTTGACTATCTAGTTATGCTATAAATAAAATCGTTTGAAACATAAAAAAAAGTTTGGATTGTAATACAGCCAACCTCCAAAGTTTTATTACAAGACTCTCACTATGACTCCAAAAGACACAACATAAAACTAGCTAGATGGATAAGCAGAATCAAACTCGACGCCATCTTATTCTTCTCATCATGATAGCTACTTCCATATTGTGCGGCGAAAAACTGATCAGCTTTACGGGACCCTGCATTGACACATTAAACAAAAATTAACCAAGTAACTTTCTGGCTATATATGTACTAGGTACAATAATTTTCTTACTCATCAAGCCAATTTATATGTTACGAAAAAAATATAGTGAGCACTGATATATAAAATTTCTAATTTATAACTGTTGGTGTAACTCCATTATCTTGCATTTACTTTAGTTGATCGTATGGGAGTAAAAATCCTTCTATAACATATTAGACGACAATAATTGTAGTTGAAATCGTTCATTTTGTATCACAAAATAATTACAATGTTATTTCACTTAATTTCAAGTGACTAACACTTCCAGCACGGTAACAACGAGGACGTGGATAGTGTAAGGATGGCGAAAAAGAATTTAATTTAACTAACAAGATTAGTCAATTTTTCATATTATCATATTGAGCTTGATATAGATCCTGTTTTAATTTATAATTAATTTAATATCACAGTATAAAATTATAAATGTACAGTAGATAAATAGTAAAGGAAGAAGGTGAATAATTAATGTACTTGGAGCAGTCAGTGGAAGGGCTGATCTTGTATGGAATGTTGACACCACAAGCGCCAGGGAGACCAGCGGCTTTGCCCGCATCAATGCCCTTAATAGAATTAGCTGCTGATTTCAGGCAAGTGCATGCTGTCTTTCGGTCCGCTGGGGTCTTGGCAGCACCCAACAGACCCTTAACTCCGCCACAACAGCTTCCTAGTGGGCCGTGACCCTGAAGATAAGGGAGGCAGGGTGCCAAGCCAGATTGAACCTGGCCACAGGTCAGTGCCTCTGCATGGGGTGCAACCACTACCATGCACAAAACCACAAAGCAGGTAATCTTGCCAACCATTTCCATTTTTAATTAAGAAATGTAGAGAAGATTTAATTAAGAAATGTAGAGAAGATAAACAATAGAAAGTAGTATGAGGAAGTAGTGAATTGGAGGAGAGTGGTGAAAAAGCTAGTGTGACTTTGGGGCTTTTTATAGAGGGAAAATAATTAATGGCCGGCCAATGGAGGAGTGAGAGAATTAGTTGGTAGTTGAGGTTAAATTCAATAATGCTCTTTCCATGGTACACGTATAATTACGGAGGTGCAGTAAAGTCAGGTTTAGTCCTTAATTACGTGTAGGACTTTTCATGTACCACGTTAGGATTTAGTGAGTCTCAAATTATTTATGGTGTGTACTAAAAATAGTTATCTCAAATTTTTGCATCATTATCGTATGTGGTAGGGTGCTGGCCAGTCAAGAACGTTCACGTTCAGAAGATAAAGGTAGTGAAAATGTGGATGCTCAGATGAATGTTTGGTCATACTAGGAGAGATATGATTAAAAATGACGATATACAAAACAAGATCGGAGTGGCCTCCGTGGAGGACTAGATGAGGGAAGCGAGACTGGGATGGTTCGGACATGTGAAGAGGAGTTGTGAGGATGCGCCAGTTAGGAGGTGTGAGGGATTGACGGTCACAAGAGGTAGGAGAGGTAGAGGTAGGCCGAAAAAGAGCCGGGGAGGTGATTAGATAGGATATGGCTCAGCTCCAGCTTACTAAGGACATGACCTTAGATAGAAAAACCTGGAGGTCGAAGATTATGATAAAAGGTTAGTGGGTATTTGAGTTTGTCGCGTTGTGTGTGCGAGAGGTGGGGGGCTAGCCTTCCTATCTCCTCGTCTCTTTTTCTTAGTTGTACTATTTTGGTATCGCATAGATCATTATCTTTATGTGAGTATTATTATGTTGCGTCATTTATTTTGTCTCTTGATTTTTGCTATCTTATTTTTCCTGCAATCCTGTATTGACTACATTCCTCTTGAGCCGAGGGTCTATCGGAAGCAACCTCTCTATCCTTCAAAGGTAGAGGTAAGGTCTGCGCACATCTTACTCTCCACAGACTCCACTTGTGGAACTACACTGGGTATGTTGTTGTTGTTGTTTACCTTCATTAATGAAGATGACACATAAATAGAGTAATATTTAATGAAGATAGATTATAACTTAGACATAAATAAGAGTAAAATATGTCAAATATCCCTCATAATTAATATTTTTTAAGGAGCGTATAAACCAAAAAATGATAAATAATTTGAGACGGATGGAGTAACTCCTAGATAAAAATAATTTTTTTATTTAAACTATTTTTAATTAAATACTATCTAATTAATTATTTATTGATTATACAAAAATTCATTTGTCTAAATAGAAATAAATTTTAGAATTTTTTTTTTTAATCACGTATGTGAACACTTATTTTGAATCAAAATAAAATTACTTCTGTGTAGGAAGAGGAGGAAATATCTATTATGACTATGGCCCCAGCACGCATTCCAAGAAACAGAAAGCTTTTCCTTTCTTTTTATTTTCTTCTTTTTATCTTGTCAGCTTAATTTTGGTAACCTACTTTTTAATTATCTACCTCGGTTTAATTTTGTAAAAATATAAAAATATAAAAATATAAAAATATAAAAATATAAAAATATAAAAATATAGTGTGTTTGACATATCAAAGTATTCATTGAATCTCCTGATATTAAACATGTCATTACAGGTACTTAAAAAGTGCCATTAAATGTTAAGTGAGAATATTGAAATCAAAACTAACTAA
The DNA here is from genome assembly GCA_029783415.1 of Anisodus acutangulus. Taxonomy (NCBI): domain Eukaryota; kingdom Viridiplantae; phylum Streptophyta; class Magnoliopsida; order Solanales; family Solanaceae; genus Anisodus; species Anisodus acutangulus. The sequence goes on from CM056490.1 coordinate 46,339,201, forward strand.
TATAAAAATATTACATTCTTTATGAAATAATTTTTACAAGAAAATAAGACATAAATTAAAATGGATGAATAAATTTCCATGCATTGTAAATTTTGTTTCACTCTCACTTCCTTATATAAATTGTACTCCCTCCTCCGTTCACTTTTACTTATCCACTATATTGAGAATATATTTTTACTTTTAATTGTCATTTTTAGCATATCAAGAAAAGATAATTTTTTTCTTGTTTTACTCATTGTAGTAATTACTTATTAAGAAATCATTTTTCAAGTCAATTAAAACTATGTATCAATTAATATGAATATTATAATAAATTATATATTTTATTTATTATTTTTTAAAGAATATTAAAAAATGAACAAGTAAAAGGGAACGGAAAAAGTATTATATTAGTGGATGTTCTACAACCTAGATTTGGTACTTGAAACTAGGGGTGAGCGGGTCCGGGTACCCTAACATTTTTTAACTACCCGGACCCTACCCGGTAAAAGATCGGTTCCTAAATTTACTACCCGGAACCTACCCGTAGCAATCATTACCCGGAACCTACAGGACCACAGGTCCGGTAGGTTCCTGCACTGTAAATAAAAACACAAATTAAGCAACAATTTTTAAGCCTATGAGAATAAAAAAGAGTTCTAAAATAATTTCATCAAGTAGTTTTTAGCCTGCAATCGGAGTTTTTAGTACCCTTATAAGAAGTTTTAGAAAACTTATTCATTGTAGAAAAACTAATTCTGTTACCAAAACCTAAAATTGCAAGCCAAATTTGACACTCAATTAATTGAACGTGTTGATTTCAAAATAAATTTGAAAATATCTGAATTAAACTTATTTTCGTGTTCATAAGCTCATCGATACAAAAGAAAAGCTTTATTATACTAGTAAATTCCTAAATTTCATCTTCACAACTATAAAAATATACACAAATTTTAAAAATAGATTTACATTTCAAATAAAAAAGTAATACAAATTGAAGATGAGTATCGCCTGAAATAGAACAGAAGCATAAAGGGGTGAAAAAAATAAAATATTTACGTCTTGGGTTGGGGAAAATCAATGTGCAGGCGTGCAACAAATAATTTTGGAAAAAGTTAAAAGTGGTCCAAATGTTTCTAAAAAAAAATTAAAATATTTAATATTTTATAGGTTCCGGGTATCGGTTCCGGGTCCGGGTACCCTGTCTCTATTTTCCGGAACCGGAACCGGACCCGACATTGATCGGTTCTTAATTTTACTACCCGGACCCTACCCGCTATTATAATATATCTACCCGGAACCTACCCGTTAGTGTCGGTTCCGATCGGGTATCTGGGTACCCTGTACCCGTGCTCACCCCTACTTGAAAGTTGAAACACTCAACCACCAGTCTTGAATGCTTTTGTGAGCATTATTTTCCTTTTCATTAATGTCATCATATGTACAACCTAGTATTGCTACGTAAAAACACAAAGGACATTACAAATTACTAGTACCGAGTGGAATACTATTTGAGCTGCTATATATTCTCCATTAAAGGAACTGATTTTTCAGCATGAAATACGTAAGCAATATAGCACACTCTTCTAGAATTAAGGACAAATATGAAATGGACACATACTGCCAATAGTCGAAGAAGTTAATTGCGACAACAACCTATGAATATGCCATGCTCAAACACGTCTTACGCACCCATTAAACTTATTTATGGCGCCAAATTTAGTAATTACACAGTTAGTGTAAACGTGTATAAGTATAACACTACAATTTCTACCCATAGTTAGAATATGATTCTAAACTATGATTCCTCTTGTATTGAGAATAAAATTCCTCTTGTATTAGGATTGTATATTGTACACTATATATATTGATATTAATGAGAAAGACTCCCTAAGGGAGATGAATATCATCTTACATGGTATCAAGAGCCAAAACCCTAATCTAGAAAAATTCCTACCCTTGCCGCCGACCCCCCTCCCCCCCTCTTGGCCGACGGCAACATTGTTTTTCTTCTTTTCTTTCTTCCTAAATTTCCACCATTCTAATGGAAAATTTGGCTACTCCCACCTCTTCCGATGCTTCCGCTTCTAACTCAGTCGTCATCCAACCACCCACTACCCTCTCTTCACCGTCTTTCCATCCGGCTCTCGCCGTTACCAACATCAAGAATTTTATCCCTATAATTCTTGATCAGGAAGATAGCCAATATTGGTCATGAGTGAAACTATTTCGTATCCATGCATGTGTATATTATGTGCTTGATCATATAAACGACTCTTTCCCTCGTCCTCCCGATATGGACGACATCACATGGCGTTGCCTCGATGCCGTAGTCAAACAGTGGATATATGGCATTATATCCAAGGATTTACTATACACAATCATGAAAACGGGTGCCTCTGCCCGTGATCTATGGACACGTTGGAAGAAATTTTTCAAGACAACAAGAACACTCGCGCGGTGTACTTGGAAGAACAGTTCAACAACACCCGTCTTGAAAACTTCTCTACTATGTCAGAATATTGCAAGCAGTTGAAAATGGTGGCAGACCAACTGTCCAATGTTGGTACGCCCGTGTCCGAAACAAAGATGGTGTTACAATTAGTTGCAGGCCTCCTAAGGGTGAATATGACACCCTAGCCACGATGATACAACAAGCTGACCCTCTTCCAAGCTTCAACAAAGCACACTCCCAATTGTTATTGGAGGAGAATCGACGTGCGAAGCAGGACGAGCATAACCAGAAGGCATTAGCAGTTGAAACGCCAGCACAACATCAGGCCACCGCCAACCAACAACCTACACCGAAAAACACCCAACCGCGGCAAAATCGCGGCGGCAGGGGTGGTAAGGGCCGTGGCAATGGGCGAGGCAGCAAGGGTCACGGGAAAAGCCGAGGAAAATAACCATATCAGATCAGCAACAACGCCTCATGAGCCGGCCCAGTCTCTGGCTACCCAAATCAGAACTGGACCACAATTTTAGGCTATCATCCAGCCTAGTACCTCTTTCAGCAACAAGGGTTACTGGGCCAGGCTCCAGCTCCGTGCCTACCAGTGTTCCAGCAACATCAGGCCCACGTCATGCAGGCCCAGTTCCCACAACATCCCTTAAATCAAATCCCCACCGACTTGGGTCAGGCATTCAGCAGTATGAGTTTGCAGCAGCCCGACGAAAATTGGTATATGGACTCCGGAGCCTCCTCTCACCTCACCCGGTCCGCAGGTAATCTTTCCCAATTGTTTCGTTTAAAATCTCCACAATTTATTACAGTTGGCAATGATCATCGCATTCCAATTCAGGGTTATGGTCACACTCACACTCTAGCTCCTCACCCACCCTTCTCCCTAAATAATGTCATGCATGCCCCCCATATCATCAAAAATTTAATATCCATTAGGAAATTTACTTGTAATAATTTTGTGTCGGTTGATTTTGATCCATTTGGTTTTACTATGAATGATCTACGTACGGGGACACCTCTTACGAGATGCAATAGCACAGGGGACCTCTATCCATTCACGTCTTCGTCCGCTGCCGGTTCCCGTCCTCACACTACCCTAGCTGCTCTGTCTCCGTCAATTTGGCACAATAGGCTCGAACACCCATGAGCTCCTGTTTTCATTTTCTTAGAAGTAACAATTTTATTCAATGTAATGGAAAACTTGCCCAGACCTGCATTTCCTGTCAATTAGGCAAACATGTTCGTCTTCCTTTTAATTCCTCAGTTAGCATTACGTTTTCTCCCTTTGATATCATTCATGCTGATTTGTGGACTTCCCCCGTTACTAGCTCCCTAGGTCATAAATATTATATCGTGTTATTGGATGACTACTCTCACTTTCTTTGGATCTACCCATTAAAATTTAAGTCCGAAGTTTTTGCCAAATTTTTTGGATTTTGCACATTTATCAATACACAATTCGAACGCGCTATTAAATCTTTCCAATGTGACAATGGCCGTGAATTTAACAACTCCGCGTTTCAAAAATTCTGCAACAATAATGGCATGGTCTTTCAATTTTCGTGTCCTCACACGGCCCCTCAGAGTGGCAAAGCCGAGCGTCTCATTCACACTTTTTTGTTTCATGCCTCTCTCCCTCTATCCTTTTGGGTTTATGCAGTCAAAATGGTAGAATACGTCCTTAATATTTTACCCACTAGTACCCCCCATAACATGACTCCAACCGAAATCTTACACCGTAGGGTTCCCTCCTATGATCACCTACGGATATTTGATTGTTTATATTTCCCTAATCTCTTTTCCACAGCCTCTCTAAAATTAGCTCCCCGCACCACTCTGTGTGTCTTCTTAGGTTTTCCTTCAAACCATAGGGGCTATCTGTGATATGACTTATCCACTCGTCAAATTCACGTCTCGCGTCACGTCACTTTTGATGAGACGCAATTCCCCTTTTCCAACATCCAAAAATTTCAAAAACCGGATTACGAATTTTAGATGAATCAACTCTCTCTCCTGTCCACCCTCAGGAACTATGCCCGACTGACACCACTATACCACCTCCATCTACCACCACACATCACCTACCGTCGGCATCCCTGCCACCGGCGTCCCCCCCGTCGTCGCTTCTTTCCACCTCTACCACCACTCTGCCTCCAGATTCCACCGACTCACCGGTCACCGTCCCATCCACTGTGCCATTCCAATAATCTCACCACCGTGCCGACCCAAGTCCGACCCTCAACCACCACCCAACAAACCCAGCTACTGGACCTAATACGCCGCCGACACCATACCCTACACTACAAACCTCCTCAATTTTTGGCATACCGAGAACCCCCATAAATCCCTACCACAGTTCACCCACCGACCCAACCCACTTGACTGCAATCCCAAACACCGCCACTATTTCACACCATCCGACAACTACCTTCGACCGAAACCCAGTCCCGATGACACAAACTGCCCCATACCCGATTCTGCCATCACTCAAGCCAACCAACCAGTCGACCAACACTCTTACCCAACCAGCGCCCACACACCAGATGGAAACCCGTGCCCAACACGGGATTTTCAAACCCAAAGTCCAATTTAACCTGTCCACCCAAACAATTTCACATATTCCAAAAAGCCCTATATTAGCCAAACTGGACCCGAATTGGAATGCGGCCATGTGTGAGGAGTTTAATGCATTAATGAAACAACATACTTGAGACTTGATTCCTCGACCAAAGGGGGTGAATGTGATCCATTGCATGTGGCTTTTTCGTCACAAGTTCAGGGATAATGGTGACTTAGAAAGATACAAGGCAAGACTAGTGGCAAATGGTACTAACCAGCAGGAGGGCATTGATTGCGGTGAGACTTTCAGTCCGGTTGTCAAACCGGCCACCATTCGCACAGTTCTAAGCATTGCTATGGGTAAGAATTGGCCGATTCATCAGCTAGATGTGAAGAATGCATTTCTTCATGGGAATTTACGAGAAATTGTATACATGCACCAGCCGCCTGACTTTGTCCACCCAGCAGCCCCACAATATGTGTGCCATATTTGTAAGTCAGTCTATGGCTTAAAACAGGCCCCTAGAGCATGGTATGATCGTTTTGAACAGTTCATTATACGTCTTGGGTTTACATGCAGCAGATGTGATACCTATCTCTTTACTTTGCATCGAGTTCGTGATACTGCCTATTTACTGTTATATGTGTATGACATTGTTCTTACTGCCTCTACTGCTGTGTTGAAAGATGAGATTATTACATGGCTCAAGTCTGAATTTGCCATAACTGATTTGGAAAAGTTGAGCTATTTTTTGGAGATCTCAGTCACTAGATCCGCCGATTGTATGTTTCTTTGCCAGCGTAAGTATGTAGAGGAGATCATGCACAGGGCTAAGATGGACAATTGCAAAATCATGGACACTCCAGTTGATTCTAAATCCAAACTTAGTGCACTGGTCGGTACTCCAATAACTGATCCTACTATGTATAGGAGTCTTGTAGGCGTACTTCAGTATCTCACCTTCACCAGGCCTGTCATTGCCTAAGCTGTCCAACATGTATGGTTGTTTATGCATTCCCTAGGGAACCTCATTTTACTGCCCTCAAACGTATCATTCGATATGTTAAGGCCACATTGGATTATGGACTACACTTATACCCCTCCGCACCGAACTCGTTATTATCCTACACAGATGCAGATTGGGCAGGCTGTCCAGACACCCGCTGCTCTACATCCGGCTACTATGTGTTTTTGGGTGATAATCTCATCTCTTGGTCTGCCAAACGATAAGCCACATTATCCCGTTCGAGTGCAGAAGCTGAGTATAGAAGAGTTGCTAATGTTGTTGCTAAGATCTATTGGCTCCGAAACCTTCTCTTGGAGCTTCAGTGCCCTTTAAGTAAAACGTCTCTGGTCTACTGTGATAACATATCCGTCATATACCTATCTCACAATCCGGTTCAGCATCAGCGAACTAAGCATGTTGATATGGACATCCACTTTGTTCGTGAGAAGGTTGCTCTCAGGCATATTAAGGCATTGCACGTGCCTTCCTCATATCAATACGCGAATATTTTCACGAAGGGCCTCCCAAGACAGATGTTCCTTGATTTCAGATCCAGTCTTAGCGTTAGGCCTCCTCTCGCTCCGACTGAGGGGGTGTGTAAACGTGTACAAGTATAACACTACAATCCCTACCCATAATTAGAATAGGATTCTAAACCAGGATTCCTCTTGTATTGGAAATAAGATTCCTCTTGTATTTGGATTGTATATTGTACACTATATATATTGATATTAATGAGAAAGACTCCCTAAGGAAGATTAATATCATCTTACTGTTAGCTTAGTACTCCCTTCGTTTCAAATTATTTGTCCCGATTACTAAAAATAGTTGTCTCAAATTATTTGTCGTTTTAGAAGTTCAAGACATAATTTATGTTTTCTCTATTTTACCCTTTGTCATTAATAAAGATAACACATAAATATAGTAAATATTTAATGGAGAGAGATTATAATATAGATATAAATAAGATAAAAGAGGTCAAATATCTTTTATAATTAATATTTTTTAAGGGGCGTGAAAAAAAAAATGACAAATAATTTGAGAGGGATGGAGTATTCCCTAAGTTCACTTTTACTTTGTCCTGATGCCGAATAAATTTGGGAGTAGTCTTTTCATAATATCTAGTAGGAGTTAATCCTTTTGATATACAATTTCAATATGCTCATGTATCTAATACTGTTACTGTTTGTATTGTGAAATTCTCATCTATAACTAATTTTATGGGTATATACCACTTTTAATTTGCTATTATAGAGATAACATTTATTCCACTTATTTCTAATTCTTCATCCATATCATTAAAATTTGAAGTCTCTATCATGTTCACTTTCTTTAAGTCTTTTCCTCTTTCTTTCACTGGCTAGGGATTCTAGTTCTAGGTCATTGATTTTTTATTTTATTTGTCTTAATTTTTTCTTCAAAAATTTTAGTTCACTTTTTAGATCTTTTATAGTTACCTCTGGTTTTTTGGCTTCAAATTCTTCTAATATTCTGTTCATACTAAATGCTCTACTTTTGTAGTGGATTGTTCTTGCAAAACAATATCTTTTAACTTTAATAAATATTCTCCCTTAATTTCTTCATCTTCAATTTGATCTATTAATTCAAAAAAAAAAATCTTATTTTCTCTAGTTATTACATTAATGGGTCCTATTTCATATGTACATATTTCTCCTTTACATTCACACTCATTATCACTGATCTCATTGCTACTATTTTCTGATGCGTATGCTACATTTATATGTCCCTCTTTACTAATTTCTTGGTTAGAGGAGTATTCTTCACTACAATCATTTTCATCTAATATATAATGTATTTTATTTTTAATTTCTTCTTTTAAATTCAACATGTTAATTTCAAAAGTAAAGCCTTAACATATTTAAATTTAGTGAGTCAGTTATATTAGCGAATATTCTTTGAATATTCACAGTATATTTTGTAATTATGATAGTTGTATATTTAAGGTAACTTAGGATTCTTACTGTATTAGGAATCAACATCTGTACAACTATATATATATATATATATTGTGATTAATGAAATGAAATTCCTAAGGGAATTTATTCCAATCTTACATGGTATCAGAAACAAAACCCTAAACCTTATTCTATTCTCTTCCACCAAGCCGCCGCCGCCCCCCCACCTAACTCGACCGTCGGCACCAATTTTTTTCTCCTCTTTCAATTGTGACCACCATGTCTCTTCCAACCTCCCCTAACACTACCGGTTCCTCCACCAGTGTGTTCGACAACCCCACCCTCCTTTGCATCTTATTTTCATCCAGCATTCGCCTTCCATAACATCAAGAACTTTATACCTATAATCCTTGATCAAGAAAATTGTCAATATTCAATGTGGGTTGAACTTTTCTACATTCATGCATGCCCATATAATGTGCTAGACCACATAGATGATTCTATTCCCTGCCCATCCGATGCTGCAGACTCGACGTGGCGTCGCCTTGACGCCATTGTCAAACAGTGGATATACGACACTATCTCTAAAGATTTGTTGTGTACTATCATGAAAACAGGTGCATCGACGCGTGACCTCTGGGTTCGTTTGGAAGAAATATTCTAGGACAATAAAAATACTCGAGCTATTTATTTGGAGGAGCAATTCAACAATACGCGTCTTGAAAATTTTACCAACATGTCTGAATACTGCAAACAACTGAAGTCATTACCGACCAACTTTCCCACGTTGGAACACCCATTTCAGAAATAAAGATGGTCCTACAACTCGTTGTCGGCGTACCAAAAGGCGAATATGATACGCTAGCAACCATGATTCAAAAGGCCGACCCACTACCAAGCTTCAACATGGCACGTTCACAATCACTTTTGGAGGAGACCCGTCGCGCAAAACAAGATGAGCATAATAAAAAAACCGTAGCGGTTGAGAGCATGGCACCACCGGTAGCCCCTACCACTCCACCACTGCCGCCGGGGCAATGGCAAGCAAGGCAGAGGACATGGAAGGGGCAACAGGGCCCAACAGGCGAGCCCAGCGCCTGTCCAACCATTCTAGTGGCCTTGTCCGTCAGGTTGGCCCAACGCAGGAGCTTGGGCCTCTCCAGCTTGTCCATATCCAACAGCAGGATCCCAATTCTAGCAAGCTTGGGCACCTGGTCTCTTGGGCTCGGGTCCAGCACCTCAACAGGCCCAACAGGCTCACCATGTTTCAGCCCAGCAACTGTCCACTGGTCACAATATGGCCCCAACCGATTTGGGCCAGGCATTCAATGCTTTGAATTGTCAACAACCCGACGAAAATTAGTACATGGATACTGGAGTCACATCTCATCGCACCCGATCTTCAGGTAATCTATCTCAACTGCTTAAATTAAAGCATCCCCAATTCATCACCGTCGGTAATGGTCATCGCATTTTAATTGAAGGTTACGGTAATGCCCACACACAATCTCCCCATCCGCCCTTCTCTCTAAACCATGTCATGTATGCTCCTAACATTATTAAAAATTTAATATCCGTTAGAAAATTCACCCGTAATAATTCCGTGTCTGTGGAATTTGACCCTTTTGGTTTCTCTGTGAAGGATCTCTATACGGGGAAAATTCTAACACGCTGCAATAGTGTGGGAGACCTCTACCCGTTTGCTCCATCTTCCGCTGTCAACACGCAATCTCATACCTCCCTTGCTGCAATCTCTCCATCAACTTGGCACGATAGATTTGGTCATCCAGGAGCACATATTTTTACTTTTCTTAGAAATAATAAGCTTATTAGAAGTAATAATGGGAAGCTTGCCCAAAACTGTCTTTCTTGTCTGCTTGGCAAACATAGTCATCTTCCTTTTATGTCCTCTTTAAGTGTTACTTTTTCACCGTTTGATATTGTGCATGCTGATTTATGGACTTCTCCCGTTGTTAGCTCCCTTGGTCATAAATTTTACCTTGTCTTATTGGATGACTTCACACATTTTATCTGGATTTACCCACTAAAATTCAAGTCTGAAGTTTTTGCCAAGTTTCTTGAGTTTCATAACTACATAAAAACTCAATTTGAAAAATCTATAAAATCCTTTCAATGTGATAACGGTTGTGAATTCAATAATTCGGCGTTTCAAAATTTTTGCACCACTCACGGCATGGTTTTCCGTTTCTCATGTCCCTACACATCACCTCAAAATGGTAAAATTGAATGAATCATTCGTACCATCAATAATATGGTTCGGACTATTTTATTCCATGCCTCCCTCCTCCCTTCCTTCTGGTTATATGCTGTTAAAATGGCTGAATATTTAATCAATATTTTACCTACTAGCACTCTTTATAATAAAACCCCCACCGAAATTCTCTACCGAAGGACCCCGTCTTATGGCCATCTTAGAATTTTCGGTTGCCTGTGCTACCCCAATCTTGCATCCACTGCCTCTCATAAATTAGCTCCACGAACCACCCCGTGTGTCTTTGTTGGCTTTCCGTCTAATCATAGGGGCTATCTGTGCTATGACTTATCCACTCGTAAAATTGTTGTGTTCCATCATGTTACGTTTGACAAGACGTGTTTCCCATTCTCCAACCTCAGAAAATTTCAAAATATGGACTACACGTTTCTCGATGAGTCAGCCATTTCACCGATCCTTCGATCCCTTCACTACCGTGACCACCCTGCTCCGTTACGAACTGCTTTGTCTCCGGTCTCCGACACCACATCGCCGCCCCAGTCGTCATCACCCAACACTACATCTCCCACTCCCAGGCCCGCACCTCCAACCTTTGTTCCAGAACAACCAACACACCACCATCGGGTAAGTCTCAGCCCACCGATAAACAACTATCCCTCCCAAATTGGTAACCCAACATGAACACCAGACACCGACAACTATCCACTGTTACCGAACCACTTCCAGACCCTAACACCGACACCAGAACCCACCAGCTCACCCACCTGGACCCAGTCATCATTGTCACCGACACCCAACCGACATGCCACCACCCAGAACTGGATATCCAGAACACCCACACCCCACACCCACACCCACCAGCATACCGACACATCCAATTTACCCACCCACTATATGGAAACTTATGCCCAACACGGGATTTTCAAACCCAAGGTTCACTTTAACTTATCCACACACACTATATCCCCAATTCCCAAAAACCCCAAATTAGCCAAACTGGACCCTAATTGGAATGCGGCCATGCGTGAGGAATGTTTTGCGTTAACAAACTAGCACACTTGGGATTTAGTTCCTAGACCAGATGTGGTGAATGTGATCCGATGCATATGGCTATTTCGTCACAAATTCATAGACAATGGTGACTTAGAGAGGTATAAGGCGAGACTTGTTGTCAATGACACTAATCAGCAGGAGGGAATTGATTGTGGTGAGACTTTCAGTCCGGTTGTCAAACCGGCTACTATTCGTACTGTTCTCAATATTGCTATGGGCAAGAATTGGCCGTTTAATCAACTTGATGTCAATAATGCATTTCTTCATGGGGATTTGAAAGAAACTGTGTACATGCATCAGCCGCTAGGTTTTGTCCATCCTGCAGCCCCTCAATATGTATCTTACCTCAGGAAGTCACTCTATGGCTTGAAACAAGCTCCCCGAGCTTGGTATGACTGTTTTGCCAGGTATATTTTGCATATTAGGTTTATATGTAGCAGATGTGATAACTCTCTTTTCATTTTTATCGCGGTAGCAGCACTGCTTATTTGCTATTATATGTGGATGACATTGTTCTCACTGCCTCATCTGATGGATTGAAAAATAAAATCATTGCTCTACTCAAAACTGAATTTGCTATGACTGATTTGGATACACTTAGCTATTTCTTTGGTATATCAGTAACCAGATTTGACGATACTATGTTCCTGAGTTAGTGCAAATATGCAGAAGAGATAGTGTACATGGCTAAGATGACAAATTGCAAGGTTATGCCAACTCCAGTCGACTCTAAATCCAAGCTTAGTGCTACTGATGGTGATCCAGTTTCTGATCCTACTCTGTACCGGAGTCTTGCAGGTGCTCTTCAGTATCTTACATTCACTAGACCTAATATTGCATATGCTTTTCAGCAGGTGTGTCTGTTTATGCATGCTCCGAGAGAGCCCCACTTTGCTGCCCTTAAGCGTATTCTCAGATACGTTAAGGGAACCTTTGACTATGGATTGTATCTCTACCCCTCTGCGTCGAACGTGTTGCTATCTTATAAGGATGCATATTGGGCAGGGTTCCCGGACACGTGTCGCTCCACTTCAGAATATTGTGTATTTCTAGGGGATAATCTTATTTCCTGGTCCGCCAAGAGGCAAGCCACATTATCCCACTCGAGTGTTGAAGCAGAGTATCGCGGCGTTGCTAATGTAGTTGCTGAGATTTGTTAGCTCCGAAATCTTCTTTTGGAGCTCCAGTGTCCACTGCGCAAGGAGTCTATAGTCTACTGTGATAACATATCTGCCATATATCTTTCTCACAATCCGGTCCAACATCAGCGGATCAAACATATTGAGATGGATATCCACTTTGTGCGTGAGAAGGTAGCTCTTGGTCAGGTCAAAGTGTTACATGTGCCTTCCTCCTATCAGTATGCAGATATTTTCACAAAAGGGCTATCGAGACAGTTATTCATTGACTTCAGATCCAGCCTTAGCGTCCGGCCTCCTCCCGCTCCGACTGAGGGGGAGTATTAGTGAATATTCTCCGAATATTCACAGTATATTTTGTAATTATGATAGTTGTATATTTAAGGTAACTTAGGATTCTTATTGTATTAGGAATCAACCTCTGTACAATAATATATATATTGTGATTAATGAAAGGAATCGCTAAGGGAGTCTATTCCAATCTTACCATTTACCTTCTACTAAATGATCGTAGCTAATAAACTACTATTATTTATATATATATATTTTTGGTTAAATGGATATAGCTCAGTTTGAGCATAGGCTTTTACAACATTGTTTAAATTACAAGACTAAATTTGTCCAGCAAAATAAGTCTCCAGAGGGACTATAAAAAAGTGTTATGTCCAAAAAACTTCTTTTTGCACCTTCCTTTTCAACAGATCGACAACTCTATTCTGCTTGCAGTAAGCTGGCTGCTGATTCCCCAACTTCCTGATTAGCCACCTGCTTTCATCAAAAATAGGATTATAATTAATATCTCTCGGAGTAAGCATTTTTATTACATCCATTGAGTCAATGGTAACTTTTAATGGGACAAAATTTGATTCCAAGCTATATTTATGCCTTCCTGAAGAGCACACAACTCAAGTATGCTTGTTTGAGGTGTGGGGATGCTTTTTATGAAAATCATAATCCAATCCCCTTATTATTCCTAATTACTTCACCTATACCACCTTTTTCTCAATTTTCTAAGGATGATCCATCAGTATTCAATTTGAAGCAATTTTTGTCAGGAGGTTCCCATTTAACACCAATGTTAATCTTATCCTATCTAATAGTCCCTCTTCCAATGATAATAAAGGATTCTACTGCCTTGACAATAATATTCTCAATATTGATATTGTCCTTTCTTTGATTAAAGATGTTTCCATTCCTACTAAGCCAAATATGTCGGAAGGTGAAAGGAAAGTTTATATTTTATTATAAGTTTATCTCCTTATGCTGAGTATATTTGGCAATAGTCTTTTCATATACAATTTCGATCTGCTCTTGTATCTAATAATGCACCGTTTGTAGTGTAAAATTCCCATTTATAACTAATTTTACAGGTACATACCACTTTTGACTTGTGTCACAATTCCTTTTCAGGGATCGTGGAGGCACGTACATAATCTCACCATATAGGCGAACCACTCCCAACTCATTAAACATGATACATCATAAGTAAAAGCGAAAGAAATACAAATACTATGTAAAGTGTCTTAAAATATAATGCGGAAGAGAATGATAAGTCTAATACATCCCAAAATAACCCCAAGTGATCTAGTCTATGGGCACAAGAGCACTAATAAATTTGATACAAGTCTGAGAAATGGGCATGCAGGCCAAAACCAAATACAAGTCTAAAACAAGTCTCTCAAAAGCAAGAAAAACATTGTGATAAAGAAGAAACATCCAAGGGTATGCTGAAGATAACGTCCTCACACTGAATACTGAGGATCAGCTGCTCTAACTCAGTCACCTAGTCTCGAGCTGGTAGTCGGATTTGTATCTGCATCAACGAAAGATGCAGCAAGTGTAGCATGAGTACACAATGTACCCTCATAGACATCATAGCCAGACAACGACAGAAATGCATAATCAGAAATAAATACCATGTTGACATCAAGTAATCCTATACTACATAGTCCAATAATCCAGGTAAAGTCACATAGCCCACATAAAGATTCACAGAGTTCACAAGTTTTCTTATTTCAATAATAGTTCATATTTACTTACGTAACCAGTTTTAAGAGTTCTACAATAGCTCAAGTAGCAAGAAACAAGTATAGACCCTTCACACCAAGAATTTACTCAAGTCATCAACAATCAGTTCCAATACAAGTCCATTCACAAGTAATCAATTATATGACATATATATATGTATGATATGAATGCAATGCATATATCAAGTACCTTTCCATTAACCGGTATAAATACTTTACAGTGGTTTGCCATATAAAAGTGATCCATAGGGATCCGCGAAGTCCATATACCCATTTGCTCTGAAATAACTCATCAAATCACGGAGCCCAGATCTTGGCTGTAATAATATCATGTTGCAGGCGTGCAATTCCGCTCCTCTTGTATCAATATCAACTCAATGTTGTCATAATCTCAATAGTGTTCTTACCTTTTTCGGTCCCTTGGACCCACAATATACTAATACCACTCCAATATCAATATCACAGAGCCATGAGTGTATGAATGCAAATGGAAATTTAAGGTAAGATATCATGATACAATGAGATGCAACAAAATAAGTGAAGAAATATCACATGCTTCCAAGAATTCAATACACATATACAAATCTAAGTACAATTCAGGATATTATGTCGAAAGCATGTGTGAGTAAACATATCAAGAAACTATGGCGACAAGCTCAAATAATCAGCAATCGGAACCAACATGAGGCTGATTCCCCAAACCCCACCATCATAATTTAACACCGGTGTCCTCCCAGACATTCATCACAGCTGCCTGAGTGGGACCTCCAAACACGCCCAATACCTTTCAATATTTATAACTAATTATGCACTTCTATTGAAGTTTAAAAAAACTAACCCGTATCCTACCTCTGTTCCCAGCAGATGTGCCAAAAATCAAGCCTGAGTGATAGACTTTCCCTTCCTTCACACCTCGTGATAATTGAAGTCTATTCACGCATTTACTACTCGTTAATATGCAAGATTTACACAAAATAAGGACATAACCTTTAACAAATCAAAACCACAAATATCGACCCCCAACCCACTTCACCAAGACTCAAACTTTAATACCCAAAATCCATTAATATATACTAGGTAATCATATCCTTAAGTTAATTGAAAAAAACTATCCACAATTGAACCCCAAATTGGACGTTAATCAAAAAGCCCAAATTTGAAACCCTAGAACTTCCCCCAATTGAAAATAGGTTTCTACAACCAAATTAAGACTCAAAACATGATAATCTAACATAATCCAATCCTAATTCATGATATTAACATAATTTGATCCATAAATCTCCATTAAAATCAATTAAATAACTCTCTTATTCTAATAGGAACTTGCAATCACCCCCCCCCCCAACTTAATAACACAATACATCACCATTAATGAATTTAGAATCATAAACGTAAGCCATAAAAGGGAAGAATCTATTACCTCAAGGATGAAATTGCTCCTAGGGTTCTGAAAATACTCCAAGGCGGTGCTGGTTTTGAGGTTTGCTATTTGGGAAAAATAAATTATGACCTAAAGAATATATAGGACACCTGAACAGTGCTTCTACCCCAGCAGAATCGACTTTGTTGGAGTGGACCCGCTGCAACGGACAAAACTCCCGCTGAGGCGGTGTTACTTGACACCTTACTTAAGTGCCACAACGAGCTCGACTCCACATGATCGGACTCGTACCTGCAGACAGACCCTTCACCAAGGCAAAAATCCACAAATTTCAAGCCCTCACTTTGGCGAGCAAGCCTCCCATCGAGGCGGACACGCCGGAGCGAAAATAGGTTCGGCCGGAGTAAACACCAGACACTAGAATAGGGAAAATAGTCCAAACTTCTATACAACATCTGAAACACTCCCGAGACTCTCCATAGACAAATCAAATATGCTCATCTATGGTAAATAGTGGTACGGACTTGCCCGTACCCTTGGATTTCACATTTAACTGATCTAAGAGATACTTTTCTAAAGAATCGTCCAGGAATACCAAATATCCAAATTTCACAAACAATGCCACAAAATACGTTTGATTGCCTCGAGAAGAGAACCAATGACTCGGCCAGTCATAAATGACCCTCCAAAACTACTGAAAGTGATGGAACTCGAATCTTGCACAACCCCACATCATCATATTGGTGTGTCTGAATCTAATCCAAAAGAGACAATTTTGCCTCCACACAAGACAAAATCCTAACCAGATTTAAAATATCAAGTCTCACAAAATGGTTGTCTAAAGACTAGACCTCCAATGCCAAAGGACGCTCGAAAACAATCAAACAAGCTAAACTCCCCACACTGACTGCCTTTCAGCTCAAAGCATCCACCGCCACATTGACCTTGCCTGGATGGTGCAAAATAGTCATGTCATAATCATTCAATAAATACATCCATCGACGCTTTCTAGAACTCAAATCCCTCTGATTAAACACGTGTTGAAGACAACGGTGGTCGATATATACCTCACAATGAACGCCATAAAGATAATGCCTCAAAATATTCAGAGCAAACACAATAACAACCAACTCCAACTCATGAACATGGTAATTCTTCTCATGCACCTTCAACTGCCTTGATGCATAAGCAATCACCTTACCCTCCTACATCAATACACAACCCAATCCAATCCAATTCTAGAGGCATCACAATACACAATAAAGTCTTCCCGTCCACATGAAGGGACAAAATTGGGATTGTGGTCAATAGAGTCTTGAGCTTTTGGAAGATCTGCTCACACTCATTGGACCACTAGAACGGAACCTCATTCTGAGTCAAATACGACATATGTGAAGTAATAGAAGAGAAACCTTTGACGAACCTGTGATAATAGCTAGCAAGACCCACGAAACTCTGAATCTTTGTCACATAAGTCAGTTTAGGCCAGTCCATGACTGCCTCTATCTTCTTAAGGTCAACCATAATCTCATCCTTAGACACCACGTGTCCCAGTAATGCCACAGAACTCAACCAAAACTCACACTTTGAGAACTTCTCATATAACTCATTCTCCTTCAAAATCCCAAGGACCACTCTCAGATGATGCTCATGGTCCTCCAGACTCTTCGAATATATCAGGATTTCATCAATAAACACAATCACAAAAGAATCCAAGTACAACTTAAATATCTCATTCGTCAAGTTCATAGACGTTGCGGGGGCATTTGTAAGCCTAAATGACATCAACAAAAACTCATAATGCCCATAACGAGTCTAGAAAGCCGTCTTGAGAACATCTTCAGCTCAGATCTTTAGCTGATGATACCCGAACCTCAGGTCAATCTTCAAAAACATAGAAACACTCTAGAGCTGATCAAATAGGTCATCAATATGCATAATCAGATACTTTTTTTTGATAGTGACCTTGTTCCATTGTCTATAATCTATGCACATACGCATAATACCATCCTTTTTTTCACGAACAAGATATGGGCTCCCCATGGAGATATACTCGGTCAAATGAATCCCTTACTCAACAAATCCTGAAGCTGCTCCTTCAACTCTCTCAACTCTACTGGATCCATACGGTACAGAGGAATAGCATTGGGTCGAGTACCCAACTTGAGATCAATACAAAAGTCAATATCTCTGCCTAGCGGCATACCCGACAACTCTGAAGGAAATACCTCCCCGAACTCATTAACTATCAAAACAAAATCAAAGGAAGGAGTCTCGCACTCGTATCCCAAATATGAGTAAGATAAGTCAAACAACCTTGATCCACTAACTTTCTAGCATGAATATAAGAAATCACCTTTCTATGAGCACTACTAAGAGCGTCTCTCCACTCTAATTTTGGAAGACTAGGTATAGCTAGCGTGACTGTCTTGGAATAGCAGTACATAATCGCATGATATAGTGATAACCAATCCATACCCAAGATAACATTGAAATATACCATATCTAAGATTATTAAATATACCCAAGTGTCGTAACCTAAGAAAGTAACTACACACATGCGATACACTCTATCTACAATAAAAAAAACCACTGACTGGTGTAGACACACGAATAAGAACATAAAGTATATCACACCACATCTCCAATTTAGCAGAAAAGTAAGCAGACACATAAGAGAATGTAGACCCTGGATTAAATAATACAGTAGGAGACCGATGATCGACTGAGATAGTACATGTGATGATTGTGACGGATGCCTTTGCCTCGACCCTACTAGGGAATGTATAGCAATGGGTGTGCCTGCCTCAGACTGAGTACCCTGCTGTACACCTCGGTTCGAATGAGCTCTCTCTCTCCCCGACTGGGATCTACTATGACCAGACTGATAGCCAACATAGCTAGATAAGATCCTCCCGGCTACTCTGACTACCACTTCTAGCTAGCTGTGATGGGGTCCTAGGTGCACGAGATACACTCGATATAAGTCTGGGGCATTCCTATTGAAATGCCCAACCTCTCCACACTCAAAATAAGTCCTGGATGCTGAAGGCTGACGTATAGAGATCGAAGAACCTAAACCATCCTGGTCGGAATATCTAGACTGAGAACCCATGCACGACTATGCCCCATTATAACCATCAATAATCTGTATTTCTTTCTGAACCGGTCGACTGAGCTGCGACTGCTGATATCTCTCCTGATACCCATAACCACGGGAAGTAGAACCACTAAATTGACCATAACACCTCGCCCTCTTATCGGGTTCATAACTAGACAATCTGTCTCTCACGGACTCTACCATTCTAGCATGCTCTTTCACAATATAAAAAGAAGCTCCCAAAGCACCAACTATAACGCGGTCAACTAGAGCGGAATACACAAACATCTATCAAAATATCTCAGTCGCTCAACCTTAGTAGATAACTATGGTGCCGCATAATGGGATAAGACACGGAAGTGAGTCTCATACTGCGCAACTGAAGAATTACCTTGACCAATCTTCTGAAACTCATCACGCTTCTACAATCACAAGCTCAAAGGCACGTACTTCTCTAAGAAGACCCTGTAGAATCCAACCCAAGTAAATGGAGGCATCCCCACGGGCAAACAATTAACATACGCCCTTTACCACTACTTCGCGTCCCCTAAAAGCTGAAAGGCCATGGAACTAACTCTATGAGTCTCAACAATACTAAGAGTATGCAACCTATCGTGGTTGCTTACGATGAACTCATACACATCCTCCTCGGACTGACCATTAAACATCGGAGGCTTCATATTCAAAAAGTGCTCCCAAATCTTCAGCTCATTACGTGTCATAATTGTCCCTCCAATAGGTCGGGGACCAAACTCTGGAGTTTAACCTCATCTATACGAGGCGCTGACATTTCTGCAATCTGACTATCAAGTGTACGAAACTCGGGGGTTTGAGTCTACCCTCCTCCCGCATGGGTCTGAGAACCACCCGGAGTAGTAGGATGTGATCCTATTTGAGAAAAACCATTGAAAACACTCAATAACCTGACTAGTGTGTCATGTAGAACTCGAATAATAATAAATCCAGGCTGATCCTGGGCTGGTCCCATCTCCTCTAGCATATCATCTTGAGGCTCAATATAGGGCTATGAGGACTCTGGTCTAGCATGAGCCGGACTGACTCTCTATTCTCCGCCCCGAACTGGTGCTGCTGCTTTGGATCTACCCCGGCCCCGAGCGCGTGCTCTACTACAACCATGCATGGCTGGTGTCGATGCCTACACCTCATCTCTTGCTACGTCAGCACGATTCCTCAACATCTATGAAAGAATAGAAATAAAGGTCAGATACCAATTTGATTCAACGTAGCACAAAAGGAATGAAGAAGGTGAAATTTCATAAATGTTCCATAACATCTCGAAGATAAGTACGGACGTCTCTGCACCGATCCGCGTGACTCTATAGACATTACTCTTGTACTTAAGACCGTTTAACCTAGGGCTCTGATACCAATTTTGTCACGACACCTTTTCAGAAATCGTGGTGGTACCTATATAATCCCACCATGTAGGCGAACCACTCCAAACACATTAAACATGATACGTCATAAGTAAAAGTGGAAGAAATACAAATAATACGACAATTGTCTTATAATATAATATGGAAGAGAATGATAAGTCTGATGCAACAAGTGTAACATGAGTAAACAATGTACCTCCATAGACATCATAGGCCGACAATGACCGAAGGTAGATAATCAGAAATAAATACTAAGTTGACACCAAGTAATCCCATACTACACAGTCTAATAATGCAGGTAAAGTCACATAGCCCACATAAAGATTCACAGAGTTCACAAGTTTCCTTATTTCAATAATAGTCCATATTTTCTTACGTAGCCAATTTTAAGAGTTCTACAATAGCTCAAGTAGCAAGAAACAAGTATAAACCTTTCACACCCAAAATTTACTCAAGTCATCAATAATCACTTCCAATTCAAGTCCATTCACAAGCAATCAATGATATGGCATAAATATGTATGATATGAATGCAATGCATATGTCATGTACCAGTTCCATCAACCGGTATCAATACTTTATAGGGATTTGCCATATAAAAGTGATCCATAGGGTATCCGCGAAGTCCAAATACCCTTTGGCGAGAAAACCTCCCACCGAGGCGGACACACCTGAGCAAAAATAGGTTCGGCCGGAGTAGACACCAGACACCAGAATAGGAAAAACAATCCAAAGTTCTATCCAACATTCGAAACATTCTCGAGACCCCTCGGACACAAACCATATACGCTCGTGTATGGTAAACAGTGCTACAAAGCTACGGACTCGCTTGTACCCTTGAATTTCATATTTAACCGAGCTAAGACATACTTTTTTAAAGAATTATTCAGGAAAACCAAATATCCAAATTTCATAAATAATGCCACAAAATACATATGATTGCCTCGGAAGCGAACCAATGACTCGATCAAGTCATAAATGACCCTCCAGAACTACTGAAAGTGATAAAATCCGAAAAAGAATCCATCTAGCTAAAAGTCAACTTTGAGTCAAACTAACCAACTATGAGTTTCTAGACTTTGGGTTTTTCATCCAAAACTCATATAAATAGATCTCGGAATTCGTGTCACCATCCCCGCACATCACATTCCCCACATAAAGTCTACATGAAGGGTGAAACATGCAAAGAAGGGTCTTTAGCTAAAAACGACCAGACGGATAATTACAACTTGCTATTATTGAGATATCATTTATTCTACTTATTCTTAATTCTTCATCCATATCATTTAATTTGATGTATCTACCATGTCCACTTTTTTTATATCTTTTTTCTTTCTTTCACTAATTTAATGGCTAGGGACTCTAGTTCTAAGTCATTGACTTTTTATTTTGTTTGACTTATTTCTTCCTTTAATAATTTTATTTCACCTTTTAGATCTTGTATAGTTACCTCTGAGTTTTTGGCTTCAATTTTTTCTAGCACTCTTTACATACTAAATGGCTCTACTTTTGTAGTGGATTGTTCTGGCTAGATAATATCTTTTAACTTTAATAAATATTTTCTTTTAATTTTTTTCATTTTCAATTTGATCTATTAATTCAAAGAAAAATTCTTTGTATTCTCTAGTTATTACATTAATAATGGATACTACTTCACATGTACATATTTCTCCTTTACATTCACTATCATTAACACTACTCTCATAGCTACTATTTTCTGATTCGTATTCTACATCTATATGTTCCTCTTCACTAATTTATTGGCAGATGAGGAGTATTCTTCACTACAATCATTTTCATCTAATATAGAATATATTTTATTTTTTAATTTCTTCTTCTAAATTCAACAACAACAACAACAACAACAACATACCCAGTGAAATCTCACAAGTGGGGTCTAGAGAGGGTAGAATGTACGCAGACCTTACATCTACCTTGGTAAGTAGATAGATTATTTCTGAAAGACCCTCAGCTCAAGAAAAAGCATAAGCACCAGCAAAAGCAAGAGAAACGGTCATATCCGGATAAGAAATTTAAAGCATTACGAAAATGAAAGTAACAAAAGAGAATAAGCCATGATAAAGCCTTCTGAAAAAAGAAAAAAGAAGCAGTAACTAACGCAAGTAAATAAGATAAACAAAGTACATTAAAGAACATACAACAACAAAAATCAAAAGACAAGGAACTATAAAACAATATTGCGCTTACTAGTATGATATGCTAAGCAGGGCTATAATAATAACACTACAACTACCAGTATGTAAATGTAAGTAGGACTGCACTCAACCCCCTTCTACCCTAATCCATTTCCTCCACAACCCCTATCTAAGGTCAGTCATCAGTAAGTTGCACATGCGTCATATCCCGTCTAATCACCTCTCCCTAATACTTCTTCAGCCTACTTCTACCCATCCTGAACCCTTCCATAGCCAACCTCTAACACCTCTGCACCGGGGCATTTGTGCCTCTCCTCTACACATGCCTGAACCATCTCAACCTCGCTTCCCGCATCTTATCCTCCACCGAGGCCACTCCCACTCTATCCCGGATATCATCATTTCTAATCCTATCCCTCCTTGTATGCCCACACATCCATTTCAACATCCTTATCTCCGTAACTTTCATCTTTTGGATATGCGAAGTCTTGACTAGCCAACACTCTGCCTCATACAACATAGTCGGTTTAACCACCACCCTATAGAATTTGCCTTTAAGTTTTAGTGGCACCTTTTTATCGCATAATACTCCAAATACGAGCCTCCATTTCATCCACCCTGCACCAATATGATGTGTGACATCGTCATCAGTCTCTTCATTTCCTTGGATAATAGACCCGAGATACTTGAAACTTCCTTTCTTTGGAATGGCCTGAGTACCAAGCCTCACATCCACGCTTGACTCTTGGTTGCTCCCATTACTGAACTTGCACTCCATGTATTCTGTGTTGGTTTTACTCAGCCTGAACCCTTTAGACTCCAAAGTCTATCTCCAAACCTCCAACTTAGCATTCACTCCACTACGAGTCTCATCAATCAGGACTATGTCATCAGCAAATAACATACACCATGGCACCTCCCCTTGAATTTGTCGCATCAGTCCATCCATCACCAAGGCAAATAAGAATGGGCTAAGAGTTGATCCGTGGTGCAACCCCATCATCACTGGAAAGTGCTCCGAGTCTCCTCCTACTATCCGTACCCTAGTCTTGACTCAATCATACATATCCTTGATCGCCCTAATGTACGCCATAGGTACACCTCTAACCTCCAAACATCTCCATAGAACCTCCCTAGGGACTTTGTCGTATGCTTTCTCGAGGTCGATGAAAATCATATGTAAGTCCCTTTCTCTCTATACTGATCCACCAACCTCCTAATAAGATGAATGACTTCTGTAGTTGAATGCCCCGATATGAATCCAAATTAGTTCTCAGAAATAGACATGCCTCTTCTTACCCTTATCTCTACTACTCTTTCCCAAACTTTCATAGTGTGTCTTAGCAGCTTGATAACCCTATAGTTGTTGCAACTATGGATGTCACATTTGTTCTTGTAAAAAGGAACCATTGTACTCTATCTCCATTCTTCGGGCATTCTTACCGTCTTAAAAAGGACATTAAACAACTCAGTCAGCCACTTCAAACCTGTCATGCCTGCGCTCTTCCAAAATTCAACTGGGATCTCATCATGCTCGGTCGCTCGTCACTTATGCATCCTGAGAACAACATCCTTAACCTCCTTAACCTTAATAATTCTAAAATATCCAAAATCTAGATACCTTCCGGATTTCTCCAGCACAATGTCTTTATCTCCTTCTTCGTTCAAGAGTTTATGGAAGTAAGACTGCCACCTCCTTCTAATAATTGAATCCTCCACCAGTACTTTGCCGTCCTCGTCCTTGATGCACCTTACGTGATCCAAGTCACGGGTCCTCCTCTCACTCGCCTTGGCGAGTCTGTAGAACTTTTTATCCTCGTTATTTCCTCTAATTCCACATACATGCGTTCAAAAGTCATCATTTTCGCTGCCATAACCGCTAGCTTTTCCTCCTTCATCACCATCTTATATAATTACCTATTCATCCACTTCTCCACCTCATCCTTGCTTTCTACCAATTTCTCATACGTCACTTTTTTTGCTTTCACCTTCTCTTGAACTTTACCATTACACCACCAGTCCCTTCGATGCTCACCACAGCTACCCCGCGAGACCCCTCGCTCTTCTATAGATACCTCCCGAATGCAACTGCCTGTCCTATTCCACATACCGGTCGCATCCCCACTCCCCTAAGCCCCCCTGGCCATCAACATCTTCTCCATCTCTTGTGCACTAGCCATGGTAAACTCCCTCATTTGATTCTTAGCATGTTCTCCAAAACCCTCTTCTTCTTCTCCATTTTGATCTCCAAAACCATTACCAAAAACTTATGTCGGGTTGTAAGATACTCACTCAGAATAACCTTGCAGTCTTTACAAAGACCGTTATCAACCTTCCTAAGGATAAAAAAGTTTATCTGAGCCTTAGCCACCAAACTACAGAAAGTTACCAAGTGCTCCTCCTTCTTTAAGAACCTCAAATTGGCTATCACCATCCCAAAAGCTTTAGTGAACTCCAAAAGTGAGACGCCTCTCCTGTTCCTGTCCCCGAGGCCAAAGCCTCCATGTACGTCATCATAACCCCCCGGAAGTGACCCGATATGTCCATTGAAATTCCCTTCTACAAATAACTTCTCAGTGAGTGGTATACCTCCCACCACCTCATCCAAATCCTCCCAAAAACACCTATTTTCCTCATCGTCCAAGCACGTCTGCGGCACGTAAGTACTAATAATGTTCATAGTGAACCCTCTAACTACCAACTTAATTGCCATCATCCTGTCATTGCCTCTACCACGTAATCCCTTAGCTCGCTGTCTACTAAAATGCCTACCCCATTCCTATACCTTGACCTACTTGAGAATCATAACTTATACCCGTCCACATCCTTAGCCTTAGGTACTACCCATTTGGTCTACTGGATACAGGCTATATTAATCATCCTCTTCTTAAGAATCTTAACTAGTTCTATGGACTTCCCCGTTAAAGTCCTAATCTTTCAAGATCCTATTCTCAGCTTAGCATCTCCCTTACCCCACTTACCCCCTCTAACTCTCATCCCCATCCCCGACCGAGAACATGACCCTAGTCTATCATAATTCATCAAAGCCACTATACTGGTAAAAAATTAACGCTAAGACACACGGGAATCAATACTAAAGAGCAAGTTGGACTACTACGACAAGAATGCTATAACTAAAGACGAGAAGAATAAGGCAAGAATATGGGCCACCGGAGGTACCAACTCCGGTGGATAGCAACTTTCGCCTCCAGAAATTCCATCGGAAATCCTTGCTCACTGTCGGAATTCACTGTTCACCACCGAAAGTTACTATCCGCTATCGGAGCCCGCCGAAACACTTGAGTACCTACGCAGCCTGACTGAAAACCCACTAGAGATGAGGTTTCCGATTGGAGAGTAGGGGAGGAAGGGAGCGAAAAACAAAGAAAAGAGAGGAGTGGAGAGAAGAAGATAGAGGTCTTGCCGAAAAATGTGCTAACTAGAGAGATCTAGCCGGAACGTAGTCGCCGACGAAAATGAAGGAGGAGCTGAGAAATGTACCTGGTCGGAGCAGCGGCCGCTAGTTCTTACCATCAGCGAGAGAGAAGAGGGAGGAAAGAGAAAACACTAATACCTGGTCACCGGTTGAAGATCGGAGTGACGCCCAGTGCTGGGTCACCGCCGGGGAAGAAGGTGGGATTTGCTAACCTTACCGTTAGGCAGAAGAGAGGAAGATATATGAAAGAGAAAGAGAGGAAATGTAACAAAAGTTGAGCCTTAATATATTTAAATTTAGTGGGTCTTTTACATTTCATTAAATCGTGAAAAGTCCCACGTCGGATGTGGAATGAGAACATGGACTCCTTATATGGACTTGGACAATCCTTACCTTACAAGCTACCTTTTGGGGTTGAGTCAGGCCCAAGATTCATTCTTTCGTGGTATTAGAGCCAGACTCATTCCAATTCTTTGTTCACCGACGTTGGGCCCAAAAATTATATTATTCACTCTCCAGTTAACAAGGTCTAGGCATGCGGGGGAGTGTTAAGAGTTCCACATCAGATATGGAGTGGGAACATGGACTCCTTCTATGGACCTAGACAATCCTCACCCTACAAGCTAGTTTTTGGGGTTGAGTTAGGCCCAAGATCCATTCTTTACATGGTATCAGAGCCAGACTCATTCCAATTCGTTGTCCACCGATATTGCGCCCCAAATTATATTATCCACGCTCCAGTTAACAAGGTCTGGGCGTGCGGGGGAGTGTTAAGAGTCTCATATCGGATATAAAATGGGAACATGAACTTCTTATATGGACTTGAACAATTCTCACCTTATAAGCTAGTTTTTGGGGTTGAATTAGACCCAAGATTCATTATTTCATAAATGATTGTAGCTAATAAAATACTATCATCTATATATATTTTTTGGTTAAATGGATATAGCTCAGTTTGAGCATAGGCTTTTACAACATTGTTTAAATTACGAGCTTTAATTTGTCTAACAAAACAAGTCACCAAAATATCTATCCAGACTGTTTCATTTGCACACAGAGGGCCTGTCAAAAAGTGTGTCGTGTCCAAAGAAATTCCTTTGCACCTTCCTTTTTCAAGCGATTGGCAACTCTATTCTGCTCGCGGTAAGATTGTCTGATTATTGGATTTCTCAACTTCCTGATTAGCTGTCTGCATTCATCAACAATAGAATTATAAATAATATCTCTCGGAGTAACCATTGAGTCACTGGTGACTTTTAATGGGAATAGATTTTGATTCCAAGCCTTCCTGAAGTGCACACAACTCAACATGGTTGATTGAGGTGTGGGGGATGCTTCTTATGAAATTCATAATCCAATCCCCCCTATTATTTCTAATTACTCTACCTATACCACCTTTTCCTGAATTTTCTATGGCTAATCCATCAGTGTTCAATGTGAAGCAATTCCTGTCAGGAGGTTCCCATTTAACACCAATTGATAGCAATATTTTGTTGTTTTTACTTTGTTGAATGCATGATCTGTTCTTGTTAATTTTGTTTATGAACATTGGAGTTGCTGATAAGAAAGAATTAAATTAGAAGGATGATATGAAAGAATTATTTCGGGTTACATGGGTCATGACTGCAATGTAATTAAAAAATGAAGTTTGATCTGGGTTTATAAAGTCATTGAACAGTATTTAATCATGTATATAATTTAGTAACATAATGGTAAAATAGCGTTTTAAGGTTCAAAGGTTTGGAAGTTCTTTATTCCTCATGAAGAATGAATTTTGGATCTAACTCAACCCCAAAAGCTAGTTTTTAGGATGAGAATTGTCCAAGTTTATATAAGGAGTTCATGTTCCCATTCCATATCACATGTGAGGCCCAACCAGCAGAACTGGGCCTCGCCTGCATGCCCGTACCAGAATGCAGGGGCCCAGTTCCAGTAGCCGTGGTCGACTGTCCTCTTGGGCCCTGCCTCACCACTGAGCAGGCCAACCCGGCGATGGCAGCGGCAAGCTGCGGCGGCGGCGACAAGCTGCAAGAAGCGGCCACGGCTGACTGGCCCCGACTGCTTTGGGCCAGACCTACACCACCGTAAACCTCCAACAGCCCGACGACAATTGGTACATGGACACCGAAGTCACATCTCACCTCACTCGGTAGTCAGGTAACCTATCTCAACTACGTCGGTTAAAGTGTACTCAATTTATTACTGTCGGCAATGGTCATTGCATTCCAATTGAAGGTTACGGTAACACACACACCAAACATCCACACCAACCTTTCTCCCTAAACCACGTCTTATACACACCTAACATCATTAAAAACTTAATCTCTGTTAGAAAATTCACTAGCAATAATTCTGTGTCTGTCGAATTTGACCATTTTGGTTTTTCTGTGAACGAACTCAATACGGGAAAAATTCTTACACGATGTAATAGTGTGGGAGACCTCTACCCATTCACTCAATCTTCCGCTGTCAGACCGCAAGCACCTCTATCCCTTGCGACGATCTCTCCCTCAACTTGGCACAATAGACTCGGACACCCTGGAGACCCAGTTTTTACTTTTCTTAGGACTTCTAAGCGTATTCAATGTAATAATGGGAAAATTGCCCAACGCTGTTTTTCTTGTCCACTAGGCAAACATACTCGTCTTCCCTTTATGTCATCAAACAATGTTACTTTTTCTCCCTTTGATATTGTTCATGCTGATTTGTGGACATCTCCGATTGCTAGCTCTTTGGGTCATAAATTCTATCTAGTATTCTTGGATGATTTTTCACATTTTGTCTGGATTTACCCACTGACATTCAAATCTGAAGTTTTTGCAAAATTCCTCGAGTTTCAAAAATTCATTAAGACACAATTTGAAAAACCTATTAAATCATTCCAATGTGATAATAGATGTGAATTTAATAACTCGGCATTTCACAATTTCTGTTCTAAACAAGGCATGGTTTTCCATTTTTCTTGTCTCTATACTTCTTCCCAAAATGGAAAGGCTGAAAGAATTATACGTACCATCAATAACATGATCCGCACACTTCTGTTTCATGCCTGCCTACCCCCGCCTTTCTGGGTCTATGCTGTCAAAATGGTAGAATCCCTTCTAAATATTTTACCAACTAGCACACTCCAAAATAAAACCCCTACAGAAATCTTATACCATAGGCAGCCATCATATGATCACCTACGTATTTTTGGATGCTTATGCTACCCCAACATAGCCTCCATTGCACCCCACAAACTTGCCCCTCGCACTCTTCCATGTGTCTTCCTTGGTCTATCTCCTAATCATCGGGGCTAGTTGTGCTATGACATTTCTACTCGCAAAATCATCGTCTCCCATCACGTCACCTTTGACGAGACAACCTTTCCTTTTTCAAATCTCCAGAAATTTCAGACCACCGATTACATCTTTCTCGATGAACCAAGTCTGTCCCCGGTCATCCAAAATCTATACCAACAGCAGCTCACAGTTCCGACAGTCTCGCCACTATCCGGCACCACCCCACCAGCTTCCTGCTCACCCCTACAGCCCCCAGTCGAGTCACATGCACGACCAATGACACTGCTGCCCTGCACTTCAGCAACCAGTCCCGCAGGTCTGCAGGTTTCTAGGCCAACCAGCAGCACAGAAAATAGCCCATCTGAATCACGCCCATCGTCCGTAACGGTGGACCAAAGAACCTCACACTGACCCACCACCACTGCCCTCACATCGCATAGAGACTCGTGCACAACACGGGATCTTCAAACCCAAGGTTCAATTCAATCTCTCCACACAATCCTTATCACCCATAGTAAAAAAATCAAAAACTAGCAAAACTGGACCCAAATTGGAATGCGGCCATGTGCGAGAAATTTAACGTTTTAACAAAGCAGAACACTTGAGAGTTGGTACCTAGACCAGCTGGTGTGAATGTTATCCGGTGTATGTGGCTATTTCGTCACAAGTTCAGAGACAGTGGTAACTTAGAGAGGTATAAGGCAAGACTAGTTGCCAATGACACTAATCAGCAGGAGGGTATTGATTGTGGTGAGACATTCAGTCTGGTTGTTAAACCGGCCACTATTCGGACTGTTCTCAGTATTGCTATGGGCATGCATTGGCCGATTCATCAGCTTGATGTCAAGAATGCGTTTCTTCATGGGGATTTGAAAGAGACTGTGTACATGCATCAACCTCCTGGCTTTGTTCATCTGACGGGTTGAAGAATGAAATCATTGCTCTACTCAAAACTGAATTTGCTATGACTGACTTGGGCAAGCTAAGTTATTTTTTGGGTATATCGGTGACAAGATTTGTAGCCACTATATTCCTGTGTCAGCGTAAGTATGCAGAAGAGATAGTGTACAGGGCCAAGATGGAAAATTGTAAAATTATGCCAACTCCGGTGGACTCAAAATCCAAGCTTAGTGCCAATGACGGTGCGCCAGTTTCTGATCCCACTCTATATCGGAGTCTAGCAGGTGCTCTTCAGTATCTTACATTCACTAGGCCTGATATTGCATATGCCGTTCAGCAGGTGTGTCTGTTCATGCACAACCCCCGAGAGTCCCATTTTGCCGCCCTCAAATATATTATCAGATATGTTAAGGGCACATTAGACTTTGGTTTACATCTATACTTCTCTGCCCCAACCAAGTTGCTAGCCTACACGGATGCAGATTGGGCATGATGCCCCGACATACGTCGCTCCACCTCAGGGTACTGTGTATTTCTTGGGGATAATCTTATCTCATGGTCCATGCCGGCCGCCACGCTATCCCGCTCGAAAGTCTTTGAAGCGTAATATCGCGGAGTTGCTAATGTCGTCGCTGAGATCTGTTGGCTCCGAAATCTTCTTTTGGAGCTCCAGTGTCCATTACGCAAGGCGTCTATAGTCTATTGTGACAACATATCTGCTATCTATATGTCTCATAATCCAGTCCAACATCAGCGGACTAAGCATATTGAGATGGATATCCACTTTGTGCCAGAGAAGGTTGCCCGTGGTCAGGTTAAAATTTTACACGTGCCTTCCTCTTATCTGTATGCAGACATTTTCACAAAGGGACTACCGCGGCAGCTCTTCACCGACTTCCAATCCAACCTTCGCATTCGGCCTCCTGTCGCTCCGTCTGAGGGGGAGTATTAGCGAATATTCTCAGAATATTCTCCGTATATTTTGTAATTATGATAGATGTATATTTAAGGTAACTTAGGATTCTAATTGTAATAGGAATCAACCTTTGTAAGGTAAGTTAGGATTCGTACCATATTAGGAATCAACCTTGTACAACTATATATATTGTGAATAATGAAAGGAATCCCCAAGGGAAATATTCCATCTTTCAGTTTTTGCACAACTACCAGTGATGCAAGATCAAGGAATTATTGCACAACTGATGGCTCAACAAAATATCCCGCAATATCAAGCAAATATTCTACAACCAATGCCTCAACCAAATAACCCACCACCACCAGCTGCACCTCAAAATGTTGTTCAACCACCCCCTGTGAATATTGATGCTTTTAGTGCACAAATAAGAGATGACTGGAGGCCTTTTAGTGAAGGTCCATTTGATTGTGCTACTGATCAAACTATTTGGTTCGATAGAACAGTGACTACTCATATGACTAAGATTTGTAGGATAAAAATCACTTCTTATGAATTGAGCCTCTTTAGAAGTACAAGTCCCATATATTCATTTGCTCATGCCGCTGGTTGGAATGGTAGGTCCATTCTTATATTTTTCAGTTCTCTCAGAATGGATCCTCCTCCCACACCAGGTCTGCTGTATAATCGAGGGGGCTCGTTGGGCTTACTATTGTATAGGCCTGGTTTATGTAATGGATTCCAAGCAGGCGAAAGAACTAGAGTACTATATCAGTGGAAACGGTGTAGGAACACCTGGAGGTTCCTACTTGTGTGTTGAGTTAGGTATGAAATTCTTAGTTTTTTCTTGTTCTCGATCCCGATTCTCAAAACTCAAATTTTAAGTTGTTATATTCTTGATTTGACTTGGCGTAATGTTTGGTATGTATGGGACGGATTAGTCTGTTAATTAGTCTTTATCCTCTTGTGTTCTTTTATTGTGGAACATAACCCACCCTATAGGGGTCGTACTTGCAAATTATAGAGTTGATTTTTCATCTAATCTACTGCTGCTATTTTCGCACAAATCTAGTACCACCCCAAGGTGGAGGCGGAGGCGGAGGCAGACGTGGAGACGAACCACCACAAGGCGGGGGCGGAGCCGGAGCCGGACCAGAACCACCACAAATGTATAAATACGTAAAGTGGCATCACATTTCACAAACGATCTATGAGTGTAATGGTTCAACATAACTTTTTAAGTCTTTCATGTACTTACGAATTCGAGTTTAATTACTTGTGGAACCATTTCATTTTTTCCGTTGAGCCCATTTAAAAATTTCATTTAATCAGTCTTCATTATACCTTACTTTATGAGCAACTTCTTTACATAAGCAGTTTTAATTGATTTTATTTAATATATGCAACATTAATCTATATATTAAAGTATAATTTGAACAATATTTATTATTTTTTTGAAAAATTAAATGGCATAAATAATAGTATTAACGTGTACCACTAGGTCTAGAATCCCAATTCAATCCCACCTCCATAATTAGAATATATCCCATATATTTTATATATAGAATTATGGTAAGTAGATGATTCATTATTTTACTAGGATTCTACATTGTACACTATATATATTTGTATTAATGAGAAAGCCTCCCTAAGGGAGATTAATACTATTCTACATGGTATCAAAGCCAAAACCCTACTCTAAATCAAAAAAAAATTCTTTCTCATCTCTCGGCCAACAGCCAGAATTTTTTGTTTTCCAACCTTAAATTTTTCTTGTCTTCCATTCAATCCCAATTTAATGGATATATTGGCTACTGCCACCTCTTCTGATGCTTCCGCTTCTAACCCAGTCGTCATCCAAACTCCTCTCACAACCCTCTCACCGCCATCTTTCCATCTGGCTCTCGCCGTCACCCACATCAAGAACTTCATCCCGTTGATTCTTGATCAGGAAGATGGCCAATACTGGTCATGGGTGGAACTGTTCCGAATTCATGCATGTGTATATCATGTGCTTGACCATATTGACGACTCTGTACCTCGTCCTCCTGATATGGATGACACAACATGACATCGCCTTGATGTCGTGGTCAAACAATGGATATATGACACTATATCCAAGGATTTACTCCTCACCATCATGAAAACAGGTGCATCCGCCGTGACCTATGGACACGGTTGGAAGAAATATTTCAAAACAACAAGAAAACTCGTGCAGTATACTTGGAAGAACAATTTAACACTACCCATCTTGAAATTTTTTCTAATATGTCTGAATATTGCAAGCAGTTGAAACTGGTGGCAGACCAATTGTCCAACGTTGGTACGCCCTTTCTGAAATGAAGATGGTGGTGCAACTGATTGCAGGCCTCCCAAAAGGTGAATATGACACCCTAGCCACGATGATTCAGCAGGCTGACCCTCTTTCTAGTTTTAACAAAGCCCGCTCGCAATTATTATTGGAGGAAACCCGCCGTGCAAAGCAAGACGAGCACAACCAGAAGGCATTAGCGGTTGAAACGTCTGTACTGAATCACGTTGCCGCTGGCCAGCAGCCCTTGCTGGCGAATAGCCAACCACGACAGAACCGCGGCGGCAGGGGTAGCAGGGGGCGCGGCAGTGGGCGAGGCGGCAAGGGTCGCGGTAAAGGAAAGAGCTAGCAGCCGCAACAGCCCAATCAGTTTCCTTCATGGACCGGCCCAACGCCCAACGCCCAGAACCCGCAGTGGGCCTCATTCCCATGTTATCCCTCAACCCACTATCCGCTTCAGCAACAAGGGGTACTGGGCCCAACTCCAGGCTCTCGACCAGCCCAATATCCGCAGCACCAGGCCCACGTCGCACAAGCCCAGTTCCCGCAGCAGTTCCCATAGCAGCCCATAAATCAGATGCCCACTGATTTGGGCCAGGAATTCAACAACATGAATTTGCAGCAGCCCGATGAAAATTGGTACATGGACTCCGGAGTCTCATCTCACCTCACCCGGTCTATAGGTAATCTTTCCAATTTGTTTCGTCTAAAGTCTCCTCAATTTATTACAGTTGGAAACGGTCACCGCATTTCAATTTAGGGTTATGGTCACACCCACACTCCGATACCTCACCCACCCTTCTCCATAAATAACGTCCTCTATGCACTAAACATCATCAAAAATTTAATCTCCATTAGGAAATTTACTCATCATAACTCTGTGTCTGTTGATTTTGACCCATTTGTTTTCATTGTGAAGGATCTACGTTCGGGGACTCCCCTTACGAGATGCAATAGCACAGGGGACCTATATCCATTCACACCCTCATCGGCTGCCAGTTCTCATTCACACTCCGTCCTAGCTACTCTGTCTCTGTCAATTTGGCACAATAGGCTTGGACACCCAGGAGCTCCTGTTTTTAATTTCCTTAGAAGCAATAATTTTATTCATTGTAATGGGAAATTTGCCCAAAACTGCGAGTCTTGTCAATTAGGCAAACATGTTCGTCTTCCCTTTAATTCATCTGTTAGCATTACGTTTGCTCTGTTTGATATTGTTCATGCTGATTTGTGGACGTCCCCCATTACCAGCTCCCTGGGTCATAAATACTATCTCGTCCTATTGGATGACTACTCTCACTTTATTTGGATTTACCCACTAAAATTCAAATCCGAAGTCTTTGCCAATTTTTTAGAATTTGCACACTTATCAAAACGCAATTTGAACGAGCCATAAATTATTTCCAATGTGACAATGGCCATGAATTTAACAATTCCGTGTTTCAAAAATTTTGCAAAAATAATGGCATGATCTTTCGTTTTTCGTGTCCTCACATGTCCCCTCAAAATGGTAAAACGGAATGTATTATCCGTACAATAAATAACATAGTCTGCACTTTTCTGTTTCATGCCTCTCTCCCTCCATCTTTTCGGGTCTATACAGTCAAAATGGTAGAATACATCCTTAATATTTTACCCACTAGTACCCTACATAACATGACTCCAACTGAAATCTTACACCGTCAGATTCCCTCTTATAATCACCTTCGGATATTCGGTTGCCTATGCTATCCTAATCTCACTTTCACTGCCCCTCATAAATTAGACGCCTACACCACTCTGTGTGTCTTCTTAGGATTTCCTTCGAACCATAGAGGCTATCTTTGCTATAACTTGTCCACTCGTCAAATTCACGTATCTCGTCACGTCACATTTGATGAGACCACATTCCCATTTTCGAATATCCAAAAGTTTCAAAAATCAGATTATAATTTTTTAGACGAGTTAGACATTTCTCCCGTCATTCTTAGGGAACTGTGTCAGCCAAACACCGCCACCCAGTCACCTGTGCCAAACACCGCCAGTCAGTCCCGGTCACTCACTGCCATACACCAGAACTACCGGTCGGCGTCACTGCCCAGTGTGCAGACTCCATCCAGTTCCATCAGTCCACCGGTCATCGTCCCTGCCCCTGTACCGTCGCTACAGTCTTTCCCATTCCGCCGACATCGGCTCATCCACCGGCAATCAGTCAACCAACCCCGTTACCGGAAATATCCCACCACCGATGTCGTACCCCACTATACCATCTACCACCAGTCCCAGCACACCGACCCAGACCCTACCCAGAACCTTCCATCACCATCGACCCACCCCATTCGATGCCTCACCTATCACCCGTCACTAGTCCCACCCTACCCAGTTCAACAACCAAATTGACCCATCCCCTTACAAACCCAGCACCCTCACACTACATGGAAACTCGTGCCCAACACAGGATTTTCAAACCCAAAGTCCAATTTAACATGTCCGCCCACACAATTTCCCCTATTCCCAAAAGCCCAAAATTAGCCAAACTGGACCCAAATTGGAATGCGGCCATGTGTGAGGAGTTTAATGCTTTGACGAAACAACATACTTGGGACTTGGTTCCTCGACCAGAGGGGGTGAATGTGGTCCGGTGCATGTGGATTTTTCATCACAAGTACAGATATAGTGGTGACTTAGAGAGATATAAGGCCATACTTGTGGCCAATGACACTAACCAGCAGTCAGATATTGATTGTGGTGAGACATTCAGTCCGATGGTTAAACCGACCACTATATGCACAGTTCTGAGTATTGTTATGGTTAAAAATTGGCCCATTCATCAGCTTGATGTGAAAAATGCTTTTCTTCACGGGGATCTGAAAGAAACCGTTTATATGCATCATCCACCTGGTTTTGTCCACCCCGCCGCCCCTCAATATGTATGTCATCTTCGTAAGTCACTATACGGGTTGAAACAGGCCCCTCGAGCGTGGTATGATCGCTTTGCACAATACATTATGCGGATTGGGTTCATTTTGAGCAAGTGCGACAACTCTCTTTTTATTTTCCATCAAGGTAGTAGCATTGCTTATTTGTTGTTATATATGGATGATATTGTGCTCACTGCCTCCTCTGATGTGTTAAAGAATGAGATTATTGCACTACTTAAATCCGAATTTACTATGACTGACTTGGGGAATTTGAGCTATTTTTTGGGCATATCAGTAACTCAGTCTGCCGATTATATGTTCCTGTGTCAGCGCAAGTATGCCGAGAAGATAGTATACAGGGCCAAAATGGAAAACTGCAAAATCATGTCCACTCCGGTTGATTCTAAATCAAAGCTTAGTGTTGATGATGATAACCTAGTGTCGATCCCACTCTTTACAGAAATCTTGCAGGTGCACTCCAGTAGCTTACTTTCACCAGGCCTGACATCGCTTATGCTGTTCAACAGGTATGCTTGTTTATGTATGCCCCAGGGAGCCTCATTGCACTGCCCTGAAACGCATCATTCGATATGTTAAGGGCACCCTTGATTATGAATTACATTTGTACCCCTCAGCACCGATCAGATTGTTAGCCTACACGGATGCTGATTGGGTGGGCAGTCCGGACACACGACGCTCCACCTCAGGCTATTGCATGTTTTTAGGGGATAGTCTCATTTCATGGTCTGCCAAGAAGCAAGCCACATTATCCCGTTCGAGTGCAGAAGTAGAGTATAGGGGAGTTGCAAATGTTGTTGCTGAGATCAGCTGGCTCCGAAACCTTATTTTGGATCTTCAATGTCCTTTGCGTAAGGTGTCTGTCGTCTATTGTGATAACATATCTGCTATTTATTTATCTCATAATCTGATTCAACATCAGCGGACCAAACATATTGAGATGGATATACACTTTGTTCGTAAGAAGGTTGCTCTCGGTCATGTTAAGGTGTTGCATGTGCCTTCCTCATATCAATACGCGGATATCTTCACGAAGGGTCTTCCTCGACAGCTGTTCCTCCACTTCAGATCCAGTCTCAGCGTCCGACCTCCTCCCGCTTAGACTGAGGGGGTGTATTAATGTGTACCACTAGGTCTAGAATCCCAATTCAATCCCACCTCCATAATTAGAATATATCCCATATATTTTGTATATAAAATTATGGTAAGTAGAGAATTCATTATTTTACTAGGATTCTACATTGTACAATATATATATTTGTATTAATGAGAAAGTCTCGCCAAGAGAGATTAATACTATTCTACAAATAGAACTCTTGAGTTAATTCTCATATATTGAATTGCTTTGCAAATAATTGTCGTAAACTTGAAAATTAAGATGGAAAAATTAACTTAAAAACATTGAAAATAAATTAGACAAACAATGTTTTATAATCTATACTTCTAAAACAATTTTTTTAACTAGAGGCGCTCTTACATGAAATTTGCTCTTTATAATTGTGTTGTGGGGTAAGTTTACACATACCTTGACTAATTTTGTGAGGCATCTATTATATCTCACGAATACGGGTAACTCTGTGAAATATATATTTTGTTAATACTTCAGGAGTATAATTTAAATCAAGCGTACAAAAGAACAAAGCGAACTAGTTTTTCTATATGTAAAAAATTAAGCTAATAAAATTAACCGACCGACCCAATCAGACTCCTCCTTTTTATTTGGTTTTGGTGGCTACTAGTAGTACATTACATACATAAAGTTGTGGCACTATGACACCCACAATCTTCAAATCAGGAATCTCCTCTGATCTTAATTAATTATTTTAAGAATATCAAAGTTGTCAAGCCAATAACAAAATTCAAATAAATTGCCAACAAGTTCGACAATACCGTTGAGTAGTTTGTGAGCTCGTTATTAGGCAAACATGCTCAACAAATTTGAATACAGTAACTTTTTGTAATCTTTAAATTAAATACCTTCCACGTACCATAAACTAGTGGAAGCCCGAGATCAGCTTTGTAATCTTATTGTTTCACCCTTGGACAGGAAATAGTGTATACAAGCTTAAGCTTAAATATACCAGATCATATGGAACTTATTAGCTAAACTAGTTGAAGCCCGAGATCAGTTGCAAATTAAAGGAAAATATTGTTGGAAGGGGAAAAGAAATAATAAATCATTTATTTATGAGAAGATATACATTGAGCTCGATAGAAAAAGAAACCCGTCTTCGAAACAATTGTAGAGACGTTATTGAAAGAAATAATCCCTTTGATTATTTTCATTAATTGAAAGGCTATATATACAAGTTACATATTTCTATAATAGGAAAAATCCTTTTCCTATTCTACTTCTAAATCCTTATTCTACCATAATTCTAACTCTACAATTATGGTAGGTGTATAATACTAATTAAGGTATCCTTTTCATCCTAATATACTACAAATATATTACAATATACATTCCTTAAGATACAAGAATTGTCCTACTGTTTTGCTGCCCTATTTCCGTGACTGGGCCATTTCGTCCAGGCCATTTGGGTAAAATCTTACATTGTTGCCATTGCCTCTATTTGAAATTTGCCCTTTGTTTCTTATTTTGTATACCTGTGATATCTTCTTTGTATATTCAGTGTATATCACAGGTATATTACCTCTGCTTAACACACCATGATCATAGCGGACGGTCTTGAACGCCGAGATCGTCCCTAAAATCTTCAAAGAGAACATTTGGTAGACCCTTTGTAAAGATGTCTGCAATTTGATAACGAGACGGGACATGGCAGACGCGAACTTGACCCTTTGCAACCTTTTCCCGGACAAAGTGAATGTCCATTTCGATATGCTTGGTGCGTTGGTGTTGAATGGGGTTACCTGAAAGGTAGATGACACTAATGTTATCGCAATATACCAAGGTTGCCTTCTGAATGAGACAATGAAGCTCCAAAAGCAAATTACGTAGCCAACATGACTCGGAGACCACATTTGCGACCCCTCGATATTACGCTCCGCAGACCGAGCGTGACAGAGTTGCTTGACGTTTTGCCGACCATGAGACCAAGTTGTTGCCAAGGAACATACAGTAGCCAGAAGTCGACCGTCTGGTGTCGGGACAACCACCCCAATCAGCATCCGTGTAAGAGACAAGTGTGGATGTAGGCGAAGGATACAAGTGCAACCCATAGTCCAGTGTCCCCTGAATATACCGAATGATGCGTTTGATTGCATTCATGTGCTCAACCCTGGGATCATGCATGAATAAACACACCTGCTGAACCGCATATGTAATATCCGGTCTGGTAAAGGTAAGATACTGGAGGGCCCCTGCAAGACTGCGATAGCGGGTCGGGTCCTCGTATGGTGCACCTGCTGCGGCACTCAGCTTTGGGTTTGCATCAACCGGTGTGGAAGTGGACTTACAGGATGACATCCCAGCCCTCTCTATGATCTCAGCAGCATACTTCCGTTGAGACAGAAACAAGCCACCTGAATGACGTTTGACGGCAATCCCCAAAAAATAACTCAACGGCCCTAAGTCCTTCATAGCAAATTCAGAACTGAGCATGGCCATGATAGACTGACGCAAAGCATCGGAGGAGGCAGTCAAGATGATATCATCCACATATAACAGAATATAGGCCAATGACGAACCACGGCGGTAGATGAACAAAGAATTGTCTGACCTGCTGTGTGTGAACCCAATAGTCGAAACAAAATCAGCAAATCGTGTATACCAGGCACGTGGGGACTGCTTAAGCCCATATAATGACTTCTTCAACAAACAGACATGATGAGGTCGGTTGGGATCCCTGAAACCCAACGGCTGATGCATATAGACTGTTTCCTTGAGATCTCCATGTAGAAAAATATTCTTGACATCTAACTGATGAATCGGCCAAGTCTTTGAAAGAGCCAAGCTAAGTACAGTGCGAATGGTAGCCGGTTTGACCACCGGACTAAACGTCTCACCACAATCAATACCAACCTGCTGAGTCTTACCATCACCAACAAGTCGCGCCTTATGCCGAGCAAAGGACCCATCTGAATTCTCCTTATGAGCAAAAATTCACATAGACCTGATAATATTAATACCATATGGACGGGGCACCAACTCCCACGTCTTATTATCAATAAGAGCATTATATTCATCAGTCATAGCAATTTTCCAATTAGGGTCATTTAATGCGGACACAGGATTGCGGGGCAAGGGGGATTTAGAGACATCAGAATGTAAATTAAAATGTCTTTTATGTGTAAAAATACCCCGCTAACTACGAGTGACCGGTCTATGACTCGAGGAAAAATTAATGGAATTTTGGGAATTTTCTGGGCTCGGGACGGGTGGCCCGACAAGCGATGGGCTCTTGGCCCAAATCGGAAATAATTTGGACTCGGCCTGGACCAGTTCAGGCCCAGGATGGACGGCCCAATTTCTGGAGCTATTCGATTTGGAATAGTAGGTGTGTAAAGCGGCTGATCTTGTTGGGCGGTAGGCGATGGGCCGCTTGGAGGATTTTAGATGCGGGAGATGTCCGAAAAATTCCGAATAATATACGGGGATATTTGGTCATTCAAAAAATTATACGACTTAGGTTCGGGAGTATGAACTTTCGTAAATGGAAATTGAGTTTCATCGAAAATGACATGGCGATTGATTATGATTTTCTTGGAGGATAAATCAAAACACTTATAACCACGATGATTTGACGGATAACTCAAAAATACACACGGAGTAGACCGAGCCTGAAGTTTGTTAATTATGGTGGATGGGAATAACGGATAACACAAGCACCCAAAAATCCGAAGATGAGAATAAGATGGGTTCTTATTATATAGTATTTTTAGGGGGGAAGAATATGTCAGACCCTTAGAAGGAATTATGTTAAGAAGATATGTGGCCATTTGTAGAGCATGATGCCAAAAATATGGAGGTATGGAGGCATGTATAAGGAGAGTTCGGACAATGTTATTTATGGAACGAATTTTGCGTTCGGCTTTCCCATTTTGTGAAGATGTATGAGGACATGAAAAACGAAAATTTATCCCATGAGTAGCACAAAACTCTTGAAACTCCCTATTGTCATATTCTTTCCCATTATCACATTGAATATTTTTTATTTCTCTTTCGAATTGAGTACGAATGAACGCTCTAAATTTTATGAAGACGGAAAACACTTGTGATTTATTCGCAATTGGAAACGTCCACAAAAATCTAGAATAATCATCTAAAAAGAGAACATAATAACGATGACCCATTGAACTAAGAACAGGAGATGTCCATAAGTCGCTATGAATAATGTCAAATGGCATAGAAGTATGAGAATTGGAGTCTACAAATGGCAACTTAACAATTTTTCCTAATGAACAAGACTGACAAATTGGAGTACGATTTGTACCCTTACAAGAAATAAAGCTATTTTTATCTAAAGCTGATAAAATAGAAGATCCCGGGTGACCCAGACGAGCATGCCACATGGAAGGAGAGATGGCTGCAAAAGCTGATGGCAAGGCTGGACTCGATGGACTGAAACCGGGCATGATAGGATACAGATCTCCCCTACTATCACACCTCATGAGATGACTCCCCGTCTTGAAATCCTTCACAGAGAAACCGAAAGGATCAAATTCAACGAAGCAAATTGTCATTTGTGAATTTTCGGACAGACACTAAATTTTTAATCAATTTAGGAGCATGTAAAGTATTTTTCAAGAGGAGTGGTGGATTAGGAGGTGACAATGTTTTCTGACCATACCCTAAAATTGGAATAGAACTGCCATTACCAATAATTATCCCCCGAGGGGTGCTCAAATTGGAACAAGATGAGAGAGTACCTGATTCGGAAGTCATGTGAGTAGTGGCCCCGGTGTCCATGTACCAATTTGGGTCCGGTTGGGATAATCCCAATGTGTGCATCGCGGCCTCGATATCGGTCTGAGTGGGGCCTGCTGCATGATGGGCTTGCGGAGGACGGGGCCCAAGGACTCCTGGCCGTCTTTGGGCGGGTTGTTACCATTTGTGGGGCCGTTCTTTGGGCCATCGGCGATGGGCGCCAATGCCGGGTATTAGGCCTGGTGCATTGGCGGCCACCGGCCGGGCAAAAGCTGGCTGGAGGGTGCGGGTGCCATCGCCATCGCCCCTTCTTTGGGCCCACGGTGGTGGTGGGCCACTGTACCCCGAATGGGACCCACCGCCTGTTTGTTGCTCACCGGAACCGCCACTAGAACCACCTCGTTTGCCCCCGCGGTTTTTGTTATTTTTGCGATTATTCTTGCCGCCACCATTATTATGGTTTTGGCCCGAATGATTAACAAAACCAGAAGAACTAGGAGAGGATGTCACCATGACAACTGGGCTTGCTCTGGTAGCCGCCTTTTTAGCCAAATCGGCTTCTTTCAACGTCAGCATGGAGCGGGCTTAATGAAAGTCGGGAAGAGGGTTGCTTTGGCGAAGGAGAGTTCCAACACCATTATAGGCCTCCGAAAGTCCGGCAACCAATTGTAGAACTAGACGATTATTTGTCACTGGTGCGCCAACATTACGGAGTTGATCCGCCAATTCCTTTAGTTTCTTGCAATATGCAGAAACGTTCGGAAATACGTCCATTCGAACGAGAGAGAAATCCTGCTCGAGTGTGACGATACGGGAATGTTGGTTGTCTTGGAATATGTCACGCAATCTATTCCATGCAGCCATAGCCGTGGTATCGGGCTCCATAATCGTCTGTAGAAGGTCCACTGAAATAGTGGCGTATATCCACCGAAGAACGGTAGCATCAAGTGTAATCCATACCTCAGGATCCTCCGCAGAAAAGGGTCTAGCGGGAGGAATTATGTGGTGAAGAACTTGATAAGAGATAGCGTGAATTTTAAACAACTCCGCCCACGTTGCATATTGAACGTTTTCCATCTCAAGGACAATAGGGACACTGAGCTTGATATTGGAAACCGTGAGGGCAGGGTGAAAATTGTTCTTAGACATATTTGAAAGAACAAAGAAGGAGGATAAATTTAAGAGAGGTTTTTGAGAGCGGAAGACGAGATATTTGGAGAGAAAAACCCGAGGGAGGGGGGGGGGGGTTCTCGGCCAAAGAGGCAAAAGTTTGAGAGAAGAAAACTTTTGTTTAGACCTAGTCTCTTGATACCATGAAAGAAATAATCCCCTTGATTATTTTCATTAATTGAAAGGCTATATATACAAGTTACATATTTCTATAATAGGAAAAATCCTTTTCCTATTCTACTTCTAAATCCTTATTCTACCATAATTCTAACTCTACAATTATGGTAGGTGTATAATACTAATTAAGGTATCCTTTTCATCCTAATATACTACAAATATATTACAATATACATTCCTTAATATACAAGAATTGTCCTACTGTTTTGCTGCCCTATTTCCGTGACTGGGCCATTTCGTCCAGGCCATTTGGGCCGTCTTCTGTTGGGCTGCCACTGCCTCTGCTGGGCTGCCACTGTTTTACTGTTTTGTATACCTGTGATATACTGCTGTATATTCAGTGTATATCACAGGTATATTACCTCTGTTTAACAGTTATTTTGGTTCTATAAATTTGCTGATTGCTACTTGATGTTGTTGATAGAGTTCAATCACGAAGGCGCCATGACTATGTAGCTGGTTTGTCACTATTGAGCACCAGTGCTTCCCTGTTTGTTCTTATAAACGACA
The DNA here is from genome assembly GCA_029783415.1 of Anisodus acutangulus. Lineage (NCBI taxonomy): Eukaryota > Viridiplantae > Streptophyta > Magnoliopsida > Solanales > Solanaceae > Anisodus > Anisodus acutangulus. The sequence goes on from CM056490.1 coordinate 46,383,057, forward strand.
TTGTCTCTCATGAAAAGAAAAAAACTATGCACGGAGGGGCAAGTTCTTGGGATACATAGAGGGTCTTAGGCTTCTGCTCAAAATGCATTTAACACTCTGAGCCTTCTCTCTAGCGTCGAAAAAATAAGAATTCTAATAGGTTTTATCCTAGTAATCTTTAGGATGAGTGAGTATGCATGGAAATTGTCATGTTCAGTTAATACATGCACCTTATTACAGTTTGATTTCATGATTGTTCCATTTTTCCTAAACATATTCCTCTGGAGCAGAAGGGTTTTCACCAAAGTAAAAACGTCTAAAACTGTTAATGTGATTCTAGTGGGTGACTTCGGGGCTGAAGAAAATAAGGGAATTAAACCAACAGGACTGTCTAATTTTATACAAGCCGTCCATGGCACGGTGGGTTAAAGTGAGCCTACACCCTATGTGTTTGAAGTTAGGTCGCATACTTCACTATGGAAGATAAATTAGTATTGTTCAGCACAATTCAGGTACGAGGTGAACGTCAATTTGATCGGTTTGGATGGAAATATCCAAAGCATACTGTATTCTATTTTACTTCGATTTGATGAAACCCGAAACCATATCATCTCCAATAAGAGATGACTCGATTGGCTCACTACAAGAAAATAGCCCTTTAGTGAAGGAAATCTGGTCGTTAAAAGACCAATCCAGTCGTATAAGTAACGACAGAAAACATCCAATCGTTAAAAGTTTTAGCGACGGCGGAAATCCAGTCGTTATATCCTTTTAGCGACAAAATTTCCTCTTCGCTAATATGTCATCCGGTCGTTAAAACGTCTTTCATGACCACAACTAATTCGGTCGTTATTGATTAAAGCATCCGAAATTCCCTTCGTTAATGTATGCTATTTTAGCGGCCAAATTTTCCTTCATTAGTGCCCTTTTAACTATTTAAGAGTAGCGTTAAAAAGTAATAAAGACTACATTTTCCTTCGCTAATATGAAATTTTAATAAATATAATTACAAAAATTTATATTACACGAGCAGTGATAATCATCTCATATGCTTTCGCATACTTAGACACATCCGAAAGTAACCAATAATTGATATTCATATAAATTTCATTCTTAATACAAAGAACTAAGACATCATATTATCAAAAAAGATATCTATCCAAATTGTATGACATCATATTTATCAATTCCTAAAATGAGATAATAAAATTGTATCTTTAAACTGCCCCTAACAAAACAAAACCTCTTGTACTTCGACTTGCCGTACTTCCTTCAGGGACACGTTCGTCAAACATTAAAATCTTGATCTATTGAAGGAACAATTATGCTAGTTTACTAACAACAAATAAACCATTAAAGAAGGAAGAAGAGACCTCAATGATGTCTTATTACTTCTAAAATTCATCTAAAAGAAAAATTTACTGGACTTATGGAACTTTTCTCAAAATTTCCGAGACATATCACAGTATCAGGTTTACAAGACGGATATGTTAGAATGTGCATAATTGAAGAACGTTTACATATAATTTGTGTTGCACATTGACAATTTTGACAGGTCACCTATGCGACAACTTCATTTATCTCCAATCTCACTAGCCAAAAAGTGATGAAGAAAAATTGGAGTCAACCAATTGACGTTCTTATATTCAACTTCTCCTGTTATAGAGAAAGCTTACCATCATCTTGGCTGGATCAAATTCCAAAAAATAAAAGGCAAGAAAAAAGCAGAATATGAAGAGGTAAATGTAATTAATCTACAATGACAAAGAATTTGGTGGATCTGTGGTTCCTAATTGTCGTCTTTTTAGACGAGTCTTCTACTGATTGCAGCTTCACCATTAATGCAATCAGAGAGTAAATAAAAAACTTCAAAGGCGACGTACCAATAGTCTTAAAAAACTAGAGCTATCAAGTAGTATGCATTGTTGGATATAATTGCAGTACGGGAAGTAAATAAATATTACAAGTGTTTGAAAGTGTTAAACAGAGGTCATATACCTGTGATATACACTGAATATACATCAGTATATCACAGGTATACAAAGAAGTGGACTGGGCAGCAGTGGGCCTCGGCAGTGGGCCTCTCGGCCAGTCTAGCAGATTTGTTTGACAAGAATTGGGCCTAGGCAGTGGGCCTCTCGGCCAGTGCTGCAGATCCAAGTGACAATAGGATATTGTATATATGGTATATATATTTGTAGTATATTGTAATGTAAATGTTACCTTAATTAGTGTTATACACTTACCATAATGGTATAGTTAGAATTATGGTAGAATAAGGATTTAGAAGTAGAATAGGAATAGGATTTTCCTATTATGGAAATATGTAACTTGTATATATAACATTTCAATTAATGAAAATAATCAAGGGGATTATTTCTTTCATGGTATCAAGAGACTAGGTTTTACAAAAAAATTTCTCTCCCTAATTTTTTGACCTTCTCGGCCGAGAACCCCCCCCCCCTCGGGTTTCTCTCCCAAATTTCGTCTTCCGCTCTCAAAAACCTCTCTTAAATTTCCCCTCCTTCTTTGTTCTTTCAATTATGTCTAAGAACAATTATCACCCTGCCCTCACAGTTTCCAATATCAAGAGCTATATCCCTATTGTCCTTGAGATGGAAAATGTCCAATATGCGACGTGGGCGGAGTTGTTTAAAATTCACGCAATCTCTTATCAAGTTCTTCATCACATCATTCCTCCCACTAGACCCCTTCCTACGGAGGATCCTGAGTTATGGATTACACTTGATGCTACCGTTCTACGGTGGATCTACGCCACTATTTCGGTGGACCTTCTACCGACGATTATTGAGCCGGATACCACGGCTGTGGCTGCATGGAATAGATTGCGTGACATATTCCAAGACAACCAACATTCACTTGTTGTCACACTCGAGCAGGAATTCTCTCTCATTCGAATGGACGAATTTTCGAATGTTTCTGCATATTGCAAGAAACTAAAGGAGTTAGCGGATCAACTCCGTAATGTTGGCGCACCAATAATGAATAATCGTCTAGTTCTACAGTTGGTTGTCGGTCTTTCGGAGGCCTATAATGGGGTTGGAACTCTCCTTCGCCAAAGCAACCCTCTTCCTGACTTCTATCAAGCCCGCTCCATGCTCACTTTGGAAGAAGCGGGTTTGGCTAAAAAGGCGGCTACCGGAGCAAGCCTCGTCGTCATGGTGGCGTCCTCTCCTAGTTCTTCGGGTTTTGTGAATAATTCAGGCCAAAACCATAATAATGGTGGCGGCAAGAATAATCGCAAAAATAATAACAAAAATCGCGAGGGCAAATGCGGCGGTTCTAGTGGTGGTTCCGGTGGTCAGCAAGCAGGTGGTGGGTCCCATCCAGTGAACAGTGGCCCATCACCCCTCTAGGCCCAGCAGTGGGGCCCATAGCAGTGGGGCTGGGCGATGGGCGTGGGCAGCAACCACCTACAATCAAGCGATGAATTCCGGCCGCTGGCCGCCATACCCAGGCCCAACACCCAGCTGTGGCGGCCCACTGGTCAGTGGCCCAACAACAGCAACTCCAGTGGCTACGGTCCAGCACCATCACGGCCAAGAGTTCTTGGGCCCTGACCTCCGTAAGCCCATTATGCAGCAGGCCCCACTCAGACTGATATAGAGGCCGCGATGCACACGTTGGGGTTGACTCAACCGGACCCAAATTGGTACATGGACACCGGGGCAACTACTCACATGACTTCCGAATCAGGTACTCTCTTATCTTATTCCAATTTGAGCACCCCTCGAGGGATAATTGTTGGTAATGGCAGTTCTATTCCAATTCTAGGGTATGGTCAGAAAACGTTGTCTCCCCCCAATCCACCCCTTCTCTTAAAAAATACTTTACACGCTCCTAAATTGATTAAAAATTTAGTGTCTGTCCGAAAGTTCACATCTGACAATTCGATTTCAGTTGAATTTGATCCTTTTGGTTTCTCTGTGAAGGATTTCAAGACGGGGAGCCATCTAATGAGGTGTGATAGTAGGAGGGATCTGTATCCTATCATGCCTGTTTTCAGTCCATCGATTCAAGCCTTGCCATCAGCCTTTGCAGCCATCTCTCCTTCCATGTGGCATGCTCGTCTGGGTCATCCGGAATCTTCTATTTTATCAGCTTTAGATAAAAATAGCTTTATTCCCTGTAAGGGTACGAGTCGTACTCCACTTTGTCAGTCTTGTTCATTAGGGAAAATTGTTAAGTTGGCATTTGTAGACTCCAATTCTCATACTTCAATGCCATTTGATATTATTCATAGCGACTTATGGACGTCTCCTGTTCTTAGTTCATTGGGTCATCGATATTATGTTCTCTTTTTAGATGATTATTCTAGATTTTTGTGGACGTTTCCAATTGCGAATAAATCACAAGTGTTTTTCGTCTTCATCCAATTTAGAGCGTTCATTCGTACTCAATTCGAAAGAGAAATAAAAAATATTCAATGTGATAATGGGAAAGAGTATGACAATAGGGAGTTTCGGGAATTTTGTGCTACTAATGGGATAAATTTTCATTTTTCATGTCCTCATACATCTTCACAAAATGGGAAAGCCGAACGCAAAATTCATTCCATAAATAACATTGTCCGAACTCTCTTAATTCATACCTCCATACCTCCATATGTTTGGCATCATACTCTACAAATGGCCACATATCTTCTTAACATAATTCCTTCTAAAGGTCTGACATATTCTTCCCCCCTCAAAATCCTATATAATAAGAACCCTTCTTATTCTCATCTTCGGATTTTTGGGTGCTTGTGTTATCCGTTATTTCCATCCACCACAATTAACAAACTTCATGCTCGGTCTACCCCGTGTGTATTTTTGGGTTATCCGTCGAATCATCGTGGTTATAAGTATTTTGATTTATCCTCCAAGAAAATCATAATTAATCGTCATGTCATTTTTGATGAAACCCAATTTTTTTTACCAAAGTTCATACTCCCGAGCCTAGGTCGTATAATTTTTTGGATGACCAAATATCCCCGTATTTTATTCGGAATTTTTCGGGCATATCCCGCACACAAAATCCTCCAGCGGGCCCACTGCCCGCTGGTCCCACAGTTCCACCAGCTGTAGCAGTTCCAGTTTCTGGAACAGTCCCTGCAATTGGGCCTGTCTAGCCCAATTCAGGAACTGATCCAGACGACACCACAATTTACCAATTTGGGCCAGCAGGCGTCATTCAGGTGGCTTGTTTTTGTCTCAACGAAAGTATGCTGCTGAGATCATAGAGAGGGATGAGATGTCATCATGTAAGTCCACTTCCACGCCAGTTGATGCAAACCCAAAGCTAAGTGCCGCAGCAGGTGCACCATACGAGGACCCGACCCGCTATCGCAGTTTGGCAGGGGCCCTCCAGTATCTTACCTTTACTAGACCGGATATTACGTATGCGGTTCAACAGGTGTGTTTATTCATGCATGATCCCAGGATTGAGCACATGAATGCAATCAAACGCATCATTCGATATATTCAGGGGACATTGGACTATGGGTTGCACTTGTATCCTTCATCTACATCCACACTTGTCTCTTACACGGATGCTGATTGGGGTGGCTGTCCCGATATCAGAAGGTCAACTTCTGGCTACTGTATGTTCCTTGAGAACAACTTGGTCTCCTGGTCGGCAAAGCGTCAGGCAACGCTATCACGCTCAAGTGCAGAGGCAGAATATCGAGGGGTAGCGAATGTGGTCTCCGAATCATGTTGGCTACGTAATTTGCTTTTGGAGCTTCATTGTCCCATTCAGAAGACAACCTTGGTATATTGCGATAACATTAGTGCCATCTACCTTTCAGGTAACCCATTTCAACACCAACGCACCAAGCATATCGAAATGGACATTCACTTTGTCCGTGAGAAGGTTGCAAAGGGTCACTTTCGCGTATGCCATGTGTCTTCTCGTTATCAAATTGTAGACATCTTTACAAAGGGTCTACCAGCGGTTCTCTTTGAAGATTTTAGGGACAGTCTCAGCGTTCGAAGACCGCCCGCTATGACTGCAGGGGTGTGTTAAACAGAGGTCATATACCTGTGATATACACTGAATATACAGCAGTATATCACAGGTATACAAAGCGATGGGTGGGCGTGATGGGCGATAGTGGGCCTCGGCGGTGGGCCTCTCGGCGATCCAGAGATTTGGTTGACAAGAATTGGGCCTAAGCGGTGGGCCTCTCGGCGATCTTTGCAGATCCAAGTGACAATAGGATATTGTATATATGGTATATATATTTGTAGTATATTGTAATGTAAAGGTTACCTTAATTAGTGTTATACACTTACCATAATTGTATAGTTAGAATTATGGTAGAATAAGGATTTAGAAGTAGAATAGGAATAGGATTTTCCTATTATGAAAATATGTAACTTGTATATATAACCTTTCAATTAATAAAAATAATCAAGGGGATTATTTCTTTCAGAAAGGATAAACAAACAACAAATATTATAATCGCCGCAAGCTTGTTGAGTCTTGAATCTTGATAACCTGAAATCAAGAAACACTAAATCTGGATTGTTACAACTGTGGTTGAGTCGAGAGATGGCTCTCTGTCTTTATGATAAGATTGCCCCGTATATATGCTTTTACGTTAGCGGGCAATAGTCTCCCAAGATAAAACAACAACTAATCAACACTACAAAGAAAATAGGTTGATTCTGACGAAAAAAATGAACACGAAACGACTTGCTGATTTAGAGGAAAAAGGAGGGAAGAGTTCCTGTTTTTGTTGCTCACTTTTGGACAGATTTTCTGTTGTGATTCGTCCTCTCTCTTGTTCTATATTATGTACCTCAAATCTGTTTCAGAAGTTTCTATAGTGTTTAGGAGGAGGAGAGGTGATTAAGAGGCCCTTTTAGAGGTGTAATCATGAGTATTCATGGCCAGAAACGTTTTGTAGTAAGTGCAAAATATTTTAGAAGTTTAATGCCGATCCAAAAGATAATGTCAGAAGAAGCCCACGACCCACGACACGAGCTCGGACCAGACGGGGCGCGCGCGCGGGGCTAGCCTTGAACCCAAGCACACCTAGGTCCTCCCTCCTTCAAACACATGGGTTACCCCTTGGGGTCCCAAACCCTTATCTATTTTTTTGGCTTATAACAAGAACAATTCTTCCTTTTTCCACCGATGTGGTAGATTTGTCTCACACCATATTTCCATGCCTCAAACACCTTAGTTCGTGGACCAATATCTCTTTCATTTCTTAACGAAATTTGACGATCCTTGGCCCTACGGTCATCTACTCACTTAGTAGATTATGCACGTGTGAAGAGACAAAACCTCCAACATACATAACCCTAGTGTTTAAGTCATTAAATATGGGTGGACCCAACCTCCCCACCAAAGACAAATTTCCAACATGCATTACCACATTAGCCAAGACATGTTTAATCGAGCATAAGCCCAACACAATCAATCAATAAACTAACCAGCCAACAACTTGAAATAAATTAAATAAGCGAAATCGCAAAATTTAGAGGCTTTCAACTATACGGGAAATCCTAAGTGCTTCAAACAAAATTAATTTAAATACAAACTTTAGAGGCTTTAAACTATATGGAAAATAACAAGTGCTTCAAACAAATTTAAACTAGATACAAAGTCCTATATTTAAACAATAGAATAAATAAGTAGCATCGAAATGCTAAATCAAAATTTCCTAAGGCATCAAAAAGTAATTGAAAGATACCGTGATATACACGGTATACACGGCATATACAATGCCTTGTGCATACCGTGTATATCACTAGGGGTGGGCGTATATCGAATTTGTATTCGAAAAATATGAACCGAATAAAAATCGTTCTGTTTTTAAAAAACCAAATCCAACTTTAAAAAAAACCCGATATGTTCGGTTTATATCGCCGAACGTATCGGATTATATTGGTTTTTTCTAGTGGGTCAGGGCGGGTCGGGTTAGGATTTTTTTTTAAAATTGATTTTCCAAAACTGAAATTGACATTCACACCTACACTACCGTGAAATTTCGACATTGAAATCTATTGTGTATCGTGAGATATTTACTAAAGAAAAAAGAAAATTAGAAATCGATTTGGGGGAAAACACAAATTGATTGGGAAAATAGAAGTTTTTCTAAAAATTGGCTGCGCCAAACCGCCTTGTGGCAGTTTGGGCGGGCCCTGTCTCGAAAAAATACGCAAAATCAAATAAAAATTGGGTAAAACGGACATCCGTGCGCAGAGTTATGACCATTTAAAGTTTTACCAATTTACAACTATTTTCTCTCCCTACATTTTATGTCAATGCTTCCGTGATATGTTAATCAAGTTCATGCCGCATTCGACTTCCATAAAAGCTTCGTAGATTGGCATCAATGGCTATGATTCAAGAGATAGTAGTAGCCTAAAATAAAAAAATAATATTAATTACATATTTAATTCAGTTCGGTTCGTATCCAAAATTTTAAAACCGAACCAAATCACTAAATCCTGATTCGGTTCGGTTTTTAAAAAAATCATTTTTTTAAAAAAAATCATTTTTTTTAAAAAAACCGAATAAAAACCAAACCGAACAACCGGTTCGGTTCGATTTTTTCGGTTCTCCGGATTTTTTGCCCACTCCTATATATCACGGAAACACAAAACAGTTTGGAGTCCGTGATATACATGCCGAGTATATCACGGTTTGGAGCTATATTTGGTAACATATTATTTGTATTTAATTAACATTGTACACTTACCATAATTGTAGAATTATTGTACAAATAGAATAGGGTTTTGAGATTAGAGTAGGAATAGAATTTTTCATAGTATGAATATTGTAAATTGTATATATACTCATTCATTAATGAAAATAATCAAGGGATTATTTCTTTCATGATATCAGAAGTCTAGGTCTTTCTTCTACCGATTTTCTCTCTTCCGCTGCCTCGGTTTCCGTATCCATTCTCGAAATCCGTGCACTATTTCCTCTCTTCCCAAATTTTCTTCTAAATCCCTCATTCACCTATTGTTATTTCGTTATGACTATGTCAAAGAACCTGTTTCATCCTGCCTTTACTGTTTCAAACATCAAGAACCACATCCCTATTGTTTTTGAGATGAAAAACATCCAATATGCGACGTGGGCAGAATTATTCAAAATTCACGCAATCTCACATCAAGTCCTCTATCACATCATTCCTCCCGTTATCCCTACACCCGCGGAGAATCCTCAGTTATGGATCACTCTTGATGCTACCGTCCTTCAGTGGATTTACTCCACTATTTCTACCGATCTATTACAGACGATCATTGATCCAGACACTACCGCGATGGCTACCTGGAATAGATTGCGTGATATATTCCAGGATAACCAACATTCCCTAGTTGTCACCCTTGAGTAGGTATTTTTTCCAAGTCAGCATGGAAGATTTCCCGAATATTTTCGCTTATTGTAAACGGCTCAAGGAATTGGCGGACAAACTCCGTAACGTTGGAGCACCTATTACCAATAATCGTTTTGTTGTACAAATGGTTGCAGGCCTATCTGAGGCCTATAATGGCGTTGGGAGTCTCTTCTGTCAAAGTAATCCGCTTTCACCTTTTTATAAAGCCCGTTCGATGCTCACGTTAGAGAAAGCCAACTTGGCAAAAAAGGAGGCTACCGGCACCAGTTCAGTGGCGATGATGACTTCATCCAATAACTCTCACAGTTTTATTGACAATTCGGGTCAAAATCGGAACAACGGTGGCGGCAAGAAGGGACAAAACCGTAAAAATAATAGCAAAAATTGTAGCAACAACAACAACGGCAACCGGAATAGTAGAAACGCCGGAAGTGGGCCTCGAGGTACTGGCCCCCAGCCCGCCTGGCCTCAGCCCTGGGCCCCTTGGAAGTGGACCTGGACCAGCGGCCAGTGGCCTAGTCAAGCCTATTGCCCGCCCAGTTATTTCCCTAGAAATTGGGCCCCGGTCGAGCCCAATCATTGGCCCAATTTTCCAGGTCCTTACGACAATAGAAATTAGCGATTTGGGTCAGGTCAGCAGGGGGTCCGCCTGGCCCTCGGCCCACGCAGGCTTTTATTGTTGCGTGCCCGACTTTGATCCCGACACCCACCGATATTGAAGCCGCCATACATACACTTGGATTGAATCCTCCCGACCCGAATTGGTACATGGACACTAACGCCACTTCTCACATGACGTCCGACCAAGGTACTCTCCCGTGTTATTTCAATTTGACCAAAAATCGTAGCATTATTGTTGGTAATGGCAACTCAATTCCAATTCGTGGTTACGGTCATACAACTTTTTCTCCTCCCCTCCATCCACCTCTTATCTTGAAAAATACCCTTCATGCCCTTAACTTAATTAAAAATTTGGTGTCTGTTCGAAAATTCACCACTGATAATTGAGTTTCTGTTAATTTTGATCCATTTGGGTTTTCTGTGAAGGGTTTCAAAATGGGAATACCTATCATGAGATGCAGTAGTAGGGGAGATCTTTATCCAATCACGCCCGCCACCAGTTTCTCGAGTCCAACCATGCCATCGACATTTACATCTCTTGCTCCTTCCTTGTGGCATGCACATTTGGGTCACCCTGGGTCGTCCATTGTTTCTTCCTTGCATAAAAACAATTTTATTTGTTGTAAAGGTACACGTAGTACTCCAACTTGTCATTCTTGTCCGTTAGGAAAACATGTTAGATTATCATTTCTAGCTTCTACTTCTCATACTTTATGTCTTTTGACATCATTTATAGCGATTTATGAACATCTCCCATTTTAAGTTTTGTGGATTACGTTCTATTTTTGGATGATTATTCTAATTTTTTATGGACCTTTCCGTTAGCAAAAAATCTCAAGTTTTTTTCACATTCTTAACATTTTGTGCATTCATCCGTACCCAATTCGAACGGGAAATAAAAAATATTCAGTGTGATAATGACAAAGAATATGGTAATGGATTGTTTCGGGAATTTTGTGATGCTAATGGCATAGTTTTTCATTTCTCTTGTCCTTATACGTCCTCACAAAATGGGAAAGCGGAACAAAAAATTCGTACCATTAATAATATTGTACGAACTTTATTGGCTCATGTTTACGTACCCCCTTCCTTTTGGCATCATGCTCTACAAATGACTACTTATCTACTAAACATACTTCATATCAAAGGGTTGGCATATTCCTCTCCTTTTAAAGCTTTCTATAATAAGAATAATTTGAATTCACATCTTAGGGTTTTTGGATGTTTATGCTATCCACTATTTTCGTCAACTACAATTAACAAACTTCAAGCTTGTTCTACCGCTTGTGTATTTTTGGGTTATCCATCTAATCATCGTGGTTACAAATATTTTGATTTATCGTCTAATAAAATCATAATTAGTCGTCATGTTATTTTTGATGAAACTCAATTTCTGTTTGCTAAAGTGAGTAGTCTCATGCCTAGTTCGTATACTTTTTAGATGACAAAGTCTCATCGTACATTATGCACCACTTAATGGGCCGATCCAGTGACCACGACATGCCAGCAGGCCCACTGCCTGCTGGCCAGTAAATACCTATTGCCCGTCCCTTCCCCGTCCCAGGTCCAGCTATTGGGCCAATAGTCCAGCCCAGCACCGAGAGTGCTTTGGCCCCGATTTCTGCTTCCCTACCGTGTCCAGTTTCCCGTGTTGGACCAGCAGGCCCACTGCCTGCTGGCCAGTCCGTCACCTATCAGAATTTTTCCCAAAATTCACTCACTTCTCCCCCGAGTCACATACCTGTCACTCGTAGTCAACGGGGTATTTTTAAACCAAAAAGACATTTTAATCTAAATCTTAATGTTCTTAAATCCCCACTACCCCGTAATCCAGTGTCTGCATTAAATGACCCGAATTGGAAATTGGCTATGAATGACAAATATAATGCTCTTATTGACAATAAGACGTGGGAATTGGTACCCCATCCTTCTGGTGTTAATATTATTCGGTCGATGTGGATTTTTACTCATAAAGATAATTCTGGTGGTTCTTTTGCGAGACATAAGGCTCGTTTTGTAGGTGATGGTAAAAATCAACAGGTTGGCGTGGATTGCGGTTAGACATTTAGTCCGGTGGTCAAATCGGCTACCATTCACACTATTCTCAGTTTTGCTCTTTCGAAAGCATGGCCCATTCATCAGCTAGATATGAAGAATACTTTCTTAAAGAGACAGTTTAGATGCATCAGCCCTTAGGTTTTCGAGACCCCAAATATCCTCATCATGTCTGTTTATTGAAAAAGTCCTTGTGTGGGCTTAAGCAGGCCCCACGGGCCTGGTATAAGCCATTTGCAAACTATGTATCTGCTCTTGGATTTTCTCATAGCAGGTCTGATAATTTTCTGTTCATATATCATCGTGGTACTTCTTTGGCATATATTCTATTAAATGTGGATGATATTATCTTGACACCTTCTTCTTATGATTTACGCAAGACTATCATGACAGTACTCAATTCTGAGTTTGTTATCAAAGACTTGGGACCCTTGAGTTACTTCTTTGGGATTGCTGTCACTCGTCATGCAGGTGGGTTATTCTTATTCAAAAGGAAGTATGCCACTGAGATAGTTGAACGAGCTAGTATGTCCTCGTGTAAGTCTACTTTCACTCTAATTGTTACTAAACCCAAGCTGGGTGCTGTGGCTGGCTCACCTTACGAGGATCCCACCCACTATTGCAGTCTTGCTGGAGCTCTTCAGTAGCTTACTTTTCACGAGACTGGATATTATGTATGACGTACAACAGGTGTACTTATTCATGCATGATCCTAGGGTTGAGCACATGAATGCGCTCAAACACATTATTCGATACATCCAGGGAACAATTGACTATGGCTTGCATCTATATCCATCGACGGCCTCTACACTTATCTCGTATACATATGCTGATTGGGGTGGCTGTCCGAAAACCAGACGCTCTACATCTGGATACTGTATGTTTCTTGGTGATAACTTGGTCTCATGGTCTGTAAAATGATAGGCTACCTTATCACGCTTTAGTGCAGAGGTCGAGTATCGAGGGGTAGCTAATGTGGTCTCTGAATCATGTTGGTTATGTAATCTTTTCTTAGAACTTCATTATCCCATTCAGAAATCTACCTTGTTTTATTGTGATAATATTAGTGCCGTCTATCTTTCTGGTAATCATGTTCAACATTAGCGCACTAAACATATTAAAAAAGCCATAGATAATATGGATACTTATATAATTCTTCATTCAATTTATCTTTTATTTGTATTAAATATGGATGGATCATGTATTTTATTAGCTTTTTTCTTATTTGTATTCAACATGCATATAGATGGGCATATCTAGGTGGAGGGTATGGATTCACGTGAAATCATATTCCTCTCCCTAGACCATGTATAACAATATATATTACTATATTTTTTAAAGATTACTTCAACATATATATATATATATACCCAAATTTGAATTATCTTATCATTAATTCATATAAAAAAATTCATTTTGAACCTATAATTTCAAAAGTTTAATTAGTCAATGGTAATAATAAAAAAGTTAAATACGTCAATGTAATTCTAAATCCGTCTCTCTTCATAATAATGGGCTCATCATATTGAATTCTGAATCCATCTCTTCATATATATCCGATGTTTGCCAAGTGCAGCCACTTATTTTGAAATGGAGTAAGTAGCATAAATTAACACGTCAGTTTAAAGGATCAAATTGTCAAACAAAGGAGTATGATGTTCACATTAGAAAAAGGTTAACAATTCCATGGACCCCCAAGCATTAGATGAAGTTTGGTTTGGGTACCTGAGACGTGTGAGCATAGCATAGTCTGTTGGAAATTTACTAATTTGGAATTAAGTATATCTCATTATTTATGACTCAAATAATTGAGGCCCCGTACGTCAGAAACGTCGTTTCCACACACGTGCACACATAGTGTCAAGTATCGCAAATTTTATTAGTGAAAGAGATATTGGTACGTATGTAATACGTTTGAGACATAGAATGATGGATGGTTATTGGCCAAATGACAAAGTATTCCACGTTGGTAAACGAAGGAAGAAGTGTACGAAGTGTAAGATGAAACGGGTCAGAAATAGCCGCGGAGCCGGAGCGCCTCCTAGGGAGCGTCGCGGCGCTAATTGGGTCTTCAGATACTGGAGCCGCCGCACCGTAGTGCTAATTCACAGAGCCGCAGCGCTTCGGAGGCAGAATGCTGCGACGGGAAGTTGGAAAGTTCTGACCTTTGGGCTGGTTTTGGAGCACTGAATCTCCATTACTTGGCACATGAATTCAGCCATTATTTGGCTGAATGTAACCCCTCAATTAAGTGACATTACATGACTATTGAAGGCCATTAGTTGTCTAGTTGAGGGGTCATCTCCTTACACTATAAATTGAGGCCTTTGGCTAAATTGTTCAACACTTAGAAAAAATACTACCGAATTTTCTGACTTCACCTTTTTCCTCTCTAGTAAGTTTACTATACTCAAAGTTCTTCAAGATTAACACTTGAGTTTCCTTTGCTCAATTGTTAAGTTGTTGTTGTATCTTGGGAGACTATTGCCCGGCAACGTAAAATGAGATATACGGGGCAATCTTTTCTTAAAGACATAATGCCATCACTCGACTCAGCAAATCACACAAGGAGTTTGTTTCATTCTTGATTTCCAATTTTGCTGTAATCTTTAGATTATCCTTTCTAGCAATTGTAATATTTACTTACTCTCGTTCCCTACAATTATTGTATCCGACAAGTTTAAGACAAGATTTATTGTAAGTACCTAGAAATATGATTGGAGGAGAACAACTCGCTTCTGATTCTACTGCTGCTGCTACCCAAGGCAACCCCTCTGCCTTTCCCACTGCTCAAGGCACTCCCAATGCCATTCCGGTTGCGCAAGGCTCATCCAACGCCTTTCCTGCTGCTCAAGAGAACGTTACAGTTCCTCTAACCGCTGGATTCTACCATGAACGTCTAGAAAAGTTCATGGGCTCCAACTTCAACAGATGACAGCAGAAGATGCTCTTTTATCTGACTGTTATGAGAATGGCTCATTTCCTAATAGAAGATCCTCCACAAGTTGGAGATGAAATGGACCTTTCGCCTACTGAAACGGCTGAATGGGGTTACGATATCCATGTCATTAATGGCTTGAAGATGGTTCTTGATGCATGAAGTCATAGTGATTTCATGTGTAAGAACTATATTTTGAACTGCTTATCATACCCTCTCTACACGGTGTATTGCACCGTAAGCACTGCCAAAGAGTTGTGGGAGAAACTGCAGAAGAAGTACAATGTACAAGATGCAGGTACTAAGAAATTCATCGTTGGGAAATTCCTGAAATTTCAAATAGTGGATAGCAAGACAGTGATGTCCCAAGTCCAGGAATTCCAAATGATTTTATATCACCTGGATTTGGAAGGTATGAAGCCAAATGAGTAGTTTTTGGTTGCATCACTGATTGAAAAATTACATCCCTCGTGGAATGAGTTTATGAGTTACTTAAAACTCAAGACAAAGGAGATGACCTTTGAAGAACTAATTATCAAACTCCAAATTTGGAAAGATAATAAAAAGGTCATGCCTAGGGGTAAACAACCTGCTGAGGCAAAGGCAAATATGGCTAAGGCCAAAGGGAACCCAAGCAATAAGCGCAAGTTCCAGAAAGACGGCAAGACCCAAGCGACGGAGAAGTTCAAAGGAAACTGTCACCACTGTGGAAAACCTGGTCACATGATCAAGGACTGCCGCAAGCTCAAGACTGAGCAATAAGAGAAGGCCAAGGCCAAAGGCAAGGCTCAGGCTAACGTCGTCAAAGACATGCTTTTGGACGACATGATTGAGGAGTTCTCAGTGGTGGTGCTTGAAGCAAACCTTGTTGAGAATCCCATGCAATAGTGGATGGACACGGGTGCTACCAGACATATCTGTTCCAATAGAGATATCTTCTCCACTTATACACTAGTTACTAACAAGAAGATATTCATGGGTAACAACGTTTCCTCTGATGTGCTGGGGGTAGGAAAGGTAGTCCTCAAGATGACTTCTGTAAAGGAGCTCACTCTGAAGGAGGTGATGCATGTTCCTGAGATTAGAATAAATTTAATTTCAGGTCATTTATTGGTTAATGCTGGTTTTAGGCTAGTCTTTGAGTCCAATAAGTTTGTAATCACCAAGAATGGAACCTTTGTGGGAAGAGGCTTCATTTTTGAATGCCTCTTCAAAGTTAACGCCATGTCTGTAATATGTGCAAGCAATAATATTGAAGCTTCTTCTTACTTGCTTGAGTCATCTAATTTATGGCATCATAGATTAGGACATGTTAACTACAAGTCCATCTAAAGGTTGGTTAAGTTGGAGTTGTTGTCGTCTATCGACGTAAACCCTCAACATAAGTGTGAGGTGTGCGTAGAGGCAAAACTCACAAAGCTTCTTTTTTCGATCCGTCGAAAGGAATACCGCTCCTCTAGTACTTATTCATACAAATATATGTGATTTGAAGTTTTCATAAACTAGGGGAGGGAACAAGTACTTTGTGACATTCATTGATGATAGTACAATGTATTATTACCGTTACTTGTTGAGAACTAAAGATGAAGTCTTTGAAGCTTTCCGACATTACAAAGCAGAAGTTGAGAACTAACTAAGCATGCAGATTAAATCCATTCGTAGTGATAGAGGGGGAGAATACGTAGCGCCATTTGAGGAATATTGTGCCCAATCAGGCATTGTTCATCAAACGACGGCTCCATACTCACCTCAGTCGAACGATGTGGAGGAATGTAAGAACCGTACATTGAAGGAAATGATGAATGACTTGCTCATCAATTCCGATCTTTCCCAAAATATGCGGAAAGAAGCCGTCCTTACCGCTAATACAATTCTTAACAGAGTCCCACATAAGGGTAAAGACAAAACTCTATATGAATCATGGAAGGGAAAGAAACCCACCTATAAATATTTGAAGGTGTGTGGTTGTTTGGCAAAGGTCAAAGTACCCAAGCCAAAGCAGATTCTCAGAACTTGAAGACTCCAGAGCTGGAACCAAGGCGAAGTAAAAGGGCCAGGAAGGATAAATCCTTCAGTCCTGACTTTGTAGCTTATATGGTTGATGATGAACCAAGGACAATTGCTGAAGCATTGTCAACTCCAGAGGTACCGCTCTGGAAAGAAGGTATTGAGAGTAAAATAAACTCCATTCTGCATAACCATACTTGGGAGTTGGTTGATCTTCCTTCGGAAAATAAACCCTTGGGTTGTAAGTGGATACTCAAACGAAAGTATAAAGCAGATGGGTCAATAGATAAGTACAAGGCCAGGTTGGTAGTCAAGGGTTATCGACAGAAGGAAGGCCTTGACTACTTTGACCCGTACTCCTCGGTGTCTATGATGACGTCCATACGAGTATTCATTGAGATCGCAACGTTGCGTGACCTTGAGATACATCAAATGGATGTCAAGACAGCCTTCCTAAATGGTGATTTGGAAGAAGAAATTTATATGGAACAACCCGAGGGGTATGTGGTTCCAGGATAAGAGAAGAAAGTCCGTCGGCTTGTCAAATCTTTGTACGAGCTGAAACAAGCCTCGAAGAAATGGCACAAAAAATTTGATAGTACTTTACTATCGAAGGGTTTCGCCATTAATTAGTGTGACAAATATGTCTACACGAATGGTAACCCTGACTCATTCGTTATGATATGCCTGTACGTAGATGACATGTTGATCACATGGAGCAATCCTAGAGACTAAGAACATGTTGAAACAATGCTTCGACATGAAGGATATGGGTATCGCAGATGTCATCTTCGGGATAAAAGTCTCTAAGACATCTGATGGACTGGTCTTATCTCAGTATCACTACATCGAGGATGTTTTGAGAAAGTTTGAGATATTTGACAGTTCGCCTATGAAGTCACCAATGGATAGAAATCAAAAGCTTGATAAAAATTGTGGTGCACCCATATGCCAGGAGCGATATGCACAGGTAATTGGGAGTTTGATGTACATAACAAACTACACCCGACCTGATATTTCTTATGCAGTAAAAAAGTTGGCTAGGTTTACCCGTAATCCGAATAATGATCATTGGAAGGCGTTGAATCGGGTACTACGATACCTGAAATACACGCTAACTTACGGGTCGCATTATTCGAGATATCCAGCTGTACTAGAGGGGTACAATGATGCAAACTGAATATTTGATATAGAGAACACCAAGTCCATCAGTGGGTATGTATTTACAATTGGTGGTGGGGTTGTGTCTCGGAAATCCTCTAAGCAAACTTGCATCGCCCGATCCACGATGGAATCGGAGTTTATCGCTTTAGACAAAACAGGAGAAGAAGCTGAGTGGCTTCACAACTTCTTAGAGGATGTTCCTTGTTGGGACAAACCCGAACTTCTGTAATAATCTACTGCGACAGTCAGTCGGCGTTAGGAAGGGCACGAAGTTCTATGTATAATGGCAAGTCTCGTCATATTCGACGGAGACATAAGACTGTTAGGCAGCTGATCACCATGGGTATAATATCCATTGATTACATAAAATCAAAGGATAACATAGCAGACACACTGACAAAGGGCTTACCAAAGATCAGATGTTCTACCTGTGTTAGGTAGATTTTAGTACTGTTTTAGAGTGTGTTTTAGGGAGTCTTTTGTTTGTCTTTTAGTTGTTTTATGCAGTATTATGCGTATGTGGTATGTTTTTAAGTTTTAAGCGATTCAGAAAGGAATAAGACGAATCCAAAGAAATAGGCGGTTATCAAGGACAAAAAATGCATTGCCGGTCATAAGAAATAAGTCAAAGAAGCCCCGGGAAGCTTGAAAAGCATTTTAATCGAAGTCCGAACGAAAAAGGCTGAAGAGCCACGAAGCAACACGCAGAAGGGCCGCGGTGCAACAGCGCCGCGATGCCCAACATTAGCACCGTGATGCCTCTTTGGCAGTGAACGAGGATGTTTGGCAGGTGAATTAGCGTCGCGGCACTCTAACAACTGAGCCTCGACGCCGACGACATCAGGAGCGCGAAAAACCTAAATTTAACAAGGGGAAAAGGTCCATTTTAGGGGGTTTTCGTTATATATATTGGGAGAAATATTTTTCTGAAGGGAGGACACGTTGGGAGAGAAGAAACAAGAGAACAAGGAGCCATTAGAGACATCTATTGTTCAAGTTCTTTTCCTTTTCTTTATTTAAATTCAGTTTATGTTGGATATTAAATTGATGATTTCTTGGCATATCTATGTGCTAATTATTTTTATTAGGGTTTTCCGTTGAATTACTTGAAACTCTATTATGATTTAATTCATTGTTAATGTTCTTCTTCATCTATTAAAATCTATTCAATTTGTGGTTATTGAATGAGAATTAATTGACCTTTAATTTTCATTATCTATATGAGTTCAAATCGAGATCTGGAAAGGGAGATTTGAATATGATATAGTTGGTTAGACGTAGGTTTAATCTTGAACGAAAGTATCACGACTGCCTGTGTAGCATTTTAGGTTATTGATCTTTCCTATGTGGTAGAACTTATCATAGAAATATAGAAAGTTCCCACTTAGGTTGAGTTTTTATATATCCTAACCGGAATATAGAACATCTCAGTTAACCTGCTATCTTAATAAGAAGAAGAATCATTAGTCTTGCATTAATGAATGATAGAGTGGAAAGTTGAGGAGATTGAAAACCCTAATTCCTTCATTACTGAATTAAACTTCGTGTGTTTTCATTGCTATTTTATTCTAGAAATTCATGTTAGTTTGTTAATTATTTAGTTAGAAATCATCACTTATATTCGTTAGCCAAATAGAAACTAAGGATTAGTAAATTAGTACTTGATAAATCAGTCTCTGTGGACGATACTCAGTCTTACCGAAATTTATTACAAATTGCGGTACGTACACTTGCGTAGCATCTAGAAATAATGCAACAAGTTTTTGGCGCCATTTTCGGGGACTGAAATATTTTCAATATCAAGTTAATTAATCTTATTTCTAATTTAGTTGTTCCCTGAACATATTTTTTTTATCTGCGTGCAGTGTTTGTGATCACTTTTCATGTAGCTTTGGTATATGCGAAGCAGAAGAGGAGCAGGCATCCTTGTTCCTCTGAATCCTGAGATTGAAAAAGTGTGCAGGCAGAAGCGAAAGAATAAAAGAATTGTTGATTCAACCGCTATGGCTAATCAACATAATAATGATGGGTTGAATAGAGGAGTGCCAGAAATGGTACACGAGCAAGCCCAGATTTCCGCTGTGAGAAGCTTACGGGATTATATATTTCCAACCATAACAGGAGTGCAGACTTGTATAAGGCCACCAGTTCTGGAGGCAAATAATTTCAAGATTAAGCCAGCAATCCTGCAGATGGTCCAGAACATAGTCCAGTTTGGGGGTTTGCCCTCTGAAGATCCACATATGCACTTAGCAAATTTCTTTGAGTTATGTGCAACATTCAAATACAATGGTGTGACTGATGACGCCATTAGATTGAGGCTCTTGCCATTTTCACTAAGGGGCCGAGCCAAAAGCTGGTTGAAATCTCTGCAAGCTAACTCCATCACTACGTGGCAAGACTTGGCTCAGAAGTTTCTTGCAAAATTCTTCCCTCCATCAAAGGCTGCGAAGTTAAGTGGAGAAATGAACAATTTTTATCTGCTCGATGGGGAGTCTTTGTATGATGCTTGGGAGAGGTTTAAGGAGTTGCAAAGGAGATGTCATCATCATGGTTTTGAGCAGTGGATATTAGTTCGTAATTTTTACAATGAGTTGTGTGATACGACCCGTACCATAATTGACGATGCTGCTGGAGGGACATTCATGAGCAAGAGTGCTAATGAGGCATATAAGTTATTGGAAGATATGACAATAAATAAACATCAATGGTCTGATGAAAGACCGACCAACAGCAGAAAGATGGCTGGAGTAATGAGCTAGATGCCATCACCGCATTAATTGCTCAAGTTGCTTCTTTGACAAAGCAATTATAGCAGAATACTATGTCCGTGAATGCTGTTCAGATGCAAGTGGTTTGTGAAATATGCTGGGGTCCACATACTTTTGATCGGTGCACAACAATGGATCCAAACAATGTTCCTATGAACCAAGCTCAGGTTCAAGCAGTTGGAAATTTTCAGAGGTCCTACAACAATCCATTCTCCAACACATATAATCCTGGGTGGAGGAATCACCCTAACTTTTCATGGAGAAACGACCAAGGCCAACAACCACAATTCCAAGGGCAGTATTAATAAAACAATCAACAACAGCCCATGAGTCAAGCTTCGTCGTTTTAGCAGCCCAAACCACAAGTTCAACAAGCTGAACCCAATGAACTGCAAGCAGCTTTGTTGACTCTCACTAATTCCCAGACTCAGTTCATGACTGAAACAAGATCTTCTATCCAAAATCTGGAAACACAAGTGGGTCAGCTAGCAAATATTAAACAACAGATCACATAGGAATCTCCCTAGCAATACTGTTGTAAATCCAAAGGAGCAATGTCAGGCTATAAATTTGAGAAGCGGTAAGCAAGTTGAACCAGTTGCATCTCTACCATCTGCATAGAAAATAAACAAATTGAGTGAGATAGCTAATTTAGAGAAGGAGGGGGTTACTAAAGACCACCTCATGGTGGAGAAGGCACCACCATCAGTGAGTAATGAGCCTCAAATCAGAATTCTGTACCCGCATAGGCTTAGAAAGAATTCTTTAGATAAACAATTTTCCAAGTTTTTGGAAATATTCAAGAAGATGCACATAAATATTCCCTTTGCTGATGTCTTAGAGCAGATGCCCAGTTATGTCAAATTCATGAAAGAAATTCTCTCTAAAAAGAGAAAAATTGGAGATTATGAGACTGTGGCGTTAACTGAAGAGTGCAGTGCTATTTTGCAAAAGAAGCTTCCCCAGAAGTTGAGAGATCCAGGGAGCTTCACTATTCCCTGCACTATCGGAAATTTTGAGTGCCAGCACGCTTTGTGTGATTTGGGGGCAAGTATCAACCTAATGCCCTTGTCTGTGTTTCGTAGACTTGGTTTGGGTGAAGCTAGGCCTACAACAGTTACCTTGCAGTTAGCAGATCGATCAATCAAGCATCCACGAGGAATTATTGAGGATGTGTTAGTTAAAGTGGACAAATTTATTTTTCCTGCTGATTTTATTGTCCTTGACATGGAAGAGGATGCTCATATGCCCATAATTCTTGGAAGACCATTTTTATCCACGGGGCAAGAACTTATAGATGTTCAAAAGGGTGAGTTGAGACTCAGAGTGCAGGGCTAAGAGGTGGTCTTTAATGTAGTCAAGTCGATATCACATCCTAAAACAAGTGACGACTATTTTTGCATTGATGTAATTGACCAAGCGGTTGCTGAGGAAAACTTCAAGAGTACTGATGCTCTTGAAGTAACATTAACACAATATGAAGACAATGAGAGTACGCCTTCAATTGAGGCGCAAAAGAGGTTGAATCACAACTATGAAGGAGGTGCTGAGAAAAGAGATTCTGAAATAAAAAGAAAACCTGCGTCCGGCTAAATGACGTTAAACGACAGCGCTATTGGGAGACAACCCAACATTTTAAATTTTGTTATTTTGTTTTGTTTTGCTTTGTCTTATTTTGAACAATCTCATTGTCCTGCTATTTCTTGTTTTGTGTTGTTTATGATTAGGTGAATTGTGAGCTGTCCTCCTCAGTTCCTGCCCTAGTAGCCACCGCCACCACCATTCTGAATCGCTTAGCTGTAGTTTTTTTTATAAGTCTTCTTACTCTTGCCTTACTTATCACATTGGGGACAATGTGTTGAATAGGTTTGGGGAAGTCTTACTGTTTTGTGTTAATTATTTGTGTTCAGTCTTTTGTTTATTGTTAGTGTCTTAGTTTGAGTGTCATTGTTTGAGTGTCTTGTGTCAATGAATCAAGTTGATAATAATAGCCCATGATATTGAGTGTACACATGTGATAGAGTTGGATGGAATTGATAGCCATGAAATGCATAAATATGTGTGCTTAAGTTGGATAGGTCTTGAGTTTCTTTTAATTATTAATAAGTATGAAAACTTGATCATGATTGGTGATTTTCGTGTACTTGAATATTGGTTTATGCATGATTGAATTTTGGTTTGAGGAAAGATGATGTAAAGTTCTAAAACTTGCTTGCTTGCTATTTGAGACGAAATCATAGATGATGCATGCTTAGGAAGATGATTTAAGCCATTTTTGGAACGATTGAGCCTTTCAAGCCATCCTTGATTACATTAATCCCTAGTTACTCTTTTTGAGCCTTAAGTAACCCTTCTTTGATTGACACCCATTATGAGCCTACTTGAAACCCTTTACAAATATTTTCCCTCCCTTGAATTCCATGAGCATATAAGTATATGCTAGAGAATTGACACTTTGTAATTGTTATTTTAGATTGGGTGCTGTCAATAGAAGAATAAAGGATTGAAAAAAAATGGGAATATATTATACTCCCTTGTACATACATTGAAAAACAAGTTTGGGGGTGTAGTTCAAAAAGAAAAGAAAAATTGGGTAAAGAAAAAGTGGGGATTGCTTTTGGTTTATAATGTGAATATTGAGTTTGGTTGATTGGTTTATATGCTTATGGTAATGTTGAGCCTAAATGACATTTCATCTACCCGTGCCTAAGCCTATTGTCATAACCTATAAAAGTCCTAATGATTCTTGAGCATGTGTTGTCTAAATTAGTGGAGAATAGCAAGTTAGAAAGCCTATAGAACTTTGGCCTGATGGAATGTTGGTGAGAATTCATTGTGCATAAGCTAATATTGAATACTTGGTTATTTCAATAATCATGGTTGAGTGGTCATATGCATTAATAACTTTAAGCAAATTTGAGGATTATCCGACTTGAAATTCTAGATAGAAAATTAGTGGCTAGAATGTTCCAGAAGATTTATTGCATGTTGTTCATGATCTTCGAGGCATAATCTATTGTGGTTGACTTGATTCATTTTTAGAGTTTGTGTGTTTTTCTTTCTTTTTAGGGTGTCTAGAGTTCTTTACTCGAGGACTAGTAAAGTTTAAGTTTGGGGGTGTTTCTTAGGTAGATTTTAGTACTGTTTTAGAGTGTGTTTTAAGGAGTCTTTTGTTTGTCTTTTAGTTGTTTTGTACAGTATTATGCGTATGTGGTGTGTTTTCAGGTTTTAAGCGATTCAGAAAGGAATAAGGCGAATCCAAAGGAAATAGGCGGTTATCAAGGACAAAAATGCATAGCCGGTCACAAGAAATGAGTCAAAGAAGCCTTGGGAAGCTCGGAAAGCATTTTAATCGAAGTCCAGACGAAGAAGGCTGAAGAGCCGCGACGCCCAACATTAGCGCCGCGGCGCCCCTTTGGCAGTGAGCGAGGATGTTTGGCAGGTGAATTAGCGTCGCGGCGCTCTAACAGCTGAGCCGCGGCGCCGATGACGTCAGGAGCGCAAAAAACCTAAATTTAACAAGGGCAAAAAGGTCCATTTTCGAGGTTTTTCGTTATATATATTGGGAGAAACGTTTTTCTGAAGGGAAGACACTTTGGGAGAGAAGAAACAAGAGAACAAGGAGTCATTAGAGACATCTATTGTTCAAGTTCTTTTCCTTTTCTTTATTTAAATTCAGTTTATGTTGGATATTAAATTGATGAGTTCTTAGCATGTCTATGAGCTAATTACTTTTATTAGGGTTTTCCATTGAATCACTTGAAACTCTATTATGATTTAATACATTTCTAATGTTCTTCTTCATCTATTAAAATCTATTCAATTTGCGGTTATTGAATGAGAATTAATTGGCCTTTAGTTTTCATTATCTTTATGAGTTCAAATCAAGATCTGAAAAGGGAGATTTGAATATGCTATAGTTGGTTAGACGTAGGTTTAATCTTGAACGAAAGTATCACGACTGCCTGTGTAGCATTTTAGGTTATTCATCTTAATCCTCCTATGTGGTAGAACTTATCATAGAAATATAGAAAGTTCTCACTTAGGTTGAGTTTTTATATATCCTAACCGGAATATAGAACATCTCAGTTAACCTGCTATCTTAATAAGAAGAAGAATCGTTAGTCTAGCATTAATGAATGATAGAGTGGAAAGTCGAGGACATTGGAAACCCTAATTCCTTCATTACTGAATTAAACTTCATGTGTTTTCATTGCTATTTTATTCTAGAAATTCATGTTAGTTTGTTAATTCTTTAGTTAGAAATCATCACTTATATTCGTTAGCCAAATAGAAACTAAGGATTAGTTAATTGGTACTTGATAAATCAGTCTCTGTGGACGATACTCGGTCTTACCGAAATTTATTACAAATTGCGATACATACACTTGCGTAGCATCTAGAAATGACACAACAACCTATCTAGGGGAATAGGCTTAAAACCCAAGGTATAAGGACCAATACGGTGGTAACCCAACCTTACTGACTGGAGATCCCAGGAATTAGGTTCAATAGGAAAACTAAGTTGTAAAGGTTCAGTTGAGCGCTTCGATGGAAGCATGAGCACTTCAGATAGTGATTTCTGTAAAGAAACACCAAATCCAAAGTCGTTCCCGCGATAGACTATAAGTGCTATCTGCAGTGTTGGTAAAGGTTAAGTTTCCAAAACCTTTAAATGATCCTCACCGGTTGAGGTTAGGTTTGGGGAAACTTTTAATGGTTCCTAACACTTGTAAAGTGGGGTATAGCAGGATACCTTGTAGGAGACCACCTATTTAAGTGCGAGGATAGGCCGCCTCAAATAAAGGCACTTAAGAATCCAAGAAGTGTCCACGGCCACAACGGACAAAACATTACAAAGAACAGAGTAAGAAAAGTTGTTGTGTTGGTACCGTTGACTTGGCTTACACTAAACACTTACGATTCAAGACATCACGTTCACCACGCAGTAAGTAAGTCCGATGGTATTCAATTATGGAAGGTTCAAAGCGGAAGCTACCTATCCAGATGCAACATCGGTCCGCTGAAAGATTGCTGGAAAGAAACCATGTGAGTGCGCCAAAATCTATTTCAAGAGGGGATTGTTGGAAATTTACTAATGTGGAATTAAGTATATCCCATTATTTATGACTCAAACAATTGGGGCCTCATACGTCGGAAACGTCGTTTCCACACACGTGTACACGTAGTGCCAAGTATCGCAAATTTCATTAGTGAAAGAGATATTGGTACGTATGTAATACGTTTGAGACATTGAATGATGGACGGTTATTGGCCAAATGACAAAGTATTCAACGTTGGTAAATGAAGGAAGAAGTGTAAGATGAAACGGGTCAAAAATCGCCGCGGAGCAGCCCCGTCGGAGCCGAGAAGCCGGAGCGCCGCGGCGCTAATTGGGTCTTCATTTACTGGAGCCGCGGCGCTAATTCACAGAGCCGCGGCGCTTCGGAGGCAGAATGCTGCGACGGGAAGTTGGAAAGTTTTGACCTTTGGGCTGGTCTAGGAGCATTGAATCTCCATTACTTGGCACATGAATTCAGCCATTATTTGGTTGTATGTAACCCCTCAATTAAGTGTCATTACATGGCTATTGAAGGCCATTAGTTGTCTAGTTGAGGGGTCATCTCCTTACACTATAAATTGAGTCATTTGGCTCAATTGTTCAACACTTAGAAAAAATACTACATAATTTTCTGACTTCATCTTCTTCCTCTATAGCAAGTTTACTATACTCAAAGTTCTTCAAGAGTAACACTTGAGTTTTCTTTGCTCAATTGTTAAGTTGTTGTTGTATATTGGGAGACTATTGCCCGACGACATAAAAGGAGATATACGGGACAATCTTGTCTTAAAAATAGAGTGTCATCACTCGACTCAGCAAATCACACAAGGAGTTTATTTCAATCTTGATTTCTAGTTTTGTTATAATCTTTAGATTATCCTTTCTAGCAATTGTAATATTTACTTACTTCCCGTTAACTGCAATTATTGTATCCCACATAGTCATGACTGTCCTTCGCTATTAATTTCTTTCAATCCCAGTTCATAGCAGTACATATGTGTCCATTTCATATTGTCCTTTTTACTTCATTCATAGGTCTCAACCTCTTTCCTTGAAGATAGTGCTTTCACTGGCATGCTAGTATTGAAGTGGCCGTCCACTTCACCCACTCCTGAGTTATGGGTAAAATTTTTATATCTCGTTTGGAGATAATTTAAAATCAAGATATGTAATTAGTTATTTAAAATTATGATAATTTGAAGTTGAAATTTTGTCTGAACGTGCAATTTGGATTTCTTAAATCGCATTTTTCTCATAAATATAAAATCTCACAAGTTATGAAAAACATCAAAACCAATTCGTATACAATTTTATCAAATGAGCAAATCATAGTTTATAACAAATTTAATTACTAAAAAACTTTTTTAAAAAATACAATATGTCAATACCTATTGATCGAAGAATCATAGATATACAAGAACTCTACTTTGTTGGTTGTTATTAATAATGGACTAATGGAGTGGAAGAAAAAAACTAAGAAAGTTATTTAGCTGAGCATTTTCATCACTCAACACTCACACACACATAAAGAAAGCCAGCTACTTGTCCCGGGGCATAGCTGAATGGCAAAGGAGGGAACTTAAAATCCAGTTGGAGGCCTGCAGCGTGGGTTCGAACTCTGGTGGGAGCAATTTGCTCTCTTATGGGGTAGGACCTTGTAGGTGATATCAGTTGCTCTGTTCTCAAACCATGGTCATTCAGGCATATCCTGCGATTTACTGGTAGTAGTGCTGAGGGACCGGGACTACTTTCTCTAGCAATTATCTGGCGTAAGCCGGGATGCTGGATATAAAAAAAAAAAGCCAACTACTTTGTTGATGTGGTAACTTGTTTGGCAATAAGTGAACATAAATAAAGGTTGGTAAAAGTAAATTTAGTTGATAAATGATTGGTAAGAATAAATCTTGTCATAAATATACTATCGACTTGCAGATTTTTTAGATATTTGATATAAATGGTTTGTAAATATATCTACCAATTTATGGATTATTTTTTTTACAAAATATAAACTTATGGGTTAAGTTTTACATTTAAAAATTTAAAATCATAATTAGAAATCACAAATCATGCCTTTTTGGAGAATATGAAATTTAAAATCATGATATGAAGTTGAAGTTGAATTTTTGTGCAAATTTCATAAACAAACGCTGATTTGAAATCAAAATATGAAATCATGATTTCATATTGCATGACCAAACGCCTACTTAATCACACACTCATAGTCGTCGAGAAACGAGGACATGATCTTAGATATGAGGTTGTGGAGGACACTAGGGTAGAAGGTTAGTAGGTAATAGCACTGAAGGAAGTTCATTCCTGATTTATTTCATACCAAGAATATAATATATATATACATAATTTTGGAAGACTGTCTTAATAATATCCTAACAATATGCTAATCATCCTATCATACTAATTACATAATATTATCTTTAGTTACATAATTAATGATTTTACATAATGGAGATAATTAAGGAAAATTATATCCATAATGATCTTTAACAGACTCCCACAGTCTTAGCTGGAGGTGTGCGGATGCTGAGACTGTCCCTGAAATCATCAAACAGTATGCGCGGAAACCCTTCTGTAAAAATGTCTGCAGTCTGATAACGGGACAGAATATGAAGAACCCGGACTAGTTCAAGTGCAACCTTTTCACGGACAAATAAGATATCCATTTCTATGTGTTTTGTGTGCTGATGTTTGACATGGTTACCTGATAAGTATATTGCACTCATATTATCACAGTAAATCATGGTTGTTTTTTCGATCGGACAATGTAGTTCTAAAAGAAGATTATGGAGCCAACATGATTGAGAGACCACATTAGCTACCCCTCGGTATTTTGCCTCATCACTAGACCGAGATAATATCGACTGGCTTTTAGATGACCAGGAAATGAGGTTGTCTCCTAAAAACACACAATAGTCAGAGGTGGAGCGTCGTGTATCTGGGCAGCCACCCTAATCAACATCTGTATAAGATGTAATGCCAGTCACGGTGGACTGATACAGATGCAACCCAAAATGAAGAGTACCCTTAATATACCGCATAATTCGTTTCAAGGCCCCATATGTGCTTCTTTTGGATCATGCATATGTAACAAACTTGCTGAACCGCGTAGGATATATCAGGTCTCATGAAGGTGAGAAAATGCAATGCCTCTGCTAGGCTACGGTAATGTGTTGGGTCATTGTATGGGGAACCTGCCATGTTACTCAATTTTGCCTATGTATCAACCGGCGTATGGGACAGTTTGCACGAAGACATACCGACTTTTTCTATGGTCTCCTCGGCGTATTTCCTTTGACGAGAAACAGACCACCTTCATATTGAGTAACCGCAATGCCCAAAAAAGAGTTTAAAGGACCCAAATTCTTCATAGCAAATTCCGACGCAAGGAAGGACATAATAGACTGGCAAAGCGAGGTAGATGATGTTGTGAGAATAATATCATCCACGTATAGAAAAAGTTAAGCCATGTCATGTCCCTTCTTGTAAATGAACAAAGACTGACCGATCTTGCTGTGGGAGAACCCCAGTATGGATATGAACCCTGAAAACCTATTGTGTCATGCCCTGGAGGCCTGATTCAAACCATATAAAGATTTTTTCAACAAGCAAACATAATCCGGATAGGTAGGATCTCGGAAACCCAACGGTTGGTGCATGTAAATTATTTCTTGTAGGTGACCATGTAAAAATGCATTCTTGACATACAACTGATGTATGGTCCATGATTTGGACAAGGCCATACTCAGAACAGTCCTGATAGTGGTCGGCTTAACTATCGGATTGAATGTTTCACCGCAATCCACACCAATCTGTTGAGACCTGTCATCACCTACAAGACGAGTTTTGTGTCTCGCAAAAGAGTCATCAAAATTCTTTTTATGACAAAAAACTCACATAGATCGTATGATGTTTGCATTACACGGACGTGGCACTAATTCTCACGTCTTATTTTAATAAGAGTAATAATTTCTTCTAGAATGACAACTTTCCAATTTGGGTCGGATAGGGTTGCTTTGGGAGTTTTTAGAAATGGAGATGGTTGAACCGAAGAAGTTAGGTTAAAATGATGTTTAGGCCGAAACTCACGTGCATGGAACGGATTTCAATATTTTGATGTGGGACGGGCACAATGGGCTGGGTCACTGAGCTAGTGGGTGGCGGACTGGGCTGAGGTGGGGTAATTGGGATGGGCCGAATAGTGGCTTGTGAAGTTGGGCCTGGTGTACTGTTTGGTGAAGCATGTTGGGCCTGGCAATGATGAGCACTGGACTGGGCCGATGATGCCAAGGAAGGGGCAGTGGGCTCCCAATATCGGTTTGTCCTAGTTCTATCTCGGTGTTGGGTCAGATGTGGTTATTGTCCAGTTTAGGTCGGCCCAGCCAGGGTACTAACAGATTGAGTATTTAAATAGTGGTTCAAAATTGGATGTATTCCTTCATCTAAAAATTCATATGAAGGTGGGGACGCCACTTGAGATGTAGTAAACGGGAATGTGGACTCATAAAAAATAATGTGACGAGATAAGATAATTTTCCCATTAGACACATCATAACACTTATAACCCCGATGATTTTGTGGATATCCCAAAAAAACACAAGGAGTGGATCGGGCTTGGAGCTTATTTATGGTGGTGGATAGAAATAAGGGATAACATAAACACCTGAAAACCCTTAAATGGTTTTATGATGGAATACGATGGTACAACATTTGGGTGGGTGATTTGTTTGATAGCAACTTGCTAGGAAGAATGTTCAAAAGATAGGTGGTCATTTGAAGAGCATGATATAAAAAAGACGAAGGTGTGGATGAGTGTGCAAGTAGTGTACGAATCATATTATTGATTGTTTGGATTTTTCTTTCGGCTTTATCCATTTTGAGGAGAAGGATATGGACATGAGTGACGTAATGACACCCCATTTTGTTGACAAAAATCATTGAAAGTATTATTTATGAATTCCCTCCCATTGTCACATTGAAAACATTTTATGGATCTCTCAAATTGGGTTTGGATGAAAATACTAAATTGTGTAAAAACAGTGGGGACTTGTGATTTTTTTCCAATGGAAAATGTCCATAGAAAATTATATAATCATCCAAGATTAGCATATAATACTTATGACCTGCCAAACTCAAAATTGGGGATGTCCACACATCACAATGCATAATATCAAATGGCTTAATAGTTTGTGAAGTGGATAAAGAAAATGGAAATTAAACATGCTTCCCAAAAATGCAAGAACGGAAAACATGTGAGTCCACACTACGGTTACAAGCAATAAAATTATGACTTTTAAGAAAATCCAGCAACAGTGCACCCGGGTGACCCAAACGATTATGCCATAAATCAGGAGAAAAAACAGCAAAGGCTGATGGAGAGTTGACTTGGTTGTTGGTGAGAGCGGTGATGGGATACAAATACCCCAGTGCTATTACATCTTATTATTGGCTTCCCCGTCTAAAATTCCTTTACAGAAAACCCAAACTGATCAAATTTCACAGAAACATTGTTGTCAGTGGTAAACCGACGCACATATACCAAATTCTTAATAAGTTTAGGGGCATTAAGGACATTTTTTAACTATAGGGATGGGTAAGGGGTTATAGATTTGATTGGCCAATACCATGAATCGGAATTTCCTGTCTACTGCCAACAACAATATTTATATTAGTGCTCATATTAAAATAAGACGAGAGATTACCTTGGGATGTCGTTATGTGTGATGTGGCCCCCGTGTCCATGCACCAAGAACCATTGGGAACATTAAGACACATGTTGTTCATGCCATGCTTGATGTCTGTGGGGACATAACTTGACGTCGAGGGGCCATGGCCCGTAAAGGCTTGCGGTGGTCGATTTCCTAAAATTTTGGGCTCTCTGTTTTGGTTGTTGGGCCTGGCCCACTGGGTCATTAGAAAAGAGTACGGTAGGGCCCACTGTTGTGGGTTCTACGCCCACGACGAGACTTGGCCCCGCTGGCTGCTGCGTCTCCCCGTGGGGACGGTTCTGCCCGCGACCAGCCCCTCTACTGGAAAAATTTCTGGCATTCTGGCCCCTCCCTTTTCCATCATTATTTTTTCCTTTATTGGTGTTGTGTTTTTTACCCCTTTTTGGTCCGTTATTGTTATGATTTTGGTGTGTTTCCGGACTAGAATTTTGAGGTCCAAAAACCTCTTCCGTCATGTTAGTGGAAATAAGGCGGTGCCGGCGTTGTTTTCCGCCGTCGCTACTTGTTTAGCCTTTTGGGTTTCTTCAAGAATCTACCTCGAACGAGCCTCATAAAAAGGTGGTAATGGATTACTTTGTTGAATGAACGTCGCAACACCATCATATTGTTCATTCAAACCCGCAATTACTTGAAGCACCAACCTTTGATTTGTCACCGGTTCACCAACGTTGGATAGTTGGTCATCAATCATTTTCAACTCTTGACAATAGGTGGAAACGTTTGAGAAATTCTCCAATCTGATGTTGGTGAATTGGTATTGTCCCTAGAAAGTTTATTATCTTGAAATTTTTTTACAAACGCTCCCATGCTTGTTGAGCTGTCGAGTCCGGTTCCAAAATGGTAAGCAAAAGGTCGTTAGAGATGGTGCTGTAAATCCATTGAAGGACTATAGCATCTAAACGAGATCATAGCTTTTTGTCAACACCGATGATGTCCAATGAAGCTTCGGAAGGGATGATATGGTCTATTACTTCGTATGCTCGGCAATGGATTTTGAATAACTCCGCCCAAGAGGAGTATTTCCCTTTTTCCATCTCAAGTATAATTGAAATAAAGTTCTAGACGTTGTTTACGGCAAGAGCTGGATGAGATTTTTGTTTGTTTGATTGTCTTGCTTGTGATTAAGCTTTGTCTTGACCCGAGGGTCTCCCGAAAATAACCGCTCTACCTACCAAAGTGGAGGTAAGGTCTTTGTACACTCTACCCTCTTCAGACCCCACGGTGTGGAATTTCACTGGGTATGTTGTTGTTGTTGTTGTTGGCCATAGTTACCGATGAAAACACAAAAACCAAGAATAAAAGAAGGAGGAATAAGTATTTTGTGATTGGTGGAGGAACCCTAATGGTATCGGCTAGGGTTGGGAAAAAGAACGAAACACAAAACAAAGTAAGGATGGTTTTAGGGTAGCCGACGGGTGGGTAGGTAGTGTATTAGGGTTAGGGTTTATAGAAAACCCTAGGTAGGGTTTTGGTTGGAGGCCAAAAAATGAGTTGGTTTCGGCTAAGCTTGAGGCCGACGAGGGGGGGGTAGGTTTAGGGCAAAAATATTGTGGCTCTTGATACCATGAAGGAAGTTCATTCCCTAATTTATTTCATACCAAGAGTACAATAAATATACAAGCCTATAAGATCAATATATGACTATGATTTTGGAAGACTATCCTAATAATATCCTAACTATATGCTAATCATCCTATCATACTAATTACATAATATTCTCTTTAATTACATAATTGATAATTTTACATAATGGAGATAATTAAGGATAATTATATCCATAATGATCCTTAACAAGCACGTTGTCTCTTTTATCCTTCCTAAATTGTAATCGTAGTATTTCTTCTGTAGTTTCTTATTTTTCGATTTCTATTAGTATTGTAGTTACTATTTCTTGTTTTTTGTTTAGCATATTATTTTGTTATAGTTACTGTTTTATTTTTTCTATTTGATCTGCTTTATTATTGCTTTATTCTGAGTCGAGGTTGTATGAGAAACAATCTCTCTACCTCTCAAGGTAGGGGTAAAGTCTGAGTACAATCTAGCCTCCTCAGATCCCACTTGTAGAATTACATTAGATATGTTGTTATTGTTGTTATTGCATATATATAATTTATTTATTTAGAACTCAATAAGCTTTTTGTTAAAATTTAAAAGTCATAAACTCAATATATGTACGATCTCTCCTCGGTACTTATCCAAGCAAGGAATGGAACACTAATAAAAAAAATACTGGTTTTTTTCACTATTAGTGGTTATTTCTATTAAATTTCGATGAAAAAAATCTAAATAATAATATTTTCACACGAAAAAATTAAAAAGTTTTTCAGTGTTTCAATGAAAACATATTTCTCACCATGTGTTTTCCTAGTGAGCTGGTTCGATAAGAATCATGAGGTGGAATAATTATGTTTTATTACACAAAATTTCCGATAAATGTCGGTGAGAAAAAACTTTCCTCCCCGGTGGAAATGTGAACAACACAATTGAAGAGAAAAATTGTGCACTTATTAGTAAAAAATTGTTTCCTTTCCAGAATGTCCAAACACAGTGTTGATCAAATTTACGCAGGCAGATATGGACGGTGGGTGAACTAATAACGTCAAACACAGATTTCAAAAAGGTTTTTGCATATTCACGTGGGACTATGGAAAATAAGGTATGGGCACTCAGTGGCTTAGGCCACCTGGACATTGCAGAAGAAAAAGAGTGGGGCTAATGCATATGACAAAAAGATCAATAATTTGCTTTGAAATTGGCTCATGGATTATGCTTTTCCATATCTAATTGTGAAACTTTGTTTGGAAAAAAAATCGACATTGTACATGAAAGAAGAGAAATGCAACCACATATATATTTTGTAATTTAACTTATGTAAATTGACCGTGCAAATACTTTTTACATATCAGAATTTGACATTTTGTAACATGTTGCTTCCGTTATTTTTCAGATACTTAATTTTATTAGTTACCTAGTAGTTACTTGCAGGTATTTTTGAACTATAATTTTATGCACGGATAGTGTACAAATTATTTACATTACTAGCTCACTTAAAAGATAACTACAGATAATATTAATTAATATCATTGATTGATAATTTAAAATAAATAATAAATAATCTCTTATAACAGGTTAGTATATATCGAAAGTGTAAGAAATTTATTGCACAATGAATACATAACTTAAGTGATTTTATTCTTTAGGTGACCTGATAATAATTTAATAAAAAATAATTTACCTTGTTTAATTTATAAAAGTAATTAAAAGTAACTCCTTTGTTTCATTTCCTTTTCTTTGGGTTTTTGAGAATGTTGTAGAGGAACTTCAGATATGCAGTTCAAATATTCAATATTTTACACCAGATTATAGGCCTCAGGGACTATATATGCCTCAACAAATTTGCTTCTTGTCGGAAATCTTACGAAAAATATCCGATCATGAATACCATATGAAATTGTTTATAACTTGAGGCGTAAAGGGACACTGTCCTTAAAGATATTTTACCTGGTATATGTGTATCCCGTAGAATTCAACAAGTTCTTCTAGTATAAAACTAGGAGTTAGAATCTAACAAATATTTATATTGATATAAAACCCAATAATTTGGAATATAGAAGGAAGAAGTAATTTTATCTATACTCTTGATCTGTGTCACTCTCAAAAAGAAATGGCCCTATTATATTTATAGATGAAGAAGACATATCTCATAAGAATAATAGGCCCCCAGCATCATATGCATTTTATTGGCCATAAAGATTATTAAATGGCTAATTAAATCAAGGTAATAAAGGAGTTAACAGAAACTGTCACAAAGATTATATTGTCTCATTAATCAGCCATTTAAGTTGGATTAGAAATAATGGTTAATGAATGTCAATTCATGAAATGAAATCAATTGTCTATTTTTATAATAGTAGCAGACGTTAGAAATGCTCTATAGGATGATTACTATTATTTTGACCTATAAACTTTTTTCAACAATCCCCACCATATCTCAAAATAATAATAAGAAATAGAATAAAACAAAATAAGAAGTTCTCGAATAGAAGGGAATAATAAGTTTTACTGGTTTTCAGATATGAGTATAATGCGGCAATCTGGTGTCTCATAGACTATAAATCAGACCTAGATAAAACAAGATTAAACTTACAGAACAATTGGTGAAGTTTAGAACTTCTATGAACCAAGAATTCTTTTATAAGTCTAATGTCTTATTTTATCATATTCTACTCGCACAATCTTTGTCGTTATCGCAGTTTTGCGCTAAGAGGTCATGCATGTGTTCTGGTATTCATGAGTGCTCTAGTAATCCGTCACGATTTCATAGAAGAAGAACCACTCCACACTCATATAGGTCTACCCATCAAATGTATTCTACAGAGCAATACACCACCTATAAAGGATATATGATAATGGATTAAGAGCTTAACTCAACCCCACTTTACTTTGCAGAATTGCACTATATTCACACATCATAGTAAGGGACATAATTTTATAGTGCACACTTGATCAACTAATGACTTGTTATTACCCATATGAACCTTATTGTCACGACCCCAAATCTCAATGTGCCTTGAGGACACCTACCCTAACCCATAGGCTAACCAGGCGTACATTATATAGTAATGTGGAATTAAATACGAAAAATAAGAGATAAGAAAGAAATACTTAAACAAGTCTCAATAATAAAAGCATAGTCTAACAAGAGAACCCTCAACTAGATTCGGTAGTCATGAGTACAAACTCTAAAAATATCTGAATACAACTCTGAATGAGAAATACATAAGTTGTATGAATATATCAATGCATCAAATGTCTAGAAGTAACAAGAACAGAAATAAGGTAGAATGGAGTTCCAGTGTCGGGAAAGAAGTTGCGACTCACCCTGGACTCCAAATATCATGCTCTTTGAGAAAGTAGATCAAGTTGTTCTAGTGTCGTCTCCTAGCTCGGTACCTGCACATAGAGTGCAACAAGCGTAAAGTGAGTATGAAAAATACGTGTACTCAGCAAGCATCGTCGACCGACCCTATCTGTAACGGTGGCGAGAGTTGGTACTTTCTGATACCTCTCTACTAGTTAGTTAGTTAAGCATAAGATAAATCAGTTAACCAACCTAAGTGTAAGTCTACAAATCAATATGACATAAGTACTATCAAGTCCTCAAATTATACAAGTTCAGCCTAAACCCCATTCAGATCGTCTAGACTCATCAAGTCACTCTCTTCAAGTCTCGCATCAAGATTAATCACAACTACCAAATATTCCTTATATTAGCCTACAAGTCATATAAGTATAACATAATTCAATCCGAGCACATATAATATCAATCACATATCAACATATAAATGAATACAATGCAGAATGATATGAATGAATGCAAGTGGCCATATGTATCCTGTATACACACGGTGCTGCAATAGTTGTCACGTGACCCATGGGGGACTCATGAGGTCCACATACACATCCGATTTCATTGCATACCAGCTAGAGGGATGAATTTCATAATCAGTCATCACTCTCGTAGTCATGTACCATATCCCTTAATCCGACTTCCCAGGCCTTTCTCAACAGTATAACAGTAAGCTAATGACAAGTATATAATGTATGAATGAGATGGGTATGTGTACGCCATGCATTCTGCATAATCAATTTAATCAGTATTTATCAGTATCTATTTAAGAGTTCAGACGCGCTGCGGAGTGATGAATCCATGACAAGTCAAATAAGAATATCATATCAATGGCTACAAGCCCAAGTAAACAATAATCATACCAATCTAAGCAGATTTATGCACTGCGCCCCTGGCTCGAAGGCTAAACACATAAAATCCTTCACATGTATTGTACTTGTTCTTTAATTACTCGATTAAGGTTAATTAATATCCGTATTAGTGCTCGTCACCTCACTAATATGGGACCCCCCAAGTTTTCATTACTCCCCTTAATTCATTACACAATATACCAAGACATAACGTTACACTAAAGTCTAGAAAGTCTCAACTTGCTTGAATAGAGCCGAGGAACTCACACAGTCGCTTTCCCCTTTCGTTGAGCCTCCTCCTGAGCCCACTCTGATCAATCATATCAAGCATATGAGATAACAGTCTAACTTCACCCATAATCCCTCAACCTAGGTTACAATGTAACCCAAGGCCCACATTATCAAAATACGAACTTTTCTACCTAATTAGTACCAATACATGCTAGATAGTCATAATTCTATGTTAATTTAACAACAAAACCGAAATGGATCCTCAATTTTATGAATTGGTAAAAAGCCTCAATTCTAACCCTAGAATTTTCATAAATTCCAAAAAAGGTTTAAACATGAAATTGGTCAAGAAATCATCATCTACTAGTCTAATGTATCACTAGTTTACAATATTAGCATCATTGAATCAATAATCAAACCCTAATCCCCAATTACAGCTCTCTTATTCTCAACAAGACATTTCTACCATTTCCTCCATTTAAGAAGCATGCTTAAGATGGAAACTTAAATAATACACTATAATTAAAGGGAAAGGGTAAGATTATACCTCTAATGATGGACTATCACTTGGAATCTTCAAGAATTCTCTACTGGTCGAGCTCTAATCCCAAGGAGAATGTTTGGGGAATGAAACTGTTTTCTAGGTCATTAAACTTTTATACCCTGAACAATGTTTTCGCTCCGGTGGAGTCGATTTCTCTAGGACGGACCCGCTCCGGCGGAAGCCCTATCCGTTGGTGCGAGAGTCACTTAAACACATATCTCTCGCTGGGGTGGGGCAAACTCCGCAGAGGCGAACGCGCCCCGGCGAGGAAACCATCCACTGAAGCAGACTTTCACCACCCAATCCAACTTCTCTTCGACGAGCCTGACCTTCGCAGAAGAGGACCCATCTAGATAGATGCCTAACCGTTGGCGCGGACACCAGTAACCAATAGTAGTCTAAGATTGCCAAAACCCCCGTCAATCACCCGAAATACTCCCGGGACCTCTCGAACACAAACAAAAAATACAATCCTATCAGAAAACACATTCCAGACTGGCTCGTGCACTCGGATTTCCCTATAAAGGTCTTTAAGTCTAGGGTTTGACTAAATTCAACTCTTAAGTTCTAATTCTATAATTTTACAACCAACCCTCAAAACACACCGAAGTGCCTCGGGACCCGAACCAAAGGCTCGACAGAGTCATAAACGTAGTTCCAGAGCTAATGGAACCGACGAAACAATGAGTGGAGCACGTTTACCTAAAAGTCAACTATGAGTTAAACTCTTCTATTCTCTTAACTTGAAATTTCTCAAACCTACCAAAATGGGTCGGAAACCTATCCGGTCACCTGGGGAACCATACCACCCATCCCCGCAAGTCATAAGCAAGCTACTAAGGTCTCAAGAAGGGTAATTTAGGAATTTCTAGGCAAAACAAGCAAAATGACTTTTCGAGACGTTACACTAATTCATGGGATCTCCAATCACATAGGTTGAGTTACCATCATTGTTGATCTTCTCAAATTGACTTAAAATCTCATTTCCGTCGATATTTTTTATAGTCTGTGAATTGATCAAGTTCACCTCTGACTTCACATAATTTATTTACGTACATAATTTCATCTCACAACATCTGCTTTATCACATTATGTCTCAAAAGAATATGTTTATTTTCGCTAATGAAATATTTAATTTTTCAGTACACGTATTACTACTTGGCAACCACAATATATAAACAAAAAAATATTAATTTTATTCAAATTGGAATACTCACTAAGAGGTCTATTAACCTTGTTATCAGCCAACTTCAAACCACAAACTCAATTTCATTATGGTCTATTTCACTGATTTTCATATTATTGCATCCCACAAAGGGTAAACACATAACCACTAATTGAATTTTGAGATTCACTTTAGCATAATATTAATAAGACACCCTCACACTTTCTAATATTTCAGTATAAGAGATAATCATCCACAATTCATAAGAGATTTTTTCAATCTTGTAATGTATCCGAATTTGTATATATGTGACATATAAATTTATACTCCAAAACATATCATAGATAAAATAGTGAAAAAATAGACATAGGCTTAAGGTTATCATAGCAACGTTCTGATAGTAATTCTCTGTCCAATATATAACTTTATTAAATCCATTCAAATGCATTTGAAGCTAATTGTTTAGAAATATTGTCCTGAAAAATATAATTATTTAAAAAAAAAATTCAGACCACTAAAACAAGACATATATTGCAGCTTCATCAAAGTAAGTAGTAAACAATAAGTTACAGTGGTTGTTTAAGCAAGTAATCCTGTCATCAGAAAAACTAAATGATTAAAGAGAAAACACGAAGGAACACAAGAAGTCAAAGCTAATTAGCACATTGTTTGTTAACAATTGTAATTCAAAGAAAACGAACATCACATTAAAGACTTATTAACAAAATATTAAGAAATGAACGTAGACATTACTTCAGTAAATATGACTTTGAAAATTCTTCTTTTATCATGTCGTAAATCAAAATGTTAAATTTGAGAGCCAACGAAAATTTTGAGAGAAGAAAAATATTGGGAGAATTCTTTCTTGCTTTTCATTCATCACAATGACCTCCTTATATAGAGGTAAGTTCTTCCTTTCCATAGTCTAACAAGGAAATCATATTCTAATAAAACTACCATAACTATAATTTACCAAATATACTTAGGCTAAGATTCTACCATAAAACTATTAGAGTTACACTAGGTTTTCAATCCGTCAATACCCCCCCTCAAGTTGGAGCATGGGGATCTCGAATGCCCAACTTGCCAAGCAGATATTCATGTTGCGATTTTCCCAAAGTCTTTGTAAACACGTCGGCCAATTTTTCGTTGATTGAAACATAACTCGGAAGAATTATACCCGATTGGAGTGCGTCTCGAACATAATGACAGTCAACTTCAATATGTTTAGTCCGTTCGTGAAGTATCAGATTTCGTGCAATATACAATG
The DNA here is from genome assembly GCA_029783415.1 of Anisodus acutangulus. NCBI lineage: Eukaryota > Viridiplantae > Streptophyta > Magnoliopsida > Solanales > Solanaceae > Anisodus > Anisodus acutangulus. The sequence continues at coordinate 46,423,729 of CM056490.1, forward strand.
CTGCTTGACTATCACAACACATTTTAACTAGAGAATTATGTTCGACTCCCAAGCTATGTAGGATTTCCTTCAACCATTTCAATTCACAAACCGTCATTACCGTTGAATGGTATTTCGCCTCTGCTGACGAGCGAAAGACAATGTGTTGCTTCTTGGTCTTCCATGATACCGGTGAATTCCCAAGGGAGATAAACCATCCGGTGAGCGATCTTTGGGTCAACGGACATCCAGCGCAGTCCGCATCACACCACCCATACAACTGGAGATCACAATCATTACTTAACACAATTTCTTGTCCAGGATTCTTTTTCAAGTATCTTACCACCCGGAGGGCGACTCTCCAGTGTGCTTCGTTCAGCTGGTGCATGAATTGGGACAGAAAATGTACACAATAGGACAACACCGGTCGCGTAAAATTGAGGTATATTAATTTACAGACCAGACGTCTGTATATTTTCTGATCTTTCAAATTATCCCATTTGGCCAACGCCAGATTGTGATTCTGTTTTATGGGAGTTTTAATCGATTTTGCTCCCGGTATTCCGGACTCAAAGATTATATCCAATCCATACTTCTGTTGACAAAGAAATAATTCGGTTGGTCCACGCGCAACTTCAACCTCCAGAAAATACTTCAGAGGACCCAAATCCTTCATGTGAAAATAGGTTCGGAGATAGTCTTTGAACTGTGCAATGACACCATGGTCATTTTCGGAGATAATCAAGTCATCCACATAAACTAATACATTAAGTTGTATACTTTCCTAGTGCATCGTGAAGAGAGAATAATCGAAGTATGATTGTTTAAACCTATATTTTATCAAGGAACTTGATAATTTTGCAAACCAACTTTGTGAAACTTGTTTCAACCCATAGAAATTTTTTTGGAGTCGACATACTTTCCCCGGACCAGACACACAGAATTCCAGTGGTAATGTCATATAAACTTCTTCCTCCAGTTCGCCATGCAAGAAGGCATTATAAACATCCATCTGATGCAACTCCCAAATTTGAGCGGCCGCTACGGCTAAGAAGGTTTGAATGGTGACTACCTTCGCAACTGGAGTAAACATTTCATTGTAGTCAATATCTTCCTCCTGCTTATTACCAAAGATGACCAACTAAGCTTTTTATCATTCAATTGTTCCGTCCGAGTTGTATTTGATCTTGTACACCCATATACATCTGAGTGCTTTCTTATTCGGCGACAATGTTTTCAATGTCCATGTGTCATTGTCCTCTAAGGTTTGTATTTCTTGTTGCATGGCTTTTATCCAACATTCCTTTTTCGTAGCCTCCGAGAAGGATTTTGGTTCAATTCATGTGGTAATTGCTGCAAGGAAACTTTGGTGTTATAAGGAAAAATTATCACAAGATATATAGTGAGCTAAAGAATAAGGTGCACCTGAGCATTGCTGAGGATCGGGCGAACTCGTTGATGGACTTTCTTTTCGAAATGTTTTAGTAATGTAGTCACATAATCAAACCGAGTCATACTTCTGACATTTACCTCGACCCAATTGTTCCTCCGGTATCTTTTCATTGGCCCGGGTACTTTCTATATGTACTTGTTCCACGTTTTCATTATTCGGACTAGCATCTGTCTGGTCTAATTCTGGTTGATCCGTAGGTTCGGTATCCGGTTTCCAAATTTCTTCTATTCGAGCTTTGTTTGCACCTACATTATCTGTCCGTTCTTCTTTGAAAATGTGTTGATTCCTTTTGTCCTTTATTTCATTCAGGATCGCTTCTATGTTGCCGACCAAGTTACATATTCCTACGATAAAATGGAACTTAGTCTCGTAGAAGTCCACATCTCTTGAGACTAAATATTCATCATTTTCTAAGTCATACAGTCTCCAACCTTTCTGTCCTTAGGGATATCCCAAGAAGATACACCTACAACTCTGACTCTCAAACTTGTGTTTTGTTCTTCCCTTTGTGTGTGCATAGCATAGTGACCCTAACACCCTTAAGTGATCATAATGAGGCATCTCCCCGTATAAATTTTTATAGGGTGGTTCCCATTCAAAACCGAAGATGGTTTTCTATTGATCAAGTATCTAGCAGTCAAAACGCATTCTCCTCAAAATTTAATCGAAAGATGGCCCTGAAAACTCAATGCTCGTGCCACATTAAGAATGTGACAGTGTTTTCTTTCGACTCTTCCATTCTGCTGAGGTGTACCTATGCAAGATGTTTGAAACAAAATTCCATGTTCGAAGAAGTAAGTCTTCATACACGTGAACTCGATTCCGGTATCACTTCTAACTATCTTCACCCTTTTTTCTAAATGTCTTTCCACAAAAGCGAAGAAATTCTTCAAGGTTTGGGACATTTCTTTCTTATCAACTAAGAAAAAGATACACACAACTCATAAATGATCATCCATAATAGTAAAAAAATATGAAGCACCGCAAAATGATGGGGTCCTATGTGGTCCCCATAAATCGCAATGGATCATCTCAAAAGTATTCGAAGCAATATTCTCACTTAAATAAAAAACACTCCTCGTTTTCTTTGCTCGTTGACATACATCACATTCTCTATCCAATCTATCACCATTCTCATTTACATCTAATGCCATAATAGACTTTGTTACTTGTGCTGAAGGATGACCCAACCGTTTGTGCCAAAGATCGAATCAATCAACTGTCTCTACCTTCATAGCCCGTATCAGCAGCACATTCTGAAAATAGTAAAGTCCACCTCGATGCTCACCTTTTCCAATCAGCTTTCTCGTGGTGGAGTCCAATATAGCACACATAATTCTATTAAATGTTACATCACAATCTAAATAAACAACCAGTTGTGACACAAATTAAATTGCATGTCAAATCTGGAACATAAAAACATTCTTCAACCATATCTTTTCATTTAGCCTGATCGTTCCTTCTTTTGTAGCCACCGAGCTACTTCCATCCGAAAGCTCAACCGGACACTCAGGAATATCCCGCTGATCGCTCAATTTCTCTGAATTACCTGTCACTCGATTGGTAGCTCCGGAGTCAATAATTCAGGATGTGTTTTCGGTCTTATTATCCATCTTGAGATTCAGATTTATTCCTTGTGAATTCAACACGTGAATCATTATTTTTTGGATCACCTCACTCAAATTGTAAGGTCATATCCCGCTTGTGTTCATCTGTTCTATCTCTACATGTGTATCCTTGAAAACAATGGCATTAGCCCGATAGTTTTCTCTTACGCGACCAGATCCCGGACCTATCCTCTGTTGTTGTTGTTGTCCTCGTCTTCTTCCTCCGGATTTTCCATCTTCTTTTTTATGTCCTGGCCACTATTCCGGATACCCAATGAGATGAAAACATCCTTCCATAACGTGTTTGGATCTCTTGTAATGTGTGCAGAATGCACCATCGTTCTTCCCTTCACCTTGGTCACGATAAAGATTTCTCCCTTGTATGGCAAATGCCACGGTTTCACTCCATTCTTCCATTTTTTGTGTGAGTCCTCTCACACGCTATTCTTCCACTAGCTTCGAGTAGACTTTGTTTAATGATGGCAACGGTTCATGGGCCAGTATGTTTGATCTCACTGTTCCATACATTGCCTTATCCAATCCCATGAGGAAAAAATGCACTTTTTCTTCTTCTCTTTTGGTTTCCAAGATCATCTCCAGATTGCATGTGCACTTTCCGCACTTGCAAGTCGAAATCTGTTCGTAATTTACCAATTTTTTCCACAACTTAGTTAGTTTTCCATAGTAATTCACTATGGTCCTTCCCTTCTGCTTGCACTTCACAAGTTCTACCTTCAGTTGTTGCATCCGAGGCAGTTGATAACAACGAACCGCTCCCGGATACTCATCCATAATTCTTCTACTTCATCTTTATGAGAAATCGTTGAGAGAAGCGATGGTTCGATGATGTTGCGAATCCATGACACCAATAAATAATTTATAGTCCACCAACCTTCTAAGTCCAAGGACTCTTCATCCGGCTTCTTGATTGTACCATCAACGAAACCAAATTTCTTCCTTGTTCTTAGGGTCGTCCTCATGGATCTAGCACATTCTTTATAATTCTCTCCCTTCAATTGGACTTATGTCATCACAATTTCGGAATTATCGTTTGACGTAATGTCATAAGGGGAGATTGTCTTTCTTTGGATTTTGTTTTCTTCACCGGCGGTTCTTTTATTTATCGTTGGTTTCTCTGTCACCCGCCATTATTTAGGGTTTTCGTGTTCTTTTAACGAGACTCTGATACCATGTTAAATTTGAGAGGCGATGGAAATTTAGAGAGAAGAAAATATTGGGAGAATTCTTTCTTACTTTTCATTCATCACAATGGCCTCCTTATATATAGGTAAGTTCTTCCTTTCCCTAGTATAACAATGAAACCATATTCTAATAAAACTATCATAATTAACATTTACCAAATATACTTAGACTAGAATTCTACCATAAAACTATTAGAGTTAGACTAGATTTCTAATCCGTCAATACAAAATAATCAATCAAGTAGATATATTTTATTTTCATCAAGAACTTGAAAATAATTAGGCACAAATAAATCATGGTTACACTCTTTGTCCACATTATTTATGTAACCACCTTATCGAACTCAAATAAAGCCTTCACCCAACGTTTTCTAATAATCACATAAGAAATAAATGGATTCACATAATAGGAACATGCATGTACCACCACAGTTAACATTAATGTCTTTTTAAATGTCAGTTTAAGAAGAACCTTTTCTTTCCAGAACTTAAGTAGTTCTTGAATCGCCAACTCAAATAATCATTCTTCTTCTTCATCTTGGGTGAGGACACAAAGTTACTTTGTTAGCACAAACATGCTTAGTAGCACCACAGTCTAACACTTAATCTCTCACATTAGCCACAATATTCACTTGAGAAATGACCACAATAATAATATCATCCACTTCATCAAATTTATTTTTACTTAGCGAGATTATCATTTCTCTGAACCTTCTTCTATATTTAGGAGTATTATGACTTAATTTACCACATAAAATCCATTAAAAAATAAAGACATATAGTTGTTGTATAATAGGGTAATTGATTTAAAGATAGGTTAGGCACACCGAAAAATGATATTATCTCTAAAGGTATTAATTCCTCCCTCTCAAGTATAAAAGGTTCACTTTAAATCCATTATATATAAAAAGAGAAAGTTTTGAACTATTGAAGCTATTATTGGTTTTCCTCCATAATGAATGGGAGCCCAAGAGCTTGACCAACATGTTAAGCCCCATAATTATTTTATAGCCACAAGAAAGTTCAAACTTCTACTCAAAAACCAATGTGGGACAAATGACTCTTACTCAAAACCAATGTGGGACAAATGACTCTTACTCAAAACCAATGTGGGACAAATGACTCTTACTCAAAAAATAATGTGGGACAAATGACTCAATTATGATAGAAATACTCATATCTAATGTGGATATAATAATCCCCCACTTATTTACATGCATAATGAAAATAATAAAATATATTTAACGTGCGTTACACAACGAATATCCATGAAGTGGACTAGGGCTTTAACTTATGGTTGAATATGAAACACTAAGGAATCACATTCTCGTCGCATATGATTTCTCGCTTCTTTTTAATCTTGGCAGCATCGTTGAATATGGGCCTTATGCTGAATCCTAGATTCACAAGCTAGGATCTTACCGAATGATCCCTAAGAAGCGGTCTCTCACTTCTATACTTGTGTAGGTAGACTTATCAGACTTATCAAGAATGTCCACAACGCATCCTACAAAGATATAAGTCTATTAAGGACTTAGAATCCAACCTTACCTGTTGTGATAAACAAAAGTGCATAGGTCAGATATAGAGCATTCGAAATAGTATCACCTCCACTATTTTCAAGTTATGCACTTTGAGATGTAGCCAAGTTTCCATCTCGCCAACGTCTAATATTGAATTGCCTTTTCAATTCTCATCATAAGATGCCAAATATATAACTTGTACCTTAGAATAGAGTTGGTTTCAATCAAGAAATCATTTATATCAGTAATAGCCTTATATCTCGCATGACCTTTTTTATCTTATCTCCCGATAACGGTTTTATTAACGGATCTGCTAACATTTGATTTGGTGGAAGATATTCAAGTGTAATCTTCCCTTTCTTAACCATACTTCGAACATGATTTAATCTCATAGAAATATGTTTACTATGATCAAATATTCTCTCATTCTTTGCATTGTAAATCGCAGCTTGATTATCACAATACAAAGTTATAGGACCCTTCTTCAGTTCTATAAAAGGAATAGTTCTTAGAAATCTTCTAAACTACAGAAGCTCTTTGGCAGCCATTGACATGGCTATGTATTCAGATTCCATTTAAGATAAAGCAACACCGCTTTGATTTTTCGAAGCCCAAGACACTATGGCACCTCCAACAGTAAATAACCATCCACTAGTTGACTTAGAGTCACTTGCATCTGATGCCCAATTTGCATCACTAAAACACTCAAGTGTAGATGCATTGCATTTGTAATGCAGACCATAATTACTTGTTGACTTCAAGTACCTTAGTACTCGTTTTAGTTCCTTCCAATGATCTTCTCCCAGATTGCTAGTAAACCTACTCAATATGACAATAGAGCACGCAAGATCAGGTCTTGTGTGATTCACCACATACATAATACTACCGATTATTTTGGCATATTTTTCTTGATTTACAGTTTCTCCTTCATTTGGAACTAATTTTACGATTGGATTGATAGGACTTGTACTATCCTTGCAGTCAAAGTAATTAAACTTCTTTAGCACTTTCTCAATGTAATGAGATTGTGTTAGAATGTAAGTTCCACCTCTCTTGAGCACTTTGACTCCCAATATGACATCGACAGGACCTAAATCCTTTATGTCAAAAGCTTGCTTTTAAAAACTCTTTGGTCTCATTCACACATTTTGTGTCAGAAACCAAAGATAAGCACTCATCAACATATAAAGTCACCACTACTTTATACATAAGAGTAACCTTAGTGAAAACACAACTTTCTACTTTGCTACTCTTAAATCTGAACCTTTTAATTTCTTTCTTAAAATTTTTGTACCATTGTCGTGGTGCTTGTTTAAGCCCATACAGAGACTTCTTTAATTTGCATACTTTATGTTCTTCACCTTTAATAACATAACCTTCAGGTTGATGAAAATAAATATTCTTATCCAAGTCTCCGTTTAAGAACGCAGTTTTAACATCCATTTGATGAACCTCCAATCCATATATAGATGCAATAGCAAACATGGTTCTGATTGATTTGAATTTAGAAATGGGAGAGAATGTCTCAAAATAATGAATATCCTTCTTTTGACTATAATCTTTGGCTACCAATCTGGCCTTGTACTTATCAATAGTACCACCAGTTTTGAGTTTCTTTTTCAGAACCCACTTGCAACCAATAGGCTTAGTCACAGGAGGTAAATCAACAAGAGTCCAGGTTTGGTTTTCAAGTATAGATTTGATTTCATCATCCATGACTCTTTTCCACATCAGAATCTGACTGTGACATAGCTTCTTGAAAAGTTTTTGGATCCTCTTCTAATATGTAAGTCAACATATTAGGACCAAAATTCTTTTCAATTCTACTTCTCCTCAATTCAATTATTTCATCATTCTTCTTTTCTTCTAACTTCTCATCATTCACAATTTTATTTCCGGTTGCATGCTCATTAAGATCAAGTTCACCAAATAAATCATTATTTAGTTCTATTTTATCAGCATCACGAATATTCAAGTGCTCATAAAATATAGCATGCGCAACCTTAAATACACTATTATCATGAAGCCTAAGAAATCTATATGCTTTACTCATGAAGAATAACCAATAAAAACAGATTTAACTGCTCTACTAAAAGTTTTGGCCTTTTCAAAGTTGTGTCCAAAACATATGCAATACACCCCCATACCCTTAGATGTTTAATACTAGGCTTATGCCCAATAAACAACTCAAATGGAGTTTTCATATGTTTCTTGTTTACAATCCTGTTAGTAATGTAACAAGAACTCAATAGTGCCTCTCCCCAATAACTCATTGGTAATTTTGAATGTATTAGCATGGCACTAACCATTTCTATTAAGGATATATTTTTTCTTTCGGCCACTCCATTTTGTGGTGGAGTATTAGGTGTTGAAAATTCTCTAACAATTCCATTTTGTAAACAAAATAATATAAACTCGTTAGATAGATATTCACCACCCCTGTCGATCTCAAACATTTGATCCTTAAATTGGTTTTATTTTCAACGTCCTTCTTGAAGATTTTAAACTTATTAAAGGCCTCATCTTTGGTTTTAAGCAAATACACATGGGAGAACTTTGAATGATCATCAATAAAAGTTATGAAATATCTTTTACCACCTTTAGTAATATGCTCTTTATTATCACAAACATCCGTATGAATAAGTTCAAGTAAACCATTTGTTCTAACAACACTTTTGAAAGAAGATTTAGTCAATTTGGATTGAGAGCAACATTCACAAGTTTTTGTGGTAAAAGTTTTAGAAGACTTAAGAATAAAATCATTTGAAATCATGCGATTCATAGCATTTATACCAACATGTCCTAGTCTATAATGCCAATTAAAATGATCATCAACATTAAGTAAAACATCAGAAAAGTAAGCAGAAGATGCAATCTTATTATAGTCAACATTCAACAAGTACATCTTGTCTTTCATCAAGCCTTTTCCTACAAACGTCCCATTCTTAGTGATAGTCACTTTTTGGGAACCAAAGGCTACTTTGAAACAATTTTCGTCCAATTTGTGGACCGATACAAGATTCTTCCTCATAGAGGGTATATGATACACATTTCTCAAAGTCAAAGTATTTTTCGAAGTGAGGGGAAGAACAATAGTGCCTACGCCAAGAACTTCGCTTGATGACGCATTTCTCATGTAGACGGCCTTGGCCACTTTCACCATTTCATATGTCTTGAACAAACTCTTGTTTGGGGTAATATGACAGGTAGCACCTGAGTCGATCCACCAATTAGTAGTGCCATTGTTGACAAGGCATACTTCAGACATGACAGTGACAAAGTCTTTGTCATCAACCACATTGGTTTGTTCCTTTTTCTTGTTTTTCCCCTTACGGTGACGACATCCCCTAGCATAGTGGCTAGGTTTGCCACAAACATAACAACTTCCTTTGTTTTTTTTGTTGTTGTTATCCTCATTCCCATTTTTCTTAAGGGATTTCCTCTTCTTGGACGTTCCTTGGTTTCCCTTAGAAGTTCCATGAAGGTTTTTATCATAAAAATGATTCACATCATCATTGTTCGAAGAAACTGAACCATCTCTCTTAAGGCTTTCGGTCTCAATTTGAATACCCTGAAGAAGTTCATCCAAAGAGATAGGCTTCTTCTTATGCTTCAGTTTCTTTTGGTAATCTTTCCACGAAGGAGGAAGTTTACCAACGATGGTTGAAACTTAAAAAGTTTCAGAAATGGGTTCACCAGCATCAGCATATTCTGTTGCTATATCATTTAACTCGTTAACCTGATCAATGACCGATCGAGAATCCAGCATCTTGTACTTAACATACTTGTTAACCAAAAAAGACTTATTCCCAACATCTTCATTAACATACCTTCATTTTTATAGCATTCAAGAGTTCTGCAGCAGTTTTGTGGCTGTGAAAAATGTTGAACAGTGTGTTGTTCAGCGACTGCAAAATTGTGTAACGCCAAACGAAATCATCATTTTTCCATTTCTTCGCCTTCTCTGTTGCCTCAATCTTTTGTGCCTCCGTTGCATCCGGATCAATGACTTCCTCCGGACAGCCTTCAAACAGAACATAGAATACCTTTGCAATTGTCAAAAGGTACTCCATCTTTAAACTCCAATGCTTGTAGTTGAGCTCGTTCAGCCTTTCCAATTTGTCTCCATCGTTCAACTGCGCCTTAACCAATACCGACTCCATTGCAGAAATTTTAATACCTTTAAAATTATTGTATAATAGGGTAGTGGATTTAAAGATAGGTTAGACACACCGAAAAACGATGTTATCTTTAAAGGTATTAATTCCTCCCTCTCATGTGTAAAAGGTTCACTAAGGAATTAATTTCCATGATACAAAACCTATAACTCTCATAAATTCGAGAGTTACACTCTAACGAATTTCAGAAGCAGAAATCGCAAGTATACAATATAGATTTTGAAAATAGAAGAAAGAATAAATCGCAGAGAAGGAAATATGTCACTTACATTTCTACAAAACACTAAGTATTTATAGATTTCTTTCTTTCTTTCTTATATATATATATATATATATATATATATATATATATATATGAGAAAGTTTTGAACTATTAAAGCTATTATTGATTTCCCTCCATAATGAATGGGAGTCCAAGAGTTTGATCAACATGTTAAGCCCATTAATTTTTTTATAACCACAAGAAAATTCAAATTTCTACTCAAATATCAATGTGGGATGAATGAATTTTACTCAAAACCAATGTGGGACAAATGACTTTTACTCAAAATCAATGTAGGACAAATGACTCTTACTCAAAAACCAATGTGAGACAAATGACTCTTACTCAAAAACCAATGTGAGACAAATGACTCAATTATGATGGAAATATCCGTATCCAATGTGGGATATATAACAATATTATCGTCATATACCTTATTACGAACTTATCAACAAGATTCTGGACACCGGCGTACTTGACGTCCCAGCCAACTTTGCGAGGCTTAACAAAAGCATAAACAACAAACCAAACATGTCTAACATAAAAAAAAACATTTTGTTTTTCCCAAGTCATTCATATTCTACACTTCTCCCTCTAATCATACTCAAGATGTTCCTTGGAACTTGAATCAAAGAGTAATTAGCAGCAGTTAATCCATTTGCTATCACTAAAAATACGAAAACTTTCAAGTTTGTGAACTCAGCCTTTATCTAGATTGAGAATCGTGACTTTAACTTGACTATCAGTTCATATAAGAACTACTAAACCTGAAATTACACACCTCAAAATCAGTTTTGCTATTCTTATACTCCTATCAATTACCTTCAAATTACTCCCATGACGAACTAGAACATTCCCAAGAGTCACTCAAATAACTAAACAACTCATAATTTTCACATTAAGAAATTGCCCCAAGAAACTCAATATTAAAGCTTAGAGAAGAGGATAATTGAAACTCGCAGATAATTGCAATTTACAGGAAAGTATTTGTTCAAGGCACATACCTGGTACTCTAAATATTATGTCGTTCAAAACGTAAGCGTCAGTAGAAACGTTGCACCGTTAGTAATTGGTATTCTCCATAAGAACAAAAGTGTAAATATCCTTAAAATCGTTAGAAATCTTATGAAAAATACTCGATCACGAACAGCATATGAAATTGTTTATAGCTTGAGGCGTGTCAAGGGACAATGTCCTTAAGGATATTTCACCCGGTATAGGTGTATACCCCAGAATTTAACAAACTCTTCTAGTATAAAATTAGGAGTCAGAATTTAACAAAAATTTATATCGATATAAAACCCACCAATCTGGAATATAGAAGGAAGAAAAAAATTTATTTATACTCTTGATCTGTGTCACTCTAAAAAAGAAAAGGACCTACTATACTTAAAGATGAAGAAGATATATATCTCATAAGAATAATAGGCCCCAACATCATAGGCATTAATGACAATAAAAATTATTTAATGAGTAATTGAATCAAGGTAATAAAGGAGTTAATAGAAACTGTCACAGAGATTATATTATCTCATTAATCATCCATTTAAGTTGGATTAGGAATAAATGGCAATTCATGAAATGGAATCAATTATCTGTTTTAATAATAGTAGCAGACGTTAGAAATGCTTTATAGAATGATTACTTATTTTGAGATATAAATTTTTTCCAACACTTCTTTGGCCTAATTGCTGTGTTTAGGTTTGGGTCAAATCTTACTTAATCTCTACCAAATAAAGATGAACCAAAATGTTGGAACCGATAAGAATTTAATTTAGGCCAGGACAAAGAGGATATTTTGACAAGTGTTAGAATAAGAGTAACCTCATAAGCATGTAATACTTCCTCCGGATCAAAAGGAATGTCCACTTAATCTTTATTTTTTGAGTTAAAAAGAGTTTTCACTTATCAAATCAAACAAGAATTAACTTTATTTTTCCTGATTTGCCCTTATTAAGTGTTAGGAGACCAAATTTCAATACATATTTAATTAGGAATATTTTAGTCAAATTATCTATTTTTATCTAGAAGTTAATATTTTTTTAAGAGATATACAAATGACTAAGTGAACACTCTTTTTAATCCGAAGGTAGTAGTATAATACAATCAATCTGAATTAGCGATCCAATTAACAACGAACACTTGGTGCAACATATACGAAATATAAAGTGTCAGGTATTCGTTTAATCTAGGGGGCAAAATTAATCTATGACCCGCCCAATCCGTTTAGGTTTGGACAAATTAATGATCAACTTATTTTATTAATTTAGCTCATTTTGATGCTTCTAATTCAACTTATTTAAAAAATTAAGCTTATATGCGTCTCAAATTGATCCATAATTTTTTTTATCTAAATATTTTTAAAAAGATATTTTTTATTTGATATTTATATGTAATTATATTATAAAGAAAATATTTTATTAGGTACTCAAACAAATTATAATAACATAGTAAAAACTAGGCGGATTAACTTATGAACTAATTTTTAACTCATTTAAACCTATCCGTTTTAGCTCAGTATTTTTTTAACAGAACTATTGAGCCATTTTTACTAAAGTACTAGGTGCAGCACATGTATAAACTTAGTAACATAACTGGCACAAGTTTTGCATTTTTTCATAAATAACATATTTTATATCAATCTTAGCATAGTATAAAATTCTACATTGATTAATAATTAAATGAGATCCCACAAAGTCTGGGATTTTCATATTTTATTCCTTTTTCTGGACGTGCATCAATTGTCTTTGTATTTTATTTGAAGATTAATTGATTTTGATTAAAAATAATTAACCTAAAAAAGGTACATTATTGATATACTTGTTGACTTAAAAATAATAAATACAATATAAATTAAAATATTATATTATACTTAACATATTTGCTATTATGCATTTACATTTGCATATATATATATATAGGTTTGTCACATATACAGTTGACATAAAGCACTTACACATTGTATATGACAAAATTTGTATAAGACAATTGTACGAATTATGATGTGACATGTGGCAGTTGATGATGAGTCAAGTCCAGGTCAATCTGAGGTGCTACGGGTAGAACGCAAGCAACACCGGGGGTGTCAAACGCGTGTTTGGTACATGTAATTCAGAAGGTCAGAATAATCGTTTGAATCATAACAGACAACAGTTACTGAACTGATCGTACGTCTTCTAGCAGAGTTTTAATGACATTTATGGAGATAATAATTATCTAATTATTACAACATTCATTTTTCTGTATTAATGAGAGCATATTTTGTGGGGTGTGTACTTGTATAACTCATGTATAAATAGGACACATAGCTCCATTGTAAATCATCTAATTCAAGTTATTAACAATACACTTCCTCACTTTCTCTATATTGTTGTGCTTTCATACAAGTTGTGGTTACTTTGCCCAGAAGCTATCATAAGGCTCATGCTAGCTAATTATTGATTTACCTATCTTTATATTACCTGTTCATAGTATATTTTATCTAACATTATTGCCAAATCAGTCACTTAAAAATCGTGTGTCCTTGACCACGTACACAAATTCAACTGTACAAATTTACGGGTAAATAGTTTGGCGCTAACCGTGGGGCCTGGACAATTGTGGTATCATAAGTGACCACTCTCTCTACTAATCTAATTTTTTCCAAGTCTTTTTTTTTATTTAAACAAACAGATGACATGAGTAGGAGAACACGGAAGTAGTCGTAACACAAGGGACAACACAAACAACATCCCACTCGGACCAGATGGTTTGCCGATAGGAACCACGACACCAGAGGACCCGATGTTTATAAATGGAGCCACTTTCGGAGGCGGACAAACTCGGCATGCGAATGTTCCCATGACGAAACGGCCTAAGAAGCCATACAATTTTTTATGGCATAGAATGCCGCCATGAGCGAGCAGTTGGAACGCCTAATGTGGTTTCACTCGGAATACATGTCCAAAAACGTTGGTAGTACTCCGACGGATGAACTGGCACCTCCGCCAAATGCTAATGGAGATATCGGGAATGATTATAGTAGATCAAGAAATGGAGCTTCAGAAAGCGAAGTCGTTCCTGAAAATCCTTTCCATGAACAGATTTTGAAATTTATGAAGGACACGACGAATAAAGTAGACACTAATGTAGAGAAGACAGAGGAAAATGCCAAGGAGTTCCGACACCAGTTAAATCAAATATCGGGAGCTCATTATGTGATTGAAGGGTCAGACACAAAGAGATATATTCAGTTGGCGTATAAGCCAGAGATTGCGCCCAAACTGATCCGCAAAAGGTTCAAAATGTCATTTGTAGCTAAGTATGACAGGACTACTGATCCACAAAAGCACATAATGGCCTATACTACGACTGTAAAATGAAATGATCTAAGGGAACACGAAATATAATTATTTCTGATCAAGAAGTTTGATGAAACACTTGCTAAGGGAGTCTTGACATGGTATTCACTCCTCCCTGAACATTCAATTGGATCATTTGCCCAGCTCGTTGACATATTGATAAAAGCTCATGCAGGGGCATGGAAGGTGAAAACACGCAAGGCGGATATCTTTCGCATTGCACAGGGAGAAACAGAACTCCTTAGGGACTTCACTTACCGGTTCCAGAAGGAACGTATGCTACTACCCGCAGTTCCGGACGAGTGGGCTATAGAGGCTTTCACAAAGGGTTTGAATCTTTTAAGTTCAGACATTTCATGAAAGCTCAAGGAGAATCTCTTGAAATTCCAGACTATAATCTGGGGGAAAATACATAACCGGTATGAGTCCAAGATCCGTATAGAAGATGAAATACTTGGGACTTAGGGAGGAAGTATTTTTCGGAAGTCAAACAAAGAAGTTAGAGTAGATCGGAAATCCTCGAAGATTCACTTCCAACCTTATCCTGCTCCTAGAAAGCAAGGAGGCGGACAAAGTTTTTGCTCTTTTGAAAAGACAAACAATAATGGAGGATCCAGATGAAACAATCAAGGATTGATGAATTTCGACAAATGGAATTCATCTAACTCTACTAAGGGTACCATATACCCAAAATTATCCGAGTACAACTTCAATATCAATGAGGATCAAATGGTGGCGGTACTGAGAACTCATCTAGTATCCCGACCTCCGAAACCATTATAATTTGATCATAGTAAAAGAGATCAGCCCATCTGGTGCGATTTCCATGACACTCACGAGCATAAAACTGCAGATTGCAGACATTTGGGAGAAAAGGTGGTAGGAATGCTAAGCAGGGGCCACCTCCGAGAATATTTGAGCAAAAAAGCTCGCAACAATTATGAGCGGGGACAACTAGCCGAAGATAAACCTAATCCGGCCACACCAGCTCATGTTATAAACATGATCTTTGGTGGGTCAATAATTGCCACTACGTCCTTCACAACAGCCAAAAAGACAAAAATCTCAGTAACCCGGGAGAAGAGATTCTGAAAGATACTTGATGAGCATATTATCACTTTCAGTGAAGAAGACACTGCTGGTGTGATCCTCTTTCACAAAGATGCATTGTTGATCACGGTGCCTATCGATTGCTTCCAAGTGAAGAGAGACCTGATCAATCCTGGGAGCTCGACTAATATTATCCAGCTGAAGGTGGTAGAAGAGATGAATATGGAAGACAAGATAGTTCTGACTACAAGAACCCTCTTATGTTTCAATATGTCAAGCGAGACCACGAAGGGGGAAGTAGATTTACTGATAAACGTGATGGGAGTCATTAAGGTGACAAAATTCTATGTCATCAATGGTGACATGAGATACAATGCAATATTCTGGAGGCCATGGATACATGATATGAAGACGGTCCCATCAATATTACATCTATTGGTGTAAGTTTCCTAAACCGGAAGGAATCTAGCAAATTCGAGGGGAATAACTCATCGCCATAGAGATATATGCCATAAATGAACTAGAGGCGGTGGATCCCAAATAGAAATTACAGAAAGCGGAGCCAACACCGATAGATGTTCACCAGGATCTACCGACAGAATCAGATTCAACCTATCCGGAGGTGGAATTTTTGGATACATACTTGGTGCCTAGATATTTTCAGGTACCGGATGAGTCGTATGCCACCAAGTCCACGGTAGAAGAATCTGAGCAGATTGCAATACACCCAAAAACACCCAACAGAAAGGTATACCTGGGCACGGGATTAACCTCAGGTCTTAGGGATTTAAATCTTAAATAACTTGCATCTAACATAGATTTCTTTGCATGATTTCACGAAGATATGACAGGCATACCTCCATAAGTCACAACTCATAAGTTGGACCTGGATCTCAATTTTCCTATGCGGTAAAGACAAACAGCCAATCGCCAAACTCCACAACAGATTTGTTAAATAAGAGATAGCTAGATTACTTAATATAGAGTTAATCCGGGAAATAAAATACCCAGACAGGCTAGCAAATTTAGTCGTAGTGCCTAAAAAGGGGAACAAGTTTAGAATGTGTATTGATTATAATAATTTAAATAAGACATGTCCAAAAGATTCATTTCTGTTTCCAAACATAGATCAGATGATCGATGCTATGGCCGGGAATGAGATAATGAGTTTTCTCGATGTGTATTCAGGGTATAACCAAATAAGGATGCATCTGGAAGACCAGGAGAAAACATTTTTTTAACTATGTTCGATACTTATTGTTATAACGTTATGCCTTTCGGACTGAAAAATGTCGAAGCTACATATCAGAGGTTTGTAAACAAAATGTTTGAAAAGCAAATAGGAAAAATAATGGAAGTATATATAGACGATATGCTTGTTAAAAGTCTTCATGCAGATGACTATTTAAGTCATTTATAAGAAACCTTTGAGGTGTTGAAAAAGTATAATATGAAGCTAAACCCCGAGAAATGTGCTTCTGGGGTGGGCTTCGGAATTTATTTTGGGTTTCTTGGTTTCTCAAAGAGGAATCGAGATAAACCCTGACAAAATAAAGACTATCGAAGACATTCCAGACACACTGGAAGATGTGAAAGCAGTTCAACGTTTGACCGGACGAGTAGTGACTTTGAGCAGGTTTATTTCCCGATCGTCAGAAAAATGTAACAGGTTCTTCTCGCTTTTAAATAAGAAGAACGACTTCGTTTGCACACCCAAATTCCAACAGGACTTATGGGACCTGAAAGCCTACTTATATAGTCCTCCGCTAATGTCAAAATCAAAATACAGAGAACAATTACTCATATATCTTGCGGTCTCAGAGGTAGTGGTAAGTGCAGTTCTGGTATGGGAAGAAAAAGGTATGCAATTTCCTATTTATTAAGTAAGTAGGGTAATGTTAGGGGCTGAAACCCAGTACCCATTACTCGAAAGACTGGCTTTTGCTTTAGTTATGTCATCGCGAAAGCTTTGACCATATTTTCAATGCCACCCAATTGTTGTAGTAACCATGTTTCAACTTAAAAATTTGTTACATAAGCCTGAAATTTCTGAGCACCTGGAGAAATGGGCGGTAGAATTGAGTGAATTTAATATCGAGTATAGACCCTAGACTGTAATTTTGTGGCCGATTTCAATCAGGGAGCAACCCCTCAGGCTGAAAAAGAAGCCATCTTAGTCTCGGGGACTGCCCCCGATATCTCGACGCTCTGCACCGATGGGGCCTCAAATGTTAAAGGGATTGGTAATTAGGAGTAGTAGTTTATACTCCCACTAGTGAAATTTTGAGATAAGCAATATATAGCACTCCGTTGACTAATAATGAAGATGAGTATGAGGCTTTGGTTGCAGGTTTGGAACTAGCTGAGGCTTAGGTTCTCAAATTATTGAATTCAAGTGTGACTCGATCCTGGTAGTGAACCAAATCCATGGGATGTTTGAGGCTAAAGAGGAACGCATGTCAATATACCTCGAGAAAGCTCTGAAGCTTTTGTCTTGGTTTCAAGAATGGAAAGTGGTGTATATACCTCAGGAAGAGAACATAGAGGCAGATGCCCTCGCAAACTTAGGCTTATGCATGGAAGTCGAGGGTTCTGAAATCGGGTCGGTTGTTCAACTATTGCATTCCGCACTGGATCTCATAGGTTATGATAAGGTGAAATCAACTAGCCTAACTTAGGACTAGAGGAATGAATTCTTGGACTACCTCGTAAATGGCAAGCTCCCGGAAGACCCAAAAGCATCTAGAGCTTTGAGGACTAATGTCGCTCGGTACTGTGTCGTAGACAGGAAACTTTATCGACGATATTTTTATGGTCCCCTATCCCGGTGCATAGGCCCTGATGAAGTTGATTACATAATGAGGGAATTCCATGAAGGCATTTGTGGAAACCATTCGGGAGAAGAATCCTTAATGAGGAAACTCATAAGGGCAGATTATTATTGGCTCGAATCGAGGAAGATACAAAAATGTTCGTGAATAAATGTGATAAGTATCAGCGCCATGCATAACTATTACACCGACCGGGAGAAGAATTGCACTCGGTTGTAACCCCATGGTCGTTCATGAAATGGGAAATGGATATAGTCGGACCCTTGCCAGCAGCACCAGGACAAGTATGTCAAATTATATTTATGACTGATTATTTTTCTAAGTAGGTTGAAGATGCAGCTTATTCAAAACTCTGAAAGAAGGAGGTGATGGACTTCATTTGGCAGCACATCATCTATCATTTTGGCATCCCAAAGGAGATAGCTTGTGATAACGGCCAAAATTTTATTAAGGCTAAAGTTACAAAGTTCCTCGATGAACTGAACATCAAGTCTATTACCTCCACTCCTACCATCCCATTGTGAATGGTCAAGCAGAATTAACGAACAAGACCATAATACATAATTAAAAAGTTGGAATCTGCAAAAGGAAATTGGCCTTCTATGCTACCAGAGATTTTACGGGCATATATAACCACGACAAAAATAAGTACCGGAGAAACTCTTTTTTCTTTGGTCTATGGTGCAGAAGTCTTGATTCTGGTCGAAGTTGGAATTCCCAGGTTGAGGTATCTCCAGGCAGAGGACAAGACAAATACATAATCAATGTACGTGCACATAGATTTGCTCGAAGAACGTCGGGATCTTGCATACGTCCGGACGGTAGCCCAAAAGCAAAGAATGAAACGGTATTATAACCGGCGCATAAATCTCCGACACTTCAAACTCAGGGACTTAATGCTCCGAAGGGTAACTCAGAGTACCAGGAACATAATGCGAGAAAATTAGGCATAAATTGGGAAGGTCAATATATCGCCATCGGCATCACCGGTAAGGAAGCTTACCAGCTGACAAATCAACAAGAAAATAAACTTTCTAGTAATTGGAATGTGAGTCATTTAAAGAGTATTATGTATAGTAAGATGAAGCATGCGCTGCACTCTTTTTCCCTTCGTCCGGCTTTTGTCCCAATTGGGTTTTTCCAGCAAGTATTTTAATGAGGTAGCACTCACAAATAAGCATGTTGATAGTCTTACTATCAAGGAGAGCTATCCAGTATCCAAGTCTTCATAGCATAAACTCTCAGACTCTGCGGGGCCATATACACCCGGATAGGAGTGAAGAAGATTTTTTGGAAATTTCAACACTTCAAGGAAAAGCTCCCAATGCTGGAGATTGCCCAGATTTTCAAGTTACGTATAACCGGACTGATCACACTAGATGAAAGGCAGGTTATTCTTGCATTTGTATTCACATTTGTAAGTTGGAGGAATTAATGAAAATTTCCTTATATGATTAATAAATTTTTGTCATCATGAGCATAAAAATGTATGTTGACTTAAACATATCAAAAATTATGTGCCATAATGAACATGTGACATCCTATTCTACAACACCAGTAAAAATAAGGGCTCTATCTTATTAAAAAACCTTAACAGAAAATGAAGTTAAGGTTCTGAATACTAAAAGTATCAGAGTTTTAAGTTGACCGGGACTAATAAGAGTTCGGAACCAACTATAAAGGCCACGAGAAGCCCCGATATAAGATGAAAAAATACATCATTCGAAATATATTTAAGTTTGATGTAAAGTTATTAAACTTCCAAATCGTAGCATTTACTAGTGATAAAGTAAGCTTTAAAATAAGGTTTCAATTTATGAAGCAAAAAAGTTATAGTCCACAAATAAATTTGCAGAAGAAATTAAGATTCGCTTCCAAAAATAAATGTAGAATGGAGACCTTAAGCAGAATTGCAAAAAGCGGAATTCATTCATATTCCTTCGGGCTAAAATCAACCTTGGGTACAAAAGGATGATAACCGGGCTCGAAAGTGACCCAGCAGCATTCGAAAAAATGGAACAGAAAATAAAACCTACGCGAAAGGTTATGGTACGCCCGCTCTATGGTCCGCGGGGGGTGATTAAAATGTTACTGGCAAAATAAAAGATCAAAAGATCAAGCAGAGGGGGGGAAAGGGCTCATCAACTTCCACATCCAAATCCTCTCTATCTGCACAAACAGCTTCTAAGGATAGCTCAGCATCAGTGAGGTTGATTTCAGCATCCAGAATCTTAGAAGGGATGTTAAACCCTAGTTTGTTGGCTTCTTCAAGGGTGTCTACGCGACTCTTCAGAACGGCCAGGTCCCTACGAAGCTTCCATCTTTGGCATTTATCCTGAAGCTCAGTGATGGTATACTCAAAGGTGTGAAGTTGTCCTTGGGCCTCGGCCAAGTCTGATGCCAATCTATTTGTTCTCCCTTGAAGGGTCATGTAAGAAGTGGTTAATACCTGAAGTGAGTTCTTTCAGTCCTTCAGTGAATCAACAACATCTTGCAGGCGTAATCGGAGGGAGGCTTGAAGAGAGCCTGAATCCTTGAGATCAACTCTAATGTCCTCGACTTCATCCTGAAGGTGTTGAATTTCCTTTGTCAGCTCTTTTCCCTCCTTAGAAAGACTTATCGCCCTAGCTAAATCTGCAGTGGAAAGGGCAGTGGTGTTTTCTTAAATAAATGGAAAGGTACCGCTAAGGAAATAAGGGGATCAAAATGGTGATTAGTAGAAGGAAATACTTAACCTACAAAAGTAAGTCTGCGAGATGTGCAAGGGAAGCCTCTAGCGTAGCATTGGAGGATTTCCGGGAAGAAGAAGCAGATGTCCCAACCTCGGTACCAGAAGTAGGGATTTTGCTGTCTTTGGAAGGGTTAGTTGGAGGAACGGATGTTTCAACCTCCGGAATATACGTAGGGGGATCATGGGGGCAACACCTTCACATTCACTTTTTTTCATCATCGATTTGGATGACACCCGCTTATGCCTCCGTCTGTGTCTCTTTCCAATATTCGGTGAGCCAACAAGAGTTTTTAACCCGGGAGCCAATTCCTACTGGGGTCACCGAGACTTCTTCTTTAGTTTTCTGCTTCCAGTTACTAGAAGCAGATTGAAGAATATTGAACAAGGTGGCTGTGCGGAAAGGTACCTTCTGGGTTGTAGATTTTCTTGCCGGTAGGCCTGCGGATAAAGTAAAAAGGATAAAAAGTATCCCGATAAAATTGAGAAATAAACTCATATAAGGGGTCGAGTTAGCCTTAGATCTTACCATGGTATTTATCCTTCCACCACTTAGAAGTAGTACTATTCCAGGATCGGGTGATGTTAGGGGAGGCACAGAGAAGATCAACAACCCACTCGAAGATTCCCTCAATCAGATGTGGTTCAACTAAAACGGTTGTAAAATTATAATATTTGCATGAGAAAGGGTGATTACCTTATTCAAAATTCAAATAAATAAGTTTGTGGCTAAAGATATTCACGGGAGGGGTTCCACTCTTCTAGGAAAGGGTATGGAGAAGATTGTTGGATTTGGTCGGTCTTTATCAATATAAACTGGGTTAACCAACCTCGGTCAAAATCATCCTCAGCGTTGATGAGGCCACAGATTTCTTGGGGGTACAAATAAATAATTCCACCCTGAAAAAACCTAAAGTAGTAAAGAAGGAAAAAGTGATCAACAATATATGGGGAGTTGGCACTATCGGCCAACATTTGTATGCATTAAATCAATCTCCAAATTTATGGGGAAACTTGTCCTAAGCAGACACAAATGTCTTCGATGATTTTTGGGATAGGAAGCTTGAAACCAATAGTAAAATGGTATGTGTAAGCGATGGAAAACCCTTTAACATGATGGTTCACTCGGTCGATTGGGTCAACTATTTTAATAATTGTGTCAGAGGTGAAGTTACAATCTTTCAAAATGTCGGTAAGAATTATCATGGATTCAAATTACCCAACATGTTCGAAGTTTCCTTGAACAGGGAGGTCTCCTGAAAAATCGAAGCCATAAGGAAGAATTTCTGCAGCAATGGAGTGCATGTCGACTTCTTGAGTCTTAGGGGAAATAGGTTCTTTCACAGGACGATATCTTAGAGGACCATCATTGTTGTCAAGGGAATGTGAAGAAGAAGACTTGGTTGACAACATCGTGGAGGAAAATTTGAAGAAGGAAAGAGAGTTTATGAAGATTGCGAATCTGATAAAGGTTGTAGTTGCCTTCTGTGGAGACACTGCACCTCCTATTTATGGTATGAAAATATAATGTTTGGAAATGAAAATATGTGCATCATCATTGCAAAGTTTCACGTCGATCAGAACAATTAGTCAATTGCCGTCCTTTCAGAAACATTGAAGAGATGTGACGTTTGATGTTTCTTCAATCATTGCATTTCAAATTTTACGCCGAAGTATAGGATTTTCATCCACTTCCTGGGTGTGAAAGGGATACGCCCGAAAAGTAAGGGAACTATTTGTATAGGGAAAAATTCGTACAAGACAACTGTGTTAATTATGATGTGACATGTGGCAGTTGATGATGAGTCAAGTCCATGTCAGCTTGAGGCACTACCGGTAGAATGCAAGAAACACTAGGGGAGGGGGGGGGTCGAACGTATGTGTGGTACTGGTAATTTAGAAGGTTAGAAGAGCCGTTTGAATCATAATAGACAACCGTTAATGAACCAATCGTATGTCTTCTAGGAGAGTTTTAATGACATTTATAGAGATAATAATTATCTAATTATTACAACATCCATTCTCCTGTATTAATGAGATCATATCTTGTGGGGTGTGTACCCGTGTAGCTCATGAATAAATAGGACACATAGCTCCATTGTAAATCATCATATTCAAGTTATTACAATACACTTCCTCACTTTCTCTAGATTGTTGTGCTTTTATACAAGTTGCGTTGACTTTGTCCATAAGATATCACAAGGCTCAGACTAATTATTGTTTTATCTTGTCTTTATATTATTGTTCATAGTATATTTTATCTAACATTATTTCCAAATCAGTCATTCCAGATCCACATGTCCTTGACCAAGTATACAAATTCAACTGTACCGTTTTATGAGTAAACACAAATCATTATAATTTATACTGTAACATATTAAGATAATGTGTATATTATTCAAACTTGAATTCCGAAAGCAAGTATTATTCTAATATAGAATCAAAATTTAAAAGAACGATAATAGAAAAGAAAAAATATTTTTCAAAAATTGGGTGATCAAAAGATCGAATTAATATTCCTATTTTGGTGGTCTTTCTTTTTGCATAGAGCTTGGGAAGCTCGAATCCGGTGTCAAGATCCGGACAATAATGAGCACTCAACTACTATTAAAAAGGAAGAGAAAGTTGTGTGTCTATTTGAAGCTTTTCACGATCAAAGGTTTGTTGATAGTTAAATTAATTGACTTTACGAAGATTCCATTGAATTTCGAAAACTCGTAGCATTGGTCGGACACAATTTCTAAACTTAAGAAGTTGGGGGCGTGCCCACCAATTAATAAATTGCCACCATTAACCCACGCCCCTAAAAATGAAGGAATTCATCTTCCTAATTTTTAGGCGGGGAAAAGGGCTCCAATTAATTAGATCCGTTTTATTCATTTTTTAAGGAATTGATTTTGATGGAAAAGGGAATTTGTTTAGGTTATGAATTTCTGCTAGATATATATCTATTTTCTGACCACTAACTGTTATTTTGAAAATAATGCTAGAAATATGTAATGTACATTTTAAGATTGTATAGTTACGTGAAGTTCTCAATCATTAATTTAGTTTATTTTTATCCGTTCAAATTCAGCCCAACTCACTCATTTAATACTCCTAATTTAATCCAAATTTGCATTGAAATATTCCACTTTGAAATACCTTTTTTATTAAAGTGACTATATTATTAAGACTTGAACTCGAGATTTAAAATTATGGATGAATAATAAATATTTATAAAGCCATTCCAACCTTTGGTGGTAGGTATTAGTTTTTCATTGATTTAAAATACTCGAAAGATCAATTCCGTTGGTGTGTGAGCTCAAATAATAGTATTTCACGTCAATCTAATATCCGACGTCCTTCGAGTTTTAAGCTCTATGCTAGCTTGTGAATGTTACCAATAAAACAATTAAAGGGTCAAGAAATAACTTTAAAGTTAAAAATATTGATTGATCAGTAAACATGTTTACAGTATCAGTGAAATTTTATCGACTATTACACATTATAGAGTATTAATTAATCTATTTAATTTTCAGATTATCATATCTGCTATTCTGATCTGTTGCTTGTTATATCATAGAATTTAACGCAATAATATAAATATTTTTTACGCCAAAAAAATTATACTCTATTCGTCTCAATTTATTTGACACTTTTCACTTTTCAAGATTTAAACTAATTGAATTTTGACCAATAATTCAAAATGTGTTTTTTCATCACATTGACATGAATTGAATTTTATAGTAGTACTTTTTGTGTAGTTTTTAAATATCTGAATTTTAATTTTTAAATATTGAATTGATCTAATCTAATCTAATTTTAAAAATTAGTCAAATAACTCTCCATAAGCAAAAGTGTTACATAGGGGTGTGCAAAAATCGGTTTAACCAATAAAAATGCTATTGGTTTATTGATATCGGGTTATTGGGTTATCGGTTTGGTTTCCGATTTTAAAAATTTAGTTAATGGTTAAACCGATAACCCAATAAGATTATATTAAAATTATATTTTTATCCTTAATTACTCCTAATAGTGACTTTAAATTTTAATATTTAAATACAAACCTATTCTCTCTACCGTCTTTCGGATCTTTGCAGTTGCTGGCTTGGTGCCACTACAAGAAGAAAGACATTTGACAACAATATTTTTTGTTGTCATATGTTGGATGTTGCCAGAAGTACTTTTCGCTGATAGACAGTGTATATTCCCGTGATATACACTTGCCATACATTGTAATTAGTGTACCGATTTTAGCATAATTAGTGTAGAATACTTGTATTACTTAGCATTGTACACTTTCCATAATTATAGGAGTCTTGTACTACTAGAATAGGGTTTTAGGAGTAGAATAGCAATAGGATTTTCCTATTATGGAAATATGTAAATTGTCTATATACTCTTTCAATTAATGAAAATAATCAAGAGATTATTTCTTTCATGCTATCAGTAAGTCTAGGTTAAATTTTTCTCTCCGGAAATCCTAAGATTTTTATGCACCATACCCGGTTTCCGAAACCCCACCTAGGGTTCCGTGCCCACTTTCTTCCTCAAATTTTCTTCCCCAATCTCTTCATCACGTTGTTCATTGCTATCATGGCTAAGAACACGTTTCTCCCTGTCTTTACAGTTTCTACCATCAAGAATCATATCCCTCTTATTCTTGAAATAGAAAACGTCCAATATGCGACGTGGGCCGAACTCTTCAAAATTCACGCACGTTCACATCAAGTCATCCATCACATAATCCCCGCGGATCCTGGGAATACGAAGGTCCCTAAACGCGAGGATGATCCTAAGTTGTGGACGACTCTTGATGCCACTGTCCTTCAGTGGATTTACTCAACTATCTCTACCGACCTGTTGTAGACGATTATTGAGCCTGATGCTACGGAAATGGCTGCTTAGGATAGACTGCGTGACATATTCCAAGATAATCGAAATTCCAGACCTGTTACTCTTGAGCAGGAATTTTCCCACGTCAACATGGAAAATTTCCCGAACGTTTCAGCATATTGCAAAATGTTGAAAGAATTGGCGGACCAACTCCGCAACGTTGGTGCGCCTGTTAGCGACGATCGTCTTGTTCTCCAGATAGTTGCTAGCCTCTCCGAGGACTATAGTGGTGTTGGAACTCTCCTTCGTCAAAGTACTCCTCTCCCGAAGTTCTATCTAGCACGATCCATGCTTACTTTGGAAGAAGTCAGCTTGGCTACGAGTGCTAGTCCCATGGTCATGATGGCGTCCTCCATGAATTCTCAAGGGTTTGTTGATAAATCGGGCCAAAACCGAGCTCATGATAATGGCAGGAGTACTCGGAAAAACAATGGCAAAAATCGTGGGGGAAAACGTGGCGGTTCCGGTGGACAACATAGCGGCAGTGGGCCTCGTCCAGTCAGCAGTAGGCCACCGCCCTACTGGTCCCACCTGTGGGCCCCATGGCAGTGGGGCTGGGGCTGGGGCAGTGGCCCGTGGCCCGACAACCCTTATCTTCCAAGTCCTTCATCCAGCGGGCAGTGGGCTGGACAGTCGCAATTCAAGCCTAATTTTCAGGCCCCTCATTCCAGATTCAGCGCTGGGTCGGGGCAGCAGGGCGGACTGCTTGGCCCGATATCTATTATTGGAATATAGTATAACATGAAGGGATAAAGCTTCTCTTAGGAGAATCCCTTCGCTACACTCGACTTAAAGGCACCTACGAACTCACTCATAAGGAAACTCATCATGTATCGGCCCACACAGGCATTCTCAGCAGTGGGCCCCATACCCACTCAAACCGATATTGAAGCCGTGATGCACACACTTGGATTAAGTCAACTGAACCCGAATTGGTACATGGACACCGGCGCCACTACTCACATGACGTCAGACCTAGGTACTCTCTCGTCTTATTCCAATTTGAGCAACACTCGTGGTATAATTGTTGGTAATGGTAATTCAATTCCAATTCGTGGTTATGGTCATAAAACATTGTCTCTCCCCCCTCCCCCCCCATCCACCCCTTATCCTGAAAAATACCCTTCATGCCCCTAAACTAATTAAAAAGTTGGTGTCTGTCCGTAAATTCACCACTGATAATTCCATTTCTGTTGAATTTGATCCGTTTGGGTTTTCTATGAAGGATTTCAAGACGGGGAGTCTTCTCATGAAGTGTGATAGTAGGGGAGATCTTTATCCTATCACGCCATGTTCCGGTCTTTAATGTCAAGCCATACCATCAGCTTTTGCCGCATTTGCTCCTTCTTTGTGGCATGCTCGTCTTGGTCATTCGGGGTCATCTATTTTATCTTCATTAGAGAAAAATAATTTTATTTCATGTAAGGGTACGCGTAGTACTCCGAATTGTCACTCTTGTTCTCTAGGAAAAAAATTTAAGTTGTCATTTGAAGACGCTAATTCTCATACTTTAATGCCATTTGATATTATTCATAGCGATTTATGGACGTCTCCCATTCTTAGTTCATTGGGTCATCGGTATTATGTTCTTTTTTTGGATGATTATTCTAAATTTTTATGGACTTTCCCAATAATGAAAAAATCTCAAGTTTTTTCTACTTTATTAAAATTTAGAGCATTTATTAAAACCTAATTTGAACGGGAAATAAAGAATATTCAATGTGACAATGGAAAAGAATATGATAATGGGTTCTTTCGGAAATTTTGTTCCAATAATGGAATAAATTTTCGTTTTTCTTGCCCACATACGTCTTCACAAAATGGGAAAGTAGAATGTAAGATTCGTACAATTAATAACATTGTCTGAACTTTATTGATTCATGATTCCGTACCCCCTTCGTTTTGGCATCATGCTCTACAAATGGCTACGTATCTCCATAACATTCTTCCTTCCAAAGGTTTGACATATTCATCCCCATTCAAATTTTATATAATAAGACTCCTTCGTATTCACATCTTAGGGTCTTTGGGTGCTTATGTTATCCGTTATTTCAGTCCACCACAATTAACAAACTTCAGGCCCGGTCTACTCCGTTTGTGTTTTTGGATTTTTCGTCTAATCATCGTGATTACAAATGTTTTGATTTCTCCTCTAATAAAATCATCATTAGTCGCCATGTAATTTTTGATGAATCCCAATTTATGTTTGCTAAGGTTAGTAATCTCGTGCCGAGTTCGTATAATTTTTTGGATGATGGTATATCTCCGTATATTATTCACTATTTTTCGGACATATCCCGCACCCCAAATCCTCCAGCGAGCCCACTTCCCGTTGGTCCCACTGGTCTGTCGCTGGCCACTGTCCCTAGTCTCGTCACTGGGCAAGTTTCAGCAATTGGGCCATCCAGCCCAACATCGAACCGGTCGATTCTGCATCTCGATTCGCTACAGTGTTGGGCCAAGAGCCCACCGCCATTGGCGATCCGTCCCGAGTCCAGAAAATTTCCAAAATCCACCCGATTCTTCCCCGAGTCATAGACGTCACTCGTAGTCAACGGGGTGTTTTTAAACCAAAAAGGCATTTTAATTTAAATTCTAATGTTCTTAAATCACTCTTACCCCGTAATTCTGTATCTGCGTTAAATGACCCGAATTGGAAAATTGCTATGACCAATGAATATAATGCTCTTATTGATAATAAGATGTGGGAGTTGGTGCCCCATCCATCTGGTATTAATATTATTAGGTCTATGTGGATTTTTGCTCATAAGAACAATTCAGACGGTTCGTTTGCAAAGCATAAGGCTTGGCTTGTGGGTGATGGTAAGACTCAGCAGGTTGGTATGGATTGTGGTGAGACATTTAGTCCCTACCCGTCCCGGCCCGGCCCAATGCCGCCAGGCCCGACCACGTCCCGGTCCCTCCCGAAGCCCCCTTTTTGCAAAAATAGTCGTTGCACCAACGACCATTTTACATTTAGGCGTTGTGCAACGGCCATTTTTGGCCTCACCCCCTCCCCCAACCCCCTATCCCCTTAATATTTATTTTTAACCCATAAGTTATTATATTCACACTTTAACCCAATTTCCCAGCTATAAATACCTCATTTTCTCTTCATCTTTCTCACAAATCTTCCTACAATCTCTCAATCTATCTCTCTTCAAGTCTACATTGTCTACTAAATATTCAATTTTATTTATTCATTTCGGAGTGAAGTTGGCAACTAGCTTGAGGATCTTCCATCGAGCAAAGTTTCAATTTTCAACCTCTCAATTACACGTCGACGTTACGTCGGTGTTTGATACATTCGTTCCTTCATTAAATTGTTATTGTCTGTTAATTTTATTTAGCACACTTAATTTCATTTACTTTAATTATTTATTAGTATAAGTATAAATTTATAATGGAAGGATTTAAATATATGCTTACGGGTAGGTGTCATGCTTCTTCTAGTAGGGGTAACAAGGGCAAGGGTCCTATTTCTAGACAAAATCTTATTCCTACACAGGATGATTTTGTTGATACTGAACATTTTCCTACAATACCATTAGATTTAGACGAGGAGCTATTTTTTTAAACTCAAGAAGACTTTAATTTAGACAGTGATCTAGATGATACACCCACTAATGTAGATGACAACAGTGCACCTTCAACTGAAATGCCTCATATTCCCCCTAGTATGAGACGAGGTCCAACAAAACAACCATTAAAATCAGATGCATTGATATTTTTTGATAGGGACGTAGAGAATCAAGTAGCTAGATGTAAAATTTGTAAAGATGTTTTAAAATTTATAACTGAAAAAGGTCACGGTGGGACGGGGGGTTTAATGAGACACGTATCAAGGGCTCATCCAGCTAGGTATGCCCAATACGAGGCTTCAAAATAGGGTGCGCAAATGTCCGCTCCATCAGGACAATGTACTGTCCCAGACCAAGTATAGGGTCAAATTAACCCTATGACGGGGGGAATTGTAGGCCCTAAATATGATAAACATAGAGATAAGGAAGCAATAGCAAAATTAGTTGTTGTGAAGGGTTTGCCTTTTTCATTTCCTTCATCTCCCGGTTTTATTCATTACATTAGAGATATGTATAATCCTGCTTTTAACGATTTTCCTAGATCAACTGTTAAGAGAGATGTATTTAAATTTGCACATGAATATCAACAGTATTTATGTTATTCATTATATCATTTTAATGGCAAAGTGGATATCACTTCTTATATAGGCAGTAGTACTAACGACCATGATTATTTAACGGTAACCTGTCATTGGATATATTATAAATGGTCTATGCAAAAATGTATCTTAGCGTATAGATATAAATGATAGGCACACTGGTACTTTTATTGCAGAAAATATTTATCAAGTGTGCGATTATTACGGAATAATTTGACCAACAAATACCAATTTCAACCGAAGAACCACATGAAATTATCAAGAAACTAGAACAGGTTTTTTTCAAAATGTGATTTTTTTAATTGTAATTTTATTATGTAATTTGCAACTTTTGAACAACACCACAAAGTTAATTTGTATTACAAAAAAAAATCATATGTCTATTAAATAATATAAGAGGCACAAAAATAGCCTTGAGATGTTTTTATTACACTATCTTGTTTAATTATTGAGTTTTTTATATATATGTTATTTTTAAAATTAAGTACCAAAAAAAAAACCCGATCTCGATCCTGACCCAGCCTGATATCGCCCCGACCCGACTCCGACGGGATCGGAAACGGGATGGGACGGCGGCAAATCCCGCTTGTCCCAATCCTGCCGGTCCCAATTCTTTTCGTAAGGAAAGAAAGTCGACTAAGGAAAGTAGGGACCCGACCCGATCCCGCCCCTTCCCCCGTCCCGTCCCGCCCCGACCCGATCCCGCCGGTCCCGACCCGATGGACCAAATCCCGGCCCACTAGCCACACATAATCTTGGCTGCCTCATCCAATGCTTTACGCCAGTCTATCATGACAATGCTCAATTCTGAGTTTGCTATGAAAGACATGGGGCCATTAAGTTATTTTTTGGGGATTGCTGTCACTCGTCATGCCGGTGGATTGTTCTTATCCCAGAGAAAGTATGCAGCTGAGATCATTGAAAGGGTCGGTATGTCATCTTGTAACTCCACTTCCACTCCGGTTGATACTAAACCCAAGTTGGGTGTTGTGGCTGGCTCACCGTATGAGGATCCGATCCGCTATTGCAGTCTGCAGGGGGCCTTCAGTATCTTACGTTCACGAGACCAGATATTACGTATGTCGTACATCAGATGTGTTTTTTATGCATGATCCCAGGATTGAGCACATGAATGCGCTCAAACGCATCATTCAGTACATCCAAGGGACACTTGACTATGACTTACATTTATATCCTTCGTCGACATCTACACTTGTCTCGTATACAGATGTTGATTGGGGTGGTTGTCCAGACACCAGACGGTATACGTCTGGATATTGTATGTTTCTTGGTAATAACTTGGTCTCATGGTCTGTCAAGCGTCAGTCGACTTTATCACACGCTAGTGTAGAGGCCGAGTATCAAGGGGTAGCCAATGTGGTGTCTGAATCATGTTGGTTATGTAATCTTCTTTTAGAGCTTCATTGTCCTATTCAGAAAGCTACCTTGATTTATTGCGATAATGTTAGTGCTATCTATCTTTCTGGGAATCCGATTCAGCACCAGCGCACTAAACATATCGAGATGGACATTCATTTTGTTCGTGAAAAGGTAGCTCGTGGACAAGTACGTGTCTATCATGTCCCTTCCAGGTATCAAATTGCCGACATCTTTACAAAGGGTCTTCCCTCGGTCCTTTTTGAAGATTTTAGGGACAGTCTCAGCGTTCGAAGACCGCCGCTATGACTGCGGGGGTGTGATAGACAGTGTATATTCCCGTGATATACACTTGCCATACATAGTGTATATCACGGGACTTTGGTCCTTTTAGTATTGTAATTAGTGTACCGATTTTAGCATAATTAGTGTAGAATATTTGTATTACTTAGCATTGTACACTTATCATAATTATACGAGTCTTGTACTACTAGAATTGGGTTTTTGGAGTAGAATAGGAATAAGATTTTTCTATTATGAAAATATGTAAATTGTATATATACTCTTTCAATTAATGAAAATAATCAAGGGATTATTTCTTTCATTCGCAACAACAAAAATTGTTGCAATAACATCCGATGCAAAAAGTCTTTGCAACAACAAGTTTAACAAATTGTTGTCATTTATTTTTTTTAGCAATAATATATTAAATTTTTATTGCCATTTATGTTTTTTAGCAACAAAAGATTTATTATCGTTAAAATTTTGTCGACAATTCTATACTTTAGTGTAGTGTGCTTTGTGTCGTTCATCTTACTAGTATGTTTTCTCATGGGAGTGTTCTCCAATGAGGAACTGACGGAACAAGTTAGAAGCCTAGAACTCATGTTTTCTATGATATTCATACACACAACTATAGTTTGGTAACCTTCTCTTTAATTTTTCCTTGGCTGGTAGAGTAGTAACTGCATAATTGAGGAAGTCTAATAAAATTAACTTTCACTCGGCAACGTATTTAAATTTGCTTGTATTTGTAATTTTTGTAGATTTTTATTCATGAACAAATGAAAGCAAGAGAAAATAAGGAAAAATTAGATGAACATTTTCTTATAGGTTAAATCGAAAATTGAACCGTTAAGAGCCAAAAATCGACCGTTAAGGGCTAAAAACTGATAAACCGAAAATCGATAACAAATATGTTATTAATTTGGTTATCGATTTTATATATTTACAAACCGAAAATTAATAAACCGAACTGGTAATACATTAAATCGAACCAAATCGACCGATAATTACCTCTACTTTTACATAAATTGAGACAGAGGGAGTAAACCCAAAAAACATTGAAGACTTGGGTAGTTGAGTGTCTATACTCTAATAAAGACCTTGATTAATTAGTCGTTGTTAAAATCGAGTTAAGAGTGGCAGAATGTAAGGAAAATCGTCACTCCCCAAATATATTTTAAACTTTCAAGTGTCAGGCTTTTAAATCTCTGGAATATTTGAAGATCGAGTTTATTAATTATTCATATAATTAAATCTCTGGAATATTTGAAGATCTAGTTTATAAATTATTCGTATAGTTTGTACTCGGAAAGTAGGTTACCAGTACTTTAATATAATGACGAATTTAAAAGAAGAAAAAAGAAAAGGAATACTGGGACTGAGACCATTGCATGGTTGATATGTTTATGGTGTTGCTTTTCACATTAGTGCCTAAATTCTAAGGGGGTTCGTCAAAAGTCCTACACGTAAGGACTAGACCCATTATAGCTTGTGGCACTGGCACCTCCCTAATTATGTACTGCCATCAAAAAGGACTAATTCTCTCCCTCCCTCCATTAGCCATTTAGTCCAATTTTCTTTCTAATAAAACCCAAAGGTCTCACTAGCTTTTGTACCCAACACTCAAGCAAATAGTACATTTGTAGTATATCTTCCATACAACTTCCCACACTATTACTAGTGTTTTATCTTTCTCAATTTTTGCAACAATGGAAATGCTTGGAAAGATTGCATGCTTTGTGGTTGTTGCACCCCATGCTGAGGCACTGACTTGCGGCCAAGTCCAATCTGGCTTGGCACCCTGCCTCCCTTATCTTCAGGGCCGTGGCCCTCTCGGAGGCTGTTGTGGTGGAGTTAAAGGTCTTTTGGGTACTGCCAAGACCCCAGCGGACCGCAAGACAGCATACACTTGCTTGAAATCAGCTGCTAATGCTATTAGGGGCATTGATATGGGCAAAGCCGCTGGTGTTCCTGGTTCTTGTGGCGTTAACATTCCTTACAAGATCTGCCCCTCAACTGACTGCTCCAAGTACGTCATTTATGATCTCTATATTGATTCTTTCATTAATAACTTTTCATATTAAGCATAATATGGTAATATGAAAAATAAAGTAATATAATTAACCTATTATCAGTGATAATGTAAAAATTGTTATTAATGTACATGGTTTAATCTCCTTTACTATCCTTACACTACCTTAATAAAATGTGAGTCACTTGAAAGTAGGGCTGTCCAAGGGGTCGAGTTCGGAGCGGGTCCCGTCGGGACCCGGCGAGGCTGGGAAAGGGTAGGGACCGGTCCTCCGGCAGGACCGGCGGGACAGGCCGATGTCCCGTCCCATCCCACATCCCGCCGGATAAGGGGACCGGTGTTGGCGGGGCGGGGTCGGGTCGGGTCTGGGATTCCAGATTTTTTTAGACACTTAATTTTAAAAAACTGTGAATATAAACATTTAAATAACTGAAAAAGATAGTGTAATAAAACATCTCAAGGTTGTTTTTGTGCCTCTTATATTATTTAATAGAATATAATTTTTTTGTAATACAATTTCAAAATTGCAACTTTGTGGTGTTGTTCAAAAGTTGCAAATCACAAAGTAAAATTGTAATTAAAAAAATTACATAGTTAAAAACACCTTTTTCTAATTTCTTCACAATGACTTGTGGTTCTTCGGTTGGAATTGGAAGTTGTTGGTCAAATTGGTTGACGTCACTTCCAGTTCCCTTGGACAAGATTTCGTTGTATTTGTCGTCGTCTTCTTCGTTGATCTCTGGTTGACCGCACCTTCTACGCTCCGCTCGTATCCAATCTCTTAATAGAACTGTAATCTCCAAGATGTGTCCCGCTAATGAGTGTCTGTGCTCTCCTATTTGACATCTTTCGGCAGAAAAAACGCTTTCAGATGTTGTTGATGACGCTTGAATGTTCAACACATCTCGGGCCATTTTTGCTAGTATCGGAAATGTCTTCTCATTTTTCCTCTAGTATTAAGCAAGTCTTCACGTCCTTCTTCATTAAGAACTACTTGGTACGGTATAACACCCTGTCAAACAAAAACATCAAACTCGCTAACTTGATTAGTAGTGGAACCACTAAACATTCTATTTCTAAGGCTTTCAATACTAACCGCAGAAACAACATGTCTTTTATAAGGTTGTATTGAAGAAGAATATGGTATAGAAGCTGGTTGGTTGCTAGCACTTTCTTGTTGGTAATGCATATATACGTTTTTGCATTCATCGTGTATGCTAGACAAAACTTCTTCTTTATTTGGTTCTTTAGGTGGTTGTTCATTTTTGTTTTTTGAAGTTTGAGGTGGAAGTACTGTTATACAATCACAAATCGTTTCAATAAGTGCTTTACAACCGTATATTTTAATAGTCAGATTTAATACATCACCAATAATATAAATTGTGGGAATCGGAAAAAAATATTTTTTAATTTGATAAATATTTTTTTAATAGGTGCATTATAAGATGGTTTCTCCATATATTCACTAAGTAACGAAAATATTAGAGCTATATAAAATAACATAGTTGAAATAGTAGAATAATATATACCAGAAAAGTTTTTAGTTGCTTGAAAAAATTTCTCTAAAAATCCAATAAGTTTTGAAATTTTTTCCCAATCATTATCTACAAGCATATTAGTTGGATTTCGATTATGTGCATTAAAAAATAAAGTTATAGGTCATCTATAATCGTAAGCAACAAGTAGTTGTTCATATAGAGAATTTCACCTAGTCGCTACTTCTTCAAGAATTTTTCTAAAAGGTAATCCACAATCATGATAAGTTTTTTTATATTCTTTGTATTTTATTACTTCTAAAAATAAAGTTTATAGCAATATGTATTTTATTAAGAATGTCTTCAAAAAGTGATAAACCATCCTTTACAACTAAGTTATAAATATGGCACACATTTTATATGAAAATGATTAGGAAAGGATGGAGTTAATAAATCTTTTAAAAGTCTCACAGCATAATTATTAGAAAAAACATCATCTAAGGTAGCAGTCATAATTTTGTCAGTTATACCATAATAATCGCAAAATTCATGAATATTTTGTGCAATAAAAGTTCTAGTGTGCCTATCATCAATATATATATATGCTAAAATATGTTTTTGCATAGACCAATTATGATCTATCCAATGACATGTTACAGTTAAATAATCATTGTTGTTAGTACTACGACCTATATCAGAAGTGATAGATACTTCGACAGGAAAATGATATAATGCATAACGTACATATTGTTGATATTCATGTGCAAATTTAGAAACTTCTCTCCTAACAGTTGATCTAGAAAGACCGTTCAAAGCAGGATTATACATATCTCTTACGTAATGAATAAAACCAAGAGAGAAATGAAATGCAAAAGGCAAACCGTCCACCACAACTAATTTTGCTATTGATTTTCTATCTTTGTATTTATTGTATTTAGGACCTACAATTCCCCCCGTTGTCGGGTTAATTTGACCCTGTACTTGGTCCAGCACACTATGTGAACCTTGTCCTGACTCAGAGCGCATTGGCGCACCCGACTTTGTAGTCTCGTATTCATCTCACATAGCTTTGTGAAAGCCTTGTACATGTCTCAATAAACCTCCCGTCCCACCCTGACCTTTTCCAATTTTAAATTTATAAACATTTTTACAGAATTTACATCTAACTACTTGATTCTCTTGGTCCCTATCAAAAATATTCCATGCAACTGATTTTAATTTTCGTTGTGTGGGACCTCGACTCATACTAGGGGAAATAAGAGGCATTCCAGTTTCAGTTTGAGGCTGAGACTCAGTCTGAGGTTGAGGTTGAGGTTGAGGTGCACTAATGGGTGTGTCATCTAGATTATTGTCTAAATTAAAGTCTGGTTCAGTTGCAGAATATATCTCATCATCTAATGGTATATCATTAAAAAATCAGTTTCATCTATATGAGTGTAATCAGTCAAATCATCCTGACACAAAATAAGATTACTAGAAGAAGTACCCTTGCCCTTATTACCCCTACTAGAAAAAGCACTCTTACCATTATCCTTAATCATACGTCTAATTCCTTCCATTTTATTTAGTTAATGTTTTCTCCAACGAACACTACAAGAAGAAAGACATTTGTCAACAACATTTTTTGTTGACATATGTTGAATGTTGATATCAAAAGTACTTTTCGCATCAACAAAAGTTGTTGCATGCCGTTGCAATAACCTCTAATGCGAAGACTTTTTGCAATAATAAGTTGTTTTTTGCCATTTACATTTTTTAGCAATAATATTTTAAATTTTTATTGTCATTTACATTTTTTTAGTAACAATATATTTATTGTTGCTAAAGTTTTATTGCCGTATATTTTCTTGTAGGGGCGGATTCAATCTTTTCTTCTCTGTTTTCATTTACTTTTATCCGTTGGTCTAATTAAACTTATTTGGAAAATCAGCCAGGTTATTCATTTACGCTTATTTGCCATATATATATATCATAAATGTACAGAAAAAAATTAATGAAGTATAATTCAAATGATGCTAGTGCTAGACAAAATGACAGGGGGACACAAACAAAAAATTAAAAGTAATTTCTTTGTTGTTACGGTTGGATATGTAAAGCACGTACGGAAATAGTAAATAACTATTACAGTAATCGAAATAATAAACAACAAAGATTACAACAAGTTGTCAATGTCTTGATCTTGAATTGGAACTTCAAATATGGATCTTGTATTCGAAAATACCAGAACATGAATTGTTACACTTGTGGCTTGTAGATCCGCTGAGAATGCGAACGGTTAGAGTCCTTTGAGATTCTAGTTCACACCTGAAACACTTAGCAACCGATTAGATAATCACAACACCACCGGCTGAGTCGAGAGATGACTCTCTGTATTTAAGACAAGATTGCCCCCATATATAGGCTTTACGGAAGTGTAGACAATAGTCTCCCAAGATAAAACAGCAAAGTATCACATGTGCAAAGCCTACACAAATGACCTCAGCGAAGAACACGAACAATGAAGATTGCTAAGAGAATGATTGCTTATCAGAAAAACTGATCTCTTTGTGATGTTGTATACTTGTATGTATATTGTGGGCATCTATAGAATTGAGCCAAAGGCCTCAATTTATAGGTGTGCAAGATGGCCTTTCAAATGCCCCATAATAGCATTCAATTTCCATGTAATGGATGACATTTAACCCCCAAGTAATGCAGCAACATAATGGTCTAAGTAATGGTCATTATTGGGTTGATTCAATGCCATTGAAACCACCTCAACAACCAAACTTTTGGGATTCCGTCGAGCAAACACTGTCTGGGAAGCGCCGCGGCGCTGCAACATTTAGCGCCGCAACTCCAGAATACCAAACAGTCAATTAGCACCGTGGCTCAACTTGGGGGGCGCCACGGCGCTCCGGCACCACAGCACCACGGCCCAGTCCAGGCGGCTCCGCGGCTCTTTTTTAGCCGTACCATCTTACACTTCGTACAATCCTTCCTTCGTTTACCGACGTGGAACACTTGTTATTTAGCCAATAACCGTCCATCATTCTATGTCTGAAACATTTCACTTACGTACCAATATCTCTTTCATTAACGAAATTTACGATACTTGACACTAAGATTGCATGTGTGTGGAAATGACATTTTCGACGTGCGGGGCCCCAGTTGTTTGAGTCATAAATAATGGGATAAACTTAATTCCACATTATTAAATTTCCAACAATCCCCTCTTGAAAGAGATTTTGGCGCACACACAAGGTGCCTACTTTCAGCAATCGTTCAGCGAAAAGATATTGCATCAGGAGAGGTAGCTTCCATTTTGAACCTTCCCTAGTTGAATACTATCGGACTTACTTACTGCGCGGTGAACGTGATTTCTTGAACCGTCAGTGTTTAATGTATGCCAAGACAACGGTACCAACACAATACTTCCCTTTTATTCGTTTCTTCTTATTGTTCTGTCCGTTGTGGCCGTGGACACACTTGGATTCTTAAGTGCGTTCATTTGAGGTGGCCTGTCCTCGCACTTAAATAGGTGATCTCCTACAAGGTATCCTGCTATACCCCACTTCACAAATGTTAGAAATTATTAAAAGTTTCCTCAACTTTAACCTCAACCGTTTGAGGATCGTTAAAGGTTTGGAAGCTTAACCTTTACCCACCATGCAGGTAGCACTTTAATGTTTATTGCGGGAATGACTTTGGATTTACATTTCCTTACAGAAATCATAATTCAAAGTGCTATTGCTTCCACCGAAACGCTCAACTGAACCTTTTCCAGCTTAGTTTTTCTATTGAACCAAATTCTTGGGATCTCCAGTCAGTATGGTTGGGTTCCCACCATAAAGGTTCGTATTGTTTGGGTTTTAAGCTCATTCAACTAGACAGGCAAAACTCTTGATCTTAGGATAGTCCCTTAGTTAAAGGCTCCGCTATATCCTTTGATTAGTAATCAAGGAAGTGACACCCGTGATGATCAACTGCCATACGGTCTTATGTCTTCGACAGATATGTCCAGACGTCGTCATCCATGCCCTTCCTGAAGCCGATTGGCTAGCCACAGTGTATAACTGCTGAAGGCACGAGTTTCTCCCAATAAGGGACGCCCTCTAAGGAGTCGTGAAGTTACTCAACTTCTTTCCCATTCTAGTTTAAAGCGATAAACTCCGATTCAATCATTAATCGGCCGATGCAAGTTTTCTTAGAGGATTTTTCCAAGACACACCATACACATCTACTTGTGGCTTTTGTGTTCTTCATATCTGATGTACAATTTGCATCACTATTTTCTCCCAGAACCGCTGGACATCCAAAATACCATAATCCGTAGATAAGCGAATATTTCAGATATCATCATATCCGACTTAACACCTTCTATCGATCATTTCTAGAATCACGAGTGAACCTTAGTTCAACTGATCTATTTTGTAGGTCAATATCAGGTCGGTTATAGTGTGTACACTACATTGAACTACATATGACCTGTGCATATCGCTCCTTGTATATGGGTGCACCATGATTCCAATCAGTTCTATGATTCATATCCATTAGTGGCTTTAACGAGACTGTCAACTATCTCACAACTGAGTTTGGAGTTAGACCAGTCCGTTAGATGTCTTAGAAATCCCAATTCCTAAAATGTCATATGTGATACCCATATCTTTTATATCGAGACTTTTGTTTCAATATGACTTCCACTTTCAGACTATTGGTTTTTCCAATTGTTGGCTTTCTAACTTCAGAGTCAATATTTCTGTTGTCAGATTCATTATTTCTGTTTTATCTGAAACTTCCAGGACCAAAATATAAACATTTCAGGGACCAAAATGAAAGTTTAGGAAGAAGCCCAACAGTCCAACAAACTAATTCTGATCCTCCATTCCAACTCTCCGTTTAGGAAGGCTGTCTCAACATTCATGTCATGCAAGACTGCAATGGCCCTGGATGTTAAGTTATTCACAGGGGAGCACATGTACGTAGCCGAGGCCTTATAGTCGTCAGTAGATCCATCTACTTTGTACTCACTTTTGAGTATCCACTTTCACAACCCAAAGGTTCTTTTCCCGAAGGAAGGTCAACCATTACACAAGTATGGTTCTATATGATAGAATCTATTTCTCTCTGTAGCTTCTTTCTAAAGCAGCGCTTCTGGAGATGACTATTCTTTGTTAATTGTTCATGGTTTGTTCTCAACCATACAAGCTAGAAGACATAGAACAAGTCTTTGTCCCCTCTTTGCTCCATCTTGGTTCAACATCTAGAATCCCTGAGTTCTGTAGATCTGGAATATTAAGTTC
The DNA here is from genome assembly GCA_029783415.1 of Anisodus acutangulus. Taxonomy (NCBI): domain Eukaryota; kingdom Viridiplantae; phylum Streptophyta; class Magnoliopsida; order Solanales; family Solanaceae; genus Anisodus; species Anisodus acutangulus. The sequence continues at coordinate 46,464,391 of CM056490.1, forward strand.
CGGATAGTCAGCAACTTCTGAGTCCTGTAGATACGGAATGTCTAGTTCCGGATAGTCAGTCACTCGCGGGTTCTTGTTAACCTTGAGAAATTACTTCTTTTTCCTTCTCAAGGAAAGTTATCTTCAAAGAATTTAGCATTCCTTGACACCAGGAGGTGAAAAGCACTACTGTTATTTGCAGATCCAGTGGATATACAATTTATAGTCTTAAATCCAACTTGACCTGTTACGGTATCCCAACCTCTACCAAGCCACCCCACATCACAATATTTGTAGGTGGGATCCTTTTCATATTTCACATGGAGGGTTATCTTTATTCTTATGCGGAGTTCTGTTGAGAATCGCATTAGCGGTAAGGATCACTTTGCCCCACATATTTTGGGCGTATGACTTTGCACTTGGCTAAAACCGTTAGACTGGGGTGTGTAATAAGCAGTTGTTTGATGAACGATGCTTCACATTCTCCCCCTCTATCACTACGAATTCCTCAATCCGTAGGCGTAGTTGATTTTCAACAGTTGCTATGTAGCGCTTATCCGCTTCAACTGTTTCATCTTTGCTTTTCAACAAACAAAGGATGCAATACTTTGTACCATCATCAATGAAGGTCACAAAGTACTTGTCTCCCCCCTCTATTTTGTATAAACTTCAATTCACCCATGTAGGTGTGACTAAGTTCTAAAGGAGCGGTGCTTCTTTCGCTATTCCTTTGACGAAACTTGTCTCCCCCCTCTATTTTGTACAAACTTCAATTCACCCATGCAGGTGTGACTAAGTTCTAGAGGAGCGATGCTTCTTTCGCTATTCCTTTGACAGAATGGAAAGGTGATTTTGCCTTTTCGCCTACCTCACATTCATTTTGAGGGTTTATGTCGACACAAGGCAACAATCTCAACTTCGTTAGCTTTTGAATGACTTTCCATTTAACGTGTCTTAATCTATGATGGAATAGATGCACGGATTACAAATATATCATTCATTTGGCTACAGACATACTGTACCATTCTTTGTTATTATAGACCTATTGGACTAGTCTCAAACCAGCTTGACCAACAGCGTCCCTGAAACCAAGTTTGGGACATGTATCACCTTATTTTAGAGTGATCCCATTCCTTAAAGTCCTTTTGAGGACAACCTCTCCAGCCCCTTCTACTTAGAGGTGGCGTTGCTTCACATGGACAACCTTTTGCCCGTGGTTAGGGCATAACCGGATGAAATGTGATCTGGATACTCTGGCCCACTCCAGTTGCTTTGGCAGACTGAGTGTCCAATTTCTTTTCTGCCTTTATTTTGGCCTTCAGATCATTTAAGACCTGGAAGCTCTGACCCACCTCACTATGTGTCCATTACTTTTCTTCATTTATTTTGGCCTTCAGATTATTTAAGACCTGGAAATTCTGGCCCACTCCAGTCGCCCAAAGGCTTTGTACGACTGAGTGTCCAACATCATCCTATCAAATGAAGGATCTTCTGTCAGATAGTGTGACAGGTTCAACGTCTTAAGATAAGTCATTATCTTTTAGTCTTCTACCCTTGAGATTGGTGCTCAGACAATTCCTGGCGCTTGCCTAAGAGTGGTAACGGTTTTCGCATAGTTAGTGAATCTCTATCATTCGTATGTGCGAATATACTTTACACACTTTTAATAATTACACCCAAAAGAACGGATCTTTTAAGTTTTTGTTTACAATAGTCCAATCTTTAACCGGGAATGAAGGAGATTCAATATTTGATTTTAGAGTGTAGGGAATATAAATTTTTAATGAAAAGACTTTCATATTCCCAGCCATGCTTTACACACTTTTATCAGATATTATCTAAACACCTTATAGATAAGGAAGGATTATTAACTTAGACCTTTTGGATTCTGGTCCACTTCAGTCAGACTGAGTGTCCATTTTCTCCTTACCATAATTCAGATCTTTTGTCTAGAACAGATATAGGCCTTCTGCTACAAGATAAAACAACATATTCAGCCTTCTCCTCTCGTCCCAGTTGACATCATCAGCCTCTTGTGGGCGCTTATTTCCACCACCCTCGGGAGCGGTAACACCAACTCGTCCTTGATTTTTAGTCGTACAAGCATGACTATCAGCAATATCTTGAAGCTCAGCATCAGATCTAGAGATCCCACCTTTGACAGAAACAAATTTGTAATTGTCGCCAAAGAGAGAACCAAAACTAGGATCAGATTTGAAAGCACGGTTGTTGACAGAGACAATGTTTGAACTGTTAATAGAACTGTCAACAAAACTATTTTCAAAAAGAAAACCACAGTTAGATTTGGGACCATATCTGCTGGCACAAATCTTTAGAGCACTAATACAATCTTGTCTTAAAATTATTGGATATGTAAAGCACGTACGGGAATAGTAAATAACTATTACAGTGATCGAAAGGATAAACAACAAAGATTACAACAACAAGTTGTCAATGTCTTGATCTTGAATTGAAACTTCAAATATGGATCTTGTATTCGAAAATACAAGAACATGAACTGCTACACTTGTGGCTTGTAGATCTGCTGAGAATTCGAACGGTTAGAGTACTATAAGATTCTAGTTCACACCTGAAACACTTAGCAACCAATTAGATAATCAGAACACCACCGGCTGAGTCGAGAGATGACTCTCTGTCTTTAAGATAAGATTGTCCCCGTATATAGGCTTTACGGAAGTGTGGACAATAGTCTCCCAAGATAAAACAACAAACTATCAAATGTGCAAAGCTTACATAAATGACCTCAGCGAAGAACACGAACAATGAAAATTGCTAAGAGAAGGATTGCTTATTAGGAAAATTGATCTCTTTGTGATGTTGTATACTTGTATGTATATTGTGGGAATCTATAGAATTGAGCCAAAAACCTCAATTTATAGGTGTGCAAGATGGCCTTTCAAATGCCCCATAATGGCATTCATTGCCATGTAATGGATGACATTTAACCCCCAAGTAATGCAACAACATAATGGTCCAAGTAATGGCCATTATTGGGTGGATTCAATGCCATTGAAACCACCTCAATAGCAAAACTTTTGGGATTCTGTTGAGCAAACACTTCCTGGTAAGCACCGCGGCTCCAGAATACCAAATAGTCAATTAGTGCTGCGGCTCAGCTTAGGGGGCTCCGCGGCGCTCCGGCGCCACATCCCAGTCTGGGTGACACCGCGGCCCTTCTCAACTCAGCGACTCTTTTTTACCCGTACCATCTTATACTTCGTACAATCCTTCCTTCGTTTACCGACGTGGAACAGTTGTTATTTAGCCAATAACCGTTCAGCATTCTATGTCTCGAACATTTCACTTACGTACTAATATCTCTTTCATTAACAAAATTTACGATATTTGACACTAAGATTGCACATGTGTGGAAATGACATTACCGACGTGCGGGGCCCCAATTGTTCGAGTCATAAATAATGAGAAAAACTTAATTCCACATTAGTAAATTTCCAACAGTTACTACTATAAGTGATGAAATTTTATTGGATTCAAATTCATAAATTAATTTGGACTATCTTAAATTCAATAAAATAGTTCAAATAATGAGGCTAATATAATTAAATTAATTATCTAATCTTAGATGTATTAGGCTAGTCTATTTAATAATTGAGCTACAAATGATGAGCTCACTTTATTAGCCCAAGATCCAAATTGCTATTAGCCCAGGCTCGTGCCACGTATCAAATGATGTGGCGATTCAAGTCAAATAAATGAGCAAATGAAATCATGGCATTGGTGATCAAAGTCAAGTAAATAAGCCAATGAAATCATGCAACGTGTTAAATGATGTGGCGATCCAAGTCAAATGAATGAGCCAATGAAATCATGCCAAGTGTCAAATGATGTGGCGATCCAAGTCAAATAAATGAGCCAATGAAAACATGTCAAGTGTCAAATGATGTGGCGATCCAATCAAGTAAATAAGCCAAATGAAATCATATCACGTGTCAAATGATGTGGCAATCCAAGTCAAGTAAATAAGACAATGAAATCATGTCACATGTGTAGATGGCATGTTCTGGCCAATTAAATTAGAGCTTGTCACAAGATGAATGTGATTGGTCAGTTCAAATAGACCAATCAAATCACAAAGCTACACCTTCCCTAAAACTATAAATAAGGGTCCTCATAACTCACAAAGGATGAGGGATTAAGAACAAGAAGCAGAAAGAGAGATCATGGATCAAATACCACATATTTCTCTACAAGCTACAAGTTCAAGCATTAAAGCAAATCAAGTTCAAGTTGAACATTAAGAACGGCAACAAAATATCAGGGTGTTCAAGATCAAGTTACTTGTTCGTGGAAAATAATTCATGTTCAAGTTCAAATACGAAGATTCAAGATCAAGTTACTCAGGCCCTTGAATCCAAATTAAATTCAAGTTCAACATAGTTTATATTTTTGTTGGAGAATTAGAGGATTATATAGAGATTGTAACACTAAACATACTTGAAATCAAATATGACATTTTGGCATGCCCGGTGGGACAATTCTACCTCTCATCTCTTCACATTAATCATCAAATTTCAAGAACACCGAAATGGCATCCAAGAAGATCAACTCCAAATCTGCTGTTGCTAAGGCTACTTATTCCAAGTTTTCTTCTGAGGTGGAGAACATACTGGATACTACTATGAGAAGTTTGGGACCCGTCACCAGGAACAAAGCAAACTTTCTAGGACAACAAGCATCTCAAGTGCCATCCGCATCAGTTCCTATCTTCAAACTTCAATCATCAAAGGGGGCAAGGTTCTTTCTGAATGAATTGAAAGAAGGAGAGAACATCACTGAGATAGTTGAAAATACATTTGCTTGGCTTACCCCACTTCAAATTAAAAATCTTAGTATCTAAGATGATAATAATGCCTTGATCACCAGATCTGCTCCAATCACTCCACCTGTTGAATTTCAGTTTGAGGGAAAATTTGTGTTTTGCTCCATCATCTACAATAATTATCCAAGCAATGATGACTAATATCTCAACTATTGAAGAACAACTTGCAAGCTTGATGAAAACGATTGGCGAGTTGACGAAATATGTACAAGATCAAGATAATCGAATTGTCAAGTTGACAGATAGATTTGACATTGTGATGGAGGGAGATGCAAGTCATGCACTTGGAAAGCTTCCTATGGCACAATAAAAAGAAGATTTGTCTACAAAGCAAGTACATATTCCTGAAAAACTACAAGTATCCTCTGAAAGATCAAATCTAATTTATCAATTGAAGGACTTCATTATGGGGACTATCAAAGACAAGTATGATGTTGCTTCCAAGTCTTCTGTTACATACGACAAGCCATACACTTCAAGGATTGATGGGTTAAAGATGCATGTAGGTTATCAACCTCCAAAATTTCCGCAATTTGATGGAAAAGAAAATCCTAAGTAACATATTATACACTTCGTCGAAACTTGCAATAATGATGGAACTTGTGGGGATTATATTGTTAAGCAGTTTGTGCGCTCTTTGTAAGGCAATGCTTTTAACTGGTATACATACCTCAAAGATGGTTCCATTCATAGTTGGGAGCAACTTGAATATGAATTTCTCAACCGCTTCTATAGTATAAGGCATACTGTGAGCATGGTTGAACTAATGAATACACATCAATGGAAGAATGAAATCGTTATTGATTTCATCAGTCGGTGGAGGAATGTAAGCCTCAATTACAAAGATAGACTTGACGAGGCTTCTGGAATAGAAATATGTATCCAAGGAATGCACTGAGACTTCTTTATATCCTACAAGGAATCAAGCCCAAGTCCTTTGAAGAATTAGCTACGCGTGCTCATGATAGCATGTACTTAAATGGAAATCAAGAGTCGTCCATTTACGAGCATCGCAAAAGAAAGGATAAATTAGAAGTGAAGAGAGGTGGCATGTTTGTGCCAAAGTCTGAGAGCAAAGAGTCAATGAATGTTAATGCCGCACCATTAAAGGTCACCACAAAGTGAAGCAAGAAGCAAAGTGTGAAGACTACGTCTTTCCAAAATAATGCTGGAAGAAAGCTAACTTTGAAGGAAATGCAAGCGAAAGAGTATCCATTCTTAGACTCGGATGTTCCAACAATATTTGAAGAACTCCTTGTATTGAAACTTACCAACTTACCTGAAATGAAGCCGCTAGATGGAGCTGGGAGGACTAATGATCTAAATTACTACAAGTATCATCGGTTGATGGGTCATCCCATTGAAATTTGTTTCATCTTCAAAGAAAGGGTCATGAACTTCGCTCGTAAAGGAAAAATATTGCTAAAAGATGAGAATGAAAGATCGAATCAAGTCCCTGTCACATTTGGTTCACTGGATCTCATAGTGTTTTGCAACTTTGTCAAAGTACATGGATATAGAGATATTCTCACTGCATCACCACCAAAGATGATTAAATTTGGTGACTTTGACCTTATCGATGTTAGCAATCCATTGCACATTCCTATGATAAATGAAGTAATATTGAAAGAGAAATCTTTAGAAGAAAGGAAATCTCAAGATGATCACATCTATGATGAAGGATGGACTCTGGTGACTCGGCAGAGACGCTGCAAAATGAGCTCACGAATAGAGTCAAGTAAACAGGTGACAATAGGAAAGATGATGAAAATACCTAAGAAGCCAAGGGTAAAGAAGAATATAAAGAAGTCAAAGATCGAGGAGACTCAATATCAAAAGACACGTTGTCCGGTTACACTAGAGGAATTCTTGCCAAGCTAGTTTCGCGGTAAAATTTATCACTATGATACCAAAGCCTCATGTTGCAACATTGATGAAGAAGGGATGAAAAAAAGATCCAGCATTGTCGTCACCTCTAATTCCCTAAAAGATTACCGAGACTCTATCTGAAGAAGTGGATGCTTGTGATGAAGAAATCACATTCACTAAATATGATCTATTGTTAGGAGAAAATTGCATTATCATCCTTTATATATGGTTGGCTTTGTGCGAGGGCATAAAGTGAATAGAATTATGATTGATGATGGGTCTAGAGTCAATATTATCCCAATTCTCATTGTGAATAAGCTTGGAATCTCAGTGAATGAACTATCTGAAAGTCATCTAATGATTCAGGGATTTAACCAAGAAGGGCAAAGAGCTATAGGCATCGTCAAGATGGAAATCAAAATGAACGATATGTGTTTGAGTGCATGGATGCACGTGATTGAAGCAAATACCTCATATAATATTTTATTAGGAAGGCCACTGATACATGAGAACAAAGTGGTTCCATCCACCTACCATCACTGCTTTAAGAACTTTGAAGATGAGGTCCAAAAGAAGATAATTGTTGATGATGAACCTTTCGCAGAGATAAAAGCACACTTTGCAGATGCAAAATTCTACTTAAAGAATCATGTCTCCAAGAAGGTCAAAGTTGATAACAAAGTTCCAATCAAAACAATAGATATTGCAATGAAGGCTGATGTAGCGGTTGGAAATGTGAAGATCATGGTTGAAAGAAATCAAGTGATTTCTGATATGAATAAGGTACCTAAGATAAATGTGACATCTTCAAGTAAGAAAGTGACTTCTATTCTTCAATATGTCCCAAAGGCAAAGTAGATTGCAAGCCAATCTTCTGAGTTGCAGCATAATATGGTATGTGGGTTGACTTTTCCTATAAAGCGAATTGATGCGATCAAGTCATCTCCAAAATAGGTGGAAGGATTTAAAATCATCTAACCACAATTCATATAAATCACTTCCTAAAAAGAACATGGATGATGGTTTTGACCAAAATGCCTAAACGTTATTGGCGAAAGCTGGATACAATTCCAATTAGTTATCTAAATTGGGGAAGCTCTCGCCAGAAGCAGTTGGAAAGGAAAACCATAGCCTAAACCCTACTCAGAAGATAATGATAGAGAAAGGATATATTTTCAAATAATCACGTGAAGGTATGAGTTATAAACAACCATCACCAATACGCATCTCTATTAGAAGGGCAAACGAGTCTATGGCGTCTAACAAAATGACTTTTGTGTTTGATCGGCATACTAACCCAACTCCACGAACTTTAGTGTTTGATAGGTTGGGATCGTTGATTAAGCAACACAAGGCAAGAAATTAAATATGGAAGCACCTATTTATGCTCAAAAGCAAAATGTTGTGGAGGATCGCCCGAGTTTGATTCCTTCTAGAATAAGGCAAGAAACAAAACTTGTAGTTTCATGTGGAGAGGTTCTCAAGGAAAACATGCATACTATAGTCCATACAAATGAGCGTGATGAAGATGAGGCAAAAGTAGGATCATCATATCACATCTCTATTTGGGATGAGCAAAGTGTCATGTATCATGCAAGAATTGAGGGAAATTATGTTGATATTCACACATGTCATCACATATCTTTCAGTGATGGTGATCCTTAAGAAGCAGAAGATGCACCGCTAAGTTTGAAAAAGAGGTCAAGATGGTGATTGATGTATTAAAGAAAGTCAATCTTGGAACTCTTGAAGATCCAAAACCCACATATATAGTTGCCTCGCTGAATGTTGATGAAGAGAACAAGTATATTGAGCTACTTATGGAGTTCAAAGATGTATTTTCTTGGAGTTACCAAGAGATGTCCGGATTAGACCCTAAAATTATAGTTCATCATCTCGCTGTAAAATGAGGTGCTCGTCCTATTAAGCAAGCTCCATGTCGCTTCAGACCTGAACTAGTTCCCTTCATTGAAACTAAAGTCAACAAGCTCGTTGAGACAGGTTTCATTCATGAAGTCAAGTATCCCACATGGATCTCAAACATCACGCATGTTAGAAAGAAGAATGGTCAAATCTGAGTTTGTGTTGACTTTAGGGATATTAATAATGTATGCTTTGAGGATGAATTTCCTCTTCCAATTCCCGAGCTTATGATTAACTCTATGACTGGGTATGAGGCAATGTCTTTCATAGATGGTTCTTATAGATACAATCAAGTTTGCATAACACCAAAGGATGAAGAACTTACTGCTTTCCGCACTCCTAAAGGTATATATTGCTACAAGGTAATGTGAAGAATGCTGGTGCTGCTTATCAACGAGCCATGCCGAATATTTTTGATGATATGCTTCATAAAATTGTTGAGTTTTATATTGATAACTTGGTGGCGAAATCAAGGAAGAGAGATGACCACTTTCAATATTTGAGGATTATTTTCGAACGTCTGCGAAGATATCAACTCAAAATGAATCATTTAAAGTGTGTATTTGGTGTTTCTTTTGGAAAGTTCTTCGTCTTTATTTTTCAGCAGCAATCGATCGAAATTGATCAAGCTAAGGTAGATGTTATTTTAAAAATTCCTAAGCCCAAGGATATTCATGAGTTAAAAAGTTTGCAAGGAAAGTTGGCATATCTTAGGAGGTTCATTTCAAATCTTGTTGGGAGATGTCAACCATTCAGTCGTCATATGAAGAAAGATATCCCTTTTGAATAAGACCAAGCTTGTATAAATGCTTTCGACAGAATAAAATCTTATTTGATGAAGCCCATAGTACTTGTAGCTCCCATACCTGGAAAACCGTTGATATTATATATTGCAGCACAAGAAAGGTTAGTAGAAGCACTTCTAGTCCAAGAAAGAAATGAAGGGAAAGTAAATGCCCTTTATTACTTAAGTAGGATAATGACACCGAACGAGATGAGTATTCACCTATCGAGAATTTATGTCTGGCACATGTATTCTAAATTTAGAAGATGAAGCATTAATTCCAAGCTCATATTGTGCGACTCATCTCGAAAGAAAATCCTATCAAGTTTGTCATGTCCAAACCTGTCCTAAGTGATCGATTAGCAAGATGGTACCTCCAATTTCAGCAATTTGAAATTGTGTGTATCTCTCAAAAGGTGGTAAAAGTACAAGTGCTAGCAGACTTCTTGGTCAAATATCCAAATCCAGATGACTGGGAGTTATCCGATGAGCTACCTGATGAAGATACAATACTTATAGAAATTCAACCTACTTGGAAGATGTACTTTGATGGTGCTGTACATTGTGAAGGAGATAGTGCTGGAGTAGTGTTTGCCACTTTTTATGAGAAGTCCTTCCATATTCCTTTGCCCTAACGCAACACTGGTCCAATAATGTTGTTGAACATCAAGCACTCATACTTGGGCTTGAAATGACTGTTGATATGAAACAATTGTAGCTATAAGTTTTTGGAGATTCGAAGTTGGTGATCAATCAACTTTTGGGTAGTTAAGAAACCAGAGTTGCTTCCATATCGCAACTATGCTCAGAAATTGATATGTTGGCTTAGAGAGGTGACTATTTAATATGTTCCTAGAAAGGAAAATAAAAAAGTTAATGCATTAGCTGCTTTGACTTTTGCATTAGTATCACCTGATCAAATATAAGTCGTCGTTTGCCAAAGATAGATTGCTCCTCCACTAAATGATTATGAAGAGAAGTTGAGCATGTCATCACCACTTCGGAGGTGGAAATTGAAGACTGGCGACAACCAATAATTGATTACTTGTGTTCTGGGATATTGCCTAAAAATCTTCAAAAGAAGATAGAAATCTGATGGCGAGCCCCTCGCTTCCTTTATTATAAGGATAAACTCTACAAACGATCGATCAATGGAGTACTCTTACGTTGTTTGGGGGAAGATGAGTCCATTCAAGGCATGCAAGAGGCACATTCTGGAGTATGTGGGGCACATCAATCTGGGCCAAAACTTCATTTTCATATAAAAAGAATGGGATATTATTGGCAACCTATGGTGAATGATTGCTTGGATTACACTCGAAGGTGAAAATCTTGCAATTCCATGTTAATTTCATACATCAACCACCAGAGGTATTGCACCCAACCGTTGCTTCATGGCTATTTGAGGCTTGGGGTTTGGATGTTGTTGGTCCATTGCTAAAGTCTTCTGAGGGACATTTGTATATTTTGGTTGTAACTAATTACTTCTCAAAATGGGCAGAAGTTGTTTCACTTAAAGAAGTAAAGAAGGAAAATGTGGCAAATTTCATTCGAGTCAACATTATCTACTATTTTGGCATTCCTCGATATATTTTGACTAACAATGGTAAGCCATTTCATAACAAATTGATGACCAAGATTTGTGACCTTTTTGGCCTCAAGCAACATAACTCCTCTATGTATTATGTTGCTTCCAATGGCCTCGCTGAAGCATTTAACAAGACATTCTGCAACATGTTGAAGAAATTCGTCTTCAAATCTAAGAGAGATTGGCATGAAGAATGGAAGAAGCTCTTTGGGTGTACAGGACCACCTATCCCACATCAACGCAAGCAAATCCTTATTCTCTTGTTTATGGAGTTGAAGCAGTCCTTCTACTTGAGCGTCAATCCTGTCATTGTGGCTTGCTATTCAAGAAGGACTCACTGGCGAAGAAAATTCTAGGTTACACCTTGAAGAATTTGAGGCTCTCGATGAAAAGAGGCTAGAAGCTCAACAAAGTCTAGAATGCTATCAAGCTCGTCTGTCTCGGTCTTTCAATAAGAGGGTTCGCCTTATATTCTTCCAAGTGGGTGATCAAGTTCTTGTTGTAGGAAGACCCATTATTACTTCTCGTCGATCTAGAAGCAAGTTCTTTGCTAAATGGGATGGGTCACATGTTGTATAAAAAGTATACTCAAGTGGCACTTACAAGCTTGTCGACTCAGAAGGTTTGAGGATTGGCCTCATCAATGGAAGATTCATGAAGATGTACTATCCTTGAAGAAGAAACACAACGCTTCTTAATACACGAGCATAAACTGCATGAGGCGAACTAGGCAAAAGTTAGGACACAAAAAAAACTCATTTTTTTAAACTAGGATATGACTTGATCCTCTTCACTAGGGGTGTTCATGGGTTAGTTTTTGGTTAAAATCAAAATCAAATCAATATAGTTAGTTTTTTAATTATTAAAACCAAACCAAATATAATACATATCTATCAGTTTGGTCGTTATCGGTTTGGTTTGGTTTGGGTTGGTTCAATTTTTCAATTTTTAAGAAACTTAATGATATTTATCTTTTTCATTTTTTCATATGATTAAGAAAAACTTTTCATTCTTTTCCAACTTATAATCAGTTAGTATTACATTTTTATTGTCGGAGCTATATTTTTTTTAGAAATGGAGAAAATATCTTAAGATCTATAAGTTTTAATCAAGTGAATAAAATTTATAAGAAACACAATATATTATAGGTAAATCTCATAAATGTTTCAAAGCTCCTAGCTCAAGATATAAATATTTTGTTGAAACCGCGCGAATCTTAATCTGCCAGCATGTCGATATCTAAGGTGTACTTATAGAATTTATCTGGGACGATTCTGAAGGTATAAAACTCTGAATTTTGAATATGCCTTAGATATAGAAGTATAGTTTACATGGAATTAAACGGCTTTGTAATTTCGGAGTTCCTACATAAAGATATAAATATTTTGGTAAAGACGCACAAATCTGAATCTGCCAACATGCCGATATCTAAGGTGGACTTCTAGAATTTATCTGGGACGATTTTGAATGTATCCAACTCTGAATTTTGGATATGTCTTAGCTTGAGAAATCTAGTTTCTTGCGAATTAAATGGCTCACGATTTTGATATCCCTACATCAAGATAAAAAAAATTGGCACAAAAATGCAAAGCCGATGGACAACGTTTAAAAGAGATTTAGAGCCTAACACAATGGTGTTAGTGTATCAGAATAGATATAGCATTCTTTATGAAGCAAAACGTAGAAACAACACACATCAAGGAGAATGTACAATCTTGCAAAATAGATGAAGTCTTTATTTCTGAAAATAATATCCACTAATCAATCAAATGCAAGAAAAAAAGGAGAAATAGAGCAACTGAAATACTTTCTATAGACTAATCTAAACACAATTTGTAATTGATTAACTCTTGACGCATAGCTTTCAGGCGGTCCTTCTTTTTCTCTAAATTAATTAAGTCGTCAGCATTCGATAAGTCTGCATCATTGCATGCGTCGAAGTCCTTTCCTGCCCTCAAGGCTCCTAATCTGGCTTCTTTGACTTCTTTCTCAGTAACTTCTAAGAGGAATTCTAAATTCTTCTCCTAGGTGCACAACGTTTCTATCTTCTTTTTCACCTCATCTGGATATTGACAGATAAATGAAACTCTTTCAATCTTCTCATGTTCTTTAAACATGGCATTTGAAAGACATTTTCCAGCTGCTATAAATAGCTCTTTTCTTTCAGCTTCCACATCCTTATCATGAAGAGTTGATCATGCCTTGTTGTACGAAGTGGCAAGCTCAAAAAGGACTTCAATAACTTTATCAAAGGGGAAACATCCATATCCTTGAGAATCACTTGGACTTCTTCTTCAAGAGAGAAAGCACAGTCTACATCAATTCCGAAAAATTTATCATGAATCACAGTTCAAAGATTAGAAATAAATACCTTTCGGTAGTTTAAGACAACCTTATTACCATCAAACACAAAAACTGCAGCTATTGGACGTGTGTACAAATCAGAACTCAACTTTTCTTTCACTCCATCACGAGGAACAAAAGTTGTCTCTTTTTCCGCCTTAGTTGTAGAAGATGATTTTATTGGGTTTGGACCAAAAACAGACTCACCACTCTCATATGACCTTCCTTGTTGTAATGGTCAAACATCATTTGGCTGCATATGAAGGACAACTATTAGTAAAGATCATTATGGCATGTTTAGCGAACTAAAATATTTAATTATACATCTTTATTAAGAGCTGTCAAAGTCCTCGAAGGACTACCAACACTGTCAAAAATTTCAACCACATGTGAATTAGTGTCTTTCAATCTGCTTGGACTTGCTCTCACTCTCTTAAAATTACGATCTCCATGGATGCTATTGCTTTCATCTAGAGATGGTCTCTTATTAGAAACATGAGCAACTATACTTAACGGAAATGAGCTATTGCCACCTTGGTGGTCTTGATCATACACATGTTCAATTGGAGCTTCTATAAGTAATTGTGGTCCTTTTCCTTTGCATTGGTCGGACAATATGGCCTCTAAAGCTAAGGAATTTTCAATCTTTGGGGTTGCAATACTACATCCTTGATGTGTGTCCTCTAAAGGTGCATTAGAAATTGGCTCAACTGCATCCACCAGAGATTGGAAATAGCCATCAAGAATTTTTTCATGCGTTTTTTACCACCGGGTCTTATAGTTATCGATAAAATATCTCTTCACATTAGGAGTAATAGAGGGGAAAATCACACGGGACATAGACTTGAATACCACATAAATCTTCCAAAATCTGAGTTCTTCAGCTAATGAGGCACTACAATAATCGTTTGCCAAAGCGCCTGGGATTTTTTGATAAAACCCAAATTGATGGCTAACCCAATATGGGCTATACGACTCAATAATGATTGAGTTGCCATTACTTAAAGAGAGATAGCCAAAGAAGATGCTCATAAAATAATTTAACTCCAAATCTTATGCATCGTTATCATCAACATAGTTGTAAGGCTCAAAATTATTTAACATAGTTGAAGTCAAAGCTACACTATCTCCTTGATGGATGGGCTTCCTTGCATCATATTTGTCGAAATACCGCATGACACCCTCTCCTGAATATGCCACTATCAGTGGATTAGATCGTCTATTTGCAAGCGCAAAATGAGTTTTGAAATAATGAGCAAGCAAACCATAAACATAATGGATGAGAAAACAAACTTTAATAAGGTCAAGGCGCGACAAACATGAAATCTTATTAAGGTTATTGTAAATAATTTCTAAAACCGGCACCACAAGGCTAATCTTCCATTTGGCTGCCATTGCAGTAGCAATCTTAAAAGTTTTTGGTCGAATAAAGTCAGCTTCTTCTGAAGGAAGCACACATCCAACATGATAAAAATTTTACAAGATATACATATCATCTCTCTTTCCGGGCCTCACCCCAAGTTTATAAAACACAACTTTTCTTCTTTTGACCATTGGGACGTGTCAGGTATTACTCCAGTGGGGTTATGTGTTGATGTAAAGCGTGCAATTTTCTTCTCTCCTGGAAAAGCAGGTCCATACCTTAGAGCTCTCTTGTATTAAAAAATTATCCAAGTGCTCAAATAGACTCTTGAGTTATCACTCCTGCCCTCTTGTAGATAATAAAATGCTGCAAATAGGTACTCACAAACTCGATGAATATATCTCTGATTTTTCACGTCAACACCTGTGAGTTCTTTAGTTTCAGGGATAACTTCCTCATAGAAAGAACCTCCAATTGGCAAACCCCCAAGGTTATATAAGTCCCATAAATAAATAGACATTTCCCCGATAGATGTAAGAAGTGTATTCATCTTGGGGCACCACGCTTTAAAAAATGCTTGTAATATATTTGAATTCGGATCATAGGTAAAAAGCGAGGCATAAATGGCATCATAAATATTTGCTCCAGTTGAGTCTTTTTTTACTTCTACTGAGCGTATCCTCGGCCCAATCCCAATACTCTGGAATGTGACAATATTCACCCTCGAACACTACTGTCTCTCCCCAACTTGTTTCTCCACGAACTATACGAC
This sequence comes from Anisodus acutangulus, assembly GCA_029783415.1. Lineage (NCBI taxonomy): Eukaryota > Viridiplantae > Streptophyta > Magnoliopsida > Solanales > Solanaceae > Anisodus > Anisodus acutangulus. The sequence continues at coordinate 46,479,873 of CM056490.1, forward strand.
AATCCAAGCTCGGAATGAAGCTTGCAAAATTTGTGTAACGGTGTTTGGGCGTGTAAAGAGACCACATTTAAGAAGATCGAGTTGAAGTACGTTTGCATTCTGAAGTCCAATTTCCCATATGAAGTGAGTTTCGAAGAGGTGGCCATGAACTTGCATACCACCCAGTTAAAGGAATATGAACCAATAATTTTATTTGTACTGCTACACCACCTTCATTACTCTCAATAATAAGATACTTAAGTTTGGATGAGGCAGAAGTGTAGTCTCTAAAATTCTCCATCTTATTGAGTTGCAAGGACAAAAGAAGTTATCACCATCCAACTCAAAGGCACGAGAACAAATATAAAACCAGGGCAGATAAAATCATAACCAAAATTTTAAAGCGTGGACGAAATTCACTTTTATTATTCCTTAAGCCCAATTTCGTAAAGAACATAACCGAAATCTTAAAGCGCGGATGAAATTTACCCTGTACTATGCCTTAAGCCTGGTTTCTTCAAAGGACATAACCAAAATCTTAAAGCGCGGATGAAATCCACCTTGTACTACGTCTTAAGCCTGGTTTCTTCAAAGGACAAAATCAAAATCTTAAAGCGTGGATGAAATTCACCCTGTACTACATTTTAAGCCCGGTTTCTTCAAAGGACACAACCAAAATCTTAAAGCGCGGATGAAATTCACCCTGTACTATGCCTTAAGCCTGATTTCTTTAAAGGAAATAACCAAAATCTTAAAGCGCGAATAGAATTCATCCTATACAATGCCTTAAGATTTGTCTAGTCAAAGGGTCACACTGATCATGAATGGTTTAAAAAAAATAGAAAAGAAGCAAATCATAGAGATATCGTGTAATGCAGAGACAAGTTTTTAACATGCAACCATCTTTTCAAAAATAATTATCATTGAGCTATATAAATTTATGGCTATGCATATATGATGAACGAAATAGTTACCAATATGGCAAACAAAAAGGGTACTCTACTTAAACATGACACAAGAAAAAGTATTTTCATGTATTGGAAGGCCTACTTTAAATGGCGATACTGATCACAATCATGCAAAAAAAAACTTATGGTACAATAATGACAGTGCAGTTTTGCAACACTCAATATTTCTTGATTAAAAGGATGTATACATAAAGCAAGCAAAGTATAAGAGAATCATAGACAGTGGTATACCGTGTGTATACCACACAGACAGAAAACATTTATTTACTATAGCATGTTGTTGAATTCTTGTACAATTGTAATTATGGTATTAGTATTATAGTAGGAAAAGGTATTAGTCTTGTATTACGAAAAAATAGATTTATTTTCCATATTTAGATGTATATTTGTATATATACCTCTTTATTAATGAAAATAATCAAAGGATTATTTCTTTCATGATATCAGCAGTCTAGGGAAAATATTTCCTTCTCCAAAAGCCCTCCTTTCGCTGCCCTACTTGCCATTGGCCATCGGCCAACCTCCTCCCTTCCACTTTTGTTTTTTTTTCACTTCCACAAATCCCCAATTCTCCTCTTGTTCTTTCCTCATGTCTTCCTCAAAGAACATGTTTCATCCTGCCCTTACAGTCTCCAACATCAAGAACCACATCCCTATCTTTCTTGAGATGGAAAAAGTCCAATACGCGACGTGGGCAGAATTATTTAAAATTCACGCACGCTCGCATCAAGTCCTTCATCGCATCATCCCCTCAGTAATAGGCACGAAGAATGTGCCTACCGTCAAGGATGACCCTGTATTATGGACAGCTCTAGATGCTATAGTTCTCCAGTGGATTTATTCCACTATCTCTATGGACCTCTTACAGACGATTATTGAACCCGACGCCACAGCGATGGAAATTTGGAATAGGGTGCGTGATATATTCCAAGATAACAAAAATTCTCGTAATGTCACTCTCGGGCAGGAATTTTCCCATGTCAACATGGAGGATTTTCCGAACGTCTCAGCCTATTGTAAAAGACTAAAGGAATTGGCGGATCAACTCAAGAACGTTGGTGTGCCCATCACCAATGATTGTTTTGTTCTTTAGATGGTTGCAGGCCTATCCGAGTTTATAATGGCGTTGGGACGCTTTTTCGTCAAAGTAATCCTCTTCCACCGTTCTACCAGGCACATTCCATGCTCACATTAGAAGAGACCGTCTTGGCCAAGAAGGCGGATACCGGAGCTAATTCCATCATCATGATGGCCACATCCGATAACCTCATTCATTCTCGGATAATTCTTGCCAAAATTGTAACAACGGTGGCGGCAGTGGCGGTGGTCGAAGTAGTGGCGGCAGGGGCGAACGTCGTGGCAGTGGGCCGGCTAGGCCACAACACCACTAGCTGCAGCCTTGGTCCAATGCACAATAGATGTGGGGTTGTTGGGCCAGTGGCCCAACTTGGCTTTTCCTTATTTTCCAGGTTTTCCAGCAAATTGGGCCAGTGGCTAGCAGAGGCCCAATTCGCAGTTCCAGCATTCCCAGCCCAGGCAGCCGGCTGGCCTGCTTGGGCCTCGACCTCAACAGGCCTTCGCTGCTGCATGCCCAGTTTCTGGTCCGACACCTACGGATATTGAGGTCGTGATGCATACACTTTGATTAAATCCTCCGGACGCAAATTGGTACATGGACACTGGAGTCACTTCTCATATGACGTCCGCACAAGGTAATCTCTCGTCTTATTTCAATTTGAGCAAAAATCGTGGCATAATTGTTGGTAATGACAATTCAATTCCAATTCGTGGTTATGGTCACACAAATTTATTCCCCCCCCCCCCCACATCCACCTCTAGTTCTCGAAACTGTCCTTCATGCCCCTCACTTAATTAAAAATTTGGTGTTTGTCCAAAAATTCACAACTGATAATTGAGTGTCTGTTACCTTTGACCCTTTTGGATTTTCTGTCAAGGATTTCAAAACGGGGATACCTCTAATGAGATGTAATAGTCGGGGAGAGCTTTATCTAATCACCACCACTAGCATTTCAATAAGTCAAGCCACACCTTCTACATTTGTCGATCTTGCTCCTTCTTTGTGACATGCACGTTTGGGTCATCCAGGGTGTCTATCATTTTTTCTCTTTAAAATAATAATTTTATTGATTGTAAGAGTACGCGTAGTACTCATATTTGTCCTTCTTGTCCTATAGGGAAACATGTTAGATTATCGTTTGTAGCATCTATTTCTAGTACGTCGATGCCTTTTGACATTATTCATAGTGATTTATGAACATCTCCCGTTTTGAGTTCGTTGGGCCATCGTTATTATATTTTATTTTTGGATAATTATTCTAATTTTTTGTGGACTTTTCCTTTGTCTAAAAAATCTTAAATTTTTTCCACATTCTTAAAATTTAGAGCTTTCATCCGTACCCAATTTGAACGGAAAATTAAAAACATTCAATGTGATAATGGTAGAGAATATAATAATGGGCCATTTCGGGAATTTTATGACACTCATGGCATATCTTTTCGATTTTACTGTCCTCATACGTCCTCACAAAATGGGAAATCGAAAGAAAAATTCATACCATTAATAATATTGTCCGAACTTTACTAGCCCATGCTTCATTACCTCTGTCTTTTTGCATCATGCGTTACAAATGGCTACCTACCTCCTTAACATACTCCCTAGCAAAGGTTTAGCATATCAATCACCCCTAAAATTCTTTATAATAAAGATCACTCGTATTCTCATCTTAGGGTGTTTGGGTGTTTGTGCTTTTCGTTTAATTTTTATTATTTTCTTGGAAGAAATTTAAAGTATTACCAAAATTGTTTTTACTTTTTTTGAAAGAAAAATATAATTTTCTTCCATATTTTGCTATTTCTAGTCTTGGAGGAAAAGTTTTGAACATCTATAAATTGAAGACCTTCTTCACACCACTACAACACATTAGCATCCACAATGTAGTCGTTTAAAGAGTCATGTTTAATGAGAGATTTTCTCTCAATAGTTTTTATGACTTTTAATTAGTTTTTTTTTTATATGTAGGCCAATTTATCAAATCATATTAAGTTTAGTATGCATATTTTAGTATACTTTTTGATGTCCTGATTTATCGTTGTTCAAAATTTACCATTGTTAGCTTTCGCATAACGCCCTGTTATTTTCCATCCCAACAAGTGGTATCAGAGCCAATGGTTCAGCCATGGTTCATCGATGTTCAGGACAGATTCAAGGCAGGTTCAAATCAAGAGCAACCAATTTGGCGATAATGAAGAGTTTTGTCAAAAAAAAAAAATGTCTGATGTACTACATGTGGAGACAATTTTCAACCATATTATCAACAATCTTGTTGTTGCATCTTTAAAAATAAAAATTAGTTTTAACTCATGCTTTACTTTAACGCATATGGCTCCAATTTTAAACCACACCTATTTTTAAACTTGACAAGCAAAAGTGGTGAACATTATATGAAGAAGAAGAATGAAGATTATTTTGTCAGAAAATTCAGGCAAAAAAGGGGAGACTTGTTAGGTTTTTTATTATGATTTTCTTATCATATTTGAATTTTACTTTTTTTTTAAGGAAAGTCAAAGTATTATCATAATTACTTTTACTTCGCATGATCTAAGGAAAATGTTATTCTCTTTTATATTTGACTAGTATTTGTCTTGTAAGAAAATTTATGGACATCCATAAATTGAAAATCTTTCTCTCAACTACACATTACTATAATGTAGTCGTTTAAAGAATCTTGTTTATGAGGAGATTTTCTCTCAATAGTTTTTATGGCTTTTAATTAATTTTCTCATATATAAATCAATCGATCAAATCATATTAAATTTATTATGCACATTTTAGTATACCTTTTGTTGTCCTGATCTATTATTGTTCAATATTTGTAATTATTAATTTTCACGTGACGCTATGTTATTTTCTATCCCAACATAAACATTCTCTTTTATCTAAGCAGATTTACCAGTAACTTTTCTCTTTTGACATGCATTATCTAAAAATATGAAAAGCAACTTAGTCTAACACAATTAATGAAGTAACATGGGAAACATTTTCTACCATGATTTTGTTTATAACCATTTTTCTATTTAAGAGCACAAGTAGCCAGACTAGAAATGAGCTGCAAGCTGAGCGAGAGACTCAAGCCAAGCGCCACCAAGAGCTAGTTTTCTGTGGCTTGGTTTGTTGAACAATTTTTGTAAGGGAACATCTTTAAATTTAGGGATAATTAATTTCAAAGACACCACATTTGGTTTAATAACATAATCGGTCTTAGTAGTTTATAATAAGGGTGGCCAGTGGGCCAGGACGGCCCGACCCCGACCCGACCCCGTCCCGAGCCCGCCCCGACCCCACGTAAAAAAAATAAAATAAAATAACGGTGGCGGGACTCGAACTCGGGACGGGACAATGTCTCGTCCCGCCAGACCCGAGCCTGCCCCAGGCCCGCCTGACCCGAGCCCGTCCCGACCCCGACCCCGACCCCGCCCGATTTCTCCCCCTTTGCAAATATAACCATTGCACCAACGACCATTTTAGATTTTGGCCGTTGGACAACGGCCATTTTAGGCCTCCCCCCTCCCCCAACCCCCCTACCCCTTAATATTTATTTTTAACCCATAAGTTATTATATTTACACTTTAACCCAATTTTCCAACTATAAATAACTCATTTTCTCTTCATCTTTCTCACAAATCTTCCTACAATCTCTCTAATCTCTCAATATATCTCTCTACAAGTCTACATTGTTTGCTAAATATTCAATTTTATTTATTCATTTGGGAATTGGGAGTGAAGTTGGCAACTAGCTTGAGGATCTTCCATCGAGCAAAATTTCAATTTTCAACCTCTCGATTACACGTCGACGTTACGTCGGCGTTTGGTACATTCGTTCCTTCATTAAATTATTATTGTCTGTTTATTTTATTTAGCGCACTTAATTTCATTTACTTTAATTATTTGTTAGCATATAATTAAAATGGAAGGAATTAGAGGTATGTTTAAGGGTAAGGGTAAGACTTCTTCTAGTAGGGGCAACCAGAGCAAGTGTATTTCTTCAGGTCATCTTATTCCTACATAGGATGATTTTGTTGATACTCAACATTTTCCTACAATACCATTAGATTTAGACGATGGACTATTTTCTGGAACTCAAGAAGACTTTAATTTAGACGATGATCTAGATGATACACCCACTAATGTTGATGACAACACACCCACTAGTGCACCTTCAACTGAAATGCCTCATATTCCCCCTAGTATGAGACGAGGTCCAGCAAAATGACCATTAAAATCAGATGCATGGACATTTTTTGATAGGGACGTAGAGAATCAAGTAGCTATATGTAAAATTTGTAAAAATGTTTTAAAATTTAAAACTGGAAAAGGTCACGGGGGGACGGGGGGTTTAATTAGACACGTAGTAAGTGCTCATCCAGCTAGGTATGCCCAATACCAGGCTTCAAAACTGGGTGCGCAAACGGCCGCTCCATCGGGACAAGGTTCACATCACGTCTTGTCGGACCAAATCTGGTCAAATTAACCCTATGACGGGGGGAATTGTAGGCTCTAAATACAATAAACATAGAGATAGGTAAGCAATATCAAAATTAGTTGCTGTGGAGGGTTTGCCTTTTTCATTTCCTTCATCTCCCGATTTTATTCATTACATTAGAGATATATATAATCCTGCTTTTAACGATTTTTCTAGATCAATTGTTAAGAGAGATGTATTTAAATTCGCGCATGAATATCAACAATATTTACGTTTTTCATTATATCATTTTAATGGCAAAGTATCTATCACGTCTGATATAGGTCGTAGTACTAACGGCCATGATTATTTAACTGTAACTTGTCATTGGATAGATTATAAATGGTCTATGCAAAAACGTATTTTAGCGTATAGATATATAGATGATAGGCACACTGGTACGAGCGGAGCGGAGAAGGTGCGGTCAACCGGAGATCAACGAAGAAGAAGATGAAAACTACAACGAAATCTTAACCGAAGGTAGTGGAAGCGACGTGAATCAATTTGACCAACAAATACCAATTCCAACCGAAGAACCACAGGAAATCATCAAGCAATTAGAATAGGTTTTTTTGAGAATGTAATTTTTTTAATTGAAATTTTATTATGTAATTTGCAACTTTTGGACAACACCACAAAGTTGCAATTTAGATTTTAGACAATTGTATTTGTATTACAAAAAAATCATGTCTATTAATATAAGAGGCACAAAAACAGTCTTGGGATGTTTTTATTACACTATTTTATCTTGTTTATTGAGTTTTTTTTATACATATGTTATTTCAAAAAAAAAATGAAAACCCGCCGGACCCCGCCCCGCCCCGCCCCGACCCAATCCCGTCGGTATCGGGATAGGGATGGGACTGGAGCAAGTCCCGCCAGACCCGACCCCGCCAGACCCCGCCAGACCCGACCCCGACCCCTTCACCCGCCCCGCCCCGACCCCGATCCCGCCAGACCCGAGCCCGGCCCACTGGCCAGGCCTAGTTTATAATATTACTCTCACCTCTTTTATTTTAATTTTTTTATAACAATCTTTGTAAATTATTTATCATGAACGTAAACTAATACAATATAACAGTTTTGCCCTTTTAAATATTGCTCTCTTTTGATTAATTAATTTTATGATTTTTTTAAATCTTTTAAAGATAAAGTAGAAAAAACAGAATACACAATTTTCACTTTTCCATTTCAGTCTCCGATTTACATAAAAAGTTTATTACTCCACTATAATTAATACTATTAGACGTTGTCAACTTTCATGGAATTCTAGAAATATATTTAACCATGCGGTGCTTTTGGACCTTTCTTTCTCTTACTTGGAGTATTATCTGCTAAGTCATAACATATCATTATCTTAATTCTATTTAATAGAGACAACTTTTCATCAGATTTCATATTTGGGGCTGCCTCTGCTGTTTATCACCATTTTTAGAAGACCTTTGAGAAAAAAAATCTTATTGGTACTTTTAGATAGTATTTCCTCTCTTCTGCAAATATTGTTAAACTTTTTTTAGTTTGTCCTAAAACGATTGACATATTTTTATATTTAAAAATAATTTATTAATGATTTATATTCATATAAATATTTAAGACTTGTTTTGAACTACACATTTTAAAAGTCTTCCATTATTTTTTAAACTTCGTATCAAGTTAAAATAAGATAAATTTTTTTAGACGGGGGAGTAATAGGTTTTTTGAAAATATTCTTACTGATCATTATTGATGGATATTTTCCTTATTCGTTCTAATAGCTATGCTAACAGGCGAAGTTATAAGAAGGAGCCGCTAATGAAGATGGTAAAAGCCCTAATTAAGCTTTTCAATTAGGAGTATGTTGTTTTTCATAACTTTAGTCCAAAATTTATTTATATTAAAACACATATTAAATATATATAAATTATTAATTTAAAACTCAATAATTTTAAAAACTAAAAATTAAAACTTATAAATTTTAAATTTTGACTCAGCCTATATACACAATATTGTCTTAATACGCTGTAATTAAGTTTGGGGAGTTGTGTTTGACATGTGAGCATGGCATATTCTGGCTCAATTAATTTCTTCTGTTTCAGTCGACTGTTGAAATGACAGTATGTGTCAATTTCATATTTGTCCTTCCATCGGAAATCTCTTTCCTAGAAGAGTGTGTTACATTGATTACGTATTTCACCATGAAAAATCAATTCTTGTGGAGAATAGCAGCTCAAATAGTGTTTCACCCTCTACCAATTTGCTCGTCCTTTGTGCTTTAAGTACCGATACCATGTTGTACATGATGCAATTAGTGAAGACAAAAGTAATTGAGTAAGTACCAACATCAAGTTTATTACATATAAATTTCATATAAGAAAGTGAGACTGAACCAGATTTACCACTAGAATATATATATATATATATATATATTTATATATAGATTGATAGATAGATAATTCAAAATTACTACTTTCTCCATTTCAAGATGTTTGTCTTAGTTATTATTTGGATAATTAAAATATATTTTTTTTTATTATAATTTTTCAAATGTCGTCTAAATATTTTAAATTGTTAATTATTATAATTTATAAAAAAATTATGTACTTTTTAAATATGTAAATTTTATTTTAAAAAAATTAAAAAATTTATGTTCAAATTCATAACAAACATTAATTAGTTTAGACTTTAGTATTTCTAATCAAGTCAAACAAATTGAAAGTAAAAATAAAGTTGGGACCATGGTCTATAAGTATCGCTTTCCGTCAGTGTCTAAATCATAGCGTGGTTCATTAAAAGTCCAACACGTAAGAACTAAACTTGATTTTACATCCAACACACCTCCCTAAAATATACCATCGATCGAAAAACATTGAATCAACCCCAACTACCAACTAATTCTCTCACTCTTCCATTGGCCGACCATTAATTTATTTCAAATTTTCTTTCTATAAAAAGGCCAAGGTATCACTAGCTTTTGTACCCAACACTCAAGCAAATACATTTGTAATATATCTTCCATACAGCTTCCTTTAATACTCTCTAGTATTTTATCTTTCTCAAGTTTAATAACAATGGAAATGGTCGGCAAGATTGCATGCTTTGTGGTTTTGTGCATGGTGGTGGTTGCACCCCATGCAGAGGCACTGACCTGCGGCCAGGTTCAATCTGGCTTGGCACCCTGCCTCCCTTATCTTCAGGGCCGCGGTCCTCTCGGAGGCTGTTGTGGCGGAGTTAAAGGTCTGTTGGGTGCTGCCAAGACCCCAGCTGACCGGAAGACAGCATGCACTTGTTTGAAATCGGCAGCTAATGCTATTAAGGGCATTGATGCTGGTAAAGCTGCTGGTCTCCCAGGTGCTTGTGGAGTCAACATCCCTTACAAGATCAGTCCCTCCACTGACTGCTCCAAGTACGTTAATTATTCACTTTCTTCCCCCTATAGATCTATGTTTTGTGCACTAATAGTAGTATAAAATATCTTTATAGTATCTCAGAGTATATAACTTCATGTGTCAATGCTCCCTATGTGAGAAGACTATTTATTAATGTGTTGGTTTAATTTGGAAATGCAGGGTCCAGTGAGGCTCATAAAAGATCAGTTTTCCACCGCGTGATTTGGTAGTAGAGCAATCATGAGGAGAAGAATAAGATGGATATTGGAGTGTGATCCTGCTTATAACGGATCCATTTCTATGTTGTCACTTTTTATTTGTGTCTTTTAATTTGGAGTCATAATCGAGTCTTGTAATGAACCTCGGCGGTTGGTTGTATTACAACCCAATCTTCATAATAATACATATTCTACTTATCTTATCCTCTTCTTATCTTCTTTTTCTCGTTTAAATTTGCTAAACTTTTGTTCATCGATGGTCTAAAATTATTTACACAATCAGCTCACCTTAGATAAGTGTGAGCATATATGTACTATATGTTGGAAATTTGTCTTTGGTGGGGAGGTGCGCCTACCCGTATTTAATGACTTAAACAATAGGGTTTCATATGTTGGAGGCTTTGTCTCTTCATACGTGCATAATCTACTAAGTGAGTAGATGATCGTAGGGCCAAAGATCGTCAAATTTCGTTAAGAAATGAAAGAGATATTGATCACGAAGTAAGATGGTTGAGGCATGAAAATATGGTGTGGGACAAATCTACCACATCGGTGGGAAAATGAAGAATTGTTCTTTTTATAAGTCTCAAAATTGGCTAAGGGTTTGGAACCCCAAGGGTAACCTATGTGTTTGAATGAGGGATGACCTAGATATGCTTGGGTTTAAGGCTAAACCCACACGTGCGCCGCCCGTCCGGTCTGGGCTCGGGCCTAGGGCCTTGGGCCTCTTCTGATAGACCTCCAAATTATTTAATATTTACAGTTTGATCTCTGAAATTTCTGGAAAGATGAAATTGAGAACGACGGAAGGCAGAAAGTTTCTGTCTGCCTTTTGGGTTGGGATTAACTCCCTCACTAATAGCCATAAACATCCCATTACTTGACAGTTGAGAAGTCTCCCTATATGCTATATATTGAAGTCTTTTGGCTCAATTGTAGGGACTACAAGATATATACACAGAGAAAAAAAATAGAAGAGAGCACAACTGAAATTCTGTCCACAAACAGTGAACAAAAAACTCAAAACTCTTCCTTCCTTTTTCGTTGTTCACGTAAAAGTATATATACGGGGCAATCTTGTCTTAAAGATAGATAGTCATCTCTCGACTCAGTCCACAGTTGTAACAATTCAGATTTAGTATTTCTTGATTTCAGGTTATCAAGATTCAACATTCAACAAGCTTGCGGCAGTTCTGAATATTAGCTATTTGTTTATTCTTTCGAACACTTGTAATATTTATTTACTTCTCGTACTGCTTTACATATCCAATAATTTTAAGACAAGATTTGTATTAGTGTTCGAAAGATGTCGATCAAAATTTTTGTGACCACATCTGGACATGGCTGTGGTTTTCTGGTACAAGAGACTTGTGATTATGCTGTTGAAGGTCAATGTGTTCATGGTGTCACCGCTCCTGAGAGCGGTGGGAACAAGTGCTCACGAGAGGCTGGGGATGTCAACTGGGACAAGAGAAGAAGGCATAAGATGTTGTTCTATCTTGTAGCAGAAGGCTTATATCTGTCCCAGACAAAGGATCCGAATTATGGTAAGAAGGAAATAGACACTCAGTCTGATGAAGTGACTGAAGTGGGCCAGAATCCGAAATTGGGATAAGTAATTTTTCTTCCTTGTCAAAAAATAAGATTAAATGATGTTTGATTAAAAAGGGCATAAAGTAAGGAGGAATATGAAAATGTTTCCACGAAATAATTTATATTCCTTACGCTTTAAAATCAGAAGTTTAATCTCATCTTCCTTCCCGTTTAAAGATTGGATTTTGTAAACGACTTAAAAAGATCCGTTCTTTTAAGTGTAATTACTAAAAGTGTGTAAAGTATGTTCGCACATACGAGGGAGAAAGATCAACTGACTGTGCGAAAACTGTTACCACTCTTAAGTAAGCGCCAAGAATTGTCTGGACACCAATCATAAGGGAAGAAGACTAAAAGCTAAAGACGTTGAGCATGTCACACTATTTGGCAGAAGATCCTTCATATGATGATATTGGACACTCAGTCATACAAAGCCTACGGGCGACTGGAGTGGGGCCAAAATTCCTTTGATAGAATGATATTGGACACTCAGTCATACAAAGCCTACGGGCGACTGGAGTGGGGCCAGAATTCATTTCATAGGAAAAGAAATTGGAGACTCAATCTGCCAAAGCAACTGGAGTGGCCCGGAGTTTCTAAGTCTTAAATGACCTGAAGGCCTAAAGAAAGGCATAAAAGAAATTAGACACTCAGTCTGCCAAAGTAACTGGAGTGGGCCAGAGTATCCAGATCACATATGATCCGGTTACGCCCTAACCACAGGCAAGAGGTTATTTATATGAAGCAATGCCACCTCTAAAGTAGAAGGAGTTGGAGATGTTGTCCTCAATAGGACTTCATGGAATAGGATCACTCTCAGATGAGGTGATACATGTCCCAAACTTGGTTTAAGGGACATTGTTGGTCAAGCTAGTTTGAGACTAGTCCAACAGGTCTGTAATAACTAAGCATGGTACAGTATGTCTGTAGCCAAATGAATGATATCTTTGTAAACTGTGCATCTATGCCATCATAGATTAAGACACGGTAAATAGAAAGTCATTCAAAAGCTAACGAAGTTGAGATTGTTACCTTCTGTCGACATAAACCCTCAAAATTAATGTGACGTAGGAGAAGAGGCAAAATCACATTTCCAAGTTCCGCCAAAGGAATAGCGAAAGAAGCACCGCTCCTCTAGAACTTAGTGACACCTACTTGGGTGATTTAAAGTTTATACAAAATAGAGGGGGGAGGCAAGTACGTTATGACCTTCATTGATGATGGTACAACGTATTATATCCTTTGTTTGTTGTAAAGCAAAGATGAAGTTGTTGAAGTGGATAAGCGCTACAAAGCAGAAGTTGAAACTCTACTAAGCCTACGGATTGAGGAATTCGTAGTGATAGAGGGGGAGAATGTGAAGCATCGTTCATCAAACGACTGCTCATTACTCACCTCAGTCTAACGATATTAGCCAAGCGCAAAGTCGTACGCCCAAATTATGTGGGGCAAGGCGATCCTTATTGTTAATGTGATTCTCAGCAGAAATACACATAAGGATAAGGATAACTTTCCATATGAGACATGGAAAGGATCTCACATACATATGTTGTGATGTGGGGTGGCTTGGTGGAAGTTGGAATACCGAAATAAGTCAAGTTGGACCTAAGACTGTAAATTGCATTTTCACTAGATCTGCAAATAACAGTAGTGTTTATCGCCTCTTGGTGTCAAAGAATGCTGAATTCTTTGAGGATAACTTTCCTTGAGAAGGGAAAAGCAGTTATTGCTCGAGGTTAACAAGAACCTGCGAGGGCCTGACTGTCCGGAACTAGATGTTCCGCATCTACAGGACTCGGAAGTTGCTAACTATCCGGAACTTAATATTCCAGATCTACAGAATTCAGGGATTCTAGATATTGAACCGAGATGGAGCAAAGAGGGGAAAAGACTTGTTCCAAGCCTTCTAGCTTGTATGGTTGAGAACGAACCATGGATAATTAACTAAGAATTGTCATCTCCAAAAGCGCTGCTTTGGAAAGAAGCTAAAGAGAGAAATAGATTCCATCATATAGAACCATACTTGTGTAATGGTTGATCTTCCTCCGGGAAAAGAACCTTTGGGTTGTGAAAAAGGATACTAAAAAATGAGTACAAAGTAGATGCATCTACTGACGAGTATAAGGCCTCAGCTACTTGTACATGTGCTTCCCTGTGAATAACTTAACATCCAGGGCCGTTGCAGTCTTGCGTGGCATGGATAATGAAACAACCTTCCTACCGGAAAGTTGGAAGGGGAGAATGAGAGTTGGTTTGCTGGACTGTTGGGCTTCTTCCTGAACTTTCATTTTGGGTCCCTGAAATGTTTACATTTTGGTCCTGGAAGTTTCAGATAAAACAAAAACTATGAATCTGACCACAGAAACATTTACTCTGAAGTTAGAAAGCCAACAGTTGGAAAACCAACAGTCTGAGAGTGGAAGTCATATTGAAACAAAGTCTCGATATGAAAGATATGAGTATCACAAATGATATCTTAGGAATTGGGATTTCTAAGACATCTAACGGACTGGTCTAACTCCAAACTCAGTTGTGAGATAGTTGACAGTCTCGTTGAAGCCACCAATGGATATGAATCATATAACTGATTGAAATGATGGTGCACCCATATACAAGGAGCGATATGCGCAGATCACATGTAGTTCAATGTATGTTACACACTACAACCGACCTGGTATCGGCATACAAAGCAGATCAGTTGAACTAAGGTTCACTAATTATTTTAATAAATGATCAATAGAAAGCATTGAGTAGGATATGACGTTATCTGAAATATTCGCTTATATACGGATTATGGTATTCTGGATGTCCAGCGGTTCTGGGAGAACATAGTGATGTAAACTAGACATCAGATGTGAAGAACACCAAAACCACAAGGAAATGTGTATGGTGGGTCTTGGAAAAAACCTCTAAGCAAACTTGCATCGGCCGATTCATGATGAAATTGGAGTTTATCGCTTTAAACAAAGCATGAAAGAAGTTGAGTAACTTCACGACTCCTTAGAGGACGTTCCTTATTGGGAGAAACTCGTGCCTTCAGCAGTTATACATTGTGGCTAGCCGGTCGGCTTCAGGAAGGACACGGATGATGGCGTCTGGACATATCTGTCAGGATCTGTCAGAGACATAAGACCGTATGGAAGTTGATCATCATGGGTGTCACTTTCTTGATTAATAATCAAAGGATATAGTGGACCCTTTAACTAAGGGACTACCCGAATATCAAATGTTCTGCATGTCTAGGGGAATGGACTTAAAACCCAAACAATACGAACCTTTGTGGTGGTAACCCAACCATACTGACTGGAGATCCCAAGAATTTGGTTCAATGAGAAAACTAACCTGCAAAAGGTTTAGTTGAGCGCTTCGGTGGAAGCAAGAGCACTTCAGATGATGATTTTTGTAAGGAAACATGAATCCAAAGTTGTTCCTGCGATAGACATTAAAGTGCTACCTGCATGGTGGGTAAAGGTTAAGTTTCCAAACCTTTAACGATCCTCAAACGGTTGAGGTTAAGGATGAGGAAACATTTAATGATTCCTAACACTTGTGAAGTGGGGTATAACAGCATACCTTATAGGAGATCACATATTTAAGTGTGAGGACATGCCGCCTCAAATGAACACATTTAAGAATCCAAGTGTGTCCATGGCCACAACGGACAAAACAATAAGAAGAAAATGAATAAGGAGAGTTATTGTGTTGGTATCATTGTGTAAACTTAATGAAGGGGCCCCGGTCTCGCAGCATGTGCTAAAGATGATAGGGCTGATAGAGAGGCTTGCTTCGATTGGAATGAAGCTTGAAAAGAATGTCGCTACCACACTCATCCTAAACTCTCTCCCTCGTTCATTTGAGAACTTCATAGTGAACTTCAACATGAATGGAACGAAGGCGACCTCACCGGAGCTGCACAACATGCTCAATACCTTTGAGTCTTCCACTTCCAATGGCAAAGCTGTGCTCATGGTGAGCTCTTCTAGCCGACCCAAGCCGAAAGGCAAGGATTGGCAGAAGAAGAAGGGCAAGGAAATCGCTGCGCCCGCAGCTATGAAGCCCAGGGAAGGTGTGAAGAAGAAGGTGAACACGGCTAAGAATGAATGCCTCAACTGCCATAGGAAGTGGCATTGGAAAAAAAGACTGCACGACACCAGGAGGAGGAAAAACACCAGGTGCTCTTGCCTTTGGTGGACAAGGTATGTATGTCATTGAAATAAATATGTCTATAAACAACTCTCATTCCTGGGTATTGAATACCGCTTGTGGCTCACACATTTGTACAAATGTGCAGGGGATAACTAATAGCAGGAAGGTTGGACCAAGAGAGGTAGACCTACGCGTTGGAAATGGAGTATGAGTGGATGTTGAGTGCGTAGGGACTTATAGATTAAATTTACCTTCCGGCTATTGTTTAGTGTTGAATGATTGTTTTTATGTTCCCTCGTTAACGAGGAATATTATTTCTATCCCAGTATTAGACATGGAGGGCTTTTCCTCATACATTTTTAATGGCAGTCACGTACTATCTTTTAATAATGTTATATATGAAACTGCTCCTCTTGTGGATGGATTATATACACTGAACTGTAGCCGAGAGATTTTCAATGTACAAAATAAATGAGCCAAGACAAGTAATAGAAACTCTACCTACCTATGGCACTGCAGACTTGGTCATATCAACGAATCAAGGATAGCAAGATTGAGGAAGTTAGACTACCTTGAATCATTTGACTTGAAGTCTTATGGTAACTGCGAATCTTGCTTGAGAGGAAAGATGACCAATAAACCACTTTCTGGGAAAGGTGTGTGAGCCAAAGAGGTGCTTGAGTTGGTTCATATTGATGTATATGGGCCATTCTCGACTCAAGCTAGAGGAGTCTTCCCATACTTCATCACTTTTACTGACGACTTCACAAGGTATGGATATGTGTATCTTATGACACACAAATCCGAGGCTTTTGAGAAGTTCAAGGAGTACAAGTCGAAAGTGGAGAAGAAACTTGCAAAAAGTATCAAGACCCTTCGATCGAATCGAGGAGGTGAATACTTGAGCAAGGATTTTCTAGATTACTTAAAGCTACATGGAGTCCAATCTGAATGGACACCTCCAGGAACGCCACAAATGAATGGTGTTGCCGAAAGGAGAAACCGAACCTTATTGGATATGGTTCGATCCATGATGAGCTTCTCAGCTCTACCAACATACCTTTGGGGACATGCTATACAAACCTCTATATACATTCTGAACAGAGTTCCCTCCAAGTCAGTAGAAAAGACACCCTATCAGATATGGTGTGGCAAGAAGATGCTTACTGACAAGTTGGAATCTAAAAGTGAGAAATGTTACTTCGTGGGGTATCCAAAGGAAACTAAGAGATACTACTTTTATCTTCCTGGAGAACATAAGGTCATTATTTCCAGGAACGCAACTTTCCTTGAAGAAGAATATGTACTACAAGGAACATAGCTGCACAGAGATAGAACTTGAAGAAATTCAAGAACCACAAGATAACACAGAAAATGAACCCTTGTCGAATGACCTAAACAAGGATTCAGTAGGAGTATCTAGTGAAGATTGGGTACTTAGAGTACGCCCTTCAGCCAGTGGGAGTGCTGTGAGAGATAGTGCAGAAATGCAAGGCTCTCATACACAACCAATGGAAGATGATACAATGGTTGTACATCATTCCATTCAGGAAATACATGAAAATGACATTCCTGAAAGCTCTCAAGGTGATGGATTGTCCAACACACAAAGACCTTCTCACAGTCAGAATGCAACAAATACTGAAACGCAGAATACTCAACTCCGTAGGTCCACTAGGACTCATCGTCCACCTGAAAGACTTAATCTCATTATTAAAACACACAATGAGATAGATATTCCTGATGACGATGAACCTACAACCTACAATGAAGCTATGTTAGACATTGATTCGCAGAGATGGCAAGAAGCCATGAAATCTGAGATGGACTTGATGTACATAAATCAAGTTTGGAACTTGGTGGATTTGCCAACAGGGGTTAGACCCATAGGATGCAAATAGGTCTTCAAGAAGAAGATTGATGCATATGGTAAGGTACAAACTTATAAAGCAAAACTGGTGGCTAAAGGTTATAATCAACGACCTGGGGTCGATTATGATTAAACCTTTTCACCTGTTGCTAAGATTAAGTCCATTCGGATTTTGCTTGCAATAGCTGCATATTATGACTATGACATTTGGCAGATGGACGTCAAAACTGCATTCCTCAATGGTAATCTAGTTGAGGAAGTGTATATGAAACAACCTGAGGATTTTTCAATTGAGTCCAAACCGAATGACGTATGCAAGCTACAAAAGTCTATTTATGGGCTTAAGCAAGCCTCGAGGAGTTGAAACATTTGCTTTGAAAAGGCTATCAAATCGTTTGATTTCGTCAGAAGCAAAGAAGATCCATGTGTTTATCGTAAACGCAAGGATGAGAGTATTGCCTTCATTATCATATATGTAGATGACATATTAATAATGAGATACAATAAGACTCTCCCGCAGTCAGTAAAAAAGTGGTTGTCCAGTACCTTCATGATGACTGATTTAGGTGAAGCCTGCTACATTTTGGGGATTAGGATCTATAGAGATAGACCTAACAGATTGTTGGGGCTGTCACAGTTAGTCTACATAGATAAAGTGCTTAGACGTTTTTCTATGGAAAATTCCAAGAAAGGCGGTCTACCTATGGGACAAGGCATTAAGTTATCTAAGAAGGATAGTCCTTCTAATTCTATAGAACTTGAACGCATGAAAATGATCTCATATGCTTCGGCTATAGGATCGATCATGTATGCCATGACCTGTACTACGCCAGATGTGGCCTTTGCACTTAGTATGACTTGCAAGTTCCAGCAGAATCTTGGGAAGAACATTGGAAAGCAGTCAAGAGTATTCTTAAGTATCTTAGACGAACTAAAGAATATTTCTTAGTCGATGGTGGACAAGAGAAGCTAATATGTACTGGGTACACTGATGCTAGCTTCCAGACAGAAGCTGAGTACATTGCTGGATCAGAAGCTGGTAAAGAAGCTATCATGATATCTAAGTTCCTGAAGGAACTAGGGGTTGTTCCAAGTGCCACTTGTCCAATAACAGTTTATTGCGACAACACTGGTGCAATTGCGCAAGCTAAGTAACCAAGATCAACCAATAGAAACAAGCATGTACCAATGAAGTACCACATACTCAGGGAGATGGTGGAGACTGAAGATATTAGATTAGACTATGTTCCCACAGACGATAATCTAGTTGACCCATTCACTAAACCATTAAGCTTAGTTAAGCATAATGATCATTTTGAAAATATGGGCATTAGATATGTTGGAGATTGGCTCTAGGCCATGTGGGAGATGGGAGATTGAAAGTATATTTATGTCTTAGAGACAATCTGTATTAGGATAAATGTACTTTGAATAA
This sequence comes from Anisodus acutangulus, assembly GCA_029783415.1. Classification (NCBI taxonomy): domain Eukaryota; kingdom Viridiplantae; phylum Streptophyta; class Magnoliopsida; order Solanales; family Solanaceae; genus Anisodus; species Anisodus acutangulus. The sequence continues at coordinate 46,498,987 of CM056490.1, forward strand.
ATGAGTTTAGATTCGGGTTTTCTTTTAAGAAATTGTCTTAAGGTGTAAAGTTCAATAGCATGTTAGGGATAAAAAAGAAATTGACGAAAAAGTAATTAAAGTATTTAAAATTATTTATAAAAATTGTGTATATAGTTTATGGGCTTGGTTCGGTTCTTCGGTTTGTTTCTAATAAAACCAAATCAAACCAAATATTATCGCTTTTTCAAAATTTAAAACCAAACCGAACTCAAACAACTATCGATTTATTTATTTGATTTGATTCAATTTTCGATTTGGATCGGTTTTTAACCAAACAATAAACACCACTAATTTCAAGTATAAATATGGTGCATGAAAACAGATTATGTGTTTCATATCATCCTGTAACATGAAAATATATACACTCCATATATGATCTTTCTGCAATTATATAATCACAATCACATAAAAAATATTATTCTTAAATTTAGCATGCATATCAATATCATCACGAAGTGCGTCATTTAGAACATTTGTAAAAATAGATATCACAAAATTTACAAAAGAAAATAATAGATAAAGAAAAAATAAGTAGAGTGAAGAATATAGAACCGGATTTTTGTTGCAATCTTCTTGTTTGATCAGTTTGAACCTTACTTTGTTGTTGTATAGATTAAGGCCATCTCTATAGTTAAAGTTAGAAGAAAATCACTTGTAATTTTTTGAATTTATTCGCGGGTGATTTTTTTTATTTCCTGGATAATGAAGTATGTAACTCCTAGCAAAATGTGTATTTTTTTTTAATGATTAGTCTCGTTTCGAGGGAAAATGATCCTAGTTCTACATAATCTGGAGATGGAATTGAATAAGTGCTTTTATCCATTTGCTGTGGTGTTTTAGAATTTCCATTGCATATACAAATGCTTCAAGCATTCAGGACATTTGCAATGTCAAGGTATGCGACGGTTGCAAAACTTTTATTCGTCCAAAGTTAAAATTATTGATTTGACAGATTTTTTTCTTTTTTTATAAATAGAATAATTAAGTTTTAAGAGAGATATTTTATATTTAACTTTTAAATTTAGGAGTTCATGCTTTTAATATAATATAGAAATATAGGTAAGGAAAATTAATAATCAAGTATACTTGAAATGGTGATACCTTGACGGAGAAAGACAGAGGGGAAGACTTGTGATGATTATTATTTTTACTATTAATCCGCTAGTTCAATTGCTGGTTTACATTTTCAGTATCTTTAGCTTAATTTCACTCCTTTATTTATTTCTCCAAGTCCGAGCACCTCGCACAGATAAGAAAACCAAAAGAAATTTCTGGATATATGAAATTCGTTGCACCTATTATCCTTATATTGCTGATGGTTATTGGCTTATTGCAACAAATTATAAAATGTGATAAATAGAGTCCGGAACTTAAATGACTCACAAAGTGGGCCTTTGAACCAAAATACCTCACACAAAAAAGTTACATAAATATCTTTTACACAGAAAATTTCTGCGCAATAGGGGTATATGAATTTTCCCACACTTTATATAATTTTAAAGTTTTGAAATTCACGTTTTTTCCACACTTTGACCAAAAATTAGTAATGTCTCAAAACTTCAGAATATCAATATTTTATATAAAAACTGATAGTTTTTTCTGCGAACAATAATATAGGCTCAATACATCAATGATACCTAAACATTTGGATCGTCGTTTTAGGGGTTGTAAAGTTCCCCATAGTAAGTTTTGTTTGGAAACTTATTATCATTAGGTTTAAGTGTTTTACTTTTTAAGGTTTTGACTTAAGCGCAATAATATAGGCTCAATACATCAACGATACCTAAACATTTGGATCGTCGTTTTAGGGGTTGTAAAGTTCCCCATAGTAAGTTTTGTTTGGAAACTTATTATCATTAGGTTTAAGTGTTTTATTTTTTAAGGTTTTGACTTAAGCGTTCTTTTAGTTAAGGCATTACTTTATTTCGAATATATCGAGATTTTTATCCATAATTAATTTCGGACCTCGCACGAGTTATTAATAAACGACTATAAAGACTAAGATAACTAATTATCAATAAGAAAAAAATATGAAAAAAATATAATATTAACTTAAACTATACAACTTAATTACATATACACAATCCCTATGGGTCCCACATGTGGGAGCCTTTAGAGTAACCCGAGGCCTAAGGCGATCCCCATCACCCTCACCATCATCTCTATCCCCCTTTCTCCTATTAATTGCAGGACGCTCCAAGCCATGATTATCCGCCACCCTTTTTCCTTGCCGCCCTTCTTCGGTGTCCGGACCATGACGTGCACATGATCACCTTTAACTAGCATGATCGGTGCCAATCTGTCTGAATCAGTAGGGTCAAAATCATCAACACCGTCTTCCTGTGGAGACAGATCCACAGGCGCTGAAGGATGAACCTGAAATAATATATAAATAATTAGTATTAATTTAAATTTAGATTTAATACATTATCTTTTGGTAAAAAAAATCAAATATGTGTGTCGAGGGGCTTATGAGAGGGCTCCCGAGCGGACTCCTGAGTGGCTCCTGAGCAGGCTTCTGAATGGCTGGAGTCGTAGCCGTAGCCGAAGCTGGAGCTGGATCCTGATTTAGAAAATTATGAAATAATTAGTATAGGTATTTTAATTTATTAAAATAATTATTTTAAACACTTACCTCTAGGCTCTGAAAAATGTCGAAGTCCATGAATGAGTAGTCGTACTCCAGCTCCCTGCCACCCTATAGATCACGAACTGGTCGCTCACCCTGTGGATCATGAACTAACGGCTGCACAGACACTGATGCCTCATATGAACCCGGTCTATGTGATCTAAAAATAGTTGTGCTGGCGTATATAGAGGTGTCGATGGTTGGTAAGAAGTTAACGGCAGTCTGAAATCGACGGATGCTACTGGGATGGAGCAGAAACGGTAGCATGCTCGTCAGGCTCATCTACTAGACAGAGATTTCCACCTCCACCACCTCATCTACGATCCCCTCAGCCACGATCCTCTCCGCCACCAGCTCCTTGACCACCATCCCCTCGGCCACCATCCGCACAAACCAGCATTGTCTATACGATCCGTAGATGTATTTGTTTGCAAATATTAATGATTGATTAAATTTCTAAGGTAATGTATAAAATGATTAATTAAGTTTAAGTGTGGTAAACTTACCAACACCTCATATTGTCCTGCGAGTGCTGCATATCCTCGGTCATCTGGATCACATCTCTCGGGGTTGTCAATCAAGCTGCGTATGATCTACCGGTACCACTCCATGTAAAATTGGGTCAAAGTCATATGTCCGATCACCGCTAGCGTCTACAGACTCTAATCCCAATGATCGATATGGGTATGCATAAAGGCCCAATATGCAGGAAAGGCAATCGCACGCTCGTCTTGCATATAATGGTCGTGCTCCCAAACAACCGGCTCAGGTATATTCTGTACATGCCCAAACTGTTGTAAGACGCAGTGGGACGTATGATCCTCAATGACATCCATGTATATCAACGGACACCGCAACATCCACACGGGCTCACCAGCACTGCTAAACACCAATAACTAATCTAAAAACTGAACATACGGTCTCCATATAAAAAGCTGTAAAAAATGACCCCAACTTAGTAAACAATAAAGGAAAATATAGTAAAAAAAAAGATAATAATGTAAAATCAAACAAACTTACATTGTCCTCCGTCATATGATCTACCTAATTCCAGAATGAAAGAATATTGTGGTGCGTATCCACATCTCGGGATATGTCTCCCGTCCATCTCCACACCCAAGGTATGTCATCAGCAATGAAGTCAGGCTGATTGTGCGCAGCTACCGTTGAAAAGGCATTGTCTATCCCACACCCATAACTAAAAGGGTCATTAAAAAATGTTTTATTAGTCGTCATTTCAAAAAGATATATTTAGAATAAAATTACACACACTTAAATATAAAATCACGCTTCTAAGGATCCTCAATGTATAACGGGAGTCCATCCATCTGTGGTCCATACATGACCGCCACATGCTGAAGCGTGATAGTGGCCTCACCATTGCGAATATGAAAGGTGTGGGTCTCTAGTCGTTATCGCTTAATCATGACCGTCACAAGAGCCCGATCATGCTGTATTCGATCAGCAGCGACGCAATGGTAGATACCGCACCTTTACAATATCTCTAAGTCGCGGGGATGTGGGGGCCGAGCCGCTAAAAGATCTCACGCATGTTCCACTCTACGGGGATGGATCAACGTACTCGTACCTATCCCTCCATCTCATAATAACTAGGACCTATGATTATCTTGTAGATGAAGTATTGATGTATCGAAGGGCTCCAAATTAAGATTGGGATCCATAGAGGTGTCGTATCTGTATTAACAATGTTTAAATTATTCATTAACATGTAATATTAATTATGTAATCCTTTATCAAAAAACTAAACTAACTAACTACTCCTTTTTCGGAAAATTATATTAACTATCTAAATTTGCGAATTAGATAGTTAATATGTTGTTCAATCGTAGAATAAAGATTAACTATTTTTAATTATTAATTATTTATTAATCATTATACTAACTACAATTAACTAACAAATATAATATTAATGATATTTTTAATCCTAAACTAATGATGTTCAATCAAAGACTAGGGATTAACTATTTCTAATTAATAATTTTTAATTGATCATTATACTAACTACAATTAACTAACTAATATAATATTAATGATATTTTTAATTCTAAACTAGTGATGTTCAATCAAAGACTAGAGATTAACTATTTTTAATTAATATTTTTTAATTAATCATTATACTAACTACAATTAACTAAGTAATATAAAATATTTTTAATCCTAAACCAATGATGTTCAATCCTAGACTAAGAATTAACTATTTCTAATTAATAATTTTTAAGTAATCATTATACTAACTATAATTAACTAACTAATATAATATTAATGATATTTTTAATTATAAACCAATGTTGTTCAATCCAAGACAAATGATTAACTATTTCTAATTAATAATTTGTAATTAATCATTATACTAATTACAATTAATTAATTAATATAATATTAATAATATTTTAATCATAAACTAATGTTGTTTAATCATAAACTAATGATTAACTATTTCTAATTAATAATTTTTAATTAATCATTATACTATCTACATTTACCTAACTAATATAATATTAATGATATTTTTAATCCTAAACTAATGATGTTCAATCCTAAACTAAGGATTAACTATTTTTAATTAATAATTGATAATTAATTAGATAACTAATTAGCACATTATAATTAACATGAATTAAACAATTTTATAAATAAATAAATGAAGAATTACATAATTAACAAATAAAAATATTATTAGGAGATTAGTATATTATGTCTGATCAAATAATTAAGAAACAATTAACAATTAGGAGATTATTAACTAATTAACAACTAAACAACAAATTTATAATTAACACTTAATCATGCTTAGGATAAACAACTAATCTCCTAAGCAAAAAAACAACTAAACTAATTAGGATAATAATTTAACTAATTAACAACTAAAGAACTAATTAAAAATTAACAAGTTTTAATCATGCTTACAATTAACAACCAATTAACAATTAACTACTAAACAACAAATTTTAAAAAAATTAAAAAATAAATAAATAAAGGGGCTGCAAAACAGTGGTCACGGCAGCCCATATTGCGCACAAACGTTTTGCGAAAAACAACAATTTTTCGAAATTTGAGACTATTAAACTCTAATCATGCTTAGGCTAATAATATATTTAATAATATAATTCGAAAGTTCATAGTAAAATACAAGATTGAAGGTTGTTTTATGAGTTTTGAAATCAACTTTTACGTCGCTTTTTTCCGAAATCCGAGCTTCAAATTTTGTTCATTGACTTGAATATACCGAGAATCTTAACTTTTGAGTTGAAATAAAAACCAAAAACAAGCTTTTGGGAATGTGGGACCTCAGGTGTTTGGCCTTTAATGACGTTTTTGAATTAAAAATGGGGGAGTGGGGACCAGTGGGGAAGAAAATGATGGGCTTTCCATATACCCCTTTTGAGCAGGAAATTTTCTGTGCAAAAGGACTTAACACCGCCATTACGGTTAAGTCCTTTTGTACAGTAATTTTATGCGCAAAAGATATTTATCACTTTTTTAGGATTATTTTAATTCAAATCCCCACTTTGTGGATTATTTAACTTCCGGACTCGTGACAAATAAACACACAGAGCCCCCCCCCCACACCCCATAAACCCCCTACCCCTTAATATTTATTTTTAACCTCTAAGTTAGTATATTTACACTTTAATGCTATTTCTCAACTATAAATATCTCATTTTCCTCTTCATTTTACTCACAAATCTTCTTACCATCTCTCATACTCTATCTCTCTCTCTACAAGTCTAAATTGCACACTAAATATTGTATATTATTTGGTAATTTCTATCAAAGTTTGAAAATTGGGAGTGAAGTTGACAACTAGCTTGAGGATCATCGAGCAAAGTTTCAATTTTCAACTTCGATTATACGTCGACGTTACGTCGGCATTTTATACCTTCGATCCTTCTTTAAATTATTATTGTTACTTAATTTTAATTATCGTACTTAAATTTTAATTATCGTACTTAATTTCATTAACTGTAATTATTTATTTGCATAATTATAATGGAACGAAGTGGACATTTTTCTGGTAGAGGTACTAGGAGTAACATGGGTGCATCTTCTAGTAATCCTAATTATGATGATTCCACTCACGTAGATGAAACTGATTTTTTTAATGTTAATATTAATATACCATTAGATTATGAGGTATATTCTGCATCTGAATCAAACTTTAATTTAGAAAATGAATTAGAAGATAATTTAGATAACACACCCACTAGTGCACCTCCACCTTAGACTCAGAATGAGTCTCGGGCTGAAACTGGAGTGCCTCTTATTCCCCCTAGTATGTTAATACAAGGTCGAATTAACCCGATGACGGGGGGAGTTATAGGTTCGAAATATGATAAACACAAAGATCGGAAAATTTTAGCAAAATTAGTTGTGGAGGGTTTGCCTTTTTCATTTCTTTCCTCTCCTGATTTTATTCATTACATTCGAGAAACATATAATCCTGCTTTTAATGATTTTCCTAGATCAACTGTTAGAATGGATGTTTTTAAACTTGCGCATGAATATCAATAATATTTACGTTATGCATTGTATCATTTTAATGGCAAAATGACTATCACTTCTGACATAGGCCATAGTACTAATGGTAATGATTATTTAACTGTTACATGTCATTGGATAGATCAGAATTGGTCTATGCAAAAACGTATATTAGCATATAGATATATTGATGATAGTACACTGGAGCTTTTATTTCAAAAAATATTCATGAAATTAGTGAATTTTATGAAATTACTGATAAAATTATGACTAATACATTAGATAATGCTTTTTCTAATGATTCTGTTGTAAACATTTTAAAAACTCGATTGGCTTCATCTTTTCCTGATATTTTTCATATTAGATGTGCATGTCATATTTATAACTTAGTTGTAAAGGATGACCTAAAACTTTTTAAAAACATCCTTGATGAAGTATAATTTGCTATCAATTTTATTTTTAAAGGTAATAAAATACAAAGACGCAAAGAATATAAAAAACATGTCATGATTGTGGATTACCTTATTGGAAAATTCCAGAAGAAGTTGCAACTAAGTGAAATTCTTTGTATGAACAATTAGTTGTTGTTCACGAGTATAGAAGACCTATAACTTTATTATTTAACGCCCATAATCAAAATTCAAGGGATATGCTTGTTACTTAATAAATATATGCACAAATCAACTTACGCTCAATCTATTAAAAAATGCTTTTAAAATTAAAAAAAATACTTTTTTTCCTATTCCCATTATTTATTTTATTGGTGTTGTATTAAATCCTACAATTAAAGTAGACGGTTGTAAAGCTCTTGCTGAAACGATTTATGAAAGCTTAAAAATACTTCCAACTCCAAGTCCAATAAACCCAATTGAAGAACCAACTTACGAACCAACTAAATAAGAAGTTATGTCTAGCATACACACTGAATGCAATATATATATATATATATATATATATATATATATATATGTATTACCAAGAGCAAAGTGCAAATAAGCAATCGGCTTCTGTACCATCTTCTTCTACTTCACTTAAACCTTATAAAAAATATGCGGTTTCTGCTTTAAGTATTCAAAGCCTTAGAAATAGAATGTATAGTGGTTCAAGTTCTTAACAAATTAGCGAGTTTGATTTTATGTTTTGTAGGGTGTTGTATAGTACAAATCAATTGTCAATAAAGATGGACGTGAAGACTTGTTGAAATACTGGAGGGAGAATGAGAAGACATTTTCGACACTATAAAAGATGGCCCGAGATGTGTTGGATATTCAAGCGTCATCAACAACTTCTGAAAGCGCTTTTTCTGCTGGAAGGTTTCAAATAGGAGAGCACAGACACTCATTGGCAAGAGACAGATTGGAGATTGCAGTTTTATTCAGAGCTTGGATTAGAGTGGAGCGTAGAAGGTGCGGTCAACTAGAGATAAACGAAGAAGACGACTACAACTACAATGAAATCTTATCCGAGAGAGCAGGAAGCGACGTCGAACAATTTGACCAACAACTTCCAATTCCAACTGAAGATCCTCAAGAGATTGTGAGGAATTTAGAAAAAGTATGATTGACTATATAATTTTTTTAATGACAATTTTACTATGTGATTTACAACTTTTGAACTACGAAACAAAGTTGCAATTGTGAAATTGTATTAAAAAATTATATTTCTATTAAATATTATAAGAGGCAAAAAAACATCCTTGTGATGTTTTTACTTCATTATCTTTTTAAATTATTTAAGTGTTTAATATATATATAAAAAAAGTCCCCCCAAATCCCCCTTCCCGACCCGTTCCTTCCCCCCCAAATCTCGTCCCCTCTGATAGCGGGATGTGGGATGGGACCACTTCCCGTCCCCCTAATCCCTTCCCTCGTCCCGCCTGTCCCGGTCCCGACCCACCCCCCGATCCCTCCAAATTCCGTCCCGTCCCATTGGTCACCCCTAGTTCACACTATTATTTAAAAAAAATTCACCGACATTAAGTGAGAATAGTCACTGAATATTTTTCAGTGAAAAATTCAGTGAAAAAATAGTAATTTTGTAGTAGTGGGTAGACCTGTGTTGCTTTTACGTGCACAGAGCTTTTTTACGGCAGTGTTAATGAATAATGATGTGGCGGATACACAAGAAATAGCCGTTGTTGACTATGTATTTCAATTTTTTATTGATTATGCAACTTTAATGACGATTTTATAATTTTGCATGACAGATAATTATATTCGTGATAATATGATTTTATGTTAATTTAGAAAAAATTTAAGCTCAATTATTGTGATATTTTCATATTTGTGACTTGTTAATTCTTCTAAAAAAATCCGTAATTCAGCTTTAATGATATTTGAATACAATTACAAGATGTCGTGTATATTTAGTACTAATATTGAATTGGACAGTAGATAGTATATCGATTTGGATAATACAGCTATTTCAGTTAACAGATATATGTCTCTAGGTATTTAAGTAATTTATAGTGAAAGGAATCATTAGATGCTTTACACATATCAACATCTCTATAGTTCAGCAACAAAAACTACAATAAAGACATGCATATTTCTTCGTCAAACAACAAAGAGAGTATATAGAACAAATAGCTGCAATAGTCACGGATAACGTAAATTAAAAAGGACATTAGATAGGTCATGCTTTCATTTCTATGTATATATTGTACATTTTTCATGACACGTTTTTATATAAATGAAAGTTTTCACAAAAAATTCAACCTTTTATTTTATTGTATACGTGGACATTTTTATGCATTTTATGAATATATATTTTTATGGATATGTGTCTATCTATAGACACAGAGTCGGATCCAAAATTTAAAATGTATGGGTGCAATCGTAAGACTCATTGAACTCATTATAATTTTTAAAATTATAGGTTTATATCTATTATTTATTACAATTTTATTAATTCTTTACACATAAATTTATATCAGCATCAAGGGGGTTCAATTGTACCCCAGCCTACAAGACTAGATACGCCTCTGCACACACATAATAATATTCTATTTAACATTAAGTATTACTCCATTCGGATAAAAAAGAGTGTCCACTAGCCATCTGCACATCCGTTAAGAAAATACTAACTTCTAGGTAAAAATAGATAATTTGACTAAAATTCCCCTAATTAAATATGTATTGAGATTTGGTAACCTAACACTTAATAAGGACAAATCTGAAAAGTAAGGTTAGTTCTTTCTTGATTTGATAAGTGAACAATATTTTTTACTCAAAAAATAAAGACTAAGTGAACACTCGTTTTGATCCGAAGGAGTAATGTTTTATCAAACAAATCATCTATGAAATATATTGATTCACTCCTAAAAGTGTTGGAATCAAATCAAATCAAATCAATTAAGTCAATTTTAATCGCCTTGATTTTTATTGGTTTTGCTAGTTTTCTAATTTATTCGACTTTTGTCGGTTCTTTTTTATATAATATATGATAATATAATTTAAAGAACATATTAGGTTGACTATATTCCAACATAACACCATCAAATCAATTACTCTTTAACAAAGAAGAAAACATAAATATAAAGGGGCAGCCCCCACTACAAGAAGAAAGGTATTTGACAATAATATTTTTTGTTGTTATATGTTGAATGTTGTTGACAAAAGTACTTTTTGCAACAACAAAAATTGTTAAATGCCGTTGCAATAACCTCCGATGTGAAAAGTTTTCGCAACAAGTTGTTTTTTTGTTGTCATTTACGTGTTTAGCTACAATATATTAAATTTTTGTTGCCATTTACGTTTTTAGCAACAATATATTTATTGTTGCTAAAGTTTTGTTGCAAATTCTATACTTTTTTGTAGTGCCAGTGCACAAAGCATCTCGCTTTAGCAGGGTCGGTGGAAGGTCCACACCCTAAGGAGGGTGTGATGTACACAACATATCCAAATGCAAGCATTAGTAATTGCTTCCACCATGCGAACATGTAACCTATACATGGAGACAACTTTATTGTTACTTTAAAATTCCCCTTCAAGGAAACATATATATGTAGTCAAGTGATATAGTAGCTTCCTCCAAAATATCGTATGCATTGCCCAAGAATTTAGCTATTTTTAAAAATATAAAAAATCTTACAGTGAGTTATTTTTGTATTGTGATATACAAAGATATTTTGACGATGATTGAATTAAACAGTGATGAATAACTAATGGACTCAAAGACAGTAATTTCAAACACGAAATAGATTTTTAAAATCATCAAAATAAAAATGTAAATCAAACTAGAAATAAAGCCAAAAAGTAGGATTTGAATGTAAAAACGATATACACGACATTGGAGCCTTGTGTATACCGTGTATATCACGGAAACCCATGACAAGTGGGAAACCGTGATATACACGGTATATACAACCGTGTATATCTCTATGTTTGGTAATATGTTTTTGTATGTAATTAGTTAGCATTGTACACTTACCATAATTGCAGAATTCTTGTACAAATAGAATAGGGTTTTGGGAGTAGAATAGGAATAGGATTTTCCATATTATGGAAATTGTAAATTATATATATATATATACTCATTCATTAATGAAAATAATCAAGGGATTATTTCTTTCATGGTATCAAAAGTCTAGGTCTCACTTGCTTCTACCGATTTTTTTCTATCTTCCGCTGCCTCGGTTTCCGATCCCTTCTCGGAATCCGTGCACCTTACCTCCTCTCTTCCAAAATTTTCTTCCAAATCCCTTATTCACCTATTGTTCTTTCATTATGTCTACGTCAAAGAACATGTTTCATCATGCCCTTACTGTTTCCAACATCAAGAACCACATACCTATTGTTCTTGAGATGGAAAACATCCAATATGCGACGTGGGCAGAATTGTTCAAAATTCACGCAATCTCACATCAAGTCCTCCATCACATAATTCCTCCCTCTGTCCCTACACCCGCAGAGGATCCTTAGTTATGGATCACTCTTGATGCTACCGTCCTTCAGTGTATATACTCTACTATTTCTACCGACCTTTTACAGACGATCATTGAACCAGACACTACGGCTATGGCTACCTAGAATAGATTGCGTGATATATTCCAGGATAACCAACATTCCCGAATTGTCACTCTTGAGCAAGAATTTTCATAAGTCAGCATGGAAAAATTTTTGAATGTTTTAGCTTATTGTAAACGACTCAAGGAATTGGCGGACCAACTCCGTAATGTTGGAGCGCCTGTTACCAATAATCATCTTGTTCTCCAAATGGTTGCAGGCCTATCGGAGACCTAAAATGGAGTTGGGACTCTACTCCGACACAGTAATCTGCTTCCACCTTTTTATCAAGCACGTTCAATGCTCACGTTAGAGAAAGTTGGCTTGGCAAAAAAGGCGGCTACTGGCGTAAGTTTCGTGCAGATGATGACTTCATCCGATAATTCTCACGGTTTTGTTGACAATTTGGGCCAAAACCGCAACAACGGTGGCGACAAGAAGGGTCAAAACTGTAAAAATAATGGCAACAACAGCGGCGAATGGAACAGTAGCAATGCCGGCAGTGTGCCTCGGGGTACTGGTCCCCAGCCCGCATGGTCTCAGCCCTGGGCCCCTTGGCAGTGGGCCTGGACCATCGACCAGTGGCCCATTCTAGCTTACTGCCCGCCTAGTTGTTTCCCAAGCAATTGGGCCCCGGTCGAGCCCAATCACATGCCCACTTTTCAGGTCACTACGGAAACATCCAGTAGTGATCTAGGTCGGGTCAGCAGGGCGATCTGCTTGGGCCTCGGCCCCGGCAGGCCTTCACTATTGCTGGCCCGAATCCGATCCCGATACCCACTGATATTGAGGCTGCCATGCATACACTTGAATTGAATCCTCCAGACATGAATTAGTACATGGACATAGGCGCAACTTCTCACATTACATTTAACCAAGGTACTCTCTCATCTTATTTCAATTTGAGCATAAATCGTGGCATTATTGTTGATAATGACAATACAATTCCAATTCATGATTATGGTAATACAACTTTGTCTCCCCCACATCCGCCTCTTATCTTGTAAAATACCCTTTATGCCCCTAACTTAATTAAAAATTTGGTGTTTGTATGAAAATTCACCACTGATAATTGGGTTTTTGTTAATTTTGATCCTTTTGAGTTTTCTGTGAAAAATTTCAAAACAGGGATACCTCTCATGAGATGCAATAGTAGGGGAGATCTTTATCCAATCACGCCAGCCACCATTTTCTCGAGTCAAGCCATGCCATCGACATTTGCAGCTCTAGCTCCTTCCTTGTGGCATGCACGTTTGGATCACCCTGGGTCGTCTATTGTTTCTTCGTAGCATAAAACAATTTTATTTCTTATAATGGTACGCGTAGTACTCCAATTTGTCGTTCCTGTCCGTTAAAAAAATATGTTAGATTACCATTTGTAGCCTCTACTTCTCGTACTTTGATGACTTTTGACATTATTCATAGCGATTTATAGGTTCTCTCGTTCTAAGTTCTGTGGGCCATCGTTATTATGTTCTATTTTTGGATGATTATTCTAATTTTTACGGACCTTTCCATTAGTGAAGAAATCTCAAGTTTTTTCCACATTCTTAAAATTTAGATCATTCATCCGTACCCAATTCGAATGGTAAATAAAAAATATGCAATGTGATAATGGCAAAGAATATGATAATGGGTTGTTTCGAGAATTTTGTGATGCTAATGGCATAGTTTTTTGCTTCTCTTGTCCTCATACGTCCTTACAAAATGAGAAAGTCGAATGAAAAATTCGTACCATTAATAATATTGTCCGAACTTTATTGATCCATGTTTCCGTACCCCCTTCCTTTTGGGATCATACTCTACAAATGACTACTTATCTCGTTAACATACTTCCTACCAAAGGGTTGGCATATGCATCTCCTCTTAAAATCCTCTATAATAAGAATCTTTCATATTCACATCTTAGGGTCTTTGGGTGTTTATGTTATCCACTATTTCCATCAACTACAATTAACAAACTTCAAGTCCGTTCTACCGCTTGTGTGTTTTTGGGTTATCCATCTAATCATTGTGGTTATAAATATTTTGATTTATCGTCTAATAAAATCATAATTAGTCGTCATTTTATTTTTTATGAAACCCAATTTCTGTTTTCTAAAGTGAGTAGTCCCGTGCCTAGTTCGTATAATTTTTTAGATGACGAAGTATTACCGTACATTATGCACCACTTAATGGGCCGATCCAGTGACCACGACACGCCAGCAGGCCCACTGCGTGTTGGCTCACAAATACCTACTGCCCATCCGTGTCCAGTTTCTGCTTCAGCCCCGGTTTCTGCTTCCCTACCGTGTCAGTTTCCAGTGTTGGGCCAGCAGGCCTACTGCCTGTTGACCAGTCCATCACCCATCCATTTTTTCCCAAAATCCACTCAATTCTCCCCTGAGTCACAGACCTGTCACTCATAGTCAATAGGGTATTTTTAAACCAAAAAGATATTTTAATCTAAATTCTAATGTTCTTAAATCCCCACTACCCCATAATCCAGTGTCTGTATTAAATGACCCGTATTGGAAATTGGCTCTGAACGACGAATATGCTGCTCCTATTAAAAATAAGACATAGGAGTTGGTACCCCGTCCTTCTAGTGTTAATATTATTCGGTCGATGTAGATTTTTACTCATAAAGATAATTTTGATGGTTCTTTTGCGAAACATAAGACTCGTCTTGTAGGTGATGGTAAAACTCAACAAGTTGGCGTGGATTGTGGTGAGACATTTACTCCGGTGGTCAAACCGGCTACCATTCACATCGTTCTCAGTTTGTCTCTTTCGAAAGCATGACCCATTCATCAGCTAGATGTGAAGAATGCTTTCTTACATGGTGATCTTAAGGAGACAGTTTACATGCATCAACCCTTGGGTTTTCGAGACCCCAAATATCCTCATCATGTCTGTTTATTAAAGAAGTCTTTGTATGGGCTTAAGCAGGCCCCACGGGTCTGGTATAAGCGATTTGCAGACTATGTATCTACTATTAGGTTTTCTCACAGCATGTCTGATAATTCTCTATTCATATATCATCGTGGTACTTTCTTGGCATATATTCTATTATATGTGGATGATATTATCTTGACAGCTTCTTCTGATGATTTACGCAAGTCTATCATGACACTACTCAGTTCTGAGTTTGCTATGAAAGACTTGGGGCCCTTGAGTTACTTCTTGGAGATTTCTGTCACTCGTCATGCAGGTGGGTTATTCTTATCCTAAAGGAAGTATGTCGTTGAGATAATTGAGTGAGTTGGTATGTCCTCGTGTAATTCTACTTCCACTCCAGTTGATACTAAACCCAAGTTGGGTGTTGCGGCTGGCTCACCTTACAAGGATCCCACCCACTATCTCATTCTTGCTGGAGATCTTCAATATCTTACTTTCACGAGACCAGATATTACATATGCCATACAACATGTGTGTTTGTTTATGCATGTTCCTAGGGTTGAACACGTGAATGCGCTCAAACGCATTATCCACTACATCCAGGGGACACTTGACTATGGCTTGCATCTATATCCATCGACGACCTCTACACTTGTCTCGTATACAGATGCTGATTGGGTGGATATCTAGATACCAGACGCTCCACGTTTGGTTATTGTATGTTTCTTGGTGATAACTTGGTCTCATGGTCTGTAAAGCGCCAGTTTACATTATCACGCTCCAGTGCAGAGGCCGAATATCGAGGGGTAGCCAATGTGGTATCTGAATCATGTTGGTTATGTAATCTTCTTTTAGAACTTCATTGTCATATTCAAAAAGCTACCTTGGTGTATTGTGATAACATTAGTGCAGTATATCTTTATGGTAATCCGGTTCAACATCAACGCACTAAACACATCAAGATGGATATCCATTTTGTTCGAGAAAAGATAGCTCGTGGACAAGTACGCGTCTCACATATCCATTCTAGGTACTAAATCGCAGACATCTTTACTAAGGGTCTTCCCTCGGTTCTATTTGAAGATTTTAGGGACAGTCTTAGCGTACGTCGACCGTCCGCTATGACTGCGGGGGTGTGAAAGTATACACGACATTGGAGCCTTGTGTATACCGTGTATATCACGAAAACCCATGACAAATAGGAAGCCATGATATGCACGGTATACACAGCCGTGTATATCTCTATGTTTGGTAATATATTTTTATATGTAATTAGCATTATGCACTTACCATAATTGTAGAATTCTTGAACAAATAGAATAGGGTTTTGGGAGTAAAATAGGAATATGATTTTCCATATTATGAAAATTGTAAATTGTATATATATTCATTCATTAATGAAAATAATCAATGGATTATTTCTTTTAGGATTCATATAAAACAAACTCCTGGATTACGAATCAAAAAGGGAAAAAACCATTGTCGGCTTTAAAATTTAAAATTAAAATCAAACTAAATAAAATAGTATCCGGTCTTTTTTCTTCAATTTAATTTTATTTTCAATTTGGTTCGATTTTTCAACCTTGTGTGAACACCGGTCTCTCACTCTCATCGTGACAATATATTGACACTCTTTGTTTTCCGCGGTGTCCAAAAAAGTTAAATAGACTCAGCACATGAACTTGATGTTCACATTTTAAAAGGTCAGAAAAAATACTTGGACCCCAAAACATTAAATGAAGCTTGGTGGGTGCTTTGAGACGTGTGAACATGGCAGTATATCCATGGTATACTTAATTTACTACTCCTATTTGATTTCATATGTCTCCATCTTATATGTCCTTTTAGAATACTACGTACTTTGATAAGAAAACAGCCTCCACCTAGATGAGACTGCACTTGCTATCAATCTCAATGTATTGAATGAAACAACCCTGTAATTGGTTCTCTGTTTTTTAAATGTGGCTTCATTTGACATCCCTCCTGGATTACCATCCTTGTATCTAATTAAATTTTCATCAAGTGCCTAATATTGGACCATCTTGTAGATGGTTTAGGTTTTCTTTTTAATGATCAGCTAGAGGTAATTCATGATGATTAAGGGTTAAATCTATTCTTCACATGAATATTCTAGAGCTACCTACATAGAGACATATAACTAGTATTCGGAAAGGCATAAAACTCTCTGTCAATCACAAGAGTATTCGTCTAGTCTGTCAATCACAAGAGTATTCATCTAGACTAGGGTTGTCCAGTGGTTCGGGTCGGCCCGATCTCGCCCCGGCCCGTCCTGCTACCCGCCCCGCCCCGCCCCGATTCCCCATTAAAAAAAAATTATCGGTGTCGGGGTTCGAACTCGGGACGGGGCCTGAGATCGTCCCGCCAGTCCCGATCTCGTCCCGACCACGTCCCGCCCCGCCCCGCTAGCCCCCCTCCCCCTTTGCAAAAATAACTGTTGCAACAACGACCGAATTTCAATTATGGCCGTTGTGCAACGGCTATAACGGCCATTTTTTGCCCCCCATCTCATAAACCCCCTACCCCCTTAATATTTATTTTTAACCCCTAAGTTAATATACTTACACTTTAACCCTATTTCTTAACTATAGATACCTCATTTTCCTCTTCATTTTTCTCACAAATCTCCCTACCATCTCTCTAATCTCTCAATTTATCTCTCTACAATTCTACATTGCCTATTAAATATTATATTTTTTTGCTCATTTATATCAAAGTTAAAAAATTGGGAGTGAAGTTGGTCACTAGCTTGAGGATCATCCATCAAGCAAAGTTTCAATTTCAACCTCGATTACACGTCGACGTTACGTCGGCGTTTGGTACCTTCGTTCCATCTTTAAATTATTATTGTTATTTTATTTTAATTATCGTACTTAATTTCATTATCTTTAATTATTTATTTGCATAATTAAAATGGAAGGATTAAGATGTATATTTAAGGGTAAGGGTAACGGTGCTTCTTCTAGTAGGGGTAACAAGTGCAGGGGTACTTCTTCTAGTAATCATATTCCTAGTCCCGATGATTTCATTGATTTCACTCATATAGATGAAACTGCATTTTTTAATGATATACCATTAGATGATGAGGTAGATGAACTAAATTTTAATTTAGACGATAATCTAGATGACACATCCACTAGTGCACCTCAACCTCAGGCTCAGACTTAGTCTCAGCCTCAAACTTAAATTGGAATGCCTCTTATTCCCCCGTAGTATGAGTCGAGGCCCAACACAATGAATATTAAAATCAGCTGCATGGAAATTTTTTGATAGAGACTAAGAGAATAAACTAGCTAGATGTAAAATTTGTAAAAATATTTATAAATTTAAAACAGGGAAAGGTCAAGGTGTGACGGGAGGTTTATTGAGACATGTACAAGGTAAGCACACATCTAGGTAGAATCAATACCATGCTAAAAAATCAGGTGTGCCAATGACATCTGAGTCGGGACAAGGTTCACATAGTGTTCCCAACCAAGTACATGGTCAAATTAACCCGTCGACGGGGGGAATTTTTGGTCCTAAATATGATAAAAATAAAGATAGGGAAAATATAGCAAAATTAGTTGCGGTGGAGGGTTTGCCTTTTTCATTTCCTTCCTCTCATGGTTTTATTCATTACATTCAAGAAACATATAATCTTGCTTTTAATGGTTTTTCTAGATCAACTGTTAGATGAGATGTTTTTAAATTTGCAAGTGAATATCAACAATATTTACGTTATGCATTGTATCATTGGCTGTTGTTGATTGTTTTGTTGATACTGCCCTTGGAATTGTGGTTGTTGGTTCTGGATTTGCCTTTGAAACTGCGATTGTTGGCCTTGGTCGTTTCTCCATGAAAAGTTAAGGTGATTCCTCCACCCAGGATTATATGTGTTGGAGAATGGATTGTTGTAGGGCCTCTGAAAATTCTCAACTGCTTGAACCTGAGCTTGGTTCATATGAACATTGTTTGGATCCATTGTTGGGCACCGATCAAAAGTATGTGGACCCCCGCACATTTCACAAACCACTTGCATCTTAACAGCATTCACAGACATAGTATTCTGCTGTAATTGCTTTGTCAAAGAAACAACTTGAGCAGTGCGGTGATGACATCTAGCTCATGAACTCCAGCCAACTTTCTGTTGTTGGTCGGTCTTTCATCGGACCACTGATGATTATTTGTTTCCATATCTTCCAACAACTTATATGCTTTATTAGCACTCTTGCTCATGAATGTCCCTCCAGCAGCAACGTCAATTATGGTACGGGTCGTATCACACAACCCATTGTAAAAATTATGGACTAACATCCACTGCTCAAGACCATGATGAGGACATCTCCTTTGCAACTCCTTAAACCTCTCCCAAGCATCATACAAAGACTCTTCATCGAGCTGATAAAAATTGTTCATTTCTCCCCTTAACTTCGCAGCCTTTGATGGAGGGAAGAATTTTGCAAGAAACTTCTGAGCCAAGTCTTGCCACGTAGTTATGGAGTTAGCTTACAGAGAGTTCAACCAGCTTTTGGCTCGGTCCCTTAGTGAGAATGGGAACAGCCTCAATCTAATGGCGTCATCAGTCACACCATTGTATTTGAATGTTGCACATAACTCCAAGAAATTTGCCAAGTGCATATGTGGATCTTCAGAGGGCAAACCCCCAAACTGGACTGTGTTCTGGACCATCTGCAGGATTGCTGGCTTAATCTCGAAATTATTTGCCTCCACAACTGGTGGTCTTATACAAGTGTGCACTCTTGTTATGGTTGGAAGTATATAATCCCGTAAGCTTCTCACAACGGGATTCTGGGCTTGCTCCTGCACCATTTCTGACACTCCTCTATTCAATCCATCATTATTATGTTGATTAGCCATAACGGTTGAATCAACAATTCTTTTGTTCTTTCGGTTTTGCCTGCACGCTTTTTCAATCTCAGGATTCAGAGGAACAAGACTGTCTGCTCTTCTTCTGCTTCGCATACACCAAAGCTACCAGAAAAGTGATCACAAACAATACACGCAGATAAAAAAATATGTTCAGGGAACAATCAAATTAGAAATAAGATTAATTAACTTGATATTGATAATACTTCAGTCCCCGGCAACGGGGCCAAAAACTTGTTTGCGGTATTTCTAGATGCTACGCAAGTGTACGTATCGCAATTTGTAATAAATTTTGATAAGACCGAGTATCGTCCACAGAGACTGATTTATCAAGTACCAATTAACTAATCTTTAGTTTCTATTTGGCTAACGAATATATGTGATGATTTCTAACTAAAGGATTAACAAACTAACATGAATTTATAGAATAAAATAGCAATGAAAACACACAAAGTTTAATTCAGTAATGAAGGAATTAGGGTTTCCAATCTCCTCGACTTTCCACTCTATCATTCATTAATGCAAGACTAACGATTCTTCTTCTTATTAAGATAGCAGGCTAACTGAGATGTTCTATATTCCGGTTAGGATATATAAAAACTCAACCTAAGTGAGAACTTTCTATATTTCTATGATAAGTTCGACCACATAGGAGGATTAAGATCAATAACCTAACACGCTACACAGACAATCGTGATACTGTCGTTCAAGATTAAACCTACGTCTAATCAACTATAGCATATTCAAATCTCCCTTTTCAGATCTCGATTTGAAATCATATAGTTAATGAAAACTAAATGCCAATTAATTCTCATTCAATAAACGCAAGTTGAATAGATTTTAATAGATGAAGAAGAACATTACCAATGCATTAAATCATAATAGAGTTTCAAGTGATTCAACGAAAAATCCTAATAAAGTAATTAGCTCCTAGACATGCTAAGAAAACTAATTAACTTAATATCCAATATAAACTGAATAAGTAAAAAAAAATGAAAAGAACTTGAACTATTGATCAATGAAAAATAAGTACTCATATATCATAAAAGGACAAGATGAAAAGTAAAAAAAAAAAGACCCAGTTACTTTTTGCCACGTAGAGCATCATAAAGTTGTGGCTAAGTGGCTGATGGAAGATGAGATACGCACAGGCACAATTAGGTCAAAGACATAAAGAAATTATAAGGCAGCTACCGTAAGATTTCATTTAACTCAATTACATTACTCCATTTTAATCTAAAATTATGAAAATAGCCTCGAGAATAACAGGCAGGCATGTTGAAGAGTGCTGCCTTCTATTCCCTCTTTTTAGAAAGTACTCCATCTGTCTCAAAATATTTTTTACATTATATTTTTTAAGAGTCAAATCATATAAATTTTGATCAATAGTTTATGTTATATTTTTATCATATTAAATAAAAATACAACTTATAATAATTTTTGTACAATTTTTTAATAACTAGATTTAAATTTTAAAATATTAAATTAATTTAATATAATTTAATTTTAAAAAAAAAAATATGAAAGTATTTTGAGACGGAGGGAGTAATACCTAGTAAAGATAGACCAAGTGTTAGGGACCGATACGAATAGGCTGACGACCAAGTGGAGTTTAATCACTGTTAGAATAAGAATAACTTCATAACAATGTACATTGTATTCCACGTAAATCTAATTAGCAACTTACTTCCTGTTTTAAACTAATACTGACTTGTGAATGTCATTAGCAAAAACTATTAAAGGGTCTAGAAATTGAAAATTTATGCCCAGAAAATCATTGATGACGGTTAATAACGTACATTTTTACCTTAACTATAATTTAACTTAGTCCTTTCAAGTTCAGACGATTTGATGTAAACTTCCGGAAACCATTTTACGTTGAGTGCCTATATATAATATAACAACCTTGATTGGTCGATGTTGTAATCGAGCTAAGGCCCGCAGAAGTAAAAAAGGGATTTTTTTAGTCACTGAGCTCCCCAAAAATAATCAATTTTTTTTGCGCTGATTCCCTTCATATGAGTTGGTCTTTAATTTTTGCTCCTCAAATAGGTGGTCTTTAATCTCACCTCTACTTCTTATTTAATGAAAATTTATGGGTCAAACATCCTTATTCGCGCGTCTATAAAATCAGAGATTCGGATTCAAACCCTAGCTCAGTAAAAGAAAATCGCAAGATAATGGTTTTACAAAAGTTATGCCTTAAGACATAAGCATAACTTATGTAGTTCTGGGTTCGAACCCTACCTCAGTAAAAATAAAAAAAAATTGCAAGCAAATGCTTTAAAGCATAACTTATGCCTTAAGGCCTAACTTCTGTATAACTTGTCCAAATAGGCATAGTTTGCACTGAAACTTTGTCTTGCAATTTTTTTTTCTTTTTTACTTTGATAGGATTCGAACCCAAAACCTCAATGATATTTTCGTCCCTTTCTTTAGAGGAAGACAAAAAATAAAGACCACCCGAAATGGGGAATTTGTACGAATGACCCAAAATAATTAATTTCAAGTGAGGCCTTTAAATCTCTAGAATACTTTAGATATCTAATTTAGTTGCATGAGAATATAATATAAATTCCTTCCCAATTACAATTTGTGTGGCATTGTTTTACCGTGGGTTGATAGTTTATTTTGAAAAAAAGAGGCTTTCGAAACTATACTTTAAAATAAGTCATCCTCATTAAAGGTAAATAAAAAAAAAATTAAAGTTAAATAAGGATATGTCTTAAGACCACTATTAGAAATAAAGAATTTTTCAATTGATATTTAGTGGGAAATTTGTGTTATAAAACATGATTTTTCCACTTCATTTCCACCAAACTATCTCATTGGGAAATCACTGGAAAAACGCATGGTGGAAAACAGGTTCTCATTGGAACACTGGAAATTTTTTATTTTTTTCGTGTGTTAACACTACTATTTAAGTTTTTCCCATCAACATTCAGTGGGAATAGTCACTGAACATTTTTCAGTGGAAAATTCAGTAGGAAAATAGTGATTTTCTAGTGGTGGATGAAAGAAATAATTCCTTGATTATTTTCATTGATTGAAAGACTATATATACAATTTACATATTTCCATAATAGGAGAATCCTATTCTCCTATTCTACTCCTAAAATCCTATTCTACTTGGATACTAACTATACAATTATGGTAATACAAATATTATGGTAAGTGTACAATACTAATTACACTACAAAACCTTACCTAAACTATCTACTACATACACGGTAATACAAGGAACTCGAGAGCCAAATATACAGCCAAAATATACATAATATACACATGTATATTATGTATATCTAACACACACCTGCAGTCCGAGCGGGCGGTCTTCGAACGCTGAGACTGTCCCTAAAATCTTCAAAAAGGACCGAGGGAAGACCCTTTGTAAAGATGTCGACAATTTGATACCTTGACGGGACATGACAGACGCGTACCTGACCACGAGAAACCTTTTCGCAGATAAAGTGAATGTCCATCTCGATATGTTTAGTGCGCTGGTGCTGAACCGGATTACCAGAAAGGTAGATGGCACTAACATTATCGCAATAAACCAAGGTTGCCTTCTGAATAGGACAATGAAGCTCCAACAGCAAAATACGCAACCAACATGATTCCGAGATCACATTAGCTACCCCTCGATATTCGACCTCGGCACTGGATCGGGACAATGTCGACTGACGTTTTGCAGACCATGAGACCAAGTTATTGTAAAGAAACATACAATAGCCAGACGTAGATCGTCTGGAGTCCGGACATCCACCCCAATCCGCATATGTATACGAGACAAGTGTGGACGCCGAGGAAAGATATAAATGCAAACCATAGTCAAGCGTACCCTGAATATACCGAATGATGCGTTTGAGTGCATTCATGTGCTCAACTCTGTGATCATGCATAAACAAACACACCTGCTGGACAACATACGTAATATTTGGTCTTGTGAATGTAAGTTACTGAAGGCCCCCTCCAAGACTGCGATCGCGGGTCGGATCCTCGTATGGTACGCCAGCCGCGACACTAAGCTTGGGCTTAGTATCAACTGGAGTGGAAGTGGAGTTACAAGATGATATCTCGACCCTCTCAATGATCTCAGCTGCATACTTCTTTTGAGATAAGAACAACCCACCTGCATGACGAGTGACAGCAATCCCCAAAAAATAACTCAAGGGCCCCAAGTCTTTCATAGCAAACTCAGAGCTGAGCATTGTCATGATAGACTGGCGTAAGGCATCGAAAGAGGCAGTCAGATGAACCACAACGATAGATGAACAAGGAATTATCCGACCTGCTGTGAGTGAACCCAATAGTCGAAACATAGTCGGCAAACTGCGTATACCAAGCCCGTGGAGACTGCTTAAGCCTATATAAGGATTTCTTCAACAAACAGACATGATGAGGATGTTTGGAATCCCTAAATCCCAAAGGTTGATGCATATAGAGTATTTCCTTGAGATCATCATGGAGGAAAGCATTCTTTACATGTAATTGATGAATAGGCCATGCCTTCGAAAGAGCTAAGCTAAGCACAGTGCGAATGGTAGCCAGCTTGACCACCGGACTAAACGTCTCACCATAATCCACACCAATATGCTGAGTCTTATCATCACCCACAAGCCGCGCCTTATGTCGAGCAAATGAACCATCTGAATTTTCCTTATGAGCAAAAATCCACATAGACCTAATAATATTAATACCATATGGACAGGGCACCAACTCCCATGTCTTATTATCAATAAGAGCATTATATTCATCGGTCATATCAATTTTCCAATTCGGGTTATTTAATGCAGACACCGAATTACGGGGTAAGGGTGATTTAAGAACATTATAATGTAAATTAAAATGTCTTTTTGGTTTAAAAATTCCCCGTTGACTACGAGTGACTGGTCTATGACTCGGGGTAGAGGCGGGTGGATTTTGGGAATTTTCGAGGCTCGGGACGGACTGGCCAGCAGGCAGTGGGCCTGCTGGTCCAAATATGGAACTGAAGCCGGAGCTGGGCACGGGAACTGGGCCAACACTGGACCCAGAAATAGTACCCGAAACTGGGCTAGAACTGGGTAGAATGGATGGCCCAGTTGCTGGACCCAGATTGGAAAACGATGTTGTTTGGGGAGGACCAGCGGGCAGTGGGCTCGCTGGCGGAGTTGGGGTGCGGGACACGACTGAAAAATAGTGAATAAGTTTCGGGGAAATACCATCATCCAAAAAATTATATGAACTAGACCCGAGATTACTAACCTTAGCAAACGGAAACTGGGATTCATAAAAAATGACATGGCGATTAATGATGATTTTATTAGAGGATAAATCAAAACATTTATAACCACGATGATTAGACAGAAAATCCAACAACACACACGGAGTAGACCGGGCCTGAAGTTTGTTAATTGTGGTGGACGGAAATAACGGATTACACAAGCACCCAAAGACCCTAAGATGGGAATACGAAGGTGTTTTATTATATAAAATTTGTAGGGGGGAAGAATACGTCAAACCTTTGGAAGGAAGAATGTTAAGGAGATATGTAGCCATTTGTAGAGCATGATGCCAAAAAGACGGGGGTACGGAAGCATGAATCAATAAAGTTCGGACAATGTTATTTATGGTACGAATTTTTGCGTTCGGCTTTCCCATTTTGTGAAGACGTATGAGGACAAGAAAAATGAAAATTGATCCCATTATTAGCACAGAATTCCCGAAACACCCCATTGTCATATTCTTTTCCATTATCACACTGAATATTTTTGATTTTCCGTTCGAATTGGGTTCTAATGAATGATCTAAATTTTAAGAAGATGGAAAAAACTTGAGATTTTTTCGCTATTGGAAAAGTTCATAAAAACGTAGAATAATCATAAAAAAAAGAACATAATACTGATGACCCAAAGAACTTAGAACAGGAGACGTCCATAAG
Organism: Anisodus acutangulus; assembly: GCA_029783415.1. Classification (NCBI taxonomy): domain Eukaryota; kingdom Viridiplantae; phylum Streptophyta; class Magnoliopsida; order Solanales; family Solanaceae; genus Anisodus; species Anisodus acutangulus. The sequence continues at coordinate 46,524,833 of CM056490.1, forward strand.
TCGCTATGAATAATATCAAATGACATTAAAGTATGAGATTTTGAGTCTACAAATGGCAACCTAACAATTTTTCCTAAAGAACAAGACTGACAAGTTGGAGTACTACGCGTACCCTTACATGAAATAAAATTAGTTTTATCTAATGACGACAAAAAAGATGACCCCGGATGACCAAGACGAGCATGCCACAAGGAAGGAGAAAGGGCTGCAAATGCTGAAGGCAAGGCTTGACTCGATGGACCGAAACTGGGTGTGATAGGATAAAGATCTCCCCTACTATCACACCTCATGAGAGGACTCCCCGTCTTGAAATCCTTCACAGAGAAACCAAATGGATCAAATTCAATAGAAATAGAATTGTCAGTAGTGAATTTACCGACAGACACTAAGTTTGTAATCAATTTGAGGGATGAAGGGTGTTTTTCAAGATAAGGGGTGGATGAGGGGGAGACAACGTTTTATGACCATAACCACGAATTGGAACAGAATTACCATTACTAACAATTATGCCACGAGGGTTAATCAAATTGGAATAAGACGAGAGAGTACCTGAATCGGATGTCATGTGGGTAGTGGCACCGATGTCCATATACTAATTCGGGTCCGGTGGAGTCGAACCAAGTGTGTGCATCGCGACCTCAATATCGGTCTGAGTGGGGCCTGGTGGGCTTGCGGGGTCGGGGCCTAAGAACTCATGCGTGCTGCCCTGGCCCGTAACTGCAGCTGGAACTATTGGCCGAGTGGGCAGTGGGCCGTCGAGGCTGCTGGGAAGCCCACTGGCCAGTGGCTGGAAAATTTTGTGGAGTTGGGCCATAGTGCCACTGTCCACTGGTCCAAGCCCACGGCCTAAGGCTGAGACCAGTGGGTTGGTGGCCCACTGTAACTGGGATGGGGTCCACCGCGACTACTGCCGGAACTGCCGCGTTTGCCCCCGCAATTTTTTCCATTATTTTTTCAGCCATTTTTGCCCCCCCCCCCGTGAGGTCGGTTTTGGTTCGAATTGTCACCAAAATTTTGAGGATTAGTGGAGTATGTCATCATGACCACGGGACTAGCATTAGTAGCCGTCTTTTTAGCTAAACCGGCTTCTTCCAAGGTAAGCATGGATCGGGCTTGATAGAACATTGGAAGAGGATTACTTTGACGAAGGGTAGTTCCAACGCCACTATAGGCCTCGGATAGGTCAGCAACCATCTATAAAACAAGACGATCTTCACTAACTTGCGCACCAACGTTGCGGAGTTGGTCCGCCAATTCTTTCAACCTTTTGCAATATGCTGAAACGTTCGACAAATTTTCCATGTTGACATGGGAAAAATCCTGTTCAAGGGTAATAGCTTTGGAATTTTTATTATCCTGGAATATGTCATGCAGTCTATCCCATGCAGCCATCGTCGTAGCGTTTGACTCAATAATCGTCTGCAATAGGTCGGTAGAGATAGTAGAATAATCCACTGAAGGACGGTGGCATCAAGTGTTGTCCATAACTTAGGATCATCCTCGCGTGTAAGCACCTCCGTATCATCAAGAGCCGCGGGGATTATGTGATGGATGACTTGATGCGAACGAGCGTGAATTTTGAACAACTCAGCCCACGTCGCGTATTGGACGTTTTCTATTTCAAGAATTAGAGGGATTGATTCTTGATGTTAGAAACAACAAGGGCGGAGTGAAACGTGTTCTTTGACGTAGACATAACAAAATGAACAATAGGTGATAGAGGGATTTGGAAGAGAGATTTTGAGAGCGGAAAACAATGGCAAACCCGAGGAGGAGGGCTCGGTAGAGGATTGGCCGAAAAATAAGAATTTGTGGGAGAGAAATTGTTGTTTGACCTAGACTTCTGATACCATGAAAGAAATAATCCCTTGATTATTTTCATTGATTGAAAGACTATATATACAATTTACATATTTCCATAATAGGAGAATCATATTCCTATTCTACTCCTAAAACCTTATTCTACTTGGATACTAACTAAACAATTATGGTAATACAAATATTATGGTATGTGTACAATACTAATTACACTACAAAACCTTACCTAAACTATCTACTGCATACACGGTAATACAAGGAACCCGAGAGCCAAATATACAGCCAAAATATACATAATATACACATATATATTGTGTGTATATTATGTATATCTAACCGTGGACAATGTAAAAGAAAAATTATTGCATAAATAACGATGGAGGGAGTATAAATTATTCATACAATACCACTATTTGTAAAGTCATACTCTATGGAGTACTTGGAAAGCAGCTTTTCAGGATTGTCTAAATCGCAGCGTGGTTGATTAAAAGTGTAAACACTTCATAACTAAACTTGACTTTAGAATAAATATCTAATAAAGAGATTATATTTTAAAATATAAATGGGGGTATAATAATTAAAATACCTTTTAATTAATATTTTATTACAGAGCATGTAAAAGAAAAATATAATAAATAATTTAAAAAGTAGGATAGAAAAAGTAAATTAAACTTTACTTAAGACAAAGGAAGCGAGTCTCCAAAAAAACCCCGCGCGGGATCTTAATTATTCAGGGGATGTAATTATCTCATTCCTCCATTGGCCGACCATTTATTTAGTTCCAATTTCTTCTCTATAAATATCCCTAGGTCTCACTAGCTTTTATATCCAACACTCAAACAAATACAGTTGTATCATCCACCACTTCCTCCCACTACACTACATTCTCTTCAGAGGGTGATATTAGGGTTTTGGACCAACCAACCCGGATCTGCCTTCGCAAGTCTCTAGTATTCCAAGAAATGATGGCTTTTTCTATACGACAAGTGAAGCTAGGGTTCCTTTTGTTCGTCACGCATTTTTTAGGTCATTAGTCAACAACTCCCTGTTCATCCTCCCGAATGAAACACATCTTATGAAATATACGGGCCGGGTGGGTCCAGGGTCCAACAGCCGGATCGATTACGAGTCATCATGCCCATTTGTGAAATAAAAAATAAAATTCCATTTCCTAATCGGGGTTTTGAGCATAAAGATTCCATCATATTAGGGAAAGGAGAGTGAGGGGAAGAGGGGGCAGCCCTCGGCCCGATCATCCAATTCGCTCAAGGAAGGGCTATCTGATCCGATCAACTACGTAAGCCGTAGCGCGCTAGCGCGCAAATTTATCCAGTTGATGCATTCTTGATTGATTGAGATGAAACCCTGTGATGTGGATCACCAGCCTATCCAGCTTCGCAGAGCAGCTCTCTCCCCAGCCTACAGCATAGTGTGGAATCTGGGGTAAGCAAGATCAGGAGATACCCCGGGAAAAGCATAAGTCCCTGTAAATTCCTTACTGCTTTTTTTTATTGACCTCCTCTCCTTCCTTATAGTAAAGGCAAGATGCTGGTATAATATGGGGTCTCCCCCTCCAGCGGTTCGGATCACTTACAATACACGGGCTCTACCGAGGATCCGGTGTCTAAGGTGTCTAGGATTTCTCCCAAAAGTAAGTAGGAGTGCTCTGGTTTTTTTCAGATTTGGCGAGCATCTGGAATATCTCACGCCAAGCTTCCTTTCTTTCGGGCAAGACTTTTCTTTAGATATAGTTATAGTACACTGAAACTATATATTATGCTAAGTGGCCGTCACCTTCTCGTCGGCGATCACCGTCGCCAAGACAGAATGGCAAGCTTCATTACCATTCGAAAAATCCCATCAGTAGTAGACGCCGTCAGGTATCTTGCAGACGTGGACTAATCACATCGGCCATAAGGTGGTCTATCACCATTCTTCAAAATCTGCTCTTTGATCAGTGATTCACCGGCCACTAGATCCAGGAAATTTGGAAGCACTTGCTGAATACCCTCCTAGCCAGGGGATCCCCCTTGCCCTTGCAAGATGAGGCCATAATGTGCTGTTTTTTTTCCTCGGACTCATTGGATTTCTATTTTTTTTCTATAAATAGAATCAGGAGGTCTTTATTTTCCTTTTTTTTTTCTTAGTGATTTAGACGTGTTAAGCTTGTGTTTTCCCAGCCGACTCGCACACGATTACTACAGGGATGAACCCAATCCGGAATACGAACCATAAAAGAAAATACCTATTAAACCGATTACAGTCAATTAGTTTGGGCTGGATTTGTGAATGAGAAATATAAGTTTCCTATTTTCATAGGAATCAATGGGATTATTTCAAATTGTGGCTATGTTACTAACATAGACAACTATGAATGGTATACGACATGCTATAGTCCTGGGTGTCTTCCAGTGGTCCCGACACATCCACTGCACGATCCTTTTGAGCTGTAGTTCCGGGATGCAAGAGCACTCCCCAAGCCAAGGATGAGTGCCAAAGAGAAGATGCGCAAGCTAGTCTATCAGAAGGAGAAAGCGGAGGTTTCCGCTAGGCGAAGGAGCTCACAAGCAAGGGCTTTCGTGCAGCTGCTGCGCCCTTGCTTCTTGCTTTAGAAAGATTGCTCGTTAGCTAGGCCGCTACTAATAATCGAAAAGGTTCACATCGAGTTCAGTCGACCAGGAAAAAGCTCAAATTTGACCCTTAACAGTCATAATACCATCACCTACGTTTATTGGAAAAAGTAACCCCAAAGATTTGGGACCAAAAGCGGTTAGGCTGCAAGAAAATAGGTTCTTGTTTCTTTGAATAGTATCATCCATGGCGAATGGTATCGTATATAAGAGAAGGGCCGGATATGTTTGGTGTTTCTTCCATCAATCATCCGGATCGGGATTAATAGCGAGATTTCGAATCAACTTCGACACATTCAATGAAGCAGCCAGTACGGCAGTTTTTCTCACTTTTTGTTAAGAATGGAAATGGTTGGAAAGATTGCATGCTTGGCACTTTTGTGCATGGTGGTGGTTGCACCCCATGCCGAGGCATTGACCTGTGGCCAGGTTCAGTCTGGCTTGGCTGGTTGCCTCCCTTATCTACAGGGCCGCGGCCCTCTTGGGAGGTGTTGTAGTGGTGTTAAGGGTCTGTTGGGTGCAGCCAGGACCCCAGCGGACCGAAAGACAGCATGCACTTGCCTGAAATCAGCAGATAATGCTATTAAGGGCATTGATGCGGGCAAAGCCGCTGGTCTCCCTCGTGCTTGTGGTGTTAACATCCCCTACAAGATCAGCCCCTCCACTGACTGCTCCAAGTACGTTCTCCTTCTATTTCTTTCACTAAAGTGTGTGTTGCACATTATTTCAGCGTAAAAACGTCTTGCACATTTTGTTAGAATAAAAAAACGTAACTGATCATATCAGGACTGATATTATAATCTAAAAAATTGAGCTCAATCATACGTTATATAACTTACTAAATCACATAAATTGTCAAATGTATATAACTTAAACTCCTTTTGATAGAGGTAATATAAATATTAATTAAGGGCTACAGAATGAGCAATTTCTGCTAGATATTTAGTCTAACATGTTTTTGAAGAAAAAGAAGTGCACTCAGATAAGATCAGTTGTCAATGTAAATAATGGGGTAATTAACACCAATGGTATTATGTTGGAAATTTCATATCAATGTTCCATATTTTCTGAATACATATTCGATTGGCTGATACATGAGAAGATTGTTGTACATAATAGAATAATAATTATTAATATATATTAATAATTTTTATTCTATTAGTACATAGCCGGTTAGTTTATTGATTAATGTTGGTTTTAATTTGGCGCGGTGCAGGGTCCAGTAAGGTTGATGAAAGCTCAATTTTCCAACGCATAATTTGGTAGTAGCGCAATCTTGTGGAGAAGAATAAGATGGATATCGAGTTTGATTTTGCTTATGGATCCATTGTTGGAAATTTACTAGATGTGGAGTTAAGTATATTTCATTAATTTATGACACGAATAATTGGAGCCCGCACGTCGGAAATGTCGTTTTCACACACGTGCACACGTTGTGCCAAGTATCGCAAATTTCATTAGTGAAAGAGATATTGGTACGTATGTAATACGTTTGAGACATAGAATTATGGACGGTTATTGATCAAATGACAAATTATTCCACGTTGGTAAACGAAGGAAAAAGTGTACGAAGTGTAAGATGAAACTATTAGCGAATATTCTCCGAATATTCTCTGTATATTTTGTAATTATGATAGATGTATATTTAAGGTAACTTAGAATTCTAATTGTATTAGAAATCAACATTTGTAAGGTAAGTTAGGATTCGTACCATATTATGAATCAACTTTTGTACAGCTATATATATTGTGAATAATGAAAGGAATCCCTAAGGAAAATTATTCCATCTTTCATGGTATCAAAATCCTAAAACCTAAATCCCTTCTCTTCCTCATTCTCGGCCGAAATCAACATTTTTTTTTCTGATTTCACAGAAAAAAAAATTCTGGTTTCTTCCTCCCTTTCTCGGCCAAACCAGAAAATTCCCTTCCCTCGGCAGGCGGCAACCATGTCTTCCCCCACAAATTCCGGTTCATCCACTGGCACACTTGACAACCCCTCTCAACGTTCAGTATCTTCTTTTCATCCGGCATTCGCCGTTAGCAACATCAAGAATTTTATCCCTATAATTCTTGACCAAGAAGACTGTCAATATTCCATGTGGATGGAACTATTCTACATTCATGCATGTGCATACAACGTGCTCGATCATATTGACAAATCTGTTCCTCGTCCCACCGATGTTACAGACTCAATCTGGCGTCGTCTTGACGCCATCGTCAAACAATGGATCTACGGCACCATCTCCAAAGACCTGTTGTGCACTATCATGAAAACAGGTGCTACGGCACGTGAACTTTGGGTCCGGCTAGAAGAAATCTTTCAGGACAATAAAAATACTCGGGCCGTATATTTGGAAGAGCAATTCAATAATACCCGCCTCGAGAATTTTAACATGTCCGAATATTGTAAGCAACTGAAACTTATAACCGATCAACTATCCAACGTCGGGACTTCTGTTTCAGAAACCAAGATGGTGCTTCAACTTGTTGCGGGTTTACCAAAAGGTGAATATGACACACTCGCAACAATGATTCAACAAGACAATCCTCTCCCAAGTTTCAACAAGGCACGTTCACAACTATTGTTGGAAGAAACTAGACGTGTTAAACAAGAGGAACATAATCAAAAGGCGTTAGCCGTTGACGGGATGGCAACACCTGCGACCAGCAGCAACTAGGCATCACAGCATGTCCAGCAGCAGCAGCAGGCCAGTGGCGGAGGTCGTGGCGGCAGAGGTCACAACAACAAAGGCAAGGGCCGCGGAAAAGGCCAACGCAACTGGGCCTGGATAAAGAAGAATCGCAGCAAAGAAGTGGTCCAACCAGCAGCAGCAGTGGCCCAACCAGCAGAACTGGGCCTCGCCTGCATGCCCGTACTCGACTGCAGGGGCCTAGTTCCAGCAACCTTGGTCGACTGGCCTCTTGGGCCCTACCCCAGCCACCAGACAGGCCCACCAGTAGCAAAGAATAAAGACCACCTGGTTGCGATCCAAAGAAGAGCAGCACTGCCCCGACTGATTTGGGCCAGGCCTACACCACCGTGAACCTTCAACAGCCCGACGACAATTGGTACATGGACACCGGAGCCACATCTCACCTCACCCGGTCGTCAGGTAACCTATATCAACTACGTCGGTTAAAGTGTCCTCAATTTATTACTGTCGGCAATGGTCATCGATTTTCAATTGAAGGTTACGGTAACACACACACCAAACATCCACACCCACCTTTCTCCCTAAACCACGTCCTATACACACCTAACATCATTAAAAACTTAATCTCTATTAGAAAATTCACTAGCAATAATTATGTATCTGTCGAATTTGACCCTTTTGGTTTTTCTTTGAAGGAACTCAATACGGGGAAAATTCTTACACGCTGCAATAGTGTGGAAGACCTCTACCCATTCACTGAATCTTCCACTGTCAGACCGCAAACACCTCTATCCCTTGCGGCAATCTCTCCCTCCACTTGGCACAACAGACTCGAACACCCCGGAGACCCAGTTTTTACTTTTCTTAGGACTTCTAAGCGTATTCAATGTAATAATGGGAAAATTACCCAACACTGTTTTTCTTGTCCACTAGGAAAACATACTCGTCTTCCATTTATGTCATCAAACAATGTTACTTTTTCTCCATTTGATATTGTTCATGCTGATTTGTGGACATCTCCGATTGTTAGCTCTTTGGGTCATAAATTCTATCTAGTATTCTTGGATGATTTTCCACATTTTGTCTAGATTTACCCACTGAAATTCAAATCTGAAGTTTTTACAAAATTCCTCGAGTTTCAAAAATTTATTAAAACACAATTTGAAAAATCTATCAAATCATTCCAATGTGATAATGGATGTGAATTTAATAACTCGGCATTTCACAATTTCTGTTCTAAATAAGGCATGGTTTTCCATTTTTCTTGTCCCTATACTTCTTCCCAAAACGGAAAGGCTGAAAGAATTATACGTACCATCAATAACATGGTTCGCACACTTCTGTTTCATGCCTGCCTACCACCGCCTTTTTGGGTCTATGCTGTCAAAATGGTAGAATCCCTTCTTAATATTTTACCAACTAGCACACTCCAAAATAAGACCCCTACCGAAATCTTATACCGTAGACTACCATCATATGATCACCTACGTACTTTTGGATGCTTATGTTACCCGAACATGGCCTCCACTGCACCTCACAAACTTGCCCCTCGCACTCTGCCATGTGTCTTCCTTGGTCTATCTCCTAATCATCGGGGCTACTTGTGCTATGACATTGCTACTCGCAAAATCATCGTCTCCCGTCACGTTATCTTTGACGAGACAACCTTTCCTTTTTCAAATCTCCAAAAATTTCCAACCACCGATTACATCTTTCTCGATGAACCAAGTCTATCCCCGGTCAACCAAAATCTATACCAACAGCAGCCCACTGTTCCGACAGTCTCGCCACCCCGCTCACCCCTACAGCCCCCAGTTGAGTCACCAGAAACCAGTCCAGCTGAACTGCTGCCCACTCGTCCAGAACCAGTGGACCAGCAACCTCTCAGCCCTGACCTACCGCCACTGCCGTCTCATCGCATGGAGACTCGTGCACAACAAGGGATCTTCAAACCCAAGGTTCACTTCAATCTCTACACACAAACCTTATCACCCATTCCAAAAAATCCAAAACTAGCAAAACTGGACCCAAATTGGAATGCGGCCATGTGCAAGGAATTTAACGCTTTAACCAAGCTGAACACTTGGGATTTGGTACCTAGACCTGAAGGTGTGAATGTTATCCAGTGTATGTGGCTATTTCAGCACAAGTTCAGAGACAGTGGTGACTTAGAGAGGTATAAGGCAAGACTAGTCGCCAATGGCACTAATCAGCAGGAGGGTATTGATTGTGGTGAGACATTCAGTCCGGTTGTTAAACCAGCCACTATTCGAATTGTTCTCAGTATTGCTATGGGCATGCATTGGCCGATTCATCAGCTTGATGTCAAGAATGCATTTCTTCATGGGGATTTGAAAGAGACTGTGTATATGCATCAGCCTCCTGGCTTTGTTCATCCGGCAGCTCCGCAGTTTGTATGTCGTCTCAGAAAGTCAATGTATGGATTGAAATAGGCACCCCGCGCTTGGTATAATCGTTTTGCCAGGTATCTTCTGCAGATTGGTTTTGTATGTAGCAGGTGTGATAACTCTCTCTTCACTTTTCACCGAGGTAGCAGTACTGCATATTTGCTATTATATGTCGATGACATTGTTCTTACTGCCTCATCTGACGGTTTGAATAATGAAATCATTGCTCTACTCAAAACTGAATTTTCTATGACTGACTTGGGCAAGCTAAGTTATTTTTTGGGTATATCGATAACCAGATCTGCAACCACTATGTTCATGTGTCAGCGTAAGTATGCAGAAGAGATAGTGTACAGGGCCAAGATGGCAAATTGTAAAACTATGCCAACTCCGGTGGACTCCAAATCCAATCTTAGTGCCAATGACGGTGCACCAATTTTTGATCCCACTCTATATCGGAGTCTAGCAGGTGCTCTTCAGTATCTTACATTTACTAGGCCTGATATTGCATATGTCGTTCAACAGGTATGCATGTTCATGCACGACCCCCGAGAGTCCCATTTTGCCGCCCTCAAACGTATTATCAGATACGTTAAGGGCACACTAGACTTTGGATTACACCTATACCCCTCTGCCCCAACCAAGTTACTTGCCTACACGGATGCAGATTGGGCAGGATGCCTAGACACACGTCGCTCCACCTCAGGGTACTGTGTATTTCTTGGGGATAATCTTATCTTATGGTCCGCCAAAAGGCAGGCCACACTATCCCATTCGAGTGCTGAAGCAGAATATCGCGATGTTGCTAATGTAGTTGCTGAGATCTGTTGGCTCTGAAATCTTCTTTTGGAGCCCCAGTGTCCACTCCGCAAGGCGTCTATAGTCTATTGGGACAACATATCTGTCATCTATATGTCTCATAATCCGATCCACCATCAGCGGACTAAGCATATTGAGATGGATATCCACTTTGTGCGAGAGAAGGTTTCACGTGGTCAGGTCAAAATATTACATGTGCCTTCCTCTTATCAGTATGCAGACATCTTCACAAAGGGACTATCGCAACAGCTCTTCACCGACTTCCGATCCAGCCTTAGCGTTCGGCCTCCTCTCGCTCCGTCTGAGGGGGAGTATTAGGAATCAACCTTTGTACATCTATATATATTGTGAATAATGAAAGGAATCCCTAAGGGAAATTATACCATCTTTCAGAAACGAGTCAGAAATCGCCGCAGAGCCGTGAATGGCCGCGGCGCCACATCTCGGAGTCACGGCGCCGGAGCGCCGGAGCGCCGGAGCGCCACATCTCGGAGTCGCAGCGCCGCGGCGGTAATTGGTTGGCCAGTCACTGGAGCCGCGACGCTAATTCACAGAGCCGCGACGCTTCGGAGGCAGAATGCTGCGACGGAAAGTTGGAAAGATCTTACCTTTGGGCTGGTTTTGGAGCATTGATTCTTCATTACTTGGCACATGAATTCAGCCATTATTTGGCTGAATGTAACCTTTCAATCAAGTGTCATTACATGGCTATTGAAGGCCATTAGTTGGATAGTTGAGGGGTCTTCTCCTTACACTATAAATTGAGGTCTTTGGCTCAATTGAACACTACACTCAACACTTATAAAATACTCCAGATTTTCTGAATTCATCTTCTTCCTCTCTAGCAAAGTTACTATACTCAAAGTTCTTCAAGAGTAACACTTGAGTTTCCTTTGCTCATTTGTTAAGTTGTTGTTGTATCTTAGGAGACAATTGCCCAACACCATAAAGGAGATATATGTGATAATTTTATCTTAAAGATAGAGTGTCATCACTCGACTCAACAAATCACATAAGCATTTTGTTAAGTTCTTGATTTCCATATTATTGTAATATTTAGTTTGTCCTTTCTTACAATTGTAATAGTTACTTACTTCCCGTTTCATGCAATAATTGTATCCCAACAATTTTAAGATAAGATTTTATTGTAAGTACATAGAAAGATGACTGGAAGAGATCAAACTGCTTCTGATTCTGCTACTGTTGCTACTCAAGGCAATCCATCTGCCTTCCCTACTGTTCAAGGCACATCTAATGCCTTTACGGTTGCTCAAGGCTCATCCAACGCCTTTACTGCCGCTCAAGGGAACGTTGTCGTTCCTCCACCCGCTGGATTCCACCATGAACGTCCTGAAAAGTTTATGGGTTGAAACTTCAAGAGATGGCAACATAAGATGCTATTCTATCTGACTATTATGGGAATGACATGTTTCCTAACAGAAGATCATCCACAAGTTGGAGATGAAATGGACCCTTCACCTGCTGAAACGACTGAAGGGGACCTATGTATCCACGTCATTAATGGCATGAAGATGGTTCTTGATGCATGGAGTCATAGTGATTTCATGTGTAAGAATTACATATTGAACTACTTGTCAGACCCTCTATACACGGTGTATTAGGCACTGCCAAAGAGTTGTAGGAGAAGCTGCAAAAGAAGTACAACGCACAAGATGCAGGTACTAAGAAATTCATCGTTGGGAAATTTCTGAAATTTCAAATGGTGGATAGTAAAACAGTGATGTCCCAAGTCCAGGAATTCCAAATGATTCTACATCACCTGGATTTGGAAGGAATGAAACCAAATGAGAAGTTTTTGGTTGCATCACTGATTGAAAAGTTACCTCCTTAATGGAATGAGTTTATGAGTTACTTAAAACTCAAGACAAATGAAATGACCTTTGAAGAACTTATTATCAAACTACAAATTCATGAAGATAATAAGAAGGCCTTACATAGGGGTAAATAATCCACTGAGGCAAAGTCAAATCTAGCTGAGGCCAAAGGGAACCCAAGCAAGAAGCGCAAGTTCCAGAAAGACGGCAAGACCCAAGCAGCGGAGAAGTTCAAAGGAAACTGTCACCACTATGGGAAACTTGGTCACATGATCAAGGACTGCCGCAAGCTCAAGACTGAGCAACAAGAGAAGGCCAAGGCTAAGGGCAAGGCATATGTTAACGTCGTCAAAGACCAGTTTCTGGACGACATGATTGAGGAGTTCTCAGCGGTGGTGCTAGAAGCAAACCTTGTTGAGAATCTCATGCAATGGTGGATGGACACAAGTGCTACAAGATAAATCTGTTCTAATAGAGATGCCTGTCGCGCCCTATTTTCGACCCGCTCCGGGTCAAAATGGAGCATGACATATTCGGTGATTCCTGGGTATGATTAAGGAGTCGCCACCTAATTATTTTTACGGTGAATTAGGACACCTAAATATTAAACTAAATGCTGCAATATAACTCCAATTTTGATGTCTGCAAAACTAATGAGATTCTAAGTAAGGGTTCTTTATTATCCTAAAGGGAAGGGATTAGGCATCCTTTAGAATCCGCTAACTTGCGGTTATCCGGTCAAATTCAGGTTATTTATTATGCTAAAAAATGCATGTTTAAAAGGTATGAAGTTTAGGGAAAGGATATTGCAAATAATTTGATTCAAAAGGGTGCATCTTTTACCAAATTGCATGGCTATGTTAAAAGTTAGTTTGTTAAAATGTATATTTGCATGACATAACTTATAAAGTGTATGTAGGAAAACATACATTTGTAAAGCATTATTTATAATATATATATGTAGAATTGAGAAAAGTATGCATTTCACTATTCATCACAATTAGATATAAAGTTTATTTATTTAGAAAAATACATATTTGGCAAGTGAATAATAAAAGAAGCAATTTTTTTATAAAAGACCTTTCAAGATTGCAAATAGGGTAAAAATGCAAACCTTATCTTTTTTAGGATTAAAGAGAGTGAATAATACATAGCCAAATTATTTTTGAAAGATATTAAAGCATGCATAACGAACCTAAAAAAATAGAGCGAAGTAACTAGAGGCTAAGTTTGGAACATACAAGACGGCCCTAACAAATAAAGCTAGCGATGGTCTCCAATTCAAATGAGCCTAAGAAATAAACTAACGGCAGTTAGACTATCCTATTCATTCATCTATTCGCGGCCTAATTATTCTAAGCATTCTAATGACGATGCATAATTAAATAATTATTACAACCCAAATAATAATGAAAGACAAATTTAACAATAAATAGAAGCGAGCGGCTAGGACGGATGACGATATCATCGGCATCCTATTTGTTTTGAATTTCCGAGACCGGAGGATGCAATGAACACAGATGTGGTTCTTCATTTTGGACGAAGTCATGATGAGTCTCATAACGAGACTCTTCGTTACTCCCGATGCATTTCATGTAAATAAAAGAAAAAAAGAAAAGGATTAGTAGACGGAACGAAAATATCAACACATGAATATTCCTAATGTATATATACATACACGAAATATACAACATTAAATGTACATAGGAATGAATATTCATGGCCTTATGTTCTACATATCCTTAAGACATTATTTTTTTTTCCAGATTTTGGCACATTAAAGTAGCCGAAGAAAGAATATATGCTAACACAACCGGTTCTAAATTTAAACAAGAATAAAAGAGGCAAGGAAGACCAATGTATAAATTGTGTATACATACATAATAAATTCCGTTGGACTAATCTTAATCTTAAAGAAACATGACATTCATAAACTTAAACCAAACGCACATACTATTATATTAAACATGAATAATATATTCCTTTTAAAAATTGCACATATTAATCTAGAATATAACCTGTAAATATCGCCCTTTTAATCAATTAAAGTATGCTCATTGTTTAATTTAATAGTCAGCGACCAAGCTAACACCCTACACAACATACAATAATTTTGAATGTCAACAATCCGCTAGGTGTCCTAAGAATATTTAATCAAGCCACAGTTCTTCCAAACACGTATTAGTCTTACATTATCCATATTGCACTTAATAATGAACCCAAGATACCTTACTAAAGCTAACGACAATAATTAGTTAACCAAAACATCGGGGCAATATCATCTATCACGTATCAACTCCAAATCAGAAATATCCCAACGACATAAATACAATTATATAAGCAAAATCGTCTCATTATCATATTAATTAATCAAGACTACATTACTTAGCAAAATATCATACTAAATCAAGCATAAACAGCACAATCAAATAAGCTTAAAGAAATATAGAAGAATTGGAACGAGTCTAACCTTTTCCGGGTAGCGAACCGAGGGGTGTTTTGAATCGTCGAATCCGCTCGGAAATGTTAGAATTCTGATTTGTTGTAGGTTTTTTTTGAATTCTGATTTTTCTGGAAATAGGACTCTGTTTTCTGATTTTCGGATGTTTGACCCGACCCGACCCGTCAGTGACCCGACCCGGACCGAAAAAAACAGTGAAAATAGCTAAAAATCCAGATTCTTCAACACAAAAAAAATAATAATTTCGACCTATATTTCGGAATCTTTAAGTTGAAGAACACATGCAAGAACAAACAAAGATTTCGGATTGCCTCCTTTTTTTTTAGTGAAGAACAACACAAACAAAATATAATACCAAACCTTTAAGGAGATTTCGGATTTCTTAAATTTCGGACCTAAAAATGACTCGAAAATTCTCAGAATCCTCCCCTCCATTTCAGTGAGCAAGGAAGGGTTTTTATAGATACTCACCCCAACCTTCAACCCCCTCATACCCCCTTTAAAATGAATTCAAATTTCAAAATAAAGGGGGAACAAAAATCTGATTTTTGAGGCGTGTTCTTGGGGTATGTGTTGCAGAGCGGTGATGGGGTGGATTGGTGGTGTCAGGCGGCGGTGTGGCGACTGGTGGTGTCAGGCGTAGGGGTGTAGGGTGGCGGCGTGGGGGGTAGGGGTGTAGGGTGGCGGCCGGTTGGGAGAATTAGGGTGTAGGGTTTTTTTATTTTTTTGTTTTGGGTTTAAGGTTTTAGGGAAATAAAAGGGTTGGGGTGATGGGTCGGTTTTTCGGTTTGGCTGAGGCGACGGGGTGGACGAGCGGGCTTTGGGGGAATTAAAAGATTTTGTTGGGCTTGGGAGTTTTGGGTTGCGGTTTTGGTTGGGAGTTAAAAGGTTGTGGGCGACTGAATTGGGTGAGGGTAAAGGGAAAAAGGGAAAGGGAATTGTTAGGGGGTGGCCGATTGGGCCTTTATTTTGTGGGTTTGGGTATAAGGAAATTTAATTGGGGAGTTTGGTTTTGGGCTTGTTTTGGTGGGTTGATATTTGTTTGGGTAGAAATTGTTTTTGGGTTTAAAAAATATAAAAAAGGGGTTTAACATAAAAATATTATTTTTTGTAAAAGATGTGAATTATTTAAAATAACTTAACGATGTGATAATAATAAAATATAATATTTGCGAAATGTTTAATGCTTAATAAAAAAATGAAAAAAATGCGATGCAATTTTGCCAGAATAAAATAACATAGAATTTTCAGATAAAACTTATGATTATGATAAAAATGCAAATGATAGTAAAAAATGCGAATAATAATAATAATAAGAGAATAATATATATATATATATATATATATATATATAAATTGTTTTTGAGGTATCCGAAAGTATTTAAAATTGCGAATAAATAGGGAAAAGACGGGACAAAATTGGGTGTCAACAATGCCTTCTCCACTTATACACCAGTCACAAACAAGAAGTTGTTCATGGGTAACAACGCTTCCTCTGACGTGCTGAGGGTAGGAAAGGTAGTCCTGAAGATGCCTTATGGAAATGAGCTCACTCTGAAGGAAGTGATGCATGTTCCTAAGATTAGAATAAATTTAATTTCATGTCATTTATTGGTTAATGCTGGTTTTAGGCTAGTGTTTGAGTCCAATAAATTTATAGTCACTAAGAATGGAATGTTTGTGGGAAGATGATTCGTCTGTGAAGACCTCTTCAAAGTTAACGTCATGTTTGTATTACGTACAAGCAATAATATTGAAGCTTCTTCTTACTTGATTGAGTCCTCTAATTTATGGCATCATAGATTAGGACATGTCAACTATAAGTCCATCCAAATGTTGGTAAAGTTGGAGTTGTTATCGTCTATTGACGTAAACCATCAACATAAGTGTGAGGTGTGCGTAGAGGAAAAACTCATAAAGCTTCCTTTTCGATCCGTTGAAAGGAATACCGTTCCTCTAGAATTTATTCACACAGATATATGTGATTTGAAGTTTGCACAAACTAGAGGGGGGAACAAGTACTTTGTGACATTCATTGACGATAGCACAAGGTATTGTTACCTTTACTTGTTGAAAAGTAAGGATCAAGCATTTGAAGCGTTCCGACGTTACAAAGCAGAAGTTGAGAACCAACTAAGCATGAAAATTAAATCCATTCGTAGTGATAGAGGGGGAGAATATGTAGCGCCATTTGAGCAATATTGTGCCCAATCAGGCATTGTTCATCAAATGACGGCTCCATACTCACCTCAATCGAACGGTGTGGCAGAATGTAAGAACTGCACGTTGAAGGAAATGATGAATGTCTTGCTCATCAATTCTGGTCTTCCCCAAAAAATGTGGGGAGAAGCTGTCCTTACAGCTAATATGATTCTTAACAGAGTCCCACATAAGGGTAAGGACAAAAATCCATATGAATCATGGAAAGTAAATAAACTCACCTATAAATATTTAAAGGTGTGGGGTTGTCTGGTAAAGGTCGAAGTACCCAAGCCAAAGCAGGTCAAGATTGGGTCTAATACTGTAGATTGCATATTCATCGGATATGCAAATAAAAGTAGTGCTTATCGCTTCTTAGTGCATAAGTCAGATATTCCAGATATCCATGGGGGTACAATCATGGAATCAATGAATGCATAATTATTTGAAGATACCTTTCTGAGAAAGGAAAAAGACATAACCTCTCGCAAACGAAGTTATGAACAAAGCTCTCAGGAATCGGGAGTCATTGACGGCCCAGATCTAGATAGTTCAGATCTAGTGGATCTCGAAGTGGCTGAATATCCCGAATCTAGTGTTTCAAATTCTCAGAACTTGGAGACTCTAGAGATGGAACTAAGGCGAAGTAAAAGGGCCAGGAAGGATAAATCCTTCGGTCCTGACTTTGTAGCTTATATAGTTGATGATGAACCAAGGACAATTGTTGAAGCATTGTCAACTCCAGAGGCACCGCTCTGGAAAGAAGCTACTGAGAGTGAAATAAGCTCCATTCTACATAACCACACTTGGGAGTTGGTTGATCTTTCTTCGGGAAATAAACTGTTGGATTGTAAGTGGATACTCAAACTGAAGTAAAAACAGATGGGTCTATAGATAAGTACAAGGCCAGGTTGGTAGTCAAGGGCTATCTGCAAAAGAAAGGCCTTGACTACTTTGACATGTACTCCCCGGTGTCTAGATGACGTCCATACGAGTATTCATTGCGATCGCAGCGTTACGTGACCTTGAGATACATCAAATAGATGTCAAGACAGTCTTCCTAAATGGTGATTTGGAAGAAGAAATCTATATGGAACAACCCGAGGGGTATGTGGTTCCAGGGAAGAGAAGAAAGTCTGTCGGCTTGTCAAATCTCTGTACGGGCTGAAACAAGCCCCGAAGCAATGGCACGAAAAATTTGATAGTACTCTACTATCGAAGGGTTTCGCCATTAATGAGTGTGACAAATGTGTCTACATGAAAGGTAACTCTGACTCGTTCGTTATGATATACCTGTATGTAGACGACATGTTGATCACATGGAGCTGTCCTAGCATAATTCTGGAGATTAAGAACATGTTGAGATAATGCTTCGACATGAAGGATATGGGTATCGCAGATATCATCTTAGGGATAAAAATATCTAAGACGTCTGACGGACTGGTCTTATCTCAGTCTCACTACATCAAGGATGTTTTGAGAAAGTTCGAGATGTTTGACAGTTCGCCTATAAAGTCACCAATGGATAGAAATCAAAAGCTTGATAAAAATCATAGTGCACCCATATGGCAGGAGCAATATGCACAGGTGATTGGTAGTTTGATGTACATAACAAACTGCACCCGACCTAATATTGCTTATGCAGTCAACAAGTTGGCTAGGTTTACCCGTAATCCGAGTAATGATCACTGGAAGGCATTGAATCGGGTACTACAATACCTGAAATATACGCTAACTTACGGGTTGCATTATTTGAGATATCCAGTTGTACTAGAGGGGTACAGTGATGCAAACTGGATATCTGACATAGAGAACACTAAGTCCACTAGTGGGTATGCATTTCCAGTTGGTGGTGGGGCTGTGTCTTGAAAATCCTCTAAGCAAACTTGCATCGCCGGATTCATGATGGAATCAGAGTTTATCACTTTAGACAAAGCAGGAGAAAAAGCTGAGTGGCTTCACGACTTCTTAGAGGATGTTCTTTATTGGAACAAACCCGTACCTTCTGTAATAATCCACTGCGATAACCAGTCGGCTCTAGAAAGTGCACAGAATTCTATGTACAACGGCAAGTCTCGTCATATTCGACGGAGACATAAGACTGTTAGGCAGCTGATCACCACAGGTATAATATCCATTGATTACATAAAATCAAAGGATAACATAGTTGACCCACTGACAAAGGGTTGTCTAGGGGAATGGGCTTAAAATCCAAGGTATAAGAACCAATACTGTGGTAACCCAATCTTACTGACTGAAGATCCCAGGAATTAGGTTCAATGGGAAAACTAAGCTGTAAAGGTTCAGTTGATCGCTTCGATGGAAGCATGAGCACTTCGGATAGTGATTTCAGTAAAGAAACACCAAATCCAAAGTCTTTCCCGCGATAAACTATAAGTGTTATCTGCAGTGTGGGTGAAAGTTAAGTTTCCAAAACCTTTAATGATCCTCACCGGTTGAGGTTAGGTTTGGGGAAATTTTTAATAGTTCTTAACACTTGTAAAGTGGGGTATATCAGGATACCTTGTAGGAGACCACCTATTTAAGTGCGAGGACAGGCCACCTCAATTGAACACACTTAAGAATCCAAGAAGTGTCCATGGCCACAACGGACAAAACATTACGAAGAACTGAGTAGAGGAAGGTGTTGTGTTGGTACCGTTAACTTGACTTACACTAAACACTAATGATTCAAGACATCACGTTCACCGCGCATTAAGTAAGTTCGATGGTAGTCAACTATGGAAGGTTCAAAGCGTATGCTACCTATCCAGATGCAACATCGGTTCGCTAAAAGATTGCTGAAAAAGGCACCAAGTGTGTGCGCCAAAATCTCTTTCAAGATGGGATTGTTGGAAATTTACTAAATGTGAAATTAAGTATATCCCATTAATTTATGACTTGAACAATTGGGGCCCACACATCGGAAACATCGTTTCCACACACGTGCACACATAGTGTCAAGTATCGTAAATTTCATTAGTGAAAGAGATATTAGTACTATGTAATATGTTTGAGACATAGAATTATGGACGGTTATTGGCAAAATGACAAAGTATTCCACGTTGGTAAACGAAGGAAGAAGTGTACGAAGTGTAAGATGAAACGAGTCGGAAATTGTCGTGGAGCCGTGAAGGGCCGCGATGCCACATCGTCGGAGCCGCGGCACCGGAGCGTCGCGATGCCTCCCAGGCAGAGCCGTGACGCTAATTTGTTGGCCAGTCACTGGAGCCGCGACGCTAATTCACAGAGCCGCGGCGCTTCGGAGGCAGAATGCTGCGACGGAAAGTTGGAAAGATCTGACCTTTGGGCTGGTTTTGGAGCATTGATTCTCCATTACTTGGCACATGAATTCAACCATTATTTGGCTGAATGTAACCCCCTCAATCAAGTTCCATTACATGGATATTGAAGGTCATTAGTTGGCTAGTTGTGGGGTCTCCTTACACTATAAATTGAGGCCTTTGGCTCAATTGAACACTACACTCAACACTTAGAAAATACTCCATATTTTCTTAATTCATCTTCTTCCTCTCTAGCAAAGTTACTATACTCAAAGTTCTTCAAGAGTAACACTTGAGTTTCCTTTGCTCATTTGTTAAGTTGTTGTTGTATTTTGGGAGACTATTGCCCAACACCGTAAAAGGAGATATACTAGGCAATCTTGTCTTAAAGACAGAGTGTCATCACTAGACTCAGCAAATCACACAAGCATTTTGTTAAGTTCTTGATTTTCAAATTATTGTAATATTTAATTTATCCTTTCTTACCATTGTAATAGTTACTTACTTCCGTTCCCGCAATAATTGTATCCCAACATCCATTACTATGTTGTATCTGTTGTCTCTTTCTTTTTAAATTGTGTCTTTGGAGTCATAGTCGAGCTTTGTATTGAAACTTTGGCAATTGGTTGTATTACAATCCAATTTTCATAATACATGTTCTGTCTTATCTAGTTAATGATCATATTCCATTTCGGAATTTCGGATTTAATTCTTTTACTCTGTTCTCTTTTCTATTTATTTTTTCTCTTTCATTTACTTAACTTTTATTCATCTATGATCTTTTATTTACACTACTATCAGCCAGGTTAGGTGAGTACTTACACTAAACTTGAGTTGGTTATAGTAAAGAAGAGGATAGTTGTCGCGCCCGTTTTTGACCTGCGGGCTTCGCGACGCGATGGGTCGATCGCCTCTGAATTGGATAAAAATGCTTGCTTTGAGGAGTCGCCACCTAATTATTCTAAGGTGAATTAGGACACCTAAATACTAACTAAAAATGCAAAATAACTCCAATTTTATGATCTGCGAAACTAATGAGATTCTAGGTAAGGGTTCTCTATTATCCTAAAGGGAAGGGATTAGGCATCCTTTAAGTTCCGCTAACTTGCGGTTATCCGATCAAACTCAGGTTAATTATTGTACTAAGAAAATGCATATTTAAAAATATAAAGTTAAAATGATGTTGCAAGTATTTAATGAAATGATGTATTTGTACAAGTATACATTTGTATGGCATTAAAGATATATGTAAAGTTGAAACAAAGTATGCATTTGAATGAAAATTGATAAAAATATATGCAATGTAAATTTTATGGGTGACGAGCCTAAAAATAGGTAAACTAGCGATGGGTTTCCATTATTAAACTACCCTATTAATTAATTATAAGTCTACCTATTCTAAATATTTCAATAATTTCATGAGTACAATAATATTACAATACAGAATGAAATAAAGCTGAATTAAAGAAAGTAAAAACAACAACAAAATAAATAATCTCCGAGAGGTATCTTGTCTTCTTTAACTATGTTCCTTGCAAGCTGTTAAGAACAAACGATTAGAAACAATTGAATATAAATAACTTCGGATCCGTATCCAAAACAGTAAATGTTTTGATTACGGAGGGCTCAAACTTAAATTTTAAAAAGATCATTCCAATCACGTCGTGGCTGCGAACATATGACTCGTTGGTCATTTTAGTTGCCTTGCCTACCGAACATGTTGGTCTCTCGGGTGAAAAAGATTTAAGTTTTATAATTGCCCATAAGTTTTATTTTCCGTCTTTACAACTGTGGAGGCCTAAAAAATCGACGGATATTTTTTCATCGGCCAGTGTAGTATCGTGTTCAAATCAGCAAAATTATATCAAAGCGGAAAGTAAAAGCAGAGGCAATTTCGAAGGCACGGCCTCGAATTTAATTTTCATTGGCAAAATGCAGTATTTATTCAAAGCAGTAAAGCAGTAAAAATGCAGTATTTATTCATTGGCAAAATGCGATATTTATTCAAAGCAGTAAAGAAGTAAAAACGCGGTATTTATTCATTGGCAAAATGCGGTATTTATTCAAAGCAGTACAAACGCGGCCTCGAATTCAATTTCATTGGTCTAAATGCAGTATTTATTCAAAGCAGTAAAAAATAAACCGAAAAAACAGTGAACTGAAACCAAGAAGCAATTTCCGAAGGCGACGCGGCCTCGAGTTCAATTACATTGGCAAAAAGTGGTAAAGCAGTAAAGCAGTAAGATATCCGTGCACGGATGTTTAAATGTCAAAATAAACTAACAGTTTGCAATCAAAACGTCCGATTCGAATTCTGAAATTTTCGGACCGAAGCAGGATTCGAATCTACTTCTGAAATTCGGCCCGACACAGAACAGTGATCCGGCTCGGATTTCGGGTCGACCCGACCCGGAACCAAACATTTTTTTTTATTTATGTATTTTCAGATAACCAACAACAATATATAACCAACAACAATATATAAAACATATAAATCTGGAAATTTATTCAAATCGGGTCGACCCGACCCGGATCAGTGACCCGACCCGAATCGGATTTTCAACCCGGATCGATTTCTTTCCAAATTTCAGATAACCAACAACAAAATATGAAACATATAAATCTGGAAATTTATTCAAACCGGGCCGATCCGACCCGGATCAGTGACCCAACCCGAATCGGATTTTTCAACCCGGATCGATTTCTTTCCAAATTTCAGATAACCAACAACAAAATATGAAACATATAAATCTGGAAATTTATTCAAACCGATCGACCCGACCCGGATCGATTTCTTTCCAAATTTCAGATAACCAACAACAAGATATAAAAATATAAAAATCTGGAAATTTATCCAAACCGGGTCGACCCGACCCGGAATCCGAAAACAGTGAAGAATAGCAAAATTTTAGATTATTCACTACCGAAACCCCAATAATTTTAACTTATATTTTCGGACTCTTTAAGATGATGAACAACACAAAAAGAAAGCAATACCAACCTTAGGAGAATTTTAGATTTTGAATTTCGAATTTCAAAACTTAAAAACTAGATTTTCGGATCTCCAAATCCCCCCCCCCCAAATGAAGAACAACATGGGGTATTTATAGATGGCTTAACCCCCCCCCCCCCCAAGAACGAGTTTGAAACTCGAATAAAAGGTTAAAAAAAATCTGATTTTGGAAGCGGATTTTGGGGGTATGGATTGCGGATTTTAGGGGATAGGGGTATGGGGTGTGTCGGGTGTCAGGGGCAGAGGGTTTGGTGGTGGTGTCGGGTGAGGTGACCGGCGACGTGGGGTCGCCGGTATGGGGGTGTGGGGTCGCGGTTGATGGAGGTTGAAGAGAAAGAGTTTGTTTTTTGATTTTATTTTTTAGGTTTAGGGGGATAAGAGGGTGTGGGTCGGTTGGGCCGAAAATAAAAGGGGTTGGGCCGGTTTACGGGGGTGGCCGGTTGGGCTTGGGGAAATAAAGGGGAAGGGAATAAGGGGTATTGGGCTTGGGGGGTTGGTTTGGTTAGGGAATTAGGAAATAAGAAATTAGGGTGTTGGAGATGAATGGGTATGGAAAATAAAAGGGTGAGTTGGGCTAATTGGGCCTGGTGAGTTGGGTGTCCGACTGGGCTGAGTTAAAATGGGGGTGGCCTAATGGGCTGCCCCTTTTAAAATGGGTGTTTATGTTGGATTGGGAAATAAATGGGTTATGAGTTTAAAATATAAAAAGAGATTTTATTATATAAAAAGAAAGCTTTGCAAAATTTATAAATTGTAAAGATGATAATATGATAAAATATAATATTTGTGAAATGCTTGATGCTTAAATAAAAAATAAAAATGCGATGTCGTTTTGTCAAAAAATAAAATAACATATAATATTAGGATAAAAGTATGATTATGATATATAAAAAATACAAATGATAAATAAAAATACAAATAATAATAATAATGATGATATATATACATATATATGCCTATATTTTAAAATTATTTTAAGATGTCAAAAATATTTAAAATTATAAATAAAATCAGAAAAGATGGATCAAAATTGGGTGTCAACAATAGAGTAACGTAGGAATTTGAGAAACTACATTAAATTTTTCGATAGACATCAAATTGGTTATGTTGATGGGGAAAAGGTATTCCAATTACGACAATTGATTTGTCACGTGGAGAAAATATTTTGTGATGGTTTCGCTGTCTTCATTTCATATTCTCTCCATTTTCTTAAATTCTTACTTGAATGGACAGATATAATAGTTTATGGTTCGAGATTTAATCTTTTAAATTATTATGTTTTAAATTAATAATTTATATATATTTATAATTTTTTAATATAAATATAAAATTTGGACCAACATAACTCAATTCAATTGAATCCGTAACAGCAATGGTATCTAGCTCCACCCCTTATCAATTGTAACATTAATGATCTGTGTTTAATTAATTCAAACAAAGTCTTAATCATGAAAGAAAAAAAAAATCCGTATCTCATTCCACGACAGTTTGGATAACTGTAGTTAAATGCCTACTCTTTCCTATCCATTTTACTTGTCATGTTAATTTGATACCGCTTTAAAAACCTCCATATTAAAATATTTGTTATGTTTCACTTGTTAAGATTTAAATTATATATGAACTTTGATCATTATTAAGGTGTATTTTTTTTAACCATATTAATATGAGAAGAATTTCAACTTATGGTACACTTTGTATCATTTTTCAAATATTCAAATTTTAATTTTAAAATATTAAAGTAATCTAATTCAATTTAGCTCCAAAGACTAGTCAAATTGATTATCAAAAAGTGAAACGTGACAAGTATTTTTTTGACGGAAACTATTCACTAAAAGAATAATTTGATTAATTTATACTTATATTATTTTTATCTTAATTTAATATTACTACTTTTCTTTTCATGACATTAATCTCTCTCATATTTATAAAGAATAATTATTCTATCTTAATTTTTTAAAATAATAAATATTTTGAACGAGTTATTTTTAATAGTCATGATAAGTAAAATGGACCGGATGGATATTGGAATACAATTATAGCTCGATTTAGTAACCTCTGGAGACGAGAAAAACGATTATATTTTGGACTGATAGAGAATATATTAATATTCTTCATATATTCTGTAATTATTATTTTAATGTAATTATGTAAACTATAAATTTCCATACAATTAGGTTTGTAATTGTAAATACCTGTATATATTGCATTAATGAGAAGTCTCTAGACAAGGGAGAATTACACAATTCTACATGGTATCAGAAGTCAAACCCTAATCTCACTCCTACCCTAAAAGAAACCGATGAATCAGTGCCCCCCCTCTTTTTGCAACGCCAAACAACCATTTTTCATGGCTTCTCCAGAATATTCCTCCTCCACCCACGACGTCACACATCATTCTCCCTCATCTTCTCCTAACACCTTTCATCCAGCCTTTGCCGTAACAAATATCAAGAACTTTATCCCTTTGATTCTTGATCAAGAGGATGGACAATACTCATTGTGGGTCAAACTATTTTAAATACATGCTTGTGCACACAACGTCCTTGATCACATCAATGCCACCACGCCTCGTCCACCCGATGTCAACAACCGATGTGGAAGCAGCTGCATGCAATCGTCAAACAATTGATATATGGTACCATATCTAAGGATTTACTTCATACTATTATAAAGATAGGTGCTTCGGTTCACGAATTATGGGCAAGGCTAGAGGAAATCTTTCAAGACAACAAACACACATGTGTCGTGTATTTGGAAGAGCAATTTAATAACACCCGTCTTGAGAATTTTGCTACTATGCCCGCCTATTGTAAACAATTGAAATTAGTTACAGACCAATTATCTAATATTGACAATCCGATTTCAGAAACAAAGATGGTTCTACAACTAATTAATGGTTTGCCAAATGGTGAGTACGATACACTTGCGACGATGATCCAACATGTCGATCCCCTTCCTAGTTTCAACAAGGCCCGTTCACAATTGCTATTGGAGAATACTAGACGTGCCAAACAAGACAAACATTATCAGAAGGCGTTGGTAGTTGATGCACTGCCGATCACTGCTTCACCCGTCGGACCACTACAACACACGGACCACCAACATCAGCGTGGTGGCCGAAGCGGTGGCAGAGGCCGAAGCCGCGGCAATGGGTGCGGCGGTAGAGGACGAGGTCGTGGAGGCCGGTCCAATTCCGGTAGACAGCCATGGCAGGCCCAGTCCCCTTATCCGTGGGCCAGTCCAATGACATGGCCAACTACCGAAAATTAGGCCTCCCCCCGTGCCCTTACCTAACTACACCGGCCCAATACACGAGTCCGACACCGAGCACACTGGGCCCTCCTCCAGGCCCACTTCTCTATGGCCCAACAGCAACAATAGGCATACGGTCTTATGACTCCTACCGAACTGAGTTAGGCCTATAGCACTATGAATCTCCAGCAGTCAGACGACGCCTAGTACATAGATACAGGTGCCACATCCCACCTCACTCGTGACTGGTAATCTCCATCAACTATTTAATTTGAACAATCCTCAATTTATTTTGGTCGAAAATAGCAATCGCATTCCAATCCAAGGCTATGACACTACTCAAACACAACCACCTCGCCCTTCTTTTACCCTAACAATGTCCTATACACTCCTAGCATCATTAAAAACTTAATCTTTGTTAAGAAATTTGCTAGTGATAATTTCGTATCTATTGAGTTTGACCCTTTTGGTTTTTCTATGGAGGACCTACATAAGGGGACAACTCTTACGAGATGTAATAGTGCGGGGGACCTATATCCTTTCTCATCCAATTCGGCTGCAAGTGTGAAGTCACCAACCCACTGCCCTACAGCCCTCTGAACTCATCGCCTAACCCACTACCCCTGTCGACCACCCCATACCCCCACCACTGCCCTACTACCCCATAGTCTACTACCCTAGTCACTACCCCACCACCCTTCTGCCCAATGCCCCCTATCATTTTTCCTACACACCACATGGAAACCTATGCCTAACATGAGACTTTCAAACCGAAAGTCCACTTTAACCTATCCTGTCAAACTATCTCACCTCTACCTAAAAATTCAAAAATTAGTCAAGCTTAACCCAAATTAGAATGCGGCCATGTGTGAGGAATTTGATGCGCTCATTACACAGCACACTTGGGATCTTGTCCCGAAACTAGAGGGGGTGAATATGATTCGGTGTATGTGGCTATATCATCACAAGTTCAGAGATAGTGGTGAGTTTGAACGCCATAAGGAGAGACTTGTGGAAAATGGCACGGGGCAATAAGAGGGAGTTGATTGTGGTGAGACCTTCAGTCCAGTGGTTAAACCTACCACCATTCGTACTATTTTAAGCATTGATATATGGAAGAACTGGTCGATTCATCAACTTGATGTGAAAAATGCATTCTTACATGGGGATTTGAAAGACCGTCTTTATGCATTAACCATTTGGCTTTGTGCATCCATCGGCTCCTCATCATGTCTAACGTCTTCGAAAGTCACTCTATGACTTGAAACAAGCCCCCCGGGTTTGGTATGAGTGATTTGCCACCTACATCATGCAGATCGGGTTCGTGTGTAGCAAAAGTGATAATTCACTTTTTATTTTTCATTGAGGTAATGACATTGCATACCTTTTGCTCTATGTGGATGACATTGTCTTGGTTGCCTCCTCTAATGTGCTGAAAATGAGATCATTATCTTGCTCAAATCAGAATTTTCCATGACGGACTTAGGTAAGTTGAGTTATTTCTTGGGGATTTCCGTGACCAGATTAGAGAATGCAATGTTCCTGTGTCAACGTAAGTATGCCGAATAGATTATTTACAGGGCTAAAATGTCAAACTGCAAGATCATGCCTACTCCAATCGACTCAAAATCAAAGCTCAGCGCCAATGATGGGGACCCGGCGCATGATCCTTCTCTTTTTAGGAGTCTCGCTAGTGCACTTCAGTATCTTACCTTCACTAGTCCCGATATTTCCTATGATGTTCAACATGTGTGCTTGTTCATGTATGCTCCCAGGGAGCCTCACTTTACCGCTCTTAAACGTATCATTTGATACGTTAAGGGTACCCTTGGCTATGAATTACATTTTTATCCATCTGCATTGACCAGACTAATATCATATACGGACGCCGATTGGGGTAGTTGTCCCGACACATGTCGATCTACTTCCAGCTATTGTATATTTTTGGGTGATAACCTCATTTCGTGGTCTACAAAACGGCAAACCACGCTTTCCTGTTCGAGTTCAGAAGCAGAATATAGAGGCATTGCGAACGTTGTTGCCAAAACTTGTTGGCTCGGAAACCTTCTTCTAAAGCTTTATTTTCCCTTATGTAAGGCATCTATTGTCTATAATGATAACGTATCTGCTGTCTACTTATCTCATCACCTGGTTCAACATCAGCGAACCAAACATATTGAGTTGGATATTCATTTTATTTGTGCGAAAGTTGCCATGGGTCATGTTCAGGTGTTACATGTTCCGTCTTCCTATCAGTACACAGATATATTTACTAAGGAACTTCCTCGGCAGCTGTTCCTTGACTTCAGATCCAGTCTAAGCGTCCGACCTCCTCTCGCTCCGACTACGGTGGTGTGATAGGAATATATTAATGTTCTCTATATATTCTGTAATTATTATTTTGATGTAATTATGTAAACTAGATATTCTCATACAATTAGATTTTTAATTGTAAACACCTATATATATATTGCATTAATAAAAAGCCTCCAGACAAAGGAGAATTACACAATTCTAAGTCGACTTAATAACTTTTTGAAAAGGCTTTTATTAAGCTTTATGGATGACGGGACACGATTATAATTGTTAGTGTGAAGTGCATTTTAATATTAAAATTGCATTTTCTATGTTTAGTTAGTGGTTATATAGGTTAGACGTGACAAATATAATGTAGTGTAACTCATGTAATAACTATTAATGATCTAGAAAGTGATCATAACTTTTGCAACCACAAAAATAATATATCTCATGTTCTAAGACACTTAATATCCTACTATTTTTTAATTTAATCCATGAAAAATGTTTTTGTATTAATTTGTGGAAAATGTATGAAAATATTATATTGAAGTGTGGGAAATTATTGTAATGTTCATGAAAATGTGAGGTTGGAGTAATGAAAGAAAGAATTGAGAGAAAAAAATATTTTAACTCTCCAACTAATTCACTATAAAAGAGAATAATTTTATGTTGAAGGAAGGTGTTCTTATGGTGGAGATTTTAATTCTTCAACTAGTTCGGAATTGTTTGAGTCGCACGACATTGTTGGGTTGTTGTATACTGGAGGAGACACACTACTAAAAAAATACTATTTTTCGATCAGGAATTTTCGACCTCACTTTTGGTCGAAAAAAAATTGACCTCATGCGGTCGATTATTAAATGGAAAAGTAATTATTTAATATAAAATTTAATTATATAAATATAAAACAATTAATTTAAAAAAAAACAATTCGACCTCACGCGGTCGAAAAAAATTATTATAATTATGACCCCATTGGGTCAGAAATAGTCGACCACATCTTCTCCTCTCTTGAGAAATTTCTCTATCTATCGATCCTCTCTCCCTTATCTCTCCACCGGTGACCGGCCATCCCACCACCCCACCGCTGTTTCCATTCACCAGGCCGCCACCAACGACGCCTCTGCAATACAAGGTATGTATTTGTTTTTTTTTTCAATCTCATTAACTTTTGCCCCAAATTGAACTAGTTCTCAAGCATGTATTTCAATCTCATGTTATTAGTTGTAATACCTTATATATTTAGTAGGTTGGTTAACAAATATTTGTTTTAGGGTTTATAGTATGCTAACTTTTTTAGGGTTTTGAATGAAATATTGAATGAAAATATTCTTCCACCAGGGTTCTTTGATGTGATGGAACATCTTGCAATTCATGGTGTGTACGAAGTCCGACTCGGAGGCCCAGTTCAATATCGATGGATTTACCCTTCGAAAGGTAATGAGTCAATTGTTTTTATATATAATCACTTTTTTAAAAAATAAATCAGACTTAACATATTATAAATGTAGGTCTATTGCTAAGTTAAAAAGGAGTATCAAGCATAAATTCCATAGGGAAGGCTCAATGATTGAAGTTTACCTTACCAAGAAAATATCTAATTTATGTTCTTACTACTTTCAAGACGATGTGGCTTGTTTGAGAAACATGATTAATCGACACTATGATGGAGGTGTTAATAACTCATTAGCGAAGCCGATATAGATCTTCATGAAAGATAGAATAATTTCCCTTGGGGATTCCTTTCATTATTCACAATATATATAGTTGTACAAGGTTGATTCCTAATATGGTACGAATCCTAACTTACCTTACAAAGGTTGATTCCTAATACAATTAGAATCCTAAGTTACCTTAAATATACATCTATCATAATTACAAAATATACAAAGAATATTCTGAGAATATTCGCTAATACTCCCCCTCAGATGGAGCGGGAGGAGGCCGAATGCTAAGGTTGGATCGGAAGTCGGTGAAGAACTGTCGCGGTAGTCCCTTTGTGAAAATGTCTGCATACTAATAAGAGGAAGGCACGTGTAAAATTTTGACCTGACCACGGGCAACCTTCTCTTGCACAAAGTGGATATCCATCTCAATATGCTTAGTCCGCTGATGTTGGACTGGATTATGAGACATATAGATAGCAGATATGTTGTCACAATAGACTATAGACGCCTTGCGTAATGGACACTGGAGCTCCAAAAGAAGATTTCGGAGCCAACAGATCTCAGCGACGACATTAGCAACTCCGCGATATTCTGCTTCAGCACTCGAACGGGATAGCGTGGCCTGCCGCTTGGCGGACCATGAGATAAGATTATCCCCAAGAAATACACAGTACCCTGAGGTGGAGCGACGTGTGTCGGGGCATCCTGCCCAATCTGCATCCGTGTAGGCTAGCAACTTGGTTGGGGCAGAGATGTATAGATGTAAACCAAAGTCTAGTGTGCCCTTAACATATCTGATAATACGTTTGAGGGCGGAAAAATGGGACTCTCGGGGGTCGTGCATGAATAGACACACCTGCTGAATGACATATGAAATATCAGGCCTAGTGAATGTAAGTTACTGAAGAGCACCTGCTAGACTCCGATATAGAGTGGGATCAGAAACTGACGCACCGTCATTGGCACTAAGCTTGGATTTTGAGTCCAACGGAGTTGGCATAATTTTACAATTTTCCATCTTGGCCCTGTACACTATCTCTTCTGCATACTTACGCTGACATAAGAACATAGTGGCTGCAGATCTTGTCACCGATATACCCAAAAAATAACTTAGCTTGCCCAAGTTAGTCATAGCAAATTCAGTTTTGAGTAGATCAATGATTTCATTCTTCAACCCGTCAGATGAGGCAGTAAGAACCATGTCATCGACATATAATAGCAAATATGCAGTGCTTCTACCTCGATGAAAAGTGAAGAGAGATGTATCACACCTGCTACATACAAAATTAATCTGTAGAAGATACCTGGCGAACCGATCATACCAAGCACGGGGTGCCTGTTTCAATCCATACAATGACTTCCTGATATGACACACAAACTGCGGAGCTGCCGGATGAACAAAGCCAAGAGGCTGATGCATGTACACAGTCTCTTTCAAATCCCCATGAAGAAACACATTCTTGACATCAAGCTGATGAATCGGCCAATGCATGCCCATAGCAATACTGAGAATAGTCCGAATAGTGGCCGGTTTAACAACCGGACTGAATGTCTCACCACAATCAATATCCTCCTGATGATTAGTGCCATTGGCAATTAGTCTTGCCTTATACCTCTCTAAGTCACAACTGTCTCTGAACTTGTGACGAAATAGCCACATACACCGGATAACATTCACCAGTTGGTCTAGGTACCAAATCCCAAGTGTTCTGCTTGGTTAAAGCGTTAAATTCCTTGCACATGGTCGCATTCCAATTTGGGTCAAGTTTTGCTAGTTTTGGATTTTTTGGAATGGGTGATAAGGTTTGTGTGGAGAGATTGAATTAAACCTTGGGTTTGAAGATCCCGTGTTGTGCACGAGTCTCCATGCGATGTGAGGGCAGTGGTGGTGGGTCGGGGCTGTGAGGTTGCTGGTCCACTGGTTCTGGACCAGTGGGCAGCAGTGTCGCTGGTGGTGCAGGTGACTCGACTGGGGGCTGTAGGGGTGAGCAGGAAGCTGGTGGGGTGGTGCCGGACAGTGGCGAGACTGTCGGAATAGTGGGCTGCTATTCGTATAGATTTTGGATGACCGAGGACAGACTTGGTTCATCGAGAAAGATGTAATCAGTGGTCTGAAATTTCCGGAGATTTGAAAAAGGAAAGGTTGTCTCGTCAAAGGTGACGTGACGGGAGACGATAATTTTTTAGTAGCAATGTCATAGCACAAGTAGCCCCGATGATTAGGAGATAGACCAAGGAAGACACATGGAAGAGTGCGAGGGGCAAGTTTGTGGGGTGCAGTGGAGGCTATGTTGGGATAGCATAAGCATCCAAAAATACGTAGATGATCATATGATGGCTGCCTACGGTATAAGATTTCTGTAGGGGTTTTGTTTTGGAGTGTGCTAGTTGGTAAAATATTTAGAAGAGATTCTACCATTTTGACAGCATAGACCCAAAAAGGCGGTGGTAGGCAGGCATGAAACAGAAGTGTGCGGACCATGTTATTTATGGTACGTATAATTCTTTCAGCCTTTCCGTTTTGGGAAGAAGTATAGGGACAAGAAAAATGGAAAACCATGTCTTGTTTAGAACAGAAATTGTGAAATGCTGAGTTATTAAATTCACGTCCATTATCACATTGGAATGATTTAATAGATTTTTCAAATTGTGTCTTAATGAATTTTTGAAACTCCAGGAATTTTGCAAAAACTTCAGATTTGAATTTCAGTGGGTAAATCAAGACAAAATGTGAAAAATCATTCAAGAATACTAGATAGAATTTATGACCCAAAGAGCTAGCAATCGGAGATGTCCACAAATCAGCATGAACAATATCAAATGGAGAAAAAGTAACACTGTTTGATTACATAAAGGGAAGACGAGT
The DNA here is from genome assembly GCA_029783415.1 of Anisodus acutangulus. Classification (NCBI taxonomy): domain Eukaryota; kingdom Viridiplantae; phylum Streptophyta; class Magnoliopsida; order Solanales; family Solanaceae; genus Anisodus; species Anisodus acutangulus. The sequence continues at coordinate 46,558,039 of CM056490.1, forward strand.
ATGTTTGCCTAGTGGACAAGAAAAACAGTGTTGGGCAATTTTCCCATTATTACATTGAATACGCTTAGAAGTCCTAAGAAAAGTAAAAACTGGGTCTCCGGGGTGTCCGAGTCTGTTGTGCCAAGTTGAGGGAGAGATCGCCGCAAGGGATAGACGTGTTTGCGGTCTTACAGTGGAAGATTGAGTGAATGGGTAGATGTCTCCCACACTATTGCAGCGTGTAAGAATTTTCCCCGTATTGAGTTCTTTTACAGAAAAACCAAAAGGTCAAATTCAACAGACACAAAATTATTGCTAGTGAATTTTCTAACAGAGATTAAGTTTTTAATGATGTTAGGTGTGTATAGGACGTGGTTTAGGGAGAAAGGTGGGTGTGGATGTTCGGTGTGTGTGTTACTATAACCTTCAATTGGAATGCGATGACCATTGCCGATAGTAATAAATTGAGGACACTTTAACCGACGTAGTTGAGATAGGTTACCTGACGACCGGGTGAGGTGAGATGTGGCTCCGGTGTCCATGTACCAATTGTCATCGGGCTGTTGAAGGTTCACGGTGGTGTAGGCCTGGCCCAAAGCAGTCGAGGCCAGGTTGTTGTGTTGCTCCTGCTGCTGCTGGACTGCAGCCAGGTGGGCCTGCTGCTGCTGCTGGTTGGCCTGCCTGGTGGCTAGGGCAGGGCCCAAGAGGTCAGTCGACCACGGTTCTTTGGGCCGGGCCCTGCATTACAGTGGTCTTCTTCTGCTGCTGGTTATGCCCTTGCTGCCAGGTCTTGGTTCGATTCTGGCGGCACAGCTCTTCTTTGGTTGCGTTGGCCTTTTCCGCGGCCCTTGCCTTTGTTGTTGCTACCTCTGCCGCTACGACCTCCGCCACTGGCCTGCTGCTGCTGCCGGACCTGCTGCAGCTGCTGGTTGCTGCTGGCCGCATGTGTTATCATCCCGTCAACGGCTAAGGCCTTTTGATTGTGTTCCTCTTGTTTAGCACGTCTAGTTTCTTCCAACAATAGTTGTGAGTGTGCCTTGTTGAAACTTGGGAGATGGTCGGCTTGTTGAATCATTGTTGCGAGTGTGTCATATTCACCTTTTGGTAAACCCGCAACAAGTTGAAGCACCATCTTGGTTTCTGAAACAGAAATCCCGACGTTGGATAGTTGATCGGTTATGAGTTTCAGTTGCTTACAATATTCGGACATGTTAAAATTCTCGAGGCGGGTATTATTGAATTGCTCTTCCAAATATACGGCCCGAGTATTTTTATTGTCCTGAAAGATTTCTTCTAGCCGGACCCAAAGTTCACGTGCCGTAACACCTGTTTTCATGATAATGCACAACAGGTCTTTGGAAATGGTGCCGTAGATCCATTGTTTGACGATGGCGTCAAGACGACGCCAGATTGAGTTTGTAACATCGGTGGGATGAGGAACAAATTCGTCAATATGATCGAGCACGTTGTATGCACATGCATGAATGTAGAATAGTTTCATCCACATGGAATATTGACAGTCTTCTTGGTCAAGAATTATAGGGATAAAATTCTTGATGTTGTTAACGGCGAATGCCGGATGAAAAGAAGATACTGAACGTTGAGAAAGGTTGTCAAGTGTGCCAGTGGATGAACCGGAATTTGTGGGGGAAGACATGGTTGTCGCCTGCCGAGGGAAAGGAATTTTCTGGTTTGGCCGAGAAAGGGAAGAAACCAGAATTTTTTTATTTATTTTTTTCTGTGAAATCAGAAGAAAAATGCTGATTTCGGCCGAGAATGAGGAAGAGAAGGGATTTAGGTTTGAGGCTCTTGATACCATGAAAGATAGAATAATTTCCCTTGGGGATTCCTTTCATTATTCATAATATATATAGATGTACAAGGTTGATTCATAATATGGTACGAATCCTAATTTACCTTACAAAGGTTGATTCCTAATACAATTAGAATCCTAAGTTACCTTAATTATACATCTATCATAATTACAAAATATACGGAGAATATTTTGAGAATATTCGCTAATACTTCAATCGACCAGGTGATGGGTCAAAATTATGTGAGAGACATTTCAATCAAAATGGAGGTTAAACCGACATCAACACATATCTTGTTAAATTGTCCAGAAGTTCTACTTTATTATGAGTAAGTTTAACTAAAATTGTAGAAATTAATCACATTGTCTATTTGAAAAGGGGATAACCTATTTAAATTTCATTTTACTGGACAGTCTCTTTATGGAGATACGTGGCCATGAAAAAGTGTCCGACCATTTTGCAGCTTGGTTTAACAATTACGTAAGTTTTATATATAACCTTCTAACACAAAGATACCATAATTATAAAGTTTTGAATTCTACTATTACTAACTTTCTATTTCTTAACTTTTAATAGGTTCACAATACACCATGTGATTTTCATGAACAATTTTTAAAGGACGTGTCTTGGGAATCCATTAGTGTCCATTGTATAGACAAATATGTGATTAATGGTTTCAAATTTAATATCCGAGAATGTGCTAATCATATGAAAACTAATAATAGTAGTGTGAGGGTTAAAGGTGCTGATGGTGTTGATTATTTTAGTGTAATCGAGAAGATTTAGAATTACAGTATTCTGGTTGGCCTCTCAAAAAAAATATTCTTTTTCAGTGCAACTATTTTGATACAACCACAAAAAAAGGTACGAGGGCATTGAAGGAGTACAATATCATTGAAGTAAAGCACACGTGGAGGTATGCTGCTTATGATCCTTTCGTCATTGCACACAACGTTAAGCAGGTGTACTATGTCCCTTATCCATTGAAACCGGATAAGTCTGATTGGTGGGTGGTAATTAAGACCATGCATGTTGGTCGTGTGAAAGTTGAGAGTGAACTTCTTGTTGCCTTTCAAAATGATGACATATCACATGTTAATGAATTTGACCGTGAATTAGAAACTGAACTGGAGCATCCAGAATATATATTAGAAGAAGTCGCTATAGATGAAGTAGTAGTAGAAGAATAAGTAGAAGAAATGATGAAAATGAAACAAGCGATGAGGAAGAGTGATCAGACGAGGAAGAAAATGATGAAAATTAACATGTATTAACTGTTAGAACTATTAAATATGTGTAGTGTAATTTAATTGATTGTAAAATTTATAAGTATCCAAAATTACTCTCACCCGGTGATTATAAGACTTGTAGTTTTCTGATGCAGTTTTTGTGTTTATACAACACTGTGTAGTACTATTTGAGTTTCATTGAGTTGCAAAAATTATTGGAGGCTGAATGTTATTGCGGATGTTTGATGATAAGCTTTATTATTTGCTTTGTCTATGTGAATTTAATTTAAGATTATTTGATTTGTATATGTAAATTTACTTTAATATTATTTTCATCAATTTGTTGTAATTATTAGATGGCAGATGATAAACGGACGAATAAGCCTGTTGCTAAAGAATAAAAAAAGTCAAAAAAGGATTTTGTAATACCACTAGAGGGTGTAGTGCCAGGGACATTACGAATTAGAGAGAAACACTTTGCCATATCTTTCACTGCGTGACCCTCCATTACCGCATGATTCTCTCATAAATGGATTGGCTTTTAGTCAGTCGACTCGCCATGTTCAGTCTCGACCTTATCTTTGACCCTACGGTCAAACAGAGGCACAACACCCCTACCCCTCTAAGTCCTATTACTTCCCAGACACTCCTAGTAGGATCCAACATAGTCCCCCTGAGTTTTACCATGTATCACAGCAAGCTACCAAGAGCAGTACTCCTACTGCTAATCCCAGCCCGACTCACATTCATCGACATCATCTGCCACACTAGTTGGGACGTCGGGGCGTGAAGAAAGTAGCTCTGATTCTTACGAAGAACCTCCCCAACGAGGCGGCCCTCCATAGCTTGAGACTTATGAGGAGTATGGTCGTGTTATAATCGAGCCCGTTGGATTCACGTAAGTATATTCAATTTGCATAAGTTATTTACTTTCTTTAAAATATTAATTATTTCATTGTTTTGATGCAACTTCTTTCCAGGCAAAACAACTAAAAGGATTTCAAAGATAATCAAAGGACTATATAGAGGTGTCATTGCGTCTCGGGGTAAGGTGCCAGTGAATCTGAAGAGGCAGATGTTTTTAGAGTTCAGGGTATTTATTACTTATAGTAAAATAATATAACTATTTCTTGATTGTTTATGGAATATACCTTATATATTAATGATATCATGTTAATTTCTTTGCAGACAAACTGTTGGTGGAAGGAGGAATATGAGGCATTGGTAGCGCATCATTTCTACAAAAATGCAGGGCAAATACTTAAGCATGTGTTACGTAGAGCTCGTTTGCATAACCTTCAGCCTAGATGGATCCTAGATGACAACTGGAAGAAGCTACTACACTACTAGGCGACTGATCCTAAGTTTTTGAAATATTCTGCTAATGTGAAGGTCGTCAGAGCCTCAAAAAAGGTGGATCACTACACACTAGTGGGGCTACGAGCCAAGTGGATGTGAAGAAGAAGCTGGTATGTCGACTTCTTTTTTATGCTTTATCTATTCTTAGAAGTTTTTTTGATATTTAAGTTGGTCTTTTCTTTTTGCTTACTTTTTTAGTTCTTAATATTCATTTGTTTGAAGGAGCTCACGAGGGGTCAGGTAGTACCTCAAGATGAGATCTTCAAGATTACTCACACGAGGAAGGAGAAGAACGTTGATGGTACAGACTGATGGGTTGAGCCAAGGGCTGAGCAAGACTAGTAAGTCACTAATTAATAATAATAACTATTTTCTTTTACTAAATTTAGCTACTAACATTGCATCCTTCAACTTCATAACGCAATTCAAGAACACATTGAAAAGTTTCGTGCCACTCAACCAACCGACACGCTGATAACCCCAGATAGAGCAGCAGTGGATGGAGAAGGTTGCTCCACCGATAAGGTATGAATGGTTTATGGGATGGATAATCGGTCTTTTCGTCAATTCCCATCTTTCCTTCAAAGCATAGGTGCTATTAATGAGGGTGCAGTAGATCCTAAGAAATATCAAGCGATGAGGCAACAAATTTCTTAATTGACAACCGCACTTATTGCCCAGCAGGCCCAGATAAACAACTTACTCAATTCGGGGGGTTTCTGATTCCCCCGTGTCCCGGAGATGCTTGTAGGTCACAACCCTCCCACCCCCAACCTTCGCAAGGTAGACGTCGTAGGTCACCTAATAACGTAGAACATAATTTTGTCGATGAGTCTAGTGGGGAGGATACAGAGCATATGTAACACCCAACGATGAACTTTTTAATTCGTATGCTTTTGGATTCTAAGTTTGCTATATTTTGTTGGATATATTTATGATATTAAGTGTTTGAATGTAGTTTTATTTTGAATTAGAAGTACTTTGAAGGTGAATTTGATTGTACAATGTAATTGATGTTTACGTTTATGATGTTTAAGTGTTTGGTTGTACTTTTAATCTGATTTTGAAGTACTTAAGGTGGAATTTAATTGTAGAATGTTATACTTTATGGTTGTGTTGCGTTATTGATGAATCAGATATGTTGAATTGGATGATGAATTGGATTGTTGATTTGGCAGGTGAGTTGCTCTAAAAGCAGCCAAATGTTGTTAGATTTTTTTTCAGATTTACGACCGCATGTGATAAAAATATCCCAGAAAAACCGCATGTGATCGAAATTTAGCAATATTCTTGTCAGATTTCGACCACATGAGGTTGAAATTTTGAGAAACATTTATAGTTTCGACCACATGCGATCGAAATTTTAAATTTTTTTTTAATATATAAGAAACTGTTTCTATTTAATTTAGGTTGAAATTATTTTTCGACTACATGAGGTCGAAAATTTATTTCGACCAAGGTATTAACTACGGAGGCCTGTGGTCGAAAAATTAGTCAAAATAATGACTTTTTTTTATTGTGTGTGGTCGAAAGTTTTGATCGAAAATTACTATTTTTTTTGTAGTGACAAGTCAAGAGTGTTATTGCACTAACTCTTAGGCAAAAATATGAATATTTCTAATTAAATAGTTATTGGGATTTGAAAACCCAACACTTACAATAACAATGACAACAATAACAATATATCCAGTGAAATCTCACAACGTGGGGTCTGGGGAGGGTAGAATGTACGCAGACCTGTAGAGCGGCTGTTTTTGAGATGGAAACCTAATACTTAATAAGGACAAATTAAAAAAAAATAAAATTAATTTTTTTTTAATTTGAATAATGAACATTTTTTGAACTAAAAAATAAAACTTAAGTGGACATTTTTTTTTTATCTTGATCCGAAGAGTAACACAAAAGCAATTAATTTCCTGTTCTTCTGTCTGTCGGAGAGAAAAGCAAGAAGGAATAATTCTTGAATCAAGTAAAGATATGGGAAATGTGAACAAGACATTGAAAATCAAAATTGTTCTACTGTAGTATTCTCCCAGGTCCATTTTAATTATCATGCTTATTAAAAATAATTGGTCTAAAATATTATTAATCTAAAATTTTTAGATATAATTAAATTATTAGTTTTCAGTATAATTAATTACTCTATTAGTTTTCACCTTTGTTATTATCTAATAAATATAGAGAGACTAATATAATAAAAAAGAGAGCAAAAAAGAGATCAAAGCATAAAAGAAAGATAATTTATCAAATTATCCTTTTTAGTTGGCGTGTAAAAGAAAGATATGACAAGTAAATCTGTAGGGAGATAAAGTTTGGATTCCTCTCTGCTGCTAATTTCAAGAATGGCCAAACACAATGTAGATCAAATTCGTGGAGGCGGTTCAGGGGAAGCTCAATATCATTAGTGACGTAAAGTCAAAATTCAATGAGTGGCCTTAATTTTTTTCAAGAAAAAATAGGGTTTCATAGATATTTTTTATTTAAAATTTATATTTATAGATTTTTGAGATGCAAAATTATAAATAATTATTCTATAATATATTTCTCTTATATAATAATATTTTTCAATTAATAATAAATTAACCGTCAAAAAAACACCAAATCTATCATTTTTTCTAGAGTTTCATACCTCAACTATTTATTGTTTCATTTACCTATCTAAACTATTACTCCATTTTGATTAAATACACATGGATGCTGAGTTGGGAAATTATTTAAAATCAATCGACAATAGGCACGTGAAGGCTAACACAACATCGAGGGGTATTTTAATATAAATGAGTGATAGTTTAGGTAGGTAAATGAAACAATGGATAGTTGGGGTATGAAATCCGTGAAAAAGTGATAGTTTAGGTGTATTTTTTACCATTAACTCATTGATAATATACATAATTCATTCAATCTCTTTTGAGATATTTTATATGATTTTTTTACTTTTCCATTAAAAAGTTATAAACGGGGCAAAAAATTGGGGGTCTAAAACGTCCGCTTCACCGGCTTTATGATTAGGCCGGCACTGAGGCGGTCGGTGGACTAATGCCAAACGCAGATTTCAAAAAGCTTCTGGATATTCACATGGGATTGTTAAATTAGGACATATTTGGTGCATCAAAATTAAGGGACAAGATAGATATGGGCAGTCAGTGCCCCCTCCTGAAAATTGCAGATGAAAAAGAATGGACCTAATATAATGACAAACAAAGATTAATCGTTTGCTTTGAAACTGGCTCATGGAGTATGCTTTGTAAAACTTCTAAGGATCGAATTACATATTCATATAAATATGTAATTTTGGTTAACTGCATGAAACTTTATACCTAGTGTTTAATTTCTATTTTCATTAGTTAAGTCCTAAAAATGGCAAAAGTTATATTCTACACTAGATTCTAAAACATTTCCTCTTTAATGGCCCTATGTCATGAAAATTTAAATTACTTCAATAAGTAAATTTCGTACTCTCCCCGGATAAAAAAGAGTGTCCATTGAGCCATCTTCATACCTCTTAAAAAAATACTAACTCCTAGATGAAAATAGATAATTTGACTAAAATGTCTCTAATTAAATAGGTATCGGAATATGGTTACCTAACACTTAATAAGCGTAAATCTGAAAAGATAAGATTAATTCTTTCTTAATTTGGTAAGTGGACACTCTTTTTGAACAAAAAAATAAATGCTAAGTAGACACTCTTTTTGATCCAGATATAGTTTAACTATGAAAAGATTGAACTAGCAACATGTCTCTAAATTTACTAAGCTAGATGTGTAATTACTCTCTCCGGATCAAAAAGAGTGTCCACATAGTCATTTTTACTCTCCTTGAGAAAATACCAACTCTTAGGTAAAAATAGTTAATTTAACTAAAATGCTCCTAATCAGATAGATATTGAGATTTGATCATATAACACTTGATAATAGTAAAAAAATTTAAAAAAAATCTTGATTTAGTAAGTTAATACACTTTTTATCCAAAGGGAATACTAAATTTGGCGCCATAAATAAGTTTGGTGGTTGCGTAAGACGTGTGTGAGCATGGGCATATTCATAGGTTGTTGTCGCAATTAATTTCTCGACAATTAGATAGGCAGCATGTGTCCATTTCATATTTGTCCTTAATTCTAGAAGAGTGTGCTATACCAGCTCAAATAGTAGTAGTAATTTGCAATGTCCTTTGTGTTTTTAAGTAGCAATAATATTAGGTTGTACATATAATGCCATTAAGGAAAAGGAAAATAATGCTCACAAAAGCATTGAAGACTCAGGTGGTTAAGTTTCAACTTTCAAGTACCAAATCTAGGTTGTACAACATCCAATAATATACCATTTATAAAAGAAAGTGAGAGAGAAATAGAATTTAAAATGCAGTGAAATATATTCATCTGTTTTTATTTATATATCTTACTTTTCCTTTTTAAATTATTTCAAAAAGAATGTAATATTATTATATTAGTAAATTTAATTTCAACATTCTCATTTAAACTTTAATGGCACTTTTTAAATTATAGCTGAAATGACATGTTTAGAAGATTTAATGAATAGTTTTGATATGTCAAACATGAAAGTATATTTATGTCCTAGAGACAATTTATATTAGGACAAATGTAATTTATACACATTTATATTAATGAAAATTAATATTTTGGAATTTGCAATTATTGAATTATTATTTGATTGTTTGTAATTATTCATTAATATGCATCCCTTGAGCTTACGTTGTCATTAATAAAGTGAGATATTAATGATAGAGCGTAACTCTTAAAATAGCCTCCACTAATGATAATCGAGAATGGAATATCGATGATATGTGATAAGTCGACATGTGGTCTGCATCACATCCTTAGAGGATATAGTATGTCTCACTAATGGTTACTCGTGATAGACACATGGATACTTTGGAACTATTGATAAACCCTACTGATATATTGTTTGTTATACTTGTCTAAAGTATGATCAGCGTGTGAGAGATAGAAGTCCTTAGACTTGAGGTCAATACGCGCCTTGTCTACAAAGTAATGTACTTTGATCCCGTCCTAAGCTCAAATGCCTTATAGGTTGAGATACAACTTGTATTGGGTACATTACGTGTGGATTGAAGGTGGTAGTTGAGCCAAGATTAGGATTCATTCCTCGGATGTATATTCGAGAGAACACTCGGATTCTCAATGATATTAGGTTGACTAAGTCGTTGGCCAACGCAATAGACATATTTAGAATATGGTCTAGTTGTCAACTAATATAGATGAGATACAATGATTAAGCCATTTGGATGGATACTTGACAAATCCTAAGCTTGATCGGGGTGTGTCATGAATGAAAGGATTTTATCTTACCACATAAAGGTTAAGTTTACTGGATTCGTGTAAACGTACTTCACATATTGAGTTCGTCTTCCGGCGCCATCTAGGAGTTCCGTGTAGACCTTAATTTGATTAATGTCGATATGAGAAGGCATATAGGGTCACACTATGTCGATTGTCCGTTTCGATCTAAGGATGTATTGAGAGAGTAATTAAAATGTTCGGTTTGGAATCGAGACATTTAAATGAATAATAATTATTTTAATTATAACTTGTAAGTAAATATTTTATGTTACAAGTTTCGTTGTTGTATAACCATACCAGAAATTATTGTTGGGGTAACTAAGAAATAAAACTTTTAAACTTCCATTGTGCCTTACTTATGTGCTTTGAACCCAACAAAATCCTTCAGTGGTATCAAGAGCTCTAGCTGGTTAAATGATTATATAACAATTGAATAAAATAATAATATAGGTTAAACATAAAATTGGATTAAAATGAGGTTTTTTGAAATCCTATATGTCTTGAACGAATGTTGACCTTTTGGTATCACCCTAAATTATCTCCTACGCTAACTCGAGAAAGTCATTTCGCTCTAACTCGAACTAAGCCAAGTGCGTTGTTCAGCTCATTGCACGATGCACGACTAAGAACGAGTAAAGAACGGATGATGGTCGATATGGGCGTTATTGATAATGGTGGGTGATGATAAAGGACCTGTGTATTGATCCCTAAATTGGATTTAAGGGTTGAATTATTTTTTGAAAATCAACAAAGAAAAACATTTGTAAGGACGTCGGCGTCGCGGCTCTGACTAGGGTTTTAAGGAGGCACCGCGGTTCCATGGTGGAGCGCCACGACATTAATGCTTCATTTTTTAAAATATGAACTCACTGGACAACAGGCGTCGCGACTCCATGGTGGAGCGTCGTGGCACTAGTGCATTTTTTCAGAAAATTGGGGTTACTGCCTCAGTGGCACCGCGGAGCTAATGATTAGCGTCATGGCCCCACCTGTCCAGAAACAAAAAAAATTCTAAGTTCAGAATGTTTAAGCCAATATTATTATTACACAGTATATTATTTGATAAGTATATTATTTTATGTGCTAAATGTCAAAATGTTTATCATTTACATTTCTAGAATAGTGTCCGCTATAACTGTCTGGGAAGGCGGCGCCCAGTGTTTGATTAAACCATCTTATATCATGCATATTGGGTTGACGGTTCCTAAAACTATATGTGTCTTTAGTTTGCATGATGTTAAGATGTCATATTGGATATGGCGTAAAGTGTTGATCTTGGTTAGAACCCTAAAATTAAAATGTTACCCAAAACATTAAATACAAGTCCAAATTAAAACGTGTCGTCCATTATAATTATTAGAGTGCAAAATCATTTTCGGCGATACGAGTATTTATGCCAAAGCATTTGCTCTAAGTCTACGAGGACCCAGACTCTTTTATAGATGTGTTTTAATGTAAAGGTAAATGATAAACTTTTGTGGGTATTTACACCAAAGTGTTTGCTCACAAAGGTCAAATTTGCTTAGATACATAAACACAGTCGTGTAATGGGGTTGACTTGCTTAGACCAATCTTGGCGGCAAAGTGTCGGACTAATCTAAGGACGCAAGATTAAATGTAATAATTTAATCAATCAAGAGTTGCGAATAAGTTTTTCAATTGGTTTAGAACCTACCAAGATATGTTATTGAAGTTATCAGCCAAAGCAAACGCGGAGATAGCATAGGCTTGGATCTTGGCCCATTATGACCTCAATTAATATAGGTCTATATTCTACCATAGGGTCGTAGAAGTATGTTAAAATAGTGAGGAGCTAATTAAACAAAAGGCCTTGTTGATTAGCCAAAATGAATGTGTATAATAGGAAATAGATTTTGAATTTGATTTCCGGTCTATCTAATTCTTCATATGATAAAAGATGTCGAGCCTGTCGTTGCAAATAATGATTGAGATGAATAAACTTACTGGACCAAACTACCTTGACTGGCTAAGGAATTTATGAATAGTACTCAGACAAGAGAAAATAGCATACGTGTTGGACACAGTGTTCCCAACAGTCCCTGCGACAGATTCTGAAGAGTATGCCTCATTTGATAAAGATGCTTACCAAAAACATCTAGATTATGCCACTTCGGCGCAATGCGTAATGCTGTCTTCCATGTCGATGGAACTTCAGAGACAGCATGAGAACATGGGGCCTAATGAGATGCTCGAACACTTGAAAAGTCTCTATGACTCTTAATCCCAGACAATGGAATATGAGTTGCTAATAGAACTCTTCAAGTGTAAGCTCAATGAAGGGGGCCCGGTCTCGCAGCATGTGCTGAAGATGATATGGCTGATAGAGAGGCTTGCTTCAATTAGAACGAAGCTTGAAAAGAATGTCGCTACCACACTCATCCTGAACTCTCTCCCTCATTCCTTTGAGAACTTCATAGTGAACTTCAACATGAATGGAACGAAGGCGACTTTGCCAGAGCTGCACAACATGCTCAAGACCTTTGAGTCCTCCACTTCCAAAGACAAAATTGTGCTCTTGGTGAGCTCTTCTAGCCGACCCAAGCTGAAAGGCAAGGAATGGCAGAAGAAGAAGGGCAAGGCAATCACTGCACCCTCAACTATGAAGCCCAAGGGAGGTGTGAAGAAGAAGGTAAGCGCGATTAAGGATGAATGCCTCAACTGCCATAGGAAGGGGCATTGGAAAAAGGACTGCACGGCACCAGGAGGAGGGAAAGCACCAGGTGCTCCCGCCTTTGGTGGACAAGGTATATACGTCATTGAAATAAATATGTCTATAAATAACTCTCATTCATGGGTATTGGATACCGCTTGTGGCTCACACAGTTTTACAAATGTGCAGGGGCTAACTGATAGCAGGAAGGTTGGACCGAGAGAGGTAGACCTACGCGTTGGAAATGGAGCACGAGTCGATGTTGAGCGTGTAGGGACTTATAGATTAAATTTACCTTTCGGTTATTGTTTAGTGTTGAATGATTGTTTTTATGTTCCCTCATTAACGAGGAATATTATTTCTATTCCAGTGTTGGACATGGAGGGCTTTTTCTCGTATATTTATAATGGCAGTCACGTATTGTCTTTCAATAATGTTATATATGGAACTGCTCCTTTTGTGGATGGATTATATACACTGAACTGTAGTCGAGAGATTTTCAATGTCCAAAATAAATGAGCCAAGACAAGTAATAAAAACTCTACCTACCTATGGCACTGCAGACTTGGTCATATCAACGAATCAAAGATAGCAAGATTGAGGAAGTTAGACTACCTCGAACCATTTGACTTGGAGTCTTATGGTAACTGTGAATCTTGCTTGAGAGGAAAGATGACCAATAAACCACTTTTTGGGAAAGGTGTGCGAGCCAAAGAGGTGCTTGAGTTGGTCCATACTGATGTATATGGATCATTCTCGACTCAAGCTAAAGGAGGCTTCCCATACTTCATCACTTTTACTGTCGACTTCACAAAGTATAGGTATGTGTATCTTATAAGACACAAATACGAGGCTTTTGAGAATTTCAAGGAGTACAAGTCGGAAATAGAGAAGCAACTTGCAACAAGTATAAAGACCCTTCGATCGGATCGATGAGGTGAATACTTAAGAAAGGATTTTTTAGATTACTTAAAGATACATGAAGTCCAATCTGAATGGACACCTCCAGGAATGCCACAGATGAACGGTATTGCCGAAAGAAGAAACCGAACCTTATTGGATATGGTTCGATCCATGATGAGCTCCTCAGCTCTACCGATATACCTTTAGGGACATGCTATACAAACCTTTATATATATTCTGAACAGGGTTCCTTCCAAGTCAGTAGAAAAGACACCCTATCAGATATGGTGTGGCAAGAAGCCAGCTCTTAAACATATGAGACCCTGGGGTGCCCTGCATATGTTAAGAAGATGCTCACTGACAAGTTGAAATCTAAAAGTGAGAAATGTTACTTCGTGGGGTATCCAAAGGAAATTAAGGGTTACTACATCTATCTTTCTGGAGAACATAAGGTCATTGTTTCCAGGAACACAACTTTCCTTGAAGAAGAATATGTCTACAAAGAACTTAGTTGCACAGAGATAGAACTTGAAGAAATTCAAGAACCACAAGATAACACAGAAAATGAACCCTTGTCGAATGACCTAAACAAGGATTCAGTGGGAGTATCTGGTAAAGATTGAGTATTTAGAGTATGCCCTTCAGCTAGTGGAAGTGATGTGAGAGATAGTGCAGAAATGCAAGGCTCTCATACACAACCAATGGAAGATGATACAATGGTTGTACCTCATTCCATTCAGGAAATACATGAAAATGACATTCCTGAAAGCTCTCAAGGTGATGGATTGTCCAACACACAAAGACCTTCTCATAATCAGAATGCAAAAAAAACTGAAACACAGAGTACTCAACTCCGTAGGACCACTAGGACTCATCGTCCACTTGAAAGACTTAATCTCATTGTTGAAACACACAATGAGATAGATATTCCTGATGACAATGAACCTACAACCTACAGCGAAGCTATGTTAGACATTGATTCACATAGATGGCAAAAAGCCATGAAATCTGAGATGCACTCGATGTACGTAAATCAAGTTTGGAACTTGGCTGATTTGCCAACAGGGGTTAGACCCATAAGATGCAAATGGGTCTTCAAGAAGAAGATTGATGCATATGACAAGGTACAAACTTATAAAGCAAGACTGGTGGCTAAAGGTTATAATCAATGGCCTAGGGTCGATTATGATGAAACCTTTTCACATGTTGCTAAGATCAAGTCCATTCGGATTTTGCTTGCAGTAGCTGCATATTATGACTATGACATTTGGCAGATGGACGTCAAGACTGCTTTCCTCAATGGTAATCTAGTTGAGGAAGTGTATATAAAACAACCTGAGGGTTTTTCAATCGAGTCCAAACCAAATGATGTATGCAAGCTACAAAAGTCCATTTATGGGCTTAAGCAAGCCTCGGGGAGTTGGAACATTTGCTTTGACAATGCTATCAAGTCATTAATTTCGTCAGAAGCAAAGAGGATTCATGTGTTTATACTAAAAGCAAGGATGGGAGTATTGCCTTCATTATAATATATGTAGATGACATATTAATAATGGAAGACAATAAGAATTTCCTGCAGTCAGTCAAAGAGTGGTTGTCCAGTACTTTCATGATGAAGGATTTAGGTGAAGCCTGCTACATTCTGGGGATTAGGATCTATAGATATAGACCTAACATATTGTTGGGGCTGTCACAGTCAGTCTACATAGACAAAGTGCTTACACGTTTTTCTATGGAAAATTCCAAGAAAGGCGGTCTACCTATGGGACAAGGCATCAAGTTATCTGAGAAGGATAGTCCTTCTAATTCTATAGAACTTGAACGCATGAAAAGGATCCCATATGCTTCGGCTATAGGATCGATCATGTATGTCATGACCTGTACTAGGCCAGATGTGGCCTTTGCACTTAGTATGACTTGCAAGTTCCAGCAGAATCCTGGGGAAGAACACTAGAAGGCAGTCAAGAGTATTCTTAAGTATCTTAGACAAACTAAAGATTACTTCTTAGTCTATGGTGGGGAAGAGAAGCTAATATGTACTGGGTACACTGATGCTAGCTTCCACACAGATGTTGATGACTATAAATCTCAATCAGGTTACACATTCATTTTCAATGGTAGAGCAGTAAGCTGGAAAAGTTCCAAACAAGCTACAACTGCTGATTCGACAACAGAAGCTAAGTACATTGCTGGATCAGAAGCTGGTAAAGAAGCTGTCGCGATATCTGAGTTCTTGAAGGAACTAGGGGTTGTTCTAAGTGCCACTTGTCCAATAACGGTTTATTGTGACAACACTTGTGCGATTGCGCAAGCTAAGGAACCAAGATCAACCAACAGAAACAAAGAATGTACCAAGGAAATACCACATACTTAGGGAGATGGTGGAGACTGAAGAGATTAGATTAGACTATATTCCCACATACGATAATCTAGCTGATCCATTCACTAAACCATTAAGCTTAGTCAAGCATAATGGTCATTTTGAGAATATAGGCATTAGATATGTTGAAGATTGGCTCTAGGACTAGTGGGAGATTGAAAGTATATTTATGTCATAGAGATAATCTGTATTAGGAAAAATATACTTTATACACATTCATATTAATGGAAATTAATATTTTGGCATTTGCAATTATTGAATTATTATTTGATTGTTTGTAATTATTCGTTAATATGCATCACTTGAGCTTACGTTGTCATTAATAGAGTGAGATACTAATGATAGAGCATAACTCTTAAAATAGCCTCGACTAATGATCATCGAGAATGGGATATCGATGATATGTGATAAGTCGACATGTGTTATGCATCACATCCTTAGAGGATGTAGTATGTCTCACCTTCTACGAGTAATGGTTACTCGTGATGGACACATGGATACTTTGAAAGTATTGGTTTACCCTGCTGATATACTGCTTGTTAGACTTGTCTAAGGTATGATCAGCGTGTGGGAGATAGAATTCCTTAGACTTGAGGTCAATACGCGCCTTGTCTACAAAGTAATGTACTTTAATCCTGTCCTAAGCTCAAATGCCTTATAGGTTGAGATACGACTTGTAATGGGTACATTACGATGTGGATTGAAGGTGGTAGTTGAGCCAAGATTATGATTCATTCCTCAGATGTATATTCGAGAGAACACTCGAATTCTCAGAGATATTAAGTTAACTAAGTCGTTGGCCAACGCAATAGACATATTTAGAATATGGTCTAGTTGTCAACTAATATAGATGAGATACAATGATTAAGACATTTGGATAGACACTTGACAAATTCTAAGCTTGATCGGGTGTGTCATGAATGAAAGGATTTTATCTTACCACATAAAGGTTAAGTTTACTGGATTCGTGTAAACGTACTTCACATATTGAGTTCGTCTTCCGACGTCGTCTAGGAGTTCCGTGTAGACCTTAATTTGATTAATGTCGATATGAGAAGGCATGTAGGGTCACACTATGTCGATTGTCCGTTTCGATTTAAGAATGTATTGAGAGAGTAATTAAAATGTTCGATTTGGAATCGAGACATTTAAATGAATAATGATTATTTTAATTAAGTCAAAATTGGATTTTGGATTTAATAAAAATGCATGAAAAAAATAAAGTCGAGCGTCGCGGCTCAGTGCAAGCGCATGCCGAGCATCATGACGCCCATACCCTAGGGCCGCGGTGCCTCTGCCTCGATTTATGGGTCAGGCCCAAGGTCAAACCCTAATCCGGTTTTGACCTATGTTTCAACTATAAATAGAGGCATTCACCTCATTATTCAACATATCATTTTTCTGAAAAACATTCTAAGCCTTAGACACTTAGAGCCAAATACTCTCGAACCTCTGCCAGATTTCCTAGCTTTCCGAAGGAGAAATACATTGAAGCTTGGAGCTTGCAATTGGAAGGGCAATCACGTGTGCACCTCACAGTTGATAAAGATTTCAGATTATTATAACTTGTAAGTAAATGTTTTATGTTACAAGTTTCATTATTGTATAACCATACCAGAAATTATTGTTGGGGTAAGTAAGAAACAAAACTTTAAAAGTTCTGATGTGCCTTACTTATGTGTTTTGAACCCAACAAAATCCTTCAAAACACACTTTTAGTTTAAATTTTAAAATGACCAAAATAATTGTACTTTTAATTTTATGTCCAATCACTAAAACATACAAAATTAAAGTGAGGTAGATAATTAAAAAGTAGGTTACGAAAATTAAGTTGACAAAATATAAAGAAGATAAAGAAAAAGAAAGGAAAACAACTTTCGTTTTTGGAATGAAAGTTGGGACCATAGGTGTTGTGTCCACTTAACATTTTTATTTAGTTAAAATTAGTGTTGACTAACACAGTCAACGCTATTAAAAATCTTTATGTTTTTACTGAAAAATGTTTAGTTGTTTTTTATCATTGAATGTCGGTGTGAAAAAACTTAAATAGTGGTATTTTCATACGAAAAAAATAAAAAGTTTCTCAGCTTTACAATGCAAACTTGTTTCTTACCATGTATTTTTCAGTGAGCTGATTTAATGAGAATGAAGTGAAAAATCGTATTTGATAGCATAAATTTTTCAGTAAATGTCAATGGGAAAACCTCTATTTCTAATAGTGCAAGAACGATTTTTTTTAATTTACTCCTATTTACACAATTGAATTTTATGTAATTAAAAAATAATATTAATTAGGTAATAATATTTAATTAAGAATAATTTAATTAAAATACTTATTTTATTTAGAGGTTAGTTTTTTTAAAAAAAATATGATACTAAAAGTAAAAACTAGGTGAACACTTAAAATATTTTAGAGAGGAGGAACTATCGCTTTTCGTTGTATTGCCTAAATCCTAACGTGGTACATGAAAAGTGCCACACGTAAGGACTAAACCTAGACTTTACTGCACCTCCCTAATTATGTGTGTGCCACGGAAAGAGCATTATTGAATTTAACCTCAACTACCAACTAATTCTCTCACGACTCACTCCTCCATTGGCCGGCCATTAATTAATTGGTTCCTATGTTCCCTCTATAAAAATCCCCAAGGTCTCCCTAGCTTTTGCACCCAACACAAATAGTTGTACTATCCTCCAATCCACTACTTCCTCATACTACTACTCTTTATTGTTTTATCTTCTAGAATGGAAATGTCACGACCCAAATCATAAATCGTGATGGCACCTACACTATCCTCCGGGTAGATGAACCATATCTTAACATTTTAAAATAACAAGATAAATAAGCGGAAAATAAATAAGAATAAGTCATCAAGTCTTAAATACTAATACAAATAAGAATACAACACCCCAAAAATCTGGTCAAAAGTGTACAAGAGCTCTAATACATTCAGGAAATAAATAAGTATGAAATTGCCTGAAGGCTACATATTGTCTACTAGAAAAGAAATACAGAAGTAGAATAACAGGGTCATTCAGGGGCCACGAATGACCAAGTAGCTCACCCTAAATGACCAAAGATGTCACCCTCATGTAGATCAACCACAGGACGTCGATCTGGATCCTGGATCGTACTCTGCCCTTAACAAAATATGCAGCAAGAGTAGTATCAGTACAATACTAGTACTGGTAGGTTTCATAGGCCGACTAAGATTAGATAATGCAATACGAAGTAGAAACTAACAAGTAGCACACAGAGTAAACATGCATGATCACGTATCATAAACAAGTACAATATCAAGAAAATCAGGTAATCAACCAAGACAAATATGAGTCATCAAATAAAACAACTGAGAATGTAAGGATGGATGAATGCAATGCAATGCAATAGTCATCTCTCTCACTCTATTGTCGTACACATATGATAAGGGAAATGCCTCAAAGCCATGACCCATGGGGGACTCGCGAAGTACATGTACCACTCGCGCACTCCAGTAGAAACCTCAGAAGAATCAATCAATCATCTCCGGCAGAAACCTCGGAGTATCTCTGTCACTCTCAATCTCCAGCAAAGACCTCGGAATATCTCAAACAACCACCTCACCGTCATGCATAATCAGAGTAATAAGTAAAGAATGTCATGCATGATATCCATCTCAAAAGTATCACAAAAAATAAATCAACATGTACAAGTCATATTATCATTCACCTTTCAATTAATCAGTATTACCCTTACTTTTCATAAGATAAGTGAGCTAGTATGTGACAGAAAACAGACAAGCAATAATCACAGAAAATAACACATATGGCGACACGCCCACGTAAACAACATCCATACCAAATCTAGTAGGGTTGAGTTATGATTCTGACTCTCTGGTTCAGTGACATTCTTGAGAATGGTAGTGGTGGTGTGAAGAACTGCATTGATCGACATGTCTTCTAGAGCTAGTTACTCGGATATGGGACGAGTGTTTCTATGGCATAAAGGTTATAGAGAAGTGAGTTGACGATTTTATAGGGGTACGGTTAGCAGAACAATACAGTTAAAGTTACTGCCGCCGTTTACCGAGGCTTTCATTCAAAGCTTGAGAGGTTTCAGCTTAACATAAGGATTTCTTGGGGAACAATCGAGTATGATAATCCAGTTAAGTCTGTGGTTGCAGGTTCGCATGATATCATACTACTACTATTTATTGTTTTATCTTCTAGAATGGAAATAGTCGGCAAGATTGCACGCTTGGTGGTTTTGTGCTTGGTGGTGGTTGCACCCCATGCTGAGGCACTAACTTGCGGCCAGGTTCAGTCTATCTTGGCACCCTGCCTCCCTTATCTTCAAGGCCGCGATCCTCTTAGAGGCTGTTGTGGTGGAGTTAAAGGTCTGTTGGGTGCTGCCAAGATCCCAGCAGACATGAAGATAGCATGCACTTGCCTGAAATCAGCAGTTAATGCTATTAAGGGCATTGATGCTGGCAAAGCCGCTGGTCTCCCTGGCGCTTGTGGTGTTAACATCCCTTACAAGATCAGCCCCTCCACAGACTGCTCCAAGTACGTTAATTATTCACGCTCTTTTTTACTTGAATTTATCTCCCGTACATTTACAATTTTATACTATGAGATTATAGTGGCTTGATGAGTAAGAAGATTATTGTACCTATAGTATTAGGAAGTGTACCATGTTTATATTTACCATATTTAGTGTTATGTAAATATGGTAGAATGAGGATCCCTTGTTATATAAGGATTCCACATTGTACACCTATATATATTTTTGTATTATTGAGAAAGGCTCCTCAAGAGAAATTAATACAATTTTACATGGTATCAGAGGCCTAAACCCTATTTTGTTTTTTTTCCTCCCCTCGATTTCTTCTTCCCCGAGGCCTGTCCCCTGCTTTTCTCGAAAAAGACATCAGAGTTGTCCCTGTTGCTTGTCCTTTCTGTCAGACGAAAAGCACAGGCCTTTCCTTTCTGTCCCTATTCACAGGGACCAAAAACACAAATTTCTTTTGCCTTCTGTCTGTTTCTTCCTGGTCCACTTACCAAGATAGCTTTTGGACTGTTGGTTTGCTCAAGAACCAAGCAAAAGTGTCAGCTTTCGCCTCTGCTAATATTTTTTCTTTTTTCCAATTTTCAATTTTCATCTCATTTTGTCCTTTACCCGAGAACAAATCAATGACTTTCTTAATCCATCAACGACTCGATAATGCGTGGTATATGGATACGGGTGTCACGTCTCATCTTACCAACAATTCAGTTAATCTTTCTCAACTGCGCCAGTTACCAACTCCACAATCTATTATGGTCGATAATGGTCATCGTATTCCAATTCAAAGATTTGGCCACACCCTTACCCCACCACCGCATCCACATTTCTCTATTCAAAACGTCCGTTATGCCCCAAACATTATCAAAAATCTAATTTCTGTAAGAAAATTTGCCACCGATAATTCTGTCTCAATTAATTTTGATTCGTTTGGATTTTCCGTAACGGACCTTCGTACCAGGAAACTCCTTACAAGATGAAATAGTTAGGGGGACCTATATCTATTCTTACCCACATCCACTGCTAGTGTCACTCCTCTCACTGTTTTAACAACCATATCTCCCTCTACATGGCATAGTAGACTTGGTCATCTGGGTTCTAACATTTTTTGTTCTCTTAGAAATCAAAATTTAATCCAATGCAACAAAGAAAATCTTTATCATAATTGCTCCCCGTGTCAGTTTGGGAAACACGTTAGACTACCATTTACGACTTCTATGAGTACTACTTTCTCTCTCTTTGATATTATTCACGCTGATTTATGGACATCTCTCATAACTAGCAAGTTAGGCCACAAATATTTTCTGATATTTTTAGATGATTTCTCTCACTTTCATTGGGTATACACACTCAAACTCAAATTTCAAGTGTCTGGTCAAAACACAATTTGAAAAAGACGTAAAATAGTTTCAATGTGATAATGGTCGTGAGTTTAATAATTTCGTCTTTCACAAATTTTGTGCGGCTAACGGCATGATTTTTCATTTCTCGTGCCCATATACCTCCCCTCAAATAGTAAAGCCGAAAGAATTCTTCGAACCATTAACAATATGATGCGTACCCTCCTTTTCATGCGTCTCTCCCTCCTACTTTTTGGGTATATGCACTAAAACGGTAGAACACATTCTCAACATCTTACCTACCCGTGCGATTCAAAATAGGACACCCACTGAAATTCTCTACCGTCGGATCCCTATCTATGACCATCTTAAAATTTTCGGTTGTCTGTGTTACCCTAATCTGACATCCACACCCCCCCCTCATAAATTGGCACCTAGGTCTACTCCGTACGTAATCCTAGGTTTTCCATCAAACCATAGGGGATACCTGTGCTATGAGCTCTCCACTGACAAAATCAAATTTTCTCGCCACGTCACTTTTGTTGAGTATGTTTTCCCATTTGACAACATTAAAAATTCCGAGTCACTGATTACCAATTCCTCAAAGATTCGGACCCATCACCGCTTGTCTAACACGCATTCCGTCAGACTGCCGCTGTTTCGGCGGCAGCAGGCGCATAAACTGCCACCACCAGCAGTCCGGTTGTCAGCTCCCCATCTTCTCCGGTCTGATCTGACACCACCACTGCCACCGCCAGCACTATTTCTGGCCACCCTCCTCCACCGCCGATTGCCACTGCCATCACCGACAATCGGTTGGCTGTCTCCCAAAACCACTATCGACAGTCCCTCCACCAATCCAACATCACCACAGACAACCACCCCCACCATCAGAAATAGGCCAGTCTCCCGCTTGACCCGTGTCAGCATCACATCTCCCACTCACCAGCAAACTCCACCATTAAACCTAGTGTCACCACCAATTTCCACCGACATTCCAACCAGCCACCCCAACCCCGCTACTGTTTCGGTCCCACCAATACACAACCAGATCGACCTACTGCATCACTCATAATAGCCACCCACCCACTCCCAAACACCGACACAGTCACCTAGTAACCCACCCCACACCGATATACCTAGATCGTCACCATCGTCAGACCCGAGATCGACCCAGTAACCACAAACCCTTTACCATCCCTTGATACCAAATCTCTGCCCCATCACCAGACCCAAATCCATGACCCACCCCTGCCACCACGCATTGTATGGAAACCCGTGCCCAACACTGGATTTTCAAACCCGAAGTCCTATTTAACCTATCCACCCAAATCATATCCCCAATTCCCAAAAACCTAAAATTAGCCAAATAATACTCCAATTGGAATGTGGTCATGCGTGAGAAATTTAATGCTTTAACCAAAAAACACACTTGGGATTTGGTTTCTAAACCGGATGGGGTGAATGTGATCCGATGCACGTGGCTCTTTCGTCAAAAATACAGAGACATTGGTGATCTAGAGAGATATAAAGCGAGACTGGTGGCTAATGGCATAAATTAGCAAGAGGGTATTGATTGTGGTGAAAGATTCAGTCCGGTTGTTAAACCGACTACTATTCGCACAGTCCTGAGTATTGCTATGGGTATGAACTGGCCTATTCATCAGCTTGATGTGAAAAATGTGTTTCTACATGGGATTTGAAAGAAACGGTTTATATGCATCAACCGCCTGATTTTGTCCATCCAGCAGCACTTCAGTATGTATGCCATCTCCGTAAGTCACTCTATGTCTTGAAACAAGCCCATCGAGCGTGGTATGATCGCTTTGCACAGTATATCCTGCAAATTGGTTTTGTGTGCAGCAAGTATGATAATTCTCTATTTATTTTTCATAGAGGTAGTAGCATTGCATATTTATTATTATATGTTGATGATATTGTGCTCACTGCCTCCTCTTATTTGTTGAAAATGAGATCATTACACTGCTCAAAACAGAATTTGCTATGACTGACTTAGAGAAGTTGAGCTATTTTTTGGGAATTTCTGTTACTAGATCTGCAGATACTATATTTCATTGTCAGCGTAAGTATGTTGAGGAGATTGTATACAGGGCTAAAATGGAGAATTGCAAGATCATGGCTACTCAAGTTGACTCTAGATTAAAGCTTAGTGCTTTGGATGGTGATCCAGTGTTAGATCCCACTCTTTACAGGAGTCTTGTGGTGCACTACAATACCTCACTTTCATCAGACATGATATTGCTTATATTGTTCAGCAGGTATGTTTATTTATGTATGCCCTATGGAGCCTCACTTTACTGCCATCAAACCTATCATTCGATATGTTAAGGGCACCCTTGATTATGGTTTGCATCTTTATCCCTCCGCACCGAACAAGTTGTTGTCATATAAGGATGCTGATTGGGCAGGTTGTACAGACACGCGACGCTCCACCTCAGGCTATTGTGTGTTCTTAGGAGATAATCTTATTTCTTGGTCCGCCAAGAGGCAACCCACATTATTCCGTTCGAGTGCAGAAACAGAATACAGAGGCGTTGCTAATGATGTTGATGAGATCTGTTGGCTCCGAAACCTTCTTTTGGAGCTTCAGTGTCCATTACGTAAGGCTTCTTTGGTTTATTGTGATAATATATCCACCATATATCTCTCTCATAATCCGGTTTAGCATCAGCGAACCAAACACATTGAGATGGACATCCACTTCGTTCGTGAGAAGGTTGCTCTCGGTCATGTCAGGATATTGCATGTGCCTTCTTCCTATCAGTATGCAGATATATTCACCAAGGGCCTTCCTAGACAACTCTTCCTAGACTTCAGATTCAGTCTTAGCATCCGGCCTCCTCCCGCTCCGATTGAGGGGTGTATTAGCAAGTGTACCATGTTTATATTTACCATATTTAGTGTTATGTAATTATGGTAGAATTAGGATCCTTTGTTGTATAAGGATTCCACATTGTAGACCTATATATATTTTGTATTAATGAGAAAGACTCTCCAAAGGAGATTAATACAATTCTACCTATAGTACATATATAGCCAGAAAGTTACTTGGTTAATTTATGTTTAATGTGGCGATGTTGGTCCAGTAAAGCTGATCAGTGTTTCACCGCACAATATGGAAGTAGCTAGCTAGCGCATCATGAGGAGAGGAGAATAAGATGGCGTCGAGTTTGATCTTGCTTATCGATCTATTTTTATTTTGTGTGTTTTGGAGTCATAGTCAGAGAGGCTTGTAATGAAACTTTGGTGGTTGGTTGTATTACAATCCAATGTTTCTAATACTCTACATAATTTTACTAGTATGGTATTTAAGCAATGTCTCTTCCATTGATAGTTGGACGAAAATTATTTACAGAATCAGCCAGGTTAATTAGTAGTACTTACACACATGATTGGTAATCTTTAACGTTAACAAGAGCGTAACATTAATGGAATTTGATAAATTACACTGAAAGGGTACATACATAGACCATTCTCTGTCTTGGGAGATACATATTAGATTCCTAAACAGAAAACTATAATACATAAAGCCGAAGGAAAATAATCTGACAGTGAGCATATATGATGTACAGAAAATTAATGTAAAGAAAGACAAAATAGTACTCCAAAAAAAAAAATACATTTTCTTATTTATCAATAATTTATGCTTAACGAGATAATTTATAACTACACAAATATATTTTGCTTGCTTTAGATCATAAAGTTTAAAAGTCTTTCTTTATTTTTTAAACTTTATGTTTAGTCAAACTATATCATATAAATTGACAAAGAGGGAGTACTAATCAAAGTTTTAAAAAAATGTTGGAGAGGGGAAGAACAATGACAGTCCCAATAAATATTTTGCCCAAGGCATTTTCAGAGTAAGAACTCAGAAAGATATCTGCATTCATCACCAAGAAAATATAGATTAAACCAAATCAGCAAAGCGATAATTTATTTGTTTGTGGTCCATGTATTATCCTCTAGTAAAATCTATATTAAGTCATTTATTTCTGATCTCAATGTAGCCATCTTCTTTTTCCCTAGTAATTGGAACACTGTTCACGGCAATAATTTCCTTATAAGTATTAGTAGATCAAACAATTAAGCTAGCGTTTGGATATCAAGTCACGTATTTTAAGAAAAAAAATTAATTTGAGTGAAATTTGATTTGAATTTGAACATATTTTTCAAAACATATTCTTGGGCCAAAAAGAGGCCTGGAGTTATTTTTGAAATGATAAAATAGTCCCAACGATCATATTTTGGGCCAAGAAGTGATCTGAAGCTATTTTTGAAATTTGCAAATTTGATTTCAAAATCTCCTCAAACATTTTATAAATTTTATAAACAAACAGATATTTGAAAAATAAATGTTTAAAAAAGGTCCAAGTTTTATGTCCAAACAAGAGCTAAGTTTCTCTTGCCAATATAGGAGTTACGGAAAGAAATAATCCCCTTGATTATTTTCAATAATTGAATAGGTATATATACAAGATACAAAATAGAAGAATCATATTCCTATTCTATTTCTAAAACCTTATTCTACCATAATTCTAACTCTACAATTATGGTAGTGTATATTCCTAATTATGGTAACAAAATACATTACAGTATACTACACATATTTTCCAAATATACAATATTCTTAACTACCAAATCAGCCACAAAACCGAGCCCAATAATGGCCATAAATCGTCGTACTTATTATGGCAATATACATTTGTATATTGTGTGTATATTGCCATATTTAACATACCCCCGCAGTCATAGCGGGCGGTCTTCGAACGCTGAGATTGTCCCTAAAATCTTCAAAGAGTACCGAGGGAAGACCCTTTGTAAAGATGTCTGCAACTTGATATCTTGATGGGACATGACATACGCGTATCTGCCCCCGAGCAACCTTTTCACGGACAAAGTGAATGTCCATTTCGATATATTTTGTGCGTTGGTGCTGAACCGGGTTACCTGAGAGATAGATGACACTAACATTATCACAATATACTAAGGTCGCTTTCTGAATGGGCAATGAAGTTCTAACAGCAAATTACGTAACCAACACGATTCTGAGACCACATTAGCTACCCCTCGATATTCTGCTTCTGCACTTGAGCGGGATAGAGTCGCCTGACGCTTTGCAGACCAGGAGACCAAGTTGTTGTCAAGGAACATACAATATCCTGACGTAGACCGCCTGGTGTCCGGACAACCACCCCAATCCGCATTTGTGTATGAGACAAGTGTGGATGTAGAAGAAGGATACAAGTGCAACCCATAGTCCAGTGTCCCCTGAATATACCGAATGATGCGTTTGATTGCATTCATGTGCTCAACTCTGGATCATGCATGAATAAACACACCTGCTGAACAACATACGTAATATCCGGTCTGATAAATGTAAGATACTGGCGTGCCCCTGCAAGACTGCGATAGCGAGTCGGGTCCTCGTATGGTGCACCTGCCGCGGCACTA
Organism: Anisodus acutangulus; assembly: GCA_029783415.1. Taxonomy (NCBI): domain Eukaryota; kingdom Viridiplantae; phylum Streptophyta; class Magnoliopsida; order Solanales; family Solanaceae; genus Anisodus; species Anisodus acutangulus. The sequence continues at coordinate 46,585,049 of CM056490.1, forward strand.
AGCTTGGGTTTTGCATCAACTGGAGTAGAAGTGGACTTACAGGATGACATCTCAGCCCTCTCGATGATCTCAGCAGCATACTTCCGTTGAGACAAAAACAAACCACATGAGTGACGTTTGACAACAATCCCCAAAAAATAACTCAAGGGCCCTAAGTCTTTCATAGCGAACTCAGAACTGAGCATGGCCATGATAGACTGGAGCAAGGCATCGGAAGATGCAGTCAAGATGATATCATCCACATACAACAAAATGTAGGCCAATGACGGACCACGGCGGTAGATGAACAAGGAATTATCTGACCTGCTGTGAGTGAACCCAATAGTCGAAACAAAGTCAGCAAATCGTGTATACCAGGCCCGTGGAGACTGCTTAAGCCCATATAATGACTTCTTCAACAAACAGACATGATGAGGGCGGTTGGGATCTCTGAACCCCAACGGCTGATGCATATAGACTGTTTCCTTGAGATCACCATGTAGGAAATCATTCTTGACATCCAACTGATGAATTGGCCAAGTCTTTGAAAGAGCCAAGCTAAGCACATTGCGAATGATAGCCGGTTTGACCACCGGACTAAACGTCTCACCACAATCAATTCCAACCTGCTGAGTCTTACCATCACCCACAAGTCGCGCCTTATGTCGAGCAAATGACCCATCTGAATTCTTCTTATGAGCAAAAATCCACATAGACCTGATAACATTAATACCATATGGACGGGGCACCAACTCCCACGTCTTATTATCAATAAGAGCATTATATTCATCAGTCATAGCAATTTTCCAATTAGGGTCATTTAATGCGGACACAAGATTGCGGGGCAAGGGGGATTTAGAGACATCAGAATGTAAATTAAAATGTCTTTAAGTGTAAATATGCCCCGCTGACTACGAGTGACCGGTCTATGACTCGAGGAGGAAGTGAGGGAATTTTGGGAATTTTCTGGGGTCGGGAAAGACGGGCCAGCAGGCAGTGGGCTTGCTGGCCCAAACCGGTAAATTGTGGTGTCGTCTAGATCAGTTCCAGAATTGGGCTGGACAGGCCTAATTGCTGGGACTGATCTAGAAACTGGAACTGCTGCAGCTGGCGGAACTGTGGGACCAGCGGGCAGTGGGCCCGTTGGAGGATTTTGGGTGCGGGATATGTCCAAAAAATTCCGAATAATATACGGGGATATTGGGTCATCCAAAAAATTATACGACCTAGGCTCAGGAGTATGAACTTTGGTAAAAAGAAATTGGGTTTCATCAAAAATGACATGGTGATTAATTATGATTTTCTTGAAGGATAAATCAAAACACTTATAACCACGATGATTCGACGGATAACCTAAAAATACACGCGGGTTAGACCGAGCCTGAAGTTTGTTAATTGTGGTGGATGGGAATAACGGATAACACAAGCACCCAAAAATCCGAAGATGAGAATAAGAAGGGTTCTTATTATATAGGATTTTGAGGGGAGAAGAATATGTCAGACCTTTAGAACGAATTATGTTAAGAAGATATGTGGCCATTTGTAGAGCATGATGCCAAAAATATGGAGGTATGGAGGCATGAATTAAGAGAGTTCGGACAATGTTATTGATGGAACGAATTTTGCGTTCGGCTTTCCCATTTTGTGAAGATGTATGAGGACACGAAAAATGAAAATTTATCCCATTATTAACACAAAATTCCCGAAACTCCCTATTGTCATACTCTTTCCCATTATCACATTGAATATTTTTTATTTCTCTTTCGAATTGAGTACGAATGAACGCTCTAAATTTGATGAAGACGGAAAACACTTGTGATTTATTCGCAATTGGAAACGTCCACAAAAATCTAGAATAATCATCTAAAAAGAGAACATAATATCGATGACCCAATGAACTAAGAACAGGAGACATCCATAAGTCGCTATGAATAATATCAAATGGCATTGAAGTATGAGAATTGGAGTCTACAAATGGCAACTTAACAATTTTTCCTAATGAACAAGACTGACAAAGTGGAGCACGACTCGTACCCTTACAGGAAATAAAGCTATTTTAATCTAAAACTGATAAAATAGAAGATCCCGGATGACCCAGACGAGCATGCCACATGGAAGGAGAGATGACTGCAAAGGCTGATGGCAAGGCTTGACTCGATGGACTGAAACCAGGCATGATAGGATACAGATCCCCCCTACTATCACACCTCATGAGATGGCTCCCCGTCTTGAAATCCTTCACAGAGAAACCAAAAGGATCAAATTCAACTAAAACCGAATTGTCCGATGTGAACTTTCGGACAGACACTAAATTTTTAATCAATTTAGGAGCGTGTAGAGTATTTTTCAAGAGAAGGGGTGGATTGGGGGGAGACAATGTTTTCTGACCATACCCTAGAATTGGAATAGAACTGCCATTACCAATAATTATCCCTCGAGGGGTGCTCAAATTGGAATAAGATGAGAGAGTACCTGATTCGGAAGTCATGTGAGTAGTTGCCCCGGTGTCCATGTACCAATTTGGGTCCGGTTGAGTCAACCCCAACGTGTGCATCGCGGCCTCGATATCGATCGAGTGGGCCTCTTTGCATGATGGGCTTGCGGAGGTCAGGGCCCAAGAACTCCTGTCCGTGATGGTGCAGGGCCGTAGCCGCTGGAGTTGCTGCTGGTGGGCCACTGACCAGTGGGCCGCCATTGCTGGGTGTTGGGCCTGGACTGTTGGCCAGCCCACTGGCCGCTGGAATTCACTACGTGATGGTAAGGGCTGCTGGCCCACGACCCACTTCCCCAGCCCCACTGCCATGGGCCCCATTGCAGGGCCCAGGGGGGTGGTGGGCCACTGTTCACTGGATAGGACCCACCGCCTGCTTGCTGACCACCAGAACCGCTGCATTTGCCCCCGCGGTTTTTGTTATTATTGTTGCGATTATTCTTGACGCCACCATTATTATGGTTTTGGCCCGAATTATTCACAAAACCCGAAGAACTAGGAGAGGACGCCACCATGACGACGGGGCTTGCTCCAGTAGCCGCCTTTTTAGCCAAACCCGCTTCTTCCAAAGTAAGCATGGAGCGGGCTTGATAGAAGTCAGGAAGAGGGTTGCTTTGGCGAAGGAGAGTTCTAACCCCATTATAGGCCTCCGAAAGACCGGCAACCAACTGTAGAACTAGACGATTATTCGTTATTGGTGCGCCAACATTACGGAGTTGATCCGCCAACTCCTTTAGTTTCTTGCAATATGCAGAAACGTTCGGAAATTCGTCCATTCGAACGAGAGAGAATTCCTGCTCGAGTGTGACGACACGTGAATGTTGGTTGTCTTGGAATAGGTCACGCAATCTATTCCATGCAGCCATAGCCGTGGTATCCGGCTCAATAATCGTCTGTAGAAGGTCCACCGAAATAGTGGCGTAGATCCACCGGAGAACGGTAGCATCAAGTGTAATCCATAACTCAGGATCCTCCGCAGGAAGGGGTCTAGCGGGAGGAATGATGTGCTGAAGAACTTGATAAGAGATAGCGTGAATTTTATACAACTCCGCCCACGTCGCATATTGGACGTTTTCCATCTCAAGGACAATAGGGATACAACTCTTGATATTGGAAACTGTGAGGGCAGGGTGATAATTGTTCTTAGACATATTGAAAGAACAAAGAAGGAGGGAAAATTTAAGAGAGGTTTTTTTAGAGCGGAAGACGAAATTTGGGAGAGAAACCCGAGGGGGGGGGGGTTCTCGGCCGAGAAGGTCCAAAAAATTTAGGGAGAGAATTTATTTTGTAAAACCTAGTCTCTTGATACCATGAAAGAAATAATCCCCTTGATTATTTTCATTAATTGAATAGGTATATATACAAGATACAAAATAGGAAAATCCTATTCCTATTCTATTTCTAAAACCTTATTCTACCATAATTCTAACTCTACAATTATGATAGTGTATATTCCTAATTATGGTAACAAAATACATTACAAAATACTACACATATATTTTCCAAATATACAATATTCTTAACTACCAAATCAGCCACAAAACCGAGCCCAATAATGGCCATAAATCGTGGCACTTATTATGGCAATATACATTTGTATATTGTGTGTATATTGTCATATTTAACAGTTACTATAACATGTTTGTATCTAAATGACCACTTCCTGTTTTCATTTTAGTTGGTCTTTGTATAAAAAATAATTTTTTATTTTACTTGTCCACTATAGTAAATTAAGAAAAATTTATTATTTTCTTTCAATATTATTTGTATCACAAAGTAATGACTATATAACTTATTAGTAGTCGATCCGATCTAAAGCATAATTAACAAGGATAATTTATTAAAATAAATTCCTAATAAATAATGTTTTAAGGGGAGTATCAAGTAAACAATGGTGGAGCAAAATAAAACTGAAGGAGTAACAATTATAATATATTTTTCTCAAGGTGGATGAGCGCCCTAAAGAACCGTGAATGGAAAAATTACTGTATTCTTCTAAGTTATTTGAGCATGTTTGCCTAACAAGTATAATGTCAAACTTGTTGGCAATTTATTTAAATTTTGTTGTCGGCTTGTTAAAACTTTGACATTATTGAGATAATTCTTAGAATAGTGCAACTCAAGCTCAAGCTGGTCAACGTATATCTGCTAATAAATAAACAATTTTATTGTTCTTGTAATTTTCACTAATATTTTTTTTAAATTTGCAACCGGGTTTTAACTAGTTTATGCTAATATGATCTGGTAGATTTGAGCTTGTATATCCTTACCTATCGTCAAATGGAAAAAAGAAGGTTACAAGTTCGGGACAACTATGAAAGAATGAAAATCTAGAGATGAATTTTGGATAGGCTTAAATAATTGAAATTATACATATACTTCCTCCGTCTTAAATTATTTATCATTTTTTTAATTTTACACGTCTCTTAAAAATATTAATTAAAAGGAGCATTTAATTACTTTTATCTTTATTTATGTCTAAGTTATAACTTCTCTCCATTAGATGTGTACTCTATTTATTTATAATCTACATTAATGATAAAATTATACTAAGAGTAAATAATAAAAGAAATACTCTCCCCGTCCAGTTTTACTTGTCCATTATACTAAAATAGTTGTCCAATTTTATTTTGTTCCACTTTAAATAATCAAGAGATAATTTACCACTTCATACCTATTTTACTCTTGTCATTTATTATTGGCTTTACAAGTTCAATAAAATTTTAGTGGATACACAACTTTTAAAATATATTTTATTTATTTCAATCATTAGATTACTTAGCAATAATTAGGAGTGATATAATAAAATTATCATTTTATTTTTGACTCCTTAATAGCGCCATGTCAAGTTAAAATATGACAAGTAAACATGAACAAAAAAAGTAATTAATTATGTCTTTAACTTCTAAACTAATAAATAATTTAAAATAATTATTTTTAATAATCATGACAAAGGAAGCCCGGTGCACTAAGCTCCCACTATGCGCGGGGTCCGAGGAAGAGCCGGACCACAAGTGTCTATTGTACGCAGTCTTACCTCACATTTTTGCAAGAAGCTGTTTTCATAGCTTGAACTCATGACCTCCTGATAAAATGACAGCAACTTTACTAGTTACTTCAAGATTCTCCTTCAAATTTTTAATAATAAAATAACTTCCCGTTCTAAACCTAAATACTAGCTTCATCTTAGGAAAAAACCATTCCCAACGAAGTTGAAGGGGCTCATGTTCCAAAACACTACAACTCTACTAAGGGCTCACGTCCCACATGTAATACTTCCTTAGGATAAAAAAGAGTGATTACTTAATTTTTATTTTTTGAGTTAAAAAGTGTGTTTATTTACAAATCAAAAAAGAATTAGTTTTATTTTTTAAAATTTTTTCTTATTAATTATCAGGTGATCAAATTTCAATACCTATTTAATTAAGAATATTTAAATCAAATTATCTATTTTATCTAAAAGTTTGTATTTTTTTAAAAAGATATGAAAATAATTAAGTGAACACTCTTTTTAATCTAGAGCAAGTATATGATGTAGTAGTATTTGACAGAGATTTTATTATCCCTTACTTTCGTTAAATACAAGGCGAACTTTATGCCCAGTGTTCCATTCGATTTTTATTTTATTATTCGACTCCTAAATGGCAGAATTTATAGCTGAGAATATTTTCTCTTTATTGAGATTTATATGACACAACATCAAATTAATTAATTGGATCACTAAATTTCGTGTATCAAAAGATTAAACTAAAAAATACTAGCTTTTAGTATAACTTGGCAGATTCGTCTACTTCAAACGTGGTCAACACTTTGGTGATCAACACCACCGACGTGGACGAGCAGCTTGCTATGATGGAGCAAGTATTCCGGATAAAAACGAGTGTCCACTTAGTCTTTATTTTTTGTGTCAAAAAGATTATTTACTTAACAAACTAAGAAAGAAACAACCTGTCCCCCGGGCATAGCTGGATGACAAAGGAAGAGAATTTAAAATCCAGCTAGCCTGCAGCGTGCGTTCGAATCATGGTTAGAGCAATTTGTTCTCTTCTGGGGTAGGACCTTGTAGATGATATAAGTTGCTCTGTTCTCAAACCCTGATCATTCAGGCACATCCCGCGATTTACCGGTAGTAGTGCTGAGGGACCGGAACTACTATCTTCAGGAATAGTTCGGCGTCAGCCGGGAAGCTGGATATCAAAAAAAAAAAAACAACCTTACTTTTTAAAATCTGTCTCTATTAAGTGTTAGATGGCCAAATCTTAATACTTATTTAATTAGATATATTTTACTCAAATTACCTTCTTTCTCCCTCTTTTCTCCATACTTATATCCGTGTATAATAAATCATCGTAAATTCGAATATCAACTTTTGTGGTGAAAAAAAAGTGTTACTTCAGAAATTTCTGATCCAAAATTTCTACTTCTAGTATAATATCGTGATTTTGTGTTCTCTCTCTTTGTATAGGGAAATTGATTTTGAAAAATCATTAATTTTTTTTAATTATAATTACAGGTATTATTAGCATCTCTGGAATCGCCACAAGTTTTCCATTTTGAAGGTTGGGTTTACTTCCTTGGTTGATCGTTATACTATTAGCTTCTAATTATATGCATATGGAAAGAAATAACCCTTTGATTATTTTCATTGATAATGAGAGGCATATATACAAATATACAATTTCTAAATATGGACAATATAGAAAAATAATTCTACATTTTCCTATTCTAATTCTAATATATTTTCCTAGTACAAGACTAATACCATAATTACAATTATACATGAATTACATTTTGTTGAGTCCAAATCGGACCATGATACATACGGTCCTTTACATCCCCGCAGTCATAGCGGGCGGTTGACATACGTTGAGACTGTCCCTAAAATCTTCAAATAGAACCAAGGGAAGACCCTTAGTAAATATGTCTGCAATCTGGTATCACGAAGGGACATAGAGGACGCATACTTGTCCACGAGCTACCTTTTCTCGAACAAAGTGTATGTCTATCTCGATATGTTTAGTGCGCTGATGTTGGACCGGATTTCCAGAAAGATAGACTGTACTCACATTATCACAGTAGACCAAGGTAGCTTTCTGAATAGGATAATGTAGCTCTAGTAGAAGATTACGTAGGCAACATGACTCAGACATCACATTAGCTACCCTCGATACTCGGCCTCCGCACTGGATCGTGATAAAGTAGTCTGGCGTTTTGCCGACCAAGAGACCAAGTTATCCCCAAGGAACATACAATAACTAGATGTCAAACGTCTGGTATCTGGACAACCACCCCAATCAACATATGTATATGACACAAGAGTAGAGACGGAGGACGGATATAAATGCAATCCAAAATCAAGTGTGTCCTGTATGTATCGTATAATGCGTTTGAGCGCATGCATGTGCTCAATCCGCTGATCATGCATAAATAAACACACCTGCTATACAACATAAGTAATATCTGATCTCGTGAAAGTCAGATACTGAAGAGCCCCTGCAAGACTACGATAATGGGTGTGATCCTCGTATGGTGTGCTAGAAATAACACTCAGTTTCGGTTTTGTATCAACCAGGGTAGAAGTAGACTTACAAGATGACATGCCAGCTCTCTCAATAATCTCTGCCGCATACGTTTTCTGTGATAAAAATAGACCACCTGCATGACGAGTGACTGCTATGCCTAAAAAATAGCTCAAGGGCCCCAAGTCATTCATAGAAAATTCGGAACTGAGAAGAGACATGATAGACTTGCATAGAATTTCCAATGAAACAGTCAATATAATATCATCAACATATAACAGAATGTATGCCAGAGAAGTACACTCCGATAGATGAACAGAGAATGATCAGACATGGCGTGAGAAAACTCAATAGTAGACACATAATCTGCAAACGTTTTATATCAACCCCTTGAGGCATACTTAAGCCCATACAAGGACATTTTCAGCAAACAGACAATAATTGGGGTCCCTAAAACCCAAGGGCTGATGCATATATCCGTGTATAATATCGTGAAAAAAATCATCGTAAATTCAAATATCAACTTTTGTGGTGAAACAAAAGTGTTACTTCAGAAATTTCTGATCCAAAATTTCTACTTCTAATAGAATATCATGATTTTGTGTTCTCTCTCTTTTTATAGGGAAATTGATTTTGAAAAATCATTAATTTTTTTTATTATTATTACAGGTATTATTAGCATCTCTGGAATTGCCACAAGTTTTCCATTTTGAAGGTTGGGTTTACTTCCTTGGTTGATCGTTATACTATTAGCTTCTAATTATATGCATATCATGCAGTGCAAGGTTCTGCAAATAATTTTCTCTTTTTTAAATACATTTTCCTTCTTTCTGCTCTCTTCTCTTTGCCTGTTCTCAATCTATATTTTCTTATTCTTTTTTTTTTTGGAGAAAGGTTGAAATAAAAGTGTAGATGGACTGTGATGGATGCGGAAGAAAGAACAAACACATATTCAGCAAATAAAAATTTATTTGAACTCATAATTTGATCTACAAGAGAACCAGTATGTGATTTGGGGTTCAATCTTCCAAGTAAAAAAAGAAGGAAAAAGTCACAATATTTACGGGCAACTATTACACGACTTAAGGCTTTTAGTTTTTAAGGAAGAGAGTCTTCCATACAATATTTTGAACAACATAGTTGTTGCATCAGTAGCTCTGCTAGGTATGTTCTACGGCTCAGTTTTGATGATTGTACTTTTCAAGTGACTCAACGTGTTCGAGTCAGTTCATATGTACTTTGAAAAGTTTTATGGTTTATGCTTTGGTTAATGAAGAATTTTGGGATCTAAATCTCTGTAGATTGCTTACGAGTTATATTTGTTTGTGTGTTACTTGGCGTCCAAGAGTATTGAGGTGTTTGTGTAATCGGTACAGGTGACAATTTTGAATAATGGACAAGACCAAGTATCTGATTGGATCGTACCATTACACATTCTATGAGGAGGTAGGGCAAGGAACGAGTGCCTGAGTGCATTTTGCTCTTTGTATCCTCTGAATTAGATTGTTGTTGTCAAAATCCTAGACTTCGAGCGCGATAGTTGCGATTTGGTAATATTACTCTGTTTCATTTTCCTTATTTTGCAAACTGCTTTATCTAGAAGGTTAAGTTTTTGTTAGAAAAGGAACATACATTTATTTATTTGCTATATGCAAGTACTATAAAGCTCTATGTGTTTGTGTACGTGGTCTCTAATTGCATTTATTATTATCGGAAGAAGGAAAAGTTTTTAGAAAATACTGTGTGAAGTTTTGTGTCAACGATGTTGTTGTGATGCAAGATGTCATGCCGTGAAACTTTGATATTGAACGACACACATACAACATTATGTGTCCTAACTTGGTATTGAAAATAGTATTTGGAGTGGATGCTTGATATTTTCTTATACCAGGTCACCAAGTTCTCTTATCCATTTACATTAAATTTCCCCTAGGAGTTCAATTTTTGTTCACTTCGTGATGTGTGGATTCAAGATATCTTGATGCTGACATTATGTTTTTAAAAAAAGCATGATATGTATCAGTAACACGTTTCACCCTTAAATGAACATGTCACAAAATTATTATGCTACTTCTCTTTCTTTTTTTTCTTTTTTTTTGATATTCAGCTTTTCGGCATACGCCAGATTATTCCTGAAGATAATAGTCCCGGTCCTTCAGCACTACTACCAGTAAATCGCGGAATATGCATGAATGAACAGGGTTTGAGAACATAGTAACTGATATCACCTACAAGATCCTATCCCAGAAGAGAGCAAATTGCTACCACCAGGATTCGAGCCCACGCTACAGGCCTCCAGCTGAATTTTAAGTTCCCCTCATTTGCCATCCCGCTATGGCCCGGGGACTATTATGCTACTTCTCTTTTGAAGAGGTTTTGAATGCCCCAACTCAAATTAATTTTCAGCAATGAAATTGTTCCCCTGAGTTGTGCTTTATAGTTATTAGCTAAAACTTGAGTGAGCTTGGGATCTCTGTAGTTTTTTCAAATGGAGAAGCTACAATGTTTTTCTGTCAATCTTCTAGAAAAATGAAGATTGCATATGGTGTATTTTTGTTATCTTTTTTTTCTATAAGAAAATGCTTGCTGTTAGTATATTTAAGTTCTTAGAAATGTGATTTTTCAGCCTATGAGTTGTGTAGATGCTTTCATAATGTGTTTTATGGCACATGTTGTTAATGCGATGAGTGATAGAATATAGCACGGTACCGTGCTAAAATAGAATTAGGATTGTAATTAAACTAGTGTACAAATTTACTATAGCTGTAAAAATTTTGTACAAATATGATTATGATTTAGAAGTATAGTATGAATATGATTTTTCATATTTGGAGATTGTAACTTGTATATATACCCCATTCATTAATAAAAATAATGAAGGGATTATTTCTTTTATGCTATCAGAAGTTTAGGTCTAAAATACCTTCTCCCAAGAACACTTCCGCTCTTCTCGATTTCTGCTCAGTTTTCGTGAACCCTTCCTCGGTTTTCGTGCACTTTTCCTCTATTCCCAAATTTTCTTCATAGTCCCTAATTCACATATTGTTCTTTCGTTATGTCTACGTCAAAGAACATATTTCATCCTGCCCTTGCAGTTTCCAACATCAAGAACCACATCTCTATTGTTCTTGAGATGGAAAACGTCCAATACGCGACATGGGTGGAATTATTCAAAGTTCACGCACGCTCGCATCAAGTTCTTCATCACATAATCCCCTCGGTAATTGGCAAGGCAAAGGTGCCTACCCCCGAGGATGATCCTACGTCATGGACAACCCTTGATGCTACCGTTCTCCAGTGGATTTATTCCACAATCTCTACAGACCTCTTTGCATATGATTATTGAACCCGATGTTGCGACGATAACTACTTGGAATAGGGTGTGTGATATATTCCAAGATGACAAAAATTCCCGTGTTGTCACTCTTGAGCAGAAATTTTCCCATATCAACATGGAAGATTTTTCTAACGTCTCGGCCTATTATAAGAGAATGAAAGAATTGGCGGACCAACTCCGCAACTCGTTACCAATAATCGTCTTGTTCTTCAAATGGTTGCAGGTCTTTCTGAGGCCTATAATGGCGTTGAAACACTACTTCGTCAAAGTAATCCCCTACCACCATTTTATCAGGCCTGTTCCATGCTCATGTTAGAAAAGGTCGGTTTGCTAAAAAGGCAGCTATCGGAGCACATTCCGTCGTAATGATGACCACGTTAGACAACCCTCACTCATTCTCCAAATATTCGGGCCAAAACAGTAACCATGGTGGAGGCAAAAAGGGTCAAAACCGTAAAAATAATGGCAAAAATAGCGGTGACAATCGCGGTGGTAATGGCGGCGGAGGACGGAACAGTGGCATCAATAGCAGTGGGCCTCGGAGTAGTGGGCCCCCTGGCAGTGGGGCTGGGCCAGTGGCCATTGGCCCAACAACCCTTATTTTCCGCCTGCTCCTTATCCGGGAAACTGGGCTCAGTTCCAGCAAAATTCCAGGCCTAGTTTCTCGATCACAAATAGTGGAATGCGGTACCGTAATGGGTTGGGATAGTAGGCAGGCCTGCTTGGGCCTCGGTCCCCGCAGGCCTTTCATGATGCGGGCCCAAATCCGATCCCGGCACCTACAGATATTGAAGCCGCAATGTATACACTTGGCTTAAATCCCCCGGACGCGAATTAGTATATAGACACCAGAGCCACTTCTCATATGACGTCCGATCAAGGTACTCTCTCGTCTTATTCAAATTTGAGCAAAAATTGTGGTATAATTGTAGGTAATGGCAACTCAATTCTAATTTGCGGTTATGGACATACAACTTTGTCTCCCCCACATCCACCTCTAGTTTTGAAAAATATCCTTTATGCTCCTAACTTAATTAAAAATTTGGTGTCTATCCGAAAATTCACCACTGATAATTGGATTTCTGTTAATTTTGATCTCTTTGGATTTTCTGTGAAGGATTTCAAAACGGGGATACCTCTAATGAGATGCAATAGTAGGGGAGAGCTTTATCCAATCACAACTACCACCACTTCCACGAGTCAAGCCATGCCGTCTACTTTTGCAGCCCTTGCTCCTTCCTTGTGGCATGCAGGTTTGGGTCATCCGGTATTGTTTATTATTTCTTGTTTGCATAAAAATAATTTTATTTCTTGTAAGAGTACGTGTAGTACTCCACTTTGTTCTTCTTGTCCGTTAGGGAAACATGTTCGATTACCATTTGTAGCCTCTACTTCTCGTACTTTGATGCCTTTTGACATTATTCATAGTGATTTATGGACATCTCCCATTTTAAGTTCTTTGGGCCATCGTTATTATGTCTTATTTTTGGATGATTATTCTAATTTTTTGTGGAGTCCAAAAAGTCTCAAGTTTTTCCACTTTCTTAAAATTTAGAGCATTCATCTGTACCCATTTCGAATGAAAAATTAAAAATATTCAATGTGATAATGGCAAGGAATACAATAATGGGTTGGTTCAGGAATTTTGTGATGTTAATGGTATAATTTTCATTTTTTCTTGTCCTCATACGTCCTCACAAAATGGGAAAGTCGAAAGAAAAATTCGTACCATTAATAATATTATCCAAACATTATTAGCCCGTGCTTCCGTACCCCCTTCCGTTTGGCATCATGCACTACAAATGACTACTTACCTCCTTAACGTACTTCCTACCAAAGGGTTAGCATATGAATCTCCCCTTAAAATTCTCTATAATAAGACTCATTCGTATTCACATCTTAAGGTCTTTGGGTGTTTATGCTATCCACTTTTTTTGTCCACTACTATTAACAAACTACAACCTCGTTCTACAACTTGTATGTTTTTGGGTTATCCATCTAATCATCGTGGTTACAAATATTTTGATTTATTGTCTAATAAAATCATAATTAGTCGTTATGTTCTTTTTGATGAAACCCAATTTTCGTTTGCTAAAGTGCGTAGTCTCATGCTTAGTTCGTATAATTTTTTAGATGACGAGGTCTCACCATATATTATCCACCATCTATCGGACTTGTCCTGTGGGCTTGCTGGCCCACACAGTCCCGTTACCACTGTTCCGCCGATTTTGCCCAGTGGGACAGAATCACGACCCTGTACAGATCTCAGTACTTTTTCAGTATTCCAGCCCACTCCAGTATCGGCTTTCGCCCCTGCTGGCCTGTCCGTCACCATCCCGCACATTGTCCCAAATCCACCCAACTCTACCTCGAGTTAAGGGCCAGTTACTCGTAGTCAAAGAGGTATTTTAAAACTAAAATAACATTTTAATCTCAATTCTAATGTCTCTAAATTCTCACTGCCACGTAACCATGTGTCTGCACTAAATGACCCAAATTGGAAATTGGCTATGACTGACGAATATAATGCTCTTATTGAAAATAAGACGTGGGAGTTAGTACCCCGTCCATCTAGTGTTAATATTATTCGATCTATGTGGATGTTTACTCATAAAGAAAATTCTGACGGTTCTTTTGAGAGGCATAATGCTCGTCTTGTAGGTGATGGTAAAACTAAACAGGTTGACGTGGATTGTGGTGAGATATCTAGTCCGGTGGTCAAACCGGCTACCATTCGCACTATTCTTAGTTTGACTCTCTAAAAAACATGGCCTATTAATCAATTGGATGTAAAAAAATGTTTTTTTACACGGTGATCTTAAGGAGGCAGTCTATATGCATCAGCCCTTAGGTTTTCGAGATCCCAATCATCCTCATCATGTCTGTTTGCTGAATAAGTCCTTGTATGGGCTTAAGCAGTCCCCGCAGGCTTGATATAAGAAATTTGCAGATTATGTATCTACTATTGGGTTTTCTCACAGCCGATCTGATCATTCTCTATTTATATATCGTCGTAGTACTTCTCTGGCATACATTTTATTTGTTTATGTATTTTTTCCATACTACTTTGAATTGTTTTTCCTTTCGGCAGATCCATTTGCAACCCCTTTGGAAATATTACCTGAATGGTATTTCTTTCCTGTATTTCAAATACTTCGTACAATGCCCAATAAATTATTTTATTATTTTTTCTTATGCCGAGGGTCTACCGGAAACAACCTCTCTATCTTCTAAGGTAAGGGGTAAGAATTGCGTACATTCTACCCTCTCTAGACCCCACTTTGTGAGATTTCACTGATATGTTATTGTTGTTGTTAATGGGGTGACTGTTTTTTTAAAACACAACAGTCCATTGAATTTATAGATAAGGGTGGCGGACATTTTAAGACGGTAAGAAGATTTTATAAGAAGAGAAAGAGCAGATTTTGGGATTTAACAGAAAATTGAGTCACCATGAGATCAATTGAGTCACCATGATTTACCTCCTTCACAGACCTGTCGGACCGGGGTGTGGGGGCTCCTGGGGTGGGAGATTCCACCTTTGGAATAAGAAAATAGGAGGACAATAAATAAAGAAAAAGAAACAAGAAAAAAGAAAAAAGAAAAAAGAAAAAAGAAAAAAAGAAAAATAAGGGAAGAAAAGCGCCTAAAACAAAGTAGAGAAGGAAAGGTAAAAAGTAAGACGGAGCATGCAATAATTGATTCCGTTATTGATGTATTTTGCGAGCCTTGGAATCAACTTTTCCCTTTTGTCTTCTTTCAATTTTATGTTTATCTATTATATGAAAAATAATGAGTAAATATTTTACTGAAAAAAGAAAAAAAAGATTGTAAAAATCTTCAATGCACTTTTAGATTGAAGTCACGGTACATGTAAAAAAATCAACAGTCTTGATTGAATCGAAGTGTATTGAAAATTCTTTTTTCTTCTCCTTTTCTATGCTAAACAGAGGAGAAGGAAATATAATTTAATATCATTTATATATATGTTTTTTCTTTCTATCAAGAAATATTGAATTGGGTTATTCATTATCTGCAGTTGTTTAGGTGAAACCAATTTAGGAGTGGTGATATTCTCCATTAATTTCCAACGCTGACTGTGATGACGGAGTTGACCGTGGTGGCACAGAAGTCATTTGTTGACGACTAGCCTGGTGTATGAATGACTACATTGATGCATGAGGTTGAGAATAATAGAGTGGTAGTGGTCTTTTCAGGGTTGAAATAGAGGGAGTATTTGACACTTTTTCTGAAAAATGAATAGGTAGGGAAACAAATAAAGTTAAAATGAAGGAAAAAGAGGAAAACATAAAAGACGAGAAAAAAGGTATAATTTCACCTACAAAGATTATTAAGGAAAAAGATGGAACTATCTGTAGAAACTCAATAATACCACAATGATGAAAAGAAAAAAACTAAAGTTATTTGATAATTATAAGATTGATTAAAACATGAAATCTCATATATTTTGATCTCATGTTTAATTCTAATATTCAAAAATTACAAAAAAAATAAGTTTGTAATGAGCGCGCGAAGCGCGAGCAGATTTTCTAGTGTAAATTATGGGTGGCCAACGGGACGGGTCGGCCCGGTCCCGCCCCTTCCCCGCTATAAAAAAAATTGTACCGGGACTCGAACCGGGACGGGACTTGGGTTCGTCCCGCCCGGGCCCGGCCCGGTCCAATCCCGCCAAGACCTGTCCCTCCCCGGTCCCGCCCCGGCCCAATCCCTCCAGACCTGTCTCTCCCCGGTCCCGCCCCCTATCCCGCCTGACCCCTCCTCTTTGCACAAAATAATCGTTGCACCAACGACCGTTTTATATTTTGGCCGTTGTGCAACGACCATTTTATATTTTGGCCATTGTGCAACGACCATTTTTGGCCTCCCCTACCCCCTTAATATTTATTTTTAACCCCTAAGTTATTATATTTACACTTTAACCCAATTTTCTAACTATAAATACCTTATTTTCTCGTCATCTTTCTCACAAATCTTCCTATAATCTCTCAATCTATCTTTCTACAAGTCTACATTGTCTACTAAATATTCAATTTTATTTATTCATTTGGGAGTGAAGTTGGCAATTAGCTTGAGGATCTTCCATCGAGCAAAATTTCAATTTTCAACCGCTCGATTACACGTCGGCGTTTGGTACATTCGTTTCTTCATAAATTATTATTGTTTCTTTCTTTTATTTAGCGCACTTAATTTTATTTACTTTAATTATTTATTTGTATAATTAAATTGAAAGGATTGAAACGTATGATTACGGGTAAGGGTAAGGGTCAGACTTCTTCCAGTAGGGGTAACAAGGGCAAGGGTAATTCTTCTAGTCATCCTACTCCTAGACATGATGATTTGGTTGATACTGAATTTTTTCCTGATATACCATTAGATTTAGACAATGGGATATTTTCTGAAACTCAACAAGACTTTAATTTAGAAGATGATCTAGATGACACACCCACTAATGTAGATGACACACACTAGTGCACCTCCAACTGGAACGCCTCATATTCCCCCTAGTATGAGACGAGGCCCAACAAAACGACTATTAAAATCAGATGCATGAAATTTTTTTGATAGGGACGAAGAGAATCAAGTAGTTAGATGTCAAATTTGTAAAAAAAAATTTAAAATTTAAAATGGGAAAAGTTCAGGGTGGGTGGGACAGGGGGTTTATTGAGACACGTACAAAACTTTCACAAAGCTAGGTGGAACCAACACCTGGCTAAAAAATTGGGTGCGCCAATGCCCTCTCAGTCGGGACAAGGTTCACATACTGTTCCGAACCAAGTACAAGGTCAAATTAACCCTATGACGGGGGAGGGAGGGGGGGAATTGTAGGCCTTAAATACGATAAACATAGAGATAGAGAAGCAATAGCAAAATTAGTTGTTGTGGATGGTTTGCCTTTTTCATTTCCTTCCTCTCCTGGTTTTATTCATTATATTATAGATATGTATAATCCTGCTTTTAACGATTTTCCTAGATCAACTGTTAAAAGAGATGTATTTAAATTTGCACATGAATATCAACAATATTTACGTTATTCCTTATATCATTTTCCTAGTAAAGTATCTATCACGTTTGATATAGGTCGTAGTACTAACGACCATGATTATTTAACGGTAGCATGTCATTGGATAGATTATAAATGGTCTATGCAAAAATGTATTTTAGCGTATAGATATATAGATGATAGGCACACTGGTACTTTTATTTCAGAAAATATTGATCAAGTTTGCGATTATTACGAAATAACTGATAAAATTATGACTATTACATTAGATAACGCTTCTTCTAATAATTATGCTATTAGAATTTTAAAAGATCTTTTAACTCCATATTTTCCAAATCATTTTCATATAAAATTATGTCTAATACTTTTTGCAGACATTCTTAATATAATACAATTTGCTATAAAATTTATTTTTAAAAGTAATAGAATACAACGATTGTATAGAAAACTAAAGAAGAAGTGTTTATGATTGTATAGCAGTACTACCTCTTCCAACTCTCAAAAATTCAAATGACCCACCACATATTAAACAAACTAAAGAAGAAGTGTTGTCTAGCATACAAGATGAATGCAAAAAAGTATATAGGTATTACCAACAAGAAAGTGCTAGCAACCAACCGACTTCCATACCATCTTCTTCTTGTTCAACACAACCTCAAAAAAGACATGTTGTTTCTGCGGCTAGTATTGAAAGCCTTAGAAGTAGAATATATAGTGGTAACACTACTAATCAAGCTAGCGAGTTTGATTTTTTGTTTTGCAGGGTATTATACCGTACCAAGCAGTTCCCAATGAAGAAAGACGTAAAGACTTGCTGAAATTCTAGAATACATAAAATTAAAAACATCAAACTAAAATACATAACATTAAATAGAGGTAGAACCGCCAAAGAATGTGGTGCATCGGATGGGTTGTTCCTCGCTTAATCAGAGATCTTAATCGGGTTTGAGCTTTGGGTATGAATTTTTTTTGTAGGTAGCGCTTCCTCTAAATGGGCTCTACGCGGCCAATTTGGATTAGTCGGGCTCTAATGGGGGTATCAGACACTAGATGAGAAAATAAAAAAAATAGAAGTAGATTACCAAAATCATAACTTATCTACACCGTGTGTTTACACCAAACAAATGGATGTGTGATATGTGTTTGAATATATACAACAATCACTTAATAGTGACTAATTAAATTAATGTATATATTCACTTTATTAAATTAGATAATCATGATAAATTACATTGATTTGGCGTAAATATTTAATGTGAATAAGTATTTACCATTAAGTTAACTAGATAATGAGAAGAATAGAAAAGAAAGGAAAAGCTTTCGGGTTATGATAGCCGGGACCATAGATTTAACAATTCCTAACGTGGTACATGAAAAGTCTTACACGAAATGATAGCCAAATGCACCTCCCTAATTATATGTGTACCCTCGAAAAGCATTATTGAATATAACCTCTAACTACTCCATTGGCCGACCATTAATTAATTGGTTCATATTTTCCCTCTATAAATAGCCTCAAGTCTCACTAGCTTTTGCACCCAACACTCGAGCAAAACATTTATACTATCCTCCAATCCACTACTTCCTCATACTACTCTAGTTTTCTCTATTAAGAATGGAAATGGTTGGCAAAATTGCATGCTTTGTGGTTTTGTGCATGGTGGTGGTTGCACCCCATGCAGAGGCACTGACCTGCGGCCAGGTTCAATCTGGCTTGGCACCCTGCCTCCCTTATCTTCAGGGCCGCGGTCCTCTAGGAGGCTGTTGTGGCGGAGTTAAAGGCCTGTTGGGTGCTGCCAAGACCCCAGCGGACCGCAAGACAGCATGTACTTGCCTGAAATCAGCAGCTAATGCTATTAAGGGCATTGATGCAGGCAAAGCCGCTGGTCTGCCTGGTGCTTGTGGTGTCAACATCCCTTATAAGATCAGCCCTTCCACTGACTGCTCCAAGTACGTTAATTATTCATCTTCTTCCTTTACTTTAATTTATGTCTTGTATAGTTACAATTTTATACGATGAGATGAAATTGATATCGTAACATGAACAATAGACGAATTTGGTTAAATTGCTCTGATAGTGATGATTTAAAACACCTCTTTTTAATCCTTAAACTATTGGCATCATTATTGTTACCTGCTTACCGCTGGAAGTGTTAGCCACTTGAAAGTGGATCAACAATATGGTAATTATTTTGTGATACAGAATGAACCATTTTAATTACAAAGATTGTCGTCTAACATGTTACAGAAGGATGTGTACTCACATACGATCAATTCAATTAAACTGTAATATAAATTAGAAACTTCAGATCTCAATGCTTGCTATATATTTTTCCTGATACATTCAATTGGCTGATAAGTGAGAAGATTATTGTACATATATAGCCAGTAAGTTGCTTGGTTAATTTTGTTTACTGTGGCGCTGCAGGGTCCAGTAAGGCTGATGAAAGCTGATCAGTTTTTCATCGCCCACAATCTGGAAGTAGCTGGAGCATATATCATGAGGAGAAGAATAAAACAGACCGAGTTTGATCATGCTTATGGATCTGTTCCTATTTTGTATTTCGCAGTCTTGTTATGAAACTTTAGCTGTTGGTTGTATTACAATCCAATCTTCATAATACATAATTCTACTTTTTTTCCGACCAATGTCTCTTCCACCATTTCTTCCTTCATAATTCTACTTATCTGCATTGATAGTCAAAACAAAAATTATTTACAGAATCAGCCAGGTTAATTAGTACTGCTTACGTTAATTGAACATGAGTTGGTAATCTTAACAAGAGAATAGTAATATTGGAAATTGATAAATTACACTGAAGGGTACATACAAAGACCATACTGTGTCTCGGGAGATGTAGCATATTCTTAAAAGAGAAAAAACTATCAAAGAGTGTACATATACATATATGATGCAGAAACTAGCAAAGTGTACATATATATATATATGATGTACAACAAATTAATGTAAAGAAGACAAAAGTAACAAAAAAAAAAGGTAACCCGGTGCACCAAGCTCCCGCTATGCACGGAATCCGGGGAAAGAATGGACCACAAGGATTTATTGTGTGCAGTCTTACCGTGCATTTCTGCAAAAAATATTTTCACAGTTTGAACTCATGACCTCCTAATTACATGATAATAACTTTATCGGTTACTCCAAGTAACCAAGTATCCCCTTCAGAGACAAAAGTAACAATCAAAGTATAATTGAAATGAAAGTTGGAGAGGGAGGAACAGTGGCCGTCCCAATAAATATTTTGCCCCGAGGCATAGTCAGAGTCAGAACTCTGATAGATTTTTGCATTCACCACATAAAATGTAGTAAATTAAAATATAATCATCACCAAAGCTAAAATTATTTGCTTGTGGTCCATTTACCCCCTAGTAATATCAGTATAAATCATTTACTATTTCTGATCTCAATATCACCATCTTTGTTCCCCTAGTAACTGGAACACCGCTCAGGATATTAATTATCTTAGTATTAGACCAAACAAGTGCAGTAATTTCTAAGGATAGTGCAACTCAAGCTCAACTTATATTTGTTCATAAATAAATAATTTTATTGTTTCTTTTCCCATTATTTCCAACAAAACGTTTCTTTTAATTTGCAACTGAGTTCGGGCTTCTACTAGTTTATGCTAATAAGTTCCATATGATCTTGTATACTTAAGCTTATATACACTGTTACTGTATTGGCTAAATAATGGATTCAACGCATGGACCACTCAGAAGATTACATGTGGCATCCAGGTCAGTAAAGACGACTGGCCAAGGACCATAATAGTTATTGAAAGACGATACCGTGTATATCACTTTGTATAGTTATCCATATTTTATCATAGTTGTAGAATTCTTATATAATTGTAATTATGATATTAGTCTTGTATTAGAAAAAAGTAGAGTTATTTTTCATATTTAGATATTGTATATTTGTATATATACCTCTTCATTAATGAAAATAATCAATGAATTATTTCTTTCATGGTAGCAGAAGTCTAGGGCGAATATTTTTCTTCTCTAACCCACCCTTCCGCTGCCCTAATTCTCGGCAACCGAGACCTCCTCGGCCGCCGACCACTCCCTCTATTTTTCTTCCCAATTTTTTTTCAAAATCCCTAATTCTCCTCTTGTTCTTTCAGTATGTCTACCTCAAAGAACACATTTCATCCTGCCCTTACCGTCTCCAATATGAAGAACAACATCCCTATCGTTCTTGAGATGGAAAACGTCCAATATGGGACGTGAACGGAATTATTAAAGTTCACGCACGCTTTCATCAAGTCCTTCATCACATCATCCCGGTGGAAAAAGGCAAGGAGAATGTGCCTACCACCGATGATGACACTAAGTTATAGGTAACTCGTGATGCTACGGTACTCCAGTGAATTTATTCCACTATTTCTACGGATATCTTGCAAACTATTATTGAACCCGACGTGAAGGCAATGGACACTTGGAATATGTTGCGTGATATATTTCAAGATAACAAAAATTCTCATGCCGTAACCTTTGAGCAGGAATTCTCACACATCACCTTGGATGATTTTCCGAATGTCTCAGCCTATTGTAAAATGCTCAAGGAGTTGGCGGATCAACTAAAGAACGTTGGCGCGCCCGTCACGAATGATCGTCTTGTTCTCCAGATGGTTGCAGGCCTATCCGAGGCTTATATTGGCGTTGGGACGCTTCTTTGTCAAAGTAATCTTCTCGTACCATTCTACCAAGCACGTTCCATGCTCATATTAGAAGAGGTCGGCTTGGCTAAAAAAGCGGCTACCAGAGCAAATTCTGTCATGATGATAGCCACGTCCGATGACCCTCACTCATTCTCGGATAATTCTATCCAAAACCGTACTAACAGTGGCGGAAAAAGGGTCAAAATTGGAAAAATGGCAGTAAGAACCGCGACGGCGGCCGCGACAATGACAGTGGCAGTGACGAATGACGTGGCGGCAGTGGTGGGGGACGTGATAGCAGTGGACCGACTAGGCCGCAATACCACTGGCCGTAGCCTTGGGCTAATGCACAATGGCCATGGGGCTAGGCCAGTGGCCAGTGGCCCACGTCACAATTCCCATTTTATTCTCCAAATTGGGCCAGGACCAATTACACCCAGCAGCAGCCGGCTGCCCAGCAGACACGGACTAGGCCCTGGTAGCAGGCTGGCATGCTTGGGCCTCGTCCTTAGTAGGCCTTTACTGTAGCGGGCCCATCATCGGTTCCGACACCTATGAAAATTGAAGCCGAAGCCGTGATGCATACACTTGATTTAAATCCCCCGGACGCGAATTGGTACACAGACACCGAAGCCACTTCTCATATGACATCCGCGTCAGGTAATCTCTTGTCTTATTTCAATTTGAGTAAAAATTGTGGCATTATTGTTGGTAATGACAAATCAATTCCTATTCGTGGTTATGGTCACACAAAGTTATCTCCCCCAAACCCACCGTTAGCCTTAAAAATATCCTTCAGGCTACTCAATTAAAAATTTATTGTCTGTTCGAAAATTCATAACTGATAATTGGGTTTCTATTGACTTTGCCCTTTTGGATTTTCTGTGAAGGATTTCACAACGGGGATACCTCTAATGAGATATAATAGTCTGGTAGAGCTTTATCCAATCACTACCACTACCACTTCCACGAGTCAAGCCACACCATCAACGTTTGTCGCTCTAGCACCTTCCTTATGGCATGAACGTTTGGTTTATCCGGGGGCGTCTGTTATTTCTTCTCTCAAAAATAATAATTTTATTAATTGTACTAGTACGCGTAGTATTAATATTTGTTCTTATTGTCCACAAGGGAATCATGTTAAATTACCTTTTGTAGCCTATACTTCTAGTACTTCGATGCCTTTTGATATTATTCATAGTGATTTGTGGACATCTCCCGTTTTGAGCTCTTTGGGTCATCGCTATTATGTGTTATTCTTGGACGATTATTCTAATTTTTGTGGACTTTTCCTCTGTCTAAAAAGTCTCAAGCTTTTTCAACATTCTTAACATTTAGAGCATTCATCCGTACCTAATTTGAACGGAAAATTAAAAACATTTAATGTGATAATGGAAGGGAATTTGACAATGGGCCGTTTCGGGAATTTTGTACCAAAAATGGCATCTCTTTTCGATTTTCTTATCCTCATACGTCCTCACAAATTGGGAAAGATGAAAGAAAAATTCATACCATTAATAATATTGTTCGAACTTTACTAGCCCATGCTTCCGTACCCCTTTCTTTTTGGCATCATGCATTGCAAATGTCTACTTACCTTCTTAACATACTTCCTAGCAAAGGGTTGCATACCACTCTCCTCTAAAAATTATTTATCTTAAAGATCCTACATATTCTCATGGAGCACGAGGTCCCCTAGATTGCTCCCATGTTTCATACCAGGTTACTGCGACATCCCGCAGTCTATAAGAAGCAAACTTTACCGACTCGGTATCAGTAGCATGCACCACTCGCAAAGTGCTCTGTACTTGATCCAAAAAATTCAGCGGGTCTGCGCTCAAGTCTGTTCCTGTGAATACCGGAGGGTCTAGATTAATGAAATCCCGAGCTCTTACTCTAGCAGCTCTATCAGAAGGACTGGAAACCTGACGTTGGGCCTGAGCGGCCACCAATTGTTTCAATAACTGAGCCGCACTCCGTATATCAAGATCCACGTATGGAGTATCATGTGGAGGAACTAGGGGTGCTACAGCTCCACTAATCTCCTCCGATGGTGATGTACTGGGAGAACCATACGAATGAGTCATACCGAGGGTCTCACTCTGGCCCTCGCTAACGGGTGGCAATCAGCTGGTACCTTCGCCCGCCGCCGTATCCAATGTCCTCATACTCTTGAACTTCTTCCTTGTTGTAGGCATCGCTGGAATTATAAATACGAAATTGAGTAGGAATAAAATACTTATGACTCAGCACTACTGCACGATTTATGAGATGAAAGAATGGAAACCATTCCTAAATGTCAGGCAGCCTCTTACTTATAAGTATGGTGCACAACATATCCATAAACAAGACTCTACTAGAAACGACTTATAGACTCTCTAGGACAGACATGCTCTGATACCAAGTTTATCACGACCCAAACCTGAGGGTCGCGACGGGCACCGGGATCCCACCCGCTGGGTACCTCTAATCGTACATTTACCATTTAATTATCATTAATTATGGACTAAGTCAAAAGAAAACAACGTGAAATCTTTATACAGAAA
Source organism: Anisodus acutangulus (assembly GCA_029783415.1). Lineage (NCBI taxonomy): Eukaryota > Viridiplantae > Streptophyta > Magnoliopsida > Solanales > Solanaceae > Anisodus > Anisodus acutangulus. The sequence continues at coordinate 46,609,625 of CM056490.1, forward strand.
ACCAACATATGTATATAAGTACCCATACCAAGGTCGACAAGGCCATACAAGACCACTATCCACAGAACACCTGTCTACAAGCCTCTAAGAGTAGCAACGTCAAAGGTCGGGACAAGGCCCTGCCATACCCATTTATACAAGCAAAAATGTATCGTACCAAAATTAGACCAACACTCCGAACAAGGGGAGTACTCCAAAAAGCCGCTAGATCCACAATCAACTAACGCGAACCGTCACCTTGCCTATGTGAACCTGCGTGCATGAAATGCAGCGTTCCCCGACAAAAAGGACGTCAGTACGACTGATGTACTGAGTATGTCAGGCATGAATAATAATATAACAGGGATATAACAACAACTGAAACAGAAACAACTGACCAACAGTAAATGCCTCTGAGGGCCCTAATTCATATGCCTAAATGTTATGCACAATGCAATATACTTATACATCGGCCCCATCGGGCATCTTCCTTACCATAACAGCCTCTGTGGGCACCATACCATGTAATGATTAATGAATGTATGCATAATGCAAATGCGGTATACTAATGTCCACACATGAATTCTATCCATAACTGCCACACAGGCTTCAAAATTATCATATCGTCTTGGCCACACAGGCATCTATTTTGACCACATAGGCTCGATATGTGGCCTCTTAGGGCTCTTTTGTGATAGTCTGTACCAGTTGCAGGTGGTGTGCCTATATAACGCCTCTTCCTTTCCCCATATCCCCTACATATATACAATATTTACTATATAGTAGTGTGCATAGCACAAGTGGTCTAGGGTAATATATGAATATAATGCAAATGAAAATGCATGAATAGTAACACAATACTCCAATCTCAACGGATGACATAATACCTTTATACCTATGACTAACATTGGAAACATCAACATATTTTCCGTATGCCTCAATAAGGACTTAGAAGCATATTTAGACATGCTTTTAGCATATGAATCAATAACATGAATAATCTTAACTACTAGGAGTAGAATAAATTATGGAGCAATATCACGATTATATTTCATTACATGGAACATCCAAAAGAAAGAAATAATTTGCTTTAACATACCTCGAATATTGTCCTTTCAATAATCCCGTATTAAATTGCTGGGATGATTTCATAAAAAAAAAAGGAACCCGACTCACTGCTCACGTTTTGGACTATGCTAATCTCTAAAATCAAGAAAAACTTTTCTTACTTAACTTGCTACTGCATTTCATACGTTTTCTTTTCCAAAAGACAAAGTAAATTGTTGACTAGAAGTTTGCTGCCTACTTTTTCTCAATTCGAACAAAAGGAAAAAAAAAGGTTCGGAGGATGACTCACGATTTGCTTCTAATTAATACACTGCTTCCTTTGGTCTTATTCTTATTCTCAAAAGAAATGCTATCCTAGTACGTGTAGTTGAATAGGACTCCTAACCCAAGATTTAAACTCCCAAAATGACAATGATTACCCATGTGTTGTCCCCCACTAACCCCATCACAGGCTGCCACCCTTCCTTTAACAAATGACACCTAATTAGTAATATTAGTAAGTTATTTAAGAACCCTTTTTAAAGCTTAGACGTCCACAATTCCACCTAGACTTGTCCCCACTAAAATATTAATTATCTCATAATTAATCAATTACACACATAATTAATTCTAGATCCCATTTTATTTAAATCATAAAAGACTCATAAGACATTCGTATACCCAATGTCATAATTTCCTAATATGCCACTAGTCCATAACCTCTTTGTGCATGCACCAAATTTATTCCTGATCTCCGTCGTCACACTTGTTGTGTCTAAAATTATTCAGGGGTCTAATTCTTTTATATTCTAGTCTCTTTATTAGCATACGTAAACGTGAATTTTTTGATTTTTTCTAACACTCGGATTTATTTACACACGCTTAGCGATTCTACATATGCCTAGCGCGTTAAACCGTGACCCGAAAGTACGGGATGTTACATGTAGTTTTAAACTAAAATTGTCCAACTACTTATTCTATTTCTTTCCTACAATCACTCTTGTTGGCATGAACACTTATGGAGCAAAATTGAGTTTTGCATGAGGCTCTCCTAAACAGTGGGTCATGGAGTCAACTATTCCACCTCTCAAACTTGAGCAAAGACTGATATAATATTATTTTATTTTGGTAACTGGTTGGAGGTTAGTCATCTCAGTCTTACTCATTTATATTTTCATATTTATGTATGTGATTGCTGGCTACTTGTTCTCATGATTACTAAAAGAAATAATCTCTTTATTATTTTCATGAATGAGTATATATACAATTTACAATATCTATAATATGGAAAATTTTATTCCTACTCTACTCCCAAAACTCTATTATATTTGTACAATAATGCTACACTTATGGTAAGTGTACAATGCTAATTAAATACAAATAATATGTTACCACTGAGCCCGAAGCCAGATGAGATGAATGATACAGATTGGAATCTCCTTGACAGACAGGTTCCGGGAGTAATCCGATTGATGATGTCGAAGAACGTTGCTCACAACGTGGCAAATGAGAAGACCACCGCTGGCATGATGATGGTTCTGTCCGCCATGTATGAGAAAACTTCGGCTAACAATAAAATATTTCTCATGAAGAAACTCTTTCATCTAAAGATGGAAGAAGGTTCCCCTGTTGCAATGCACGTGAATGAATTCAACACGATTGTTAATCAATTGTCATCGATTGCAATAGAGTTTGACGATGAAGTGCAAGCCCTAATTTTGCTGGCGTATCTACCGAACAGTTGGGAGCCGATGAGAGCAGCGGTTAGTAATTCCGTCGACAGTGATAAACTAAAATTCAACGATGTTAGAGATCATATCCTTGTTGAGGAGGTTCATAGGATAGATGCTGGAGAAGCATCGACAAGTTCTGCTTTGAATGTTGAGAAAAGAGGCAGAAATTATGACAGAAACTAAAATCGAAATAAGGTCAAGTCTAAGTCAAGGAATGACAGGGGTCAATCCAGATCCGAGCGAACACTTGAGTGTTGGAACTGTGGGAAACTGGGTCACATCAAGAAGAATTGCAGGGCGTCGAAGAAGGAGGACAATAAGGGGATTGGAATCAATGCTGCCACTAAAGACATTGGTGATGCGTTGTTATTATCCGTTGACAACCCGATCGACTCTTGGGTGCTTAACTCAGAATCATCTTTCCACACCACCCATATCTTGATATAATGACGAATTACATTGCTGGGAATCACAATAAAGTTTATTTGGCAGATGGTGAGCCTTTACACATTGTTGGTACTGGAGACATTAATTTGAAGATGTCAAATGGACACGTGTGGAATATCACAAAAGTCAGACATGTGCCGAAGTTGATGCGTAATCTGATCTCAGTGGGTCAGCTTGATAATGAGGCACATAATGTTAACTTTGGTAACGGGTCCTGGAAGGTGACGAAGGGTGCTATCGTGATTGATCGAGGTAAGAAAACTGGTACTCTTTATATGACGATGAGCTGTCGTGATACAGTCAATGTTGTTGACAACACAAGGAAGACAGAGATGTGGCACTGCAGGCTGGGGCATATGAGCCAGAAAAGAATGAAGTTTTTAGTGACTAACGACATGATTCCGGAGCTGAAGTCGGTGGACCATCATATGTCTGAAAGCTACATTCTCGGAAAACATAAACGAGTAAGTTTTTCAAATGCAGGTAGGGAATTGAAGGCCGAGAAGCTTGAATTGGTGCACACTGACGTGTGGAGACCTGCTATTGTCCCCTCACTCAGAGGATCACATTACTACATGACCTTCATTGATGATTCAATCATAAAACTATGGGTTTATTTTATGAAAAATAAATACAACGTGTTCACTATCTTCAAAAGGTGGAAAGCCATGGTCGAGAATGAGACAAACCTCAAGTTAAAGAGCCTGAGGTCAGACAATGGTGGAGAATACATTGATGGTGACTTCCAACGGTATTGTGTTGATAATGGGATCAAGATGGTAAAGACTATTCTTGGAATGCCCCAACAAAATGGAATAGCAGAAAGGATGAATCGAACATTGAACGAGCATGCACAAAGCATGAGAATACACGCTGGACTGCCCAAGGCATTCTGGGCAGATGCAATCAATACCGCAACCTTTTTAATTAACAAAGGACCATCTGTTCCTTTGGGTCTCAGAATTCCAAAAGAGGCTTGGAGTGAAAAAAGGGTAAATCTTTCTTTTTTGAAAGTGTTTAGTTGCTTATCCTATGTTTCTATTGATACTACTTCTAGAAGCAAACTTGATTCGAAATCTAAGAAGTGTTATTTTATCGGCTATGGTGACATCGAGTTCGGTTACTGATTCTGGGATGACCAAAATTGGAAGATCATCCAAAGCAGGGATGTCGTCTTTAATGAACAAGTGTTGTATAGGGACAAGTTGCATGAGAGTTCAGAATGTAAAAACAAGGAATCGGAAACAACCAATTTGAGAGACTTCTCGGCAGCCGAGCTACATCCAGGTATTACTGAGGCAGAGGAACAAGCTAGTGATGGCGGGATTAATGAAAATGATCATCCTAAAACAAATCAGCCGACGCCGATCACAGAATTACACAGATCATCCAGAATCAATAAGCCGGTTCATAGGTTCTCTCTGTCCCTCAACTACATTCTGCTCACTGACAGAGGGGAGTCGGAATGTTACGAAGAAGCAATGCAAGTTGATAAATCGATCAAGTGGGAGCTGGCAATGAAAGATGAGATAGACTCACTGTTGTCAAATCATACATGGGAGTTAGCTAAGTTACCAAAGGAAAAGAAGGCATTGCAGAAAAAATGGATCTATCCGATAAAGGAATAACACAATAGAAGTAAGCACTATAAAGCAAGGCTGGCTGTGAAGGGATTTCAACATAAAGAAGGCATTGACTACACGGAGATCTTCTCTCCCGTAGTCAAGTTGATGATAATCGGAACTGTTCTTGGGCTGGTTGCAAAGGAAGATCTGCATCTTCAATAGATGGACGTGAAAACTATTTTTTTCACGGTGATTTATATGAGAAAATATACATGAAACAACCTAAGGGATTTGAGGTCAAAGGGAAATAGAAGACGAGATGAAATATAAGGACAAGGTACCCTATGTATCTGCTATTGGCAGTCTTATGTATATGATGGTATGAACGAGGCCAGACATTGCACATGCAGTGGGTTGTTGGCAGATTTATGAGCAATCCGAGAAAGCAACAATGAAGGTTGTGTAGTGGATTTTCATATATCTGAAGGCCAGCCCGAGCTCAACTTTGTGTTTCTGAAAGTCAGAGACATGATTGCAGGGATATGTTGATGCTGACAATGGTGGTGATGTTGATTGTAGAAAGAGCACATTCGTGTATGTTTACACCTTCGGAGGCACTGCGATTTGTTGGGTTTTAAAGTTGCAGAAGATAGTAGCTTTCTTTAGTTGTGAGGCTGAGTACGTTGCCGTGACGGAGGCCACGAAGGAGATGATGTGGCTACAATCTTTTTTGCGCGAATTAGATCAGGACCACGAGGGGAGTGTGCTATACTATGATACCCAGAGTGCCATTCATTTGGCAAAGAACACAGTTTACTATGCTCGCACGAAGCACATACATCTTCGGTACCACTTTATCCGATCAGCTTTGGAAGATGAAGTGTTAGTGCTTGAGAAGATCTCAGGGAGTCAGAATTCAATCGACATGCTGACGAAGGCCGTGCCGAATGATGTGCAACTTCAGTTGGACTTCTTGGATGAGAATCGGAGTCGCCGCTGCAGATGGGGACAGATGATTGAAATTAGTCTCCAAGTGGGAGATTGTTGAGTTGTGGAGCCTAATTTGTTTACCGACACTATGAAGACCCTACGCAGAGGCGGGAATTAGCCGATTGTGGGGGGTTGGCATTAGTCGATGTAATGTTATTAGTGGAGGGAAATTTTGGAATTTTAGGCTTGTATTATGTTCGTCCTAGTTTTCTCTATATATAGTCTAGGGCGCCGTTTTCTCTGGTGTGTGTGGGGTTAGGAGAAGCAGCCGTTCTTCTCTAAGTAAGTTCTTCGAGCGTGGTCGAATAGCCGACAAAGAGAGAAGAGAGAATTGTAAACTCAAAACTCCATTATAGTAAAATCTGTAGCGGCAAAGTGGACTAGCTCTCGCATTGCTATAAATCTGTGTGTGTTATTTGTTCTTCGTTTAATTTACTGTTTTCTGATTAGGTAGGATTTAGAACGTAAATCCTAACACAAAGGATGTCAAATGTTAGTTAAAGCCAAACTGAATGCAAGTTACTATGAACTTTTGTAAATGCAATCTTCTTTTATTAATGAAATTCTTGCCTAGTGGTAACCGGAGTATGCATTGGTTTCTATTTTATTTATTAACTAGTGAATATATTCGCGCTTCGCGCAACACATTAGTTAATTCAGAAATTATTTTTTATAACTTTAGTTGAAGGAAAAGAGATAAATCATTTCGTTAATATACATACAAAAATTAATCATATATATTAATAAAATTTAATAGGAGAATTAGATCATAGATCAACTGCATCTTTCGTTATCAAATTCTTTTATAAACAATAACAAAATTCAAGTAATTTTTTACTTATAAATGTGTAAATTTTCATTCATTTTATTAGGTTAGTATAATATTTAAATGTGCTTCGGTATAACCCGGGGGGCTGGAACCAAAGAAAGACTGTACTCGTCCCTTCCTCTCATCAGGCAACTATCTATATAGGAATCTGATTTTCTTGTTTCAATAAATAATAGTATAATATTTTTGTTTGTCTTAAAAAATTTTCTATTGAAATAAAAGAGAAAACATGAAATGAAAAGTAAAAAAAATTAAAGAATGACAGGGAAAATATACAATAGAAATAAGTAGCAATGCAGCTGCAGATTCCTGAATTACATTTCGATTGCATTTTTTTTTCTCTCCTCCATATTGTCACCCCCGTAAATTTCTCTTATAAATTTTACTCCTTTCTTCATGACTACAAATTTTATAATACTCTGCAAAATTTTCAGAAAAATTCTTTTTTGCTATCTCACGTTCTTATCATCAATATTATAAATTTAGAAAAGTCATCATGCCAAAAGAGAGATCTATCCAAGAAGAGAAAAGTGAAGAAGCTGAAAAAAGAGCCGAAAATCATAAAACCGTTCCAATCCACACTCGTATTGTTTCTTGAACATTTTTTTAATCCTCAAATGCCATTCTCTTCAATAGTTAGAAGCACAAAAACAAAATAAAAGTATAAAACTTGAATGTCTCGTAAGAAAACGTTTCTAAAAAGACTATCATAATTATTATTTTTAACTCCTTTTCCCACAACTCATTTTACCTGTCAGGTAACAATGAAATTGCATGTTCATTGTTGTCGCTGCCTTCGCCGTTATTCTAGTGAGCAGACTAATCAAGGGAATACTTCTGAGAAAGAAAGCTTTCAAAGATGAGAAATAAGGTGTAAAATCAGTTACAGAAGACATTTAAGTTGCAATTATTTAACAATTAATTAGGCAACTTTTAGACTTATTTAAATATCCCATAATGGGGGGAAATACACCAAAGACCAAAAAAGGAGAAGGAGAGATAGCACATCACTTTCTTTCATGTAGAATGAAAGAATATACCGTGATATACATGACATATACATCAGTGTATATCACGGTATTTTATGAGTATTTCAGACTGTTTTGGCCGTGATATACACGGCATATACAATTGTGTATATCACGGTTTATGGAGCTTAATGTAGTAACTTTAGTTTGTATTTAATTAGCAGTGTACACTTACCATAATTGTAGAATTATTGTACAAGTAGAATAAGGTTTTAGGAGTAGAATATGAATATGATTTTCCTATTATGGAAATTGTAAATTGTATATATACTCTTTCATTAATGAAAATAATGAAGAAATTATTTCTTTCATGGTATCAGAAGTCTAGGTTTTCATATCTCTCCTATTTTTTGCTCTTCCTCCATACCTCAGTTTCCGAGCCTCCTTCTCGGTTTCCGTAATCTTCATCTATAATCCTAAATTAATCCAAATCCCTCATTTTGTTCTTTCATTATGTTGACGTCAAAGAACCACTTTCGTCCTGCCCTTACTGTTTCTAACATCAAGAACAACATCTCTATTGTTCTTCAGATGGAAAACGTCCAATACGCGATGTGGGCAGAGTTGTTTAAAATTTACGCCATCTCACATCAAGTCCTCCATCACATAATTCATCCCGCTACCCCTACACCCGCGGAGGATCCTCAGTTATGGATTACACTTGATGCTACCGTCCTTCAGTGGATTTATTCCACTATTTCTACCGACCTTTACAGACGATTATTGAGCCGGACACTATGGCTATGGCTACATGGAATAGATTGCGTGATATATTTCAAGATAACCAATATTTTCGCGTTGTCACCCTTGAGCAGGAATTTTCCTAAGTCCGTATGGAAAATTTCCCGAATGTTTCAGCTTATTGTAAACAACTCAAGAAATTGGCAGACCAACTCCATAACGTTGGAGCGCCCATTACTAATAATTATCTTGTTCTACAAATGGTTGCAGGCCTATCTGAGGCCTATAATGGCGTGAGGACTCTCCTTTGTCAAAGTAATCCACTTCCATTTTCTTATCAAGCTCGCTCGATGCTCACGTTAGAAGAAGCCAGTTTGGCCAAAAAGGCGGCTACCGGTGCCAGTCCCGTGGTCATGATGACGTCCTCCGCTAATTCTCAAGGTTTTGTTGATAATTCAGGACAAAACCATGCTCACAGTGGAGGCAAGAAAAATCAAAAAAATGATGGCAAAAATTGCGGTAGCAATCATGGTGGTTCCGGTGGTGGTGGGGGTGGCCAAAATAGTGGCAATGAGCCGCAGGCCAACTAGCCCCAGCCGTGGCCACATGGCTTCTAAACCGGCGCTCTCCCTAACCCTAAACTGGCGTTCCCTCTTTTTTTCCTTTCATCCGGCGGCCACATGGCTTCTACCGAATCCTCCTCCTCCACCCACGACGTCACACATCCTCCTCATCTCCTAACACCGTTCATCCGGCTTTTGCCGTGACGAATATCAAACACTTTATCCCTGTGGTTCTTGATCATGAGGATGGACAATACTCATCGCAAGTTGAATTATTTCAAATACATGCTTGTGCCTACAACGTTCTTGATCACATCGATGCCACCACACCACGTCCACTCGACATCGACAACCCGATGTGGAAAAGACTTGATGCAATCGTCAAACAATGGATATATGGAACCATATCCAAGGATCTACTTCATACTATTATGAACATATGTGCTTCGGCTCACGAATTATGGACAACGCTAGAGGAAATCTTTTAAGACAACAAACATACACGTGTCATGTATCTGGAGGAACAAATTAATAACACCCGTCTTGAGAACCTTGCTAATATATCCGACTATTGTAAACAATTAAAATTAGTTACATATCAATTATCTAATATGGGCACTCCTATTTCAGAAATGAAGATGGTTTTGCAACTAATTAATGGTTTACTAAAGGGTGAGTATGATACACTTACGATGATGATCCAACAAGCCGATCCCCTCCCTAGTTTCAATAAGGTCCGATCATAATTGTTATTGGAGATGACTAGACGTACCAAATAGGACGATCATAATCAGAAGGCATTGGTGGTTGATGCACCGATGACCACTACTGCACCCGCCGGACCACCATAACACGCGGAAACCCAACATCAGCTGGGTGGCAGGGGCCGAGGCTGCGGAAACGAGTGTGGCAGCAAAGGAAGAGGACGTGGAGGATGGTCCAATTCTGGTGGACAAACGCAGCAGGCCCAATACCCCTCTCAGTGGGCCGGCCTACTGCCATGGCTAATTTCCAGAAACTGGGCCTCTCCCCCATGTCCTTACCCAACAGTACCGGCCCAATACACTGGCCAGTGTTAGCAACCCAGCATACTGGCCCCCCTTCAGGCCCAGGATATACGGGACAAATACAGCAGGCCCACTTCACGGCGGCCCAACAACAACAGCAACCATACGGCCATCTAACCCCTACCAAACTGGGCCAGGCCTACAACACCATGAATTTACAGCAGCTCAACGATGCCTGGTACATAGATACGGGTATCACATCCCACCTCACTCATAACTCCGGTAATTTTCCTCAACTATTTAATTTGAACAATCCTCAATTTATTTTGGTTGGAAATGACAATCGCATTCCAATTCAAGACTATGGCACCACTCAAGCACCACCACCTCACCCTCCATTTTCCCTAAAAAATATCATATATGCTCCTAACATCATTAAAAACTTAATTTCTGTTAGGAAATTTGTTAGTGACAATTATGTATCTATTGAGTTTGACCCTTTTGGTTTTCCTGTGAAGGACCTACGTACGAGGACAACTCTTATGAGATGCAATAATGTGGGGGACCTATATCATCCCTCATCCAATTCAGTTGCACGTGCCAATTTACACACCTCTTTAGTTGCAATCTCTCTATCAACTTGGCACAGTAGACTTGGGCACCCGGAAGCACCAGTTTTTAACTTTCTTAGAAGTCAAAATTTGATTCAATGTAATAATGAGAAATTTACCCACAACTGCTATTCTTGTCCTTTAGGGAAGCATGTTAGACTTCCTTTTAAGTCGTCTTTGAGTGTTATTTTTTCTCCATTTGATATCATTCATGCGGATTTATGGACAACTCTCATTACTAGTAAACTGGGCCATACGTATGATTTGGTATTATTAGATGATTTCTCTCATTTTCTTTGGGTTTATCCTCTCAAATATAAGTCCTAAGTTTACTCTATTTTTCTTGAATTTCGAGCATATGTTAAAACACAGTTTGAGAATGACATAAAATCATTTCAATGTGACAATAGTCGTGAGTTTGACAATTCCCCCTTTCATAAAATTTGTGCAGACAATGGCATGGTGTTTTGATTCTTTTCCCCCCGTACCTCACCTCAAAATGGTAAAGCCGAAAGAATCTTTCGCACCATTAACAATATGATCTGTACTATGCTCTTTCATGCTTCTCTTCCCTCTCCCTTTTGGGTCTACACGTTACACATGGTAGCATACATTCTTAATATATTACCAACATGTACTCTTCAAAATAAAACTTCAACCAAAATTCTCTTCTTTCGGATCCCTTCCTATGGTCATCTTCGAATTTTTGGTTGTTTATGCTATCCGAATCTCGCTTCTACGGCTCCTCACAAATTAGCACGTAGGACTACTCCTTGCATTTTGTTGGGGTTCCCTTCGAATCATATGGGGTACTTATGCTATAATTTGTCCGCATATAAAATCTTAGTCTCTCGTCATGTCACATTTGCAGAGCACATCTTTCCATTGGCAAATGTCCAAAAATCCCAAGTCACTGACTATGGCTTCCATGAAAATTCAGATATTCCCCTCTCCTTTGAAATGTCATACATGGGGCTGTTAGTTAGGCCCAACCCTACGGGCCCCTCTACCTCCTTCCACTGCACTGTACCCACGGCCAGCATCCCACATCGACCAGCCCACTGCCCATATCGATCACTTCCCTACCCCCGTCTGACCTCCATTCTCTAAGCCCAGATTGGACGAAGCCCGACCCAGTTCCGTAAAATATCACCCGTCCGGTCCCTATTCCTACACACTGCATGAAACTCATGCCCAACACGGGATTTTTAGGCCAAAAGACCACTTTAATCTATCAACTCAAGCTATCTCACCTTTACCTAAAAACCTAAAATTAGCCAAGCTTGACCCAAATTGGAATGCGGCCATGAATGAGGAATTTGATGCGCTCACTACACAACACACTTGGGATCTTATCCCGAAATCATAGAGAGTCAATATGATCCATTGTATATGGCTATATAATTACTAATTCATAGATAACGATGAACTTGAATGCCATAAGGCGAGACTCATTGCAAATGGCACGGGATAACAAAATGGGTTGATTGTGGTGAGACCTTCAGTACAGTGGTTAAACCAGCCACCATTCGTACTATTTTAAGCATTTCTATGGCGACGAACTGGCCGATTCATCAACTTGATGTGAAAAATACGTTCTTACATGGTGACTTGAAAGAAATTGTCTATATGTATCAACCACCTGGCTTTGTGCATCCCTCGGCACCTCGGCATGTATGTCGTCTTCAAAAGTCCCTCTATGGCTTGAAACAAGCCCATCGGGCTTGGTATGAGCATTTTGCCAACTATATTATGCAAATCAGTTTCATATGCAGCAAAAGTGATAATTTACTTTTCATTTTTCATCGAGGTACTGATACTGCATATCTTTTGCTTTATGTGGATGCCATTGTCTTGACTACCTCCTCTGATATGTTGAAAATGAGATCATTATACTACTTAATTCTGAATTTACCATGACGGACTTGGGTAAATTAAGCTATTTCTTGGGGATTTCCGTGATCAGATCCGAAAATAATATGTTCTTGTGTCAAAGTAAGTATGCAGAGGAGATTGTTTATAAGGCTAAAATGGCAAATTTCAAGATCATGCCTACTCCAGTCGACACAAAGTCAAATCTTAGCACCAATGATGGGGATCCGGTGCTTGATCGTTCTATTTATAGAAGTTTCGCGGGTGCACTTCAGTATCTTACCTTTACTAGACCCGATATTGCCTATGTTGTTCAACAGGTGTGCTTGTTCATGCATGCTCCCAGGGAGCCTTATTTTACTGCTCTTAAACGTATCATTCGGTACGTTAAGGGTACTCTTGACTATGAATTACATCTTTATCCATCTGTACCGACCAGGTTGATAACCTATACGGATGCCGATTGGGGCGGATGTCCTAACACACGTCGATCTACTTTCGGCTATTGTGTGTTTTTGGGTGATAACCTCATTTCGTGGTTTGTAAAACGTCAAGCTACGCTCTCCCGTTCGAGTGCGAAAGCAGAATATAGAGGCGTTGTGACGTCGTTGCTGAAACTTGTTGGCTCAGAAACCTCCTTCTAGAGCTTCATTGCCCCTTACGTAATGCATCTATTGTTTACTGTGATAACGTATCTGTTGTCTACTTATCTCATAATCCAGTTCAACATCAACGAACAAAGCATATTGAGATAGACATTCATTTTGTTCGTGAGAAAATTGCTATGGGTCATGTTTGGGTGTTACATGTTCCTTCTTCCTATCAATAAACATATATATTTACTAAGGGGCTTCCTCGGCAACTGTTCCTTAACTTTAGATCCAGTCTGAGCGTTCGGCCTCCTCTCGCTCCGATTGCGGGGGTGTGACAGAGAATATATTTATTCTCCATATATTCTGTAATTATATTATTGGGTGTAATTATATAAACTAGATATTCTCATACAGTTAGATTTGTCATTGTAACTATCTATATATATTGCATTAATGAGAATACTCCAGACAAGGAGAATTACACAATTCTACGATTCTACAATTATTATAATATTATTAATGTGCGAACCTCCTTAATTACTCCATCATGTAATATGTCTAGATAACCAGTTTTGTGAAGTAAATCTTTTGGCATATATACCTGGAGAAAATGGTTATTCGTCTTGATGTGCTTTTTTTTTTAAAGAATCTTTGTATCACTGGTTCTAATTGATTTATTATTTCGTCACTTACAGTATGAACAATTGATAAGGCACGCAAAAATCAAAAGTCAGGGTGGGATAACAATTTTTTTTTTTAAAAAAATAACCGTGAATATGTTTTTCGTAAGCTAGCAAAACAACAAATTCTAAGGTTTAGCACGTACGATTTATTTGCTAATAAGTCATTATTGATGTGGTGTTAGTCTAGACGTTACCTATATAATATGCTTGATTATGATTATCGTAAAACGAGAGACTCCGACCCACTCAAATTTGCAACAATTGATAATACCAGGTCTTAACATTTCGTGCATGGATTGATATAGTGGACCAGAAAATTTAAAAACTTTGTAAGAAATTGTCAAAATGTGGTTCATTCTTGTGAGAGTTGCTAATCCTAGAACCGTTGTCATGTTACTATAGTCAACATTTTTCTTACCTATAAATACAGCCTCATTTTACTCTCATCATCACAAAATCATAAACACTAACAAAGAAGCATAAAACTGTTGGTTACAATGGTACATGAAACAAAAATAAGTAACTACTAAGTATTACAACACAATGAAATTATAACCAACTGAAATTTGAATGAACTGGAACAGTTTTGATATGCTGAGTCGAGTGATGGCACTCTGTCTTTAAGACAAGATTGCCCCGTATATATCCTTTCTACGTTCTAGATAATAGTCTCCCAAGATAAAACAACAACTCAACAAATGAGCAAAGAAAACTCAAGTGTTACCATGAAGAATTTTGAGTAATGAAATGATGCTAGAAAGTAGTAGGAAGAATCTGATTTCGTTTGTATGTTCTGTGTTCTTCTCAACAATTGGCAAATGCTCCATTATATAGTTGTAAGGAGAGGACTTACCAACTGCCCACATAATTGTTGTTACTGGCCAAGTAATGACAATTACGGAGGTAGTAATTCAGCCAAAATAAATTGTGAAATGATGTGCAACGGATTAGCTTTTAGGGAGAGTTATTCAGCCAAAATAAATGACTGAATTGAGTGCATATTAAAGCTGGTTAACGTTCCAAAAAACCAACAGCAAAAGCACAAGTTCTCTGCCCAATTTAACTTACCAGAAACTTCAGGGACCAAACTGTAAATATGAAGCAATTTGGGTCCAAAAAGATAATACAAGAAGAAGCCCACGACCCATGACCCACGACCCATGACCCACGACCCGTGACCCGTGACCAGAAGAAGCCCACGACCCACGACCCACAAACCCTAAGCTAATGTTGAGACTTATAAACTAAATAAATCTTTCTTCCTCCATCGATGAGGGAGGATTGGTCTAAATACCACACTTTTCCATGCTTCAAACACCTCACTTCGTGCACCATTATCTCTTTCATTTCTCAATGAAATTTGACGATCCTTGTCCCTACGGTCATCTACTTACTTAGTAGATTATGCACGTGTGAAGAACCGAAGTTTCCAATATGCGAAACACTAGTGTTTAAGTCATTAAAGATGGTTGGACGCAACTCCCGCCAAAGGCAAATTTCCAACAATCCCCTCTTGAAAGAGATTTTGGCGCACTCACATGGTGCCTTTTCCCAGTAATATTTCAGCGCACCGATGTTGCATAAGGAGAGGTAGCTTCATCTTTGAACCTTCCATAGTTAAATACCATCGGACTTACTTACTGCGCGGTGAACGTGATTTCTTGAACCGTCAGTGTTTAATGTAAGCCAAGTCAATAGTACCATCACAATAAATTCCCTTACTCTTTTCTTCGTAATGTTTTATCCGTTGTGGTCGTGGACAACTTCTTAGATTCTTAAGTGCGTTCATTTGAGGCGGTCTGTCCTCGTACTTAAATAGGTGGTCTCCTACAAGGTATCCTGCTATACCCCCACTTCAAGAGTGTTAGGAACCATTAAAAGTTTCCCCAAACCTAACCTCAACTGTTGAGGATCATTAAAGGTTCTGAAAACTTAACCTTTACCCACGACCCACGACCCACGACCCGTGACCCGAGACCGAACCAGACGGGATGGGCGGGCGGCGGCGGCGCGTGCGTGGGCTTATCCTCGAACCGAAGCACATCTAGGTCCTCCCTCCTTTAAATACTTGGGATACCCCTTGGGGTCCCAAACCCCAAGCCAATGTTGAGACTTATAAACTAAACAAATCTTTCTTCCTCCACCGATGAGGGAGGATTGGTCTAAATACCACACTTTTCCAAGCCTAAAAAACATGTAGGGTGCAGATGTATTTTATTCAAATCGAAGGTACAAATAATATTTAGTGTAAATTTTGTACTGATTTATAGACATAAGACCAAGAAAAATAAAATGGGGACGGGTCATCTTATTAGGCACTAGTTTCACATGCACCACATGTAATTGAAAGTGTGTATGTCCTAAAAACAATCATTATTAGGGACAAATGTACCTGGACATATTCGTATTATTAATAAGATTAATAGTTATGACTGTTGCAATTATTGAATTATTATTTGATTGTTTGTAATTATTCATTAATATGCATCCCTAGAGCTTACGTTGTCATTAATAGAGTGAGATATTGATGATAGAGCGTAACTCTAAAATAGCCTCGACTAATGATCATCTAGAATGGGGTATCGATGATATGTTATAAGTCGACATGTGGTCTGCGTCACATTCTTAGAGAATGTAGTATGTCTCACCTAATACTAGTAATGGTTAAGAGTGATGGGCATATACATACTTTTGGAAAGTATTGGTATACCCTGCTGATAAATATTTGTTATATATTTCTAAAGTGTTATCATCGTATGGGAGATGAAGGTCCTTTGACTTGAGGTCAATACACACCTTGTTTACAGGG
The DNA here is from genome assembly GCA_029783415.1 of Anisodus acutangulus. Lineage (NCBI taxonomy): Eukaryota > Viridiplantae > Streptophyta > Magnoliopsida > Solanales > Solanaceae > Anisodus > Anisodus acutangulus. The sequence continues at coordinate 46,626,062 of CM056490.1, forward strand.
TAATGTACTTTGACCCTGTCCTAAGCTTAAACTCCTTATATGACAAGATACGGCTTGTGTTGGGTGCATTATAATGTAAATTAAGGTGGTAGTTGAGCCAAGAATATGATTCATTTCTCGATTGAATATTCGAGAGAACACTCAACTTCTTAGTGATATTAGGTCGACCAAGTCATTGGCCAATGCAGGAGACATATTTAGAATATGGTCTAGTTGTCGACTAATATGGATGAGATAAAGTGATCAAGCCATTTGGATAGACACATGGCAAATCCTAAGCTTGATCGAGTGTGTCGCGAATGAAAGGAATTTATCATCTCACATAAAAGTTATGTTTTTTGGATTCATGTAAACGTACTTCACATATTGAGTTCGTTATACGACGCATTCTAGGAGTTTCGTATAGACATTAATTGGATTAGTGTCAATATGTGAAGGCCTATAGGGTCACACTGTGGCGATTGTCTTTTCGGTCTAAGGTGTATTGAGAAAGTATTAAATATTCGATTTGGAATCAAGATATTTAAATTAATAATAACTATGAGATAATTTCTATTAGATGGAAATTATTTAATTAAATCTAAATTGGATTTTGGATTTAATGTGCTTAATATATATATTAAATGAAAACTGAAAACAAAATTTCACGTAAGGCGCCGCGGCGCCTGCTAGACTGCGACACGACGCCAATCTGGCAGTGGGCCTAGTCAGACTGGCCCATTGCACCTCGGTTTTTGGGCCAGGCTTAGAGCCCAACCCTAATATGATTTGTGACCTAAAAACAACTATATATACAACACTAATATCTAGTTATTAACATACTAAGAACACCAATTCATAAACAATTTTAGACTTAGAGTCTAGGACGAAACTCTTTCGAACCTCTGCCAAGATTTCCTGGCATTCTTGACAGAGGAATTCACCATAGCATAGTGCTTGCAGTCGAAGGGACAGTCGTGTATAATCCTTAAGTAAAGACTCTAAATTGATTAACCTGTAAGTGTTCTAGTTTTATGTTACAGGTTTTGATTGTCATATAATCATACCAGAAGAAATTATTGGGGTAAGTAGAACAACATTTTAAACTTCCGCTGTGCCTACTTATATGTTTTGAAGCCATCAAAACCCTACAGTGGTATCAGAGTCCAGGTTGGTTCAATGGTTATTTAAAAATTGAATAACATAATAATATGGGTTAAACATAAAATTGGATTAAAACAAGGCTTCTTGAAATCCTACATATCTTGACCGAATGTTAACCTTTTCATATCACCCTAAATTATCACCTACGCTAAATCAAGGAAGTCATTCGGTTCTAACTCGAACTAAGCCAAGTGCAGGTAACTGGTTCATTGCGAACATGGTGCACGGTGAAGAACGAGTATAAATGGATGATGGTCGATATGTGCGTTACTGATAATAGTGGGTGAGGATAAAAGATATGTGATTTGATCCCTAAATTGGATTTAGGGATCGAACGATTTTAGAAAATTAACTCAAAAATGTTTTGTTAGGACGTCGGTGCCGCGACCCTATGGTAGGGCACCGCGACGCGTGCTAGGGTTTCAAGGTGGCGCCGCAGCTCCATGGTAGAGCGTCGTGACCCTAATGCTTCGTTTCTTTTCATTTCGAACTTTCTGGACATTAGGCGCCGCGGCACCATGGTGGAGCGTCGCGACCCTAATGCATGCCGAAGGTTTCTGCCTTGCCAGCATCGCGGCTCCATGGTGGAGCGCCGCGGTTCTAACGCATTGCAAAAGCAGAATTTCGGCTTCTGCCTCACTGGCGCCGCGACTCCATGGTGGAGCACCGCGACTCTAATGCATTGCAGAAGCAGAATTTTGAATTTTGCCTCACTGGCGCCGCGTCCCCAATAGTCCAATATTTTTTTTTGTTCAGAATATTTAACCCATGATTATTATTATACATTATATTTGATAAGTATATTGTTTATGCGCTAAATGATTGTCATTTAGATTACTAGAATAGTGTCCGTAAATAATTATCTAGGTAGGCGGCGCCCAATATTTATTAAACCGCTTAATATCATACTTGGGCAGACGGTACCCAATAAGTGCTTAATAGACATACTTTACATTAAAATATTATATTTGATATAACATACTAGAGTTGATCTTGGTTAAACCCCTGAATTAAAATATTCCCTAAAATTTTAATACAAGTCTTATTTAAAATGAACACGTCATCCGTTATAATTGATTGTAGTGCAAAATCTTTTTCGGCGAGATGAATATTTATGTCACAGCATTTGCTCTAGGTCTACGAGGACTCAGACTCTTTTATAGATGCATGTTAAATGTAGAAGTGGGTGATAAACCTTTATGAGTATTTATACCACAGTGTTTGCTCTATAAGTCAAAACTCACTTAGATACATAATTGCAGTCGCATAACGGGGTTGACTTGCTAGGCTGTCTTGACGCCACAGTTTCGGACAAGCTGAGGGACGCAAATCGATTGTTTAGAACATTCGGTCAAACAAGAGTTATAAATTGTTTGTAATTGGTTTGGAGACATATCGGGTTATGCTATTGAAGTTATCAGCCACAGCAAACGCGGAGATAACATGAACCTGGATCTTGGCCCATTATGACCATATTTGATATGAGTCCGTATTCTTCCATGGGGTCGAAAGGTATGTTAAAATAGTGGGAGCTAGTTAAACAAAAAGTCATGTTAATTAGTTAACGAATGTGTTCAATAGAATATATATTAGAGTTTAATTTCAAGTCTATCTATATCTTCAGTTTATACAAAATGTCAAATCTATCACTGGAAATGTTAGTCGAGACAAACAAGTTGACTGGATCAAATTACCCTGACTGGTTTAAGAAATCTGTGATTGGTGTTAACATTAGAAATAATTGAGTATGTGTTAGACACAGTGTTCCCCACAGTCCCTGCTGAAGATTCTGCTGAGTATGCCCTGTTTGACAATGTGGATTATCAGAAATATCTAGACGATGCTACCTCGGCACAATGTGTAATATTATCCTCCATGACCTTGGAGTTACAGAGGCAACATGAAAATATGGGCCCCAACAAAATGCTAGAACACTTGAAGAGTCTCTATGACTCACAGTCTTAGACAATAGAGCATGAACTATTGAAGGACTTCTTCAAGTGTAAGCTGGACAATGAGGGTCAAGTGTCAGCACATGTTCTGAAGATGATTGGGCTGATAGAAAGGTTGGCTTCGATTGGAACGAAGCTGCCTATAAATGTCTCTGTCAACCTGATCCTGAATTCACTCCCTGGTTCATTTAAGAATTTCATTGTGAACTTCAATATGAATGAGACCAAGGCAAGTCTTCCAAAGCTTCATAACATGTTAAAGACCTTTAAATAGTCTACCTCTAAAGGTAAAGCCGTTCTCATGGTGGGCTCTTCTAGCAAGTTCAAACCCAAGGGTAAGAACATGCAGAAGAAGAAGGGTAAGACAGTTGCTGCCCTACAGTTATGAAACCTAGAGGAGGTGTTCAGAAGAAGGCAAAGGTAGCTTCAGATTTGTGCCTCAACTTCAAGAAGAAGGGGCACTGGAAGAAGGACTGCACAGCTTCAGGATGAGGCAAAGCAATAGGTATTCCTGGCTCTACTGGACAAGGTATGTTTGTCATTGAAATAAATATGTCTATAAGTAACTCTCACTGCTGGGTATTAGATACTGCTTGTGGCTCACACATTTGTAATAATGTGCAGGGTCTGATTGACAGCAGAAAGGTTGGACCTTGAGAGGTAGACCCGCGCGTTAGAAATGGAACACGAGTGGATGCTGAACGCGTGGGAACTTATTGATAGAACACGAGTGGATGCTGAACGCGTGGGAACTTATTGACTAGATTTACCTTCAGGCTTTTGTTAGAACTAAATAATTGTTATTTTGTTCCATCATTGACGAGGAATATTATTTCTATCCCAGTGTTAGACATTGAGGGGTTTTCCTCATTTATTACCAATAACAGTTATGTACTGTCATTTAATGGTTTTGTTTGTGGAAATGCTCCGTATATGGATGGTTTGTATATTTTAAACTGTAGTCGTGAAATTTTCAATGTGCAAAATAAATGAGCTAAGATAAGTAATCCAAGAAACCCCACCTACTTATGGCACTGTAGACTTGGTCACATCAATGAATCAAAGATAGCAAGATTAAGAAAGTTAGACTACCCGGAACCATTTGACTTGGAGTCCTATGGTAACTGTGAATCTTGATTGAGAGGAAAGATGACCAACAAGCCACTTTCTGGGAAAAGGGTGCGAGCCAAAGAGTTACTTGAGTTGGTCCATACTGATGTATGTGAGCCAATTTCAACTAAAGCTAAGGAAGGCTTCCCTTACTTCATCACTTTTACAGACGATTTTACAAGGTTTGGGCATGTGTATCTTATGAAACACAAGTCCGAAGCCTTTGATAAATTCAAGGAGTACAAGTTAGAAGTAGAGAAGCAACTTGAAACAAGTATCAAGACCCTTCGATCATATCGAGAAGGTGAATACTTAAGTAAAGAATTTCTGGATTACTTGAAGCTTTATGGAGTCCAATCACAATGGACACCTCCTGGAACGTCACAGATGAATGGTGTTGCTGAAAGGAGAAATCGAACCCTATTAGATATGGTTAGACCCATGATAAGTTTCTCAACTCTACAATCATACCTTTGGGGCTATGCATTGCAAAGCTCAATTTATATTCTGAACAGGGTTCTTTCAAAGTCAATGGAGAAAACTCCATATGAGATATGGAATAGAAAGAAACCAGCACTTAAACACATGCGACCCTGAGGTGCCATGTATATGTAAAGAAGATGCTTACTGACAAGTTGGAATCTAAAAGTGAGAAATATTATTTTGAGGGGTATCCAAAGGAAACTAAGGGATACTATTTCTATCTTCCTGGAGAACACAAGGTTATTATTTCCAAAAATGCAACTTTCCTTGAAGAAGAATATGTCTACAAGGAACAGAGCTGCAATGAGATAGAACTTGAAGAAATTCAAGAACCACAAGATAACACAGAAGTTGAACCCTTATCGAATGACCTAGACCAGGATTCAGTGGGAGTATCTGGTGAAGATTGAGTACTTAGAGTATGCCCTTCAACTAGTGGGAGTGCTGTGAGAGATAATGCAGAAATGCAAGACTCTCATACACAACCAATGGAAGATGATACAATGGTTATACATCATTCCATTTAGGGAATACATAAAAATGACATTCCTGAAAGCTCTCAAGCTGATGGATTGTCCAGCACACAAGACATTCTCACAATCAGAATGCAACAAACACTGAAACACAGAATAATCAACTCCGTGGGACCAATAAGAGTCATCATCTTCCTGAAAGACTTAATCTCCTTGTTGAAACACACAATGAGATATATATTCCTAATGACGATGAATCTACAACTTACAGTGAAGCCATGTTAGACATTGATTCTCAGAGATGGCAAGAAGCCATGAAATCTGAGATGGACTCGATGTACATAAATCAAATTTGGAACTTGGTTGATTTGTCAACAAGGGTTAGACCCATATGATGCAAATGTGTCTTCAAGAAGAAGATTGATGCATATGGCAAGGTACGGACTTATAAGGAAAGATTGGTGGCTAAAGGTTATAATCAACGGCCTGGGGTCGATTATGATGAACCTACCTGTTGCAAAAATTAAGTCCATTCGAATTTTGTTTGCAATAGCTACATACTATGATTATGACATTTGGCAAATGGATGTTAAAACTGCTTTCCTCAATGGTAACCTAATTAAGGAGGTGTATATGATACAACCTAAGGGTTTTACATCCAAGACTAAGCCCAAAGCAGTGTGCAAGCTACAGAAGTCCATTTATGGACTTAAGCAAGACTCAAGGAGTTGGAATATTTACTTTGACAAAACAGTCAAATCGTTTGGCTTTGTTAGAAGCAAAGAAGATCCCTGCGTTTATAGTAAGCACAAGAAATGGAGTATTGTCTTCATTATTATATATGTAGATGACATATTAATAATATGAGATAATAAGACTCTCATGCAATCAGTCAAGGAATGGTTATCCAGCACCTTCATGATGAAGGATTTGGGTGAAGCCTGTTACATTCTTGGAATTAGGATCTATAGACATAGACCTAATAGATTATTGGGACTGTCACAGTCCACATACATAGACAAAGTGCTAAGACGGTTCTCTATGGAAAACTCCAAGAAGGGAAGTCTTTCTATGGGTTAAGGCATCAAGTTATCAACTCCTCCAAGAAGGGAAGTCTTCCTACTGTTGCAGAACTTCAACACATGAAAATAATCCCATATGCTTCAGCTATAGGATCTATCATGTATGCCATGACCTGTACGAGGCCAAATGTGGCCTATGCACTTAGTATGACTTGCAAATTTCAGTAGAATCCTGGGGAAGAACACTAGAAATCAATCAAGAGTATTCTTAAGTATCTTAGATGAACTAAAGAATATTTCTTAGTCTATGGTGGAAAAGAGAAGCTAGTGTGTACTGGGTACACTGATGCTAGATTCCAAACATATCTTGATGACTTCAAATCTCAATCTGGATATGCCTTCATTTTCAATGGCGGAATAGTGAGTTGGAAAAGTTCCAAGCAAGATACAACTGCTGATTCGACAACTGAAGTCGAGTACATTGCTGGATCGGAAGCTGGTAAAGAAGTTGTCGCGATATCTAAGTTAATGAAGGAACTAGGGGTTGTTCCAAGTGCCACTTGTCCAATAACGATCTCTTTTGACAACACTGGTGTGATTGCGCAAGCTAAGAAACCAAGATCAACAAACAGAAACAAACATGTACCGAGGAAATACCACATACTCAGGGAGATGGTGGAAACTGAAGAAATAAAATTAGACTATGTTCCCACAGATGATAATCTAGCTGACCTATTTACTAAACTATTAAGCTTAGTTAAGCATAATGATCATTTTGAAAACATGGGTATTAGATACATCGGAGATTGGCTCTAGGCCAAGTGGGAGATTGAAAGTATGTATGTTCGAGAGACAATTATTATTAGGGACAAATGTACTTGAACACATTCGTATTACTAATAAGATTAATATTTATGGCAGTTGCAATTATTGAATTATTAGTTGATTGCTTGTAATTATTCATTAATGTGCATCACTTGAGCTTACGTTGTCATTAATGGAGTGAGATATTGATGATAGAGCATAGCTCTAAAATAGCCTCGACTAATGATCATCGAGAATGGGATATCGATGATATGTTATAAGTCGATATGTGGTCTACGTCACATTCTTAGAGAATATAGTATGTCTCACCTGCTACTAGTAATGGTTACTAGTGATGGACACATGGATACTTTTGAAAAGTATTGGTATACCCTGCTGATAAACTATTTGTTATACATGTCTAAAGTGTTATCAGCGTGTGGGAGATGAATGTCCTTTTACTTGATATCAATACGCACCTTGTTTACAGAGTAATGTACTTTGACCCTGTCCTAAGCTTAAACTCCTTATAGGATAAGATACGGCTTGTGTTGGGTGCATTATAATATAAATTAAGGTGGTAGTTGGGCCAAGAATATGATTTATTCCTCGATTGGATATTCGAGAGAACACTCAACTTCCCAGTGATATTAAGTCGACCAAGTCATTGGCCAATGCAAGAGACATATTTAGAGTATGGTCTAGTTGTCGACTAATATGGATGAGATAAAGTGATCAAGCCATTTGGATAGACACATGGCGATTCCTAAGCTTGATCGAGTGTGTCGCGAATGAAAGAAATTTATCATCTCACATAAAGGTTATGTTTGCTGGATTCATGTAAACGTACTTCACATATTGAGTTCGTCATACGACGCAGTCTAGGAGTTCCGTATGGACCTTAATTGGATTAGTGTCGATATGTGAAGGCCTATAGGGTTACACTATGTCGATTGTCTTTTCAATCTAAGGGTGTACTGATAAAGTATTAAATATTCAATTTGGAATCAAGCTATTTAAATTAATAAAAACTATGGGATAATTTCTATTAGCTGGAAATTATTAATTAAATCAAAATTGGATTTTAGATTTAATGTGCTTAATATATAAGGGAAATGGAATTTCACGTAAGGCTGAGCTTTGCTAGGCTGCGCTGTAGCCATAACCGGCGATGGGCGTAGTCGACCGCCCTTGCACCTCGGTTTTTGGGCCAGGCTTAAAATCCAACCCTAATCTGATTTGTGACCTAAAAACAACTATATATACAACACTAATCTCTAGTTATTAACATACTAAGAACACCAATTCATAAATAATTCTAGACTTAGAGTCTAGGACGAAACTCTCTCGAACCTCTGCCAAGATTTTCTGGCTTTCTTGACAGAGGAATACACCATAGCATAGTGCTTGCAGTCGAAGGGACAGTCGCGTGTAATCCCTAAGTAAAGACTCCAGATTGATTAACATGTAAGTGTTCTAGTTTTATGTTACAGGTTTTGATTGTCATATAACCATACCAGAAGAAATTGTTGGGGTAAGTAGAATAAAATTTTAAACTTCCGATATGCTTACTTATATGTTTTGAACTCAACAAAACCCTATAGTAATGTGTGAGAGATAAAGTAGAATTGTAGAAGGTAGAGATTGGATTAATGTATCGAAGTGTAAAAACAAATGAAGACCAGAAGATAGTCCAAAGTTTGAGTTTTAAGTTTCTCTTTTTAAAATTTATAAAATTTAAAAAATCAAACTTGTATGCCTTGTATTTGAATTTGAAACTGTAAAAATATGTCACCTAGGCCTAACTCAACCCCAAAAGATAGCTCATAAGGGGAGAATTGTCAAAGTTCATATAAACAAACCACCAGTCCATTCCTCAACTAATGTGGGACTCTAACCCACTCTAACACCTAGGGATGGCAATTGGACGGGGCGGGTGCGGGTACCCCCTCCCCTGACAGAAAGTTTTATACCCGTCACCTACCCGCTACCCGTGGCGAGTACATTTTCAACATTCATATCCGCCTAGGTGGGTATATTCCTAAATTCACACCCGCTCCACCACCTAAGTGGATATCCGCCACTCGTTAATACTCGCATGTACCCACCAGCCTTATTTTGTCAACCTGCCATATTTTGCCTCAAAATTCATTATTATTGGGCTGCTAAAATTATGTGTGCCAAATTATTTGGGCTTTAGATAAATATAAAGTTGTATAAATAAAATTATAGTTGGTACCTAAGGCGGACGGGTGCATTTAGGGCGGGCAGTTGGATGCGGGGTGGGGCAGGCGCGTGCTACTACCCGCCAAAGTTATACCCATACCCGCCCCAACTGCGGCGGGTGCGGTGCGGAATTCGTAAAATTTTACCCACCTGACATCCCTACTAACACTCTCCTTCACGCCCAAAGCCTAACTTGAGCGTGGACCTGGAGCCCAAATGGGAATGAACATGGCTTTGATGCCATGTAAAGATATGACATCTAGCCTAACTCAACCTCAAAAACTAGCTTATGATGAGAGAATTCTCCAAGTCCATATAAACAAACCACCAGTCCATTCCTCAACCAATGTGGGACTCTTAACCCACTCTAACAAACTGTTGAAAATATAATCAAATATTAAAAGTGAGTTCTATCTAAAAGCTTAAACTTTTAGATCAGATGATCACACACTTCAATATGGTATCAGAGCAGGCCAAAGGTCATGTGATCAAACTTCACCGCCACCCATTATCAAAAAAAGATTTTCACATGCTTAGACTATGAAAAAATATCAGGCCACTACGTGAGGGGACATGTTGAGAATATAATTAAATATTAAAAGTGTGTTCTAGAAGGTCACACACTTCAATATACGTTATCAATTGAAGTTAAATGTTCTTGTTAAATTGTGTCCACCTACGTCTTACAAAGTTCAATAGCTAGCTTAAAAAAAAGTAAACTAGCAATAGGAAATATAGCTTAGTTAATTGTTTAAACTTTAATGGCCATAACTTTGTTTATCTGAATTATATGATTTTGTGCATTTTTTTTGAGATCTAGATGGACAAACTGCATCAAGGCAGTTTGGCCGAGCCATAAAATAGTGCCAAAATAATTATTTTTCAATTCAATTTACAATTTCTCCCACATATATACAAAATTGCAGTCTTTCAATATATAAAAATTTTATGCCAAAAAATTGATATTAAGATGGCTGTCATAGCTTATATGAGTGTCAATTTTAGTAATGAAGCAAAATACAAAGAAATAAATTGGCATTGCCCGGCCCACCTAAATTCCTTAAGGGGGAGGGGGCTGGCCCGAATTGCAATTGAACACCCTTTTCTCACCCCCAAAGTGACCCCCTAAGGGTATCCTGGCTCGACACGAAATTGGCCGGCTCACCGGGGGTGGGTGGTGGGTGGTGGGGGGAGAGATTGTTATCAACCTGAGCTAGATAACAAGTTTAATGATGGTGTTTAGGGCTTTTAGATGAATTTATCTTATGTATCCATACATGAAATTTAAGCAATTATAGTGCGATTATATTAAACCCGCAGAAGGTCTAAGCAGCACATATAAAAGATAAAAATGAGAAAAAATGTCGCATGAAATGGTTTGCTCATGTTACACATTAACCTTATCAGACGTATTGGTCCATAGTTGTGAAACTATGATAACTAAGTATATATTAAAAGGAATTAATTAAGTAGACCAAAATTCATTTGAATAAGTTTTCTCGAAAAAGTTACAATACCTTGAAATACATGCATACTTAGCATAAATATTAGGATACAATTAAAGAAAAAGATTTGGATATATTGATGATACCAATTAGTGGTGATTGAGGTTTAGTGTACTAGAAGTCTTGTTAGATTGGTTTTAAATGATATATGGTAGAAAATAAAGAGAACTTCTACTTTTAGATAGCCTAATATATATTCACAATTAGATTGTGATCAGCCTAAATGGAGCGACAGGGTTAGTGATGATTAATATTGCTAGCTTTTTCTAAATAAGGATTGATGAAGAATTGTCATAGTTCAATTTAATATGTTGTAGAAGAGTACTTGCCTTACTCTCTAATGTACTAATTTCACTTATTAGGAACAACTATCCTTAACTACTCTTAGAGTAGCCTAATAGTGTAACAAATTTATACAATCAATATATATTGTATACAAATTAAATCCTTTTTGATTTACAGAATATACATACCGTATATAAAGTAGAGAGAAGTTATACATCAGGGAAGAAGATCATGCTGCAATTTTCTTTTGTAGTGTAGCAGATTTTGATTAATGAAGTAGGTTCCTTTACTTACCCCAATCACATTCTTGCTTGCTTTCATCGGGAAACAATTATTTTTTTTGTGGGAAATATCATCAACTTAAGTTAAATACATGAGTTTTTAGCCAGTTAACGAAATAACCAGGTTGATATATTTGCTTGTAGGCACAATCCAATGAAGCACCATATGCAGGCTGTTCGGCGAATGCTAAGATATGTGAAAAGTACAATTTATTATGGTCTTTTGTATTAGATAGGTGAAGAATGCAAGTTGGTCGCCTACTGTGACTCTGATAATGCAGGAGACCATGATACTCGTCGTTCAACTACTGACTTTGTGTTTAAGCTTGGAGATAGAGCAATTTTTGGTGCAGCAAGAGGCAACCAACTGTGTCTTTGTCAACAACAGAAGCGGAGTATCGGGCAGCAACAGTTGCAGCTCAAGAAAGTATATGGCTTATGCAGTTAATGGAGAATTTACAATAACTATTAGGATATGCAATTCCTTTGTACTGTGATAATCAATCAGCAATTTGTTTGGCTGAAAATCCAGTTTGCCATGCAAGAGCTAAGCATGTGGAAATACATTATCACTTTATCAGAGAAAAAAATGTTGCAAGGAGAGATTGGCTTAGAGCATATTAAAACGGAGCACCAAATTGCAGACTTGTAAATAAAAGGTTTAAGTGTCTACAAGTTTGAAAGTTTCTGCCATCAGCTATGCATGGTTAAGATAATGGGAGCTGATGTCGAGAGGGGATACTGAAGTCGTACAACATCAGTCGCAGTTTGACGTTTACTAAGTCTCCAGTATAGCTATTTTTTAGCTTTGGGTTGTTATTTAGTTGCAGGTAATTTTCCTAGTTTCTAGAGATATCTCTTCCTAAAGTTTAGGGGAGTTTGTTTAGTAAAATGTTGTTAGTGGTTTAGTGGGATTGTGAGTCAAATAAAATTTATAAGCTTATATAAGGCAATAAGCATATTGAATAAAATATCCAGCCACTTTTCTCTGCAAACAGATTTTACTTTCTTCCTACTATTTTCTTTCTAATTATTGAGCTATCTGTTGCGTTTAGTTCTATATTTGGTATCTGAGCCAGCACGATGAACGATCTTCAAGTATCTGGTGAAATAAAAAAGCTCAATAACCAGAACTACAATACATGGGCACTGTGCATAATGTCCTATATGCAAGGCCAAGATCTTTTGGAACTTGCCAATGGAAGTGAAGTTACACAACCAGAGGCAGAGGATGAAAATGGAACATTGCGGAAGCAAATCAGGCAAAGCGATGTTCGCTCTCAAAACAACAATCGACGAAGATTTGTTGTACCATATTAGTGATGCTAAAACGTTGAAAGAAGTGTGGGACATACTTGCTGCACTTTCCTCAAAGAAAAATGATGCAAGACTGCAACCTTTGGAGAACGAACTATTATCAACAGATCAACTTGATATGAATATTGCCCAATACTTCCACAAAGTTAAGAAGATATGCCGTGAAATTTCAGATTTAGATTCAACAGCTCCAATTGGGGAAATCAGGGTAAAGAGAATTATTATTCATGGTTGGAGGCCTGAATTCAGAGGATTTGTTGCTACAGTACAGGGATGGCCAAATCAACCATCACTTGTTAAATTTGAAAATTTACGCGTTGGTCAAGAAGCGATGGTGAAGCAAATGACAGGAGCTTTGGTGAAGAATGAAGAAGAAGCACTCTACACCAACAAAAGCATGAATGTCAAGCAACATACTGCTGGTGGATCTAAGAAGAGCAATTTTTGCGGAGATGGAAATTCTCGCTCAAAGGGAGCTTTGAGGAGTCACGGGAATAATAAAAGATTTGGAGGGAAGTGTTACAATTGTGGGAAGAAGGGTCAAATGGAAAAGACTGCTGGTTCAAGAACAAGTCCGTGGAAAGTAATGTTGCAACCTCAAATTCAAATGAGAAAAGTGAAGATGTTTGGGATGGTGAAGCATTTTTTTGCTATAGAGAGGAGGAGTTTGCACTCACATCAATAATATCCGAATCAATTGATCATGAGAATGACTGGATCATTGATTCAGGTTGTGAAAATCATATGACGGCTGATAAACAAAAGTCGCAGAACTTTATAGAGTACAAAGGAAGTCGAGTTATGGTGACAACCGATAATTCAAGGTTACCGATAGCTCACATTGGTAAGACGACTATTTATCTTCAACAAGGTAACAACTAGATGTCACTTTAAAATGTCTATCATATCCCGGTATGAAGAAAAACTTGCTTTCAATGTCACAATTAACCTCATCTGGAAACTATGTTCTATTTTATCCTCATGATGTGAAGGTATATCGGAATCTCAAGAACTTATAAAATCCAATTATGATGGGGCGTACATCAGAGTCAGTTTATGTGATGTCTGCAGAGTATGCATATGTAGAAAAGACAAAAAAGAATGAGACTGTAGATTTGTGGCACGTGCGACTAGTTCACATGAGTTATTCCAAGCTAAGTGTGATAATGAAAAATTCGATGATCAAGGATCTTCCTCAACTTGAAGTAAGAACAGACACCATTTGTACGAGATGCCAATACGGTAAAGCGCATCAGTTGTCGTTTGAAGAGTCCAAATTTAAAGCTAATGAACCATTACAATTAGTACACACTGATGTATTTGGACCGGTCAAGAGATTATCCATTGGTGGAATGAAGTGCATGGTGACCTTTATTGATGATTTCTCCAGGTATGTCTGGGTTTTCTTTATGAAAGAAAAATCTGATTCTTTTTCTAAGTTTAAAGACTTTAAAGAAACAGTTGAGGGAGAAGTTGGAAAGAAAATTCATTGTTTAAGAATAGATAACTGAGGGGAATATAGCTCAATCGAGTTATCTCGGTACCTACGAGAATGCAGAATTCGTCATCAATGTACTTGCGCTTACACGCCGCAGCAAAATGGCGTCGCAAAGATTAAGAATAGGCATTTGGCAGAAATTTGTCATACTATGTTACATGCAAAGATGTCCCAGGAAGATTTTGGGCAGAAGCAATGAGGGATGCAACATTTGTCATTAATAGACTTCCCCAACAAAGGTTAAGTTTTCTTTCACCTTTGAGAAGTTGTGGAATATGAAAGCTAATGTCAGCTATTTGCGAATATTTAGATGTGTCTGCTATGTTTTTATACCAGATCAACTATGTAGCAAAATAGACAAGAAAAATGTTAGATATATTTTTGTAGGCTATGATAATCAAAGAAAAGGGTGGAAATATTGCGATCCTACAACTGGAAGGTGTTATACATCACAACATGTTGTATTTGATGAGAACACTTCATGGAGGTCTTCATAGAAGGAGATATTACCAGACCAAACTGATCTGAAAAATAAGTTACAAATTCCTTATTTTCGTTCAAGTGAAGACGTCGATGCTGAACAAGGTGCAACTCATAATTTGAGCAATCCATTGTTTACCAGTCACCATGTGAAAGAACTGATACAAGTGAAGTAGAAGTACAAGCTCCACAATCTCAGCCGAGAAAGTAATATTGGATTCGGAGGCAAAATCCCAAATATGCCAAACGCTAAGATGTGTGTGGATGCAGGAAAAGATTTAGAAGATGTGATGATGTATCGAAAATTGGTAGGTAGTCTGATTTATTTAACTCATAATCGACATGATATCTCTTTTGCAGTTGGTGTGATGAGTCGCTACATGCACAATCCAAAGAAGCACCATATGCAGGCTATTCGGCGAATGCTAAGATATGTGAAAAGTACAATTGATTATGGTCTTTTGTATAAGATAGGTGAAGAATGCAAGTTTGTCGGCTACTATGACTCTGATTATGCAGGAGACCATGATACTCGTCGTTCAACTACTGGCTTTGTGTTTAAGCTTGGAGATGGAGCAATTTTTGGTGCAGCAAGAGGCAACCAACTGTGTCTTTGTCAACAACAGAAGTGGAGTATCGGGCAGCAGCAGTTGTAGCTCAAGAAAGTATATGGCTTATGCAGTTGATGAAGAATTTACAATAACCATTAGGATATGCAATTCCTTTGTACTGTGATAATCAGTCAGCAATTTGTTTGGCTGAAAATCCAGTTTGCCACGCAAGAACTAAGCAAGTGGAAATACATTACCACTTTATCAGAGAAAAAAATGTTGCAAGGAGAGATTGGCTTGGAGCATATTAAAACGGAGCACCAAATTGCAGACTTGTTCATAAAAGGTTTAAGTGTCAACAAGTTTGAAAGTTTCTGCCATCAGCTATGCATGGTTAAGATAATGGGAGTTGATGTCGAGAGGGAATATTGAAGTCGTACAACATCAGTCGCAGTTTAACGTTTACTAAGTCTCCAGTATAGCTATTTTTTAGCTTTAGGTTGTTATTTAGTTGCAGGTAATTTTCCTAGTTTCTAGAGATATCTCTTTCTAAAGTTTAGGGGAGTTTGTTTAGTAAAATATTGTTAGTGGTTTAGTGGGATTGTGAGTCAAATAAAATTTATAAGCTTATATAAGGCCAACAAGCATATTGAATAAAATATCCAGCTACCTTTCTCTGCAAACAGATTTTACTTTCTTCCTATTGTTTTCTTTCTAATTATTGAGCTATCCGTTGCGTTTAGTTCTACATAAAACACATTATAAAATAATATCCCCTTTCTTTCAATTTAAGTGTCTTACTTTTCTTTTTGATTTGTCTAAAAAAGAGTGTATCTTTCTTTATTTAATAAGTTTTCTAATTCCAACATCCTACATGACAAAGTTAAGACTATAAGATTTAAAGAACTACACACATCTTTGATTTAAGACCACAAGATTCAAAAGATTTCTTAAACCTCGTGTCATGTCAAACTAAGACACTTAAAATGGGACGTGAGGGGGTGTCAAATTTAATACTGAGATATATTTCCTAATCCCACGGAGCAAGCCACCCTCGTGAAAATCAAAATTCAGGATGAAATTAGAAATAGTGTTTTTTTGTTATGCCCGTGCTAAGAGAAAAACAAATGAAATGCTAACATTATACAAAGAGGGAAATTACTTCGTACAGTACTTATTTGACAAGTCAAAACTGATAATCTTTTAATTATCAGTAAATAAGGGTCACCGACGACCCACTCAAATGTGCAATAATTGATGACCAATTACTAAGTCTGAACATTTCGTGCATGTATTGATACAACGGACCAGAAAATTAAAATTGCCTTCTTAGAAATTGTCAAAGTGTGGCTCATTCTTGTGAGACTTGCTAAACCTAGAACCATTGTCGTGTTACTATAGTCAACATTTTTCTTACCTATAAATACAGCCTCATTTTACTCTCATCATCACACAAAATCAGAAGCATCAAATAGAAGTGTAGACCTCCATAGACTATAGTAATTATCAAAAATGGCTTCAAGTAGCTTCCTCTTTCTTCATGTGTTAGTCATGCTTTCTCTAGCAAGCATGGCGTTTATGGATTTGTCAGATGATTTCTCACGATGATGTTTGTCCCAAGCTTTACCAACCATTAAGCGTGTTGTTGAAGATGCTGTTCGGCAAGAGAGGCGAATGGGTGCTTCTTTGCTACGTCTGCATTTTCATGATTGTTTTGTTAATGTGAGATTTTTTCTCTTTCGCGCTTAATATTTTTATTTGTGAAAACATTATGTGTCTAACATAAAATTTTATATGATTTACTCCAAGTAGAGTGGGGCGTCATTGCTTGACATGTCTCTTGTAAATGCAGGGTTGTGATGCTTCGATTCTCCTTGACCAAGCGGATACTATTGGCGGTGAAAAAGACTGCTCGTGCTAATAACAATTACGCTAGAGGGTTTGAGGTGATCGATAAAATTAAGTCCGAGGTTGATAAAATTTGTGGGCGCCCGGTTGTGTCTTGTGCGGATATCTTGTGATTGCGACTCGTGACTCCGTAGTTGCGGTGTGTATTACTCCTTCTATCCTATAATTTGATTTTACTCTGGTTAATTTTCCTAACCATGCACAGTAATGTTTAATTGTCAGATTAATTAATAAAAATCGTCAACTAGTATTAAAAACTGGTCGAGTTACAAGAAAATATTAATCTCGAATACTCAAATTAAGATATAGATTAATTAGATATTTGAAGCTCAACATGAGAAATATTAAAGAATTAGTATCGAGCCTTATAGTCAATTAAAAATTGTAGATTTCCTCTAGCTAAATTTGTATCTTTGCTAATGCGATGAATCTTTAATTTAGTGTATAATTAAACCGAAATATTTTTACATGAACACTACATGGACCAACATGGGAAGTGCAAGCTGGGAAGAAGAGACTCCACTCTGACAAGTAGAACCACGACCAACAATGACATTCCAACTCCATTCATGGACTTATCTGCACTTATCAACAACTTTAAGAAGCAAGGTTTGGATGAGGAAGACCTCGTCGCTCTCTCTGGTGGCCACACGCTAGGGTTTGCTCAGTGTTCCACATTCAGAAATCGCATCTACAATGACGCTAATATTGACTCCACCTTTGCAAGCCAACGTCAAGCAAATTGTCCACGTAGTGGAGGTGATTCCAATCTTGCTTCCCTTGATCCTACACCGGCCCTTTTCGATTCAAAATATTTCAGTAATTTGGTGTCCAATAAAGGGCTTTTGCATTCTGATCAAGCACTATTTAGTGGAGGAGAGACTGATGATCTTGTTAAGACATATAGTAAAAACCTAAAGACTTTCTCCGAAGATTTTGCGGAGTCTATGATTAAGATGGGTAATATCAAGCCATTGACTGGGAAGCAAGGCCAGATTCGTGTCGATTGCAGGAAGGTGAACTAAGCAGTGCAAATGAGGCTGATAAAATTAAATATTTCTAGAATTTGACCTGGAATGAAGGTCGGATTCGTGTCAACTGCAGGATGGTGAACTAAGCAGTGCTAATGAAATCAAATGTTTCAAGAATTTGGTTATTTTCATTTGTAGTTGTGATTTTTGTTCATTTGGAACCTTTGTTGTTAGTTAACTAAAATACGTTAATTGTGAACGAGAGTGAGTGATATTTTATGCAGTAGAAGCCATGATTTAAAGTTTATGGGTTCGAAATTCTTATTTTTTAAAGTTATTGGTTCTAATTTAATAACTTATACATAGTCAATGGATTCTTAAGATAAATAAGGGGGTTATATCAAAACTATTGGATTCTGCCAAACCTGTACGCTATACTCTGGCTCCGCCCTTGCTACTTTGCAGTCCTCCATGGAAACACCACATCCAATCAAAGATAACGTATGCTACTCATTTTTGCAATATCATATGGGTAGGGGTGGTAAATGGGCGTGTTGGGTCAAATTGGGGCGGGTTAAAATAAGTCACATTAATTATTGGGTCAAGACCCAACACGCCTAAAATTTGCTTGGGTCATAACCTAACTCGCCCAACATAACCGAACTTCTCCACTATTTAAACATTTAATAATATTTGCTTGGGTCAAAATGGATTGGACTATATAAATATTTTAATAATATTAATATAAATATTCTTCTAATAAATTTCAAACGTATAGTTATTTTTAATATTATTGTTTGTTTAGGTTGGGCATATTTTGACCCGGCGGGTTACAATACTTTGACCCGTTTTGACTCAATTGATTGACGGTCATTTTGGGTTCAATTCGTTGGGTCAACTCAACAAACGGGTCAAACGGATCATGACACAATCCGTAGAAACACTAAAAGGGTTGTGTGGATTGGGCGAATTGGGTTTGGTTTTGACACCCCTACCATATGAGAATCACTTCCAAAAATATCACTACAGTCACTACTTGTCCCAATTTGATTGATACAATTACGTGGAATATTAGAGGGGTAAAGTCCAGCGGGGCTTTTGAAAGACTCAAATTTCTCACCAAAATGCACAAGCTTAAAATTATTGCTATTTTATAATCGTTTATTGATAAAGACTACATGAATCTACACAAGAGATGGATAGGTATGGATAACTGCAGCAGCAATATAAATTGTATGATTTGGATCTTATGGACCTCTTTATTTCAGGCCTCGGAGATCTCCAATGACTCTCAACAGGTTACTATGGAATTCAAAGAGAAGGATAAATCAGAATCTTTCTAGATGACCTTTGTATATGCCAAAAACAAAGAGCACTTAAGAAGACCTCTATCGGAAAGTATACAAAACTGTAGATATTATTAATGTTATTTGAATGCTGAAGAGAAGAAATGAGGAAGCCCTTAGAGAATGCAGAAAAGCTGGGACTTCATTGACAGTATGGGAGAATGTGGAATGGTGGATGTTGGTTTCTCAGGCCCAAGATTCACATGGTGTAATGCAAGGGACAAACGACACATAATATGAAAAAGATTGGATATGTTAAATAAATACATAAGTATACACGGTATACGCATACCTTGTGTATATCGTGTATATCACGGAATCCCATCACAAGTGGGAATCTGTGATATACACGGTGTACACACCGTGTATATCTTATTTTGATAAGTAAATATTTTGTAGTAATTGTATATAATTAGTATTGTATACTTATCATAATTGTAGGATTCTTGTACAAGTAGAATAGGGTTTCGGGAGTAGAATATGAATATAATTTTCCTATTATGGAAATTGTAAATGGTATATATACTCTTTCATTAATGAAAATAATCAAGGGATTATTTCTTTCATGGTATCAGAAGTCTAGGTTATATTTTCCTCTCATAAATGTACCTTCTCGTGGCACGTTTCCCGAGAACAAACTCTCGGTTTCGACCACTTCTCCTCTCCCAAACTACCTAAATGTTCTTCCAAATCCCTACATCACGTCTTGCGTTGCTATTATGGCTAAGAACACGTTTCACCCTGCCCATACTGTTTCTAACATCAAGAATCACATCCCTATCATTCTTAAAATAGAAAACGTCCAATACGCGACGTGTGCCAAACTATTTAAAGTTCACGGATGCTCGCATCATGTCCTCCATCACATTATCCCCACAGTTCCTACGGATATGGAGGTGCCAAAACCCGAGGATGATCCTAAGTTATGGACGAGACTCGATGCCACCGTTCTTCAGTGGATTTACTCCACTATCTACCGACCTATTGCAGACAATTATTGAACCAGACGCTATGGCGATAGATGATTGGAATAGGGTGCGAAAGTGACATATTCCTAGATAATCAAAATTCTCGTGATGTTACCCTTGAGCAGGAATTCTCCCACGTCACTATGGAAGACTTCCCCAATATTTCAGCATACTGCAAATGGTTGAAAGAATTGGCGGACCAACTCCTTAACGTTGGTGTGCCCATTACCAACGATCGTCTTATTTTTCATATGGTTGCAGGCCTCTCTGAGGCCTATAGTGGCATCGGTACACTTCTTCGTCAGAGCAGTCCTCTTCCGCAGTTTATCAGGCATGTTCCATGCTCACGCTCGAAGAAGTCGACTTGGCTAAGAAAGTGGCCACTAGGGCCCCTTCTGTCTTCATGGTGATAGAGTCCAATTTTTCTCCAACCGTCTCTAACAATTCTGACCAAAACCGCAACAACGGTGGCGGCAAAAAATACTCGGAAAAATAATGGCTAAAACTGCGGGGGCAAACGCGGTGGTTCCGATAGTGGTGGTGGTGGCCAGAATAATGGCAGTGGGCCCCGTTCAGGCGGCAGTGGGCCACCGTCCCACTGGTCCCATCCATGGGCCCCCTGCCATTGGGCTTGGGCCAGTGGGCAGTGCCCCAACAGCCCCTATGCTACAGGGTTTCCAGCACCTGGAAATTGGGCTGCCTAGCAGTTTTCTCGGCCCAATCCGACCTGGTCCAATGGAATCCGCAACAATTCTGCCTCAGCAGGCCCACCATGCAGCGGGCCCCACTCCAACTGACATTGAAGTCGCGATGCACACACTTGGTTTAAATCCTCTGGACCCGAATTAGTACATGGACATCGGCGCCACTACCCACATGTCGTCCGACCAAGGTACTCTCCCGTCTTATTCCAATTTGAGCAACAATCGTGGCATAATTGTTGGTAATGGAAATTGAATTCCAATTCGTGGTTACGGTAATAAAAATGTCCCCCATCCACCTCTTGTCTTGAAAAATACCCTCCATGCTCCTAAATTGATTAAAAATTTGGTGTCTGTCGGTAAATTCACCATTGATAATTCAGTTTCTGTTGTTTTTTATCCTTTTGGGTTTTCTGTGAAGGATTTCAAGACGGGGATTCCTCTCATGAGGTGTGATAGTAGGGGATATCTTTATCCTATCACGCCATGTTCCAGTCTCTCTAGTCCAGCCCTGCCATCCACTTTTGCAGCCCTTGCTCCTTCCTTGTGGCATGCATGTCTAGGTCATCCAGGGTCGTCAATTATGTCTTCCTTAGATAAAAACAATCTTATTTCTTATAAGGATACGTGTAGTACTCCGATTTGTCAATCTTGTTCTTTAGAAAAAATTGTTATATTGCCGTTTGTAGACTCTAATTCTCGTACTTTAATGACATTTGATATTATTAATAGTGATTTATGGACATCTCCTATTATCAGTTCTTTGGGCCATCGTTATTATGTTCTTTTTTGGATGATTATTCTAATTTTTTATGGACTTTTCCGTTAGCGAAAAATCTCACATTTTTTCCACATTTTAAAAATTTAGAGCTTTCATCCAGACCCAATTCGAACGGAAAATTAAGAATATTCAATGTGATAATGGAAATGAATTTGATAATGGGTTGTTTCGGGATTTTTGTGGTAATAATGATATCAATTTTAATTTTTCTTGTCCTCATACGTCCTCTCAAAATGGGAAAGCGAGCATAAAATTCGTACCATTAATAATATTGTCCAAACGTTATTGGTCCATTCTTCCGCATCTCCATCATTTTGGCATCATGCTCTACAAATGACTACTTATCTCCTTAACATTCTTCCTACCAAAGGTTTTGCATATTCTTCTCCCCTTCAAATATTATATAATAAGACTTCTTCGTGTTCACATCTTAGAGTCTTTGGGTGCTTATGTTATCCACTATTTCCGTCCACCGCAATTAACAAACTTCAGGTCTGGTCTACCCCTTGTGTGTTTTTGAGTTATCCATCTAATCATCGTGGTTACAAATATTTTGATTTATCGTCTAATAAAATCATCATTAGTCGCCATCTTATTTTTTATGAATCCCAATTTTCGTTTGCTAAAGTGACTAGTCCCGTACCTAGTTCGTATAATTTTTTTGACGATGCCGTCTCTCCATATATTATTCACCATTTTTCGGACTTGTCCCGCATCCACTGCTTGCTGACCAGTCCGTCACCTGTCCCGATGTTTCCCAAAATCCACCCGATTCTCCCTCGAGTCACAGACCGGTCACTCGTAGTCAACGGGGTATTTTTAAACCAAAAAGACATTTTAATTTAAATTCTAATGTTCTTAAATCCCCCTACCTCGTAACCCAGTGTCCGCATTAAATGACCCGAATTGAAAATTGGCTATGACCGATGAATATGATGCTCTTATTGCAAATAATATGTGAGAGTTGGTACCCCGTCCTTCTAGTGTTAATATTATTCGATCTATGTGGATTTTTACTCTTGTGGGTGATGGTAAGACTCAACGAGGTTGGCGTGGATTGTGGTGAGACATTTAGTCAGGTGGTCAAGCGGCTACCAACCGCCTTTGTTCTCGATCGACTCTTTCGAAAGTTTGGCCCATGCATCAGTTAGATGTGAAGAATGATTTCTTAAACCTCGTGCCATGTCAAACTAAGACACTTAAAATGGGACGTGAGGGGGTGTCAAATTTAATACTGAGATATATTTCCTAATCCCACGGAGCAAGCCACCCTCGTGAAAATCAAAATTCAGGATGAAATTAGAAATAGTGTTCTTTTCTTTTTCCCGTGCTAAGAGAAAAAGAAAAGAAATGCAAACATTATAAAAAAAGGGAAAATACTTCGTACAGTACTGATTTGACAAGTCAAAACTCAGAATCTTTTAATTATCAGTAAATAAGGAGTCACCGACGACCCACTCAAATGTGCAATAATTGATGACCAATTACTAAGTCTGAACATTTCGTGCATGTATTGATACAACGGACCAGAAAATTAAAATTGCCTTCTTAGAAATTGTCAAAGTGTGGCTCATTCTTGTGAGACTTGCTAAACCTAGAACCATTGTCGTGTTACTATAGTCAACATTTTTCTTACCTATAAATACAGCCTCATTTTACTCTCATCATCACACAAAATCAGAAGCATCAAATAGAAGTGTAGACCTCCATAGACTATAGTAATTATCAAAAAATGGCTTCAAGTAGCTTCCTCTTTCTTCATGTGTTAGTCATGCTTTCTCTAGCAAGCATGGCGTTTGCGGATTTGTCAGATGATTTCTACGATGATGTTTGTCCCGAAGCTTTACCAACCATTAAACGTGTTGTTGAAGATGCTGTTCGGCAAGAGAGGCGAATGGGTGCTTCTTTGCTACGTCTGCATTTTCATGATTGTTTTGTTAATGTGAGATTTTTTCTCTTTCGCGCTTAATATTTTTATTTGTGAAAACATTATGTGTCTAACATAAAATTTTATATGATTTACTCCAAGTAGAGTGGGGCGTCATTGCTTGACATGTCTCTTGTAAATGCAGGGTTGTGATGCTTGATTCTCCTTGACCAAGCGGATACTATTGGCGGTGAAAAAGGCGCTCGTGCTAATAACAATTACGCTAGAGGGTTTGAGGTGATCGATAAAATTAAGTCCGAGGTTGATAAAATTTGTGGGCGTCGGTTGTGTCTTGTGCGGATATCTTGGCGATTGCAGCTCGTGACTCGTAGTTGCGGTGTGTATTACTCCCTTCTATCCTATAATTTGATTTTACTCTGGTTAATTTTCCTAACCATGCACAGTAATGTTTAATTGTCAGATTAATTAATAAAAATCGTCAACTAGTATTAAAAACTGGTGAGTTACAAGAAAATATTAATCTCGAATACTCAAATTAAGATATAGATTAATTAGATATTTGAAGCTCAACATGAGAAATATTAAAGAATTAGTATCGAGCCTTATAGTCAATTAAAAAAATTGTAGATTTCCTCTAGCTAAATTTGTATGCTGCTAATGCGATGAATCTTTAATTTAGTGTATAATTAAACCGAAATATTTTTACATGAACAGCTACATGGACCAACATGGGAAGTGCAACTGGGAAGAAGAGACTCCACTACAGCAAGTAGAACCACAGCCAACAATGACATTCCAACTCCATTCATGGACTTATCTGCACTTATCAACAACTTTAAGAAGCAAGGTTTGGATGAGGAAGACCTCGTCGCTCTCTCTGGTGGCCACACGCTAGGGTTTGCTCAGTGTTCCACATTCAGAAATCGCATCTACAATGACGCTAATATTGACTCCACCTTTGCAAGCCAACGTCAAGCAAATTGTCCACGTAGTGGAGGTGATTCCAATCTTGCTTCCCTTGATCCTACACCGGCCCTTTTCGATTCAAAATATTTCAGTAATTTGGTGTCCAATAAAGGGCTTTTGCATTCTGATCAAGCACTATTTAGTGGAGGAGAGACTGATGATCTTGTTAAGACATATAGTAAAAACCTAAAGACTTTCTCAGAAGATTTTGAGTCTATGATTAAGATGGGTAATATCAAGCCATTGGTGGGAAGCAAGGCAGATTCGTGTCGATTGCGGGGAAGGTGAACTAAGCGATGCAAATGAAATTTGATAAAATCAAATATTTCTAGAATTTGACCTGGAATGAAGGTCGGATTCGTGTCAAGCTATGAGGATGGTGAACTAGCGGTGCTAATGAAATCAAATGTTTCAAGAATTTGGTTATTTTCATTTGTAGTTGTGATTTTTGTTCATTTGGAACCTTTGTTGTTAGTTAACTAAAATACGTTAATTGTGAGCGAGTGAGTGATATTTTATGCAGTAGAAGCCATGATTTAAAGTTTATGGGTTGAAATTCTTATTTTTAAAGTTATTGGTTCTAATTTAATAACTTATACATAGTCAATGGATTCTTAAGATAAATAAGGGGTTATATCAAAACTATTGGATTACGCCAAACACATGCGCTATACTGCAGCTCGCCCTTGCTACTTTGCAGTCCTCCATGGAAACACCACATCCAATCAAAGATAACGTATGCTACTCATTTTTGCAATATCATATGGGTAGGGGTGGTAAATGGGCGTGTTGGGTCAAATTGGGCGGGTTAAAATAAGTCACATTAATTATTGGGTCAAGACCCAACACGCCTAAAATTTGCTTGGGTCATAACCTAACTCGCCCAACATAACGAACTTCTCCACTATTTAAACATTTAATAATATTTGCTTGGGTCAAAATGGATTGGACTATATAAATATTTTAATAATATTAATATAAATATTCTTCTAATAAATTTCAAGCGTATAGTTATTTTTAATATTATTGTTTGTTTAGGTTGGGCATATTTTGACGGCGGGTTACAATACTTTGACCCGTTTTGACTCAATTGATTATTGGGTCATTTTGGGTTCAATTCGTTGGGTCAACTCAACAAGCGGGTCAAGCGGATCATGACACAATCCGTAGAAACACTAAAAGGGTTGTGTGGATTAGGCGAGTGGGTTTGGTTTTGACACCCCTACCATATGAGAATCACTTCCAAAAATATCACTACAGTCACTACTTGTCCCAATTTGATTGATACAATTACGTGGAATATTAGAGGGTAAAGTCAGTAGGGCTTTTGAAAGACTCAAATTTCTCACCAAAATGCACAAGCTTAAAATTATTGCTATTTTATAATCGTTTATTGATAAAGACTACATGAATCTACACAAGACATGGAGAGGGATGGATAACCGCAGGAGCAAAATAAATTGTATGATTTGGATCTTATGGACCTCTTTATTTCAGGCCTCGGAGATCTCCAATGACTCTCAACAGGTTACTATGGAATTCAAAGAGAAGGATAAATCAGAATCTTTCTAGATGACCTTTGTATATGCCAAAAACAAAGAGCACTTAAGAAGACCTCTATCGGTAAGGATACAAAACTGTAGATATTATTAATGTTATTTGAATCTTTGAAGAGAAGAAATGAGGAAGCCCTTAGAGAATCTGAGAAAAATTTGGGACTTCATTGACAGTATGGGAGAATGTGGAATGGTGGATGTTGGTTTCTCAGGCCCAAGATTCACATGGTGTAATGCAAGGGACAAACGACACATAATATGAAAAAGATTGGATATGTTAAATAAATACATAAGTATACACGGTATACGCATACCTTGTGTATATCGTGTATATCACGGAATCCCATCACAAGTGGGAATCTGTGATATACACGGTGTACACACCGTGTATATCTTATTTTGATAAGTAAATATTTTGTAGTAATTGTATATAATTAGTATTGTATACTTATCATAATTGTAGGATTCTTGTACAAGTAGAATAGGGTTTCGGGAGTAGAATATGAATATAATTTTCCTATTATGGAAATTGTAAATGGTATATATACTCTTTCATTAATGAAAATAATCAAGGGATTATTTCTTTCATGGTATCAGAAGTCTAGGTTATATTTTCCTCTCATAAATGTACCTTCTCGTGGCACGTTTCCCGAGAACAAACTCTCGGTTTCGACCACTTCTCCTCTCCCAAACTACCTAAATGTTCTTCCAAATCCCTACATCACGTCTTGCGTTGCTATTATGGCTAAGAACACGTTTCACCCTGCCCATACTGTTTCTAACATCAAGAATCACATCCCTATCATTCTTAAAATAGAAAACGTCCAATACGCGACGTGTGCCAAACTATTTAAAGTTCACGGATGCTCGCATCATGTCCTCCATCACATTATCCCCACAGTTCCTACGGATATGGAGGTGCCAAAACCCGAGGATGATCTAAGTTATGGGCGAGACTTGATGCCACCGTTCTTGATGGATTTACTCCACTATCTACCGACCTATTGCAGACAATTATTGAACCAGGCAGCTATGGCGATAGATGATTGGAATAAGTGCGAAAGTGACATATTCCTAGATAATCAAAATTCTCGTGATGTTACCCTTGAGCAGGAATTCTCCCACGTCACTATGGAAGACTTCCCCAATATTTGAGCATACTGCAAATGGTTGAAAGAATTGGCGGACCAACTCCTTAACGTTGGTGTGCCCATTACCAACGATCGTCTTATTTTTCATATGGTTGCAGGCCTCTCTGAGGCCTATAGTAACATCGGTACACTTCTTCGTCAGGCTTGATCCTCTTACTTGATTTATCAGGCTTGTTCCATGCTCACGCTCGAACAAGCCGGCTTTGCTAAGAAAGCGGCCACTAGGGCCCTGCATCTTCATGGTGATAGAGTCAATTTTTCTCCAACCGTCTCTAACAATTCTGACCAAAACCGCAACAACGGTGGCGGCAAAAAATACTCGGAAAAATAATGGCAAAAACTGCGGGGGCAAACGCGGTGGTTCCGACAGTGGTGGTGGTGGCCAGAATAATGGCAGTGGGCCCCGTTCAGGCGGCAGTGGGCCACCGTCCCATCCATGGGCCCCCTGCCATTGGGCTTGGGCGATGGGCGATGCCCAGCGACCACATGCTCTGGGGTTTCCGGCACACGGAAATTGGGTCGCCTAGCGGTTTTCTCGGCCCAATCCGACCTGGTCAATGGAATCGCAACAATTCTGCCTCAGCAGGCCCACCATGCAGCGGGCCCCACTCCAACTGACATTGAAGTCGCGATGCACACACTTGGTTTAAATCCTCTGGACCCGAATTAGTACATAGACATCGGCGCCACTACCCAGCGTGTCGTCAGGCCAAGGTACTCTCCGTCTTATTCAATTTGAGCAACAATCGTGGCATAATTGTTGGTAATGGAAATTGAATTCCAATTCGTGGTTACGGTAATAAAAATGTCCCCCATCCACCTCTTGTCTTGAAAAATACCCTCCATGCTCCTAAATTGATTAAAAATTTGGTGTCTGTCGGTAAATTCACCATTGATAATTCAGTTTCTGTTGTTTTTTATCCTTTTGGGTTTTTACGTGAAGGATTTCAAGACGGGGATTCCTCTCATGAGGTGTGATAGTAGGGGATATCTTTATCCTATCACGCCATGTTCCAGTCTCTCTAGTCCAGCCCTGCCATCCACTTTTGCAGCCCTTGCTCCTTCCTTGTGGCATGCATGTCTAGGTCATCCAGGGTCGTCAATTATGTCTTCCTTTGATAAAAACAATCTTATTTCTTATAAGGATACGTGTAGTACTCCGATTTGTCAATCTTGTTCTTTAGAAAAAATTGTTATATTGCCGTTTGTAGACTCTAATTCTCGTACTTTAATGACATTTGATATTATTAATAGTGATTTATGGACATCTCCTATTATCAGTTCTTTGGGCCATCGTTATTATGTTCTTTTTTGGATGATTATTCTAATTTTTTATGGACTTTTCCGTTAGCGAAAAATCTCACATTTTTTCCACATTTTAAAAATTTAGAGCTTTCATCGGACCCAGTCGAGCGGAAAATTAAGAATATTCAATGTGATAATGGAAATGAATTTGATAATGGGTTGTTTCGGGATTTTTGTGGTAATAATGATATCAATTTTAATTTTCTTGTCCTCATCGTCCTCTCAAAATGGGAAAGCGAGCATAAAATTCGTACCATTAATAATATTGTCCAAGCGTTATTGGTCCATTCTTCGCATCTCCATCATTTTGGCATCATGCTCTACAAATGACTACTTATCTCCTTAACATTCTTCCTACCAAAGGTTTTGCATATTCTTCTCCCCTTCAAATATTATATAATAAGACTTCTTCGTGTTCACATCTTAGAGTCTTTGGTTTCTTATGTTTTCCACTATTTCCGTCCACATAATTAACAAACTTCAGGTCTGGTCTACCCCTTGTGTGTTTTTGAGTTATCCATCTAATCATCGTGGTTACAAATATTTTGATTTATCGTCTAATAAAATCATCATTAGTCGCCATCTTATTTTTTATGAATCCCAATTTTCGTTTGCTAAAGTGACTAGTCCCGTACCTAGTTCGTATAATTTTTTTGACGATGCCGTCTCTCCATATATTATTCACCATTTTTCGGACTTGTCCCGCATCCACTGCTTGCTGACCAGTCCGTCACCTGTCCCGATGTTTCCCAAAATCCACCCGATTCTCCCTCGAGTCACAGACCGGTCACTCGTAGTCAACGGGGTATTTTTAAACCAAAAAGACATTTTAATTTAAATTCTAATGTTCTTAAATCCCCCTACCTCGTAACCCAGTGTCCGCATTAAATGACCCGAATTGAAAATTGGCTATGACCGATGAATATGATGCTCTTATTGCAAATAATATGTGAGAGTTGGTACCCCGTCCTTCTAGTGTTAATATTATTCGATCTATGTGGATTTTTACTCTTGTGGGTGATGGTAAGACTCAACAGGTTGGCGTGGATTGTGGTGAGACATTTAGTCCGGTGGTCAAACTGGCTACCAACCGCACTGTTCTCAGTCTGACTCTTTCGAAAGTTTGGCCCATGCATCAGTTAGATGTGAAGAATGATTTCTTAAACCTCGTGCCATGTCAAACTAAGACACTTAAAATGGGACGTGAGGGGGTGTCAAATTTAATACTGAGATATATTTCCTAATCCCACGGAGCAAGCCACCCTCGTGAAAATCAAAATTCAGGATGAAATTAGAAATAGTGTTTTTTTGTTATGCCCGTGCTAAGAGAAAAACAAATGAAATGCTAACATTATACAAAGAGGAAATTACTTCGTACAGTACTTATTTGACAAGTCAAAACTGATAATCTTTTAATTATCAGTAAATAAGAGTCACCGACGACCCACTCAAATGTGCAATAATTGATGACCAATTACTAAGTCTGAACATTTCGTGCATGTATTGATACAACGGACCAGAAAATTAAAATTGCCTTCTTAGAAATTGTCAAAGTGTGGCTCATTCTTGTGAGACTTGCTAAACCTAGAACCATTGTCGTGTTACTATAGTCAACATTTTTCTTACCTATAAATACAGCCTCATTTTACTCTCATCATCACACAAAATCAGAAGCATCAAATAGAAGTGTAGACCTCCATAGACTATAGTAATTATCAAAAAATGGCTTCAAGTAGCTTCCTCTTTCTTCATGTGTTAGTCATGCTTTCTCTAGCAAGCATGGCGTTTCGGATTTGTCAGATGATTTCTACGATGATGTTTGTCGAAGCTTTACCAACCATTAAACGTGTTGTTGAAGATGCTGTTCGGCAAGAGAGGCGAATGGGTGCTTCTTTGCTACGTCTGCATTTTCATGATTGTTTTGTTAATGTGAGATTTTTCTCTTTCGCTTAATATTTTTATTTGTGAAAACATTATGTGTCTAACATAAAATTTTATATGATTTACTCCAAGTAGAGTGGGGCGTCATTGCTTGACATGTCTCTTGTAAATGCAGGGTTGTGATGCTTGATTCTCCTTGACCAAGCGGATACTATTGGCGGTGAAAAAGGCGCTCGTGCTAATAACAATTCTGCTAGAGGGTTTGAGGTGATCGATAAAATTAAGTCCGAGGTTGATAAAATTTGTGGGCGTCGGTTGTGTCTTGTGCGGATATCTTGTGATTGCAGCTCGTGACTCGTAGTTGCGGTGTGTATTACTCCCTTCTATCCTATAATTTGATTTTACTCTGGTTAATTTTCCTAACCATGCACGGTAATGTTTAATTGTCAGATTAATTAATAAAAATCGTCAACTAGTATTAAAAACTGGTGAGTTACAAGAAAATATTAATCTCGAATACTCAAATTAAGATATAGATTAATTAGATATTTGAAGCTCAACATGAGAAATATTAAAGAATTAGTATCGAGCCTTATAGTCAATTAAAAATTGTAGATTTCCTCTAGCTAAATTTGTATCTTTGCTAATGCGATGAATCTTTAATTTAGTGTATAATTAAACCGAAATATTTTTACATGAGCAGCTACATGGACCAACATGGGAAGTGCAAGCGGGAAGAAGAGACTCCACTCTGACAAGTAGAACCCACGACCAACAATGACATTCCAACTCCATTCATGGACTTATACGCACTTATCAACAACTTTAAGAAGCAAGGTTTGGATGAGGAAGACCTCGTCGCTCTCTCTGGTGGCCACACGCTAGGGTTTTGCTCGGTGTTCCACATTCAGAAATCGCATCTACAATGGCGCTAATATTGACTCCACCTTTGCAAGCCAACGTCAAGCAAATTGTCCACGTAGTGGAGGTGATTCAATCTTGCTTCCCTTGATCCTACACCGGCCCTTTTCGATTCAAAATATTTGGTAATTTGGTGTCAATAAAGGGCTTTTGCATTCGATCAAGCACTATTTAGTGGAGGAGAGGTGATGATCTTGTTAAGACATATAGTAAAAACCTAAAGACTTTCTCAGAAGATTTTGCGAGTCTATGATTAAGATGGGTAATATCAAGCCATTGGTAGGAAGCGAGGCGGATTAGTGTCGATTGCGGGGAAGGTGAACTAAGCGGTGCAAATGAGGTGATAAAATCAAATATTTCTAGAATTTGACCTGGAATGAAGGTCGGATTAAGTGTCAAGCTATGAGGATGGTGAACTAAGCGGTGCTAATGAAATCAAATGTTTCAAGAATTTGGTTATTTTCATTTGTAGTTGTGATTTTTGTTCATTTGGAACCTTTGTTGTTAGTTAACTAAAATCGTTAATTGTGAGCAGAGTGAGTGATATTTTATGCAGTAAGCCATGATTTAAAGTTTATGGGTTCGAAATTCTTATTTTTTAAAGTTATTGGTTCTAATTTAATAACTTATACATAGTCAATGGATTCTTAAGATAAATAAGGGGGTTATATCAAAACTATTGGATTACACTTGAAACACATGCGCTATACTCTGGCTCCGCCCTTGCTACTTTGCAGTCCTCCATGGAAACACCACATCCAATCAAAGATAACGTATGCTACTCATTTTTGCAATATCATATGGGTAGGGGTGGTAAATGGGCGTGTTAGGTCAAATTAGGCGGGTTAAAATAAGTCACATTAATTATTGGGTCAAGACCCAACACGCCTAAAATTTGCTTGGGTCATAACCTAACTCGCCCAACATAACCGAACTTCTCCACTATTTAAACATTTAATAATATTTGCTTGGGTCAAAATGGATTGGACTATATAAATATTTTAATAATATTAATATAAATATTCTTCTAATAAATTTCAAGCGTATAGTTATTTTTAATATTATTGTTTGTTTAGGTTGGGCATATTTTGACGTGGGTTACAATACTTTGACCCGTTTTGACTCAATTGATTATTGGGTCATTTTGGGTTCAATTCGTTGGGTCAACTCAACAAGCGGGTCAAGCGGATCATGACACAATCCGTAGAAACACTAAAAGGGTTGTGTGGATTGGGCGAATTGGGTTTGGTTTTGACACCCCTACCATATGAGAATCACTTCCAAAAATATCACTACAGTCACTACTTGTCCCAATTTGATTGATACAATTCGTGGAATATTAGAGGGTAAAGTCAGTAGGGCTTTTGAAAGACTCAAATTTCTCACCA
This sequence comes from Anisodus acutangulus, assembly GCA_029783415.1. Classification (NCBI taxonomy): domain Eukaryota; kingdom Viridiplantae; phylum Streptophyta; class Magnoliopsida; order Solanales; family Solanaceae; genus Anisodus; species Anisodus acutangulus. Next base: position 46,658,923 of record CM056490.1, read on the forward strand.
AAATGCACAAGCTTAAAATTATTGCTATTTTATAATCGTTTATTGATAAAGACTACATGAATCTACACAAGAGATGGATAGGTATGGATAAGCTGCTTGAGCAATATAAATTGTATGATTTGGATCTTATGGACCTCTTTATTTGGGCCTCGGAGATCTCCAATGACTCTCAGCAGGTTACTATGGAATTCAAAGAGAAGGATAAATCGAGAATCTTTCTAGATGACCTTTGTATATGCCAAAAACAAAGAGCACTTAAGAAGACCTCTATCGGAAAGTATACAAAGCTGTAGATATTATTAATGTTATTTGAATCTTTGAAGAGAAGAAATGAGGAAGCCCTTAGAGAATGCAGAAAAATTTGGGACTTCATTGACAGTATGGGAGAATGTGGAATGGTGGATGTTGGTTTCTCAGGCCCAAGATTCACATGGTGTAATGCAAGGGACAAGCGACACATAATATGAAAAAGATTGGATATGTTAAATAAATACATAAGTATACACGGTATCGCATACCTTGTGTATATCGTGTATATCACGGAATCCCATCACAAGTGGGAATGCATGATATACACAGTGTACACACCGTGTATATCTTATTTTGATAAGTAAATATTTTGTAGTAATTGTATATAATTAGTATTGTATACTTATCATAATTGTAGGATTCTTGTACAAGTAGAATAGGGTTTGGGAGTAGAATATGAATATAATTTTCCTATTATGGAAATTGTAAATGGTATATATACTCTTTCATTAATGAAAATAATCAAGGGATTATTTCTTTCATGGTATCAGAAGTCTAGGTTATATTTTCCTCTCATAAATGTACCTTCGTGGCACGTTTCCGAGAACAAACTCTCGGTTTAGACCACTTCTCCTCTCCCAAACTACCTAAATGTTCTTCCAAATCCCTACATCACGTCTTGCGTTGCTATTATGGCTAAGAACACGTTTCACCACTGCCCATCTTGTTTCTAACATCAAGAATCACATCCTATCATTCTTAAAATAGAAAGCGTCCAATACGCGGCGTGTGCCAAACTATTTAAAGTTCACGGATGCTCGCATCATGTCCTCCATCACATTATCCCCACAGTTCCTACGGATATGGAGGTGCCAAAACCGAGGATGATCTAAGTTATGGGCGAGACTTGATGCCACCGTTCTTCAGTGGATTTACTCCACTATCTACCGACCTATTGCAGACAATTATTGAACCAGACGCTATGGCGATAGATGATTGGAATAGGGTGCGAAAGTGACATATTCCTAGATAATCAAAATTCTCGTGATGTTACCCTTGAGCAGGAATTCTCCCACGTCACTATGGAAGACTTCCCCAATATTTCAGCATACTGCAAATGGTTGAAAGAATTGGCGGACCAACTCCTTAACGTTGGTGTGCCCATTACCAACGATCGTCTTATTTTTCATATGGTTGCGAGGCCTCTCTGAGGGCCTATAGTAACATCGGTACACTTCTTCGTCGAGCTTGATCCTCTTGCGATTTATCAGGCATGTTCCATGCTCACGCTCGAAGAAGTCGACTTGGCTAAGAAAGTGGCCACTAGGGCCCCTTCTGTCTTCATGGTGATAGAGTCCAATTTTTCTCCAACCGTCTCTAACAATTCTGACCAAAACCGCAACAACGGTGGCGGCAAAAAATACTCGGAAAAATAATGGCTAAAACTGCGGGGGCAAACGCGGTGGTTCCGATAGTGGTGGTGGTGGCCAGAATAATGGCAGTGGGCCCCGTTCAGGCGGCAGTGGGCCACCGTCCCACTGGTCCCATCCATGGGCCCCCTGCCATTGGGCTTGGGCCAGTGGGCAGTGCCCCAACAGCCCCTATGCTACAGGGTTTCCAGCACCTGGAAATTGGGCTGCCTAGCAGTTTTCTCGGCCCAATCCGACCTGGTCCAATGGAATCCGCAACAATTCTGCCTCAGCAGGCCCACCATGCAGCGGGCCCCACTCCAACTGACATTGAAGTCGCGATGCACACACTTGGTTTAAATCCTCTGGACCCGAATTAGTACATGGACATCGGCGCCACTACCCACATGTCGTCAGGCCAAGGTACTCTCCGTCTTATTCAATTTGAGCAACAATCGTGGCATAATTGTTGGTAATGGAAATTGAATTCAATTAAGTAGTTCACGGTAATAAAAATGTCCCCATCCACCTCTTGTCTTGAAAAATACCCTCCATGCTCCTAAATTGATTAAAAATTTGGTGTCTGTCGGTAAATTCACCATTGATAATTAGGTTTACATTATTTTTATCCTTTTGGGTTTTACTGTGAAGGATTTCAAGGCGGGGATTCCTCTCATGAGGTGTGATAGTAGGGGATATCTTTATCCTATCACGCCATGTTCGATCTCTCTAGTCGACCACTGCCATCCACTTTTGCGACCCTTGCTCCTTCCTTGTGGCATGCATGTCTAGGTCATCGAGTGCGTCAATTATGTCTTCCTTAGATAAAAACAATCTTATTTCTTATAAGGATCGTGTAGTACTCAGATTTGTCAATCTTGTTCTTTAGAAAAAATTGTTATATTGCCGTTTGTAGACTCTAATTCTCGTACTTTAATGACATTTGATATTATTAATAGTGATTTATGGACATCTCCTATTATCAGTTCTTTGGGCCATCGTTATTATGTTCTTTTTGGATGATTATTCTAATTTTTTATGGACTTTTCCGTTAGCGAAAAATCTCACATTTTTTCCACATTTTAAAAATTTAGAGCTTTCATCCAGACCCAATTCGAACGGAAAATTAAGAATATTCAATGTGATAATGGAAATGAATTTGATAATGGGTTGTTTCGGGATTTTTGTGGTAATAATGGTATCAAGTTTAATTTTCTTGTCCTCATCGTCCTCTCAAAATGGGAAAGCGAGCATAAAATTCGTACCATTAATAATATTGTCCAAACGTTATTGGTCCATTCTTCCGCATCTCCATCATTTTGGCATCATGCTCTACAAATGACTACTTATCTCCTTAACATTCTTCCTACCAAAGGTTTTGCATATTCTTCTCCCCTTCAAATATTATATAATAAGACTTCTTCGTGTTCACATCTTAGAGTCTTTGGGTGCTTATGTTATCCACTATTTCCGTCCACATAATTAACAAACTTCAGGTCTGGTCTACCCCTTGTGTGTTTTTGAGTTATCCATCTAATCATCGTGGTTACAAATATTTTGATTTATCGTCTAATAAAATCATCATTAGTCGCCATCTTATTTTTTATGAATCCCAATTTTCGTTTGCTAAAGTGACTAGTCCCGTACCTAGTTCGTATAATTTTTTTGACGATGCCGTCTCTCCATATATTATTCACCATTTTAGGACTTGTCCGCATCCCTTTAACTGGCGACGGTCAGTCACTGTCCGATGTTTCCCAAAATCCACGGATTCTCCCTCGAGTCACGGACCGGTCACTCGTAGTCAGCGGGGTATTTTTAAACCAAAAAGACATTTTAATTTAAATTCTAATGTTCTTAAATCCCTACCTCGTAACCCGGTGTCCGCATTAAATGACCGAATTGAAAATTGGCTATGGCCAGATGAATATGATGCTCTTATTGCAAATAATATGTGAGAGTTGGTACCCGTCCTTCTAGTGTTAATATTATTCGATCTATGTGGATTTTTACTCTTGTGGGTGATGGTAAGACTCAGCGAGGTTGGCGTGGATTGTGGTGAGACATTTAGTCAGGTGGTCAAGCGGCTACCAACCGCCTTGTTCTCGGTCGACTCTTTGAAAGTTTGGCCCATGCATCGGTTAGATGTGAAGAATGATTTCTTAAACCTCGTGCCATGTCAAACTAAGACACTTAAAATGGGGCGTGAGGGTGTCAAATTTAATACTGAGATATATTTCCTAATCCCACGGAGCAAGCCACCCTCGTGAAAATCAAAATTCAGGATGAAATTAGAAATAGTGTTTTTGTTATGCCCGTGCTAAGAGAAAAACAAATGAAATGCTAACATTATACAAAGAGGAAATTACTTCGTACAGTACTTATTTGACAAGTCAAAACTGATAATCTTTTAATTATCAGTAAATAAGGGTCACCGACGACCCACTCAAATGTGCAATAATTGATGACCAATTACTAAGTCTGAACATTTCGTGCATGTATTGATACAACGGACCAGAAAATTAAAATTGCCTTCTTAGAAATTGTCAAAGTGTGGCTCATTCTTGTGAGACTTGCTAAACCTAGAACCATTGTCGTGTTACTATAGTCAACATTTTCTTACCTATAAATACAGCCTCATTTTACTCTCATCATCACACAAAATCAGAAGCATCAAATAGAAGTGTAGACCTCCATAGACTATAGTAATTATCAAAAAATGGCTTCAAGTAGCTTCCTCTTTCTTCATGTGTTAGTCATGCTTTCTCTAGCAAGCATGGCGTTTCTTGGATTTGTCAGATGATTTCTACGATGATGTTTGTCGAAGCTTTACCAACCATTAAACGTGTTGTTGAAGATGCTGTTCGGCAAGAGAGGCGAATGGGTGCTTCTTTGCTACGTCTGCATTTTCATGATTGTTTTGTTAATGTGAGATTTTTCTCTTTCGCGCTTAATATTTTTATTTGTGAAAACATTATGTGTCTAACATAAAATTTTATATGATTTACTCCAAGTAGAGTGGGGCGTCATTGCTTGACATGTCTCTTGTAAATGCAGGGTTGTGATGCTTGATTCTCCTTGACCAAGCGGATACTATTGGCGGTGAAAAGGCTGCTCGTGCTAATAACAATTCTGCTAGAGGGTTTGAGGTGATCGATAAAATTAAGTCCGAGGTTGATAAAATTTGTGGACGTCCAGTTGTGTCTTGTGCGGATATCTTGTGATTGCGGCTCGTGACTCCGTAGTTGCGGTGTGTATTACTCCCTTCTATCCTATAATTTGATTTTACTCTGGTTAATTTTCCTAACCATGCACAGTAATGTTTAATTGTCCAGATTAATTAATAAAAATCGTCAACTAGTATTAAAAAACTGGTGAGTTACAAGAAAATATTAATCTCGAATACTCAAATTAAGATATAGATTAATTAGATATTTGAAGCTCAACATGAGAAATATTAAAGAATTAGTATCGAGCCTTATAGTCAATTAAAATTGTAGATTTCCTCTAGCTAAATTTGTATCTTTGCTAATGCGATGAATCTTTAATTTAGTGTATAATTAAACGAAATATTTTTACATGAGCAGCTACATGGACCAACATGGGAAGTGCAAGCTGGGAAGAAGAGACTCCACTCTGACAAGTAGAACCACGACCAACAATGACATTCCAACTCCATTCATGGACTTATACGCACTTATCAACAACTTTAAGAAGCAAGGTTTGGATGAGGAAGACCTCGTCGCTCTCTCTGGTGGCCACACGCTAGGGTTTTGCTCGATGTTCCACATTGAAATCGCATCTACAATGGCGCTAATATTGACTCCACCTTTGCAAGCCAACGTCAAGCAAATTGTCACGTAGTGGAGGTGATTCAATCTTGCTTCCCTTGATCCTACACCGGCCCTTTTAGATTCAAAATATTTCAGTAATTTGGTGTCCAATAAAGGGCTTTTGCATTCTGATCAAGCACTATTTAGTGGAGGAGAGGCTGATGATCTTGTTAAGACATATAGTAAAAACCTAAAGACTTTCTCAGAAGATTTTGCGAGTCTATGATTAAGATGGGTAATATCAAGCCATTGGTGGGAAGCGAGGCGATTCGTGTCGATTGCGAGGAAGGTGAACTAAGCGGTGCAAATGAAATTTGATAAAATCAAATATTTCTAGAATTTGACCTGGAATGAAGGTCGGATTAGTGTCAGCTATGAGGATGGTGAACTAGCGGTGCTAATGAAATCAAATGTTTCAAGAATTTGGTTATTTTCATTTGTAGTTGTGATTTTTGTTCATTTGGAACCTTTGTTGTTAGTTAACTAAAATCGTTAATTGTGAACGAGCTGAGTGATATTTTGTACAGCCGAAGCCATGATTTAAAGTTTATGGGTTCGAAATTCTTATTTTTTAAAGTTATTGGTTCTAATTTAATAACTTATACATAGTCAATGGATTCTTAAGATAAATAAGGGGGTTATATCAAAACTATTGGATTCTGCCAAACCTGTACGCTATACTATGGCTCCGCCCTTGCTACTTTGCAGTCCTCCATGGAAACACCACATCCAATCAAAGATAACGTATGCTACTCATTTTTGCAATATCATATGGGTAGGGGTGGTAAATGGGCGTGTTGGGTCAAATTGGGGCGGGTTAAAATAAGTCACATTAATTATTGGGTCAAGACCCAACACGCCTAAAATTTGCTTGGGTCATAACCTAACTCGCCCAACATAACGAACTTCTCCACTATTTAAACATTTAATAATATTTGCTTGGGTCAAAATGGATTGGACTATATAAATATTTTAATAATATTAATATAAATATTCTTCTAATAAATTTCAAGCGTATAGTTATTTTTAATATTATTGTTTGTTTAGGTTGGGCATATTTTGACGTGGGTTACAATACTTTGACCCGTTTTGACTCAATTGATTATTGGGTCATTTTGGGTTCAATTCGTTGGGTCAACTCAACAAGCGGGTCAAGCGGATCATGACACAATCCGTAGAAACACTAAAAGGGTTGTGTGGATTAGGCGAATTGGGTTTGGTTTTGACACCCCTACCATATGAGAATCACTTCCAAAAATATCACTACAGATCACTACTTGTCCCAATTTGATTGATACAATTACGTGGAATATTAGAGGTAAAGTCAGTAGGGCTTTTGAAAGACTCAAATTTCTCACCAAAATGCACAAGCTTAAAATTATTGCTATTTTATAATCGTTTATTGATAAAGACTACATGAATCTACACAAGAGATGGATAGGTATGGATAAGCTGCATGACAATATAAATTGTATGATTTGGATCTTATGGACCTCTTTATTTAGGGCCTCGGAGATCTCCAATGACTCTCAACAGGTTACTATGGAATTCAAAGAGAAGGATAAATCGAGAATCTTTCTAGATGACCTTTGTATATGCCAAAAACAAAGAGCACTTAAGAAGACCTCTATCGGAAAGTATACAAAGCTGTAGATATTATTAATGTTATTTGAATCTTTGAAGAGAAGAAATGAGGAAGCCCTTAGAGAATGCAGAAAAAGCTGGGACTTCATTGACGGTATGGGAGAATGTGGAATGGTGGATGTTGGTTTCTCAGGCCCAAGATTCACATGGTGTAATGCAAGGGACAAAGCGACACATAATATGAAAAAGATTGGATATGTTAAATAAATACATAAGTATACACGGTATCGCATACCTTGTGTATATCGTGTATATCACGGAATCCCATCACAAGTGGGAATGCATGATATACACAGTATTACACCGTGTATATCTTATTTTGATAAGTAAATATTTTGTAGTAATTGTATATAATTAGTATTGTATACTTATCATAATTGTAGGATTCTTGTACAAGTAGAATAGGGTTTCGGGAGTAGAATAGGAATATAATTATCCTATTATGGAAATTGTAAATGGTATATATACTCTTTCATTAATGAAAATAATCAAGGGATTATTTCTTTCATGGTATCAGAAGTCTAGGTTATATTTTCCTCTCATAAATGTACCTTCTCGTGGCACGTTTCCCGAGAACAAACTCTCGGTTTCGACCACTTCTCCTCTCCCAAACTACCTAAATGTTATTCCAAATCCCTACATCACGTCTTGCGTTGCTATTATGGCTAAGAACACGTTTCACCCTGCCCATACTGTTTCTAACATCAAGAATCACATCCCTATCATTCTTAAAATAGAAAACGTCCAATACGCGACGTGTGCCAAACTGTTTAAAGTTCACGGATGCTCGCATCAAGTCCTCCATCACATTATCCCCACGGTTCCTACGGATATGGAGGTGCCAAAACCCGAGGATGATCCTAAGTTATGGACGAGACTTGATGCCACCGTTCTTGATGGATTTACTCCACTATCTACCGACCTATTGCAGACAATTATTGAACCAGACGCTATGGCGATAGATGATTGGAATAGGGTGCGAAAGTGACATATTCCTAGATAATCAAAATTCTCGTGATGTTACCCTTGAGCAGGAATTCTCCCACGTCACTATGGAAGACTTCCCCAATATTTCAGCATACTGCAAATGGTTGAAAGAATTGGCGGACCAACTCCTTAACGTTGGTGTGCCCATTACCAACGATCGTCTTATTTTTCATATGGTTGCAGGCCTCTCTGAGGCCTATAGTGGCATCGGTACACTTCTTCGTCAGAGCAGTCCTCTTCCGCAGTTTATCAGGCATGTTCCATGCTCACGCTCGAAGAAGTCGACTTGGCTAAGAAAGTGGCCACTAGGGCCCTACATCTTCATGGTGATAGAGTCAATTTTTCTCCAACCGTCTCCAACAATTCTGACCAAAACCGCAACAACGGTGGGGGCAAAAAAACTCGGAAAAATAATGGCAAAAACTGCGGGGGCAAACGCGGTGGTTCCGACAGTGGTGGTGGTGGCCAGAATAATGGCAGTGGGCCCCGTTCAGGCGGCAGTGGGCCACCGTCCCATCCATGGGCCCCCTGCCATTGGGCTTGGGCGATGGGCGTGCCCAACGACCCACATGCTCTGGGGTTTCGGCACACTGGAAATGGGCGCATGACCGGTTTTCTCGGCCCAATCCGAGGCCTGGTCGAATGGAATCGCAACAATTACGCCTCGGCCGGGCCCACCATGCGCGGGCCCCACTCCAGTGACATTGAAGTCGCGATGCACACACTTGGTTTAAATCCTCTGGACCGAATTAGTACATGGCCATCCGCGCCACTACCCACATGTCGTCCGACCAAGGTACTCTCCGTCTTATTCAATTTGAGCAACAATCGTGGCATAATTGTTGGTAATGGAAATTGAATTCAATTAAGTAGTTACGGTAATAAAAATGTCCCCCATCCACCTCTTGTCTTGAAAAATACCCTCCATGCTCCTAAATTGATTAAAAATTTGGTGTCTGTCGGTAAATTCACCATTGATAATTCAGTTTCTGTTGTTTTTTATCCTTTTGGGTTTTCTGTGAAGGATTTCAAGACGGGGATTCCTCTCATGAGGTGTGATAGTAGGGGATATCTTTATCCTATCACGCCATGTTCCGGTCTCTCTAGTCCAGCCCTGTCATCCACTTTTGCAGCCCTTGCTCCTTCCTTGTGGCATGCATGTCTAGGTCATCCAGGGTCATCAATTATGTCTTCCTTAGATAAAAACAATCTTATTTCTTATAAGGATACGTGTAGTCCTCCGATTTGTCAATCTTGTTCTTTAGGAAAAATTGTTATATTGTCGTTTGTAGACTCTAATTCTCGTACTTTAATGACATTTGATATTATTAATAGTGATTTATGGACATCTCCTATTATCAGTTCTTTGAGCCATCGTTATTATGTTCTTTTTTGGATGATTATTCTAATTTTTTATTGACTTTTCCGTTAACGAAAAATCTCACATTTTTTCCACATTTTAAAAATTTAGAGCTTTCATCCAGACCCAATTCGAACGGAAAATTAAGAATATTCAATGTGATAATGGAAATGAATTTGATAATGGGTTGTTTCGGGATTTTTGTGGTAATAATGATATCAATTTTAATTTTTCTTGTCCTCATCGTCCTCTCAAAATAGGAAAGCGAGCATAAAGTCGTACCATTAATAATATTGTCCAAGCGTTATTGGTCCATTCTTAGCATCTCCATCATTTTGGCATCATGCTCTACAAATGACTACTTATCTCCTTAACATTCTTCCTACCAAAGGTTTTGCATATTCTTCTCCCCTTCAAATATTATATAATAAGACTTCTTCGTGTTCACATCTTAGAGTCTTTGGGTGCTTATGTTATCCACTATTTCCGTCTACCGCAATTAACAAACTTCAGGTCTGGTCTACCCCTTGTGTGTTTTTGAGTTATCCATCTAATCATCGTGGTTACAAATATTTTGATTTATCGTCTAATAAAATCATCATTAGTCGCCATATTATTTTTTATGAATCCCAATTTTCGTTTGCTAAAGTGACTAGTCCCGTACCTAGTTCGTATAATTTTTTTGACGATGCCGTCTCTCCATATATTATTCACCATTTTTCGGACTTGCCCCGCATCCACTGCTTGCTGACCAGTCCGTCACCTGTCCCGATGTTTCCCAAAATCCACCCGATTCTCCCTCGAGTCACAGACCAGGTCACTCGTAGTCAGCGGGGTATTTTTAAACCAAAAGACATTTTAATTTAAATTCTAATGTTCTTAAATCCCTACCTCGTAACCCGTGTCCGCATTAAATGACCGAATTGAAAATTGGCTATGACCGATGAATATGATGCTCTTATTGCAAATAATATGTGAGAGTTGGTACCCGTCCTTCTAGTGTTAATATTATTCGATCTATGTGGATTTTTACTCTTGTGGGTGATGGTAAGACTCAGCAGGTTGGCGTGGATTGTGGTGAGACATTTAGTCAGGTGGTCAAGCGGCTACCAACCGCCTTGTTCTCGATCGACTCTTTCGAAAGTTTGGCCCATGCATCAGTTAGATGTGAAGAATGATTTCTTAAACCTCGTGCCATGTCAAACTAAGACACTTAAAATGGGGCGTGAGGGTGTCAAATTTAATACTGAGATATATTTCCTAATCCCACGGAGCAAGCCACCCTCGTGAAAATCAAAATTCAGGATGAAATTAGAAATAGTGTTTTTGTTATGCCCGTGCTAAGAGAAAAACAAATGAAATGCTAACATTATACAAAGAGGGAAATTACTTCGTACAGTACTTATTTGACAACTCAAAACTGATAATCTTTTAATTATCAGTAAATAAGAGTCACCGACGACCCACTCAAATGTGCAATAATTGATGACCAATTACTAAGTCTGAACATTTCGTGCATGTATTGATACAACGGACCAGAAAATTAAAATTGCCTTCTTAGAAAGTGTCAAAGTGTGGCTCATTCTTGTTACACTTGCTAAAGCTAGAACCATGGTGGTGTTACTATAGTCAACATTTTCTTACCTATAAATACAGCCTCATTTTACTCTCATCATCACACAAAATCAGAAGCATCAAATAGAAGTGTAGACCTCCATAGACTATAGTAATTATCAAAAAATGGCTTCAAGTAGCTTCCTCTTTCTTCATGTGTTAGTCATGCTTTCTCTAGCAAGCATGGCGTTTGCGGATTTGTCAGATGATTTCTACGATGATGTTTGTCCCGAAGCTTTACCAACCATTAATCGTGTTGTTGAAGATGCTGTTCGGCAAGAGAGGCGAATGGGTGCTTCTTTGCTACGTCTGCATTTTCATGATTGTTTTGTTAATGTGAGATTTTTTCTCTTTCGCGCTTAATATTTTTTATTTGTGAAAACATTATGTGTCTAACATAAAATTTTATATGATTTACTCCAAGTAGAGTGGGGCGTCATTGCTTGACATGTCTGTTGTAAATGCAGGGTTGTGGTGCTTGATTCTCCTTGACCAAGCGGATACTATTGACAGTGAAAAGACTGCTCGTGCTAATAACAATTCTGCTAGAGGGTTTGAGGTGATCGATAAAATTAAGTCCGAGGTTGATAAAATTTGTGGACGTCCAGTTGTGTCTTGTGCGGATATCTTGACAGTTGCAGCTCGTGACTCCGTAGTTGCGGTGTGTATTACTCCCTTCTATCCTATAATTTGATTTTACTCTGGTTAATTTTCCTAACCATGCACAGTAATGTTTAATTGTCCAGATTAATTAATAAAAATCGTCAACTAGTATTAAAAAACTGGTTGAGTTACAAGAAAATATTAATCTCGAATACTCAAATTAAGATATAGATTAATTAGATATTTGAAGCTCAACATGAGAAATATTAAAGAATTAGTATCGAGCCTTATAGTCAATTAAAAAAATTGTAGATTTCCTCTAGCTAAATTTGTATCTTTGCTAATGCGATGAATCTTTAATTTAGTGTATAATTAAACCGAAATATTTTTACATGAGCGACTACATGGACCAACATGGGAAGTGCAGCGGGAAGAAGAGACTCCACTTCTGACAAGTAGAACCACGACCAACAATGACATTCCAACTCCATTCATGGACTTATACGCACTTATCAACAACTTTAAGAAGCAAGGTTTGGATGAGGAAGACCTCGTCGCTCTCTCTGGTGGCCACACGCTAGGGTTTGCTCAGTGTTCCACATTCAGAAATCGCATCTACAATGACGCTAATATTGACTCCACCTTTGCAAGCCAACGTCAAGCAAATTGTCCACGTAGTGGAGGTGATTCCAATCTTGCTTCCCTTGATCCTACACCGGCCCTTTTCGATTCAAAATATTTCAGTAATTTGGTGTCCAATAAAGGGCTTTTGCATTCTGATCAAGCACTATTTAGTGGAGGAGAGGTGATGATCTTGTTAAGACATATAGTAAAAACCTAAAGACTTTCTCAGAAGATTTTGCGAGTCTATGATTAAGATGGGTAATATCAAGCCATTGGTAGGAAGCAAGGCCAGATTCGTGTCGATTGCGAGGAAGGTGAACTAAGCGGTGCAAATGAGGTGATAAAATCAAATATTTCTAGAATTTGACCTGGAATGAAGGTCGGATTAGTGTCAAGCTATGAGGATGGTGAACTAGCGGTGCTAATGAAATCAAATGTTTCAAGAATTTGGTTATGTTCATTTGTAGTTGTGATTTTTGTTCATTTGTAACCTTTGTTGTGAGTTAACTAAGATACGTTATTTGGGAACTGGAGCTGAGTGATATTTTGTACAGCCGAAGCCATGATTTAAAGTTTATGGGTTCGAAATTCTTATTTTTTAAAGTTATTGGTTCTAATTTAATAACTTATACATAGTCAATGGATTCTTAAGATAAATAAGGGGGTTATATCAAAACTATTGGATTCTGCCAAACCTGTACGCTATACTCTGGCTCCGCCCTTGCTACTTTGCAGTCCTCCATGGAAACACCACATCCAATCAAAGATAACGTATGCTACTCATTTTTGCAATATCATATGGGTAGGGGTGGTAAATGGGCGTGTTGGGTCAAATTGGGGCGGGTTAAAATAAGTCACATTAATTATTGGGTCAAGACCCAACACGCCTAAAATTTGCTTGGGTCATAACCTAACTCGCCCAACATAACCGAACTTCTCCACTATTTAAACATTTAATAATATTTGCTTGGGTCAAAATGGATTGGACTATATAAATATTTTAATAATATTAATATAAATATTCTTCTAATAAATTTCAAACGTATAGTTATTTTTAATATTATTGTTTGTTTAGGTTGGGCATATTTTGACCCGGCGGGTTACAATACTTTGACCCGTTTTGACTCAATTGATTGACGGGTCATTTTGGGTTCAATTCGTTGGGTCAACTCAACAAACGGGTCAAACGGATCATGACACAATCCGTAGAAACACTAAAAGGGTTGTGTGGATTGGGCGAATTGGGTTTGGTTTTGACACCCCTACCATATGAGAATCACTTCCAAAAATATCACTACAGTCACTACTTGTCCCAATTTGATTGATACAATTACATTGGAATATTAGAGGGGTAAAGTCCAGCGGGGCTTTTGAAAGACTCAAATTTCTCACCAAAATGCACAAGCTTAAAATTATTGCTATTTTATAATCGTTTATTGATAAAGACTACATGAATCTACACAAGAGATGGATAGGTATGGATAACTGCAGCAGCAATATAAATTGTATGATTTGGATCTTATGGACCTCTTTATTTCAGGCCTCGGAGATCTCCAATGACTCTCAACAGGTTACTATGGAATTCAAAGAGAAGGATAAATCGAATCTTTCTAGATGACCTTTGTATATGCCAAAAACAAAGAGCACTTAAGAAGACCTCTATCGGAAAGTATACAAAGCTGTAGATATTATTAATGTTATTTGAATCTTTGAAGAGAAGAAATGAGGAAGCCCTTAGAGAATGCAGAAAAATTTGGGACTTCATTGTGGTATGGGAGAATGTGGAATGGTGGATGTTGGTTTCTCAGGCCCAAGATTCACATGGTGTAATGCAAGGGACAAACGACACATAATATGAAAAAGATTGGATATGTTAAATAAATACATAAGTATACACGGTATACGCATACCTTGTGTATATCGTGTATATCACGGAATCCCATCACAAGTGGGAATCTGTGATATTATTTTGATAAGTAAATATTTTGTAGTAATTGTATATAATTAGTATTGTATACTTATCATAATTGTAGGATTCTTGTACAAGTAGAATAGGGTTTCGGGAGTAGAATAGGAATATAATTATCCTATTATGGAAATTGTAAATGGTATATATACTCTTTCATTAATGAAAATAATCAAGGGATTATTTCTTTCATGGTATCAGAAGTCTAGGTTATATTTTCCTCTCATAAATGTACCTTCTCGTGGCACGTTTCCCGAGAACAAACTCTCGGTTTCGACCACTTCTCCTCTCCCAAACTACCTAAATGTTCTTCCAAATCCCTACATCACGTCTTGCGTTGCTATTATGGCTAAGAACACGTTTCACCACCGCCCATCTTGTTTCTCACATCAAGTATCACTTCCCTATCATTCTTAAAATAGAAAACGTCCAATCCGCGCCGTGTGCCAAACTGTTTAAAGTTCCCGGATGCTCGCATCAAGTCCTCCATCACATTATCCCCACGGTTCCTACGGATATGGAGGTGCCAAAACCGAGGATGATCCTAAGTTATGGGCGAGACTTGATGCCACCGTTCTTCAGGTGGATTTACTCCACTATCTACCCGACCTATTGCGGACAATTATTGAACCAGGCGCTATGGCGATAGATGATTGGAATAGGGTGCGAAAGTGACATATTCCTAGATAATCAAAATTCTCGTGATGTTACCCTTGAGCAGGAATTCTCCCACGTCACTATGGAAGACTTCCCCAATATTTCAGCATACTGCAAATGGTTGAAAGAATTGGCGGACCAACTCCTTAACGTTGGTGTGCCCATTACCAACGATCGTCTTATTTTTCATATGGTTGCGAGCCTCTCACGAGGCCTATAGTAACATCGGTACACTTCTTCGTCGAGCGATCCTCTTATGATTTATCAGGCATGTTCCATGCTCACGCTCGAAGAAATCGACTTGGCTAAGAAAGTGGCCACTAGGGCCCCTTCTGTCTTCATGGTGATAGAGTCCAATTTTTCTCCAACCGTCTCCAACAATTCTGACCAAAACCGCAACAACGGTGGCGGCAAAAAATACTCGGAAAAATAATGGCAAAAACTGCGGGGGCAAACGCGGTGGTTCCGACAGTGGTGGTGGTGGCCAGAATAATGGCAGTGGGCCCCGTTCAAGCGGCAGTGGGCCACCGTCCCATCCATGGGCCCCCTGCCATTGGGCTTGGGCGATGGGCGATGCCCACGGCCACATGCTCTGAGGTTTCCAGCACCTGGAAATTGGGCTGCCCAACAGTTTTCTCGGCCCAATCCGACCTGGTCCAATGGAATCCGCAACAATTCTGCCTCAGCAGGCCCACCATCTGTGGCGCCCCACTCAGCGACATTGAAGTCGCGATGCACACACTTGGTTTAAATCCTCTGGACCCGAATTGGTACATGGACATCGTCGCCACTACCCACATGTCGTCCGACCAAGGTACTCTCCCGCCTTATTCCAATTTGAGCAACAATCGTGGCATAATTGTTGGTAATGGAAATTGAATTCCAATTCGTGGTTACGGTAATAAAAATGTCTCCCTCCCCCATCCACCTCTTGTCTTGAAAAATACCCTCCATGCTCCTAAATTGTTTAAAAATTTGGTGTGTGTCGGTAAATTCACCATTGATAATTCAGTTTCTGTTGTTTTTTATCCTTTTGGGTTTTCTGTGAAGGATTTCAAGACGGGGATTCCTCTCATGAGGTGTGATAGTAGGGGATATCTTTATCCTATCACGCCATGTTCCGGTCTCTCTAGTCCAGCCCTGCCATCCACTTTTGCAGCCCTTGCTCCTTCCTTGTGGCATGCATGTCTAGGTCATCCAGGGTCATCAATTATGTCTTCCTTAGATAAAAACAATCTTATTTCTTATAAGGATACGTGTAGTCCTCCGATTTGTCAATCTTGTTCTTTAGGAAAAATTGTTATATTGTCGTTTGTAGACTCTAATTCTCGTACTTTAATGACATTTGATATTATTAATAGTGATTTATGGACATCTCCTATTATCAGTTCTTTGGGCCATCGTTATTATGTTCTTTTTTGGATGATTATTCTAATTTTTTATTGACTTTTCCGTTAACGAAAAATCTCACATTTTTTCCACATTTTAAAAATTTAGAGCTTTCATCCAGACCCAATTCGAACGGAAAATTAAGAATATTCAATGTGATAATGGAAATGAATTTGATAATGGGTTGTTTCGGGATTTTTGTGGTAATAATGATATCAATTTTAATTTTTCTTGTCCTCATACGTCCTCTCAAAATAGGAAAGCCGAGCATAAAATTCGTACCATTAATAATATTGTACAAACGTTATTGGTCCATTCTTCCGCATCTCCATCATTTTGGCATCATGCTCTACAAATGACTACTTATCTCCTTAACATTCTTCCTACCAACGGTTTTGCATATTCTTCTCCCCTTCAAATATTATATAATAAGACTTGTTCGTGGTCACATCTTAGAGTCTTTGGGTGCTTATGTTATCCACTATTTCCGTCTACATAATTAACAAACTTAGTCTGGTCTACCCCTTGTGTGTTTTTGAGTTATCCATCTAATCATCGTGGTTACAAATATTTTGATTTATCGTCTAATAAAATCATCATTAGTCGCCATATTATTTTTTATGAATCCCAATTTTCGTTTGCTAAAGTGACTAGTCCCGTACCTAGTTCGTATAATTTTTTTGACGATGCCGTCTCTCCATATATTATTCACCATTTTTCGGACTTGCCCCGCATCCACTGCTTGCTGACCAGTCCGTCACCTGTCCCGATGTTTCCCAAAATCCACCCGATTCTCCCTCGAGTCACAGACCGGTCACTCGTAGTCAACGGGGTATTTTTAAACCAAAAAGACATTTTAATTTAAATTCTAATGTTCTTAAATCCCCCTACCTCGTAACCCAGTGTCCGCATTAAATGACCCGAATTGAAAATTGGCTATGACCGATGAATATGATGCTCTTATTGCAAATAATATGTGAGAGTTGGTACCCCGTCCTTCTAGTGTTAATATTATTCGATCTATGTGGATTTTTACTCTTGTGGGTGATGGTAAGACTCAACAGGTTGGCGTGGATTGTGGTGAGACATTTAGTCCGGTGGTCAAACTGGCTACCAACCGCACTGTTCTCAGTCTGACTCTTTCGAAAGTTTGGCCCATGCATCAGTTAGATGTGAAGAATGATTTCTTAAACCTCGTGCCATGTCAAACTAAGACACTTAAAATGGGACGTGAGGGGGTGTCAAATTTAATACTGAGATATATTTCCTAATCCCACGGAGCAAGCCACCCTCGTGAAAATCAAAATTCAGGATGAAATTAGAAATAGTGTTTTTTTGTTATGCCCGTGCTAAGAGAAAAACAAATGAAATGCTAACATTATACAAAGAGGGAAATTACTTCGTACAGTACTTATTTGCCAAGTCAAAACTGATAATCTTTTAATTATCAGTAAATAAGGGTCACCGACGACCCACTCAAATGTGCAATAATTGATGACCAATTACTAAGTCTGAACATTTCGTGCATGTATTGATACAACGGACCAGAAAATTAAAATTGCCTTCTTAGAAATTGTCAAAGTGTGGCTCATTCTTGTGAGACTTGCTAAACCTAGAACCATTGTCGTGTTACTATAGTCAACATTTTTCTTACCTATAAATACAGCCTCATTTTACTCTCATCATCACACAAAATCAGAAGCATCAAATAGAAGTGTAGACCTCCATAGACTATAGTAATTATCAAAAAATGGCTTCAAGTAGCTTCCTCTTTCTTCATGTGTTAGTCATGCTTTCTCTAGCAAGCATGGCGTTTGCGGATTTGTCAGATGATTTCTACGATGATGTTTGTCCCGAAGCTTTACCAACCATTAAACGTGTTGTTGAAGATGTTGTTCGGCAAGAGAGGCGAATGGGTGCTTCTTTGCTACGTCTGCATTTTCATGATTGTTTTGTTAATGTGAGATTTTTTCTCTTTCGCGCTTAATATTTTTTATTTGTGAAAACATTATGTGTCTAACATAAAATTTTATATGATTTACTCCAAGTAGAGTGGGGCGTCATTGCTTGACATGTCTGTTGTAAATGCAGGGTTGTGATGCTTCGATTCTCCTTGACCAAGCGGATACTATTGGCGGTGAAAAGGCGCTCGTGCTAATAACAATTACGCTAGAGGGTTTGAGGTGATCGATAAAATTAAGTCCGAGGTTGATAAAATTTGTGGACGTCCAGTTGTGTCTTGTGCGGATATCTTGACAGTTGCAGCTCGTGACTCCGTAGTTGCGGTGTGTATTACTCCCTTCTATCCTATAATTTGATTTTACTCTGGTTAATTTTCCTAACCATGCACAGTAATGTTTAATTGTCCAGATTAATTAATAAAAATCGTCAACTAGTATTAAAAAACTGGTCGAGTTACAAGAAAATATTAATCTCGAATACTCAAATTAAGATATAGATTAATTAGATATTTGAAGCTCAACATGAGAAATATTAAAGAATTAGTATCGAGCCTTATAGTCAATTAAAAAAATTGTAGATTTCCTCTAGCTAAATTTGTATGCTGCTAATGCGATGAATCTTTAATTTAGTGTATAATTAAACCGAAATATTTTTACATGAACAGCTACATGGACCAACATGGGAAGTGCAACTGGGAAGAAGAGACTCCACTCTGACAAGTAGAACCACGACCAACAATGACATTCCAACTCCATTCATGGACTTATACGCACTTATCAACAACTTTAAGAAGCAAGGTTTGGATGAGGAAGACCTCGTCGCTCTCTCTGGTGGCCACACGCTAGGGTTTGCTCGATGTTCCACATTCAGAAATCGCATCTACAATGACGCTAATATTGACTCCACCTTTGCAAGCCAACGTCAAGCAAATTGTCCACGTAGTGGAGGTGATTCAATCTTGCTTCCCTTGATCCTACACCGCCCTTTTCGATTCAAAATATTTCAGTAATTTGGTGTCCAATAAAGGGCTTTTGCATTCTGATCAAGCACTATTTAGTGGAGGAGAGACTGATGATCTTGTTAAGACATATAGTAAAAACCTAAAGACTTTCTCCGAAGATTTTGCGGAGTCTATGATTAAGATGGGTAATATCAAGCCATTGACTGGGAAGCAAGGCCAGATTCGTGTCGATTGCAGGAAGGTGAACTAAGCAGTGCAAATGAGGCTGATAAAATCAAATATTTCTAGAATTTGACCTGGAATGAAGGTCGGATTCGTGTCAACTGCAGGATGGTGAACTAAGCAGTGCTAATGAAATCAAATGTTTCAAGAATTTGGTTATTTTCATTTGTAGTTGTGATTTTTGTTCATTTGGAACCTTTGTTGTTAGTTAACTAAAATACGTTAATTGTGAACGAGAGCTGAGTGATATTTTGTACAGCCGAAGCCATGATTTAAAGTTTATGGGTTCGAAATTCTTATTTTTTAAAGTTATTGGTTCTAATTTAATAACTTATACATAGTCAATGGATTCTTAAGATAAATAAGGGGGTTATATCAAAACTATTGGATTCTGCCAAACCTGTACGCTATACTCTGGCTCCGCCCTTGCTACTTTGCAGTCCTCCATGGAAACACCACATCCAATCAAGATAACGTATGCTACTCATTTTTGCAATATCATATGGGTAGGGGTGGTAAATGGGCGTGTTGGGTCAAATTGGGGCGGGTTAAAATAAGTCACATTAATTATTGGGTCAAGACCCAACACGCCTAAAATTTGCTTGGGTCATAACCTAACTCGCCCAACATAACCGAACTTCTCCACTATTTAAACATTTAATAATATTTGCTTGGGTCAAAATGGATTGGACTATATAAATATTTTAATAATATTAATATAAATATTCTTCTAATAAATTTCAAACGTATAGTTATTTTTAATATTATTGTTTGTTTAGGTTGGGCATATTTTGACCCGGCGGGTTACAATACTTTGACCCGTTTTGACTCAATTGATTGACGGGTCATTTTGGGTTCAATTCGTTGGGTCAACTCAACAAACGGGTCAAACGGATCATGACACAATCCGTAGAAACACTAAAAGGGTTGTGTGGATTGGGCGAATTGGGTTTGGTTTTGACACCCCTACCATATGAGAATCACTTCCAAAAATATCACTACAGTCACTACTTGTCCCAATTTGATTGATACAATTACGTGGAATATTAGAGGGGTAAAGTCCAGCGGGGCTTTTGAAAGACTCAAATTTCTCACCAAAATGTACAAGCTTAAAATTATTGCTATTTTATAATCGTTTATTGATAAAGACTACATGAATCTACACAAGAGATGGATAGGTATTGATAACTGCAGCATCAATATAAATTGTATGATTTGGATCTTATGGACCTCTTTATTTCAGGCCTCGGAGATCTCCAATGACTCTCAACAGGTTACTATGGAATTCAAAGAGAAGGATAAATCAGAATCTTTCTAGATGACCTTTGTATATGCCAAAAACAAAGAGCACTTAAGAAGACCTCTATCGGAAAGTATACAAAACTGTAGATATTATTAATGTTATTTGAATGCTGAAGAGAAGAAATGAGGAAGCCCTTAGAGAATGCAGAAAAGCTGGGACTTCATTGACAGTATGGGAGAATGTGGAATGGTGGATGTTGGTTTCTCAGGCCCAAGATTCACATGGTGTAATGCAAGGGACAAACGACACATAATATGAAAAAGATTGGATATGTTAAATAAATACATAAGTATACACGGTATACGCATACCTTGTGTATATCGTGTATATCACGGAATCCCATCACAAGTGGGAATCTGTGATATACACGGTGTACACACCGTGTATATCTTATTTTGATAAGTAAATATTTTGTAGTAATTGTATATAATTAGTATTGTATACTTATCATAATTGTAGGATTCTTGTACAAGTAGAATAGGGTTTCGGGAGTAGAATAGGAATATAATTATCCTATTATGGAAATTGTAAATGGTATATATACTCTTTCATTAATGAAAATAATCAAGGGATTATTTCTTTCATGGTATCAGAAGTCTAGGTTATATTTTCCTCTCATAAATGTACCTTCTCGTGGCACGTTTCCCGAGAACAAACTCTCGGTTTCGACCACTTCTCCTCTCCCAAACTACCTAAATGTTCTTCCAAATCCCTACATCACGTCTTGCGTTGCTATTATGGCTAAGAACACGTTTCACCCTGCCCATACTGTTTCTAACATCAAGAATCACATCCCTATCATTCTTAAAATAGAAAACGTCCAATACGCGACGTGTGCCAAACTGTTTAAAGTTCACGGATGCTCGCATCAAGTCCTCCATCACATTATCCCCACGGTTCCTACGGATATGGAGGTGCCAAAACCCGAGGATGATCCTAAGTTATGGACGAGACTTGATGCCACCGTTCTTCAGTGGATTTACTCCACTATCTACCGACCTATTGCAGACAATTATTGAACCAGACGCTATGGCGATAGATGATTGGAATAGGGTGCGAAAGTGACATATTCCTAGATAATCAAAATTCTCGTGATGTTACCCTTGAGCAGGAATTCTCCCACGTCACTATGGAAGACTTCCCCAATATTTCAGCATACTGCAAATGGTTGAAAGAATTGGCGGACTAACTCCTTAACGTTGGTGTGCCCATTACCAACGATCGTCTTATTTTTCATATGGTTGCAGGCCTCTCTGAGGCCTATAGTGGCATCGGTACACTTCTTCGTCAGAGCAGTCCTCTTCCGCAGTTTATCAGGCATGTTCCATGCTCACGCTCGAAGAAGTCGACTTGGCTAAGAAAGTGGCCACTAGGGCCCCTTCTGTCTTCATGGTGATAGAGTCCAATTTTTCTCCAACCGTCTCCAACAATTCTGACCAAAACCGCAACAACGGTGGCGGCAAAAAATACTCGGAAAAATAATGGCAAAAACTGCGGGGGCAAACGCGGTGGTTCCGACAGTGGTGGTGGTGGCCAGAATAATGGCAGTGGGCCCCGTTCAGGCGGCAGTGGGCCACCTTCCCACTGGTCCCATCCATGGGCCCCCTGCCATTGGGCTTGGGCCAGTGGGCAGTGCCCCAACAGCCCCTATGCTGCTGTGGTTTCCAAAGACTGAAATTGGGCTGCCCAACAGTTTTCTCGGCCCAATCCGACCTGGTCCAATGGAATCCGCAACAATTCTGCCTCAGCAGGCCCACCATGCAGCGGGCCCCACTCCAACTGACATTGAAGTCGCGATGCACACACTTGGTTTAAATCCTCTGGACCCGAATTGGTACATGGACATCGGCGCCACTACCCACATGTCGTCCGACCAAGGTACTCTCCCGTCTTATTCCAATTTGAGCAACAATCGTGGCATAATTGTTGGTAATGGAAATTGAATTCCAATTCGTGGTTACGGTAGTAAAAATGTCTCCCTCCCCCATCCACCTCTTGTCTTGAAAAATACCCTCCATGCTCCTAAATTGATTAAAAATTTGGTGTGTGTCGGTAAATTCACCATTGATAATTCAGTTTCTGTTGTTTTTTATCCTTTTGGGTTTTCTGTGAAGGATTTCAAGACGGGGATTCCTCTCATGAGGTGTGATAGTAGGGGATATCTTTATCCTATCACGCCATGTTCCGGTCTCTCTAGTCCAGCCCTGTCATCCACTTTTGCAGCCCTTGCTCCTTCCTTGTGGCATGCATGTCTAGGTCATCCAGGGTCGTCAATTATGTCTTCCTTAGATAAAAACAATCTTATTTCTTATAAGGATACGTGTAGTCCTCCGATTTGTCAATCTTGTTATTTAGGAAAAATTGTTATATTGTCGTTTGTAGAATCTAATTCTCGTACTTTAATGACATTTGATATTATTAATAGTGATTTATGGACATCTCCTATTATCAGTTCTTTGGGCCATCGTTATTATGTTCTTTTTTGGATGATTATTCTAATTTTTTATGGACTTTTCCGTTAACGAAAAATCTCACATTTTTTCCACATTTTAAAAATTTAGAGCTTTCATCCAGACCCAATTCGAACGGAAAATTAAGAATATTCAATGTGATAATGGAAATGAATTTGATAATGGGTTGTTTCGGGATTTTTGTGGTAATAATGATATCAATTTTAATTTTTCTTGTCCTCATACGTCCTCTCAAAATAGGAAAGCCGAACGCAAAATTCGTACCATTAATAATATTGTCCAAACGTTATTGGTCCATTCTTCCGCATCTCCATCATTTTGGCATCATGCTCTACAAATGACTACTTATCTCCTTAACATTCTTCCTACCAAAGGTTTTGCATATTCTTCTCCCCTTCAAATATTATATAATAAGACTTCTTCGTGTTCACATCTTAGAGTCTTTGGGTGCTTATGTTATCCACTATTTCCGTCTACCGCAATTAACAAACTTCAGGTCTGGTCTACCCCTTGTGTGTTTTTGAGTTATCCATCTAATCATCGTGGTTACAAATATTTTGATTTATCGTCTAATAAAATCATCATTAGTCGCCATATTATTTTTTATGAATCCCAATTTTCGTTTGCTAAAGTGACTATTCCCGTACCTAGTTCGTATAATTTTTTTGACGATGCCGTCTCTCCATATATTATTCACCATTTTTTGGACTTGTCCCGCATCCACTGCTTGCTGACCAGTCCGTCACCTGTCCCGATGTTTCCCAAAATCCACCCGATTCTCCCTCGAGTCACAGACCGGTCACTCGTAGTCAACGGGGTATTTTTAAACCAAAAAGACATTTTAATTTAAATTCTAATGTTCTTAAATCCCCCTACCTCGTAACCCAGTGTCCGCATTAAATGACCCGAATTGAAAATTGGCTATGACCGATGAATATGATGCTCTTATTGCAAATAATATGTGAGAGTTGGTACCCCGTCCTTCTAGTGTTAATATTATTCGATCTATGTGGATTTTTACTCTTGTGGGTG
This sequence comes from Anisodus acutangulus, assembly GCA_029783415.1. Taxonomy (NCBI): domain Eukaryota; kingdom Viridiplantae; phylum Streptophyta; class Magnoliopsida; order Solanales; family Solanaceae; genus Anisodus; species Anisodus acutangulus. The sequence goes on from CM056490.1 coordinate 46,683,209, forward strand.
ATGGTAAGACTCAACAGGTTGGCGTGGATTGTGGTGAGACATTTAGTCCGGTGGTCAAACTGGCTACCAACCGCACCGTTTCTCGGCCGACTCTTTCAAAGTTTGGCCCATGCATCAGTTAGATGTGAAGAATGATTTCTTAAACCTCGTGCCATGTCAAACTAAGACACTTAAAATGGGACGTGAGGGGGTGTCAAATTTAATACTGAGATATATTTCCTAATCCCACGGAGCAAGCCACCCTCGTGAAAATCAAAATTCAGGATGAAATTAGAAATAGTGTTTTTTTGTTATGCCCGTGCTAAGAGAAAAACAAATGAAATGCTAACATTATACAAAGAGGGAAATTACTGTACAGTACTTATTTGACAAGTCAAAACTGATAATCTTTTAATTATCAGTAAATAAGGGTCACCGACGACCCACTCAAATGTGCAATAATTGATGACCAATTACTAAGTCTGAACATTTCGTGCATGTATTGATACAACGGACCAGAAAATTAAAATTGCCTTCTTAGAAATTGTCAAAGTGTGGCTCATTCTTGTGAGACTTGCTAAACCTAGAACCATTGTCGTGTTACTATAGTCAACATTTTTCTTACCTATAAATACAGCCTCATTTTACTCTCATCATCACACAAAATCAGAAGCATCAAATAGAAGTGTAGACCTCCATAGACTATAGTAATTATCAAAAAATGGCTTCAAGTAGCTTCCTCTTTCTTCATGTGTTAGTCATGCTTTCTCTAGCAAGCATGGCGTTTGCGGATTTGTCAGATGATTTCTACGATGATGTTTGTCCCGAAGCTTTACCAACCATTAAACGTGTTGTTGAAGATGCTGTTCGGCAAGAGAGGCGAATGGGTGCTTCTTTGCTACGTCTGCATTTTCATGATTGTTTTGTTAATGTGAGATTTTTTCTCTTTCGCGCTTAATATTTTTTATTTGTGAAAACATTATGTGTCTAACATAAAATTTTATATGATTTACTCCAAGTAGAGTGGGGCGTCATTGCTTGACATGTCTGTTGTAAATGCAGGGTTGTGATGCTTCGATTCTCCTTGACCAAACGGATACTATTGACAGTGAAAAGACTGCTCGTGCTAATAACAATTCTGCTAGAGGGTTTGAGGTGATCGATAAAATTAAGTCCGAGGTTGATAAAATTTGTGGACGTCCAGTTGTGTCTTGTGCGGATATCTTGACAGTTGCAGCTCGTGACTCCGTAGTTGCGGTGTGTATTACTCCCTTCTATCCTATAATTTGATTTTACTCTGGTTAATTTTCCTAACCATGCACAGTAATGTTTAATTGTCCAGATTAATTAATAAAAATCGTCAACTAGTATTAAAAAACTGGTCGAGTTACAAGAAAATATTAATCTCGAATACTCAAATTAAGATATAGATTAATTAGATATTTGAAGCTCAACATGAGAAATATTAAAGAATTAGTATCGAGCCTTATAGTCAATTAAAAAAATTGTAGATTTCCTCTAGCTAAATTTGTATGCTGCTAATGCGATGAATCTTTAATTTAGTGTATAATTAAACCGAAATATTTTTACATGAACAGCTACATGGACCAACATGGGAAGTGCAACTGGGAAGAAGAGACTCCACTACAGCAAGTAGAACCACAGCCAACAATGACATTCCAACTCCATTCATGGACTTATCTGCACTTATCAACAACTTTAAGAAGCAAGGTTTGGATGAGGAAGACCTCGTCGCTCTCTCTGGTGGCCACACGCTAGGGTTTGCTCAGTGTTCCACATTCAGAAATCGCATCTACAATGACGCTAATATTGACTCCACCTTTGCAAGCCAACGCTACAAATTGTCCACGAGTGGAGGTGATTCCAATCTTGCTTCCCTTGATCCTACACCGGCCTTTTTCGATTCAAAATATTTCAGTAATTTGGTGTCCAATAAAGGGCTTTTGCATTCTGATCAAGCACTATTTAGTGGAGGAGAGACTGATGATCTTGTTAAGACATATAGTAAAAACCTAAAGACTTTCTCCGAAGATTTTGCGGAGTCTATGATTAAGATGGGTAATATCAAGCCATTGACTGGGAAGCAAGGCCAGATTCGTGGTCGATTGCGTGAAGGTGAACTAAGCAAAGGCAAATGAGGCTGATAAAATCAAATATTTCTAGAATTTGACCTGGAATGAAGGTCGGATTCGTGTCAACTGCAGGATGGTGAACTAAGCAGTGCTAATGAAATCAAATGTTTCAAGAATTTGGTTATTTTCATTTGTAGTTGTGATTTTTGTTCATTTGGAACCTTTGTTGTTAGTTAACTAAAATACGTTAATTGTGAACGAGAGCTGAGTGATATTTTGTACAGCCGAAGCCATGATTTAAAGTTTATGGGTTTGAAATTCTAATTTTTTAAAGTTATTGGTTCTAATTTAATAACTTATACATAGTCAATGGATTCTTAAGATAAATAAGGGGGTTATATCAAAACTATTGGATTCTGCCAAACCTGTACGCTATACTCTGGCTCCGCCCTTGCTACTTTGCAGTCCTCCATGGAAACACCACATCCAATCAAAGATAACGTATGCTACTCATTTTTGCAATATCATATGGGTAGGGGTGGTAAATGGGCGTGTTGGGTCAAATTGGGGCGGGTTAAAATAAGTCACATTAATTATTGGGTCAAGACCCAACACGCCTAAAATTTGCTTGGGTCATAACCTAACTCGCCCAACATAACCGAACTTCTCCACTATTTAAACATTTAATAATATTTGCTTGGGTCAAAATGGATTGGACTATATAAATATTTTAATAATATTAATATAAATATTCTTCTAATAAATTTCAAACGATAGTTATTTTTAATATTATTGTTTGTTTAGGTTGGGCATATTTTGACCCGGCGGGTTACAATACTTTGACCCGTTTTGACTCAATTGATTGACGGGTCATTTTGGGTTCAATTCGTTGGGTCAACTCAACAAACGGGTCAAACGGATCATGACACAATCCGTAGAAACACTAAAAGGGTTGTGTGGATTGGGCGAATTGGGTTTGGTTTTGACACCCCTACCATATGAGAATCACTTCCAAAAATATCACTACAGTCACTACTTGTCCCAATTTGATTGATACAATTACGTGGAATATTAGAGGGGTAAAGTCCAGCGGGGCTTTTGAAAGACTCAAATTTCTCACCAAAATGCACAAGCTTAAAATTATTGCTATTTTATAATCGTTTATTGATAAAGACTACATGAATCTACACAAGAGATGGATAGGTATGGATAACTGCAGCAGCAATATAAATTGTATGATTTGGATCTTATGGACCTCTTTATTTCAGGCCTCGGAGATCTCCAATGACTCTCAACAGGTTACTATGGAATTCAAAGAGAAGGATAAATCAGAATCTTTCTAGATGACCTTTGTATATGCCAAAAACAAAGAGCACTTAAGAAGACCTCTATCGGAAAGTATACAAAACTGTAGATATTATTAATGTTATTTGAATGCTGAAGAGAAGAAATGAGGAAGCCCTTAGAGAATGCAGAAAAGCTGGGACTTCATTGACAGTATGGGAGAATGTGGAATGGTGGATGTTGGTTTCTCAGGCCCAAGATTCACATGGTGTAATGCAAGGGACAAACGACACATAATATGAAAAAGATTGGATATGTTAAATAAATACATAAGTATACACGGTATACGATACCTTGTGTATATCGTGTATATCACTAATCCCATCACAAGTGGGAATCTGTGATATACACGGTGTACACACCGTGTATATCTTATTTTGATAAGTAAATATTTTGTAGTAATTGTATATAATTAGTATTGTATACTTATCATAATTGTAGGATTCTTGTACAAGTAGAATAGGGTTTCGGGAGTAGAATAGGAATATAATTATCCTATTATGGAAATTGTAAATGGTATATATACTCTTTCATTAATGAAAATAATCAAGGGATTATTTCTTTCATGGTATCAGAAGTCTAGGTTATATTTTCCTCTCATAAATGTACCTTCTCATGGCACGTTTCCCGAGAACAAACTCTCGGTTTCGACCACTTCTCCTCTCCCAAACTACCTAAATGTTCTTCCAAATCCCTACATCACGTCTTGCGTTGCTATTATGGCTAAGAACACGTTTCACCCTGCCCATACTGTTTCTAACATCAAGAATCACATCCCTATCATTCTTAAAATAGAAAACGTCCAATACGCGACGTGTGCCAAACTGTTTAAAGTTCACGGATGCTCGCATCAAGTCCTCCATCACATTATCCCCACGGTTCCTACGGATATGGAGGTGCCAAAACCCGAGGATGATCCTAAGTTATGGACGAGACTTGATGCCACCGTTCTTCAGTGGATTTACTCCACTATCTACCGACCTATTGCAGACAATTATTGAACCAGACGCTATGGCGATAGATGATTGGAATAGGGTGCGAAAGTGACATATTCCTAGATAATCAAAATTCTCGTGATGTTACCCTTGAGCAGGAATTCTCCCACGTCACTATGGAAGACTTCCCCAATATTTCAGCATACTGCAAATGGTTGAAAGAATTGGCGGACCAACTCCTTAACGTTGGTGTGCCCATTACCAACGATCGTCTTATTTTTCATATGGTTGCAGGCCTCTCTGAGGCCTATAGTGGCATCGGTACACTTCTTCGTCAGAGCAGTCCTCTTCCGCAGTTTATCAGGCATGTTCCATGCTCACGCTCGAAGAAGTCGACTTGGCTAAGAAAGTGGCCACTAGGGCCCCTTCTGTCTTCATGGTGATAGAGTCCAATTTTTCTCCAACCGTCTCCAACAATTTCACCAAAACCGCAACAACGGTGGCGGCAAAAATACTCGGAAAAATAATGGCAAAAACTGCGGGGGCAAACGCGGTGGTTCCGACAGTGGTGGTGGTGGCCAGAATAATGGCAGTGGGCCCCGGTCAGGCGGCAGTGGGCCACCCTCCCACTGGTCCCATCCATGGGCCCCCTGCCACTGGGCTTGGGCTGGGCGCGTGCCCAACAAATCCTATGCTGCTGTGGTTTCCAAAGACTGAAATTGGGTCGCCTAACGCTTTCTCTACCCAATCCGACTGGTCCAATGGAATCTGCAACAATACGCCTCGGCCAAAGAGCCCACCATGCAGCGGGCCCCACTCCAACTGACATTGAAGTCGTGATGCACACACTTGGTTTAAATCCTCTGGACCCGAATTGGTACATGGTCATCGGCGCCACTACCCACATGTCGTCCGACCAAGGTACTCTCCCGTCTTATTCCAATTTGAGCAACAATCGTGGCATAATTGTTGGTAATGGAAATTGAATTCCAATTCGTGGTTACGGTAATAAAAATGTCTCCCTCCCCCATCCACCTCTTGTCTTGAAAAATACCCTCCATGCTCCTAAATTGATTAAAAATTTGGTGTGTCTCGGTAAATTCACCATTGATAATTCAGTTTCTGTTGTTTTTTATCCTTTTGGGTTTTCTGTGAAGGATTTCAAGAGGGGGATTCCTCTCATGAGGTGTGATAGTAGGGGATATCTTTATCCTATCACGCCATGTTCCGGTCTCTCTAGTCCAGCCCTGTAATCCACTTTTGCAGCCCTTGCTCCTTCCTTGTGGCATGCATGTCTAGGTCATCCAGGGTCATCAATTATGTCTTCCTTAGATAAAAACAATCTTATTTCTTATAAGGATACGTGTAGTCCTCCGATTTGTCAATCTTGTTCTTTAGGAAAAATTGTTATATTGTCGTTTGTAGACTCTAATTCTCGTACTTTAATGACATTTGATATTATTAATAGTGATTTATGGACATCTCCTATTATCAGTTCTTTGGGCCATCGTTATTATGTTCTTTTTTGGATGATTATTCTAATTTTTTATGGACTTTTCCGTTAACGAAAAATCTCACATTTTTTCCACATTTTAAAAATTTAGAGCTTTCATCCAGACCCAATTCGAACGGAAAATTAAGAATATTCAATGTGATAATGGAAATGAATTTGATAATGGGTTGTTTCGGGATTTTTGTGGTAATAATGATATCAATTTTAATTTTTCTTGTCCTCATACGTCCTCTCAAAATAGGAAAGCCGAGCATAAAATTCGTACTCATTAATAATATTGTCCAAACGTTATTGGTCCATTCTTCCGCATCTCCATCATTTTGGCATCATGCTCTACAAATGACTACTTATCTCCTTAACATTCTTCCTACCAAAGGTTTTGCATATTCTTCTCCCCTTCAAATATTATATAATAAGACTTCTTCGTGTTCACATCTTAGAGTCTTTGGGTGCTTATGTTATCCACTATTTCCGCTTCACCGCAATTAACAAACTTCAGGTCTGGTCTGCCCCTTGTGTGTTTTTGAGTTATCCATCTAATCATCGTGGTTACAAATATTTTGATTTATCGTCTAATAAAATCATCATTAGTCGCCATATTATTTTTTATGAATCCCAATTTTCGTTTGCTAAAGTGACTAGTCCCGTACCTAGTTCGTATAATTTTTTTGACGATGCCGTCTCTCCATATATTATTCACCATTTTTCGGACTTGTCCCGCATCCACTGCTTGTCGACCACCACACCGTCTCCGATGTTTCCTAAAATCCACCCGATTCTCCCTCGAGTCACTGCATCGTCACTGTAGTCAACGGGTATTTTTAAACCAAAAGACATTTTAATTTAAATTCTAATGTTCTTAAATCCCCCTACCTCGTAACCCAGTGTCCGCATTAAATGACCCGAATTGAAAATTGGCTATGACCGATGAATATGATGCTCTTATTGCAAATAATATGTGAGAGTTGGTACCCCGTCCTTCTAGTGTTAATATTATTCGATCTATGTGGATTTTTACTCTTGTGGGTGATGGTAAGACTCAACAGGTTGGCGTGGATTGTGGTGAGACATTTAGTCCTGGTCAACCGGCTACCAACCGCATCGTTCTCGGTCGACTCTTTCGAAAGTTTGGCCCATGCATCAGTTAGATGTGAAGAATGATTTCTTAAACCTCATGCCATGTCAAACTAAGACACTTAAAATGGGACGTGAGGGGGTGTCAAATTTAATACTGAGATATATTTCCTAATCCCACGGAGCAAGCCACCCTCGTGAAAATCAAAATTCAGGATGAAATTAGAAATAGTGTTTTTTTGTTATGCCCGTGCTAAGAGAAAAACAAATGAAATGCTAACATTATACAAAGAGGGAAATTACTTCGTACAGTACTTATTTGACAAGTCAAAACTGATAATCTTTTAATTATCAGTAAATAAGGGTCACCGACGACCCACTCAAATGTGCAATAATTGATGACCAATTACTAAGTCTGAACATTTCGTGCATGTATTGATACAACGGACCAGAAAATTAAAATTGCCTTCTTAGAAATTGTCAAAGTGTGGCTCATTCTTGTGAGACTTGCTAAACCTAGAACCATTGTCGTGTTACTATAGTCAACATTTTTCTTACCTATAAATACAGCCTCATTTTACTCTCATCATCACACAAAATCAGAAGCATCAAATAGAAGTGTAGACCTCCATAGACTATAGTAATTATCAAAAAATGGCTTCAAGTAGCTTCCTCTTTCTTCATGTGTTAGTCATGCTTTCTCTAGCAAGCATGGCGCTTATGGATTTGTCAGATGATTTCTACGATGATGTTTGTCCCGAAGCTTTACCAACCATTAAACGTGTTGTTGAAGATGCTGTTCGGCAAGAGAGGCGAATGGGTGCTTCTTTGCTACGTCTGCATTTTCATGATTGTTTTGTTAATGTGAGATTTTTTCTCTTTCGCGCTTAATATTTTTTATTTGTGAAAACATTATGTGTCTAACATAAAATTTTATATGATTTACTCCAAGTAGAGTGGGGCGTCATTGCTTGACATGTCTCTTGTAAATGCAGGGTTGTGATGCTTCGATTCTCCTTGACCAAACGGATACTATTGACAGTGAAAAGACTGCTCGTGCTAATAACAATTCTGCTAGAGGGTTTGAGGTGATCGATAAAATTAAGTCCGAGGTTGATAAAATTTGTGGACGTCCAGTTGTGTCTTGTGCGGATATCTTGACAGTTGCAGCTCGTGACTCCGTAGTTGCGGTGTGTATTACTCCCTTCTATCCTATAATTTGATTTTACTCTGGTTAATTTTCCTAACCATGCACAGTAATGTTTAATTGTCCAGATTAATTAATAAAAATCGTCAACTAGTATTAAAAAACTGGTCGAGTTACAAGAAAATATTAATCTCGAATACTCAAATTAAGATATAGATTAATTAGATATTTGAAGCTCAACATGAGAAATATTAAAGAATTAGTATCGAGCCTTATAGTCAATTAAAAAAATTGTAGATTTCCTCTAGCTAAATTTGTATGCTGCTAATGCGATGAATCTTTAATTTAGTGTATAATTAAACCGAAATATTTTTACATGAACAAATACATGGACCAACATGGGAAGTGCAACTGGGAAGAAGAGACTCCACTACAAAGCAAGTAGAACCACACCAACAATGACATTCCAACTCCATTCATGGACTTATCTGCACTTATCAACAACTTTAAGAAGCAAGGTTTGGATGAGGAAGACCTCGTCGCTCTCTCTGGTGGCCACACGCTAGGGTTTGCTCAGTGTTCCACATTCAGAAATCGCATCAACAATGACGCTAATATTGACTCCACCTTTGCAAGCCAACGTCAAGCAAATTGTCCACGTAGTGGAGGTGATTCCAATCTTGCTTCCCTTGATCCTAAACCGGCCCTTTTCGATTCAAAATATTTCAGTAATTTGGTGTCCAATAAAGGGCTTTTGCATTCTGATCAAGCACTATTTAGTGGAGGAGAGACTGATGATCTTGTTAAGACATATAGTAAAAACCTAAAGACTTTCTCCGAAGATTTTATGAGTCTATGATTAAGATGGGTAATATCAAGCCATTGACTGGAAGCAAGGCCGATTCGTGGTCGATTGCAGGAAGGTGAACTAAGCAGTGCAAATGAGGCTGATAAAATCAAATATTTCTAGAATTTGACCTGGAATGAAGGTCGGATTCGTGTCAACTGCAGGATGGTGAACTAAGCAGTGCTAATGAAATCAAATGTTTCAAGAATTTGGTTATTTTCATTTGTAGTTGTGATTTTTGTTCATTTGGAACCTTTGTTGTTAGTTAACTAAAATACGTTAATTGTGAACGAGAGCTGAGTGATATTTTGTACAGCCGAAGCCATGATTTAAAGTTTATGGGTTCGAAATTCTTATTTTTTAAAGTTATTGGTTCTAATTTAATAACTTATACATAGTCAATGGATTCTTAAGATAAATAAGGGGGTTATATCAAAACTATTGGATTCTGCCAAACCTGTACGCTATACTCTGGCTCCGCCCTTGCTACTTTGCAGTCCTCCATGGAAACACCACATCCAATCAAAGATAACGTATGCTACTCATTTTTGCAATATCATATGGGTAGGGGTGGTAAATGGGCGTGTTGGGTCAAATTGGGGCGGGTTAAAATAAGTCACATTAATTATTGGGTCAAGACCCAACACGCCTAAAATTTGCTTGGGTCATAACCTAACTCGCCCAACATAACCGAACTTCTCCACTATTTAAACATTTAATAATATTTGCTTGGGTCAAAATGGATTGGACTATATAAATATTTTAATAATATTAATATAAATATTCTTCTAATAAATTTCAAACGATAGTTATTTTTAATATTATTGTTTGTTTAGGTTGGGCATATTTTGACCTTGGTTACAATACTTTGACCCGCTTTGACTCAATTGATTGACGGGTCATTTTGGGTTCAATTCGTTGGGTCAACTCAACAAACGGGTCAAACGGATCATGACACAATCCGTGAGAAACACTAAAAGGGTTGTGTGGATTGGGCGAATTGGGTTTGGTTTTGACACCCTACCATATGAGAATCACTTCCAAAAATATCACTACGCCACTACTTGTCCCAATTTGATTGATACAATTACGTGGAATATTAGAGGGGTAAAGTCCAGCGGGGCTTTTGAAAGACTCAAATTTCTCACCAAAATGCACAAGCTTAAAATTATTGCTATTTTATAATCGTTTATTGATAAAGACTACATGAATCTACACAAGAGATGGATAGGTATGGATAATCGCAAAGAAGAATATAAATTGTATGATTTGGATCTTATGGACCTCTTTATTTCAGCCCTGAGATCTCCAATGACTCTCAACAAAGTTACTATGGAATTCAAAGAGAAGGATAAATCAGAATCTTTCTAGATGACCTTTGTATATGCCAAAAACAAAGAGCACTTAAGAAGACCTCTATCGGAAAGTATACAAAACTGTAGATATTATTAATGTTATTTGAATGTCAAGAGAAGAAATGAGGAAGCCCTTAGAGAATGCGTAAAAGTCGGGACTTCATTGACAAAGATGGGAGAATGTGGAATGGTGGATGTTGGTTTCTCAGGCCCAAGATTCACATGGTGTAATGCAAGGGACAAACGACACATAATATGAAAAAGATTGGATATGGTAAATAAATACATAAGTATACACTCAGATAATGATACCTTGTGTATATCGTGGTATATCACTAATCCCATCACAAGTGGGAATCTGTGATATACACGGTGTACACACCGTGTATATCTTATTTTGATAAGTAAATATTTTGTAGTAATTGTATATAATTAGTATTGTATACTTATCATAATTGTAGGATTCTTGTACAAGTAGAATAGGGTTTCGGGAGTAGAATATGAATATAATTTTCCTATTATGGAAATTGTAAATGGTATATATACTCTTTCATTAATGAAAATAATCAAGCGATTATTTCTTTCATCGTATCAAGTCTAGGTTATATTTTCCTCTCATAAATGTACCTTCTCGTGGCACGCTTCCGAGAACAAACTCTCGGTTTCACCACTTCTCCTCTCCCAACCTCCCTAAATGTTCTTCCAAATCCCTACATCACGTCTTGCGTTGCTATTATGGCTAAGAACACGTTTCACCCTGCCCATACTGTTTCTAACATCAAGAATCACATCCCTATCATTCTTAAAATAGAAAACGTCCAATACGCGACGTGTGCCAAACTATTTAAAGTTCACGGATGCTCGCATCATGTCCTCCATCACATTATCCCCACAGTTCCTACGGATATGGAGGTGCCAAAACCCGAGGATGATCCTAAGTTATGGACGAGACTCGATGCCACCGTTCTTCAGTGGATTTACTCCACTATCTACCGACCTATTGCAGACAATTATTGAACCAGACGCTATGGCGATAGATGATTGGAATAGGGTGCGAAAGTGACATATTCCTAGATAATCAAAATTCTCGTGATGTTACCCTTGAGCAGGAATTCTCCCACGTCACTATGGAAGACTTCCCCAATATTTCAGCATACTGCAAATGGTTGAAAGAATTGGCGGACCAACTCCTTAACGTTGGTGTGCCCATTACCAACGATCGCCTTATTTTTCATATGGTTGCGTGCCTCTCTCGAGGCCTATAGTGGCATCGGACACTTCTTCGCCAGAGCGCCTCTTCCGCAGCTTTATCGTGCATGTTCCATGCTCACGCCAAGAAGTCGACTTGGCTAAGAAAGTGGCCACTAGGGCCCCTTCGCCTTCATGGTGATAGAGTCCAATTTTTCTCCAACCGTCTCTAACACTCGACCAAAACCGCAACAACGGTGGCGGCAAAAATACTCGGAAAAATAATGGCTAAATCATGGGCAAACGCGGTGGTTCCGATAGTGGTGGTGGTGGCTGAATAATGGCAATGGCCCTGCTCAGCGGCAAGTGGCCACCGCCCCACTGGTCCCATCCATGGGCCCCCTGCCATTGGGCTTGGGCCGCTGGGCGCGTCTCAACAAATTTCTATGCTGGTGGTTTCCAAAGACTGAAATTGGGTCGCCCAACGCTTTCTACCAATCCGACCTGGTCCAATGGAATCCGCAACAATTCTGCCTCAGCAGGCCCACCATGCAGCGGGCCCCACTCCAACTGACATTGAAGTCGCGATGCACACACTTGGTTTAAATCCTCTGGACCCGAATTAGTACATGGACATCGGCGCCACTACCCACATGTCGTCCGACCAAGGTACTCTCCCGTCTTATTCCAATTTGAGCAACAATCGTGGCATAATTGTTGGTAATGGAAATTGAATTCCAATTCGTGGTTACGGTAATAAAAATGTCCCCCATCCACCTCTTGTCTTGAAAAATACCCTCCATGCTCCTAAATTGATTAAAAATTTGGTGTCTGTCGGTAAATTCACCATTGATAATTCAGTTTCTGTTGTTTTTTATCCTTTTGGGTTTTCTGTGAAGGATTTCAAGACGGGGATTCCTCTCATGAGGTGTGATAGTAGGGGATATCTTTATCCTATCACGCCATGTTCCAGTCTCTCTAGTCCAGCCCTGCCATCCACTTTTGCAGCCCTTGCTCCTTCCTTGTGGCATGCATGTCTAGGTCATCCAGGGTCGTCAATTATGTCTTCCTTAGATAAAAACAATCTTATTTCTTATAAGGATACGTGTAGTACTCCGATTTGTCAATCTTGTTCTTTAGAAAAAATTGTTATATTGCCGTTTGTAGACTCTAATTCTCGTACTTTAATGACATTTGATATTATTAATAGTGATTTATGGACATCTCCTATTATCAGTTCTTTGGGCCATCGTTATTATGTTCTTTTTTGGATGATTATTCTAATTTTTTATGGACTTTTCCGTTAGCGAAAAATCTCACATTTTTTCCACATTTTAAAAATTTAGAGCTTTCATCCAGACCCAATTCGAACGGAAAATTAAGAATATTCAATGTGATAATGGAAATGAATTTGATAATGGGTTGTTTCGGGATTTTTGTGGTAATAATGATATCAATTTTAATTTTTCTTGTCCTCATACGTCCTCTCAAAATGGGAAAGCCGAACGCAAAATTGCACTCATTAATAATATTGTCCAAACGTTATTGGTCCATTCTTCCGCATCTCCATCATTTTGGCATCATGCTCTACAAATGACTACTTATCTCCTTAACATTCTTCCTACCAAAGGTTTTGCATATTCTTCTCCCCTTCAAATATTATATAATAAGACTTCTTCGTGTTCACATCTTAGAGTCTTTGGGTGCTTATGTTATCCACTATTTCCGCTCCACCGCAATTAACAAACTTCAGTCCTGGTCTACCCTTGTGTGTTTTTGAGTTATCCATCTAATCATCGTGGGTTACAAATATTTTGATTTATCGCCTAATAAAATCATCATTAGTCGCCATCTTATTTTTTATGAATCCCAATTTTCGCTTGCTAAAGTGACTAGTCCTGCATCTAGTTCAGATAATTTTTTGACGATGCCGCCTCTCCATATATTATTCACCATTTTTCGGACTTGTCCCGCATCCATCGCTTGTCGACCACCACACCGTCTCCGATGTTTCCCAAAATCCACCCGATTCTCCCTCGAGTCACAGCATCGGTCACTGTAGTCAACGGGTATTTTTAAACCAAAAGACATTTTAATTTAAATTCTAATGTTCTTAAATCCCCTACCTCAGAACCCAAAGGTCGGCATTAAATGACCCGAATTGAAAATTGGCTATGACCGATGAATATGATGCTCTTATTGCAAATAATATGTGAGAGTTGGTACCCCGTCCTTCTAGTGTTAATATTATTCGATCTATGTGGATTTTTACTCTTGTGGGTGATGGTAAGACTCAACAGGTTGGCGTGGATTGTGGTGAGACATTTAGTCCGGTGGTCAAACTGGCTACCAACCGCACTGTTCTCAGTCTGACTCTTTCGAAAGTTTGGCCCATGCATCAGTTAGATGTGAAGAATGATTTCTTAAACCTCGTGCCATGTCAAACTAAGACACTTAAAATGGGACGTGAGGGGGTGTCAAATTTAATACTGAGATATATTTCCTAATCCCACGGAGCAAGCCACCCTCGTGAAAATCAAAATTCAGGATGAAATTAGAAATAGTGTTTTTTTGTTATGCCCGTGCTAAGAGAAAAACAAATGAAATGCTAACATTATACAAAGAGGGAAATTACTTCGTACAGTACTTATTTGACAAGTCAAAACTGATAATCTTTTAATTATCAGTAAATAAGGGTCACCGACGACCCACTCAAATGTGCAATAATTGATGACCAATTACTAAGTCTGAACATTTCGTGCATGTATTGATACAACGGACCAGAAAATTAAAATTGCCTTCTTAGAAATTGTCAAAGTGTGGCTCATTCTTGTGAGACTTGCTAAACCTAGAACCATTGTCGTGTTACTATAGTCAACATTTTTCTTACCTATAAATACAGCCTCATTTTACTCTCATCATCACACAAAATCAGAAGCATCAAATAGAAGTGTAGACCTCCATAGACTATAGTAATTATCAAAAATGGCTTCAAGTAGCTTCCTCTTTCTTCATGTGTTAGTCATGCTTTCTCTAGCAAGCATGGCGTTTGGCGGATTTGTCAGATGATTTCTACGATGATGTTTGTCCCGAAGCTTTACCAACCATTAAACGTGTTGTTGAAGATGCTGTTCGGCAAGAGAGGCGAATGGGTGCTTCTTTGCTACGTCTGCATTTTCATGATTGTTTTGTTAATGTGAGATTTTTTCTCTTTCGCGCTTAATATTTTTTATTTGTGAAAACATTATGTGTCTAACATAAAATTTTATATGATTTACTCCAAGTAGAGTGGGGCGTCATTGCTTGACATGTCTCTTGTAAATGCAGGGTTGTGATGCTTCGATTCTCCTTGACCAAACGGATACTATTGACAGTGAAAAGACTGCTCGTGCTAATAACAATTCTGCTAGAGGGTTTGAGGTGATCGATAAAATTAAGTCCGAGGTTGATAAAATTTGTGGACGTCCAGCTTGTGTCTTGTGCGGATATCTTGACAGCTTGACTCGTGACTCCGTAGTTGCGGTGTGTATTACTCCTTCTATCCTATAATTTGATTTTACTCGTTAATTTTCCTAACCATGCACAAAGAATGTTTAATTGTCCAGATTAATTAATAAAATCGCCAACTAGTATTAAAAACTGGTCGAGTTACAAGAAAATATTAATCTCGAATACTCAAATTAAGATATAGATTAATTAGATATTTGAAGCTCAACATGAGAAATATTAAAGAATTAGTATCGAGCCTTATAGTCAATTAAAAATTGTAGATTTCCTCTAGCTAAATTTGTATGTCGCTAATGCGATGAATCTTTAATTTAGTGTATAATTAAACCGAAATATTTTTACATGAACAAATACATGGACCAACATGGGAAGTGCAACTGGGAAGAAGAGACTCCACTACAAAGAAGTAGAACCACAGCCAACAATGACATTCCAACTCCATTCATGGACTTATCTCGCACTTATCAACAACTTTAAGAAGCAAGGTTTGGATGAGGAAGACCTCGCCGCTTCTCTCCTGGTGGCCACACGCTAGGGTTTGCTCGTTGTTCCACATTCAGAAATCGCATCTACAATGACGCTAATATTGACTCCACCTTTGCAAGCCAACGTCACAAATTGTCCACGAGTGGAGGTGATTCCAATCTTGCTTCCCTTGATCCTACATCGCCCTTTTCGATTCAAAATATTTCAGTAATTTGGTGTCCAATAAAGGGCTTTTGCATTCGATCAAGCACTATTTAGTGGAGGAGAGACTGATGATCTTGTTAAGACATATAGTAAAAACCTAAAGACTTTCTCCGAAGATTTTGCGGAGTCTATGATTAAGATGGGTAATATCAAGCCATTGACTGGGAAGCAAGGCCAGATTCGTGTCGATTGCGTGAAGGTGAACTAAGCAAAGGCAAATGAGGCCGATAAAATCAAATATTTCTAGAATTTGACCTCGAATGAAGGTCGGATTCGTGTCAACCGCAGGATGGTGAACTAAGCAAAGGCTAATGAAATCAAATGTTTCAAGAATTTGGTTATTTTCATTTGTAGTTGTGATTTTTGTTCATTTGGAACCTTTGTTGTTAGTTAACTAAAATACGTTAATTGTGAACGAGAGCTGAGTGATATTTTGTACAGCCGAAGCCATGATTTAAAGTTTATGGGTTCGAAATTCTAATTTTTTAAAGTTATTGGTTCTAATTTAATAACTTATACATAGTCAATGGATTCTTAAGATAAATAAGGGGGTTATATCAAAACTATTGGATTCTGCCAAACCTGTACGCTATACTCTGGGTCCGCCCTTGCTACTTTGCAGTCCTCCATGGAAACACCACATCCAATCAAAGATAACGTATGCTACTCATTTTTGCAATATCATATGGGTAGGGGTGGTAAATGGGCGTGTTGGGTCAAATTGGGGCGGGTTAAAATAAGTAACATTAATTATTGGGTCAAGACCCAACACGCCTAAAATTTGCTTGGGTCATAACCTAACTCGCCCAACATAACCGAACTTCTCCACTATTTAAACATTTAATAATATTTGCTTGGGTCAAAATGGATTGGACTATATAAATATTTTAATAATATTAATATAAATATTCTTCTAATAAATTTCAAACGTATAGTTATTTTTAATATTATTGTTTGTTTAGGTTGGGCATATTTTGACCCGGCGGGTTACAATACTTTGACCCGTTTTGACTCAATTGATTGACGGGTCATTTTGGGTTCAATTCGTTGGGTCAACTCAACAAACGGGTCAAACGGATCATGACACAATCCGTAGAAACACTAAAAGGGTTGTGTGGATTGGGCGAATTGGGTTTGGTTTTGACACCCCTACCATATGAGAATCACTTCCAAAAATATCACTACAGTCACTACTTGTCCCAATTTGATTGATACAATTACGTGGAATATTAGAGGGGTAAAGTCCAGCGGGGCTTTTGAAAGACTCAAATTTCTCACCAAAATGCACAAGCTTAAAATTATTGCTATTTTATAATCGTTTATTGATAAAGACTACATGAATCTACACAAGAGATGGATAGGTATGGATAATCGCAAAGAAGAATATAAATTGTATGATTTGGATCTTATGGACCTCTTTATTTCAGTGCCCTGAGATCTCCAATGACTCTCAACAAAGTTACTATGGAATTCAAAGAGAAGGATAAATCAGAATCTTTCTAGATGACCTTTGTATATGCCAAAAACAAAGAGCACTTAAGAAGACCTCTATCGGAAAGTATACAAAACTGTAGATATTATTAATGTTATTTGAATGTCAAGAGAAGAAATGAGGAAGCCCTTAGAGAATGCGTAAAAGTCGGGACTTCATTGACAAGATGGGAGAATGTGGAATGGTGGATGTTGGTTTCTCAGCCCAAGATTCACATGGTGTAATGCAAGGGACAAACGACACATAATATGAAAAAGATTGGATATGTTAAATAAATACATAAGTATACACGGTATACGATACCTTGTGTATATCGTGGTATATCACTAATCCCATCACAAGTGGGAATCTGTGATATACACGGTGTACACACCGTGTATATCTTATTTTGATAAGTAAATATTTTGTAGTAATTGTATATAATTAGTATTGTATACTTATCATAATTGTAGGATTCTTGTACAAGTAGAATAGGGTTTCGGGAGTAGAATATGAATATAATTTTCCTATTATGGAAATTGTAAATGGTATATATACTCTTTCATTAATGAAAATAATCAAGGGATTATTTCTTTCATGGTATCAGAAGTCTAGGTTATATTTTCCTCTCATAAATGTACCTTCTCGTGGCACGTTTCCCGAGAACAAACTCTCGGTTTCGACCACTTCTCCTCTCCCAAACTACCTAAATGTTCTTCCAAATCCCTACATCACGTCTTGCGTTGCTATTATGGCTAAGAACACGTTTCACCCTGCCCATACTGTTTCTAACATCAAGAATCACATCCCTATCATTCTTAAAATAGAAAACGTCCAATACGCGACGTGTGCCAAACTATTTAAAGTTCACGGATGCTCGCATCATGTCCTCCATCACATTATCCCCACAGTTCCTACGGATATGGAGGTGCCAAAACCCGAGGATGATCCTAAGTTATGGACGAGACTTGATGCCACCGTTCTTCAGTGGATTTACTCCACTATCTACCGACCTATTGCAGACAATTATTGAACCAGACGCTATGGCGATAGATGATTGGAATAGGGTGCGAAAGTGACATATTCCTAGATAATCAAAATTCTCGTGATGTTACCCTTGAGCAGGAATTCTCCCACGTCACTATGGAAGACTTCCCCAATATTTCAGCATACTGCAAATGGTTGAAAGAATTGGCGGACCAACTCCTTAACGTTGGTGTGCCCATTACCAACGATCGTCTTATTTTTCATATGGTTGCGTGCCTCTCGAGGCCTATAGTGGCATCGGTACACTTCTTCGTCAGAGCAGTCCTCTTCCGCAGTTTATCAGGCATGTTCCATGCTCACGCTCGAAGAAGTCGACTTGGCTAAGAAAGTGGCCACTAGGGCCCCTTCGCCTTCATGGTGATAGAGTCCAATTTTTCTCCAACCGCTCTCTAACACTCGACCAAAACCGCAACAACGGTGGCGGCAAAAATACTCGGAAAAATAATGGCTAAAATCGGGGCAAACGCGGTGGTTCCGATAGTGGTGGTGGTGGCGAATAATGGCAGTGGGCCTGCTCAGCGGCAAGTGGCCACCGTCCCCATCGTCCCATCCATGGGCCCTCGCCAAAGGCAAAGGCCCCAACAAATTTCTATGCTGCTGTGGTTTCCAAAGACTGAAATTGGGTCGCTTAGCGCTTTTCTACCAATCCGACCTGGTCCAATGGAATCCGCAATACCTCGCCAAAGAGCCCACCATGCAGCGGGCCCCACTCCAACCGACATTGAAGTCGCGATGCACACACTTGGTTTAAATCCTCCGACCCGAATTAGTACATGGACATCGGCGCCACTACCCACATGTCGTCCGACCAAGGTACTCTCCCGTCTTATTCCAATTTGAGCAACAATCGTGGCATAATTGGTGGGAATGGAAAGTGAATTCCAATTCGGGGTTACGGTAATAAAAATGTCCGCCATCCACCTCCTGTCTTGGAAAAGAGCCTCCATGGTCCTAAATTGATTAAAAATTTGGTGTCCGCTGGTAAATTCACCATTGATAATTCTGGCCGTTGTTTTTTATCCTTTTGGGTTTTCTGTCAAGGATTTCAAGACGGGGATTCCTCTCATGAGGTGTGATAGTAGGGGATATCTTTATCCTACCACGCCATGTTCCAGTCTCTCTAGTCCAGACCTGCCATCCACTTTTGCAGCCCTTGCTCCTTCCTTGTGGCATGCATGTTCAGGTCATCCAGGGTCGCCAATTATGTCTTTCTTAGATAAAAACAATCTTATTTCTTATAAGGATACGTGTAGTACTCCGATTTGTCAATCTTGTTCTTTAGAAAAAATTGTTATATTGCCGTTTGTAGACTCTAATTCTCGTACTTTAATGACATTTGATATTATTAATAGTGATTTATGGACATCTCCTATTATCAGTTCTTTGGGCCATCGTTATTATGTTCTTTTTTGGATGATTATTCTAATTTTTTATGGACTTTTCCGTTAGCGAAAAATCTCACATTTTTTCCACATTTTAAAAATTTAGAGCTTTCATCCAGACCCAATTCGAACGGAAAATTAAGAATATTCAATGTGATAATGGAAATGAATTTGATAATGGGTTGTTTCGGGATTTTTGTGGTAATAATGATATCAATTTTAATTTTTCTTGTCCTCATACGTCCTCTCAAAATGGGAAAGCCGAACGCAAAATTCGTACCATTAATAATATTGTCCAAACGTTATTGGTCCATTCTTCCGCATCTCCATCATTTTGGCATCATGCTCTACAAATGACTACTTATCTCCTTAACATTCTTCCTACCAAAGGTTTTGCATATTCTTCTCCCCTTCAAATATTATATAATAAGACTTCTTCGTGTTCACATCTTAGAGTCTTTGGGTGCTTATGTTATCCACTATTTCCGTCCACCGCAATTAACAAACTTCAGGTCTGGTCTACCCCTTGTGTGTTTTTGAGTTATCCATCTAATCATCGTGGTTACAAATATTTTGATTTATCGTCTAATAAAATCATCATTAGTCGCCATCTTATTTTTTATGAATCCCAATTTTCGTTTGCTAAAGTGACTAGTCCCGTACCTAGTTCAGATAATTTTGACGATGCCGTCTCTCCATATATTATTCACCATTTTTCGGACTTGTCCCGCATCCACCGCTATCGACCAGTCACACCGTCTCCGATGTTTCCCAAAATCCACCCGATTCTCCTCGAGTCACAGACCGGTCACTCGTAGTCAACGGGGTATTTTTAAACCAAAAAGACATTTTAATTTAAATTCTAATGTTCTTAAATCCCCCTACCTCGTAACCCAGTGTCCGCATTAAATGACCCGAATTGAAAATTGGCTATGACCGATGAATATGATGCTCTTATTGCAAATAATATGTGAGAGTTGGTACCCCGTCCTTCTAGTGTTAATATTATTCGATCTATGTGGATTTTTACTCTTGTGGGTGATGGTAAGACTCAACAGGTTGGCGTGGATTGTGGTGAGACATTTAGTCCGGTGGTCAAACTGGCTACCAACCGCACTGTTCTCAGTCTGACTCTTTCGAAAGTTTGGCCCATGCATCAGTTAGATGTGAAGAATGATTTCTTAAACCTCGTGCCATGTCAAACTAAGACACTTAAAATGGGACGTGAGGGGGTGTCAAATTTAATACTGAGATATATTTCCTAATCCCACGGAGCAAGCCACCCTCGTGAAAATCAAAATTCAGGATGAAATTAGAAATAGTGTTTTTTTGTTATGCCCGTGCTAAGAGAAAAACAAATGAAATGCTAACATTATACAAAGAGGGAAATTACTTCGTACAGTACTTATTTGACAAGTCAAAACTGATAATCTTTTAATTATCAGTAAATAAGGGTCACCGACGACCCACTCAAATGTGCAATAATTGATGACCAATTACTAAGTCTGAACATTTCGTGCATGTATTGATACAACGGACCAGAAAATTAAAATTGCCTTCTTAGAAATTGTCAAAGTGTGGCTCATTCTTGTGAGACTTGCTAAACCTAGAACCATTGTCGTGTTACTATAGTCAACATTTTTCTTACCTATAAATACAGCCTCATTTTACTCTCATCATCACACAAAATCAGAAGCATCAAATAGAAGTGTAGACCTCCATAGACTATAGTAATTATCAAAAAATGGCTTCAAGTAGCTTCCTCTTTCTTCATGTGTTAGTCATGCTTTCTCTAGCAAGCATGGCGTTTGCGGATTTGTCAGATGATTTCTACGATGATGTTTGTCCCGAAGCTTTACCAACCATTAAACGTGTTGTTGAAGATGCTGTTCGGCAAGAGAGGCGAATGGGTGCTTCTTTGCTACGTCTGCATTTTCATGATTGTTTTGTTAATGTGAGATTTTTTCTCTTTCGCGCTTAATATTTTTTATTTGTGAAAACATTATGTGTCTAACATAAAATTTTATATGATTTACTCCAAGTAGAGTGGGGCGTCATTGCTTGACATGTCTCTTGTAAATGCAGGGTTGTGATGCTTCGATTCTCCTTGACCAAACGGATACTATTGACAGTGAAAAGACTGCTCGTGCTAATAACAATTCTGCTAGAGGGTTTGAGGTGATCGATAAAATTAAGTCCGAGGTTGATAAAATTTGTGGACGTCCAGTTGTGTCTTGTGCGGATATCTTGACAGTTGCAGCTCGTGACTCCGTAGTTGCGGTGTGTATTACTCCCTTCTATCCTATAATTTGATTTTACTCTGGTTAATTTTCCTAACCATGCACAGTAATGTTTAATTGTCCAGATTAATTAATAAAAATCGTCAACTAGTATTAAAAAACTGGTCGAGTTACAAGAAAATATTAATCTCGAATACTCAAATTAAGATATAGATTAATTAGATATTTGAAGCTCAACATGAGAAATATTAAAGAATTAGTATCGAGCCTTATAGTCAATTAAAAAAATTGTAGATTTCCTCTAGCTAAATTTGTATGCTGCTAATGCGATGAATCTTTAATTTAGTGTATAATTAAACCGAAATATTTTTACATGAACAGCTACATGGACCAACATGGGAAGTGCAACTGGGAAGAAGAGACTCCACTACAGCAAGTAGAACCACAGCCAACAATGACATTCCAACTCCATTCATGGACTTATCTGCACTTATCAACAACTTTAAGAAGCAAGGTTTGGATGAGGAAGACCTCGTCGCTCTCTCTGGTGGCCACACGCTAGGGTTTGCTCAGTGTTCCACATTCAGAAATCGCATCTACAATGACGCTAATATTGACTCCACCTTTGCAAGCCAACGTCAAGCAAATTGTCCACGTAGTGGAGGTGATTCCAATCTTGCTTCCCTTGATCCTACACCGGCCCTTTTCGATTCAAAATATTTCAGTAATTTGGTGTCCAATAAAGGGCTTTTGCATTCTGATCAAGCACTATTTAGTGGAGGAGAGACTGATGATCTTGTTAAGACATATAGTAAAAACCTAAAGACTTTCTCCGAAGATTTTGCGGAGTCTATGATTAAGATGGGTAATATCAAGCCATTGACTGGGAAGCAAGGCCAGATTCGTGTCGATTGCAGGAAGGTGAACTAAGCAGTGCAAATGAGGCTGATAAAATCAAATATTTCTAGAATTTGACCTGGAATGAAGGTCGGATTCGTGTCAACTGCAGGATGGTGAACTAAGCAGTGCTAATGAAATCAAATGTTTCAAGAATTTGGTTATTTTCATTTGTAGTTGTGATTTTTGTTCATTTGGAACCTTTGTTGTTAGTTAACTAAAATAGAATTAATTGTGAACGAGAGCTGAGTGATAATTTGTTTTTGGAAGAAATTAAATTGGATTATGTGTTTTTCAGCTGGCGAGTAAATCCAAGGGTGGTTGTCGATTTTTTTTAATTTATTGAATTTGCTCAGTTATCCTAGGCAGTGTTGTATTAGCTATTGCAATTAGAGAGGAGGGCATAGACGGTACCTCTCATATACAACACAAAAAGGTGATAGTATCACTTCATACAACAGAAGGAGTTACTACAAAAACTTACTCCAACTCCTTCTGCTACTACTAACGTACAATTAACTAACAAAAAAATTAGCTTTATCTACCTAGTTCTTGTTGGAATATGTAAAGCAACAACGGGAATAGTAAATAACTATTACAGTGATCTAAAGAATAAACAATAATGAGGACAACAACAAGTTGTCAATATCTTGATCTTGAATTGAAACTTCAAATATGGATCTTGTATTCGAGAACACAAGAACATGAACTGCTACACTTGTGGGTTGGAGATCCGTTGAGAATACGAACAGTTAGAGTCCTTCGTCTGTTTAGTTAACACCTAAAACACTTAGCAACCAATTAGATAACACAACACCACCGGCTGAGTCGAGAGATGACTCTCTGTCTTTAAGACAAGATTGCACCGTATATAGGCTTTACGGAAGTGTGGACAATAGTCTCCCAATATGGAACAACAAACTATCAAGTGTGCAAAGCCTACACAAATGATCTCAGTGAAGAGCATGAATAATGAAGATTGCTAAGAGAAGGATTGATATCAGGAAAATCTGATCTCTTTGTGGTTCTGTGAACTTATTTTTCAGTTCATATGTTCATATATGTTCTCTATGTTCATCTATATAATTGAGCCAAGGCCTCAATTTATAGGTGTGCAAGATAGCCTTTCAAATGCCCCATAATGGCAATCAATTGCCATGTAATGGATGTCATTTAACCCCCAAGTAATGCAACAACATAATGGTCCAAGTAATGGCCATTATTGGGTGGATTCAATGCCTTTGAAACCACCTCAACAGCCAAACCTTTGGGATTCCGTCGAGCAAACACTGCCTGGGAAGCGCCGCACCGCTGCAGCATTTAGCGTCACGACTCTAATTCAACCAGAAAACCGACGACACTTACGGCCAGTCAGGCGCTGCGGCCCTTCTCGGATCCGCGGCCCTTTTCCGACCCGTACCATCTTACACTTCACACAATCCTTCCTTCGTTTACCAACGTGGAACACATGTTATTTAGCAAATAACTGTCCATCATTCTATGTCTCGAACATTCCACTTACGTACCAATATCTATTTCATTAACGAAATTTACGATACTTGGTACTAAGATTGCATGTGTGTGGAAATGATATTTCTGACGTGCGGGGCCCAATTGTTTGAGTCATAAATAATGAGATAAACGTAATTCCACATTAGTAAATTTCCAACAGTTCTAAAACTAGGGAGTTTCCATTTGTCTAGATGATATGATCCTTTAGCATTTCTGGGAAGTTGCTAAAAGATGTTGAAGAAGGTAGAATGACCAGTCTCTGAAGCCAGCTTAGCTAAATAGTCTGCTAATTGATTGCCTTCCCTTAAGATGTGACAAATATTAACATTACAGTGTTCCATCACTTTAGAAGTCCTTTGAATGATCTGCTTGAGTCTGAGGTTGGAAGTATCCTTCTTGATTAACATATTAGAAATCAACAATGAGTGAAGTGCAAGAGCAAAATTAGTATATGCAGTTTGAATGCACCATTTCCCTCCAAACTCTGCTGCTAAAGCTTCTGTAGTATTGTTGTTGTCACACTAAACAGGAATAGAGAAAGCCATAATTATATCACGTGTGAGAAAATATAGGAGAAAATATTATTATTTAATTATTGTATCTACATGATTACACTGATCCCTATTTATATATAGTACATTACAATTGTTTTCCTAGTAGGATACTATATATGATATCATATTCCTATTCTAACACTCCCCCTCAAGCTGGTGCATACAAGCCATATGTACCGAGCTTGTTACAGATGTGATTAATACGAGGACGACTGAGTGACTTGGTGAAAATATCGGCAAGCTGATCACTCGACTTTATAAATTTAGTAACAATATCTCTGGAGAGTATCTTTTTCCTGACAAAATGATATTCAATCTCAATGTGCTTAGTTCTCTCATGAAATACCGGATTTGATGTGATATAAAGGGCCACTTTGTTATCACACACAAGTTCTATTTGACTGATTTCTCCAAATTTTATTTCTCTAAGCAATTGCATAATCCAAACTAGCTATCAAGTTGCTACAGTCATTGCTCGATATTCTGATTCAGCACTAGATCGAGCAACAACACTCTGTTTCTTACTCTTCCAGGACTCCAAATTACCTCATATTAACACACAATATCCGAATGTAGAACGTCTATCAGAGGGTGATCCAGTATAACCAACGTTCGTATATCCAACGATCTGTCCATGGCCTCAATCTTTGAAAAACAATCATTTACCTAGGTTGACTTAATAGATAGCAGAATGCGAATAACTATATCCTAATGACTATCAAATGGAGAATCCATAAACGAAATGTCAGGTCTAGTCACTGTGAGATAATTCAACTTACCAACCAACCGCCTATATCTTCCAGGATCACTGAGTAGCTCCCCCTGTCCTAGTAAGAGTTCAGCATTCTGATCCATATGAGTGTCAATGAGTTTATATCCCATCATTCCTGTCTCCTCAAAAATGTCTAAGGCATACTTGCGTTGCGAAATAACAATCCCTGACGTGGATTGGGCAACCTCAATACCTAAAAATACTTCAGTCTGCCGAGATCCTTAGTCTGGACATGCTGAAAGAGATGTTCCTTTAAATTAGTGATACCATCTTGATCATTGCCAGTTATAACGATATCATCAATATAAACCACCAAATAAATACTTATATCTGGAGCAGAATGTCGATAAAACTTAGAATGATCTGCTTTACTACGAGTCATACCAAACTCCTGAATTACTATACTAAATTTACTAAACCAGGCTCGAGGAGTCTGTTTCAGACCATAAAGTGACCGACACAATTTAGACACTAGATTAGACTCCCCATGAGCAATAAAATAGGGTGGTTGCTCTATATAAACTTCCTCCCCAAGATCACCATGGAGAATAACATTCTTAATGTCCAGCTGATAAAGAGGCCAATGGCAGACAACAGCCTTGGATAGAAAAAGACGAACATATGTTATTTTAGCCACGAGAGAGAAATTATCACTATAATCAAGCCCAAATATCTGTGTATACCCCTTCGCAATAAGGCGAGCCTTAAGCCAATCAACTTGGCCGTCTGGACCAACTTTGACTGCATAAACCCAACGACAACCAACAGTAGATTTACCTGAAGGGAGAGGAACAAGCTTCCAAGTACCACTCGTGTGTAAAGCAGATATCTCGTCAATCATAGCATGTCACCATTTGGGATGAAAAAGGGCCACTTGTAGACTTAGGAATATGGACAGAGGATAGTGATGATACAAATGCATAGATGATGATAACTTAAAAGGGTATAATGTGGATTAGTGTTATGAGTAGAATCTTTACCTTTCCGAAGTGCAATCGGCTGATAAAAATAAAATAAGTCCACAGTAGGTGCAGGGTCCGACGCAGGACATGAATTATCTGGGCATGATGTTGGGTCTGATGCTGGATCAGCTCAACGATGATAAGTCAGAAATGGTGGCATTACGACTGGAGATATATAAGTAACTGTAGATTCCTCAAAAGTTGGTGTAGGTAAAATATGAGGCACATGTAAGACCTTAGAGATATCAGGATGATCAGAAAGAGACCTAAAATAAGGTTGAGACTAAAAACTTATGACATCGGCATATATAAGATATCGATGAAGATCAGGTGAGAAGCAACGATACCCCTGTTGAACTCGAGAATAACTAAGAAAGACACATTTAAGATAGCGATGGATAATTTATCTATTCTCGGAGCTAGGTTATGCACAAAACATGTGCTCTTAAAAACACGATGAGGAAGAGAGTATAGAGATGACTGAGGATATACTATGAAATATGGAATTTGATTCTGAATAGAAGATAAGGGCATTAGATTTATTAAATGATAAGCTGTGAGGACTGTATCGCCCCAAAAATGCAACGGAATATGGGATTCAATGAGAAGAGTGTGAGCAGTCTCAATGAGATATCTATTCTTCCTTTCTGCTACCCCGTTCTGCTGAGGGATGTATGGACAAGATGTTTGATGAATAATTCCTTGGTGAGTCATAAACTGCTGAAACTGGGAGGATTTGTATTCTAGGGCATTATCACTGCGAAAAGTACGAATAGAAACACCAAATTGATTTTGTATTTTAGTACAAAAACTCTTAAATATATAGAATAACTCAGAATGGTCTTTCATTAAGAATAACCACGTGCATTTGGAAAAATCGTCAATGAAACTAACAAAATAACAAAATCCTAAAGGTGAACTGACTCTACTAGGACCCAAATATCATAATGAACTATTTAAAAAATAGACTCTGCATGACTCTCAGCACTACGTGGAAAGGTAGTGTGAGTGTGTTTCCCAAGTTGACACGACTCACAATCTAATTTGGATAGACTAGACAAACTAGGCACTATCTTTTGTAGCTTGGACAGACTCGGGTATCCCAATCTTTTATGGATTAAGTCTGGAGGATCTGTAAGTAGACCTGCAATGGAGAATTTAGGAGTAGAAGTAAGGTAGTAGAGGCCTTGTGATTCATATCCTATGCCAATCGTTTGTCCTGTACTACGGTCCTGCATAATAAAAGAATTATCAAGAAATAGTATGGCACAATTTAAGGCACGAGTCAAATGACTGACCGATGTAAGATTAAAAAGAAAACCAGGGACATAGAGGACAAAATTTACAGTGACCGAAGATATGGGTTTAGCTTGTCCAACTCCTTATCCTATTGTTTGTATCCAATTGGCTAAAGTAATTGTGAGAAGAGACTATGAATAATTAATATCCTACAAAAGTGATTTATCACCAAAAATATGATCAGAAGCACCAGAGTCTACAACCCAAGATCCGGCGGTATTAGATTTTGTGACCGAGGCTGCTTGTGGAGATATCTGTTTACTTGTTCGATACTGAAGGTACTCGTATTCTTATTTGGATAAATAAACTCGTTGGTTACCTGTAGTGGCAGTCTAAGCAATATGAGTATTCTTGGGTGGTCAACCATGCAGAGAATAGCATACTTTACGTGTATGTCCATACATATTATAATAACTACACTTAGGTCGAGATCGACATACTTTACGAGTGTGTCCAATCCTTTTACAATAACTACGCTTAGGTCTAGATCTTCCAAAATGACATCTTTTTCATCGAATTTTAGACTGTGATGTTTGATTTTCTAATCTCCTTATTAAGTGTTGTGAATTAATCATAGGACTTGAATTTCTAACTCTCGTGTTTTTGGAATTAAAAACATCAAATCCGAGAGACTTGATTCAAAACTTTAAGAAATCCAAAGAGGCAAATAATGCTCAAAAACTGTGATCCAGAAGCTATAGAAAATAGTCACCATAATCTGATCAGAAAACTCGCCAGAAAAGTAAAAAAAATGACCGGATATTGAAGAAAATTATATGAGTCAGCTCGGAATGCTCAGGCGAGCTGGATAGGAAAAATAAATCTCAAAAAACCTGGCCAAAAAGACGCATATCTGACAAAATAGAACTATTGCACTGGATTAGGGTTCCAGCGATCGGAGTTTGGGAAAAATGGATGGGTAGGATCAAAATGGAGGGGCGATCCTACTAGAAAAAGAAATTTCCCGAAAACGTCACCGGAAGGTACCTCACGCGTCGGCGTGTGGCTCTGACGCGCTCGCCTGAATAGCGGCTCCGACGGCGCGTGAGGGCGCATGGGTGACCAATTTCCAATGAGGCTCACTAAGGCTTGCTCACCGGGAAATTCCGATCCTGATGGTGGTGTTAAGTTTTTAAAAATACTGGCAAAAAAGATTATTTACTTGGACCACCGCTTAGGTCTTCGAAAATTGTACGGCGATGACTTATTTTCTCCTGAATGTCACTGAAATGATGCTCAACGATTTTTTCTCACAATTCCTCTGATACCATATGAGAAAATATTATTATTGAATTATTGTATCTATATGATTACTCTGAGCTCTATTTATGGACACTACATTACAATTCTTTTCCTAGTAGAATATTATATATGAAATCATATTCCTATTCTAACATCACCATTGTTGTCTCTAACAATTCCACTAATGCCAGCTTTTCCACTCTTAATGATAAAACTTTCATCAGTGTTGACCTTATGCTGCTTTATTGAGGTTTTCCCCACTGAACTTGTTTTACATGTTTGACAGGTTGTAAATTTCCAATAGCTGCACATATCAAGGGCCATTTGAAACTAAAATCCATCTTGGTGTACATTTTAGAGATATCAAACTTGATTGCCCAGTGTAACGATCCGTTTAGTCATTTTGAACTTTTGAACCTGTTTTCCCAAGAATACCATTCCTGTAACTTTATCTAGGTATTTATGACATGCAGAAATGGGTGGTGCAATTTCTGAGACAATCAGGCGAGTTTCAGATTGACTTTAGTGAGTTTTGAAATTCTAAAGTTAAAGAGAAGAAAAGGTTTGATTCATAGTTGACTTTTGGTAAATGAATCGATTTTGTTAGGTTCGGGATGTCATTTTTTATTTAGTAGAGTCATTGGTTCGCTTCTCGAGGCATTCAGATGTACTTTATGATTTTATTTGTAAAATTATGGAAATTGGATGTTTTGGGTGATTTCATAGAAATGTATGTCTTAGCTCGGTCGTATGAGAAATTCGAGTGTGCGAGCAAGTCCATTACAATTTTTAGGAGTGGTTTGCATATTTGGTTTATGTCTGAGAGGTCTCAAATGAGTTTCGAGAGTTGGATCAAAGTTTGAAAGTTGCATGATGTTGCTGGTTTCTAGTGTCTCGCTTCTGTGAGATTTGGCTCGCACCTGCGGAGCCACACTTGCGCAAGGTCAGTCGCAGGTGCGATGGTTGACTTAGTGGGTAAAGGCTCGCTTCTACGTGACATGGTCCGCAGAAGCGGAGCCATTCCTATACATGTTGCTCCGCACCTGCGGAACTGGTACACTTAAGTGGACCTCACTGATGAGGGGAAAAAAGCATAGAAGCGGGCCCACATCTGTGGAAAATTGGGCACTTCTGCGGAGATCGCTGGACAGATCATATATTTAATTCTCAATTCAAATTTTGATTTCTCATTCACACATTTAGAGCATGGGAGCTCAGTTTAAGAAGATTTTTTGGGGTTTTGCAAGATTCATCTATTGGGTAAGCTTCTAATCTTCGAATCTTACTTTTATGATTATTATATTGATTAGTAAAGAATTTTAAGGTAGAATCTATGATTTGGATGAGGGTTTCATGGGTTATGAACCCTGAGTTGGAAAATAGAGTTTCTCGAATAAATCATAACATTTATGTTATATTTGGATGATTATCTGTATATAGACTCCCTAGATGTTGGATAAACTAATTTTGGATTAAATTTTCTATTTTGCCATTTGAGGCTCAAAATCCTATTTTTGGGTGACTTTTGGTGCTCCGAAATAAAGTATAGTAATGTGGATATTTTTGGACTCGTCTAACTCCGTAGACTGCTATTTTGACTAGATTGAACTCGTTCTTTAATTTTGGATATGATGGAGCTTCTTTGAGTCATAATTTTCACGCAGACAGAGCTTGGAGTCGTTCGTGAGATATGGAACTTCATAATAATTAAGGCAAGTTTAGACTTACTAGACCTTAATAAAGTATTTATGTGTTAGTTTAATAACTAAGGGGAGTAATGGGTAATTGGGGGTCCCGTACTAGTGAGGTGACGAGAACTTGTACGGATATCTGTGTACTTAAAAGGGTAATTACGTAACGTAGTATGTTGTACATAACAGAGATTATGTATTTAGCCGTCGGGCCGTGAGCGTGGTACATAAATCCACTTAGGATTGGTATGTTTGCTGTAATTAGGTCATAAGAGCCATATTGGTTGATTATATGATTATGACTTGTCATGCATTCATCACTCTACATCTCGTCTAAATGTGGAAAGAAAATAGAAAAATACTTATTGTATTGACTTATGCTTATACATGGTGTATTCATATCCATATAATTCATTCATATTGTTATTGGCATTGAATTGTTGAGATATTGATAAAGGGGTTTGGAAGCCGGTTACTAGATTTGGTACATGGTAAGAGAGTGATGATTATGATGATACTACAGCCACAGAATTGGGATCCGATGAGAAATTCCAGATGATGATGATGATACTACAGCCACGGAGCTGGGATCCGATGAGAAATTCTGGATAGGTATATGGACCTCATGAGTCCTCCATGGGTCACGTGACACCTACTTTAGGAGTGTGTGTATACCGGATACATATGGCCATTGCATTGCATCTTATTTATACTTCATGATGTGTAATTTATGCCATGTGTGCTCGGTGATGTAAAATTGTAGACTTTTGATCATTTTGCTCTTAGATGAAGAAATAGTAAAGATTTGCAACTTATTCTTGATGTAAGATATAAAATATGAGACTTTATGGGTTACTTGCTTGAAAGGGAAAGAAAGATAGAACTTTTATGACGATACATGTCCTAAAAGATAGACTGAATCTTGATTAATATATAGTCTTCAATAGTGTAAAGGTCGAATTCATATTAACGTATGTGCCTTAGTTGATGCAAAAGTTGGATCTTTAAAGTAAACTTGCTTAGTTGTGATGAAAAGGTGGAACCTTGATGGGATTAGATGCCCTGAACGGGGTTTAGGTTGGATTTGGCAGCAGTATTTTTAGCTTCATCCTTAGTAAACTTGAGAACTTCAGAATGGCTTGATAATACTGATGATCCTTGTGGTTTAGCGAACTATAGGGTTTTACTTATAGAGTTGGATCGATTTGAATACATCTTAGTTAACTAACTTATTAGAGAAGTATCGAAAAGTACCAACCCTCGCCACCACTATAGTTAGGATCGGTCGATGATGTTGCTGGGTACATGTGCTTCCCGTACTCATTCTACACTTGTTGTACCTTTGTGTGCAGGTACTGATCTGGAACAGAGTGGAGAATAGATGCGACATATTTGGATAGCTTGTCAGGAGTCCAGAGTGAGCTGCAGACACTTTCCCAGCACTGGAACTTTTCTATCTTATCTTTTATTTTTTGTCTTACATTTCAGACAGTATGATGTATGAGTTTTACACTTTGTAATCCATTTAGTAGCTCTATACTCATGACAGCCAGATTTTGGGGGATGTTTCTAATGTTTATGTATTAAGCATTTTAAGACTTTGTCAGTACTTCCGTTGTTCTGTACTTTTCCGCATTGTTTATTATTGAATGTATGGTTTTTTCCTACGGGTTCAGAGTAGGTGCCCTCACGGCATAAATATAATTTTGGGTCGTGACACCCAGATTCCTTGATGCTCTATCCTAGCATGCTGAAAGTTCCTTTAGTTGTCATATCTACATGTTGTCTTTGCTTCCAAATTTCCCAAATAATGTAAATAGGGCCTATTTGAATAACCATCTCATGTCTTTTGTTGCAAGGCTTAGTATTCCACCATTTGCTGAAAATTGTGATGACTGAATCCTTTTGGTGTTGAATTCCTAATGGATTGCCCACAACATTCCATAATTTGCTTGTTGCATCACTGTCAATAAAGGTATGGTGCATAGTATCTGTATGAGGTATCTTGCAACAATCACACTCAGGGGAACTATTAGATTTGTTAGTACCAAACCTGTTCATAGTGTCATAAAAAGAAAGATTTTTTTATAATAAGCCTCCATGTGATAAATGAACCTTTGAAAGGTATTTTAGTATGCTAGAGTTTGCTCAGAAAATTATTTTTCTATTTATGAGTTCTAATAATATTCCAAACAGAGAAGCTAGTAAATTTATTGTAAAGAATGGATCTTAGGCCTAACTTAACTCCAAAAATTAGTTTGTAGGGTGAAATTGTCCAAGTCCATATAAGGAATCCATGTTCCTATTCCATTTCCGATGTGTAACTCTTAATACTCCCTCGCACGCCCAAACCTCGTTAACTGGAGCGTGGATAATATAATTTGGGGGCCCAACATCGGTGAACAAAGAATTGGAATGAGCCTGGCTCTGATACCATTTTGAAGTGTTGTTATATAAAACACTTTTAATATTTGATTATATTCTCAACACGTCCCCTCATGTGCTGGCCTAATTTTTTTCATAGTCCAAGCACGTGTAAATTCTTTTTGATAATGGGTGGCGGTGATGTTCGATCCCAGGACCTTTGGCTTGCTCTAATACCATATTGGAGTGTTGTTTCAGTTATTGGTGGTGTTGTGGGTTCCAGTGACTGGTACAGTATTAGGTTTGGTGGCAGCCGGTGACTGAGACACATTGGGCATCGATTGGGTGTCGGAGATGGTGACTGGAATCGACGGAGGGACAGTGACAGTAGTCGGTGATGACTGGACTAGGGCAGGGACACTGCTGGCGGTGGCAACGGCGTGAGGCAGTGACTGGGTAGAAGTGGTGGTACCGGCGGAGGACTGACTGCTGGTAGTGGAAGTGATGTGAGGTGGTGGAGGCAGAGTGTGAACTACTGCCGGAACAGTGGTAGCATGTCGGAGAGCTTGGTGCATAAGAGGTGATGTGTCCGAATCATCAAGAAATTTGTAATAAGTTACTTGGAATTTTTGAATGTTGTCAAACGGAAAAACATACTCGACAAAAGTGACGTGGCGTGAGATTATGATTTTGTCGGTTGTGGGGGGGGGATGTCATATTAGGGTAACACAGACAACCGAAAATTCGAAGATGGTCATAGGTAGGGATCTGACGGTAGATAATATCGGTGGGTGTCCTATTTTGAATCGCACGGGTAGGTAAACTGTTGAGAAAGTGTTCGACCGTTTTTAGTGCATATACCCAAAAGTTAGGAGGAAGAGACGCATGAAAAAAAAAGGGTACGAATCATACTATTAATGGTTCGGAGAATTCTTTCGGCTTTTCATTTTGAGGGGAGGTATGGGGGCATGAGAAACGAAAGATCATGCCATTAGCCGCACAAAAGTGATGAAATAAGATTATTAAACTCACGACCATTATCACATTGAAACGATTTTATGTCTTTTTCAAATTGCATTTTAATCAGTGTACGAAACTTAACAAATTTGGAGAACACTTGAGATTTGAGTTTGAGTGGATAGATCCAAAAAAAGTGTGAGAATTCATCCAAAAATACCAGATAGTATTTGTGGCCTAAGTTGCTGGTTATGAGAGATTTCCATACATCAGCGTGAATAATATCAAAGGGACATTAATACAATCTACATAGTATTAGAAGCCAAAACCCTATTTCTCCCCCCCCCCCCAGGTTGTCTCACAACCACCGGCGGCGCTCTGTACCATGTAAAGAATAGATCTTGGGCCTAACTCAACCCCAAAAGCTAACTTGTAGGGTGATGATTGTCCAAGTCAATATAAGAACATGTTTCCATTCCATTGTCGATGTAGGACTCTTAACCGTTACCACTATCAGTAGCATTCCAAATGGGGAAATCAGGAAGTTCTTGATCCCTATTATCAATTCCATTATTGAATGGAATAATATGATTAGGGACAGTGTCATTGAGTTTATTTATATCCCAAGAGCCATTTTGAATAAAGTTATTAACAGAAAGTTTAGCAGACTTACTTGGTCCAGGGACAAAATTAGCTAGAGCACCTTTACATGTTCAATTATCCCACCGGAAGCTTGAATTACCTGCTTGAATCTTTCAGATGATGTTAGGCTCTGCCTTGGTCTTGATTTTCATTAAGCATTTCCACTGATGAGAATCCTTAGAGACAGCAACTTTAGACACTGGATGAGATCTTTTGCAATATTTGCTTCTGAAAAGGTATCCCATAGTGATGGATGAGTTCTGAATCTCCGCCACCTTTTGAGGATGAGAGTTCTTAAAATATCTTGCATCCTTCTCATTCCAATTCCACCCTCTTCCTTTGTATTATACAATTTTTCTCATCCATATTAATGGTATTTATTCTTACGTTCCTTGGATCCCCATATAAAATTTTCAAAGTGTTGCGTCATAAGATTAATGGTTCCTTTTGGAGGATTCAAATCAGACAGGGTATAGGTTGGTAGTGACTGCAGGACACTTTTAATAAGGATGAGTTTTCCCCAAAATAATATTTTTCCTTGCCACCCACTCAACCTTTTAACAATTTTTGCAACCATGGGATCAAAGTAACTAATTCTCTTACTCCCTTTGTAGATTGGACAACCAAGGTAGGTGAAAGGAAACTCTTTGTTAATAAATCTTGAAACTCTTCTCATTCTGTTGATCTACTGATACAAAATTTCATTTCAGTGATGAAAAATCTTTTGTCATCATTAACTTTCTGCCCTAAAGCTTTCTCATATCTTCTCACCTGTTTCATGATGACTTTGACTGATTTGTTGTTCCTCCCTGTGGATATCACCATATCATCAGCCTAAGCTAGATGATTTATGATAGGACCAGTAAGATTCATGCTGAAAGGGATGAATCTTTCATTGTCTACCAAATTGTTGAGTAGTCTGGTCAAAATTTTTGAGCCAATTATTGAAAGAAATAATCCCCTTAATTATTTTCATTGATTGAATAGATATATATACAAGTTACAAAATAGGAGAATCTTATTCCTATTCTATTTCTAAAACCTTATTCTACCATAATTCTAACTATACAATTATGGTAAGTGTATATCCTAATTATGGTAAGTGTATATCCTAATCTAGGTAACAAATATACTACAATATACACACAATATTCTTTCCATAATATACAAATTCGCTTCATCGCTTTGGTGCATTCAATCCCGTCTTCGGGCTGCATCTTTGGGTCGCTATCGCCCACTGTCGAGAGGCTTGCTTTGACCGCCTTGTCGCACCGCTTGAGGCCCACTGCCGAGAGGCCCACTGCCGAGAGCTGCACTGTTGCTTGCCACTTCAGTCCACTGATATACATGTGATATACACTGATGTATATTCAGTGTATATCACATGTATACATCAGTGTATATCACATGTATATTGCTTTGTTTAACAATTATGAACAATGGGGTTGATAAGGGGTCTCCTTGCTTAAGACCTTGACTAGAACTGAAGAAACCTCTTCTTTCACCATTAATTATGATAGAGTTGTTGGATATGTAAAGCGCGTACGACAATAGTAAATAACTATTACAGTGATCGAAAGGATAAACAACAAAGAGGACAACAATAAGTTGTCAATATCTTGATCTTGAATTGAAACTTCAAATATGGATCTTGTATTAGGAAATACAAGAACATGAACTGCTACACGTGTGGCTTGTAGATCCGCTGAGAATCTGAACGGTTAGAGTCCTTTGAGAATCAAGTTCACACCCGAAACACTTAGCAAACGATTAGATAATCACAATACCACCGGCTGAGTCGAGAGATGGCTCTCTGTCTTTAAGACAAGATTGCCCCCGTATATAGGCTTTACGGAAGTGTGGACAATAGTCTCCCAAGATGAAACAACAAACTATCAAGTGTGAAAAGCCTACACAAATGATCTCAGCGAATAACACGAATAATGAAGATTGCTAAGAGAAGGATTGCTTATCAGGAAAACTGATATCTTTGTGGTATTGTATACTTGTATGTATTTCTGTTCATATTTCATATATGTTCATCTATAGAATTGAGCCAAAGGCCTCAATTTATAGGTGTGTAAGATGGTCTTGCAAATGCCCCATAATGGTATTCAATTGTCATGTAATGGATGACATTTAACCCCCAAGTAATGCAGCAACATAATGGTCCAAGTAATGACCATTATTGGGTGGATTCAATGCCATTGAAACCCCCTTAATGCCAAACTTTGGGATTCCGTCGAGCAAACATTGCGTGGGAAGCGCCGCAGCTCTAATTAGCCAGAAGGCTTACTGCCGACCAAGAGCCGTGGCCCTGCTTGGGGGGCGCCGGGGCTCAGTCCGGTCTGCGCCGCGGCCCTTCTCGGCTCCGCGGTTCGACCCATACCATCTTACACCTCACACAATCCTTCTTTCGTTTACCAACGTGGAACACTTGTTATTCATCCAATAACCTTTCATCATTCTATGTCTCAAATATTTCACTTACGTACCAATATCTCTTTCATTAACGAAATTTACGATACTTGGCACTAAGATTGCACGTGTCTGGAAATGACATTTCCGACGTGCGGGGCTCCAACTGTTCGAGTCACAGATAATGGGATAAACTTAATTCCACATTAATAAATTTCGAACAAGAGTATCAAACATCAGACAACAATCTCCATATAATGTTAAGCCAATCACCAGAGAAACTAAATTTCCTCATGACATCAATGAGAAAATTTCAGGATATCATGTCATATGCTTTGACCATTTTCAACTTAATAATCATTTTCCCTCCTTTGTTGTGCTGAGAAATCTCTTGAGCAAGTTCTTAAGCCAGTAAAAATATTCTCTGTGATCAATCTGTCTTTGATAAATCCACTTTGATTTGTTGATATGAGCTTATCAAGCAGTGGGTTCAGCCTTTTGGAAGGGATCTTGGAGATAATTTTGCTTGAGAAATTACTTAAGCTGGTGGGTCTAAGTTCTCCAAAGTTACTGGGAAACTTCACTTTAGGGATCAGAATGAGACATGTGTGGGTATAGAACTTTGTGAGATCTCTCCCATAGAAAAAGTCTTGAACCATGTTCTTCACATCCTCCTTAATGATATCCCAACACTATTTGTGGTGTCGAGTGAATGAGCAATTTTTTGCTTTTGACTAAATTGATTTTCTTCAAAGTTGTTTGACTAATAGATTAGGAAATTAATTGCATAAGTCGTCCCTAGATAACTAACACACCAGAAAACAACTTTAACATTAGTGTTTGGTTTTCATAAACTTCCCTTGTATATTCAAACTAGGGGCAACAAATTGGCAGTATGAATTTAAATTTGAGCGGATCAAAATAGCTTGAATTAATAAGCTAACTCGCCTAAAATAAAAAATCGGCTAAGATAGTCTGGATAAATATGAGCTAAATAATTGGTCATAACCTAATTCGACCACTTTAACACAACTTTTGATCTTACTCCATGGAAAAATCAATAGATATTCCTAACCAATCTTATTAATTAAATTGATAACACAAATCTGATTTTTCATTGCAATTTCTCAAAATATCTTTAGGTGTCCATCACAATCCTCAAATTTAAGGCGTATAAGGCCTTAGGCTTAATGTCTTAATAGAATCTCATTAATGAGTATGTTGTCGATCATACTTATATATGGGAGGCTATAAATACATGTTATTAAGTTTTCCCTTTTCTCATTCTTATCTCGTGCGATAGAGTTGAATTAAGATTAATCCTTAAATGTTTTCATCCCAAATAGTGAAAACGAGATCGTCCCCTAGAGGATGGAGGATCAGATGAGGCACCACCAATTTCGAGCTACTCCTAGGGCGATATAAACCGATATAAACCGATAGACCCGGCAATATAAATCGATATATTGTTTTTTTTTTAAAAGTTGTATTAAGTTATTTTAAAAAAACAATTTTTATTCGGTTCATATTTTTCGGATATAAAACCGAACCGAACCGATATACGTCCTCCCCTATCGTAGAGGATGGAGGATCAGATGAGGCACCACCAATGCGAGCTACTCCTAGGGCACGTGATAGGTTATAATATGTAAAAGAACTGAAAAATTGAAATCTTGGATCGGAGGACACGTTGAACTATATAAGATATAACATGTATTATCAAGATTGGATTGTAAAACAACCAACCCCCAAAGTTTTATTACAAGACTCTACAATGACGAAAAACCGAAAGACGACAAGACACTACCTACAATTAAGCAGGATCAAACTCGATCCATATGCATCTTATTCTTCTCCACATGATATCACTACCATCATTTTTGCGATGACAAACTGATTTTTCATCAGCCTCACTGGACCCTGCATCGCCACATTTAAATTAAATCAACATTAATAACCAAGAAACTTATAACTGGCTATATGTACAATAATATTCTCATTTATCAGCCAATTGAATGTATCAGGAAAAATATATAGCAATCATTTAGATCTAAAGTTTAAAATTTACTGATGGTGTTACTCCATTGTCTAATTTACTTTAACAGTGCGAGCTAGCACCAATTCTTCTGTAACATGTTAGACATACTCTTTTATATGGTTTAGGTATAATATATAAACATGCTCTCAAATTTAACTTTTGATGGGAAGTACGCCTCCAACTTTGGGTGTGCACAAATAAGCACCTCAATTTGTCTCCACTTTGTCAGTTGAACACTCTAACCTACAAAATGATCATCTAGACACCTTCAAAATTTATGTGTCATGTCATCATTTGTGTTTGTGTTTACGTGTTCAACGTTATACAAGTTGAGGTGCCTACTTGTGTACACCCAAAGTTGGAGGACATACTTGCTAGCTAAGGGCTCTTGAGGGTTTGTTTATGACATGCTTTCTTATTAGTCTATTCTAAAAGAATATTATCTTTCTATATTTAGAAACAGTTTAATTTTAAAATTTTAATTTTATCCTTACTTTTACTTATCCACCATACTAAAAATAAATTTTCACTTTTACTTGTCTACTTTAACATATCAAGGAAAGACAATTTTTTTTCTTGTTTTACCCTTAACATTAATTACTCATTTTCAAATCATTCTTCAAATCCAAAGAAATTATACACCAGTTAATATGTGTATTATAGTAAAATACATACCTTATTTATTAATTCTTAAGGGCTTGCAAAGTCAAAAGTGGATAAGTATAAATGAATGAAGAGAGTAATTTATAATTACACAAATGTTTAAGGCGTATATATTTAAGAACCTTCATTTTTTAAAACTTAGTGCCTCGATCAAATTGCGTCACAAAATGTTGTTAAAAAGACTCTAATTCTTTTAATTGTACCGTTTGCTTCTGTTGGGTAAACCACCAAGGCACCAACATTTGTGTTGTTTCATTTTTAAATTAAAAGTTGCCTTCCAATTTTAAGTGAGTTAAAGCACTCATTCGGTGGGACTTGATTTTGCCTATAAAAGGCATTTGGCAGAGGCCAAAAAGAAAAAAAAAAGTTACTATCCTAAAATTGTTGTAGAAAATTTAAAATAATATAATGGAGTACTAACTTTGTGCAAGACAAATTTATAAACAAAATTAAAGAGAGAAATTAGTGAAAAACACAGAACGAATAGGAAAGAAGCTTTCACGAAACTATCTTTAGGATAGTAATTTTTTCAATATTGTGCAAGTGGTTAACGGAAAAGATTGCACTCTTTGATTTCTTCAACCACAACAACTCAACCCAATAGGATGAAGGATTTGAAGGTATAAAGAAATGATCGAATATAATTTAAGTTGGAAAAATGGCAGAATTTTAATGAAAACAAGAGATTGTTGTTCTGGTCTTACGCCAAGCCTTTATAGGAAAAATACCCAAATGTTGCCAACGGTTACTACCATTCCTTTTACACCTCTTTAGAAAGTAGGCAACTAATCACTTAATTTCTTATTTATTAATTAAATATTATTATTAAATAATACTCATATATTATAATATATATAAAAATAAATTGGTACTAGGGAATACACAATATGTACTCCATCCGTCACAAATTTATGTGTCATATTTTTATTTTTTGTAGTCTATCCAAAAAAGAATGTCATATTTTTTTATTTTAGAATAATTTAATTTTAAATTTTTCATTTTACTCCTAGTAAAAGGGCAGTCTGGTGCACTAAGCTCCCACTATGCGTGAGGTCCTGAGAAGAGCCGGACCACAAGGGTCTATTGTACGCAGCATTACCTCACATTTCATTTTATTCTTAGTGAAATTATATATTTATGATCACACAAATGTCTGTATAGTATTTCTGTTACACCACAAATTTTAAAGTCTTTCTTTCTTTTTAAAATTTGGTGCTCGATAAATACGACGACATAAATTAGGACATGAGTGTATAATTAGAAACAACTTGTCATTTGCAAAACCAAATTCATTATGGTAGGGAAGAATTAATTCAGATTAATAACGTACTTGGAGCAGTCAGTGGAGAGGCTAATCTTGAAGGGACTTTTGACACCACAAACACCAGGGAGACCAGCAGCTTTGCGCATGTCAATGCCTTTGATAGTAGCAGTAGCTGCTTTCAGGCAACTGCATGCAGTCCTACGGTCGTCTGTTGTCCTAGCAGAACTTATCAGACCTTTAATGACTCCGCAACAGCTTCCGAGAGGGCCGCGATTCTGCAGATAAGGGAGGCAATTAAGCGCGGCAGATTGAACCTGACCGCAGGTAAATGCCTCCGCATAGGGTGCAATCACAACTATGCACAAAACCACGAAGCATGAAATCTTGCCAGCCATTTTCATTCTTAATAAAAATTAGAGAAGATGAAACAATAGAGAGTAGTTTGGGAAGTTGTAGTGGACGTAGGATAAATATATTTGCTTGAGTGTTGGGTACAAAAGCTAGTGAGACCTTTGGGTTTTTATAGAGAGAAAATTGGAACCAAATGGCCAAAAGAAGAGTGAGAGAATTAGTTGATAGTTGGGTTATTAATTTCAATGTTTTTTATGGTAAAAATACACAGCTGTTGCAGTTAGATGGATCGTAATTTTAATTAATTAGTTATGTGTTCAACATTCTGTGGATGTTTCACCACGTTAGGATATTTAGCGATATCCTTAAAGATCATGCATGATCCTTGTTGCTTCCAAACGCACACGCAATATCATGTGATTGCGAAAATAATATAGTGACTTGAAATAATCAGATATCATACCCACAAAGACTTATGAACAACGGTTAACTAGAATGCACTATTACCACTAATTACGTAAGTATATATGTAAAAGTATTGGTTGTTTTATATTCTAATGCAAAATGCAAATAACTAATTAATTATGCTAACCGTTGTGAAGAACGTTTGTTTAAATCTTGAATTTCACACTGAGAGAAGAACATGTAAGGGTCATGGCACGTTTCGCAATCATGTTGCGCTTTCACTTTCATTGACTTGCTTTTTCTTATCGAGTTATTGATTGACAAGGTTAATTATACGATTATAAATCTCTCGAGTCCTCTAGTCGCCTATTTGTGTTACTTTCACGCCTATATCTCTATGGTCATGAACGTTAACACAAATGCATTTATATTTTCTGTATTACAACTAAGCAGGGCGATCTAAGTATATCTCTATCCTAGCCGCAAATCCTCTCCTCGATGCCCAGGGTTGAGATCCTACTCTACGTAATCTTCATTCTATCTTAGTATTACTCTCTCGAGTTCAATCTAAGAATTAAAGATATATCCTACTGGTCGTGAAGCAGTAAAATATTCACTGATCTGGACTAGAAAATCTCAGATGATGCCAAAAAACAAATGCTACCGCCTAAAAGAATTTGCTCACAAGATTAAGTAAATAACTCATATGATAAATGTAGCAAACAACTCAAGTTCATACCACAACAATCATACTTCGATCATAACCCCGGAATAAGGGGAGATTAGCTGATCATAATTGAATTACAATCACTAGAATTCATATTCAATCTAAGAAAATATGAAAGAATGAAGTAAAAGAGATAACCCTACAAACAATAGACTTGCTCCTTGCTTTCTCCACGCTAAAATGTCCGAACCCTCTCAAAAACGACCTAGGGTTCTATTTATAGTGTCTAGAAATAAGCCTCCGAAGTTGTCCAAAACGGAATAGGACTTTAGAAACAAACTGGAGCTCCACTGTCCTCTAAGTATAGTTTTCGTTATTGGTTTTCTTCTTTTCAATATTGTCCACTCGATTTATTTGCAACTTACTTTTTCGAACTCTGCTGAAACGCTATGCTTTGTGCATGTGGCTAATTCTAACGGTACTGTTTGACACGATAAATAGTGGTAAAGTTTTTTTTACTCACATATTATAGATTAAATTCTCATGCAAACTAAACTAGATATCTTCATATTCAAGAGATTTAAAGGAATGTCACTAGAAATGTTTCAAGAACGGCGAAATTTATTTTACTTCTGCAGTACTCGTTCGATTACGACGATACTAATTAAGGCCAATGCAACGCAACCACCAGAGTCTTTTTTTTTTCTGGTCATTTTTTTATATTTCCTGACCCTTTAATAGTTTTCACTAATGATCACAAGCTAGTATTAGTACTTCAAACACAAATTATGTTGCAAATTAGATTGACGTGGAATATTATTGGTATTCTCTAACGCAATTTATCTTTCAGCATAAGAAATCAATGTAAAACTTGTTATACACATTATCTACTTAAATTTATAAGGCTTTCAAAAGGGATTTACAATGTCCTGTGCAAGAATTGTTGTGTTTTGATACCATAGACGTTACTAGTTTGGGGAGAAGAAAATAAAACAGAAATCCTCAATTTCTATTATATTAATGTATGTAATATATATACACTTGATTACTGAACATTAAGGAAAGTTAGGATTGCAAGTCTTAACAGTACAAGGATAGAAAGTACATTTAGATAGATAAGTGGCAAACTCCTACTATTAGGAGAAGATATGAGAAGTGCAATTTTATTGTAAGATTACTCTTTTGTATAGACATGGAAAGGATCATGTATAGGCTAACTCATTTCCTTTAGATTGAGAAATCAATCTTTTTTGTTTGTTAGAGGCAAGGTTCCATGTCCCCTCTAACTTTGTAACATCTTTAAAGCTAATATAACAGGGTAGGAGTCAAGCTAAACCCCCACACCTTAGACCCACAATCTAAAGGTGATGGCTTATTAAAAAAATATCAAAGTGTAAACCTAAAACAGTTTTTTTTTTTGTTTATTTAAACTGAGTCTCCATTGATCTAGTGCAAAAAGTTACAATCTCTAGAACAGGGTCATACATGCAAAGGGTGGTAGAAAATTTACTTGTTACTCGTTATTTGTGCAAATGCTTCAAGTTGGGTTCATTATATTCCCAATCGTCGGTTACCACCAATTTCCCTAAGATTTTAGATCGAAGATATTATGATGTTACTCTTAATCTAATAGTGATCAAACTCCTCATGCTTCTGGCCTAAATTCGAGTGGTTCCCCAACAATTTGTCTATCTTTATTTGGCAGAAATTAATATAAAAATTGACCCAAACCAAAACACATTCTTCAGGCAAATTGATATAATATATGCATTATCCAAATACATCTATCTCATAAGGATGTTATCTAAAGCATTTGTTTTTCTTTTTTGCTACGGGAAGGAAATGCAATAATTTACAAGGTTATGACAGAATATTACAAGAATATTCTCGTATCATTGTATATATTTTTTATATTAGGTAAACTTATATTCTGATTGTAATTAGGAAGATTAGTTACATAGTTTGTAGCCATTGAAATAATTATGTAACACTATATATATTGTACACAATAATCAATGAAATGTAGGAAACATATTCCTTTATGGTATCAGAAACCAAACCCTATCCACTCCCCCCCCCCCCTCGACGTCCTCCCCCTCTTTCTTTTCTATTTCTTGACAAAACTCCTCCCCTCTTCTTCCCAAATTTTCAATGGATGAACAACCCAAATTCCATCATGCTCTTGCAGTTACAACATCAAGAATTTCATTCCTATAACTCTTGAGATGGAAAAAGGTCAGTATTCATCTTGGGCAGAATTATGTAAGATTCATTGTCATGTGTACAAAGTCATCGATCATATCATCCCTCC
This sequence comes from Anisodus acutangulus, assembly GCA_029783415.1. Lineage (NCBI taxonomy): Eukaryota > Viridiplantae > Streptophyta > Magnoliopsida > Solanales > Solanaceae > Anisodus > Anisodus acutangulus. The sequence continues at coordinate 46,728,030 of CM056490.1, forward strand.
AAAATCAAAGCCCTTGGACAAACCTAATGATTTTAATGATGAACTTTGGTCCCGCTTAGATGCGGTTATCCTACAATGGATCTATGGAATGATTTAAAACGATCTATTACATACAATACAAGGGCAGCCATTGACAAGCCAACAATCCAACAATCCAAAATGTGGCTCAAAATCCCGGAATAACAACAAAGGGAGAAATTCCAGTCGAAGTCGCGATGGACGATCCGAAAACAGTAGCAGAGGCAGTAGAGGGCAACCTCTGCAGACCGACAGCCACCCATAGGGGCAGCAGTAATGGCAGCAGCCTTCGCCGTGGGCTGCCTACTCATCATAGGCTGCGTGAACCCATCCAGCTTGGGTTGATCCACCGTGCCCCGACCCGACGTCCTCCTAGGCCCGACAGCCCCAACCCGACATCATTGGCGCACGTCCACAGTAGGCATACAGTGCACAAGTCTCTCCTCCTTCAACCTATGCACCGATAGATATTGAAGCGGCTATGAACACGATGTCTCTCAATATTCCAGACGACAATTGGTACATGGATACTGGCACCACACCTCATATTACGGCATCCCAAGGTACTCTCTCATCTTATTTCAATATGAGCAATTTAAATCGTAATATTATTGTTGGTAGTGGATAAGACATTCTCATTTGAGGGTAAGGACAATCATCCCTCTCCCCACCACATCCACTGTTAGTTTTGAACAATGTCCTCCATGCCACGAAACGTATCAAAAATCTAATCTATATGTGTCATTTCACAATCGATAGTAATGATTTTCTTGAATTTGATTCTTTTGGTTTTTCTATAAAGGAACTTATGATAGGGACGTGAATAATGAGATGTGACAGCACCGGGGACCTTTATCCTATCACCACCGCCGTCGGCCATCCAACCTCCTCTCCATCAACCTTTGTAGCTCTTTCATCTCTTTTATGGCATAATAGATTAGGACATCCAGGAGATTCTGTTTTACACTCTCTTAGAAAAAAATTATTGACTACAAACATATCTCTAATACTCCTATTTGTGAATCTTGCATTTTTCGAAAACATGTCAAATTGCCATTTTATTCTTCATCCAAATGTACTTTAATGTCATTTGATATCATACACAGTGATTTATGTACTTCTATTTTAAGCATGGACGGGAATATCTATTTTGTGTTATTTTTGGATGATTATTCCAACTTTCTGTGGACGTTCCCAAGTCTATTCTATTTTTTCGTCATTCAGCACTTTCATTAAGACACAATTTGAAAAGAATATTAAATGTTTCCAATGTGACAATAAGAGAGAATTCGATAATAATCAATTCAAACTTTTCCGCGGCAAATACTGCCTTTTCATTTTTCCTATCCCCACACCTCTCCACAAAATGAAAAAGCTGAACGAAAAATTAGAACCATAAACAACTTAATTTGTGCACTCCTTGCCCACACCTCTATCCCCCTATTTTGGCATTACTCCCTCTCAATGGCAACCTATCTCTTAAACATTCTCCCAAACAAGTCTCTCAAACACAAGTCTCCCACTCAAGTTCTCTATCTTCGAGATCCTTCCTATAAGCATTTACGAACTTTCGGACGTCTATGCTACCCCTTTCATCCCTCCGCTCAAATCAACAAGTTGCAACCTCGGTCATCCCCGTGTGTCTTTCTTGGTTACCCCCTCCCCAATCATCGAGGTTATAACTGTTATGACTTGTCAAGCTGAAAAATAATCGTTTTTAGGCATGCCATATTCGATGAGTCCCAATTTCCTTTTGTCAAACTCAATTCTCCACCTCCAAATGCCTATGACTTTTTAAATGATTGCCTAAATCCCCTTCTAATTAATCACTTGCAAACTCAGTCGTTACCATCACTGGCAACCGACCCAATCACCACCGTCCCAAGTCGGGAAGCCCACCCAACCCTACAACGGGAGCCTCAGAACAACCCTACTCTGCCTTCCAATTCTATTGCCGCCCCTCAGCTAGCACCCCCTCTTCTCGAGACCACTATCTCATCTCAGCCTCACCTCCTCACTTCCGGTCCTATTCCTGATCCCGCTGCCATGTCTCGACCCTCTCTTCTCGATCCCGTATAACCCCTCATGGCACCCCAATGGACAATAGAAACCCATGCTATACACGACATTTCCAAACTCAAACGACTATTTAACTTGTCTAATTCGGTTACCCCATCACCTCTTCTTCGCAACCCAAAAAATGCCTTGTCTGATCCTAATTGGAAAAATGTACTAATTGACGAATATAATGCTCTTACTGAAAATAAGATGTGGGATCTAGTACCCCGTCCTTCTGATGCTAATATTATTCGCTCTATGTGGATTTTTAACATAAAAAAATCTGATGGTTATTTTGAGAGGCACAAGTCCCGTCTTGTAGGTGATGGCAAGTCTCAACAGGTGGGGGTGGATTGTGATGAAACCTTTAGCCGATGGTGAAACCGGTGACTATTCAGACCGTTTTCAGTATTGCTTTGTCCAAATCTTGGCCTATTTATCAGTGTGACATCAAAAATGCTTTCTTGTATGTGGACCTTCATGAAATCGTGTATATGTATCAGCCCATGGGATTTAACGATCTTGTTCATCCAAATTATGTGTGTCATTTGAAGAAATCCTTCTATGGACTGAAATAGGCTCATCGTGCATGGTACCAATGGTTTGCTGATTTTGTATCCTCTATCGGTTTTTCACATAGCAAATTCGATCATTCACTGGTCATCTATAGCAAGGGTAATGACATGGCATACATCCTATTATATGTTGATAATATCATCCTCACTACATCTTCTGATGCACTTCGCCGATCCGTTATGTCACTCATTGCCTCAGAGTTTGCTATGAAGGATTTGGGTCCTCTAAGCTATTTTTTGGGCATTCCTGTTACGAGACATGCAGGTGGCTTATTTCTTTGTCAAAGAAAGTACGCCAAAGAGATCCTTGATCGAGCAAGTATGACGTCTTGCAAATTGGTCTACATACCGTTAGACACTAATTCCAAACTCAGTGACTCTTAAGGTTCTCTATATGCCGACCCAACTCACTATTGTAGTTTAGTAGGAGAATTACAGTATCTCACTTTCACGAGACCAGATATATCATATGTCATGCAACAAATATTCTTACATATGCACAGCCCGACGGATGAACATATGAATGCACTCAAACATATTTTACGTTATATACAAGGTACTCTTCACTTCGGTCTACACCTGTACAAGTCCACACTTTCTGATCTCACCTCTTATTCTGATACTGACTAGGTGACTATCTGGACACTCGTCGATCCATGTCAGGTTACTGTGTGTTCCTCGGAGATCACTTGTTTTCTTGGTCTTCTAAAAGACAACATACTCTATCTCGATCCAGTGTCGAAGCCGAGTACAGAGAAGTAACCAATGTTGTTTCTGAGTCTTATTGAATACGCACCCGTCTGCTGGAACTCCACTGCCCAATCCGCAATGTAACATTGGTCTACTGTGATAATGTTAGTGTGATATATCTCTTCAGTAATCTTGTTCAACATTAGCGCACTAAACATATTAAAATGGATATTTACTTTGTATTTGAAAAAGTGGCTTGTGGACAAGTTCGTGTCCTTCATGTTCCTTCCCGTTATGAGATTGTTGATATATTTACTAAAGAAATTCCGTGCATACTCATTGATGATTTTCGAGTCAGTCTTAGCTACGAGAACCTCCCGCTTCGACTGTGGGGTGTGATAGAATATTACAAAAATATTCACGTATCATTGTATATCTTTTATATTAGGTAAAATTATATTCCAATTGTAATTAGAAAGATTAGTTACCTAGTTTGTAGCCATGTAAATAATTATGTAACACTAACAACTACCCCCACCCCCACACCACCCACCCAACCCCCACCATCTCCGACGGTCCGGCTGGTGAACGACGACTAGGGTGACCAGCGATTAGGTACTCCTTCCCCTTTTTGTACTACTACCGGCGAAGCTTTCCGGCCAGACCCTTCAGGTTTGAACGACTTCCGACCAGTTACCCCTTTCCATTCTTTTGCCCCCTAGCTTCCTTCCCCCTCAACCAGAAACCCATCCCAGTGGGTTTGCGGTCATACCTGGACAAGAACTTGGCTTTTTTGACAGGTTTCAACGGCAAGCAGCGCATTTCCTGCAGGCAACAGTAACCCATTAGTGATTTCCTGACAGTGAACAGTGCCATCCGGCGGCGAACATGTTATATTCACCTGGAGTTAGTACCTTCGGGGGCCTATATTCACTTTTTTCCTTCATTTATTTATTGTTTGTTAATTATTGATTATTGTTTCAAGTAACCCTGTTATAGTGTATTGCCTACTTTTATTGTTCTGAGTTGTGTGCTTATTTGTTTATTAAGCATTGATTAATGTTTCAGAAGTATTCTTATTTGTTTAATGTTCATCGAATAATGTCCTATTTGCTTATTGTGTATTGAAGAGTGTTCGTACTTGTTTATTGGTATTGAGTATTTTTTATACTTGTTTATTGGTATTGAGTATTTTTTATACTTGTTTACTGCTTTTGATTCTTTGAATTGGGGAACCATAAACATTTCTTCTTATTTCTGGAGTTTTGGTACCTCCCGTTGCACGCACTCAATATTTGTCCTTATCTTTGTAGTTAAATTATTGTGTGTTGTGTTTTATTAAATCTTGACTTTACATTCTTTCCTTTATTCTTCTTGTCCTTTGCTTTATCATTCTGGTTTGTAGTAACGTGAGTTTTTGCTTTAGTGTTGGTTCCCGTGTGTGTTAACGTTAACCTCTGACTAATATTTTTTTGCTCTAGTGGATTTGGTGAATAATGGTAGACTAGGGTCATATTCTCGGTTCGGGACGGGGGCGAGGGCTAGGGGGTAAGCAGGGTATGGGAGGTGCTAGGCTGAGAATAGGGTCTTGGAACATTGGGACTTTAATAGGGAAGTCCATAGAGCTAGTCAAGATTCTTAAGAAGATGAGGATTAATATAGCATGTGTTCAGAAAACTAAATGGGTAGGACCTAAGGCTAAGGAGGTGGACGGGTATAAGTTATGGTTATCTGGTAGGTCGGGGTATAGGAATGGCGTAGGCATTTTGGTAGACAGCGAGCTAAGGGACCAGGTGGTTGAGGTTAATAGGGTCAATGATAGGATGATGGCGATTAAGTTGATAGTTGGAGGGTCTACTATGAACATTATTAGTGCTTACGCGCCGCATGTGCGCTTGGCCGAGGAGGAGAAGACGCATTTTTGGGAGGAGTTGGACGAGGTGGTGACAGGTGTACCACCCACTGAGAAATTATTTGTGGGAGGGGATTTCAATGGACATGTCGGGTCCCTTCCAGGGGGATATGACGACGTGCATGGAGGTTATGGCATTGGGGGATAGGAATGAGAGAAGTGTCTCACTTTTTGAGTTCGCTAGAGCTTTTGGGTTGGTGATAGCCAATTCGAAGTTCATGAGGAGGAGCACTTGGTGACTTTCCGTAGTTCGGTGGCTAAGAGTCAGATAGACTTTTTGCTCCTTAGGAAGGTTGACAACGGTCTTTGTAAAGACTGCAAGGTTATTCTAAAATAGTGTCTTACAACCCAACATAAGATTTTGGTGATGGATTTGGAGATTAAGATGGAGAATAAGAGAAGGGTTGTGGATGACAGGTTGAGAATCAAATGGGAGATTTTGACCATGGCTAGTGAAAATGAGATAGGGGAGAGGTTGACGGCCAAGGGGGCTTGGGGGAGTAGCAGGAACGCGACTAGTATATGGGATAAAATGTCCAGTTACATTCTACAGGTGGCTAGAGAAGTGTTAAGGGTCTCGCGGGGTAACCGTGGTGGCATTGAGGTGACTGGTGGTGGAATGGTGAAGTTCAAGAGAAGGTGGATGGGAAGAAAGTGGCGTATGCGAAACTGGAAAAAAGCAATGATGAAGTGGATGAATTGAGAAATATATAAGATGGCGATGAATGAGGCAAAACTAGCAGTCACGGCGGCAAAAATGGCGGCTTTCGAACACCTATACATTGAATTAGAGGAAAAAGGCGGGGAGAAGAAATTATACAGACTTGCCAAGGCGAGGGAGAGAAGGACCCGTGACTTTGATCACGTGAGGTGGATCAAGAATGAGAACGGCAAAGTACTGGTGGAGGACGCACATATTAGGCAGATTTGGCAGTCTTACTTTCATAAACTCTTAAATGAAGAAAGAGATAGAGACATTGTGTTGGGAGAGCTGGAGCAATCGGGTAGGTACTGGGATTTCAGGTATTGTAGAAGCATTAAGATTAAGGAGGTCAATGGCGTTATTCGCAGGATGCGCGGGGGACGAGCGATCGGGCCGGATGAGATCCCAGTTGAATTTTGGAAGAGCACAGGCAGGGCAGGCTTGGAGTGGCTGACTGAGCTGTTGAACATCATTTTTAAGACGACGAGAATATCCGAAGAACGGATATGGAGTACAATAGTTCCTTTGTATAAGAGCAAAGGTGATATCCAAAGTTGCAACAACTATAGGGGTATCAAGCTGCGGAGTCACACTATAAAAGTTTGGATAAAGGTCATTGAGATGAGGGTGAAAAGAGGCGTGTCTATTTCTGAGAACCATTTTGGATTCATGCATGGGCGTTCGACTACAGAAGCCATCCATCTTATTATGAGGTTGGTGGAGCTGTATAGGGAGAGGAAGAGAGACTTACGTATGGTTTTCATCGACCTCGAGAAGGCATACGATAAAGTCCCTAGAGATGTTCTCTGGAGATGTTTGGAGGCTAAAGGTGTACATGTGGCGTACACTATGGCGATTAAGGATATGTATGATGGAGCCAAGACCAGGATACAAACAGTGGGAGGAGACTCAGAGCACTTTTATATGACGATGGGGCTGCACCAAGGATCAGCTCTTAGCCTATTCTTATTTGCCTGAGTGATGGATGGACTAACGCGACAAATCTAAGGGGAGGTTCCATTATGTATGTTATTCGCAGATGACATAGTCCTAATTGATAAGACTCGCAGCGGAGTGAATGCTAAGCTGGAGGTTTGGAAACAGACCCTAGAGTCTAAAGGGTTCAGGCTAAGTAGGACCAAGACAGAATACTTGGAGTGCAAGTTCAGCAACAAGAGCGACCGTGACACAGGCGTGGATGTGAGGCTTGGGACCCAAATCATTCTGAAGCAAGTAAGTTTCAAGTACTTCAGATCTATTATCCAAGAGAATGTAGAGATTGATGACAATGTCACACATCGTATTGGGGTAGGGTGGATGAAATAGAGGCTTGTATCTAGAGTCTTGTGCGACAAAAAAGTGCCACCAAAGCTAAAAGGCAAGTTTTATTGGGTGGTGGTTAGACCGACTATGTTGTATGGGGCGGAGTGTTGGCTAGTCAAGGCGTCGTACACCCAAAGAATGAGAGTAGCGGAGATGAGGATGCTGAGATGGATGTGTGGGCATACAAGGAATGATAAGATTAGAAATAAAGATATCCGGGGTAGAGTGGTGGTGGCCTCGGTGGAGGATAAGATGCGGGAAGCGAGGTTGAGATGGTTTGGACATGTGCGGAGGAGAGACACAAATGTCCCAGTGCAGAGGTGTGAGAGGTTGTCTATGGACGGGTTCAGGAGGGATAGAGGTAGGCCGAAGAAATATTGGGGCGAGGTGATTAGACGAGATATGAAGCAGGCGAGACTTACTGAGGACATGACCTTAGATAGGGGGTTGTGGAGGTCACAAATTAGGGTAGAAGGGTAGTAGGTAGTCGAGCGTAGTCCTACTTACGCTTACAAACTGGTAGGTGTAGTGTTATTACTGTAGGCGTGCTTAGCATATCATACGAATAGGCGTAGTATCGCTCTATAGTCTTCTATAGTTTTATTTCTTCTGTTATGCGTTCTTGAATGTACTTGATTTATCTCATTTATCTGCGTAGTTACTGCTTCTTTTCAGGAAGTGCTATCACGACGTATTTGCGTTTGCTAGCAACATTTTCTTACTGCTTTAAATTTTTGACCGGATCTGACTTTTTTCTGATGTGCTTGTCCTGAGCCGAGGGTCTCTCGAAAACAGCCGCTCTACCCACCAAGGTAGAGGTAAGGTTTGTGTACACTCTACCCTTTCCAGACCCCACGTTGTAGGACTACACTGGGTATGTTGTTGTTGTTATATATATTGTACACAAATCAATGAAAGACAAATAACATATTCATTTAGGAGGCCGAAAAGCTGAGGAGAGACAATAAATTAAAGTTAAAGCTAAAAATTTGGTAAAAATCAGACATCACATCATTTAATTTCTGATGGAAAAGTTCCTAACTTTTAATGTGCCCTTAATTACTTAACATGTCAAATGAAGGCTCATTTAAGAACTAGGAGCTAATAATATTTTCCAAAAAAAGTTGGAACTCCCACCCCAGGAGCCCCCACACCCCCGGTCCGACAGGTCTGTGAAGGAGGTAAATCATGGTGACTCAATTGATTTCAAAGGTTAGATCAGTACCATGTGATCGACACAAATGCACTCTCTTATAGGAAAAAAATTCTCGTTTGAGAATTCTTTAGGACAACTATGAAATGGACAAATATATACTGCTAACGGAATAGTCATACTAAAATTGAAAAAGTTAATTGTGACGGCATCGATGAACATGACATGCTCACACATTTCACGCACCCACCAAACTTCACTCAATGTTCTTTTAGGTCAAGTAGGTATGGGCGTCAGACAGTTCCAAATGATTTATGAGAAGTTTGGTTTGGATTTTTTATTTTCAGATATAAAAAATTAGGAAAAAGACATCAAATGCACCCTGAAGTTGTCCGGATAAATTGAATAGACACTTCAACTAATCGGACGACTTATTACATACCCACATACACATAAAAATTGAATTCATTTAACCTTTTTTAGATCCAAACCCAAGCCCGTTTGGCTCGACATTTTTTAGAGTGTCAACACCAAGGCCTATAAGCATTAAACTTTAAGAAAAAAAGGAAAAACAATTTAAACACATTAAATTAACCCCCAACGATATTAATTTTCACCCACTCCCTTATAACTCATACCCGATCCTATGCCAAGAACCCTAATTTTCTCACAGAAAATTCTGAGGAATCAGTCCCTAGTCGAACTTCAAGCTCGGTTCTTTTGGAGCAAAGATAACTAAATTCGACTATAAAAGGGGTAAATAAATTTACGTTTTTTATGTGTAGGGGGCGCAACAGGTCGCCTGATTGGTTGAAGTGTGTATACGACTTACTGGGACAATTTTAGGGTGCATTCTGGTGTCTTTTCCCAAAAAAATATAATTTAAATCAAAACGAATAAGCTTGGGTTGGTTGGATTTTTCAAAGTTCAATTTTGGATTAATTGTTTTGAAATTTCATTATTTAATTTTGAACTTATAAGTTGGCCTTATTAACGAGCTAATTCCTAGACATTTTTTCGGGAAATTATGGCCTTGGTAAGATCAAATTTCAGACTGAAGTTTAGGCCTTGCAAGGCCTAACTTTAGACATATAATGAATGCACTTTAGACATATAATGACTTGTAAGACCAACTTCAATCAAAGGGCTTAATTTTAGGCATATAATAGTGGACTTCAAGAAATTTTGGATGAGACATAGCAATTTTAAGGAACCTTGATAATTATGATAGACCGGATGTAGGGGGGAAATGTAAAAAACAAATTCCACCTTTAACGAAAAATATTTTTTTTAACACCTGCCACCTTCACGCCTAAATCCTATGCCATAGGGCTGGCATAAATACCAAATTTAAAAATCTAACCAAATCGAATTAATTAAGGTTTTCGGTTTTTCGGTTCGGTTAAGGTTCTTGTTTGCGAAAAATTTGGTGTTCGGTGTTGGATTTCCGGTTCTTCGGTATTTCGGTTTTGAAAACAATAATCTCTTGATTATTTTCATTGATTGAAAGAGTATATATACGTTTACATATTTCCATAATAGGAGAATCATATTCCTATTCTATTCCTAAAACCTTATTCTACTTGAATACTAACTATACAATTATGGTAATACAAATATTATGGTAAATATACACTACTAATTACGTTACAACTTTACCTAAACTAGGATACTAAAATATATTACCTAACTATACCATGTATAGGGGGAATCCGAGAATCCTAGAATCAATATACATATGATATACACGTGTATATCGTGTATATCCTTTGTATATTTGACACACCCCCACAGTCATAGCGGGCGGTCTTCGAACGCTGAGACTATCCCTAAAATCTTCAAAAAGGACCGAGGGAAGACCCTTTGTAAAGATGTCAGCAATTTGATATCTTGACGGGACATGGCAGACGCGTACCTGACCACGAGCAACCTTTTCACGGACAAAGTGAATGTCCATCTCGATATGTTTAGTGCGCTGGTGCTGAACTGGATTACCAGAAAGGTAGATAGCACTAACATTATCGCAATAAACCAAGGATGCCTTATGAATAGGACAATGAAGTTCTAACAGCAAATTACGTAACCAACATGATTCTGAGACCACATTAGCTACCCCTCGATATTCGGCCTCGACACTGGATCGGGACAATGTCGACTGACGTTTTGCAGACCACGAGACCAAGTTATTGCCAAGAAACATACAATAGCCAGACATAGACCGTCTGGTGTCTGGACAATCACCCAATCAGCATCCGTATACGAGACAAGTGAGGACGCCGAGGAAGGATATAAATGCAAACCATAGTCAAGCGTACCCTCAATATACCGAATGATGCGTTTGAGTGCATTCATATGCTCAACTCTGGGATCATGCATAAACAAACACACCTGCTGGACAGCATACATAATATCTAGTCTCGTGAATGTAGGTTACTGAAGGGCCCCTGCAAGACTGTGATAGCGGGTCGGATCATCGTATGGTACGTCGGCCGCGGCACTAAGCTTGGGCTTAGTATCAAATAGAGTGGAAGTATACTTACAAGATGACATCCCAGCCCTCTCAATGATCTCAGTTGCATACTTCCTTTGAGATAAGAACAACCCACCTGCATGACGAGTGACAACAATCCCCAAAAAATAACTCAAGAGCCCCAAGTCTTTCATAGCAAACTCAGAGCTGAGCATTGTCATGATAGACTGGAATAAGGCATCGGAAGAGTCATTCAAAATAATATCATCCACATATAACAAAATATAGGCCAATGACGAACCACGACGGTAGATGAACAAGGAATTATCCGACCTGCTGTGAGTGAACCCAATAGTCAAAACATAGTCTGCAAACCGCGTATACCAGGCACGTGGAGACTGCTTAAGCCCATATAAGAAACAAACAAACATGATGAGGATGTTTGGGATCTCTAAATCCCAAAGGTTGATGTATATAGACTGTTTCCTTGAGATCACCATGTAGGAAAGCATTCTTTACATCTAACTGATGAATAGGCCATGCTTTCGAAAGAGTCAAGCTAAGCACAGTGCGAATGGTAGCTGGCTTGACCACTGGACTAAACATCTCATCACAATCTACACCAACCTGCTGAGTCTTACCATTACCCACAAGTCGCGCCTTATGTCGGGCAAATGAACCATCTAAATTTTCCTTATGAGCAAAAATCCACTTAGACCTGATAATATTAATACCAGATGGACGGTGCACCAACTCCACATCGTATAATCAATAAAAGCATTATATTCATCGGTCATAGCAATTTTCCAATTCGGGTCATTTAAGGCAAACACATGATTACGGGGTAAAGGTGATTTAGGGACGTTAGAATGTAAATTAAAATGTCTTTTTGGTTTAAAAATACCCCGTTGAAAATGAGTGACCAGTCTATGACTCGATGAAGAATTAGGCGAATTTTGGGAATTTTCTGGGCTCGGGACGGACTGGCCAGTAGGCAGTGGGCCTGCTGGCCCATCCCGATAACCAGACGCAGGAACTGGACCAGTTCTAGAATTGGACTGGACTGACCCAATCGCTGAAACTGGCCCAGTGACTGTACTGGGAATCGCAGTTTGTGACGGACCAGTGGGACAAGCGGGCAGTGGGACCGTTGGAGAATTTTGGGTATGGGATACATCCAAAAAATGGTGAATAATATACGGGGATATACCATCATCCAAAAAATTATACGAACTAGGCACGGAAGTACTAACCTTAGCAAACAAAAATTGGGATTCATAAAAAATTACATGGCGATTAATGATAATTTTATTAGAGGATAAATCAAAGCATTTGTAACCACGATTATTAGACGGAAAGCCCAAGAACACACACGGAATAGACCAGGCCTGAAGTTTGTTAATTGTGGTGGACGGGAATAACTGATAACACAAACACCCAAAAACCCGAAGATGTGAATACGAAAGAGTCTTATTATATAAAATTTGAAGGGGGGAAGAATATGGCAAACCTTTGGAAGGAATTATGTTAAGGAGATATGTAGTCATTTGTAGAGTATGATGCCAAAAAAGATGGGGGTATGGAAGCATGAATCAATAAAGTTCGGACAATGTTATTTATAGAGTGAATTTTGCATTCGGCTTTCCCATTTTGTGAAGACGTATGAGGACAAGAAAAATGAAAATTGATCCCATTATTAGCACAGAATTCCTGAAACACCCCATTGTCATATTCTTTTTCATTATCACACTGAATATTTTTTATTTCCCGTTCGAATTGCGTTCTAATAAATGCTCTAAATTTTAACAAGATGGAAAAAACTTGAGATTTTTACGCTATCGGAAAAGTCCATAAAAACTTAGAATAATCATCCAAAAAGAGAACATAATACCGATGACCCAAAGAACTAAGAACAAGAGACGTCCATAAGTCGCTATGAATAATATCAAATGGCATTAAAGTATGAGAATTTGAGTCTACAAATGACAACCTAACAATTTTTCCTAAAGAACAAGACTGACAATTTGGAATACTATGTGTACCTTTACATGAAATAAAATTATTTTTATCTAATGACGGCAAAATAGATGATCTCGGATGACCAAGACGAGCATGCCACAAGAAAGGAGAAAGGGCTGCAAATGCGGATGGCAAGGATTGACTCGATGGATCGGAACTTGGTATGATAGGATAAAGATCTCTCCTACTATCACACCTCATGAGAGGACTCCCCGTCTTGAAATCATTCACAGAGAAACCAAATGGATCAAATTCAATAGAAACGGAATTGTCAGGAGTGAATTTACGGACATACACTAAGTTTTTAATCAATTTGGAGGCATGTAGGGTGTTTTTCAAGATAAGAGGTGGATGAGGGGGAGATAAAGTTTTATGACCATAACCACGAATTGGAATAGAATTACCATTACTAATAATTATGCCGCGAGGGTTGCTCAAATTGGAATAAGACGAGAGCGTACCTGAATCGAATGTCATGTGGGTAGTGGCACCGGTGTCCATACACCAATTTGGGTCCGGAGGATTTAAACCAAGCGTGTGCATTACGACTTTGATGTCGGTAGACGTGGGTGTCGCTGTGTGATGGGCATGCGGGGGGTTGTTAGGTAGATTTTAGTATTGTTTTATAATGTGTTTTAGGGAGTCTTTTGTTTGTCTTTTAGTTGTTTTGTGCAGTATTATGCATGTGTTGTGTGTTTTCAGGTTTTAAGTGATTTAGAAAGGAATAAGGCGAATTCAAAGGGAATAGGCGGTTATTAAGGACAAAAATGCATAACCGGTCACAAGAAATGAGTCAAAGAAGCCTTGGGAAGTTGGAAAGCAATTTAATCGAAGTCCAGACGCAACAAGCAGAAGGGCCGCGGCGCAACAAGCAGAAGAGCCGCTTTAAAATAATTTGGTCATCTTTTATTCGCATTATTAATCATACAAATAATATTTTGTTTTTATCGGATTTGCGATTTAAAATGACTTCCATATAAATCACTTTTTTGCATTACAAATAATTTGCTTTTCTCCTTACTATTAATTGCCAAAAATAGGTATTTTATGGACAATGCCATACAAATGCATTCTTTTATCCAAAAATCAACTTCACATGTATTTTATAAACAAAGTCATACAAATGCATGCTTTTTATCCAAAAATCAACTTCACATGTATTTTATAAACAAGGCCACACAAATGCATGTTTTTTTTCAACTTTACATATATTTTTATAAATAATGCCATATAAATGCATACTTTTATCCCAAAAAAATCAATTTTACATGTATTTTATAAACAAAGCCATGCATACTTTTTTCAGATTTTATGCCGGAAATTTATTTCTCAGACCCACAATCATTTTTGCGAGACTCCTCAAAAAGAGTATAAGTGGTAAAAAAACTTTACATTGTCAAAAATGCATCTTTTAATTAACTACTTGCAACATCCTTTTAATTAACATTGTACTTTTAAACATGCATTTTCTTAGCATAATAATTAACCTAAGTTTGACAGGATAACCGTAGTTAGCGGATCTTAAAGGAAGACTAACCCCTTCCCTTTAGGATAATAAAGAACTCTTACCCAGAATCTCATAGATTAGCAGACCATTATCGGAGTTTATTTTGCAGCATTTATGTTAACATTTAGGTGCCCTAATTCACCGTAGAATAATTAGGTGGCGACTCCTTAAACTTTAATTAATTTAGGAATCACCAATACATCGCGACCATGTTGGATCCCTCTTCTTCTCGGCGGGGGAGGGGGGATTAAAAACGGGTGCGACAGCATGGCAACTCCACTGGGGATCTTAGGTTCTTAACCGTAGCAAATCCAGGTTAATTATTATTGCACTTTATTTTGTTCCTTATTTGATCTAGTACTTTAAATTATTTCCTTTATGAAATTATGCATGCTTAACTACTTTAATTGCTACTTTCTTTTACTATTTTTCTTAAATTGGCATTCCGCTCATATTTTCTCCACTTCAGAAAATTGACACTATCACACATACACGCGAGGTGTGTTTCGCGCACCCGTAAAATTTTCTTTCAAATTTCCAAATTTTAGGAAAGTTGGCGTATGCGCGGGGTGTCCGAACCATCCGGTGGCTGCGTAGCCTTCTCACTCGAGCAGTCCGCTCAGGAACCTTGGGTCTAGTAAGCTAAATCTTACAAAATTTAGGATAGAGCTATACCAACCTTTATCTTAAGTCATGCATGCATACATCTTAGGTGGGTTGATCCCTGGTATCAACTCCACAATTAAGAAATCTACCAATTGTCGACGAGTCTCACAACCCAACGACCAATCAGCATATTATATGTAGCGTGATAATGATAGACGGATCCAAGCCTAATCATGACATGCCGGAATTGGAAAATGTATATTCATTTTTTTGTATATTTGTATTATAGAATGGAATCTATTCTGCAAATCGGGATGGTGAGTGGGATTCCAGATAAGCTGAAAGTATAGTGGGCAAATTTCGACCTTGGCAGCCAAATGACAATTAGGAGGAGATTGGGGTACCGCATTTCATTGTTCGATATCTCCCCCGACCAGCACTTGGTCATAGCACTAATTCGGTTTTGGGATCCAGATCGGATTGTCTTTAAATTCAGAGATTTTGATATAACTCCTACTTTGGAAGGGATCAACTATTTCACCAACTTAATTTACCATGGTACAGACAAATTATCCCACACGGTTAGTCTAGAAAGAAATTTCTCCGCTACTTGGGGCTGAACAACACTAAGGAACTACGGTGCTTTGAAAATAACTGGGTCTCTTTGGATTTTCTTTATGAGAGATACGGCCGTCGAGATGGTTACAAGCTGTTCAAAAAAGAATTCTCTTGCTCTCCCGACCATTGGCGAGTTAGACACCCTATCGCATTTGTTGTCGCTTTACTGGGAACTTTGGTATTCCCACTTGAGCACGGGAAGAGCAGTACTTGCAAATGTTCCGTGGCTCGGGTAATTTTTGAAGGAGTTGGCGGCACACAACTCACTTTGGCTCCTATGCTTTTAGCAGAGATATTTCGGGCTCTAGGGAAATGTAAAAGAGGTGAAATAAATTTCTTTGAAGGCTGCAACCTTATCCTGCAGATGTGGGCGATGGAACACTTTTATCAGTGCCCGAACATGGCAGACATATGGTTCAGTGAATCAAACAAAATTGTCAGCTTTTACGACAGGACGAAACAATTTGTGTCACCAGTAGGCACCGATGATTGGAGTATTTGGCATCTCGCACTAGTGATCAGATCCAATGGAAATACCCGTTTCTCCTGAACACCAAGAAAGCCCATATAAGGTGCAAAAGGCTTTATTATATTGAGCTTATCAGGTTGAAAGGCCACCAACCATATGCTCCACTCCGCATACTCCGACAGTTTGACTAAGAGCAATTAATCCCTCTCCAAGCAAATATGAGAGTTTGTGAAATCCAATTCGGGCTGAACATCATTATCCCCAAAGCTAGGCAAATTCTCGAGGAATGGAACAACATTGATAAAATGGATATTGGAGATGGTCAGGTAGGGAGTACACCATAATATCACGCGTGGCTGCGAGAAGATCACTGTAACATAAACCGTAGTTCTGAAGGCGAACAAGGTTTTGAGGATAATGTCACAATAATTTGAATAAGAAATTTTTGGCTTAGGAACACAATCGTTACCCCTAAAATATGGCATTAAGTGTAAAATATAATGCAGTACCTAGAAGGCGCAGGAGCCAGACCTAGTAGTGTTGGGTCTTCATCTCTGTTTCCCCTATCTATGTGAGTGAGAGCGAGATGTAAGCATGGTCATAGGAGTAATTTATGTTATGTCGATCAGTTTTATTATTGTATGCATTATTGTTATTGCAGTCGGATTCAGCCTTTATTTCCAACGGAAAGCATTTCAATTTAGTGGCTTGGATCAATCTATCATAATCTCGCATATTTGGCGTTTAGGCCCACCTCTAGCATAAGAGAGGCCACATACATGTTAGGACGCGCATTTGATTTCTATATAATCCGCTTGCTATTTTTGCTGCTTTCCACTCTGTGCATATTATTTGAAGCAATAATTACTCGCTTTATTCTAACTTGGTTTTCTTCATTTTTAGAAAGTGTATTTTGCCTGATTTATTTCCCCAAAGGTTGGTTCGTGTTGACTGAAACTGGCGGAACACCCCTACTTTACAAGATCAAAGACACGATCAACCAGCAAACTGACTGATTCAGGTGCACCCGAAAAGACTGGCCTGGGACTTGTCGCTCTGCTAGGAGATAAACCGAAAGCTTCAGAAAGGAGAAATACTACCATCCATGATGAATACCTCACCCAATTATTGCAACAGATAGCAACCATGCAGACTGAGATTGAGCGGCTCCGAAATCTCACAAACCTGTTCATCAGCCTCAATACTCCACTCCCTGAACAAAGGACGACTGCAACTGCACCGCAAACCTTTCCATCTCCTGAACCGTCATTTCCCCAAAATCCCTCACTAAGCAAAACCAATCCGCAATACACCAGCCCGCAACACACTAACCCGCATCTTATCAACCCACAAGTCAGTCCACAACAAAGCCCACTACAAAATGATCTATTATCCTTTACAACTCTATATGCTCCTCAAGCTCCACTTACCCAAATACCCCACTCGTCCAAAATATCCCTCCCACGCAAAATTACTAGGCAACCCAACAAATACCGATGGCACACATCGCTAACCATAACAAGCAGTATGTGCCACCAGTATATGTAACGGAAGCCCAACCTTTTACTACCACCGTACCAAATATACCTCCTCAGGAAATTGACCAGTATGAGGAAATGGAAAGGCAAGTAAGGATCAGAACCGATGAAAGTGTGGCAAGAGAAATTCATAGCCTAAAAAAGCATTCAAGAACATCCAAACAAGCAAGGGACATGAAGGACTTGAGTACGAAGATCTCTGCATGCATCCCAACGTTGAGTTGCCTGTCGGATATAAGATACCAAAATTTAACTTGTTTGATGGGATAGGAAATCCTCGCGCTCATTTAAGATCGTACTATGACAAGCGGGTTGGAGTAGGTAAAGACCAGGCCATCATAATGATCTTGTTCATAAGAAGTTGACAGGAGAAATGCTCGACTGGTACACAAGCCAAGATCCGCGGAAATGGCATAATTGGGGCGCGATGGCACAGGATTTTGTGGAAAAATTTAGTTTAACACCGACACAGTCTTGGATATATTTTATTTGATGAAGTTGGAAAAGAAATCAACAGATACCTTCAGAGAATATGTCATGAAGTGGAGGGCAGAAGCAGCAAAGGTTCAACCCCCGATAGCGAAAAGTGAGATGACCACTCTCTTTGTGCAATATTTGAAAGATGCAACATACTATGAAAGAATGATAAGCGTCATAGGACAGAGTTTCTCTGAAGTTATAAGGATGGGATATTTCATAGAAGAGGGTATCAAAACAGGAAGAATCACAAACTTGGCAGCGTTGCAAACAATGAGTAAGGCAATTCAGTTAGACTCATATGGGGGAGCAATCAAGAAGAAGAGGGATGGAGTGTCCCCAGTCATGATGGTCCAGGAACATAGGCCAAACCAAATATCAACATACCAAAGCCTATCATCCCAGCCTCCCTATTACAACCAAAACATCCAAAGTCTGCATCCTTCCTATTATAGCCAAAATGCCCAAAGCCCTCAGCCTTATTATCAACACTCACCTGCTCCATACCATGTCTACCATACTCAGCCAATATATAGCCCACCTCAAGCGCCTATCTATCCAAATCCCTCACAATATCAACCCACACACTCACCTCATCCACGAGTCCATCCACCAAACGCACCCAGACTCCGCGCAAATTACGAAACAAAGCCAGTCAAAACCTATAAACCTTTAGCCTAACCTCTAGCCCAGTTGTATGAAAGACTGAGAATCGCAGGAATACTCCAACCCATCCCAGGAAATATCCCCAATCCTATCCCCATGAAGAAAACAATTTTGAAGGACTATTGTGCCAGTCCGGAGAGAGGAAAAAGTTGAATCGTTGGCCTTTTTCATCCCTATAATTACAGTTCAAGTGAGTGCACCATTTGAAGTGGAAGTGCTTCCTCCGAAGCCGCGGATCATGACATCGTCTTTTGATTCCAAAACTGTTCCTTGGAGTTATTCGACTGGGAAAAGGAGCAGGGGAAAAGAAAAATAGATTATAGAAGTTGTCGTCGCTGGTATGACAAGATCTGGGCGGTGTTATGCCCCTACAGAAGTAGCGCGAGGAGCGCTAGGAAATAAAGACAATCCAAAAAAGGTCGTAACAGAGGCCGAAGTGGAAAAGTTCTGGAGGAAAATGCCAACTAAGAAATATTCTGTTGCAGAACAGCTGAAGAAAACACCGGCCCAAATTTCTTTTCTATCATTGTTGATGAATTCCGCAAACCACTGGCGTGCTTTGTTGGAGGTACTAAAAGGAGCTTATGTTCCGAGGGAGACCACTGACAAAAATCTCTCGGCCTTGGTCAGACAAATTTTAGAGGACCATAAAGTCTCTTTTCATGACAAAGAGTTGCCGCCTGAAGGCTTGGGGCACAACAAAGCGTTGAACATAACTGTAAAGTGCATGAACAAGTTCATTTCTAGAGTATTGATCGATGGAGGCTCAGCTGTCAACATCTGTCCTGTGATAACTCTCCGAGCCCTGGGAATTGACATTAGAAAGATTCGCAAAATCCATGTGAGAGTTAAAGGCTTTGATGGAGCCCAAAGGGGCGTTATAGGGGAAATTGATTTGACATTGGAAGTAGGACCTGTAGAGTTCGTGATGGAATTCCAAGTGTTAGACATATCTACCGGCTACAACTTGCTGATGGAAAGACCTTGGATCCATATGGCTGGTGCAGTACCTTCTACCCTACACCAGAGCTTGAAGTTTGTCTGGAATCATCACGAGGTCGTGATACACGGGGAATGGAGAAATTCAATATATCCCGAAAGTCAAATCTCTGCTATTGAAAGTGTGGAGAGGTTGGATGGATCTGTTTTCCATATCAGGGAGATTGCATGTACTTCTAAAGCTGAAAAGCTGAAATTACCCTGGGTTCTCACAATGGTGGACCAGGAAATGTTGAAAATGGTTTTAAGCCTGGTCGAGGCCTCAGATTGAACTTGGATGGTGTATCGGAGCCGATTCATTTGCTCAATAAAAAGGATACTTTTGGTCTCGGATACTAACCCACTCCTAAAGAAGTCTTATCGGCCAATCTCCGAAGGAAAAGAGATACTTCCTTGCCAAATCATGCTCCACCTCTGAATCAGTCATTTGTCAAAGCCTGCACTGCTTAGGAATCAAAGGAAGATGATGCAGACAACCTCGTGGAAGGACTCAAAAGTCTTTTAATTGTTGAAGAAGAAGCATAATGCAATGTGATTCTGGAAGATTACGCTGGAGACCCAACCATTTGGGATGCAGAGCAGAGAGATGTTTTGAAATATTGGACCTGTGCCTCGGCCCTGTTTCTCCGGGAAGCTTGGTAGAAATTGCGTTAGTACTTAATGAAACAATGTGATTTAGATTAAGGCTTAAATCACATTTATGCATTTAATGTGTTTTGCCTCCACCTTTTGAAAGATTAAATGACAAATCCACATTGCTTTTGCTATTTCAAAATTCATTTTGTTTAATATTTTTTTTTCTCTTTCAGCATGCAAACTAATAAATATGTCGATAATGTGAATGTGATATGTAATGAAACAAACGAACAAAGTCCAAACGACGAACAGGACTTCGAAGAATATGAGGAAGATTCACAGCCGGAAGAATTGGCCTGAAAAATTGGAGCATTTTGAGAATAATCCAAAGCTAAATTTGGATGAGACAGAGGCAGTAAATTTAGGAGACGCAGAACCTGTGAAGGAAACAAGAATCAGCATCCATCTGAGCACCGCACAAAAGAAAGAATTGGTGGATCTTTTGAGACAATATATCGACATATTTGCTTGGTCTTATGACGATATGTCAGGTCTGAGCACATATATTATTTTATATAGATTACCCATCGAGCCATCTTGCCCTTCGGTGAAGCAAAATTCGAGGAAAATCTAGCTTGATTTGAGTTTAAAAGTCAAGGAAGAAGTTTACAAGAAATTCAATGCAAAGGGCATTCGAGTTACAAGGTACCCCACTTCGCTAGCCAACATCGTACTTGTGCCAAGAAAGATGGGAAAATACGGGTGTGCGTGGATTATCAGGATCTCAACAAGGCTAGCCCAAAGGATGATTTCCCTCTCTCAAATATTCACATACTCATTGATAACTGTGCGAGGCATGAATTTCAGTCATTTGTGGATTTCTTTGCTGGTTACCACTAGATCCTGATGGATGAGGAAGATGCAGAAAAGACAGCATTCACTACACCTTGGGGAGTATACTATTACTGGGTAATGTCGTTCGAACTCAAGAACGCAAATGTCACCTATATGAGAGCCATGACTACTATTTTTCAATATATGATCCATAAGTAAATCGAGGTCTACGAGGATGACATTATTATCAAGTCGCGAAGGGCTTCAGATCACTTGACAGATTTGAAGAAATTCTTTGACCGGCTGAGACAGTACAATCTGAAGTTAAATCCTGTAAAGTGTGCATTTGGTGTCCATGTTGGAAAGCTGTTAGGTTTCATTGTGAGTAGAAGGAGCATTGAATTGGACCCCTCAAAGATAAAAGTTATTCAAGACTTGCCTCATCCAAAGAGTCGAAAGGACGTGATTAGTTTCTCGGTCGTCTCAATTAAATCAGCAGGTTCATAGCGCAATCAACAGTGATATGTGAGCCAATATTCAAGCTATTGAAGAAAGACACTGCTACCAAATGGACAACATATTTCCAGCAAGCTTTTGATAGAATCAAGGAATATCTGTCTAATCCGCCTGTTTTGGTGCCTCCAGAACCCGAAAGGCCTTTGTTGTTATATATGTCTGTATTAGAAAATGTATTTGGATGCGTGCTGGGATAACACGATGAAACAGGAAAGAAGGAGCAATCTATATACTACTTGAGCAAGAAGTTCACGCCTTATGAAGCTCGGTATACTTTGCTGGAATGAACTTGTTGTGCCTTGACTTGCGTTGCACAAAAGTTTAGACATTATCTATCTGCATATACCATTTATCTCATCTCAAGAATGGACCCGCTCAAACACATCTTTCAGAAGCCCATGTCTACTAGGAAGCTAGCAAAATGGAAAATCATGCTAAGTGAGTTTGACATCATAGATGTTACCCAAAAGGCCATCAAAGGACAAGCGCTAGCTGATCATCTTGCTGAAAACCCCATAGATGAAGAATACATGCCTCTCCGGACTTATTTTCTGGACGATGAGGTATTGTTTGTTGGAGAAGATATCTCAGAAGAATACCCGGGTTGGAGAATGTTCTTTGACGAAGCTGCAAACTTCAAAGGAGTTGGTATCAAAGCAGTCTTGATTTTAGAATCGGGTTAGCACTACCCAATCTCGATGAAGCTCAAATTCCCATGCACCAACAATATAGCAGAATACGAAGCTTGTATACTCGGACTTAGAATGGGCGTTGATATGAACATACAAGAATTGTTGGTTATCGGTGATTCAGACTTATTGATTCATCAGGTACAAGGCGAATGGGCCACCAAAAATGTGAAGATACTTCCTTACCTGCATTGTGTGAAAGAATTGTGCAAAAGATTTAGCGAGATAGAATTCAAGCATACCCCATGCACTCAAAATGAATTGAAGCCAGATCATACTAAAGACAATGAATAGATTTTGAAAATGATAGATTTTGCTGATGCTCTGGCAACTCTGTCCTCCATGATTCAGCATCCGGATAAGAATTACATTGATCCTATCAAGGTGAACTTGTCATATCAGCCAACCTATTATTTCCAGATAGATGAAGAACTGAATGGAAAGCATTGGTACTACGACATTAAGAGATATCTCAAGGCAGGCAAATATCCAAAAGGCATAGCCAGCACTCAAAAGAAGACACTTCGGAGGTTAGCAAACCATTTCTTCCTAAACGGAGAAGTCCTTTATCGGAGGACTCCGAATCTAGGTTTGTTAAGATATGTTGATGCCCAAGAGGCAAGCAGGTTAGTTGAAGAGATACATGGAGGAACATGAGGGCCTCTTATGAATAGTTTCACTTTAGCAAAGAAGATTATGCGAGCAGGGTATTTTTGAATGACCATGGAAACAGATTGCATTCACTTTGTGCAAAAGTGTCATCAGTGTCAGATTCATGGCGACTTAATCCGGGTACCTCATAACGAGCTCAATGTGACGAGTTCTCCTTGGCCATTTGCAGCTTGGGGCATGGATGTCATTGGTTCTATTGAACCTGCCGCGTCAAATGGACACAGATACATTCTAGTGGCAATTGACTACTTCACGAAGTGGGTAAAAGCATCGTCACACAAGTCAGTGACGAAGAAGGTGGTAGTTGACTTTGTCCGCAATAACATCATTTGTCGATTTGGAATCCCTGAGTAGATTATAACAGATAATGGAGCCAATATCAATAGTAATTTGATATATGAGGTATGTGAGAAGTTTAAGATCACTCACCAAAATTCCACTCCGTATCGACCTCAGATGAATGGAGCAGTTGAAGCAGCCAACAAATATCAAGAGAATACTGCGAAAGATGGTTGATAATTACAAGCACTGGCATGAGCATTTTCCCTTTGCACTTTTGGGTTATCGCACTACAATCATGACTTCTATTGGGGAAACGCCGTATCTTTTGGTCTATGGAACAGAAGTTGTGTTACTAGCAGCGGTAGAAATACCATCTACTAGAATTATCCAAGAAGCCGAGTTGAGCGAAGACAAGTGGATACAGAATCGGTACGAGCAATTGATACTGATTGATAAAAAGCGAATGAGCATAGTTTATCACGGGCAACTTTATCATAACAGAATGGCCAAAGCTTTCAACAAGAAAGTAAAACCAAGGAGTTTCAAACCGGGGCAGTTGGTGTTAAAACATATATTCCCGCACCAAAATAAAGCTAAAGGAAAGTTCGCACCTAACTGGAAGGGGCCTTACATAGTTCACCGATGGCTAACTGGAGGGGCACTAATCCTAGCTGAAATGGACGGTGAAGTATGGCCAAAAGCTATCAATGCAAATGCAGTGAAAATATACTACATTTAGGAATTTTTCTATGTAATGCATTTTCTATGTTGTAAAAGTTGCGCTCCCTTGGCGGGATACGAAAAGAACCCATGTCGGGTTTCGTCTCTTTAAAACACAAATTTCTCCAAAAATCTCATTTACTTGTAACATGAACTACGTTATGACCTGATTCCCTCGGCGGGATACGTAGGCGGCCCACATCGGCTTCGGTCCCATTTTTAGAAAACCTTACAATCCCCTTTTGCTTGTAACGAACTACGTTATGACCTGATTCTCTTGTTCAAATACGTAGGCGGCCTATATCGGCTTCGGTCACACCATTAGAATTTTTCTCCCTTATCTTGCATGTAATGAAATACGCCCATATGATCGCCTTGATAGGACAGGCAAGCAACCCACACAAGACTCGTTTTGTCCAGTTGAAAGTTCAGCATCCTCATATACCATAAACTGGGAAAATTTTAAGGATTCACTGCAAGAAGACGCCGATAGACATGGAAAAGTGTTGGCCAACTAGGTCTTCAGTTAGAAGAAGGATTTTGGATAAGACATTTGCTTTGTTTCACTGCATGTCACTATTCGAGAGCTCGACAGAAATTCTTATTAATATGCATACTTTCTTATAAGCAAATTATTTTCAACAAATATTTTTCATTAACAACTAGCCAAGATTGGAAACCAGACATGGGTTACAGGTTCGAACCAGTGGGACGTGCAAGTATCAAGAACCGAAGCTAAAAGGTCAACGCGAATCAACCGCTCCTCCTCCAAACTCACAAATTTCTTTGAGTACAGGTTCTTCAGGTTGAAAGAGGTAGAACATTTATGTTTAATTTCGCAAAGAAGTTCTGCATCGCAGTACGGCCCGCAAGGATCACGTTCCTGTTTTGCGTCTGTACAAAGATGTCATCTTGACCTACAGGGTCCCAACCGCATTATGACTGTACAAGGACAGTATTTTGACTCATAAGGTCACATTCTCATCCTCATCTATTCATTTTACACCGCCTATGTCCACGCATTAACTTTTCATCCAGATTGAGTTTGCAAAAACTTCAACATAGCATTTCGGCCTCAGGGTCACGTATCACTGCGTCTGTGCAAGGATGGCATTTTGCATCGCGTCTGTTCAAGGACGTCATTCTCATTACATCTGTGCAAGGATGTCACATCTCATTACGTCTGTGCAAGGACATCATTCTCATTTCGCCTGTGCAAGGACGTCACATTCTCATTACGTCTTTGCAAGAATGCCATTTTGCATTACATCTAGGCAAGGATGACATTTTACATCACGTCTGTACAAGTACGTCGCATTATCATTACGTCTGTGCATGAACGTCATTTTGCATTACGTTTGGGCAAGAATGACATTTTGCATCAGGTCTGTGCAAAGATGTCATTTTCATTACGTCTGTGCAAGGGCGTCATTTTGCATTACGTATGTGAAAGGACGTCATCTCATTACGTCTGTGCAAGGACGCCATTCATTATGTATATGCAAGGACGTCGCATCGCGTTACGTCTGTGAAAAGACATCATTTCAATTCACAAGGTCGTATTCTCATATACCCATTGTATTCAGCAATTATGCACTAATTTTTATCTTAGCTCTAGTCTGCATGAGTTTGAATCGGCAGGAACTTTAACACACAACATGGAACTATCACTTGCAGCGAACTGAGGCAATTTGTTGGAGAACTGGACTTCCCAACAAAGGTCAGCGGCCTACTTCGAAAGTCGTTCCGCTCTTTTCCAATATTTTGCATCACCTGCAACCGGTGTCGTCATAACTCGATCTGGGGCAATATTCCTTGAATCTACACCAATTTTTGCTTCTCGATTTATCGATATCGCAATTTCTTCTCCCTTGGAATTCTATCTCCACCCATGGATCCCTAATCTTCGTTCAAGTCCCGATGATCTGGAAAAAATTGGCTAATCAGTCAACTTCTTTGTCCGAAAACTCTTTCATCGTCTCCAGCCAAAGAGGGGCAAGCAGTTGACACCCAATTTTGTCCCCTTTTTCGATTATTTATATGCGATTTAAAATATTTTGACACCTCAAAACAATTTTAATATATATATATATATATATATGCCTTTAATATCATCATCTATTATCAATACCATTATTTATTATTATTATTATTATTTGCATTTTTCTACTATCATTTGCCTTTTAATATCATAATCATAGTTTTACCCTAATATTTTATGTTATTTTATTTTCGCAAAACGACATAGCATTTTTTATTTTTTAGCAATAAGCATTTCGCAAATATTTTGTTTTTATTATTACATTTCTTCAAAGCATTTTTTCATTTTTATAATAATAAACCCCTTTTATATTTTAACTCACAACCCATTTTTTCTCCTCACCCAAAATATTCTACCAACCCAAAAACCAGCCCAACCAGCCCACAAAGGGCAGCCCAAATCGTCTGAAAACCTGACCCAAACCCCATTTTTGCCCAACACCCATTTATCCCTCTAAAACCAAACAAACCCTAAACACTTTTCTTTTACCCTAAACCTAACCCAAAAAATCTGCTGACACCACCACACCCTTCGTCTGACACCACCACCCTCATCCCCGTCACTTCACCCATACCCTATCCCCCAAATCCCGCGACTTGCACCCCTAAAATCCGCTTCCAAAATCATCCATTTGCCCCTTTAATTTGAAATTCAAACTCGAATTGAAAGGGGGTAGGGGATGAACGATTTTTGGAGGAGGTCGGGTGTCTGGTCAAAGGTCCGAAAAAGGGGTCTGAAAAGAAATCGAAAATTGGTCGATTTGTTCTTAATTCTTGGTTAGAAAATACTCTTTTTTCGGTTCCTAATTTTCAATCCAAAAGATCCCTTTTGTTCTTCATGTTTCTGGGTTGTTTTGTTTCGGGTTGGGAAAAAATTCAAAAATCCCTTTTGAATACTAGTTTCAATCCTCAAAAAAAAATTCCCCTTTTGTTCTTCACGTTTCCGGGTCGTGTCTGTTTCAGGTCGGGCCAGAATCCAGGTCCAAAATCATAAAATCAGAATTCCAAAATCAAAAAAATCAGAATTCCAAAATCGCAAAAATCAGAATTCCAAAATAAATTCTCCGAACGGATTCGACGATTCGAACACGCCTCGGTTCGATACCCGTAGAAGGTCCATAACTCAATTCCCTCTCGATTCTAGTTTATTTCTATTTTCTATGTGTTTTCACTGGTTAATCATGTATTAATTAGGTTTATTTATATCATTATGTCTGTTAATGCTTAGATGCAATGTGGATATAGTCTGTTTTAGCAACCTAAGCTTGTGTTTTACTTCTTAAACTATTGAATGGATTTATATGCTAAGCATGTTGTTAATAGTTACTTAAGGGAGGATAAGGATGGGTATTTAAATGACTTCAGGGATGTTATGTTACTGTTAATGATTGGTTTACCTACCTGATTAACCTTTAATCCTTGAACATGTTATGTCATGCATTATGTGATGTATGTTGCATGTTTAAGCGTACTTTAGGATGAAGAATAATCAGTTTGATAGTTTGTTTTGCTTGGAAAGTCATTTCATGCTTAGTACAGTCCTGAACATGTGATTTGTGATTCATCTGAAGCCCTTTTGTTAAGTAATATCAAGACTCTGAGAGTTATGTGAACTTGGTTTTATATTTGTGTGACATGTTTACATGTTTTGCCTATGGTTTGAGAATAGTACTGAAGCAGGTTATTCCTGTTGAGTTTGTTAAGTTTAATCTAGTATGTCTTGGATGTGTTTTTCTGGTTTGTAATATGATTGGTTAACTGAGGACTTGTTGATAACCAGGTAGATTATGCCATGTTTGTATACTTTTATATCTAAGTATGATATGGATTGCTTGAACTGTTAGCTATGGCATTCTATATCTAGGATAGTATCCTAAAAAGCTTAATTGACCCATGGCATGCTAAGTTATAGTCTCTGTTGCACCTCATATTTGATTCATAACTATGTTTCATTTAAGTAGGACACATATATACAGGGTACAATTTTGCATTAAGGTTGTTTAAGTGTGAATGATGTATTCTAGTAACTACCCTGAATATGCCTCATTTAGGAACAAGAAGTACATTTGTTTCCTGTTAAGTTATGTATATTTTTCTAGGCTGCCTACTTAGGATTATGTGTTTTTTTTCTACGGTTTGTGAATCTACCTATGTGAGTATGTCTATCCGTGAATGTTTAACTTAGCGTTACTTGTTCCTCATCTATGGGAGATCTCCATGGTATTTGTCTTTGCCGGCGTCCCAACATGCTCATAATTAGTCAATTTTTTGTTAAATTGCTAAGTCTATGATGGTATACCTCAAGGGTATATAAGATATACAGGCTTGGATATACATTCTGTGTATATTTGAGTAGTATGCTTTATATGCCTTCGGATATACCATGTATATTGAGAGTATTTTTTTTTTGTCTCGACCTCCTTTCATGTGTTACGGGTTTAGTTTTGTACTCTTAGTATTGGGCCTTTGCTATTATTCCCATGAACGAAGCCCAACAACACATTACTCTTCAAGAATTATTTATTTATATTTTCTTATGTATATATTTTCATGTTCCGTCTACTAATCATTTTCTTTTCTTTCGTTTACATGAAATGCATTGGGAGAAATGAAGAGTCTCGTTATGAGACTCATCATGACTATTGTCAAAAGAAGACTCGCATCCACGTTCCTTGCATTCTCCTGCACTCGGGATTTCTAAACAAATAGGGCGGGATGACATCGTCATCCGCCCTAGTCGCTGCTTTAATTCCTTAATCCCGCATTTTATCTCTTTTGTTGTAATTTTAATTACTCAATTTTACGCGATCATGGGAATACTTAAAATAATTAGACCCTGAATTGATAATTAATAGGGTAGTTTAAAATTGGAAATCCGCCGCTAGTTCATTTATTTTAGGCTCGTCATGCATGTTTAAAACTTTCAAAATAATTTGGTCATCTTTTATTCTCATTATTAATCATACAAATAAGGTTTTGTTTTTATCCGATTTGCAATTTAAAATGTCTTCCATATAAATAACTTCTTTGCATTACAAATAATTTGTTTTTCTCCTTACTAACAATTGCCAAAAATAGGTATTTTATTGACAATGCCATACAAATGCATGCTTTTATCCAAAAATCAACTTCACATGTATTTTATAAACAAGGTCATACAAATGCATGCTTTTTATCCAAAAATCAACTTCACATGTATTTTATAAACAAGGCCACACAAATGCATGCTTTTTTCAACTTTACATGTATTTTATAAACAATGCCATATAAATGCATACTTTTATCCAAAAAAAATCAATTTTACATGTATTTTATAAACAAATCCATGCATACTTTTTTTGGATTTTATGCCGGGAGTTTATTTCTCAGAACTGCAATCACTTTTACGAGACTCCTCAAAAAGAGTATAAGTGGTAAAAAATCTTTACGTTGTCAAAAATGCATCTTTTAATTAACTACTTGCAACATCCTTTCAATTACTTTATACTTTTAAACATGCATTTTCCTAGCATAATAATTAACCTAAGTTTGACCGGATAACCGTAGTTAGCGGATCTTAAAGGATGCCTAACCCCTTCCCTTTAGGATAATAAATAACTCTTACCTAGAATCTCATAGATTAGCAGACCATTAATCGAAGTTTATTTTACAGCATTTATGTTAACATTTAGGTGCCCTAATTCACCGTAGAATAATTAGGTGGCGACTCCTTAAGCTTTAATTAATTTAGGAATCACCAATACGTCGCGACCATGTTGGATCCCTCTTCTTCTCAGCGGGGGTGGGGGGGTTAAAAACGGGTGCGACAGCATGGCGACTCCGCTGGGGATCTTAGGTTCTTAACCGTAGCAAACTCAGGATAATTATTATTGCACTTTATTTTTCTCCTTATTTGATCTAGTACTTTAAATTATTTCCTTTATGAAATTTTGTATGCTTAACTGCTTTAATTGCTACTTTCTTTTACTATTTTTCTTAAATTGGCACTCCGCTCATATTTTCTCCACTTCGGAAAATTGACACTATCACACATACACGCGAGGTGTGTTTCGCGCACCCGCAAAATTTTCTTTCAAATTTCCAAATTTTAGGAGAGTTGGCGTATTCGCGGGATGTCCGGACCATCCGGTGGCCGCGTAGCCTTCTCACTTGAGCAGTCCGGTCAGGAACCTTGGGTCTAGTAAGCTAAATCTTACAAAATTTAGGATAGAGTTATACCGCCTTTTATCTTAAGTCATGCATGCATACATCTTAGGCGGGTTGATCACTGGTATCAACTCCACAATTAAGAAATTCACCAATTGTCGATGTGTCTCACAACCCAACGACCAATCAACATATTATGTGTAGCGTGATAATGATAGACAAATCCAAGCCTAATCATGACATGCCGGAATTGGAAAATGTATATTCAGCTTTTTGTATATTTGTATTATAGGATACAATCTATTCCGCAAATCAGGATGGTGAGTGAGATTCCGGATAAGCTGAAAGTATGGTGGGCAAATTTCGACATTGGCAGCCAAATGGCAATTAGGAGGAGATTGGGGTGCCTCGTTTCATTGTTCGATATCTCTCCCGACCAGCACTTGGTTCCGACCAGCACTTGGTCATAGCACTAATTCGGTTTTGGGATCCAGATCGGGTTGTCTTTAAATTCAGAGATTTTGAGATAACTCCTACTTTGGAAGAGATCAACTATTTCACCAACTTAATTTACCAAGATAGAGGACAAATTATCCCGCACGGTCAATCCGGAAAGAAATTTCTTCTCTACATGGGACTAGGTCGTGAGGTATTGGGCTAGGTAGTGGGTGTATTAGGCTGAGCAGTTTTGGTAATGGGCGACGGGGCAGGGTGGGTCAGACCGGGTGGGTCGACGGGATGGGTGGCATGGCAATGGGGTCTGTAACTGGGGCAGTGGGTGACAGATTGGTATTTGGCTAATATAGTGCATTTTGAAGTAGAGAGGAGGTGTTCGAGTTATCAAAAAAACCGTAATCAGTGACTCGGTTTTTTTTGGATGTAAGCATACGGAAAAACGTACTCACCAAACGTGACATGACGTGGGACTAGGATTTTTTATGTGGATAACTCATAGCACAAGTACCCCATATGGTTCAACGGGAAACCTAGGAAAACACAAGGAGTGGAGTGAGGTGCTAATTTGTGAGGGACCGTGGAGGCAAGATTTGGGTAACAAAGACAATCGAAAATTCAAAGGTGATTATAGGAAGGGATCCGACAGAAGAGAATTTGGTGGGTGTCCTATTTTGGATCGTACGGGTAGGTAAGATGTTAAGAATGTTTTCTGCCATTTTTAATGCATATACCCAAAAGGTAGGGGGAGATACGCATGAAAAAGAAAGGTACGAATCATATTGTTAATGGTGCGGAGAATTATTTCGGCTTTACCATTTTGAGTGGAAGTATGGGGGCAGGAGAAACAAAAAATCATGCCATTAGCCGCACAAAAATTATGAAAAAGAGAGGTATTGAACTCACGACCATTATGACATTGAAACGTTTTGATGTCTTTTTCAAATTGCATTTCAACCAATATACGAAATTCAAGGAATTTGGAGTAAACTTGAGACTTAACTTTAAGCAGATAGACCCAAAGGAAGTAAGAAAAGTCATTCAAAAATACCAAATAATATTTATGACATAGGTTGCTAGTTATAGGAGATGTCTATAAATCCACATGAATAATATCAAAGGGAGAGAAAGTAATACTTAAAGAAGACGTAAACGGAAGTCTAACATGTTTCCCTAGATGACAAGAGGAGCAACTAAGTTTTCCTTTATTACATTGAATTAAATTGTGGTTTCTAAGAGAATAAAAAACATGAGCTCCCGGATAACCAAGTCTACTATACCATGTTGATGGATAAATCTCCTTAATGGAGTTCTCTTATTAATGTAATAGATATAGAGTATATAATTATAGTCCTAATAGAATTAGGATCTCTATTTTACATTAATTACACTAAATATTAATTATAGAATATATTGTGAATATATATGGAATATATTCACTATCAGTTACATCTTAATTTTAACAAATAGCATTAACTAGCATCATTAAGATAAGAATAAGAGTTGCAAACAATTTGACATATCCATCCTTTCTTTTCCCCTCTTATCTTAGTCATGAGAAGCTTGGAGAGCGATCGAGGCCATGAAAGATTTAAACCAACGTGACTATATCAATTGTCCATGATTTTATTTGTTATATAGCGTATATGTAATTTTTTTCCCGTTGGTAGCTTATGTTCTACTTTACGTATTGATTTTCTATCTAAGAATATATCTCAAAGAAAATTTGACGTGGTCGTCTATATTTCTTATTCACAATTAACTGAGACTGGGGGGACAGAGAAAAGGAATCGTGGAATGGACACTGAACTAATTACGATATACTAACATGTATTAGCAAAGATTGAATTGTAATACAACCAACCGTCAAAGTTTATTACATGACTCGATATGATTCCAAAGACACAAACAAAATAGAAAGATATAACAAACACGACCCATAATTAACCAGGATCAAACCCGATCCATTTTATTCTTTTTCCAGATGATCTTTCACGGTTTCACCAGCCTCACTGGACCCTGCATTAGATTACACCAATATTAGCCAAGAAACTTACTGGCTATGTAAATAATCTTCTGACTTATCAGCCAATTCAACGTAACAGAAAATATATACATCGAGCATTGAGCTATGAAGTTTCTAATTTACTACTGTTGGTGCAACTCCTTTAAAGAAATTGTTTCCAAATATAAAACATTATTTTTTATTTAAAACAGACTAGAACATAAATAGTACTCTCTGTATCCCAATTTATGTGACACTCTTTCATTTTTAATACGTTTCAAAAAGAATGACATCGTTCTATATTTATTATAATAAAAAATTTACTTTAAACTTCTCATTGTACACTTATTGAGATGATGTATGATCACACAAATATGTACGTCTTATTTTAGACCACAAATTTTAAAAATATTCCTTTCAAATGTCATGAAGCACAAGGAGTAGTAGAAATTTGTCATTATGTATCCAAAAATAAGGATTATGTTAGGGAAGAAGGTGAATGACGCACTTGGAGCAGTCAACAGAGGGGCTGAGCGCGAAAGGAATTTTGGCGCCACAAACACCAGAGAGACCAGCAGCTTTGCCAAAATCAATGCCCTTTATAACATTAACCGCTGTTTTCACGCAACCGCATGCAGTCCTACGGTCCTCTTGGGCCTTAGCGGCGTTTACCAAACCTTTAATAACGCCACAGCAGGCCCCAAGAGGTCCACGGTTCTGCAGATAAGGGAGGCAATTAACTATGCCAGCCTGAACCTGGCCGCAAGTCATTGCGGCCTCTACATGGGGTGCGACCACCACCATGCACAAGAGCACGAAGCATGCAATCTTGCCAACCATTTTCATTCTTACAAGATAATAATTAACGGGAAAAAAAGAACAATAGAGAGTAGCGTGAGGAAGTAGTGGATATGATACTATAAATGTTTTGCTCGAGTGTTGGGTACTAAAGCTAGTGAGATCTTAGGGGTTTTTATAGAGCGGAAATTTGAACTAATTAATTAATGGTCGGCCAGGAGTGAGTGAATTTAGTTGGTATACTTGGGTTAAATTAAGTTCAATGTTTTATTATGAAACATAATACGAGTGGTGGCGCTAGCTATTTGTCAGGTAGTGGATATGTACCACGTTAGGACAATATCCTAATCCAAACATAGTTTTATTTTTTATATTTTTCTTGGCAATGTATTGTGACGTGATAAGTACTGGTATAAGTTGTTTTTTAGTCTCACTACCTTATAAGTTATATGAATAATTTATATCACCTAGTATTAATGAAGAAAAATCCAATGGACAAATTTTTGGTAGGGAGCGCTTCTCTCCAAATGAGGCTTTACGTGACGCAAATTCAAATATAGACAGGTTTCAATACGGGTACCGAACATCGGATGGAAAATTTAAAAAAAAAAAAAGAAAAATCCAATTTATAAACTTATTGTCTTTAATCTGTATCAGTTGGCCAACATATCACCATAGTCAGAATGAAAACTAGTTCTGTCAATATGTCTGTGCTTCTACTGGGATCCATCTTTCTGTTTTGCTTTATTTTTTTTTAATTGTTTATTGAGGTTATGTTTGTGCTAATTTATATGCACTTTGATTATTCTATCGGGTATTTGTTATCTCTTATAAGAAAGAGTGTTGGTAACTTTTTCTATCAAAACTTAATTAACAAATGAGAATAAAATAATTATCTAGTGTTTTTTTCCTTTATGAACCTCTTTTTATTTTAATTTCCTCTATAATATTTAACCAAAAGATTTTTGTTTTATAAAAAGAAAAATCGTGGTATCCGAAAGGTCTCCCTGTATACGATAGCTTTTAAATACTCATGGCCTCACCAAACTTTCTTATTACCATTAGACTTTTTGTCTGAACTGAAATTCCTCTGTTGTTTGCTTTTACAGGACAATCTAGGGGTTTAAAAAAATTTTGGAAAATCGATCGAACCTACTCGAATCGATTTATAGGATTTTTTTAATAAAATTTTGAAATTTTATTTAAGCTTATAATCATCTCGAATAATTACAATGATCTTTTTAGTTTATAAAAAAATCCCGAACCGAATCGAATATCCTTACATGTATAAAATATATTTTATATATTAATAAATATGTTAAATTTAATATATAAAATACATTTTATTGATTATGTTTTATATATAAAAAAGAATTTTGGCCACTGACTTTGGGCCTCTCTAGTGGTGGATTTAATTTCAGAAGGATACCCAATTACCCTGGGAGAATGATGTATATATACATAAGAATAGGGTATATTTATAAAATATGATGATATTTTTCAGTTTACAAAATATAACGATAGATTTCTTACAAAATATATATGAAAATTTTGGCTCAAGATCTTGTGTATGAAATCATGTCACGTGTCAGATGATGTGACAATCCAAGTCAAGTAAATAAGTTAATGGAATTATGACACGTGTGTAGATGACATGTTCTGTCCAATCTAATTAGAGTTTGTCACAAGATGAATGTGATTGGTCAGTTCAAACCGACAAATCAAATCACAAAGCTACACCTTCCCTAAAACTATAAGTAGGGGTCCTCATAACTCATAAAAGATGAGTGATTAAGAACAAGAAGCAAGAAGAGAGCTCGTGGATCAAAAGCCTCATATTTCTCTACAAGCTACAAGTTCAAGCATTCAAGCAATCAAGTTCAAGTTCAAGTTGAAGATTAAGAACGAAGACAAATATCAAGGCGTTCAAGATCAAATTACTTGTTCGTGACAAATAATTCAAATCCAAATTCAAATAAGAAGATTCAAGATCAAGCTATTCAGTCCCTTGAATTTAAATCAAATTTAAGTCCAATATAGTTTATATTACTGTTGGAGAATCAGAGAATTATATAGATATTGTAACACTCATATACTTGAAATCAAATACTACATTTTGTTACTCAGTTTTCCGCCTTGAATTATTAGTTTTCTCGACTCGAAATTTATTGTTTACGGACATATATATACTGCCATAAGAATAGTTGACTGAGATTGAGAAACTAGTTGCGATGAACATGCCATGCTCACACATTTCAGGCACTTACCAAACTTCACTCAATGTGCTTTTAGGTACAACAAGTAGGGTGTCGCCTTCAGGATAGCTCGAATTCATTTATGAGAATTTCGGTTTGGATTTTTAATTCTTGAATTTAAGAAATTATCATCTATATCAAAACCAAATAAGATTGGACTGGTGCAATATTTCAAAGTTCGATTTCGGATTAACCGTTATGGTAATACAAATTCTTTTGAAGATGTTAGTTGGCCTTCTTCTTATCATAAGCAAGCTATCCTCCAAATTAAAAAATCATCTCAAATTGATTTAATAATGCCTCATTCCCACCATAATTAATTGGAAATTTGGTAATTGTAAGTGCAAATGTAAATATTTGATATAAGAAAAGGTATTAAAGTAAAAAATAAAAACAATAATAAAGTGATACTATAAAAATCATACTTGAACAACTACGCGAAAGTTATTGCGCCTTAGCGCATCAAATTTGTTGCTCATTAGCGTTGCTTTTTGAAAGGACCAGAGCTTGAGAAGAAAATCAAACCTAAGTAGCAGCCTACTACATTCATCTTTTACAAAAGTTCCAAGTGAATGAAGATCTCTCTAGTTGTTCGCTGCCACGCCAGAACGTGTGTGATTAATTGGCATAGCCTACCTAGGGAGAATCGACTCCCTCCGATCTCCCTCCGATCTGCAGAAACCCAGAATCTGATGGTCGGATTCCACGTGTTTGAATTACACGCGCCAGCAATAAGATTTCTGGCAGGATTTCTCCGGTTGCGCATGCAAGAGCGTGGAAGGATTGATTGAGGTTCGTCTTTCATCTCCGACATCGATAAGAAATTTTTGGTCAAAATCTTTGGTTTTTCTCTTAGAAACAATGGTTGTAGGCAGTGAACAGTATTTTTCGACGTCTGAACAGGTTCTATCAGTCTGGAGTTGGTACCTCCAGTTGCCCATACTCAATATTTGTTCTTATCCTTGTAGTTAAATTTTTACGTGTTGCATTTTATTGAATCTTGACTTTACATTCTTGTATTTATTCTTCTTGTCCTTTGTTTTATCATTCTGGTCTGTAGTAGCCTGACTTACCTTTACATTCTAGCTAACTTGTGCTCTAGTATTAGTTTTCGTGTGTGTTATCATTAACCTTTGACTGGTATTTTTTTGCTCTAGTGGCTTTGGTGAATGATGGTAAACTAGGTTCATGTTCTCAATCGGGGACGGGAGCGAGGGTTAGGGGGGTAAGTGGGGTAAGGGAGATGCTAGGCTGAGAATAGGGTCTTGGAACATTGGGACTTTAACAGGGAAGTCCATAGAGCTAGTTAATATTCTTAAGAAGATGAGTATTAATATAGCATGTGTCCAGGAGACCAAATGGGTAGGACCTAAGGCTAAAGATATAGATGGGTATAAGCTATGGTTCTCGGGTAGGTCGAGCTATAGGAATGAGGTAGGCATTTTGGTAGACAACGAGCTAAGAGATCATGTGGTAGAGGTTAGGAGGGTCAATGACAGGATAATTGCGATTAAGCTGGTAGTTGGAGGGTCCACTATGAACATTATTAGTGCTTACGCGTCGCCGGTGGGCTTGGACGAGAAGGAGAAGAGGCGCTTTTGGGAGGATTTGGACGAGGTGGTGGGAGGTATACCACCCACTGAGAAATTATTTGTAGGAAGGTATTTCAATGGACATATCAGGTCACTTTCAGGGGTTATGACGACGTGAATGGAGGCTTTGTCCTCGGAGATAGGAATGGGGGAGATGTCTCACTCTTGGAGTTCGCTAAGACTTTTGGGATGGTCATAGCCAATTCGAGGTTCATGAAGAAGGAGGAGCACTTGGTGACTTTTTGTAGCTCGGTGGCTAAGACTCAGATAGACTTTTTGCTCCTTAAGAAGGTTGAAAACGGTCTTTGTAAAGACTGCAATGTTATTCCAAGTGAGTATCTTACAATCCGACATAAGCTTTTGGTGATGGATTTGGAGATCAAGATGGATAACAAGAGGAGGGTTGTGGATAACAGGCTAAAAATCAAATGGGGGAGTTTGACCATGGCTAGTGCAAAGGAGATGGGGGAGAGGTTGATGGCCAAGGGGGCTTGGGGGAGTAGTGGGGATGCGACCGGTATGTAGGACAGGACAGCCAGTTGCATTCGAGAAGTAGCTAGATAAGTGTTAGGGGTCTCGTGGGGTAGCCGTGGTGGGCATCGAGGGGACTGGTGGTGGAATGGTAAAGTTCAAGAGAAAATGGAACCAAAGAAAGCGGTGTATGCAAAATTGGTAGAAAGCAAGAATGGGGTGGAGAAGTGGACGAATAGGGAATTGTATAAGATGGCGAGGAAGGAGGAAAATCTAGCGGTTATGATGGCAAAAATGACGGCTTTTGAATGCCTATATGTGGAATTAGAGGGAAAAGGCGAGGATAAAAAGTTGTACAGACTAACCAAGGCGAGGGAGAGGAGGGCCCGTGACTTGGATCACGTGAGATGCATTAAGGATGACGACGGCAAAGTACTGGTGGAGGACGCGCATATTAAACGGAGGTGGCAGTCGTACTTTCATAAACTCTTGAATGAAAAATGAGATAAAGAGATTGTGCGGGGACATCTGGAGCAATCCGGAAGGTACCGGGATTTTAGATATTATAGAAGAATTGAGGTTGATGAGGTTAAGGGTTATGTTCGCATGATGAGCAGGGGACGAGCGATCGGGCTTGATGAGATTCCAGTTGAATTTTGGAAGAGCGCAGGCAGGGCAGGTTTGGAGCAGCTGACTGAGTTGTTTAATGTCATTTTTAAGACGACAAGAATGCCCGAAGAGTGGAGGTGGAGTACAATGATTCCTTTGTACAAGAACAAAGGTGACATCCAGATTTGGGACAACTATAGGGGTATCAAGCTGATAATCCACACTATGAAAGTTTGGGAAATGGTTGTGAAGATGATGGTGAGAAGAGGCGTGTCTATTTTCGAGAACCAGTTTGGATTCATACCAGGGAGTTCGACTACAGAATCCATTCATTTTATTAGAAGGTTGGTGGAGCAGTATAGGGAGATGAAGAGAGACTTACATATGGTTTTCATCGACTTCGAGAAGGCATACGACAAAGTTCCTAGGGAGGTCCTATGGAGTACCTGTGGCATACACTAGGGTTATCAAGGATATGTATGATAGAGCCAAGACCAGGGTACAGACAGTACGAGGAGATTCAGAGCACTTTCTAGTGATGATGGGGCTGCACCAGGGATTAGCTCTTAGCCCATTCTTATTAGCCTTGATGATGGATGGACTGACGTGACAAATCTAAAGGGAGTGCCATAGTGTATGTTATTTGCAGATGACATAGTTTTGATTGATGAGACTCGCAGCGGAGTGAACGCTAAGTTGAAGGTTTGGAGACAAACTCTGGAGTGTAAAGGGTTCAGGCTGAGTATGACCAAGATAAAATACATAGAGTGCAAGTTCAGTAACGGGAGCGATCATGACAGGCGCAGAGGTGAGGCTTAGTACTCATGTAATTCAAAAAAATGAAGCTTCAAGTACATCGGGTCAATTATCCAAGGGAAAAGAGAGATTGATAACGGTGTCACACATCGTATTGGAGTAGAGTGAATGAAATGAAGGCTCACATCTGGAGTCTTATGTGATAAAAAAGGTTTCACCAAAACTTAAAGGCAAGTTCTATAGGGTGGTGGTTAGACCGACTATGTTGTATGGGGCGGAGTGTTGGCCAGTCAAGACTTCGCACATCCAAAAGATAAAAATTGTAGAAATAAAGTTGTTGAGATAGATGTGTGGGCATACAAGGAGGGATAGAATTATAAATGATGATATCCGGGACATAGTGGGAGTGGCCTCGATGAAGGATAAGATACGAGAAGCGAGGTTGAGATAGTTCGGACATGTACAGAGGAGAGACACAAATGCCCCAGTGCGGAGGTGTGAGAGGTTGGCTATGGACGGGTTCATGAGGGGTAGAGGTAGGCCGAAGAAGTATTGGGAGAGGTGATTAGACGGTATATGGCGCATGTGTAACTTACTGAGGACATGACCTTAGATAGGAGGTTGTGGAGGTCATAGATGAAGTGTAGAAGGGTAGTAGGTAGTAGAGCGTAGTTCTACTTACGCTTACATACTGGTAGCTATAGTGTTATTATTGTAGGCATGCTTAGCCTATCATACTAGTAGGCGCATTATTACTTTATAGTCCCATGTCGTTTGATTCTGCAGCTATGTGTTCTTTAGTGTACTTTGTTTATCATGGCTTATTCGCTTTTGTTATCATCATTTTCATATTGCTTTAAATTTATTGTCTAGGGCTGACCATTTCTCTTTATTTACTTGTGCTTATGCTTTATCTTGAGCCGAGGGTCTTTCGGAAACAACCGTTCTACCTACCAAGGTAGATGTAAGGTTTGTGTACACTCTACCCTCCACAGACCCCACGTTGTGGAATGTCACTGGTATATTGTTGTTTGTTGTTATTGTATAAAAATCATACTTATATGGTATCACACTAGTAAGGGGTACGACGATTGAACTGTATATTCCGGAAGTATACATGGTAAATACATCTTGGTATTTAAATTTCAAAAAATGTATAAATTGCATTAACAATCGTTAAACTAAGTTTATTTAAGAAAATTATTTATGGTAACATGGGAATTCACGTTAATTTCTCTTATTAAAAAGGGAAAAGGACATTAAGAGGCAACCATTTAAAAAAATGACCAAAAGGCCTCATTTTTGGCTTAATATCGTGAGCTGACCCTTCAGCCCAAAATAATCGCAGGCGCTAGCCGCCTAGCCCATTCACTAAATAAATCAAATTTTTTAGTCGTCACGAAAGATCAAAAAGTCATCACTAAAAGTTTCACTACAAAAATAACAGGACTATTTGTGGCGACTTTAGTCGTCACTAAAGACCAACAAAAACAATTATTATTAAGCCTTCAAAAACTGTATCATTTTTGTTTAAAATATGTATCACTAATGTATATGTATATAAAATATATATAAATGTGTATAATTAGTAAGTATACATTAAATATATATTTATCAAAATTAAAATTATACGTTGATTATACACAAATTATACAAAAATGATATATTTTCTATACATATACTTTAGGGATACATATTTTATAGGATAATGATACAATTTATATATGTGTGCTACATTTCTTATATACATATACAATAATGATACATCTTCTATACAACAATGATACAGTTTCTACACGTATGATACATTTTCTATATAAAAATGATACAGTTTGTATATATATGCTGGAATTAGTTTAAAATTGCTAGAAAATGGAATTATTTTAAAAAGACTAAAAATAACTTTTAAAATTCTTGGGTCATCGGGTGTCAATAGTTTCACCCAGTTGACCACTTGTGTCCTTTCCCCTATTGAATTAATTAGCCCAAAAATTACAAGACAATTTAAAATGGGGCGTTGGCCCAACTTAGTAGTCCTGCCAGCTTTTAAAGCAAGAATCCGACGACTTTTGAAAGGAATATTACAAGGGACGTCATTGGCACTTACGCCCTTATTTTGTGTTCTTTAATTTTTGCCACATAACAAATATTTTTTTTACGAACTATAAATTTATATTTTCACATCATAATATTTCACAAGTTATATCCTACATGAATTTTTCCCCTGAAAGACTTCGATGGCAAAAGGGCAAATATTAAAGACCACCCATTTGAAAGGAAAAAGTTAAGGACCAGCCCATTTGAAAGGCCAGTCGTGCAATTTCTTCATATTACAAAGCAATCTAAGTAGGATGCTATCTGGGTGAAACTATTGACACTCGTTAGTCTAAAAATTTTAAAAATTATTTTTTATTCCTTTCAAAATAATTTTATTTTCTAATTATTTTTCAACTAACTCCAACATATGTATATAAAATATATCATTGTTGCATATGTATCACTACTATATATATAAAAAATATATCATACGTTTTGAAATTATATCATTATTGTATAGAATTCATATCATTATTATATATGTATAGAAAAATGTATCATATAGAAACTATCATTATCATATAGAATATACATCATTATTATTTAATTTGTGTATAATAAATATATAATCAATGTATAATTAATATAATAATGTATACACACAAATGATACACATATTATACACTATTTACACAAATTTTCACCGGCAGAATTATTGGAGAAAAAATAGAGACCGCCGAAAAAAGTTTTTCCTGCCAGATCTGTATCTAACGACCATAGATCGACATGAACCAGTAAAAACAAGGTCGTCGGAGGGATAATAGAGGACCATGACGTTGCTTCCCCGACAAAAAGGCTGGAGCGACACCGAAAAACATAAAACGGTCAGATCTGTGATTTGAATGGATACGACGTCATCTTATTCGTCAATGGCATTAGCGAATAACAGAGATGTTCCGATGACCAAGGCGGAGGACGACGTCGCAATGTCCGCCACCTCGGAACTTGCGAAGGAGGCCGCATTGCCAGTGCAGTGTGGCGGCATTGCGGTCGTGGTTGGCAGAGAAAGTTTTTGGAACATCGGTGGCAAAACCCCTTTCTGTTGATCTGAAGCGAGAGAGAAAGGAAGCAATGATGATCTGGAACAAGAGAGAGAGGCTTTTTGTTGATTGGCTAAAATTTGTCTTTATTTTGGGTTGGGAGTAGATTTCGGGTCATTAGTTTTAAATTGAGTTATTTTGGGCTTTTTTTGTTGGCTGCTTCAGCATGGCCTTTTCCCATCTAAGAATTGGGCCTTTAGCTCAACTTCACTAATTTGTCAAAAAATGTTTTTATTTTAAAAAAAAAATATATGGTGGAAAAATATATTACTCCTCCGTCTCAATTTAAGTGTCTTATTTTCCTTTTTGATCTGTCTCAAAAAGAGTGATTCTTTCTATATTTAGTTAGTTTTCCTATTCAAAGGTAAGTTTAAGACCACAAAATTCAAAAATCCCCCTTTATTTTTTAAACTCCTTACAAGTCAAATTAAGACACTTAAATTGGAACGGAGGGAGTATCACACAAAAATTCTATATATATTTTTGTATTAAAAAGCTAGTCTATGGATCTGATACCAATGAAAGAACATGTTAATCAAACTAATAGCGTCTAATCGTAAAATGTGAACTTACATGTTTTTCGTGTAGCGAGAGTGAAACACTAGTGGGTGCCGATTGTCACAATGTATTGGAGCAACCCCTGGGCCTATACTAATCTAAACCCTAATTTCTTATTGTAAAAGAAGAGAGCATATAAAATTTAAGAATTTGACCTTTCATGCATTCCTTAGTTGTACATTGTAGGTCTATCTATATACGTAGTTATATTACCCTAATGAGCTTTTTTGGGTGAACCTTTATTTTCAACATTACGTATATATCACGATTTTCTGTCTAGAAATATCTCAAAAGAGAATGTAAGTTGATCACCTATTTCTTATATGTACATAAATGAAGGGAACAAATGGAATAGATAAAAAGAAATCGTGGACGGGATCATTGTTTTAAAAAGTGTTTTTGGATTGAGTTTTGGGTGAAGCATGCCAAAAACGTCATGGTACTTTATATTGGATGTAATGGTTGCTTGGTTAGTCTTTTTTTTTTTTTAAGATAAAGCTATTCTCTATCTCTCTCTATATATATACATACTTGTTTACAATTTTCTAAAATTATAGCTTTTTAAAATATATATTCCTTAATACCATCTGTTTCAAAATGTTTATCTTACTTTCCTTTTTAATCCTTCAAAAATAGAATGTCTCTTTTTTTTTACAACTCTTTAATTTCAACTTTCTACCTGACATGTTTAAGACCACAAAATTAAATAACATTTTAATAAATTATACATATCTTTAGTTAATAACTACAAGATTTAAAAAAATTATTTATTTTCTTAAACTTCGTGTCAAGTC
Source organism: Anisodus acutangulus (assembly GCA_029783415.1). Classification (NCBI taxonomy): domain Eukaryota; kingdom Viridiplantae; phylum Streptophyta; class Magnoliopsida; order Solanales; family Solanaceae; genus Anisodus; species Anisodus acutangulus. The sequence goes on from CM056490.1 coordinate 46,771,734, forward strand.
GAAATCAAATAAATATTTTAAAATTGAGGGAGTATTAATTTATGAACAGGGTTTATAATCAGCGCCTTGGGACTTATGCCTGGCCCTATATAAGGTAAAATGCCTCGAGCACCCTTTAAAACACTTGAAGAGACATTGGACTAAATAAGATAGAACTTGTATTATCAAGAAACCAACCACCAAAGTTTTATTACAAGACTTGACTATGACTCGAAAAGACACAAAAAAAGAGAGAACGGACACACGACCCATAATTAAGCAGGATCAAACTAGACTTGACTTATTCTTCTCCACATGATTGCGCCACAACCAAATAATGCTGTGGAAAATAGATCTCTTTCATCAGCGCGTCACTGGACCCTGCATCGCCACATTGAATCAAACATTAACCAAGAAACTTACTAGCTAGATATATATATATATATATGTACAGTAATCTTCTCAGTACAAGAAAATATAGAATTTGTAATAAAATTTTAGTAGAAATAAATATATTGTTGCTAAAAATTATAAATGACAACAAAAATTTAATATATTGTTGCTAAAAAAATGTAAATGACAACAAAAAAATAACTTCTTGTTGCGAAAACTTTTCGTATCGGAGGTTATTGCAACGGCATGCAATAACATTTGTTGTTGTGAAAAATACTTTTAGCAACAACATCGAACATATGTCAACAAAAATATTGTTGCCAAATAACTTTTTTTCTTATAGTGTCTCACTGATCAACCAATTCAAATTTCAATTATCCAGAAAAAGATATAGCCACTATTGACATTTGAAGTTTCTAAGTTATTACTGTTGGTGTAAATTCATTATTTAATGAATACAACAACAACATATTCAGTGAAACCCCACAATGTGAGGTCTAGGGAGGGTGGAGTGTACACAAACCTTACCTCTACTTTGGTAGGCAAAGCGGTTGTTTCCGAAAGACTTTCGGCTCAAAACAAAGCACAAGCCCAAGCAATTATTTAATGAATATACTTTAAATTAAAAATGCTAGTACCAATCCATTTATAACATGTTAGACGATAATAAACAGTGTGTAGGAGTAGTAGAAATTCATCATTTTGTAACCCATAATCAGTGGCAAATTTAGGACTCCTAATTTTTATGCTTTCTTTTGTGGTTAGTTGAAAAAAAATACATTTCTATATTTAGTTATATTTTAACTTTAAAATGTTTATTTTACCTTTAATTAGATGATTTATAGTCACAAAATATCTATTGTCTATTTTAGAACATAAAATCTTTTTTTTCTTTCTTAAATTTAGTGTTCAATCAAACATCATCACATTAATTAGGATGAATGGAGTATAAAGGAACGGGATTCAAATTGAATCCCTTTCATCTAATAATTATATTGTGTTACGTTAGCTACTTAGCTAGGGAAGAAGGTGAAAAAAGTACGTACTTGGAACAGTCAACAGAGGGGCTGATTTCGAATGGAATCTTAATACTACAAACACCAGAGAGACCAGCAGCTTTGCCAAAATCAATGCCCTTTATAGTATTAGCAGCTGTTTTCACGCATTTGCATGATTTCCTACGCTCATGTGTCGTCTTGCAAAGCTTCAATAGATCTTTAAGGACGCCACAACAGCCTCCGAGAGGGCCGCGATTCTGCAGATAAGGGAGGCAATTAACCACGCCGACCTGAATCTGGCGGCAGGTCACTGCCTCTGCATGGGGTGCAATCACCACCATGCACAAAATCACGAGACATGTAATTTTGCCAACCAATTTCATTCTTACAAAAAATATAATTAGAGAAGATAAGAGAATAGAGAGTAGTGTGAGGAGTGTTGGGTACAGAAACTAGTGACTTAGTAAGACCTTAGGGGTCTTATAGAGAGGGAATTGGAACTAAATTGATAGCTGGCCAATGGAGGAGTATTGAGAGAATTTAGTTGGTATACTTGGGTTAAATAAAATTCAGTACTTTTCTATGGTACATTATTACGAGTTACGGTGGTGGCGCTAGCTACAAAGTCAAGTAGCTCTTACGTGTAAGATAATTTATGAACCATGTAGGACCATGGTCATAATCCTAACATAGTTTTCCTTTAAGCTTAATACCATGTATTTAATTTTTAAGATGGTGATATTCGGATCAGTTTACTCGTATCTTAATTATTTTTGGGGTATGTGATACCTTTCACTTCCGGCACATGTAGGATAATTCTGACCAACCAAGTTTAGATAGATGATTTTTTTTTATCTAATATTACTTTTGTCTCCATTTAAATTTGAACCTCTTTTATTTTCTTTTCCTTAATGGTCTTCAACAAATAAGGAGGTGGTTTGGCTTGGTGCTCTCGGTGCACGTTAACTAAACGTGTGCTTCTCCATGGAGAAGAGGATGAAGCCTGCGAACCTGCCGGAGACGCCTATCAGAGGCACAGGACCGGTGATGATGAACTTAGAAACTCGTGCAATTAGTGAATTCGATGGCGAGAAAGGTGATAAGGGGGCAAATGCGATCTAAGGCAAGGAGCAGGCTCCCGGAGCAATGGCCACTGTATCTATGGTGAATTCAAGTGGATCTAGCTCACCTCTGCTTACCGTATCAATTGTGAGCTCAAAGCCAATCACTCCAGTGAAGGGACGAGTAAGAGAGTGGAATGCGGCTATACAAGGTAAAACAAGTGGTGGTCGCAATTTATGAGTGGAATGCGGCTTTTAAGTTATTAGGTTTTCAAGCTTTAAACGACATAAATTTCAAATTTAAATAAATTCTAACCCATATTATTATTAACTAATTACTTTATAATCATACAAAACAACCATGACTTTGATACCACTGTAGGGATTTTGTTGGGTTTGTTATACGCAGCGGATATTGAAAACTTATTTCAAACTCAACAAACGTAAATTGATTGACTATAGAATAATTTTAAACTGTAAACATAAGACTTGAATGGTACTTACATGTTTACAATATCTGGAATCTTTATCAATTGTGGGTGCGCACGCGAATGCCCTTTCGATTGCAACCTCCAAGCTTCAATGTATTCCTCATTTAGAAAGCTAGGAAATCCGGCAGAGATTCGAGAGAGTGTTTTGATTCTGAGTCTCTAAGACTTAGAATAATGATATGAAAATAAAGTGTAATGAATAATGAAGTGTAGTTCTGTATTTATAGGTGACAAATTAGGTCAAACCGGATTAGGGTTTGACCTTGGGCCTAGCCCAAAATTCGAGACAGATTAAGTCATGGCGTCGCAGTCTTATGGTGTGGGCGCCGCGGCGCTGACGTGGCCCTACACTGTCTCATTTTATTTTTCACACATTCTTAATTAAATCGAAAATCAAATTTTGACTTAATTAAAACAATCATTATTCATTTAAATATCTCGATTCTAAATCGAATATTTAATACTCTCTCAATACATCCTTAGATCGAAAAGACAATCGACATAGTGTGACCCTACAGGCCTTCACATATCGACATTAATCAAATTAAGGTCTACGCGGAACTCCTACACGGCGCCGCAAGACGAACTCAATATGTGAAGTACGTTTACACGAATCCAGTAAACTTAACCTCTATGTAGTAAGATAAAATCCTTTCATTCATGACACACTCGATTAAGCTTAGAATTTGTCAAGTGTATATTCAAATGGCTTAATTATTGTATCTAATCTATATTAGTTGACAACTATACCATATTCAAAATATGTCTATTGCATTGGCCAACAACTTAGTCAACTTAATATCACTGAGAAGCTGAGTGTTCTCTCGAATATACATTCGAGGAATGAATCTTAATCTTGGCTCAACTACCACCTTTAATCCACATTGTAATGTACCCAATACAAGCCGTATCTCAACCTATAAGACATTTGAGCTTAGGACATGATCAAAGTATATTACTTTATAGACAAGGTGCGCATTGACCTCAAGTCTAAGGACTTCTATCTCCCACACGCTGATCATACTTTAGACAAGTATAACAAACAATATATCAGCAGAGTATACCAATACTTCCAAAGTATCCATGTGCCCATCACGAATAGCCATTACTCGTAGCGGTGAGACATACTACATCCTCTAAGGATGTGATGCAGACCACATGTTGACTTATCACATATCATGGATATCTCATTCTCGATGATCATTAGTCGGGGCTATTTTAAGAGTTAAATTATAATATTAATATCTCATATTATTAATAATAACGTAACCTCTAGAGATGCATATTATAGAATCTTGTAAACAATCAACTAATAATTCAATAATTGCAAATATTAAAATATTAATCTCTATTAATAATAATACAAATATATATAAAGTATATTTATTTTAATACAGATTGTCTCTAGGACATACATATACTTTCAAACATTACCTAAACACAGATTAATCCTTTGGCTAGCTTCTCAGGAAAGATTGCTAACTAAAGATAGAATGCATGGTATGAGCATCCAATGTGATTCACCTGACTGTGTACTATGTGAGGACAACAGACTTGAGAATGCAGATCATTTGAGACTTTGATTGTTTACCAAAAAAAAAGTTTTTTTTTTGTTTTATAAAAGAAAATTCCTATCGGCTTCCGAAAGTTCTCCCTCTACACAACTCTCAATTAGCCCTGTACCACTAGACTTTTCTTCAGTAAAAAATCACATTCCTCCATTATTTGGTTTCCCAGGATAACAAATGTCTTAATTTGCATGAAAAAAATTCAATTTATAATCTCGTTGTGATGTTTATCAGTTGGCCATTTTATCACCAATAAACACATGGCCAAAGCATGAAGAAAAATCTTGCTTCGAATCACTCTTCCATCTAGTATATAAAAATGAAAAGTAGCCAATTTCTTTAGTTATGTCATTATCTACGCTTAATTACTTCACTAAATGGTAGGAAAGTAATTCCTTCATCAACATATTCCCAAAGATACAATATACATACAATTATCATATGCCTGAATAATGAAAGACTAATCTACTTTTACCTAAAATATAAAATGTTAATTACAATCATAATAATTACAATATATTACACTATCAATTATAATAATTGTGGATGAGAGAGAATTATGGGATATCCTCATAATTACTCTAACATAAATAATTTATGATCCCATGTTCGTACAACATTAAAATCTCACTACTTTCTTATTTCCACACCTATAAATAGTAGGTTTTCTTTTTTGTGGTGAAGGATGTACAAGTATGGTAGTGAGGTGTAGTTGTGAATAAAAGAGAGAATTGTCAGGAAGTAAAAGTTTAAGTCTCCAATATAATCATTATATAAAAAGGATTATTATTTGTAGAAGGAATGTATTTTAAATGTGAAGCTTTAAACTCAATAACTAGCTCAAAGTTAGACTGAATCATCCAGTATTGTATGTTATATCCTGAAGAAAACAAATCTATTTACTACTTGGACAAGTGAAGAAACGCACTATTAGTGAGGTTGAACCTCACTTATGATCTACCAACTTTTTTTATATTATTTATATAAAAAAAATGAGATCACAAAGCATCCCGCGTTAGCATGATCCGAGAAAAGGCCATATCTCAAGAAATGTGAGGTAGAACATTGGCTAAAAATGATATTGGCTTCTGAAAGTTCTTCCGATACTATGGCTTTTTTAGCCAATGTTCTCAAAACTTCCTTATACTAGTTTGATAATTTCTCCATTAGACTTTTCGTCAGTATTAATTAACTCAATGATATTTCGCTGCAGTTTCTAAGCACAGGACAACAAATGTCCTAATTTGAAGGAATGAAAGAAAAATCAAATTTATAATTTGGCCATCTTATCATGACAAGGAATGAAGAAAATCAGATGTGGAATCATCTGACAAGTCAAAGTTTTATCAACAATTTTTCTAATTTGGCATCTGACAAGTCAAAGTTTTATCATCAATTTTTTCTAATTTGGCATCATTTGCTAAGCAGCGATGTAAGAGGAATTAAGTGTCTGGTGCCACAGGTTATTGAAAAAAATTCCGTTCTCTTCTTGTTTGGATGATTGTTACATATTATTTTTTATTATATTGTTAATTTTAATATAATATTTATTTTGCTTATAATTTAAATTTTATTGTATCCTATTGTTAAATATATCATTATGTAACAATCAATTTGGTGTGATCACGTTGTTACCTTATTTCTTTGTCTTTCCTTGACCTTTCGGCACTGGCAGGCGTCAGCCCCCATACATGGTCTTACGACTTTGTGGAGACCTGTGATTTTGATAAAAAGTCGCCCGTGCCTGGTCACTGCTACCCCCTTTGTGAGGAGGCACCCCTTCTCCCGAAGTTACGAGGCTATTTTGCCGAGTTCCTTAGAGAGAGTTGTCTCGCGCGTCCTTTTCAAAGAGGTTATTCTTCTCTCTCCACGCTTCATAGTCTATTTTGTATTTATTATCTAATAATTTCTACGTATTTTATCTTTTACCCTGCCTTTTTATAGTAGCTTTATCCCGTATCCTACTTTTCTTGTAGATTTATCATTCAAATTGTTATGTGTGACATTAAGTAACGACGAAAAATGATACAATCTATCTAAATGGTGAATTCATCAAAAAAATTAATACAGTACAATAAAATATAACACAATGTAATATAATATAATATAATAATACATAATGAAACAATATGTAACAACCATCCTAATAGAGTGTTCTAAGGAAAATTAAGAGAGAGAATTAAGTTAAAATATAACACAATTCTCGTACATTCTGATTCATACCTCTCAGTGATCAACACTTTCTTTTCGATTTTTTTTTTTTTGTAAAAAGACCACTGCAACATAAATAGCAGGGGCTCTAATACTAATGAAAGACTACAACTAAGAGCACATATTTATCAACTAATCATCAAATACAATCATATGCATATGAAATATTGGTTGTGATGAAAAGGCCACAGTTTACAATAATATCTGAGTTGCAATGAAGAATGCTCCATACATTCATTATGCATAGTAGTCTTCTTTTTTTGGGGGGGGGGGGGGGGTAGGGGAACCATAGTAGTCTCCCTTGATATTGAATCACGTCAATATCTCAATAGAATTTGTTATACATTACAATAACTGCGGATACCTATTCTAATTAAATATTACAAATTATGCTATTAATGATTTACACTTTTCAGAGGATCATTATATTTGTACCCATAAAAAAAAGATAAAAAGGGGGATAATCCTTTTTTGAAATATTTTGAAAGTAATTATAATTATTTTAAATTACTGTTAAAAAATTGTATTCAATGAAAATTCCACCCAAAAAAATGCAGCTACCAGGTCTTCGATTATAGTTGGGCCACTTTTGTGTGGATGGTGAACAGAAACAAATCAAAAAATTGCACGGTTTTTCCTTAAAATGAGCTGGTCTTTAATTTTTGTCCTTCAAATAAAATTTATGTCTTCTGAGGCATAATTTCTTTATGAGATCCTGCATAACTTGTGTCGGATCCGGTAAAAAACTTAGCTTCAAAAGACATAAATTTCATTTGATGAACAAAAATTAAAGACATAAAACAGGGAAAAAGTGCAAATGACCCAAGCAAATTTGTGAAAAAGAAAAAAGAAGTCTAAAGGGGGAATTGACATGTAGGTACAATTTCTATATAAGATTGGAGGAACTAGATATCTTGCCCTCTTACGTACGAAAAATTACATTTTAAAATTTTTTATGTGTTAATTTGTAGATCTTGTAAGAATGAAAAACTTTTATAAAAAAAGACATAAACCTAAATATATTTTGTAAGTGGCTACAAAATCATTTCACCCTTTTTCATCGGTGTATTTTTCCCGAGCAAAAATAGGGAGAGAATATCTTACATTTCTTTTCGAATTTCATGTTATTGTATCTTTAGTTAGCACAGTGCCAAATTTTCAAGTTTAAAATCAAAATTTTATGGCAACTATGACTTGCTTTATTTTAGAGAGTTATTGCCTTTAAAAGAAAATATTTTTCATAGAAAATGTTATCCTAAAAAATATTTTCTTGGAAAACAAATGGTGTTCTTACTTATTTTCTAATGTTTGCTACGTAACAACAACAACAACAACATATCCAGTGAAATTAACTTGGTGTATGGGGAGGGTAGAGTGTACGCAGACTGTGTACCCCTACCAAGGTAGGGAGGCTGTTTCCGAAAGACCCCAGGCTCAAGAGAAAGCATAAATAGAGGTCAAATAAGGACAAGAAAATCAAAGCATTATGAAAATGGAATCAACGAAAGCGACTAAGCCATGATAAAGTAGTTTGAAAAAGGGACAGTAACTACCATAAATAAAATAGGATAATCGAAGTACAAGAAATACCCGATAGTAGCAGAAATCAAAGCACACTAAACTATAGAGCAATACGGTGACTACCAATATGAAAGAATAAGCGAGACTACTTACTAACCTTCTATCCTAATCTGAGTCCTCCACAACCTCCTATCTAAGGTCATGTCATCGGTAAGTTGTAACTATGTCATGTCCTGTCTAATCACCTCTCTCAAATACTTCTTCGGTCTACCCCTATGTCACGACCCAAATAAGAGGGCTGCGACGGGCACCCGGGCCCCACCCGCCGGGTACCACTAACCTTACAGTCAACACCTATTCATAATTAAATACGGACTAAGACGAAAAAGGACTATATAAAGTCAGATAACCATCTTTTATATATATATATATATATATATATATACACCCAACGGCCAACAAGACCATACATAACAACTACACACAAGATATCTGTTTACAAGCCTCTAAAGAGTACACAACAACCAAATGTCGGGACAAGACCCCGTCATACCCATATATACAAGCAAAAATGTACCGTACCAAAATTAGGCCGACACTCCGAAACAAGGGGAGTGCTCCAAAATCCGTCGAATCCGCAACCTACTAACGTGAATCGTCGCCTTGCCTACGTGAACCTGCGGGCATGAAACACAGCGTCCCTCGACAAAAGGGATGTCAGTACGACTAATGTACTGAGTATGTCAAGCATGAACAATAGTATAACAGGGATATAACAATAACTGAAACAGAAACAGCTGACCAGCAGTAAATGCCTCCATATGCCCTAATACACATGCCTAAATGTTATGCACAATGCAGTATACATATATATCAGCCTCTTCGGACATCTTCTTTATCATAATAGCCTCTGTGGGCATAATCATCTCATATTGGCCTTTATGGGCATAATATGTCTAAATGTCATTCATAATGCGGTAAATACATATATATTGGCCACACAAGGGCATCTTCCTCCCAATCATACATATATATATATATATTTTGGCCCTTAATCAGGCATCTTCCTTCATTAAGCCAAACAGGCTTTTATCATTTATCATATCTCAACTGATCAGGTGGTCTGCGTATCCCGTTTTTCGTCTCCAATATACGGTCTTGGGTAAACCATGAATGCATTACAAATGAAAATACATAAATAACAATAGCACATCCCGGATGACACAATATCCTTGTACCTTCGGCTAACACTGTAAATATCAATATCTTTTATTATGCCTCAATAAGGACTTAGGAACATATTTAGAAATACTTTTAACATAAGAATCAATAACATGAATATTCTTAACTACTAGGAGTGGAATAAATTATGGAACAATATCACGGTTATATTTCGTTACATGGAACATATCAAAAGAAAGAAATAATTTGTCTTAACATACCTTTATTGGTATTGAAATTCTTGTTGAAAACCTGGAATTATCCTAAACCCACTAGCACTGTTCGAGAGCCTGGGACTTGTGCAAAACTAAGAAGAACTCTTTCTATTTGATTTGCTTTAAAATGGCAAAGAAATGGTATGCTGCCTACCATTCCTACAATTGCAAAGACTTGTACAAGTTTAAAATGAATTGTTTGGTTTCTATTTCGTACAAAAGGAAGGGGTTGGAGGAGTCTCTTAACCAAAATGAATCACGATCTGCTCATCTCCCCATATTAATATTCCCACTTCACTTGATAATCTTATAAGCTGCCACATCTCTAAATTATTTGCCTTAGTCACTTTAGGTACTAATTTAAACACGGCACGTAATACCCCCACTCCACTTTGTCCACTCCATTAATTAATCCCACTTACTTTTGTCTCCCCATTAATAATTAATCGGTTCCACAATTAATCAATTACATTCACAATTAATTTTGTGATCTCAATTTACTTAAGTCTTAATAACATATAGGACATTCATATCCTTATGTCATAATTTTGTGATATGACACTAGCCCATAACCTTTTTAGAGATATACAACCATTATTATTAATTCCCGTCGTCACACTTCTTACGTCCAAAATTATTTCAGGATTTTATCCTTTTATATGCTAAACTTTTTATTAGTATACGTAAATATGATCCAAAAATTTTCCAATGCTCGGGTCTATTTACACACGCCTAGCGATTTTACATACGTCTAGCGATTCAAACCGTGACCCGAAAGTACGAGATATTACATCCTTCTCATCTTAGAAACATTCGTCCTCGAATGTTTGGGCGACATATCTAATCTCCGTCACGTAGCCCAAAAATACAACTACCTTCATAGATTACTACATCAGACCTCTCATGGTCTCCAAGCGTTAATTATAATACCATGAGATAGAACTCACCTTATGCTCATTTTGGAACCTCGACATTGGTTTGGAACATGTGTGGATATTTGTGCATCATTTCCTCTTTCGCCTCCCACGTCATCTCTTCCACATTCTTTTTTCACCACAGAACTTTCATAGAAGCTACTTTTGTTTACATATTTCCTGGAAGGTACGACTGCATATGCTGTGGAACCGATGCTTCATACGTTTAGATTCATCTACGGTGTTACATGATCCCATGACTTGTCAAGCTTTCCTTGTCTTATCATTATTATATTTCCCACTGATCGAGTGCTCATTCGTCTTACCTTTACATTTCCATTTCAAATTACCTTAGGGGAAAATCTCTTATCTCCAAGTACCTCTCATACTCCCTTCCTAAACCCCAGATAATCGCCATCTTTGGCAAAAGAGTTTTTTTCTGTCCCTCTTCCACCATTGATCCTTACGCCATTTTAGAATAATCATACCTTTGTGAGACCCGCATAACTATAACCTCCTTCACCTTTATCCTTCTTGTTGTAATCGTAGATACGATAAGGTCTACGGAGCGAACCCTTACAATATTCTATTCTGATGCGTAGTACTTCCTTTACTTTACTCTTTCGTTCCCCATGCTTGCATTATCTCTTCCGTATATGAGTGAGATAACTCCTCACAATCTCGAATTTTAACAATAATACTGCCCTTTCTGGCGTATCAATCATCTTGGTAGAAATCGCTCATTTACTGGCTACGGGTACAAACTAATCGAAGTCTTTTTCGTAACCGGCATTACTGAAACAGTATAAGGCGCGAGTTAAACTCGAATTCCTAAGACTCAGCACTACTGCACGATTTATGAGATGAAAGAATGGAAACTATTCCTAAATGTCAGGCAGCCTTCTGCTTATAAGTATGGTGCACAACATACCCATAAATAAGACTCTACTAGACACGGCTTGTAGACTACCTAGGACATACATGCTTTGATACCAAGTTTGTCACGATCCAAATCGGAGGGCCGCGACGGGCACCCGGGCCCCACCAGCAAGGTACCACTAACCTTACAGTCAACACCAATTCATAATTAAACACGGACTAAGCCGAAAAAGGACTATATAAAGTTGGATAACCATCTTATATATATATATACATACCCAATGGCCGACAAGGCCATACATAACAACTACACACAGGATATCTGTCTACAAGCCTCTAAAGAGTACACAATAACCAAAGGTCAGGACAAGGCCCCGCCATACCCATATATACAAGCAAAAATGTACCGTACCAAAATTAGGCCGACACTCTGAAATAAGGGGAGTGCTCCAAAATCCGCCGAATCCGCAACCTACTAACGTGAATCGTTGCCTTGTCTACGTGAACCTGCGGGCATGAAACGCAGCGTCCCCCGATAAAAGGGACGTCAGTACGACTGATGTACTGAGTATGTCATGCATGAACAATAGTATAACAGGGATATAACAACAACTGAAACAGAAACAGCTGACCAGCAGTAAATGCCTCCATGGGCCCTAATACACATGCTTAAATGTTATGCACAACGCAGTATACATATATATCAGCCTCTTCCGGCATCTTCCTTACCATAATAGCCTCCGTGGGCATAATCATCTCATATCGGTCTATATGGGCATAATATCCCTAAATATCATTCATAATACGGTAAATACATATATACTGGCCACACAAAGGCATCTTCCTCCCAATCATACATATATATATTTTGGCCCTTAATCAGGCATCTTCCTTCATTAAGCCACATCGGCTTTATCATTTATCATATCCCAGCTGATTAGGTGATCTGCGTATCCCGTTTCCCGTCCCCAATATACGGTCTTGGGTAAAACATGAATGCAATTCAAATGAAAATGCACAAATAACAATAGCACATCCCGGGTGACACAATAGCCTTGTACATTCGGCTAACACTATAAATATTAATATCTTTTCTGTATGCCTCAATAAGGACTTAGGAACATATTTAGACATATTTTTAACATAGAAATCTATAATATGAATATTCTTAACTACTAGGAGTGAAACAAATTATGGAGCAATATCATGGTTATATTTCGTTACATGGAACATCCCAAAAGAAAGAAATAATTTGCCTTAACATACCTTAATTGGTATTGAAATTCTTGTTGAAACCTGGAATTATCCTAAATCCACGAGCACTTTTCGAGAGCCTGGGACTTATGCAAAACTAAGAAGAACTCTTTCCATTTGATTTGCTTTAAAATGGCATTAGGGGTGAGCACAGGTACAGGGTTCTCAGATACCCGACCGGAACCGAAATTAACGGGTAGGTTCCGGGTAGTAAAATTAGGAACCGATTAATGTCGGATCGGGTTCCGGTTCCGGCAAATAGAGACAGGGTACCCGGAACCTATAAAATAATAAATATTTTTACTTTTTTGAGAAACATTTAGACCATTTTTAACTTTCTCCAAAATTGTTTGTTGCACGCCTGCACATTGATTTTTCCCACCCCAAAACGCAAATATTTCAGCTTTTTCACCCCTTTATTCTAGAATGCTCTTTGTGCCCTAAGAGAAAACACCCAAAACTCTCTCAATAACAATGGCTAGCTACACCACCGAGCTTCATCGTCGTCATTGTTGAAGCTTTCTCTCAGGTACTTTCATCGTTGTCGTCGTTGAAGCTTCACCTTTGCCTCTTTCTCTCCCTTGGCTGTGTTCACGTCATTCCTAAAATGCATATGGATTCATATCTAACTCTTCAATTTCTTTTTAATATCCTATGCTTCTATTCTATTTCAGGCGATACTCATTTTCAATTTGTATTACTTTTTTATTTGAAATGTAAATCTATTTTTAAAATTTGTGTATATTTTTGTAGCTGTGAAGATGAAATTTAGGGATTTACTAGTATAATAAAGCTTTTCTTTTGTATCGAAGAGCTTATGAACACGAAAATAAGTTCAATTCAGATATTTCCAAATTTATTTTGAAATCAACACGTTCAATTAACTGAGTGTCAAATTTGGCTTGCAATTTTAGGTTTTGGTTACAGAATTAGCTTTTCTACAATGAATAAGTTTTCTGAAACTTCTTATAAGGGTACTAAAAACTCTTATTGCAGGCTAAAAAACTACTGGATGAAATTATTTTAGAACTCTCTTTTATTCTCATAGATTAAAAATTGTTGCTTAATCTATGTTTTTTATTTACAGAGTACCCGAGAACCTACCCGGATCGTGCGGGTCCGTGTAGGTTCCGGATAATAAATTTAGGAACTGATCTTTTATCGGGTAGGGTCCAGGTAGTTAAAAAATGTTAGGATATCCGGACCTGCTCACCCCTAAATGGTATGCGGCCTACCATTCCTACAACTGCAAAGACTTGTACAAGTTTAAAATGAATTGTTTGGTTTCTATTTCGTACAAAAGAAAGGGGTTGGAGGAGTCTCTTAACCAAAATGAATCACGACCTGCTCATCTCCCCATATTATTATTCCCACTTAACTTGATAATCTTATAAGCTGCCACATCTCTAAATTATTTGCCTTAGTCACTTTAGGTACTAATTTAAACACGGCACGTAATACCCCCACTCCACTTTGTCCACTTCATTAATTAATCCCACTTACTCTTGTCTCCCTATTAATAATTAGTCGTACCCATAATTAATTAATTACATCCATAATTAATTTCGTGATTCCAATTCACTTAAGTCTTAATAACATATAGGACATTCATATCCTCAATGTCATAATTTTGTGATATGATACTAACCCATAACCTTTTTAGAGATATACAACCATTATTATTAATCCCCGTCGTCACACTTCTTACGTCCAAAATTATTTCAGGATTTTATCCTTTTATATGCTAAACTCTTTATTAGCATATGTAAATATGATCCAAAATTTTTTTAATGCTAAGGTCTATTTACACACGCCTAGCGATTTTACATACGCCTAGCGATTCAAACCATGATCCGAAAGTACGGAATGTTACACCCTACCTCTTCTGAAACCGTCCATAGCCAACCTCTCACAGATCTTAACTGGCTAACACTCCGCCCCATACAACATAGTCGGTCTAACCACCACATTATATATCGACTATGTTTGCTAAAAATAATTTATCCTAAGAGCATTTATATGTAATCTAACAAATATACGATATGGGTGAGATGGGTGGGGAGTTGGGTGTTCAGGGGTGGTGGGGTGGGATGGTCAAGGGGTTGGGGATGTTGGGAAGAAACAAGCAATAACCCAATTGCACGATAGGGTAGTAGCGGAAAAAATATCCAAGTTATAAATTTTCACACTATTTGAACTAAGAAAGACAATAAATGCTAGCACAAATGCAAATACGGGCAGCAACTATACCAATAACAAATCAAATGTAGAAGACACCAAACTTATATGGAAAAACCTCTTCAGTGTGAAGAGTAAACAACCATCGGTCCAAAGCTTCACTATATCAAATGAGGGTTACAAAGTTTTTCGAACTGGCTACAATATGAATGTCGCATTAGGAGCAACAATAGCAACAACAATACAATTGAAGAAAAGAGAGAAATCATCAATAATAGTGCTATTGTTGACTGCTCGAAAACTACTGCTACAGACCTTGAAAACCGATCTCAATCGTTCAGAACGAAGAACCATGTGTTAAGAACAGTCAGTTAAAATGTCAACCAAATCCAACGGTTAGATCAACGGGAATCTCCAAAAATTCAAAGTTGATAACATAAATTTTAGCAAAGACAAACTCTCTATTTCTCACTTGGTTGCCTCTGTCTACTCAATCCATTGAACAAACAGAAAAGTAGAATAGGTCCATCAAACAAAGTATCTAGAACTTGTTCATTCTTATTCTTAGTGTAATCCTGCGTCCACGTCCACTTTAGTGATTAGTAGTCCACAAAATGGACCAGCAATGATGGAAGTTACTAGGCTTTCAAATAATTACCTTTTTGGACCTCTCTACAATATAATAGCTGGAACGTGTATAATGTATATTAAGTACACATATACATAGAATATACATATTGTATACACAAATATACATAGGTTTGTAGGTTCTGTTGTACAAATTTTCCCTTAGTAAAGAATACCTTTACTTACCAAAAATAAATAAATCAGTGTATAGGTTTTGTATATTTGGCTAGTAATTTCGGCCAACGCGCCGAAAATGAAAATAGCCCGGATTAACTGAAACTTGACCGTTTCCCTTAACCCGTGTGATGCTTGCGTGCCTTGAAAAATCACTAATGGGTCTCTTATTGTGCTTGGTACAAAGGAAATGAAAACTACTTGGTTCGCTATGTTGATAGCGGTCTATTGCTTTTATGGTTTCTTGAATAGTCTCCAGCTCTCAAACTTCCCGTCCTTATTCCATTTTTTTTCTTGGAACCCAGTATTGTCTCCAGGGATGAAAAGCAAGCCACTGCAATCAAGAGACAGTTATAGCAGATTGTCAGGGCAATGTACAGTAGCTCTCCTGTTCATGGCCCATTATTAGTGTCAACAATCTTGAATGATGTTGATCTAAAGGCACTTTGGGAAGAAGAAGTTAAGGTAATATATGTTCTATTATGTATTACTAGTTTCTTACCATTTGATTCCCTTATGCACATATTCTTTCGCATGAGGTGATAGTGGATCGCTTAACCAGAATGAGAATCACATTACGTCGGACTCTTGAAGAGTTGAACTCGTTTGCAAGATGGGAACATATAACCAAGCAGGTACTGATTCTTTAAGTCTGTGGAAAATTGCATATTAAATACAGCTGCTAATTGTATAAACTTCAGGTCGGTATGTTTTACTTCTCTGATTTGTCTCCTAAAGAGGTTGACCGATTGTAGAGGGATTTTCATATATACATGACTAATGATGGGCGCATTAGGTACTTATAACACACTATAAAATTTCATGAATTTAAGTACTGAGGTTGATCCTGATGTGTGTAACTACTTCCAAATTCTCTATTAAAGTAAATGGTGAGAATCATGATTACTTTGAGGGCAAGGGAACCCAATCTCTCCCTTGCTTTTTGTCCTAATCATGGAATACTTGTCAAGGATACTGGATAAGATGAGTAGATTGCCTGATTTTAGGTTCCATCCCATGTGTAAAGGCTTGCAATTGATTCACCTAGCTTTTGCTGATGACCTAATGATCTTCTGCAAAGCTAATGAGGCCTCAATTCTGAGAGTTGTGAAAGCACTACATCATTTTTCAAGTACAACAGGGTTGGAGGCAAACAATAAGAAGTCCAATATATTCATTGCAGGGGTGGAGGATGAGGTAAAGGATAAACTGATATCACTGACTAGTTTTGCACTAGACACATTTCTCATTAGGTATTTGGGATTGCCTCTGTCACCTAATAAATGGAACACCATGGATTGTCATCAGTTGTGTATGAAAATCACTAAGAGAATAAGGATTGCAGAAATAGGCACTTATCTTATGCTGACAAACTACAAGTAATACAGTCTGTGCTTTTTCCCTCCATAACTTTTGAAGTTCAGTATTTATTCTTCCTCAGAGTGTGCTGAAGAGGTTGATAAGCAATGCAGAGGATATTTGTGGGGGAATACTGAGGAGGCTAGGAAAATACACCTAGTTTCTTGGGACAAAATTTGAAGACCAAAAAGTCAAGGAGGGTTGAACATCATATTCCTCCTAGTGATAACAGTTGGTATTGGAAGAAGTTACACCAATTGAAGGATAGAATGACAACATGGTATAGTAATGGGCATTACAGTCTAACAGGCACTGGGAAATATTCTGTCACAAAGGGATATCTAGAACTGCTGGGAGATGCACCAAGGGAGGACACAACTGACTTGGTTTCGGCACAGATAGCATTACCTAAACACAGATTCATCCTTTGGCTAGCTTCTCAGGAAAGATTGCTAACTAAAGATAGCATGCTTGGCATGAGCATCCAATGTGATTCACCTGACTCTGTACACTATGCGAGGACAACAGACTTGAGAATGCAGATCATTTGTTTTGTCACTGTAACTGGACAAGGGACGTATATGATGAACTGCAGAATTGGCTAGGCAACTCAATGCAATTGGATAAAGTATACAATGCCCTGATGGGGATCAAGAGAAGACACTGGAGAAAATTCAAGAAGCAAGTAGTAACTGCAGTGTATGGTGCTGTGATTTATCAAGTGTGGACAACTAGAAACCACAAAATTTTCAGAGGCCAGCTTGTACAAAGAAGAGATATAGTGCAACAGATACAATTTGTAATTAGGGGGAGATTGGATATGTATAGATCATCACAGAAAGGTAATAAGTTTTTTCATTTCATAAATTCTCTATGTAATTTGAATTCAGGAGACTCATGCTTGTTCACAGTTTACCAAAAAAAAACTGTTTTTTTTGTTTTATAAAAGAAAATTCCTATTGGCTTCCGAAAGTTCTCCCTCTACACGACTTTCAATTAGCCCTGTACCATTACTTTTCTTCAGTAAAAAAAATCACATTCCTCTATTATTTGGTTTCCCAGGATAACAAATGTCTTAATTTGCATGAAAAAAATTCAACTTATAATCTCATTGTGATGTTTATCAGTTGGCCATCTTATCACCAATAGACACATGGCCAAAGCATGAAGAAAAATCATGCTTGGAATCACTCTTCCATCTAGTATATAAAAATGAAAAGTAACCAATTTCTTTAATTATTTCATGATCTACGCTTAATTACTTCACTAAATTATCTACTAATCTATGATCCCATGTTCGTACAACATTAAAATCTCACTACTTTCTTATTTACTCTTTGGAAAAATTTCCACACCTATAAATAGTAGGTTTTCTTTTTTGTGGTGAAGGATGTACAAGTATGGTAGTGAGGTGTAGTTGTGAATAAAAGGGAGAATTGTCAGGAAGTAAAAGTTTAAGTCTCCAATATAATCATTATATAGAAAGGATTATTATTTGCAGAAGGAATGTATTTTAAATGTGAAGCTTTAAACTCAATAACTAGCTCAAAGTTAGACTGAATCATCTAGTATTGTATGTTATATCTGTAGGGTTTTGTTGGATACAAAGCACATAAGTAAGGCACAACGAAAGTTTAAAAGTTTTGTTTCTTACTTACCCCAACAACATTTCTGGTATGGTTATACAACAATTAAACTTGTAACATAAAGCATATACTTACAAGTTTGAATTATCTGGAATCTTTATCAACTGTGAGGTGCACACACAATTGCCCTTCCGATTGCAAGCTCCAAGCTTCAATGTATTTCTCCTTCGGAAAGCTAGGAAATCCGGCAGAGGTTCGAGGGAGTATTTGATTCTAAGTCTCTAAGGCTTAGAATGTTATTCTGAAAATTAGTGTATTAATGATGAGGTGAATGCCTCTATTTATAGTTGAAAAATAGGTCAAAACCGGATTAGGGTTTGACCTTGGGTCTGGCCCAAAATTCGAGGCAAAGGTGTCGCGGCCCTAGGGTATGGGCGTCGCGACGCTCGACGTGCTTCTTGCACTATCTCGATTTATTTTTCGTGCATTCTTAATTAAATCTAAAATTCAATTTTGACTTAATTAAAATAATCATCATTCATTTAAATATCTCGATTCCAAAGCGAACATTTAATTACTCTCTCAATACATCCTTAGATCGAAACGGACAATTGACATAGTGTGACCCTACATGCCTTCGAATATTGACATTAATCAAATTAAGGTCTACGCGGAACTCCTAGACGGCGCCGGAAGACGAACTCAATATGTGAAGTGTTGGATATGTAAAACAGTACGGGAAGTAAATAAATATTACAAGTGTTCGAAAGGATAAATAAATAGCCAATATTCAGAACTGCTGCAAGCTTGTTGAATGTTGAATCTTGAATCTTGATAACCTGAAATCAAGAAACACTAAATCTGGATTATTACAACTGTGGCTGAGTCGAGAGATGGCTCTCTGTTTTTTAGACAAGATTGCCCCGTATATATGCTTTTACATTGACGGTCAATAGTATCCCAAGATAAAACAACAACTAATCAACACTACAAAGAAAATAGGTTGACTCTGACGAAGAAAACAAACACGAAACGACTTGCTGAAGAATGGAAAAAGAAGGAAGAGTTTTCTGTTTTCGTCCACTGTTTCTGCTCACCTTTTTTGACAGAATTTGTGTCTCTCTTCTGTTTGTCTCTGTGTGTATATTGTGTAGTCTTGTAGTCTCCACAATTGAGCCAAAAGGCTTCAATATATAGCATAAGGGGATGGACTTATCAACTGTCAAGTAATGGTTGTTTATGGCCATTAGTAAGGGAGTTAATCAGCCAAAATGGCTGATTTAATGTGCAACATAAATGAGCTTTTAGGGAGGAGTTATGGGCAGATTAATGGAGTTTTAACATTCCCAATTTCATCTTTCCAGAAACTCCAGGGACAAATTATAAATATTAAACAATTTGGGGGTCTATCAGAAGAAGCCCAAGGCCCACGACCCGTGACCCGAGCCCGGAAGGGCGGGAGGCGGCGGCGCGCGTGTGGGCTTAGCCTCGAACCCAAGCACACCTAGGTCCTCCCTCCTTCAAACACATGGATTACCCCTTGGGGTCCCAAACCCTTAGCCAATTTTGAGACTTATAAAGAGAACAATTCTTCATTTTTCCACCGATGTGGTAGATTTGTCTCACACCATATTTTCATGCCTCAAACACCTTACTTCGTGGACCAATATCTCTTTCATTTCTCAACGAAATTTGACGATTCTTGGCCTTACGGTCATCTACTCACTTAGTAGATTATGCACGTGTGAAGAGACAAAGCCTCCAACATGCGGAACCCTAGTGTTTAAGTCATTAAATATGGGTGGACGCACCTCCCCACCAAAGGCAATTTCCAACATGAAGTACATTTACGCGAATCCAGTAAACTTAACATTTATGTGGTAAGATAAAATCATTTCATTCACGACACTCCCGATCAAGCTTAGGATTTGTCAAGTGTCTATCCAAATGGCTTAATCATTGTATCTCATCTATATTAGTCGACGACTAGACCATATTCTAAATATGTCTATTGCGTTGACCAACGACTTAGTCAACCCAATATCACTGAGAATCCGAGTGTTCTCACGAATATACATTCGAGGAATGAATCCTAATTTTGGCTCAACTACCACCTCCAATCCACATCGCAATGTACCCAATACAAGTCGTATCTCAACCTATAAGGCATTTGAGCTTAGGACAGGATCAAAGTACATTGCTTTGTAGACAAGGCGCGTATTGACCTCAAGTCTAAAGACTTCTATCTCCCACACGCTGATCATACTTTAGACAAGTATAACAAAAAGTATATCAGCAGGGTATACCAATACTTCCAAAGTATCCATGTGTCCATCACGAGTAACCATTACTCGTAGCAGGTGAGACATATTACATCCTCTAAGGATGTGATGCAGATCACATGTCGACTTATCACATATCATCGATATCTCATTCTCGATGATCATTAGTCGATGCTATGTTAAAAGTTACGCTCTATCATAAATAACTCACTCTATTAATGACAACATAAGCTCAAGAGATGCACATTAATGAATAATTACAAACAATCAAATAATAATTCAATAATTGCAAATGCCAAAATATTAATCTCCGTTAATAATAATATGAATGTATATAAAGTACATTTGTCCTAATACAGATTGTCTTTAGGACATAAATATACTTTCAATATGCTGAAGAAAACAAATCTATATACTACTTGGACAAGTGAAGAAACGCACTATTAGTGAGGTTGAACCTCCTTGATGATCTACCAACTTTTTTTGTATTATTTATATAAAAAAAATGAGATTACAAAGCATCCCACGTTAGCATGATTCGAGAAAAGATCATACCTCAAGAAATGTGATATAGAACATTGGCTAAAAAAGCTATTGGCTTCTGAAAGTTCTTCCGATACTCTGGCTTTTTTAGCCAATGTTCTCAAAACTTCCTTATACTAGTTTGATAATTTCTTTGCCATTAGACTTTTCGTCAGTATTAATTAACTCAATGATATTTCGCTGCAGTTTCTAATCACAGGACAACAAATGTTCGAATTTGAAGGAATGAAAGAAAAATCAAATTTATAATTTGGCCATCTTATCATGACAAGGCATGAAGAAAATCAGATGTGGAATCATCTGACAAGTCAAAGTTTTATCAACAATTTTTCTAATTTGGCATCATTTGCTAAGCAGCGATGTAAGAGGAATTAAATGTCTAGTGCCACAGTTTATTGAAAAAATCCCGTTCTCTTCTTGTTTGGATGGTTGTTACATATTATTTTATATTATATTGTGAATTTAAATATAATTTTTATTTTGTATTATAAAATGATAGCAATAGCAATAGCAATATAAGACAAGAGATGTAGATAAAGAAGTAGAGAGGAGAAGGAAATTTTCTTCTTATTTCAAGTGTATGTTAGTCTAACTGCAAAGGTGAATAACATCCCAGGATGAAACCACCCAATGAAGGTTACAAATATTAAGTGCCCAAATTAATAGGTACATGTAACATACAAAAGGTTAGTGAATGTGTATGCACATCCATACAAAGGATATGTATTTCATAACACTCCCCTTGAATGTCCATAGATAATGTGGCTCGTTAAAACCTTACTAGAAAAAAACTCAATAGGAAAAAATTCTAGTGAAGAAAAAAGAGTACACATTTCTAATAATACACATTTTGGTTGTCTCCTTAAAAACCTTACAAGGAAAACCCAGTGGGACAAAACCTTATACGGAAAAAAGAGTACAACATGTATTAACTCCCCCCAAGTGCTTGAGTCTTCACATTTCAATCTTGTGTACCATTTTCTCGAAAGTTGCAGTTGGCAGAGACTTAGTGAACAAATCTGTCATATTATCACTTGAACGAATCTGTTGCACGTTGATATCACCATTCTTTTGGAGCTCGTATGTGAAGAACAACTTTGGTGAAATGTGCTTTGTCCTATCTCCTTTTATGAATCCTCCCTTCAATTGAGCAATGTTTGTTGCATTATCTTCATATAATATTGTAGGTATTTTGTCACATTTCAAACCACATTTTTCTCGAATGAGATGTATCATTGACCTCAGCCACACAACTTCTCAGCTTGCTTCATGAATTGCTATTATCTTAGCATGATTTGAAGAGGTCACCACGATAGACTGATTTGTAGATCGCCAAGGTATGGCAGCACCCCCACATATAAATACATAGCTTGCTTTAAATCTAGCTTTGTGTGAGTCAGATAAATACCCTGCATCAGCATAACCAACAAGATCGGGACTGCAATTGTTAGAGTAAAATAAGCCTAAATCTACCGTCCCTTTTAGATACCGTAATATGTATTTAATTCCGTTTCAGTGTCTCCTTGTAGGAGCACAACTATATCTTGCTAATACATTAACTGAAAATGCTTTGTCGGGCCTTGTGGTATTGGCAAGATATATTAGTGCATCGATTGCACCAAGATATGGTAATTCAGGACCAAGAATTTCCTCATTCTTTTCTTGTGGTCGGAACAGATCTTTATTCACATCAAGTGATCTAACAACCATCGGAGTACTTAATGGATGTGATTCATCCATATAAAATAGTTTCAACACTTTTTCTGTATATGCAGATTGATGGACAAAGATACCATTTGTCAAATGTTCAATTTGTAAACCAAGACATAATTTTGTCTTTCCAAGATCTTTCATCTCAAATTCCTTCTTTAAATAACCAATCGCCCTTTTGAGCAATGTAGGAGTTCCAATGAGGTTTATGTCGTCAACATATACAACAAGTACTACAAACTCCAATATTGTTTTCTTTATAAAAACACATGGGCAAATGACATCATTTATATCACATTCCTTTAACAAATACTCACTAAGACGGTTATACCACATGTGTCTGTATCGCTTTAAACCATACAATGATCTTTGCAATCTGATTGAGTGCATTTCTCGAGACTTTGAACTACATGCTTCAGGCATCTTAAATCCTTCAGGAATTTTCATGTATATTTCATTTTCAAGTGTTCCATAGAGATAGGCTGTAACCATATCCATTAAGTGCATCTCAAGTCTCTCAAGGACATCGAAACTAATGGGATAACGAAATGTTATTGCGTCCATAACAGGTGAGTACGTCTCTTCATAATCGACGCCAGACCTTTGTGAAAATCCTTGTGCAACAAGGCGTGCCTTATATCTTTGTATCTCATTTTTCTCATTTCTTTTTCGCACAGAAACCCATTTATAACCAACAGGCTTAATACCATTAGGTGTTTGGACTACATGTCCAAAAACTTCCCGTTTGGTAAGTGAGTTTAACTCTGATTGAATTGCCTCTTGCCATTTTGGCCAATCACATCTTTCTCGGCATTCTTTAACAAATTGGGGTTCAAGATCCTCACTATCTTACATAATTCTAGTTACAACATTATAAGCAAAAACATAATTCACATTTATTTCCAAGCGATTCAAATTAGTCCTAACCTCAATTGGATTTATTGATATTTATTTATTTTTTTGAGGTTAAGGCTCATTGATTTCTTCAAGAATATCAGGATTGATCAAATTTTGCATTTCTTTATGATATTCTTTCTTAATGTCATCTTGACCATTTATTTTTCAATTTCTAGGTTTCCGATCCTTAGAACCCAATGGTCTACCACACTTCAGACGTGCTTTGGACTCATTTGCCATGGCACTAGTAGATGATCCTACATGGACATCAATCCGAATTGGGACATTCTCTGCAGGAATATGCGATTTGGTAATCCTTTTCAAATCTATAAATGCGTCTGAAATTTGATTTGCTATTTCTGCAAGTGAATAATCTTTTGGACCTCTTGCTCACAAATAGAAGTACGTGAATCAAGATGAGACAATGATGGACTATTCCACAAAATTTCCCTTTTCATTATTCTCTCCCCCTAATTTTGGAAAAATTGTCTCATCAAATCGACAATCAGCAAATCGAGCAATGAACATATCTCATGTTAATGGTTCAAGATAGCGAATAATTGAGGGAGATTCAAACCCAACATATATTCCTAATCTTCTTTGGGGGCCCATCTTGGTGCGATGTTGTGGTGCTACAGGCACATATAAGACGCATCTAAAAATTCTTAGATGAGATATATTAGGTTCTTGACCCAAAACCAATTGCAACGGAGAAAATTTATGATAATTTGTCGGTCTGAGACGCACAAATATTGTTGCATGCAAAATAGCGTGACCCCAAACAAATGTGGGTAACCTTGTTTTCATAAGTAATGGTCTTGCTATCAACTGTAGATATTTAATTAATGACTCTGTAAGGCCATTTTGAGTATGAACATGAGCTACAGGATGTTCAACTTTTCTCCCAATTGATAAAGAATAATCATTAAATGCTTGGGATGAAAACTCTGCAGTATTATCAAGACGAATAGACTTTATCAGATTATCGGGAAACTGTGCCCGTAATCGAATTATTTATGCCAGTAATTTCGCAACGCCAGGCTGCGAGATGACAATAGGCACACATGAGACCATCTAGTAAAAGCATCTATTAGGACCATAAAATATCTAAATGATCCGCTAGGTGAGTGAATAGGTCCACAAATATCCCCATGTATACGTCCCAAAAATTCAGGGGATTCAAACCCAACCTTTGTAGGCGAAGGACTAATAATTAACTTGCCTTTATAACAAGAAGAACAAGAACATTTATTGTTTAAAAGAATCATCAGGTTCTTTAATGGATGACCATTGGAATTTTCTATAATTCATCTCATCATTATAGATCAGGGTGTCTCAGTCGATCATGCCAAAGTACAAACATATTGGAGTCAGTAAACTTCTGGTTTACGACTGAGTGTGCCTCAATCACACCATGTTTTGTCCAATATAAGCCAGTAGACAAGACATGAAACTTTTCTATAACAACTTCTTGGCCAGAGACATCCTTTGTGATATCAATATATTCAAGATTCATCTCATCCATTGTTTTAATATGGTATCCACTTTGACGGATATCTTTAAAACTTAATAATTTCCTTCGGGATTTAGGAGAGAGCATGGCATTGTTTATAATGAATTTTGTTCCCTTAGGTAAAATTATGATGGATCTTCCGGAGCCTTCAATCAAGTTGGTACTACCAGAAATGGTATTAACATTTTCCTTACCCATAAGTAGATGAGAAAAATATTTCTTGTCTTTAAATATCGTATGTGTAGTAGTAGAATCAATCACACAAATATATTCATAATTGAATTGTAATCCAAACTTGCTTTGATAAATATATATATCTTCAAATAGAATGACATACACAAAGTAAAACTAATACACATTAACTACTTGCATTGTCATAAAATACAAAGTGAAAACTAAGAAATATAACGAAGTAATCGTTACTGAATGAACTACATGACATATTACAGAATGAACATAGTAAGAAATTCCAAAATTGATTCTTATTCTTTTTGAGATACTAGTAATAGTTTATTAAAGGCCATAAAGGCATTGGCCATAAAAAGCATTCAGAAGAAATATAACCACAAATATGGATACACACCAATGCAAAAACTATCGGCAAGTCATGATCTGTATAATTATTATCATTCTTTAAAAGTTTTTGTGTCTTTGCCTTTAATTGGTACCTTAATATTTTGCAGAAAATTAAACTCATTTAATTCTCATTAATCACCCTTTTAAATATAACGTCCATAACTTTAAACCCGTTTATCAACTACTACAAATTAAATTCATTAATTTACATCAAATCATTCTCACTACATACCAAATATATACTCCGTACATAATATTTTCATACGCCAATTATAAACATAGAACTATATATAAGCCAACATTTCATTTTGAAATAAAATATATGCCAATGATGGTTATTTAAGAGGTCAAATATGTTATAAATTGAATTGCAACAAATTCAAATGATATGTTAGAAACTGATAATATATTGTTCATTAAAAATAATATATGAGATTCAATTGTTTGAAGAAAATCATCTGGAAAACGAATCAAATATTCTCATAATAAATGTCATTAAGACAATTCAATATTTGTATCAATTCAATAAAATACAAGGACTTAAGGAAGGAATATTAAGACTCATAATTGTATGATATTAGAATAAAAAATATGTTTAACTTATTTTGAGATATAATAATTATTTATTCCCCATTCAGGTTAAATCAAAGCAGTAAGTAACATATGACTTCAAACCACAACAAACTTATACACACAAAATGGAGCATCAGCAATACATATTTTGGGGAGTACAAGAAGTAAATTTCAAAGTTGAACCTTTTTTTAAAGTAAAATTCAAAATCTTACTACTTGGGGAGTAAAGTTCAAAGGTTTACCACTTTGGGAGTAAATTCAAAGTTCTACTACTTCTGGAGTAGAGTTTAAAATTTGCTACTTTGGGAACATATTTTTTAGTTTGCTACTTCGGAGGCAGAATTCTGAGTTTACTATTTCGGGAGTAAATCATAAAATATTTAGAATATTTTTCTCAACTATTCTACCTTTTCTGAAGGTGTGGCGTGATATTTTCACAACCAATAGCACATCAATATTTATAATCTTTACTAAATATCGCCACATTCACTTCAGGGAATGGATCTGTATTTGTAACATTTATCAAGTTCTCATTCTTTAGGAATGGATCACAATCATCTGAACGTGCCTTAAGCATATCAAATCGTGATGGCTTAGAACCTCTTTTAAGATATTGCTACTTCAGGAGCAAATCTAAATACATATAACGTAGAGAATTTCCTCTAATATATCTTTAAGAGTATACATGTCTTCAAAGCAATTGTTACTTCAACAAGAGAAAATATAAGTAAATTAAAAGAAAGATGCTACCTGAAATTGGTAATCAATACATCTCTTGCTTTCTCCTTGCCTTTATAATATTATGTCATTCGAACATGAAAACAAAAATATATCTCGTACCAGCTTCAACCGATATATCCAACAAAAAGGATATTGTGGATTTGAATTGCTTCCTTTGTTTGAAATTAGAAATCAAAGCAATAGGGTAGAGTCTTGTGCTGATAACGTATTATAAAATGATAGCAATAGTAATATAAAACAAGAGATGTAGACAAAGAAGTAGAGAGGAGGATGAGATTTTCTTCTTATTTCAAGTGTATGTTAGTCTCCTTCAAAGGTGAATAACATCCCAATTTATAGGATGAAACTACCCAATGGAGGTTACAAATATTAAGTGCACAAATTAATAGGTACATGTAACATACAAAGGGTTAGTGAATGTGTATGGACATCCATACAAAGGATATGTATTTCATAACACTCTCCCTTCGATGTCTATAGATAATGTGCCTCGTTAAAAGCTTAATAGAAAAAAACTCAGTGGGAAAAAATTCTAGTGAAGGAAAAAGAGTACACATTTCTAATAATACATATTTTGGTTGTCTCATTAAAAACCTTACAAGGAAAATTCAGTGGGACAAAACCTTATAAGGAAAACCCAGTGGACAACCTTATACGGGAAAAAGAGTACAACCCTGACACTGGGCATGTGTCAGCCCCCATAATCGCATTGTTACCTTATTTCTTTGTCTTTCCTTGACCTTCCAGCATTGGGTAGGTGTCAACCCCAATACATGGTCTTACAACTTTGTGGAGACATGTGTTTTTGGTAAACGGTCGCTCGGACCTGGTAATTGCGACCCCCTTTTTGAGAGGCACCCCTTCTCACGAAGTTACAGGGCTATTTTGCCGAGTTCTTTAGAGAGTTGTCTCGCGCGTCCTTTTCAAAGAGGTTATCCTTCTCTCTCGCCGCTTCTTAGTCTATTTATCTGTACTTATTATCTAATAATTTCTACGTATATTATTTTATATCCTGCCTTTATTATAGTAGCTCTACCCTGTATCCTACTTTTCTTGTAGATTTATCCTTCAAATATAATGTAACGACGAAAAATGATACAATCTATCTAAATGGCGAATTCATCAAAACAATTAATACAGTACGATAAAATATAACACAATTCTCGTACATTCTTATTCATACCTCTCACTGATCAACACATTCTTTCCGATTATTTTTTTTTGTAAAAAGACCACTGCAACATAAAATTTCCTCTGTTCTTTTATTAGTTATAGATTAGGAAATAAATTGCAGGGCTCAAATACTAATGGAAGACTACAACTAAGAGCACATATTTATCAACTAATCATCAAATACAATCACATGCATATGAAATATTGGTTGTAATGAAAAGGCCACAGTTTACAATAATATCTGAGTTGCAATGAAGAATGCTCCATACATTCATTATGCATAGTAGTCTTCTTTTTTTTTGGGGGGGGGGGGGGGGGGAACCATCGTAGTCTCCCTTGATATTGAATCACGTCAATATCTCAATAGAATTTGTTATACATTACAATAACTGCGGATACCTATTCTAATTATTCGCTAAATTAAATATTACAAATTATGCTATTAATGATTTACACTTTTCAGAGGATCATTATATTTGTACCCATAAAAAAAAGCTAAAAAGGGGGATAATCCTTTTTTGAAATATTTTGAAAGTAATTATAATTATTTTAAATTACTGTTAAAAAATTGTATTCAATGAAAATTCCACCCAAAAAAAATGCAGCTACAAGGTCTTCGATTATAGTTGGGCCACTTCTGACTTGGTATAGTTTGGGCCACTTTTT
The DNA here is from genome assembly GCA_029783415.1 of Anisodus acutangulus. NCBI lineage: Eukaryota > Viridiplantae > Streptophyta > Magnoliopsida > Solanales > Solanaceae > Anisodus > Anisodus acutangulus. The sequence goes on from CM056490.1 coordinate 46,801,037, forward strand.
GTGTGGATGGTGAACAGAAACAAATCAAAAAACTGCACGGTTTTTCTTTAAAATGAGCTGGTCTTTAATTTTTGTCCCTCAAATGAAATTAATGTCTTTTGGGGTATAATTTCTTTACGAGATCAAGCATAACTTGTGTCGAATCTGGTAAAAAACTTAGCTTCAAAAGACATAAATTTCATTTGATGAACAAACATTAAAGACATAAAAAAGAGAAAAAGTGCAAATGACCCAAACAAATTTGTGAAAAAGAAAAAAGAAGTCTAAAGGGGGAATTGACATGTAGGTACAATTTCTATATAAGATTGGAGGAACTGCGATATCTTGCCCTCTTACAATTTAAATATATGAAAATTTACATTTTAAAATTTTTTATGTGTTCATTTGTAGATCTTGTAAGAATGAAGAACTTATATAAAAAAAGACATAAACCTAAATATATTTTGTAAGTGGCTACAAAATCATTTCACCCTTTTTCATCGGTGTATTTTTCCCGAGCAAAAATAGGGAGATAATATCTTACATTTCTTTTCGAATTTCATGTTATTGTATCTTTAGTTAGCACACAGTGCCAAATTTTCAAGTTTAAAATCAAAATTTTGTGGCAACTATGACTTGCTTTATTTTAGAGAGTTATTGCCTTTAAAAGAAAATATTTTCATAGAAAATGTTATCCTAAAAAATATTTTCTTGGAAAACAAATGGTGTTCTTACTTATTTTCTAGTGTTTGCTACGTAACAACAACAACAACAACAACATATCCAGTGAAATTAACGCGGTGTATGGGGAGGGGTCGAGTGTACGCAGATTGTGTACCCCTACCAAGGTAGGGAGGTTGTTTCCGAAAGACCCCCGGCTCAAGAGAAAGCATAAATAGAGGTCAAATAAGGACAATAAAATCAAAACATTATGAAAATGGAATCGACGAAAGAGACTAAGTCATGATAAAGTAATTTGAAAAATGGACAGTAGCTACCATAAATAAAATAGGATAATCGAAGTACAAGAAATACCCAATAGTAGCAGAAATCAAAGCACACTAAACTATAGAGCAATACGGTGACTACCAATATGAAAGAATAAGCGAGACTACTTACTAGCCTTCTATCCTAATCTGAGTCCTCCACAACCTCCTATCTAAGGTCATGTCCTCGGTAAGTTGTAACTATGTCATGTCCTGTCTAATCACCTCTCCCAATACTTCTTCGGTCTACCCCTATGTCACGACCAAATCAGAGGGTCGCGGCGGACACTCGGGCCCCACCCGCCGGTACCACTAACCTTACAGTCAACACCTATTCATAATTAAACACGGACTAAGCTAAAAAAGGATTATATAAAGTCGGATAACCATCTTATATATATATACATACCCAACGGCCGACAAGGCCATACATAACAACTACACGCAGGATATCTGTCTACAAGCCTCTAAAGAGTACACAACAACCAAAGGTCGGGACAGGACCCCGCCATACCCATATATACAAGCAAAAATGTACCGTATCAAAATTAGGTCGACTCTCCGAAACAAGGGGAGTGCTCCAAAATCCGTTGAATCCGCAACCTACTAACGTGAATCGTCGTCTTGCCTACGTGAACCTGCGGGCATGAAACGCAGCGTCCCTCGACAAAAGGGACGTCAGTACGACTGATGTACTGAGTATGTCAGGCATGAACAATAGTATAACAGGGATATAACAACAACTGAAACAGAAACAGCTGACCAACAGTAAATGCCTCCATGGGCCCTAATACACATGCCTAAATATTATGTACAATGCAGTATACATATATATGAGCCTCTTCGGGCATCTTTCTTATCATAATAGCCTCTGTGAGCATAATCATCTCATATCGGCCTCTGTAGGCATAATATGCGTAAATGTCATTCATAATGCAGTAAATACATATATAGTGGACACACAAGGGCATCTTCCTCCCAATCATACATATATATATATTTGGTCCTTAATCAGGCATCTTCCTTCATTAACCCATACATGCTTTATCATTTATCATATCCCAGATGATCAAGTGGTCTGCATATTCCGTTTCCCATCCCCAATATACGGTCTTGGGTAAAACATGAATGCATTGCAAATGAAAATGCATAAATAACAATAGCACATCCCGGGTGACACAATATCCTTGTACCTTCGGCTAACAATGTAAATATCAATATCTTTTCTATATGCCTCAATAAGGACTAGGAACATATTTAGACATGTTTTTAACATATGAATCAATAACATGAATATTCTTAACTACTAGGAGTGGAATAAATTATGGAACAATATCACGATTATATTTCGTTATATGGAACATGTCAAAAGAAAGAAATAATTTGTCTTAACATACCTTTATTGGTATTGAAATTCTTGTTGAAAACCTGGAATTATCCTAAACCCACGAGCACTGTTCGAGAGCCTGGGACTTATGCAAAACTAAGAAGAACTCTTTCCATTTGATTTGCTTTAAAATGGCAAAGAAATTGTATGTTGCCTACCATTCCTACAATTGCAAAGACTTGTACAAATTTTAAAATGAATTGTTTGGTTTCTATTTCGTACAAAAGAAAGGGGTTGGAGGAGTCTCTTAACCAAAATGAATCACGACCTACTCATCTCCCCATATTAATATTCCCACTTCACTTGATAATCCCATAAGCAGCCACATCTCTAAATTATTTGCCTTAGTCACTTTAGGTACTAATTTAAACACTGCACGTAATACCCCCACTCCACTTTGTCCCCTCCATTAATTAATCCCACTTACTCTTGTCTCCCCATTAATAATTAATCGATCCCACAATTAATTTTGTGATCTCAATTTACTTAAGTCTTAATAACATATAGGACATTCATATCCTCAATGTCATAATTTTGTGATATGACACTAGCCCATAACCTTTTTGGAGATATACAAACCATTATTATTAATCTCCGTCGTCACACTTCTTACGTCCAAAATTATTTCAGAATTTTATCCTTTTATATGCTAAATTCTTTATTAGCATACGTAAATATGATCCAAAATTTTCCCAATGCTCGGATCTATTTACACACGCCTAGCGATTTTACATACGCCTAGCGATTCAAACCGTGACCCGAAAGTACGGGATATTACATCCTTACCATCTTAGAAACATTCGTCCTCGAATGTTGGGGCGACATATCTAATCTCCGTCACGTAGCCCGAAAATACAACTACCTTCATACATTACTACATCAGACCTCTCATGGTCTCCAAGCGTTAATTATAATACCATGAGATAGAACTCACCTTATGCTCATTTTGGAACCTCGACATTGGTTTGGAACATGTGTGGATATTTGTGCATCATTTCCTCTTTCGCCTCCCACGTCATCTCTTCCACATTCTTTTTTCACCACAGAACTTTCATAGAAGCTACTTTTGTTTACATATTTCCTGGAAGGTATGACTGCATATGTTGTGGAACCGATGCTTCATACGTTTAGATCCATCTACGGTGTTACATGATCCCATGACTTGTCAAGCTTTCCTTGTCTTATCATTATTATATTTCCCACTGATCGAGTGCTCATTCGTCTTACCTTTACATTTCCATTTCAAATTACCTTGGGGGGAAATCTCTTATCTCCAAGTACCTCTCATACTCCCTTCCTAAACACCAGATAATCGCCACCTTTGGCAAAAGAGTTTTTTTCTGTCCCTCCTCCGCCATTGATCCTTACGCTTTTTTAGAATAATCATACCTTTGTCAGACCCGCATAACTATAACCTCTTTCACCTTTATCCTTCTTGTTGTAATCGTAGATACAATAAGGTCTACGAAGTGAACCCTTACAATCTTCTATTTTGGTGCGTAGTACTTCCTTTACTTTACTCTTTCGCTTCCCATGCTTGCATTATCTCTTCCGTATATGAGTGAGACAACTCCTCACAATCTCGAATTTTAACAATAATACTGCCCTTTCTGGTGTATCAATCGTCTTAGTAGAAATCGCTCATTTACTGGCTACGAGTACAAACTAATCGAAGTCTTTTTGATAACCGGCATTACTGAAACTGTATAAGGTGCGAGTTAAACTCGAATTCCTAAGACTCAGCTCTACTGCACGATTTATGAGATGAAAGAATGGAAACTATTCCTAAATGTCAGGCAGCCTCCTGCTTATAAGTATGGTGCACAACATACCCATAAACAAGACTCTACTAGACACTGTTTATAGACTCTCTAGGACAGACATGCTTTGATACTAAGTTTTTCATGACCCAAATCGGAGGGCCGCGACGCGCACTCGGGCCCCACCCGCCAGGTACCACTAACCTTACAGTCAACACATATTCATAATTAAACACGGACTAAGCCGAAAAGGACTATATAAAGTCGGATAACCATCTTATATATATATATACATACCCAATGGCCGACAAGGCCATACATAACAACTACACACAGGATATCTGTCTTCAAGGCTCTAAATAGTACACATCAACCAAAGGTCTGGACAAAGCCCCACCATACCCATATATACAAGCAAATATATATCGTACCAAAATTAGGCCGACACTCCGAAATAAGGGGAATGCTCCAAAATCCGCCGAATTCGCAACCTACTAACGTGAATCGTCGCCTTGCCTACGTGAACCTGCGTACATGAAACGCAGCGTCCCCCGACAAAATGGACGTCAGTACGACTGATGTACTAAGTATGTCAGGCATGAACAATAGTATAATAGGGATATAACAACAACTGAAACAGAAACAGTTGACCAGCAGTAAATGCCTCCATGGGCCCTAATACACATCCTTAAATGTTATGCATAATGCAATATACATATATATCAACCTCTTCGGACATCTTCCTTACCATAATAGCCTCTGTGGGCATAATCATCTCATATCGGCCTATGTAGGCATAATATGCCTAAATGTCATTCATAATGCGGTAAATACATATATATTTGCCACACAAGGGCATCTTCCTCCCAATCATACATATATATATATTGCCCTTTAATCAGGCATCTTCCTTCATAAGCCACACATGTTTTATCATTTATCATATCTCAGCTGATCAGGTGATCTGCGTATCTCGTTTCCCGTCCCCAATATACCGTCTTGGGTAAAACATGAATGCAATGCAAATGAAAATGCATAAATAACAATAGCACATCCCGGGTGACACAATATCCTTGTACCTTCGGCTAACACTGTAAATATCAATATCTTTTCTGTATGCCTCAATAAGGACTAGGAACATATTTAGACATGTTTTTAACATATGAATCAATAACATGAATATTCTTAACTACTAGGTGTTTTCATCTTTTGAACATGAAAGATCTTAACTGGCTAATACTTCGTCACATACAACATAGTTGGTCTAACCACCACTTTATAAACCGACTATATTTGCTAAAAAAAATAATCTAAGAGCATTTATATGTAATCTAACAAATATACGATGGGGTAAGATGAGTGGGGAATGGGTGTTCGGGGGTGGTGGGGTGGGATGGTCAAGGGGTTGGGGGTGTAGTGAAGAAACAAGCAATAACCCAATTGTACGATAGGGTAGCAGCGGAAGAAATACCCAAGTTTAAATTTTTCACACTATTTGAACTAAGAGAAGACAATAAATGCTAGCACAAATGTAAATTCGGGCAATAGCTATACCAATAATAAAATAACAAGACAAGCGAAACAAATCAAATGAAGGAGACACCAAACTTACATGGGAAAACCTCTTCAGTGTGAAGAGGAAACAACCACCAGTCCAAAGCTTCACTATATCAAATGAGGGTTACAAAGTTTTCCAAAATTGCTACAATATGAATGTTGTATGAGGAGCAACAATAGTTGTTGGAAATAATTCAAAGGATGGAGCAATTTTAATGAATTTATAACTGTAGCTTGATCTCAAATTTTAATAAATTCGTAACTATAGCTTTATTTCTGCTCCTCTACTGATTTCTCTCATTTATTTCCTCTTCGGTTACGATTTGTTTTCTGCTTTAAAAGGATCGTTTGGGGTTTCTTTTGAAATACAAAAAAACATTCTTCTTCTCTTATCTTCTGAGAATTTTTGGTTCTAAGCATAGTTATGGGTTTCTAACTTCCCTTATTTGAGTGCACATTAGGGGAAATCGATATGTAAAATCTTGGGAGGCAACGCCAAATCCGATTGCACCTAGTTGGGGCGAATTTTGCTTCTAAGATAGTGTTCCTTAACACGTCACAGCTTCACATATATATCAAATATTCTGCCCTCTTACCTAACCAGTTTTTTATTTTGCAGTACTTAGTTCTTACAATTTAGATGCAAAATTCATCAACTGCAATATCAAATCATGGATTCATCCTTATACAAATCCCTTCATGATCTATCTAAACTCGAAGCAATCGATGGTACGAATTACAAGCGGTGGGCTCAAAAGCTTTTGATCTTCTTAGAGCAACTCGAGGTTGATTACGTTCTCACAACTGATTGCCCTCACCATCCTACTACGATTTCCACTGATGCTGCTGCAATTACCTCCAACATCGATGAACATATTACAAAACATGAAAAACACAACAAATTCGTTATAGGTCATCTTCTCAGTCAGATGACTAATTCTCTCTTTGATCTCTTCATCAATAATAAATCTACTAAATCTGTTTGAGAGACTTTGGCGAAAAAATATGGGACTGACAATGCATGTAAAAAGAAATATACTACTGAAAAATGGTTACAATTCAAAATTGTTGATGATAAGCGAATCATGGATCAAGTCCATGAGTATGAGAATCTGGCTACTAATATTCTGGCCGAGTGTATGAAGACGTGCGAGGTGTTGCAAGCCAATGTTCTGATCGAGAAACTTCCTGATTCGTGGTACAATTGCCGCAACCATCTCAAATACTAGAAGAAGGATATGTCTCTAGAAGAATTGGTCAGCCACATGAAGATTGAAGAACCCAACAGATTGAAATATAAGGATTCCTCTCCCTATGAACTTTCTGTTAAAGCTAACATTGTGGAATCTGTTTTTCCAAAAAATGACAGGTTTCAGAAATAAAACAATGGTGTTGGTAACTTAAAAAGAACCAGAACGAGAAGCAACTTGGGGTCCAAAACAAAAAAGCTAGAAATTTTAAGAAAAATAGCAAGTTTGAGAAGGGCAATGGTGGCTGCTATGTTTGTGGAAAGACGGATCACAAAGCATGGCAATGTTACAACCACAAAGATGTTCCTAACAATGGCCAAAAACCTTATCAAAACAAGAGGCGGAGTGGTTGAGAAACTTATTGGCAGACATTCCATTGTGGGGGCGACCTGCATCTCTACATTGTGACTCACATGCTGCTATTTGTGTTGCCAAGAACAATGCATACCCAGTAAAATTCCACAAAGTGGGGTTTGGAGTGGGTAGAGTATACGTAGACCTTACATCTACCTTGAGAGATAGAGAGGTTGTTTTCGGTAGACCCTCGACACATGAAATCCAAAACAATATAGAAAATCATGACAAAAAATATTACAAAAAGCAGGATAAAGCAGTATGAAGAAAAATAACAAATGAATACGATGATCGAAGTACAAGAACAACAAATATCAAGTAGAAAAAGAAGGACAAGAAATTACAAGAGTAATACTACGACTTTATGAAATGATAAGTCTGACCACACTCAACTATCTACTAGCCTTCTATCCTAATCCATGTCCTCCACAACTTCCTATCTAAGGTCATGTCCTCCGTAAGCTAGGTCTGCGCCATGTCCTGTTTGATCACTTCTCCTCAATACTTTCTTGGCCTACATCTATCTCTCCTGAAATCATCCATAGCCAACCTCTCACACCTCCATACTGGAGAATCCAGACATCTCCTTCGTACATGTCTGAACCATATCAGCCTCGCTTCCCACATTTTATCCTCCACCGAATCCTGGAGTATAAGAAGAAAATAATTCCTTCTTTGGCATGATATGAGAAGTGGAACTTGAATCCACAAACCAGGTAGACTCATCACAAACAAGATAGATATATTTTTTACCACAAGCAAGAAGAATATCATCTTTAGCAACAGTAGCAACACGATTTTTATTATCGCCATATTTTCTTTTGCTGTTTCATATCTCTCTTATACATGTTGCAATATTTTTTGATATGCCCTTTAGTTTGACAATAATTATATATGAGGTTCTTGTATTTAGACTTTGACTTACTTCTACTTTTGCCTCTGTCATTCCGACCTCTGAAGTTGTTTCTCCCCTATCTTCAGTAATCAAAATATTGGAGTGTGAAGCTGAAAAAGACGAGGCTTGGGATCTTCTTCTCATATCTTCATTTAAAACACCACTCTTAGCATATTTCATAGTTACAACACTACTGGGAGCCGAATTAATCAAATAAACTCGAATAGTTACCCAAGAGACAGGCAGAGTATTCAAAAGTAAAAGTTCTTGAGTTTCTTCATCAAACTTTACACCCATTATCGGAAGCTGGTCAAGGATACCCTGAAAATAATTTATATGATCAGAAATATAGTTGCCTTCTTTGTATCTGATATTCATCAATTGTTTAAGCAGGAACAACTTGTTATTGTCCGTCTTCAAAGCATAAAGTGTTTCAAGTTTATCTCATAAACTTCTAGCATGTGTCTCATTCATAATATGATTATGCAGATTATCTTCAACTCATTGTCGGATGTAGCCGCAAATCTGTAGGTGATCAAACTCCCAATCTCCATCTGACATACCCACAGATTTATTAGAAGCGAAAAAAAGTAAATGTATTTTCTTGACAAATAGAAAATATTTCATCTTGCCTTTACAAATGTGATAATTACTATCATTTAAACACACTATCTTGCTCATATTTGTCACCATCATACAAATAAACAATCAACAATAATGATAACCTCAAGCTCTGATACCACTTTGTTGGAAAAAATAAGCAATAACCCAATTGCACGATAGGGTAGTAGCGGAAGAAATACCCAAGTCAAAATTTTCCACACTATTTGAACTAAGAGAAGACAATAAATGCTAGAACAAATGCAAATTCGTTCAACAGCTATACCAACAACAAAATAACAAGGCAAGCAAACAAATCAAATGCAGGAGACACCGAACTTACGTGAAAAACCTCTTCAGTGTGAAGAGAAAACAACCACGGGTCCAAAGCTTCACTATCTCAAATTATGGTTACTAAATTTTTCATATTGGCTACAATATGAATGTCAAATGAGGAGCAACACTAGCAGCAACAATACAATTGAAGAAAAAGAGAGAAATTATCAACAATAGTGCTACTGTTGACTGCTCGAAAATTGCTGCTACAAACCTCCAAAATCGATCTCAACCGTTCAGATCGAATAACAATGTGTTAAGAACACTCAGTTAAAAGTTCAATGAAATTCAATGGTTAGATCAACGGGGATAACCAAAAACGTGAAGCTGGTCGCACAGAATTTTCAACAAAGACAAACTCTCTATTTCTCTCACTTAGTTGATTTCTTTCTTTTTCCCTCTTTTTGTGATAAACCCTTAAAATCAGACCACTTAAGTCAATATATATGTGGGCCAAAATGATATGTGATCTAGGATCAAAGGGTGTTTTATTTATTCACGTAGGAAGGGAAAAAGTTCAAAAATTCAACAAGAGGTTTGGGATGTTGAGTGCGTGTGGAGGAGACAATAAACTTGAAATGTCACTTATGAACTTCTTTTTCATGTTTTCATAAGGGAAGTCATTTTCCTCATTTATAAGAAACTTGTTTTCCTAAGAAAATGTTTTCCAAGACATTTGACCAACGAATATGGAAAAATAGGAAAACATTACCAAACACATCCAAAATCATGGAACAAAATTAAACGTATGCGATCAGCATTACCGAAGAACTCTCTAATAATTACTTTGATTATATGATTCAATCACCAAGATAGTTATTTGGTTACTTAAACCAAGAGTCACGAAGAATGCACAAAAATAATACACCTTTAATAAATGGTGCAATTACAATCGTTTACACTAGTTCGTGTTTAGTTGTGCAATTCAAAAGGTTATAGAATATTCAATATATATGAAGGTTACCCTACACTATACAATGAGCAATTACGCCTAAATGATTGAAGAATATAGTCCATTACACAAACTAAATACAGCCCACTGGAACATAACCCAAAGAGAAACCATGGGACGCTGCTTGAAAATATGAGGAGTATTGAATCAAGATTTGTTTGAATAACATTTCTAGAAATTTGAATATTTCCTTTTATTCGTTAATCAAATTCTCCATTATTTCACCATTCTCAAAATACTTTCTTTCATCAAATAATGGAAGTTCTTGACTATTTAATTTTGATGGGCTTGGTAAAATTTATTTAAGAAATCAAATTTCTTAAAATCAAAAAGTAAATAAATAGTCAAATGAACATGACTTAGTAGTCTAAAAAATATAATTAATTCATTTTAAACATCAAATTATATTGAACATTTAAAATATTTATAAATCTTCAGTAATTGAAATAAAAACTCATGCTAAAGCATAATAAAGATTGTAAAAGTACAAGATATTGAAGAGTAGCAATTATAATGAAGTGGGTAAAAGTTACGTAAAATCAGTATTCGAATCTATTCATTCTCAGAGGAGGGAGATTTAGCTTTTGTATAGGAGCCTTATGATGCCACTCTTTACCTTTTGATTATAGCATGCCTTCATTCTCAATTTATATGATATAATAGTTTTTATAATATATTTTAAAAGAATAATATTTATTTATATGTAAAAATAATTTGATCTTAAATTTTTTTATTTACACTTACTAAGATGACGTATAAGTTAAAATCACATAAATATTCATGATTTATTTAAATTATAATTTTTAAATAAAAATTAAAATAAGAATCATGACCAATTAAAATGCAACACATAAATTAAGACTAAAAGAGTATTTTTTTTATTGCTTTCTTTCCATGTAAAAAGACACGAGTCTTTGTAAACTTCTAAATAATACTCCGTTAATTTTATTTTATTAGATTTTTATTTTTATTTGTCATTTTAATATATTAAGAAAAAAATTATTTTATTCATAATAATAATTACTCATTTAAAATTATTTATTAAGTTTATTAAAATTATACTTCAATTAATATGAATATTATAATAAATTATATATTTTATTTATTATTTTTTAAGGGAGGTATAAAATTGATAGCAACAAGTAAAAGTGAGCGGAGACCATATTTGGTTGAATTTAAAATTGGTGCTGAAAATAGGTAGTGTTTGAAACTGGGAGAAGACAGCCCATTGGAATTTGGAACTGCCATAGCAAAGCATTGTTTTCAATGTCTTCTTCCCTTAATATCCCCATTAACATACACTATTTTTCACAATACAAGAAAAGAACAAAGCAAGAAGATCAACATGTGGAGCAGACATCTTAAATTCAGTAATAATAGATGGCTATCTACCTTAGTAGCAACAAATGGCAGAAAAAGCAATATGGGATGGTGGGACCATGTACTACCAGCTCCTAAGGACCCAATCACCAGTGTTACTGAGGCTTTTCTCTCTGACCCAAGTCCATTGAAGCTCAATCTTGGTGTGGTACTGTTCTTTCTCTGCTACATTAATTTCTTGATTTTGTTAACGGGACAATAATTTTTAGTCCCTCAATTATTAGTATATTTTTATTTTTGTGTTATCCGGCTAAACTCATTTAACCTCTAATTAATTGAAATGTGTATTTTTAGACCCTTTAGGTAGGAAATATATTATATTTTGACCATTTAGAACTATGTTACTGTAATATGGAGTAACATGACATGATTAACATAACACATGTGTAATTACGTGGTGCAACAATTATTAATTATGGTAAATTTTTTAATATTTACAAGCAATGAGATCAAAAGTGCACATTGCAAATAATGGACGGTCTTATGTACTTAGGCAATTATCACAAGGATTAAAATTAGAAATTATGGTGCTATTAACCCTATGTTAATTGAAGTTTTTCATCAGCAATATTTCTCCTTCTTGATTGATGGTTAGTTTATTTTGTTACAACTTCTTTATAGGGAGCTTACAGAGATGATAAAGGAGAACCAGTTACTCTTGAGTGTGTTAGAAGAGCTGCAGAAAAGATTTCTGGCTGCCAGTTCTTGTAAGTACTATCTGTTCTTTCTTTCTTTTTACTCTTTTAGTTTCTAACCTTATTGTTTTGCATTAACTAGTGCTATATTTAGTGGGCGTTTGGACATAAAAAATGTGAAATTTGAAAAGAAAAAAAATAGTATCTGGAAAAAGTTGAAAAATGGTATTTAGAAATTGGAGTTGTGTTTGGACATGAATACAAACTTGGAATTTTTTTGAGTAATTTGGAGTGAAAAATGTGAACATTTATTTGAATTTTAGAAAATTAGAACAATTCTATGTCCAAACATGATTCTGGAATAGAATTCCGCAAAAAGTAAAAATTATCAATGGCCAAATGGAAAGATCAATGTTGTCCCATTTCCCCCCTATGATTGAAGAAATCTTTTGGTTTAATGAGTGTGCTCTATGTTCATGAGTTTTTGACTTTCAGAATCCCCTTATCTAATTACATAAAGTTGTCTCATTTCTTACTTTTCTAAAGTCTGTTTGGAAATCACATGAACATTTTTTTTTTTACCTTTTTCATTGAAAAGGGAAAGCATTTTAACTAGATTATAGTCTAAGGAAAAGCTCCTGAGAAACCGGATGTGACACTGAGTTGAGGTGCGCGCAAGCAGGCCCAAGCTTCACCGTTATAAAAAAAAAAAAAAAAAGTTTTGATTGTAGGAAGGGGGACCTATTCCTTTGAGTAAGAAAGCAGTTCTATGAAATTACAATGTCTAGGAAGGAGTTTCAAGTTTGCAGCTATATTTATCTTTCATCTAGTTCTTCAGTTGTAGGAGGACTAATATTGCTGATTATTTAGTCTAGATCTTTAGGATTGAAGATGGAAAATTTATTGTGTATTGGAATGAAATGACTATAGTGGCCTAAATGGAGTGGTACAAATATTGAGGACTCGTGTAGCCAAACCCAACTAGTTTTGGATTGAGACTTTGTTATTTTTGTTATTGTAGAGGCTAGAAAATGTTCTTGCATCAGTATTTTCTTACTACTCTAAGTTTGTGGACTAACTTCACCGCACTAGAATGACTGCCGTACCAACAATATGCCAGTCGCTGGCTTCTTTCCCTAAATTGTCCGTCAAGGGTGCTTTTCCTTCATTGTTGGTTGTCCGTGACCAAAAAAAAAAAAGAGTATTAACTACTGGAGAAGAAAAGTTTAGTTTAGCCTTTTTTTTTTAACATTGTCAATTCTTCCTCATCAAGAATCAAAAGAAAAATAAGTAGAAGTTTATACTGAATTGGTAAAAAAAAATGGAGAAAGGAAGGTTTTCAGTGTAATAAATGATTCTAAGTCATTTTGAGCCGAGAGTTTATCGGAAACAGCCTCTCTGCCCCACAAATGGTTCTAAGTCAGATTTACTTTCTCAAAGAACGGTAAGGAGGTTCTTAGTCCGATTTACATGACATGGTTGAGTTATATGATGTCCCACTTTGAGTATATAAGGCATCCACAGCTCTTCTATAAAGATCTTGACTTACTCCACCCATTGCCTTAAAGCTTTGGGGTTGATGTCCTATAGTATCAAAGCCTGTTTTCAATCCGGCAGCTTTGGCATTCAAGTTCACTTGTAATAAATCAGATTTGCATGCAAGAAGTGTTGAGTTGTGAAAGAAAAAGAGTATTTGAAGTTGAAAGTAGTTTGTGGAGGTTGACGTTGTAGTTGAACATGAACTTCACTTGGAAAACACAAAGTTGAAGATTTATGAGTGGAAATCAGTATTTCACTTAAAGTTAACCTTCAAGCCAGTGTTTGAATATTTTACTTGAAGTTAAATACTACAATCTAGCATTGGCAAATACTCATGGCAAATACAAGTGAAGTTCAGTCTCTGCCAAATATTGAAACGATATTTATGCACAAAATGGGCCCATAATGTCCCATTGGATGTTCATGTGTAAGAGCATTCGAAGGGTTTTGTAAGGATATTGGGTTACTTCACTCATTGCGTCAAGATTTTTGGTTGAATGCTCAAATTCATTCACGATATTTGCATAATATGCAATTAGGAATATTTTCTGGGCTCATCCTATTTCATTGCAACCACGGCCGTTGTTTTTTCTATTGGCAGGGAATCAACTAAAGCAGCAGCAAAATCAAAGTTCGTGGAGGACTCTGTAAAATTGGCTTATGGAAATGACTTTAATGTTGTTAGAGAAGGCAGGTTTGCTGGTGTTCCAGCTCTTTCTGGGACTGGTGCATGCCGGCTGTTTGCTCAATTCCAAAGGCGCTTCTATCCTGACTCGCGAATGTTTATACCAATGCCTAGTTGGTCCAAGTAAATATTTTTCACGTTTATTATTCGTTTTCATGCCATGCCATGTTTGTACTGTGAGTGAAATATTTCCTCTTATGAAGCCACCATGACATTTGGAGGGATTCTCAAGTTTGTACAAGTACCTACCACTATTATGATCCTGATACAAAAGGATTGCAATTTCAAGCTCTTATGAATGATATCAAGGTTTGGTCTTATGCTGGAAGATGAGATGAATTTTCTCAAATTTTGTTGTGAATTTTTTTCTTCAGCTTCATTTCTAACTCTTACGTTCTTATATGACTCTACATATGAAAAAATGAAAAAAAAAAAAACATCCTTACATGACTCTACACCCCTTTTCCTGCACATATGAAATTCTGGGAGCCTTTGGTAAAAGATGGATTATGTTGCTGAGATATGGGAAAAGGAAATGAAGTGGCTTAGACAATTTTTTTTGTCTATAACCTCAGACCAATCAACAGAATATTGATTAATCACAAACTGGTGTATATATAAACATATAGTGAGAGAAAGGGGGCAAAAAGGACTGATTCAACGATATGTTTGGGAACTTCTCATTTGTGGGGGACAAAACTATCATGCAACTTGCATTCCGGTTTTCTAATTTAGAGGCCACAAAAAACGCGTCTGAAGAATTATGTGAGAATAATAATTATGCATACCCCAGCCTGGTAAATGTAATAGAGAAAATTCCCTTGCAGCCATACGATAATAATTCATTATATGATATAAAGATAATAAGTTGTGATAGTTTTGTATTTGGTTACAGTATTTGAAGGCAAACTCTGGTTCAGTTAACTTTCTTCTTTTGGAGTTTATACTACTATTTCTGACCCTATTCATTTGATAATCTCACAGAATGCTCCAGATTGTTCGTTTTTCTTACTTCATCCTTGCGCTCATAACCCAACTGGTGTTGACCCCAACTATGAACAGTGGAAAGAAGTCTCACACATATTCAAGGTTTAGTGAAATAACTCAAATCCTTTTTCTTCTCCTATTTACTCTTTTAGATAACTTTCTTATGTACTATCTTTGTGAAAACTGTTTTCAGATCAAGAATCATTTTCCTTTTTTTGATATGGCTTATCAAGGAATTGCTAGCGGGGACCTTGAGAGAGATGCCATTGCTATTCGGGTATTTCTAGAAGATGGTCATCTTTTGGGTTGTGCCCAATCTTTTTCCAAAAACATGGGATTGTATGGACACCGTGTAGGTTGTGTCAGGTAGACAAACTTCAAGCTACTGTGTTCTGCAACTTCTCATTTTGAACAATGCGGAAATAGTAAAAAACTTTAATTGGTTAAGACTGTCCACTCTGTCCACTCAATCCATTGAACAAACAGAAAAGTAGAATAGATCCATCAAACAAAGTATCTACAATTTGTTCATTCTTAGTGTAATCCTGCGTTCACGTCCACTTTAGTGATTAGTAGTCCACAAAATGGACCAGCAATGATGGAGGTTACTAGGCATTCAAATAATTACCTTTTTGGACCTCTCTACAATATAATAGCTGGAAAATGTATATGTAATGTATATTAAGTAGAAATATACATAGAATATACATATGTATACACAAATATACATAGGTTTGTAGATTCTGCTGTACAAACTTTCCCTTGGTAAAGAATACCTTTACTTACCAAAAATAAATAAATCAGTGTATAGGTTTTGTATATTTGGCTAGCATCCGTAATTAATTTCGGCCTACGCGCCAAAAATGGAAAAAGTCCGGATTAACTGAAACTTGACCGTTTCCATTAACCCCTGTGATGCTTGCGTGCCTTGAACAATCACTAATGGGTCTCTTATTGTGCTTGGTACCAAGGAAGTGAAAACTATTTGGTTCTCTATGTTGATAGCGGTTTATTGCTTTTATGGTTTCTTGAATAGTCTCCAGCTCTCAAACTTCCCGTCCTTATTCCATTTTTTTTCTTGGAAACCAGTATTGTCTCCAGGGATGAAAAGCAAGCCACTGCAATCAAGAGCCAGTTACAGCAGATTGTCAGGGCAATGTACAGTAGCTCTCCTGTTCATGGCCCATTATTAGTGTCAACAATCTTGAATGATGCTGATCTAAAGGCACTTTGGGAAGAGGAAGTTAAGGTAATATATGTTCTATTATGTATTACTAGTTTCTTACCATTTGATTTCCTTATGCACATATTCTTTCGCATAAGGTCATGGTGGATCGCTTAATCAGAATGAGAATCACATTACGTCGGACTCTTGAAGAGTTGAACTCGTTTGCAAGCTGGGAACATATAACCAAGCAGGTACCGATTCTTTAAGTCTTTGGAAAATCGCATATTAAATACAGCTGCTAATTGTATAAACTTCAGGTCGGTATGTTTTACTTCTCTGGTTTGTCTCCTAAAGAGGTTGACCGATTGCAGAGGGATTTTCATATATACATGACTAATGATGGGCGCATCAGGTACTTAAAACGCACTATAAAATTTCTTGAATTTAAGTACCGATACCTATATATGTGACACTGATGGCATTGTGATAGGAAAGGTGATATCAATAATACCAGGAATATTATAAATTTGTTGGTTAGGGTAAAAGAAAAAGGCTTGCAAGAGAGGAAGGAAGTTCAGAGTAAAAAATTTCAAATGGTCGCTCAGCTTACTGAAATTGTGTAGTATAATCATTTATCTTATTTTTGTATCAATAAAATCACTAAACTTATATCATGTTGTCTACAAAGTAACTCAAACCAGCAAAAAGCACTCTCTTCACCGGAGAGCTGAATTGGACGGACTCAAAGGAAAGACGATTAAGATAACTCATTCATAGTCGTGACAAGTTCTCCAAGAAATTCTTCAAGTGATTTATTTCTCTAAAAATACTTCATGTTGGAGGTACAAAAGAGTAGTTTTTAATTTACCACAAATCTTGCTCCATCGTAAATCGATTTAGTTGTTTTGCACAAGAAACGTACAAAAAGGAAAATTAAACAGAAAACAGAAAAAAACAAAAGATTCCTATATATCTTTTTTTTATGCTTTTGCAATTGACATGGCTGATGCATTGTCATATGGCAGCATGGCAGGAGTAACAAGCAGCAATGTGGATTATTTGGCAAATGCAATCCATGAAGTTACCAAAGTGTAAATATTAGTTGCCTGAAATGGTGAATCAGTTTTGGCTTTGGTAAGAAGCAGTTTGTAGATTAGATTCTCTAGCTATTTTAATGTTTCAAAAGCCAAAGTCAGAAGGAACCTTTCATATAAATTCAATTGACTTGCCTCAGTAAGGCCTTCTTTCCAAAGTATATGTATGTAGTTATGTACCATATACTATTTCTCCAGAATCTTTATTAAGCAAATATCAATTGAAAATTGAGGGGTTTGGCTCAGAATTTCTATTGAAGAATGTCATGAGAAGTTCTCTAGTTCTTGTAACCATAGCAAGTGTATTGTTCCAAAGCATTTTAAATTTGTAGTTTAGCTAATTTACTGATAAATTCTTATTGAGATCTTATGAAGAGCAATCATTTATCTAATACTGTTATATTTTATCTGTTAAAGATGCAAATTTGATAGGAATTCCAGTTAATGCCACTTGGATTGGGAACAACAAGGGGAAAACTAATTTAACTTTTCAAGAACAAAATTGCTTTTGACATAAATTCGAGTGTTATTTAGAAAATATTTTATTTCCAAACCAAATAAGATCATCTTTTAGGATCTGAAAAACTGTTTAGGAAGTGTTTCAATTATATTACCACCCAAAACTTTCTAGTCAGTTAGACGTTGAAGCAATAATGGAAGAAAGATGACACGACCTTTTAGGACTATATTATTCATTTGAAGCATAAAACAGTTTTTTCTGGTTAACTAGATAATTATAGTAGCATATATTATACAAAATCACAAGATAGCGGGAGCATTGCTCCTTGGTAATTCAGTGGTTGTTTCTACATTACTATGCTCTATAATCTGGTTTGATCTTGTAGTCCAAATAATCCCGTACCATGACGTATTACAAATCAAAATATGCCTTTCATAAATAGTTATTAGAATATCTGTCCATACTGCTTTATTAGGAAACATTGGAGATCAACAACCTTGGTTTGCTCACTGTAGTTATCCTTGACCGTTGGATTCTCCAGCCTTAGCTTTAAGGATGTCTATTTCTAGGCATGTTAGTTACCTCGGTTGTTGCTATAAAAAATTAGTCCACTTCTGCAGATATCATTAATACAATATCCTTATGATGCCTACATCTTTTAAATTTTGTAGTCCTACTAACTACTACTATTTCAAGATCCGAAGAAATGCTCCTTTATCATTAACCAAAATAATCAATTGCGTGTTATAGTATTATTAATAGATCCAAAAAAAAAAAAAGTCAAAAGTGAGAGAATTAAATAGTACTAGGTAAAAATTTACCGTTAGACAATTCATGTACTAATATAATAGATTTCGAAGGTAACCATATGATATTATGAGTATAGATACTTCATCTTAAAGATACATGAAATTTTTTTTGAACTAAAGATTGATCATGGATGTTGTATTTTTTAGAAAGGCTTTCTAGTTGCTTATTAATTTTGTTATGGATTATGACTTGCTTATTTGATAAGATTGTATAAGAATTGGAAAATTTTTGAAGGTTTTCACAATTTGTGAGTGTTTTATGTCTATAAAAAAATACAACTTAAAAAATCTAAATTGCATGTCCAAACAAATCTTCAATTTTAAATCATCATAATTTCAAATCATGTCCAAACGACTCCTTAGACCTCTATAAAATGGAAAACAAATGGGACCTAAGAAATGGAGATATATAGTCTGTTTGATTAAATTTTTTTGGAGCTAAAAGCAACTCTTTTCAAAAAAAAAAAAGTGTTGTTATGAAGATTTTATATGTTTGGCTAAAAAGAAAAATTAAGTAGTTTTGAGAAATAACATAAGCAGGATTGTAAGATCTAGTATCCCTTACTTGAGGATTAGCTTTTGTTATTGATTAATAAAAGATGCTAGACAAGCTATCTAGTGGAGTAAATTCGCTAAAAAAAACTAACGAGAGAAGCTGCAAATTTTTTCTTCTTCCAAGAAGTAGATAATTAATATATTTATTAAAGCCCTCATTGATTTAACTCATCTATTTCTCAAATATAAATACAATCTATTAGCGAATATTCTCAGAATATTCGTCGTATATTTTGTAATTATGATAAATGTATATTTAAGGTAACTTAGGATTCTAATTGTATTAGGAATCAACCTTTGTAAGGTAAGTTAGGATTCGTACCATATTAGGAATCAACCTTTGTACAGCTATATATATTGTGAATAATGAAAGAAATTCCCAAGGGAAATTATTCTATCTCTCATGGTATCAAGAGCCTAAAACCTAAATCCTCATTCCCGGCCGAAATCCGATTTTTTTTTTCTGCTTTCACAGAAAAAAAAAAAAAAAATTTCTGGTTTCTTCCTCCATATTTCGGCCAAACCAGAAAATTCCCTTCCCTCGACAAAGGCAACCATGTCTTCCCCACAAATTCTGTTTCAACCATCGCACACTTGAAAACCCCTCTCAACGTTCAAGAACTTCTTTTCATCAAGATTCGCCGTTAACAACATCAAGAATTTTATCCCTATAATTCTTGACCAAGAAGATCACAATATTCCATGTGGATGGAACTATTCTACATTCATGCATGTGCATACAACGTGCTCGATCACATTGACGAATCTGTCCCTCGTCCCACCGATGTCACAGACCCAATATGGCCTCGTGTTGACGCCATCGTCAAACAATGGATCTACGGCACCATCTCCAAAGATCATTATGCACTATCATGAAAACAGGTGCTACGACACGTGAACTTTGGGTCCCGCTAGAAGAAATCTTTCAGGACAATAAAAATACTCGTGTATTTGGAAGAGCAATTCAACAATACCCGCCTCGAGAATTTTAACAACATGTCCGAATATTGTAAGCAATCAAACTCATAACCGATCAACTATCCAACGTCGGGACTTCGCTTTGAAACCAAGATGGTGCTTCAACTTGTTGCGGGTTTACCGAAGGTGACTATGACACACTCGCAACAATGATTCAACAAGCCGACCCTCTCCCAAGTTTCAACAAGGCACGTTCACAACTATTGTTGGAAGAAACTAGACGGGCTAAACACGAGGAACATAATCAAAAGGGGGTAGACGTTGACGGGATGGCGACACTGCGCCAAAGAAGAACTGAATAGCTCCAACAAAGAAGAAGCAGCAGCAGCAACAGAGCGGCGGAGGTCGTGGCGGCAGAGGTCGCAATAATAAAGGCAAGGGCCGCGAAAGGGCCAACGCAACTGGATCGACAACAACACCATCGACAAGAAAGAAGAAGTGGTCTAACCAGAAGAAGAAGTGGCCCAACCAGCAGAATCGGGCCTCGCCGCATGCCCGCATTCGACCGCAGGGCCCGGCCCAAAGCAGCTCTTGGTCGATCGCCTGGGCCTCGCTCAGCCACTGTGCAGCCCACCAAGAAGAAGAAGCAGCCCACTGACATAAATACCAAGAAGAAGAAAGAACTACAAAGAAATTTATTGTAGCTCAAAGAAGAAGAAGAAAGACTGCAGAAGAAGCCAGCCACCGCCCCGACCGATTGGGCCAGGCACACACCACCGTCAACCTTCAACAGCCCGACGACAATTGCGACATGGACACCGGAGCCACATCTCACCTCACCCGGCCAGGTAACCTATCTCAACTACGTCGGCTAAAGTGTCCTCAATTTATTACCGTCGGCAATGGTAATCGCATTCCAATTGAAGGTTACGGTAACACACACACCAAACATCCACATCCACCTTTCTCCCTAAACCACGCCCTATACACACCTAACATCATTAAAAACTTAATTTCATTAGAAAATTCACTAGCAATAATTACGTATGCGCCGAATTTGACCCTTTTGGTTTTTCTCGTGAAGGAACTCAATACGGGAAAATTCTTACATTGCAATAGTGTGGGAGACCTCTACCCATTCACTCAATCTTCATTGTCAGGACATAAGCACCTCTATCCCTTGCGGCGATCTCTCCCTCAACTTGGCACAACCGACTTCGGACACCAGGAGACCCGCTTTTACTTTTCTTAGGACTTCTAAGCGTATTCAATGTAATAATGGGAAAATTGCCCAACACTGTTTTCTTGTCCACTAGGCAAACATACTCGTCTTCCCTTTATGTCATCAAAGCAGTGTTACTTTTTCTCCTTTTGATATTATTCATGTCGATTTATGGACATCTCCGATTGCTAGCTCTTTGGGTCATAAATTCTATCTAGTATTCTTGGATGATTTTTCACATTTTGTCTGGATTTACCCTTTGAAATTCAAATCTGAAGTTTTTGCAAAATTCCTCGAGTTTCAAAAATTCATTAAGACACAATTTGAAAAACCTATTAAATCATTCCAATGTGATAATGGATGTGAATTTAATAACTCGGCATTTCACAATTTCTGTTCTAAACAAGGCATGGTTTTCCGTTTTTCTTGTCCCTATACTTCTTCCCAAAACGGAAAGGCTGAAAGAATTATACGTACCATCAATAACATGGTCCGCACACTTCTGTTTCATGCCTGCCTACCACCGCCTTTTTGGGTCTATGCTGTCAAAATGGTAGAATCCCTTCTAAATATTTTATCAACTAGCACACTCCAAAACAAAACCCCTACACAAATCTTATACCGTAAGCGACCATCATATGATCACCTACGTATTTTTCGATGCTTATGCTACCCCAGCATACCCTCAACTGCACACCACAACCTTGCCCCTCGCACTCTTCCATGTGTCTTCCTTGGTCTATC
Organism: Anisodus acutangulus; assembly: GCA_029783415.1. NCBI lineage: Eukaryota > Viridiplantae > Streptophyta > Magnoliopsida > Solanales > Solanaceae > Anisodus > Anisodus acutangulus. The sequence continues at coordinate 46,823,289 of CM056490.1, forward strand.
TCCTAATCATCGGGGCTACTTGTGCTATGACATTGCTACTCGCAAAATCATCGTCTCCCGTCACGTTACCTTTAACGAGACAACCTTTCCTTTTTCAAATCTCCGGAAATTTCAGACCACCGATTACATCTTTCTCGATGAACCGAGTTTGTCTCCGGTCATCCAAAATCTGTGCAAAGAAGAACATCGCTGTTCGACGCCATCGCCGCTCCAAAGAAGGTCATCCGACCCTCCCGCAAAGCAATGCTACCACCCACCCAGCCTCCCACACCACCTATGCCGCACTCGTTGAGTCTAATGCACCACTCACACCGCCTCCACCCAAAGAAATCCAAAGAACTCGCCGAGTCTCTCGCGGCAAAGAACACCGCCGCCAACCACCCCGCAGCCTCACCGGTACCACCGCCCCGACCTCCCACCGCAGCCTCACCGCATGGAGACTCGTGCACAACACGGGATCTTCAAACCCAAGGTTCACTTCAATCTCTCCACACAAACCTTATCACCCATTCCAAAGAATCCAAAACTAGCTAAACCGGACCCCAATTGGAATGCGGCCATGTGTGGAAGAGTTTAACGCTTAACCAAGCGTAACACTTGGGATTTGGTACCTAGACCACCGGTGATGTGAATGTTATCCGGTGTATGTGGCTATTTCGTCACAAGTTCGCAGACAGTGGTGACTTAGAGAGGTATAAGGCAAGACTAGTTGCAAATGGCACTAATCGCCAGGAGGGTATTGATTGTGGTGAGACATTCACCCAGCTTGTTAAACCGCCACTATTCGGATCGTTCTCAGATTGCTATGGGCTTGCATTGGCCGATTCATCACCTTGATGTCAAGAATGCGCTTTCTTCATGGGGATTTGAAAGAGGCGTGTACATGCATCAGCCTCCTGGTTTTGTTCATCCAGCTGACTCCACAATTTGTGTGTCGCCTCGTAAAGTCATTGTATGGATTGAAACAGCCCCCGCGCTTGGTATGATCGGTTCGCAGTATCTTACGCAAATTGGTTTTGTATGTAGCGGTGTGATACCTCTCTCTTCACTTTTCACCGAGGTAGCAAAGATCGCATATTTGCTATTATATGTCGACGATATTGTTCTTACCGCCTTCATCCGACGGGTTGAAGAATGAAATCATTGCTCTACTCAAAACTGAATTTGCTATGACTGACTTGGGGAAGCTAAGTTACTTTTTGGGTATATCGGTGACTAGATCTGCTGCCAATATGTTCCTGTGTCAGCGAAAGTATGCAGAAGAGATAGTGTACAGGGCCAAGATGGCAAATTGTAAAATTATGCCAACTCCGGTGGACTCAAAATCCAAGCTTAGTGCCAATGACGGTGCGCTGGTTCGATCCCACTCTATATCTGAGTTCAGCGGGTGCTCTTCAAGATCTTTACATTCACTAGGCACGATATTCCATATGCCGCTCAGCAGGTGTGTCTGTTCATGCACGACCCCCGAGAGTCCCATTTTGCCGCCCTCAAACGTATTATCAGATATGTTAAGGGCACACTTGACTTTGGATTACATCTATACCCCTCTGCCCCAACCAAATTGCTAGCCTACACGGATGCAGATTGGGCAGGATGCCTCGACACACGTCGCTCCACCTCTGGTACCGTGTGTATTTCTTGGGGATAATCTTATCTCATGGTCCGCCAAGGCAGCCACGTTGTCCCGTTCGAGTCTTTGAAGCGAGAATATCGCGGAGTTGCTAATATCGCCGCCGAGATCCGCTGGCTCGAAATCTTCTTTTGGAGCTCCAGGTGTCCATTACGCAAGGCGTCTATAGTTTATTGTGACAACATATCTGCTATCTATATGGCTCATAATCCAGCCCAACATCAGCGAACTAAGCATATTGAGATGGATATCCACTTTGTGCGAGGGAAGGTTGCTCGTGGGCAGGTCAAAATCTTACATGTGTCTTCCTCGTATCAGTATGCAGATATTTTCACAAAGGGACTACCGCGACAGCTCTTCACCGACTTCCGATCCAAATTTTTAGCATTCGGCCTCCTCCGCTCCGTCTGAGGGGAGTATTAGCGAATATTCTCTAATATTCACAGATATTTTGTAATTATGATAAATGTATATTTAAGGTAACTTAGGATTCTAATTGTATTAGGAATCAACCTTTGTAAGGTAAGTTAGGATTCGTACCATATTAGGAATCAACCTTTGTACAGCTATATATATTGTGAATAATGAAAGAAATTCCCAAGGGAAATTATTCTATCTTTCACAATCCTCTTGTTCTTTTACTTTTTTTATTTAACCATATTTATTTTAAATAAAGAAGAGGAGCCTTGGAGTAACTGGTAAAGTTGCTGCCATGTGATTAGGAGGTTATGGGTTCAAGCCGTGGAAACAACAAATGTGAGGTAAGACCGGCCCTTCTTCGAACCCCGCACATAGCGAGAGCTTAGTGCACCGGGCTGCCCCATTTTTTATTTTATTTTAAATAAAAAGGTTCAAGATATTTTTTATTGGCGTGGAGGTAAGGCTAGGTACTCAGGTCATTCCAAAGAAAGGAAGCTTTAAGTACCTCGGGTCTATTATTAAGGGAATGGATAGATTGATGGCAATGTTACACATCGTATTGGGACAGGGTGGATGAAATGGAGGCTCGCATCTAGAGTCTTGTGCGACAAAAAAATGCCACTAAAACTTAAAGGCAAGTTCTATAGAGTGGTGGTTAGACCGACTTTGTAGTATGGGGAGGAGTGTTGGCCAGTCAAGACTTCACACATCCAAAAGATGAAAGTCGTGAGATGAGGATGCTGAGATGGATGTGTGGGCATACAAGGAGAGATAGGATTAGAAATGATGATATCCAAGACAGAGTGTGAGTGACCTCGGTGGAGGATAAGATGATTCGGGCATGTGCAGAGGAGAGACACAGATGCCCTAGTGCGGAGGTGTGAGAGGTTGGCTATGGACGGGTTAAGAAAAGGTAGAGGTAGGCCGAAAAAGTATTGGGGAGAGGTGATTAGACGGGATATGGCATAGGTGCAATTTACTGAGGACATGACCTTAGATATGAGGTTGTGGAGGACACATATTATGGTAGTAGGTAGTCGAACGTAGTCCTACTTACGCTAACAAAATGATAGTGGTAGTGTTATTATTGTAGGCCCGATTAGCCTATCACACTTATAGGCGCAATATTGCTTTATATTCCCCTGTAGTTTGATTTCTGTTGTTATGTGTTCCTTAGTGTATTTTGTTTATCTTTTATATATGCGTTAGCTTCTGCTTCCTTTTGTCAGAATGCGCTACCATGGCGTATTCAATTTTTTTATCAGCATGTTCATACTGAATTTCTTGTCTGTGTTTGACTGTTTCTCTTGCTTTGCTTGTGATTGTGCTTTTTCTTGAGTCAAGGGTCTCCCGAAAATTTCCGTTCTACCTATCAAGGTAGAGGAAAGGTCTGCGTACACTCTACCCTCCCCCGACCCCACGTTGTGAAATTTTACTGGGTATGTTGTTGTTGTTGTTGTTGTTTTATATTTTAATTAAATAAAAAAATTGAAATATTTAACTGAAAAACTATGTTGACCAAAATGTTTTTTTAAAGTAATAAGTTTTTGGAAACTAGCCAAACAGGCTCTAAGATTTGATTTTTCCTTGTGTAACGAAGAAGAGTCATTTTGATTTCAATCTTTGATAGTATACTATTATATATTGTTGAACGTTTGATCGCTATTATGTTGACCCCTTCATATTACTGGTTATAAGATATGAAAAAAAAAAAAATTACTGGTCATATAGAGATCAGCTCTCTTCTCTCTGTCTCGGTCAGGGTCAGAGGTCTACGATAGAGTCAGATTTAAGATTTAAATATTACGTGTTCTAGTTTAATTTTTTACCTCAATTAATTTTATTAGATTAAAAATCTATCAATTATACTTATATAATGAATCAACTAGTCCTCGAGATTATAATTAATAACATGCTATAGAGAACATCAATCTTGAAGTAAGATAGTATTGTTAACAACACTCAAAAACACTTTTAGTGTTTTAGCCGAATCAAGTGGCAGCCGAAAGTGAAAATCTGAAAATGAGCAGGCAACAAAATTTTAAGTCGATAACCGAACTGACTCGTAGCCGAATCTATTAGTCCTAGCCCTCTCGGCTAGAAAAACTTCATCGGCTATTTCGTTAACATGGCCGAGTCATAATTCCGATGAATGACTGGGACCCACACATATCTGGACGCCTCGAAGACTAAGTCAAAATACCTTCTAGACCCCAAAAAATGAAAACAGACCGTCAATAGCTAGAAGGAAGTGCCGTCAGTCACGCGAGAGGAAATCAAGGAGCAAAATCGGCACTACCTCCTCATAGTTGAGGAACCCATTGCTGGAAGTTAGAGTTTCGCTTCCAGTCCAAATTGCTTAGTTAAGGAATCAATTTATCATCCGATTTCATCAGCCGATAAAATGACAAACATTTCGGATGGGAACAAATTTGGCACACCTAGTTGGACCATAGGTGACCTCATATCAAAGTTTGATTCTCCAGGTCAGGATCACGCTTGGCTTATGCGCCTAAGGTCTGGTAAGAAAATGAACCAGAGTCCAGTCCACATCCTAAACAGAATCCTCCCAAAAGGAACAATGAGCCACCATTTTCCTCGGGTATGCCTACATTGATTGATACCCCTCCAATTCCTCCATCAACCCAAGCTGTGCGTGAACTTAACCAATCTGAAGGTCCAACTGTCATGATCACATCATTTATTAGACAACAGATTAACTTAGGCATCCACGACATTATGCACCAGGTTTCCAAACAGTTGGCTGACATTGTCAAGCCAATGGTGCATAATGAGGTTCAACATGCGAGGGAACTGGAAGCCAATCAACTGCATCTAGGAGAAGCTTCGGCTAGTTCTACCATCCCTTTGACGAGTGGCGATGTTCAACATGCAACTGTGACTCCAGGTGTTGTTCATCAGCCGAATGTGTATCAGTCAGTACCTACTCAGGTGCAGCTGATAGCACACCTAGGAGCACAAGCCCAGTCACTTGGTAATCAGTCTATTATATGGTTGCCACCAAACGTTGAGGGCAAACTGTGCCATTTGACCAAGCAAGTCTGCAGTATGGGTAGATCAATATGGCTCGGAGACCAGTTCAGGCATCTGTACAACTTGGTTTGTCGCCCGTTATGCCGTACGCTCTTGCAAACGGCCCTACGCTACAGGCGACCAATGTTGGCCAGTCGAATTGGCAACCGATGGCCCCTGGCTATGACCCTAATCAGCTATCTGGTGACGCAGTCTACAACGGGGCACCATTCCAGCAGTCACAGCCGATACCCAATCCATACTATCCAGGAAGCACAAACTTTCTAAAAATAATGTTCGGGGAGAACCGATATGGAACACTGTTCCACCTTATCGTCAAGCTCCGTCGGCTGTCCAGGAGCTCAGGTTGCAGGCTTTGGTGGCTATACCCAACAACAGCACTGGGTATATACCCCACCTATTGGTAATAGCCAGCAGAATACCTACAACTTTCAAAACCCTACTCAACAAGGTACAGAATGGAGGCCACTAGTTCAGAATGCCTAACAGTCGGTTCCAGTTGAGAATCGGCAGGGGACTTCACAGCTGATGAACCCTGAAACTATCGCAAATACCATGAAGAAGTACTTTGGCATCCAACTGAAACCCTTGTACATGCATGTTTACAGGAAGCCCTACCCCGATTGGGTAGATTGGTAGCACCATTGCCAAGAGGCTTCAAAATGCCTAATTTCGCCACCTTCTCGGGTGATGACGGCAAATCTACCATTGATCACATCGGCAGATTTACCGCCCAATGTGGTGAAGTTGGCCAGAACGAGTATCACAAGCTGCAGTTATTCCCCGTTTCTCTAACTGGAACAACATTTGTCTGGTACTCATCCTTGACCCCCGACTCCGTACAGAGCTGGGCTGACATGGAGTGTTGTTTCCATGATAGATTTTATTGGCCCTAACCTCAGGTCACTGTAACCGGCTTGACAAATCTCAAGCAACAGGTCGATGAGTCGGCTACCGATTACATAGAGAGATTCAGAATGAAGGTTAGGAAATGTACTGTACACTTCCCTAAATCAGAATGCGCCCACATGATAATCAACAACATGCATCCTCAGCTAAATGAGAAATTAGTAGGACAATCCTGCTTTGACTTAAGTCAGTTAGCCGAGAAGGCTAGCCAAATAGAGCAGTATATCCAGGAGAAGGAGAAAAGAAGATCTAACTGGAACCGAGGCTCCCATTTGGTATCCATTATTGAGGCAGATGAGTCTGACTCAGAGTCAGCCGATTACAAGGTAGATTCAATGGTAGTCGAGATTGTCAGGGGTAAGGTTTATTCTTGTCCAGCCTTGAGGGTTACGAAAGGCAAGGAGACGAGTTCAACTGATGACAGGGTCGGTTACTCGTTTGACATTACAAAGGCAGATCAGATCTTTGATCATCTGCTTAAAGATAAACATATTCGGTTGCTTGATGTCCATAGGATTCCATCTGTCGAAGAACTCAAGGATAAGAAGTACTGTAAGTGGCACAATTCATATAGCCACGCACAATTCAAGCTAGCCGATAAAAGTATAGATGAAATGTCTGTTAATACTGACCCCTTCCCCGCAGTACCGGTATCTATGATATCCTTTGCCAAGCCAGATCAATCAAAGGATGTCAAGGGGAAACAACCGATGAGAAATATATGGGTTCCAAAGAAGCCTACTGTTAAGGAGGAGGCCACAAGGACCTTTGTGTTTGATCGGCTAGACAGCTTATGTGACATCTATGAGGACATGGACAGGCAGCTAGCTAGAAACAATTTTTGTGGCCGCCATTATAAACTAGAGCACATTGCTCGGGAACCTCACAAACAACACCCAAAGTTCATAAGGGACCTAACAGACATCAGGCGTAGGCTTGGGGGGCAAGCATGGCAACCAGTTGATGAGAATCCAAGTGTACCCCAGATATATGAGGAACCATTCCCCATAGCTAAACAGAGGGTGGCTGAGTTCAACGTAAAAGAAGGTGTTTCTTCCTTGCGTATCACAGTGAGGGATGAAGGTCAACTGAGACCCCGGAGGATGATCAAGCCAACTGCCAAAATAGAGGAAGGAATGTGGTTTATCAATCAGGATTTTGGAAAGAAAGAGGCATCACTGGGTGTCGTATCCAAGACTCAGAAAAAAAGGTTGCAGCGCGCCAAAGCCTTGCGCAAGATGAAGCTAACTTTGCACATGATATCCAGTGCTGAGGCAGCCGATAAGTAGGAAATTCCTGAGTCTGCCGTGGCTGAGGCTATAGAACGGGCATTTGGCTCAACCTCTTCATAGACGGTGCCGCATGAAGGAGAAGTTTTGGACCAACCAGAACTGAATATACAGTCGGGTGATGACCCGACAGAGGAACCACAATAGGAGACTACAATCCTGAAGGGATCTCCAGCCGAGACGGTTCTATAGAGTGCGCAAAGGAACCAGGCATTAGAACCCCAGCCGATTCCTATATGCCTCCAGGAGATGGAAGATATTAACTTCTTGTCAACCAAATTGGATGAGGTAGGAGACTCCATCCTTGATTTATTTAAGCATGATTCAGTCGATGAGATTTGGGTAGCTATTGAAATGGTCAACCTGATTCCATGTGAGTTCTGGACCGGTCGCTTTAAGATGGATAGCCTAGAAGGTAATGTGTGTGTGTGGAAGACACTGAATGGGCGACATTAGCCGATACTATAACTAGGGACGCTTTGAGCACTGTATTTGGTGCACCTACGGAAGAGATGATTAAACACCTCAAACCCCTCTATGTTAAGGCTTACATTAACGACAAAGCTTTTAGCCAAGTGTTCGTCGACAATGGGGCTGTGCTGAATGTGATGACGTTGCTTACTTTGAAATGCCTCAACAAAACCACGGAGGATCTCATCCCAACTAACATGAAAATGGCTAGCTTTATAGGAGAGGCCTCTGAAGCTTCGGGAATCTTAGTAGCAGAAATCACTGTAGGTTCTAAGACGGTCAAATCTGCCTTTTTTATGATAGACGACAAGCCGTCCTACGCCATCATGTTTGGCAGAGACAATATTCACACCAGCCGATGCCTTCCTTCCACCATGCATCAAAAGCTCATTTTCTGGGAAGAAGACAAGATATAAATCATCCCAACCGACGATAACCCATTTCAAGCAAGGGTTAACTTTCAGGCTGTCTTATATTCACCTTATGTGGCTCCCATAGCTGTCGCGGAGCAATACAAAGAAGGATCTTAAGAATACCGCAATCTTACTCCACTAGGTTTTGAAATAAAACAATTAGCCGAACCACAGCTTACCTTGGAAGAGTTAGATGATTGAGGAGACCCAAATCATACGCGATCTGTGGCATCAGTTGACTGCTCTATGTTCTGAAGAAAAGATAGCTGAGGCATCACAGGTAGAGAACTACAACAGAGAACCAACACTGGCAGCCGATAACATTGAGTTGCCGATGGAACTTGAATCACCAATAAGAAGGGATATGCCTAGTTTTGAGTCTCATGATCCCTTGGAAGATATCAACTTGGGTACTGAGGAAGTCCCTCGTCTAACACGTATCAGTGGTTTGCTGAATAAGGAGGATAAACAAAGCATGACGGCTCTTCTACGGCAGTATAAAGACTATTTCGCATGGGATTATCATTTGATGCCTGAGTTGGCACGTACTTTGGTAGAGCATAGATTGCCAATTAAAGAGGGTTTCACACCTCATAAACAACTGCCCAGAAGATATAACCCTCAGCTGATGCCTCAAAATAAAACTAAGATTGAACGGCTGCTGAAGGTCGGGTTCATCAGAACGGCTAGGTATGTGGAATGGTTGGCAAACATTGTGTCAGTCAAGAAGAAGAATTACAAGGTTCGGGATTGTATTAATTACAGGAACTTAAATCTTGACACTCTCAAAGATGAATACATCATGCCTATAGCCGATATGCTAGTCGATTTGGCGGCCGCTAACGGTGTGCTGACATTCATAGATGGATACTCAGGCTATAATAAGATAGTAGTAGCCAATGCGGACATTCACAAGACTGGTTTTTAGGTGTCCAGGAGCCTTGGGCATTTACGAGTGGGTAGTCACGTCGTTGAGTCTGAAAAATGCTAGTGCTACTAATCAGAGGGCGATGAAAACTATCTTCCATGATTTGATCGGCAAGATTGTGGAGGTCTACGTTGATGATGTGGTGGTAAGGTCTAAGGACTTCAAAGATCATTTAGACGATCTAGAACAAGCACTAAAAAGAATGAGGATTCATAATCTTAAAATGAATCCAACCAAGTGCATGTTCAGAGTATCGGCTGGCAACTTCCTTGGCTTCTTGGTACATAAGAAATGTATTGAGATAGATCATAACAAAGCTCGGGAAGTAATGGAGTCTGCACCACCCAAAACAAAGAAAGAGTTACAAAGCATGTTAGGGAAGATCAACTTCCTAAGGAGGTCCATATCTAATTCGGCTGGCAAAATAAAGGTTTTCTCACATTTGCTTAGGCTTAAAGGGTCAGAAGAGCTAGTATGGGCCCCAGAACAGCAAGAAGCATTTGACCAAATTAAAAAGGCCCTAGCAACTCCTCTTGTGTTGGTACCCCCCATGCTAGGGAAACCGTTGAAATTGTACATCTCGGTTGTAGATTTGTCTATCAGCTACCTGTTAGCACATGATGCCGATGATGGAACCGAAAGGGCAGTTTACTATCTTAGCCGAATGCTCAATGAAGCTGAAACTAGATATACCCATATAGAGAAGCTTTGTTTGTCCTTATTCTATACTTGTACAAAACTTGAACATTATCTAATACCACATGTGGTTCATATTTTGTGCAAAATTGACATCGTCCGGTACCTATTGAATAGACTTGTTCTGCAAGGATGACTAATGAAATGGGCAATCAAGCTCACTGCGTTTTCTCTCGAGTATAGGTCAATCAGGGCTGTCAAAGATCAGGCGATAGCCGATTTCTTGGTAGACCACCCTTGTGTAGATGTGTAGGACCCATGCGCCCCCTCTACCGCATGTATGGACGTCGTCCCTTGGACGCTAACTTTTGATGGGTCAAGAACCTAGAAGGGAGTCGGAGTCGGAATAACGATAACCGATCCTAGAGATGAAACGTGGAGGTTCTCTTATCGGTTAGATCCTGACTTGACAAATAACCAAGCTGAATACGATGTTTTCATTATAAGACTCAAACTCCTAGTTTCTATGAAAGCAGAGTGCATCAAGATTCATGGAGACTCTCAGTTGGTTATCAAGTAGCTGGGTGGGGGAATATGAATGCAAATATCTAAATTTGTTGGCCCGATATCAAACGTAGGGGTGGGCAAAAAACCCCGAGAACCGAAAAAACCGGACCGAACCGAAATTCGGTTCTGTTTTTTCTCGGTTTTTTTTTTTGAAAAGTCGAACCGAATCAAGATTTAGTAATTCGGTTCGGATTTTTAATTTTGAATACGAATCGAATAAAAAAATTGAATTAAATATATAATTATTCTTATTTTTTATTGTAGGCTACTACTATCTCTTGAATCATAGTCATTGAAGTTAATCTATGAAGCTTTTATGGAAGTCGAATGCGGCATGAACTTGATCAACATATCACAGAAGCATTGACATAAAATGTAGGGAGAGAAAGTAGTTGTAAATTGGTGAAACTTTAAATGGTCATAACTCTGCGCTCGGATGTCCGTTTTACCCGATTTGTTTTTTGATTTTGGGTATTTTTTCGAGACGGGGTCGGCCCAAACCGCCTTAAGGAGGTTTGACGCATCCAATTTTTACAAAAACATCCATTTTCCCAATCAATTTGTGTTTTCCCCCAAATCGGTTTCTAATTTTCCTTTTTCTTTAGTAAACATCTCACGATACACAATAGATTTCAACGTCGAAATTTCATGGTAGTGTAGGTGTGAATGTCAATTTCAGTTTTGGAAATTCAATATTTTTTAAAAATAAAACATTCCTCAACCCGACTCGACCCGGCCCACTAGAAAAAACTGATATAATCCAATACGTTCGGCGATATAAACCGAACATATCATTTTTTTTTAAAAAAATTGTATTCGGTTTTTTTAAAAAAACTGATTTTTATTCGGTTCATATTTTTCGGATACAAAACCGAACCGAACCGATATACGCCCACCCCTAAAAAATGGCTAGCAGGTTACTTAGCAGGTTCGCATCGTATACGTTAAGTTATGTTCCCAGGGGCATGAATGTTGAGGCTAACGACTTAGCACAAGAAGTTTATGGCTTTAGGAAGTCTCTACTCACCCTAGAGTATGATGAGTTGCCAGCCGAAGTGTTAGCCATGGACCAAATCGACTCGTGGAAGCAGGTGCTAATCGGCTACTTAAAAGATCATTCCACTTGCAAGGACCTTAAGGTTAAGAGGAGAGCCTTGAAGTATGTGCTCATTGATGATGATCTTCATAAAAGGAGCGTAAATGAAGTGTTACTCAAGTGCATTGATAAGGAAGAGGCCTTAAGAGTCATGGGAGAAGTTCGTGAAGGAATCTGTGAATCATACAGAGCCGGGGCAATGATGAAATGGTTGATTTATCGTTATGGATATTATTGGCCTAATATCACGGCCGATTGCTTTCAATACGCAAATGGTTGTGAAGAGTGTCAGAGACATGAATCAATCCAATGAGTACCAGCCGAGTTGTTGCACCCGATCGTGAAGCCCATGCCTTTAGAGGATGGGCTATAGACCTCATCGGCAAGATTCACCCACAATCGGCTAAAGGATATAATTTAATTATTTTGGCTACCGATTACTTTACTAAATGGGTAGAGGCACAGCTGATGAAGAGGGTTCATCAGACAGATGTCATTCAGTTTATCCAACACTAGATCATAAATAGATATGGTATTCCTGAGACGATTACAACCGATAAAGAGACGGTATTCACAGGTTCTAAGGTGGTAGCCTTTGCTGAGAAATTTGGGATTAAGATGATCACATCCTCGCCTTATTATGCACAGGAGAATGGACAAGGCGATGCAGCTAATAAGCTTATTGTGGGCCTAATCAGTAAAAACATGGAAGATAAACCGGCAGTATGACATCTCACTTTGGATGAAGCTATTTAGGCAATCAGAAACTCTAAGTCTACAACTACTGGGACGACACCTTATCGGCTCACCTATGGCCAAGATGCAATGTTGCCCTTGGAGATTAATGTCAAGTCATTACGGGTGAACAAGCAGTGTTCTTTAAGCTTAGAAGAATATCAGCAGGCCATGCTAATAGAGTTAGATCAGCTAGATGAAGATCGACTGATGGCCCTAGAAAGAATCGAAGCCGGTAAACAGAAAATGGCTAAAGCATACAACAAACATGTCAAGCCTAAGAGGTTCACCGAAAGACACTTGGTTTGGAAAACTGTATTGCCACTTGAAATAAAAGATCGTGAATTCGGCAAGTGGTCACCGAATTGGGAAGGACCCTTCGTAGTAAGCCAAAGGATTGCTGGCAACTCATATCGACTAATAAACATGCATGATGAATAGCTTGACAGAAACGTAAACAACAAATACTTAAAGAAGTACTACCCTTCGATTTGGGGTATGCACGAGTAAACAACAGTGATAGACCGGCTGCCTGGCCGCGCAGAGGAACATAATTCCCTTCGATTTGGGGAATACATAAATGAATGATAGTTATAGACCGGCGGCCTGGTCATAGTCACATAAAAAGGCAGAAAAGTACTTCCCTTCGATTTGGGGAAGGCATGAGTAAACAACAGCCACATACCGACTGCTTGGTCACAAAAAACAGACCCTTCGATTTGGGGTCAACAAAACTAGGAAGGCAAGTTGGTTGACATGTCACCAGCTAAAGGTTGCGCTACATCATCAGTCACAAGGGTCTCAAGAATAACTGAATCTACCACTTCTTGGTCACCCTAGATAGCCGCAGTCTTTTTCTCATCCTCAGCCGTAGCAACGGCTACTACCTCATATGTTCCTACTTCTTCAGGAAATCCCATTTCCGCATCTAACAAAGGTTCAGCCACCACCACTGATGGGATCTCGGTAAAATCTTGAGTGTCAGCCGCTAGAATGTCTGTTGGCTATCGTTCGGCTTCTAACAATACCTCTTGAGTAACAGAAGCAGCGAGAGCTTCAGATTGCAATTCCATGAGAATGTCGGCTGACAACTGAGTAACAGAGTCAGCTGGCAAAAGAGTAGTCGTAACCAAAGAATGAGTTCCCTCGGATACTACTTCGAGAAAACTGGAAGGGAGTGTTGGTATTGCTTGAGCAAGTCTATTTTTCCACACAATCCACTCATCCTCCAGTTAGGCCACCCGCTCATTGCTCGCTTTTTGATCCAATTCCCAAACCACATATTGATTACCAAGCTCCCGGATCTTACTATCCAAACGAATACCGTGCCGAAACAAAGAAGAGCGGGAGGTATCTTGGGCCTTAATAGTCGACTCCAAGACATCTATAGCCGGAGTAATAGCCTGTATCTACGCATGGATCCTCTCCAGATCAGCTTGCAGCTTTGACAGCTGCTCCTGCAAGTCATTCCTTCGAGGGACATTCTGCTGCCTTTCTGCATTCATCCCATTGAAAGAAGTCTGAATGCGACTCTTCTCTTGCCAAACAGATCCCAAGTATTGCAGAGCAGCGACCGCCTCATCATGACTATCTTTGACCATTTTGTGTAAAGCAAATAAGTCATTTAGAGCCAAGGCCATGTCATTATAGGCGGTTGCCAAAATCGGATAATCCTTTATTTCTTTTGACAATCTGAATAGAGAAGCCCTCAAAGCATATAACTATTCTTTGCTGGTCTGAATCCCCTTGGAAAGAGACTCCTCGACTCGCTCTCGATGAATGCCAACAGGCGAATATAGTGCAAGCGCAATATCGACTGATTCAAAATACTACAGAAGCACATCTTCAGGGACGATCTCAACTGGCACTTCTGAGTCATCAACCGGATTAGTTTCAGTCGGGGGATTATCTCCAGCCATCTCCTGTACAGAAAGAATAGGTTCAGTATAAAGGTAAGGGTTTAGAAACAGAGAAGGACCAAACATAAGAGGAAGGATATACCTCTACGGCTGCATCAGCATAAATATCTTCGGCTACCTCGACAGGTGAGATTTTGGCCTTGGGGATAGCCGATAACAGATCCCGCGGATGCGTAGGAGCATGAGCCGAGGAGGACGATCCAATATGAAGAGGGGCAACGAACGTTGTCTAAGACCGTCTGTCTCTTATGAGTTGTGGTCCCTGAAGGGCAAACAAAAAATATGAATACTGAAAGATAGCCAATATAGAGGTATTTAAGCTAAACAAGGAATATACCTTAATTTTCTCATCTTCATCAGCTGAAACAGGAACTCTGATTCTATGAGGGCCTTCATCACTACTATCTCGGATGACAACCCCTCTGCTTCGTCTGGGTTGCTTGGGAACAGATTTCCTGGGTGATGGGGATTTATTGTTGGAAGTGGTCTCCAAATCGACAAACGCTGGGGGGATTGAGTTGCTAAAAGACGCATAAAAGATGTTAGCCAAAAATTCACAAGAATAATCTGGTCAACACATATGTAGAAAAGTTTACCTTTTCTCTTCGTTTGCTGCAATCTGACGGAAGTTCTTAAGGCAGCAGGCCTAGCCGATTTAGGGTGAGCAGCTCTTAGAGGGGCCTCTTTCATCCGCGGTTTAGGAGTTTCTTGGGTCTTTTTCTTCTTTGACAAGACCAGTCGATCACAGTAGAGATCTAGATGATACTGGAAAAACTTCTCCTTGGCCGTATTCCACCAGTCATCAAAAGCAACAGTGGTATTTGTTCTTGGGGGAAACGACTGGCAGTCAAATAGGGCGAGCCTATCAAGATTGTGATCGGTTATTTCCCTTGCCTGTTTTGCATCAAGAATGTAACTGGGTTGAACTGACAATACTGCGGTGAAGCCATGGTACGTGCTGAGTGAGACCGAATTGCCTTGCCACAAAGTTTGGCCGATAGGGCTCCGTAGTCAATTTATTATTCCTAGAAGTTGGATTCAAACCATCCAACATATCCCTAGCTGACATAGTTCTCCGCTGGGAGAATGTAAGGTTGTCATCGGCTATCAAAGACCGGTTGCCAATCTGTGTAATGGTCTCGAGACAGACCATGCAGGGTGAAGACCGCATCAAAAGTATACTGGGGCACGAGGGGGGTTTTCCGAAGAGTATCGGCTAGCACGGGGGGTTTAATGGTAAACGACAGTCATCGAAACCATCAGGAATAAACTCTTAAGAAATATAGGGTGATCCACAACTGAAGGAACCACAGGGGACCGGCAAAGGTATCCAGATTTATGGAGTCCCTTAACCTTGTCTGGGCATCGCCAAGAGCCATATAAAGATAAGTCAGGAAGAGAAATTTCCAGCTGACATCTTCCCCCGAAATGGCTAACGCCTCATAAATTTTCAGTTCCTTCACAACTGCACAAGACCCTGTGCAGACAAAATATCGGTTGAACCAAAAAAGCAGGAAAGCATAATGTTTGGCATCATCGACTGGGAGAGGCGATACTCGGCTGTTGTTGGCCATGAAGTGGACATAGTCGGAAGAAGTCTTTGAGACCTTGATCCCAAATCGGTAACATCTATATCACCTAAGACAAGCGCTTCGGCTCCCAGTATCAGAAGTCCAAGTACCGCTGTCACGTCAAGAAGTGTGGGGGTCATCATCCCCTAAGGGAAAACAAAGGCGTTGGCAGTAGTCGACTAATAACCAAAGAAGGTATATATGAGACCAATGTTACAAGGGAGGTCAAACTCCGACAGTGCAATGGCGTCATAAAGACCCATGCGTCTCTATTCGACCTCTCTGGCCGACTTCACTCGTTCCAACCAACCCGAATAGTTGGCAACCTTGGCCGGCCAGGTACGCAGGCTAGCCGGATAATGATTACCGGTGAACCAATCACAGGTGATAGGAAGGTCATAGTTTGCCGGGCTAAGATGCCGAGAAAGAAGGAGGTCGCCATGTTCAGATGTTCCATAAGGGGCAAGAACCAATTGTTCATCAATGAAGGCAAAGGTAGGGGTTAGGTCACCAGCAGCCAAATCAGCGCTATCTGATCCCTGAGATAGAGAGGAAGATGAAGTCATGGTTTTCTGATTAAGGAAATAGGGTTTCTTTAGAGGAGAAAATGAATTTAGGAACTGCTGAAGAAGTATATGAGAAACCCCTGGGGAACGTCTCTCCTAATTTTTTTTCCTTTTGGAGATATGGCTGACACACGTTGGGACTACTCTCTTTCAAACATGCGGTTGTAATGTGTCAGCATTTATTTGTGGAAGTCGAGACGCTTTGATTTAAAAGAGATTCAGATAAAATCATCATTGCGCGCATTCAGGGAAAAAGTGATGGAAATGACACCCGCGGCTGCCACACGAAACGACGGCTATTTTTTTTACATCAACTCAACAGCCGCACTCGAGTTAATGTAGGGGGCAATTGTTAATACTCAAAAATACTTTTAGCGTTTTAGCCGAATCAAGTGGCAGCCGAAAGTGAAAACCTGAAAATGAGCAGGCAACATAATTTTAAATCGATAACCGAACTGACTCGTAGTCGAATCTATTAGTCTTAGCCCTCGGCTAGAAAAGCTTCATCGTCTACTTCGGTAACATGGTCGAGCCATAATTTCGAGGAACGACTGAGACTCACACATATCTGGATGCCTCGAAGACCAAGTCAAAATACCTTCTAGACCCCAAGAAACGGAAACAAATTGTCAACAGCTAGAAGGAAGTGTCGTCAGTCGTGCGAGAGGAAATCAAGGAGCAAAATCGGCACCACCTCCTCATAGTTGGCTAGTGGATTTAGTGGGTGATTTAGTGGCTAACATAGTGGGATCATGTTTTATTTCTTGTAGTATAAATATAGGATCACTTGTACAGAATAGGATACAATCCAATCAATCAAAAAACTGATTTTTACATATCTTTATCGTCTTTATTGCACTCTAGCTGTATTTATGTTTCTTACCACTTAGTTTATTCAATCACCATCCTAACGCTTTCTGGAGTAGTTGGGGAACCCATTGCTGGAAGTTAGAGTTCCGCTTCCAGCCCAAATCGCTTAGTTAAGGAATCAATTTGTCATCCGATAAAACGGAAATATTTGGACGGGAACAATTGTACAACAATCAGTTTATTGATAAAATGAATGGAAGGATTTAATTAAACACACACACTAACAGCTGCTACTGTACTACAGTTTTAATTCCAAATTCTCAATATTTATCTACATGAATTCTCAATATTTTCTCGTTCTATTTCGACCGTAGTTTCATTTCAAAACTAAAAAAGTTAGGTTCTCTAACACTACAAGTTTTAACATGCAAGTCTCTAAAAGAATTAAAAAGAAATTGTACTAGCATTGAATAATTTATTTCAAGAAACCATAAGTTTTTAAGATAATTAATTTCTTTTTATGTGACTTCAGATTTACCTCATTCCCTTATGACACTTTAATTATTATCGTGTTACACTATACCCTTGGTACATTTAGAAGCCTGAGGTAAGTCATGACTAAACCATTTAGACTATCTTCTAGTATCATTTTCTATCGTTTTACTTTGTATATGTGCTATTTACACCTTTTAGTTGATGTGATCATTTCTTATTTTTTCTTAGTTTTGTATGACTATACTTCTATATTAGCTTCTACATTTTGAAGACATTCGTCTTTATAAAATAAGCGTTCTATAGAACTTACTTTTACATCTGGTAAAAGTATTCGTACTCTGAAAGTGAGGAAATTTCAAAAGGGAGTTATTTCTAAATCTGACACCTACATCCAAAATAATTGTACACAAAGCATTGGTTAATATGGCAACATGAAGCTGATAGGACAGTGCACATTCATGCTGCATACAGGACATTACTTCAATTGGGTTGAGATTTAAAGAAGGACAAACACACAGCTAAAAGATTCCAATTTTAAGATATGAAAGGAAACTTATTTATTATTTTGATAGGAACATCCAACCAACTTCCTTCTTTTGCATTTAATAGTAGTACTTGAAAGGGAATGACTTGACTCATCCAAAGACTCTTGTATTCTGATTGTACCACCCAAAGAAATTAGACAGCTAGCTATACTAATTTAATGTGGTCAATTTATTAAGATACAACGACTACCTACAAAATGTACGTACTATATATGGTTTTATTGAAAAGTTATATATCATTACCATATAAGAACAAAGGTCCAAAATTGATGAGCTAATAGACAAATAATTAATTGTATTGTTACTTTGTTGAGAGATTTCCATTTTGGTTATATATATATATATATATATACACGACTCTCAAAGCAATCATGAAATGATATGAGGGAACTAAAGCAAAGAAGAAGAAAACTAAAGGACTAATTTCCTCAGTTTTCTTGTGTACCGCAACTAATACTCTTTCCATAATTTCATTGAAGCCATCAGAACATTAGCAACTAATAGCCTGTTTGACAAAGTCTATTTTTTCTCAAAAGTGTTTAATTTTTTTTTTTAATAAGTGCTTATTTTTTAAAAAAAAATAAGGTGTTTGATCAAGCTTTTGAGAGAAAATAAGTGTTTCTGAAAAGTAATAAAAGTAGTTTTCAGAAGCTAAAAAAATAGTTTTTGCCCAAAAGCATTTATTTGAAAAGTACCTTTAAGAAAAATACACTTAAAAACACTTTTAAAAGCTTGATCAAACACTCATTGCTACTCAAAAGCGCTTTTAAAATTAATTGACCAAACACAAATTATTTTTCGCCAAAAGTGTTTTTATAAAAAATACTTTTGAAAAAAATACTTTTAAAAATAACCTAATTTTAGAAGCCTAACCAAACAGGTTATAACATGAAATTCTAAATGAGCAATATGCGATTAAATATGATATTTTTTATTTAATTATATTTTCAATAAGCATTCTCACGTAGCAAAGCATGTAAATTTTTCAATTGTAATGGGCAGAAGCGGATAAAACTTCATCTGAGCCCAATACATTCGGCACGAAATATAAATTTGTTAATCATATCAAATCATCAATCATATCAATGTAATTATACTCATTATCATAGAATTAAGATTGTCAAAGATAATTAGGATAAGTCTTCCTTAATAGTAGCCATAGATTGATCTTATATATTTGTATATAAATTGTAATCTTGTTAATGAAATAAACCATGGAATGAATTTCCTTCATGGTATCAAGAGCCACAAAATAACTCCCTAATTTTTGCCCTAACCTACTTGTCGGCTGCCCAACCACACCCTACCCGAAAATAAGTTTTTGGTCAACAAACCCTAGCCGAAACCACCCTTGTTTTTTCTGCCTCCTCCTCCAAAAACTAACCCTAACTAGTTTTGTTCCAAAAACCCTAACCTAGCCGAGAACCACCCTACTATTTTCGGCAATTTTCAACCAAACCCTGATTAGGGTTCTTCATATCCTTTATTCGACACACCAAAATATTTCTTTTCTTCCTCTTTTCTTGTATTTTCTTGGGCAACAATGGCCGACAAACAAAAATTTCACCCCCTCTTGCCATAAACAACGTCAAGAACTTTATTCCTATCACCCTTGAGATAGAAAAAGATCAATACTCCTCTCAGGAGGAGTTGTTTAAAATCCATTACCGATCATACGAAGCTATAAACCATATTATTCCTTCCAAGTCTTCATCGGAGACCACCGTTGTTGACCCAAACTTATGGTCTCATTTAGATGCTATAGTCCTTCAATGGATTTAAGGCATAATCTCCAATAACCTTTTGCACAACATTTTAGAACCAGACTCTACGGCTCAACAGGCTTGGGAACGTTTACAAAATATTTTTCAAGATAATAAAATTTCTCGAGCAGTATCTCTTGAAACCAATTCACCAATGTAAAATTGGATCATTTTTCAAACGTTTCCACATATTGTCAAGAGTTGAAAATGCTTGTCGATCAACTCTCAAATGTTGGTGCACCGGTGACAAATCAAATGTTAGTTCTCTAATTGATTGCGGGTTTGAATGAACAATTTGATGGTGTGTCTACGTTCATTCAACAAAGCAATAATTTACCAATCGAAAAAGCTGGTATGACCTCTTGCAAACCGTCACACACACCAGTCGATACCAAGCAAAATTGAGTAAGTGATCCAACACATTAACGTAGCTTAGCAGGGGCATTGAAGTATCTCACCTTCACGAGACCGGATATCTCCTATGCAGTTCAACAAGTTTGTTTACATACATATGGGGGCCCTCAAACGAATTATGCGGTATGTTAAGGGTACTCTTAATTTTGGGTTGTACCTGTATAAATCCACCAGTTCTGGACTCACATCATATACAGATGTTGATTGGGGTTGCTGCCCAGACACGCGGCGTTCCACCTCTGGATATTGTGTATTTCTAGGCGACAATCTTATTTCATGGTTGTCGAAATGCCAACCGACATTATCTCGGTCGAGTGCTAAAGCAGAATACCGATGGGTAGCTAATGTGGTGTCTAAATCGTGTTGGCTTCGTAATCTTCTTTTAGAACTTCATTGTCCGATCGATAAAGCAATCGTGGTTTATTATGATAATATGAGTGCGATATACTTATCAGGTAACCCTGTCCAGCATCAACGCACAAAACACATAGAAACTGATATCTTGTTCGTCCGTGAAAAGGTTGCACGTGGACAAGTCTGAGTTCTTCATGTACCGTCTCGTTATCAAATTGTCGATATTTTCACGAAAGGTCTTCCGTGCGTACTTTTGGTTATTTCAGGGACAGTCTCAGTATACGAGAACCTTCCGCTAAGACTGTGAGGGCCTGTTAAGATAATTAGGGATCCAATCCATAATTATCTCAATCATATCAATGTAATTATACTCATTATCATAGATTTAGGATTGTCAAAGATAATTAGGATATGATTAGGATAAGTCTTCCTTAATAGTAGTCATAAATTGATCTTGTATATAAATTGTAATCTTGGAATGAAATAAACCATGGAATGAATTTCCTTCAAAATTTATATGATAATAAAGTTTTTATCCATTAATATGAATTCATCAATGCTAAAAATCTTAAATGTGTGAACTAAGAGTTTAATCGTGGATCCATCTATATGATAATAGGTGATCATAAGACTTGAATCTAGGCTTTTACTTTTTTACTCCTCCGTTTTAATTTATTTGTTTTATTTTACTTTTTAGTTCATCTTGAAAAAAATATCTCTTTCTTATTTAGCAATTTTTTGATTTCAACATTCCACGTCGCATATATATATCTTTAATTTAAGATCAATAAATTTAAAAATCTTTTTTATTTTTAAAATTTTATGTTAAATCAAACTAAGACAAATAAATTAAAACCTAAGGAATACCATATTAGACTGTGAGCATGACCACCTCATTCAGTAAAAGAATTTGTTAAAGAAGACCGACACTTTCATTTTTATTTAATTATGTCTTCAACAAACTGAGGTTTACATATGTATAAATACAACTAGCAAAGTTAACACCAGAAAATACAAAATCAAAATGATGAAAATACGATAAGCAGCAGCACATAAGAACCTTAGGTAGATCTACGGCCACTAAGGACGGAAAAGAGGGATCTCTTCATCATTACACCAGCTTGATGTCCACCACAGGCCGTCGTGCCGGAAACTTCATTATCATGATATTGATCATCAAAAGAATATGATCCTCTGATATAAGGCTTTGTTGGAGCAGAGAATGAGGAATGTGAAGAAGACGACCACGATAATGATGACGATGATAACGAAGATGATGAAGGAAAATAGGGTTTCTTTGGATTGATCAGTTTCTTAATTAATGCATGAAAAGGCTTGGATCTTGATTTCTTTCTAGTTGGTTTTTTGTTTGTATTGTTGTTGGAGTGGTAAGAAGGTGGAGGAGTAAGAGGAGGCAAATAATGAGAAGTTTGAGAAAGTGGACGTTTAGGAGTGCCAGGTTGAGATTCCCAAATAAAAGGGATAGAACTTGGAACATTATCACCATAGTAGATTCTAAATGAAGGGATATTGGCTACCTTATTATTGGTGTTTTCATTGGAAACATGTTTGGAGAAGAACTTGGTATCTTCATGCATATGAAAGTCACTGCAATTGCTGACCATGATATTGGGTTTGGCTTTGGCTTTGGCAGGGAATTAGTTCCTGAGAGATAAGAAGATTGGGGGACTGAGGAGCTTTTAGTTTCAGTTCTTAGTTTGGACTAGAGTTCATTATAGAAAGAGGAAAATGCTTGTGTACAAATATATAAGTTGTTTATTTGTACGTTTACAATTAGCTTTATGTACTTAAGGTTCGTTTGTTTGTTGGTTATAAAGTAAATTATTCATATATTAAAATTAGCATAATTAGTCCTGTATCATGTTTGGTAGTATTTCAATTGTTATATATAACTTTCAGTATATCAAGTAAATATTACATGTAAAAATTATATGTTTAAATTGATAATGAATATATATTAGATACGTTGACTCTTGTTCTCCATACATTTCCATTCTTTGGTATATTACTTTCATTGCTTAATTTGGTTTAGAGGCTTCCACTTAGTTGTTTTTTAAGATCACCTTGTTGGTAAAATTTGTCAGAAAATCCCAAATGAGGGCTACTTATCACTTCTGCCAATAATTTAATCCCTTGTTTCAAAAAGATTGTCTTAATTTAATTTGGTGTGAAGTTTAAGAAATACAAAAAGATTTAAAATATATGGTCCAAAATAAGTCTTCGATATTTGTTTGGTTGTAAATCATCTTTTAAAGTTAAATTGTTTTTAAATGTAGAAATGTGTCAATCTTTTTGGGACAAACTAATAAAGAAAGTAGAGAATCTTTTTGAGACGGAGGGAGTAATGTCCCAATTTATATGATACACTTTTCTTTTAGTCCGTCTCAAAAACAATGCTACATTTCATGTTTATTAATAATTTAACTTTAAACTTTACCTTTTACACTTAACGAAATAATTTATAAGCACACAAATATTTTTGACTTGTTTTAGACCACAAGATTAAAAGTCTTCATTTATTCCTTAAACTCCGTGTTCAATCAAATTATATCACATAAATTGAGACAAAGGGAGTAGCTAGTAGCAACTATTTAGACAGTGGTATAAGTAACCGGCCACCAAAGGCAAAGGATGTGATATCCTTTGGTGCAGCAAATGAAACTTCTTCTTCCTCGATTAGAGGTTTCGAGTTCGAGCCGTGGGTATGAAAAATTTCTTGATAGGGAGCATTTCCCCCGAACGAGTTCTACGCGGTGCGAGTCCAAATATAATCGAGCTTCAATGTGGTACCGGACACCGAGCGAAAAAACAAAAGAAAAGAAAACGGTATAAGTTTGAATTCATGGTATAGTTGGGTACTCGCTACCCTCCTGTCAACTATGTTGAAAATTGATAATAATAGGTCATACTACAACTTTTTGATGTAATCTCTCTTGAGAATTACCTCACATGGCAGTACTGATAAGAAAAAAGTTTAACTAGTTCCTATATTTTAGATCTCAAGATCATTATTATAAGAATAAGACATATTAAAGGCAATAGATTAAAGAAATCATATCCGTATACGTGTATGTGTTATCGTTTCACATGATTGTTCTACGAAATGTCCTTTGGGTTCACATACAGCATACAGTCATCTTAAATGCTTTAAGAACATGGACCCTGTTCAAGGTAATTAGGACCCAAGATAATCTAGTTTAATACTTTAATTACTACGTATTGGTTTCCTCTTTCTTCTTTCTGATTGAGACAAATTAAACAAACTTACATTCACGCACAATTTAATGAAGGGATTTTTTTTGGCTTATAAACCTAAGAAGTCATGAGTAGTGCAGCGTGTGAGTACTCCCCCAGTCGAAAATACAAGAATTTTTTAAATGTGGCACCTCTTAAAATAGTTAATTAATTACATTAATCAAAGAATCATTACAATATTATCCTTTTGCTTTCCATTCTGCTTTCCCCAACCTTTTCTTAAAACTAGATAATCAGCATTAATTGCGATTTGAAAAAGCCCATTAGAGAAGGATAACTTTGAAAAATTCATTTATTTGTACAAAAAAAGTGCTAGAAATTCATTTATTTTGGACTCAATTCTGCATTTCTTTTATGTTTTTGATCCAATTCGTGCAGCAACTTTTAAACCTCATGATTTGTTCTCGATTCCCTAGGACAAGAAAATCTTGGAAGTCTATGCTCGAAGTCAATTTGCTGTCATTAAAAGCCCATCAAATAATCCAAATGAGAAAAAGCATCCATCTCAACGAGGTGTGGATTTGTTTAAGGTCTCAATGGTACAAACTCATGAGCAGCAAAGAGAAATACTTGATCATTAATCAGGGCACTTAGCATTATATATAATGAAACAAATAACAATAAATATAGAGCCCCCCCATCTATAATAAAATAACTCAGAATTGCAACATGAAACTCCATACACTCTGACTACAAGTTCTCTCACTAGACTACACTAAAGTATCTGAACACAATTAAAGCTCTTAATTTACTTTCTATTTCAACATTAGTCTCCACTCTCCCCTAATATTTTATGAAACTTATCAGTAATACCCCAAGCGAGTGAGCCTTTCCTTTTTTCCCAGATTAGAGTTACTAGATGGTAATTACACTAGTACTAAGTGTTTGACCCAAAAGTATCCATAAGAAATGCCTTTTAGAGCTTCCGTTAGAACTAAAAAGTTAATAGCAAGACCAAAACACAACACAAAATAAAGTAAAACATCATATAGAGGAGGAAGATGAAGTTTAAGTGAATAACATAGAGCGCTAAGAAGTTGCTTCTCCACTAACAATAAGGTGAAAACAGCACATGTCGAACACTCTGTGTAAAACGTGGATAGATAAAGCAACCCTCTCTCTCTCTTTCTCCCTCTTGCTTTAACATCTTATCAATAATATGAACTGAGAACAACAAAGGCTTCCTTCACTGTTCAGACACTTCTTGCTGCCCTACAGTCATATGTGGTACATATGGAAGAACGCTATGCTGTAACTGGGCAGCTAGACAAACATTTCTAAATTAATTATGCAACTTTAAAAGTGAGAATAGCGCTAATCGTTTATGTCAGTAATAGTCTCTTTGTGCCAAAAAGATCGGAAGTGTACTGTCATGTTAAGATTAACTGTTACCTGATCAGAAGCACATGCATGTTACATGTAACCCCATCATGATAATGCAAAATCTCCCTTTTTAATGAAAAAAAGGAAGATACAACTAGTCCAGCGTTCTAAAACTTCCTACAAAAGAGGCCAATTTTCCTCTTCAGAGCAGGAGGGTATATTTCAAATCCTCCCCTATTTTCTTTTGCTATTCTTTTTTTCATTTTTATTTTCAACTCTATGACCAAAGAGACTGTACATCTGGTGTGTGGTATAAGCTGCCAATTGACGCCCTTGTTATCTGTGGGTTGCCTACACCTTCTCCTGAACCCTGCTGAGTCCAACCCTTTCTGAAAAAGAATGGACAAAATTAGTAAGATTATGTTAAAGAAAAAACTGTTGGGAGATTTTACTCTATGGTACTTTATAAAGCAGTACGGGAAGTATATAACTATTACAAGTATTCGAAAGGATAAACAAAGATTCAATAATTCACCTAGAAATCTGAAAATTACAATAGGACCACAAAACTGAAATTACAATTTTGTTGAAGACGGAAAAATGGAAACTGGTTTTACTGAGTCGAGTGTGGCACTCTGTCCTTAAGACAATATTGCACCGTATGTATCCTTTATACGTCCTGGACAATTTGTCTCTCAAGATAAAACAGCAATGGAACACTTGAGCAAAGGAAACTCAAATGTTACCGTGAAAAATATTGAGTAACGAAATGATGCTTGGAAGTTGTAGGAAGAAAACTGTTTTGGTTGTGTATTTTCGTGAGTTGTATAAACTGTTATTTGTAGTGCTCAACAATGGTGTAAGGGGGTGTTTATATAGGTGAGGGAGGGTTGTTTAACTGCCCCCATAACAGCCATTATTGGCCAAATAATGGCCATTATGGAGGTAGTAAAGCCACCAAAATAAATGGTGAAAGACCAACGGATTTGGCCATTATAGGAGGAGTAATTCAGCCAAAATAAATGGCTGAATTGAGTGCTTGGGCGTTTCTGCTTTGACCGTCGAAATTCTGATTTTCTGAAAACTTCAGGGACCAAACTGTACATCTGAAAAGTTCTCTGGCCCAAAAAGATAATAGCAGAAGGCCCACAGCCCGTGAACCCGAGAACCCGGAACCGGACCGGACGGGCGGCGGCGCGCGTGGTCTTTCCTCGAACCGAAGCACATCTAGGTCCTCTCTCCTTTAAACACATGGGATACCCCTTGGGGTCCCAAACCCCAAATCAATTTCGAGTCTTATATACACAACAATTCTTTCTTCCTCTACCGATGAGGGAGAATTGAACACAACACCACACTTTCCATGCTTCAAACACCTCACTTCGTGGACCAATATCTCTTTCATTTCTCAATGAAATTTGACGATTCTTGGCCCTACGGTTATCTACGTACTTAGTAGATCATGCATGTGTGAAGAACCGAATTCTCCAACATACGTAACACTAGTGTTTAAGCCGTTAAAGTTGGTCGGTCGCAACTCCCGCCAAAGGCAAATTTCCAACAAAAACAAAAAACTTAAAAAGCAACAGATGACCTTCCTGTGCGTGTGAGTCTCTCTCTCTCTCTGTTTTTGTGTATGTGTACATTACATGTATATGTTACAAAAAAAGGATCTGACATATGCAGATATCCAGGTGAACATTATGTACTTGTTGGGAGAAACTACGCATAAACATAACTGCTTTTCATAATCATAAGCACTACCATAGTGCTTATGATTATGAAAAGCAGTTATGTCAATGTCTAAACTACTTGGTGCGACTTAATTACTCTCAGCTTACAACTACAGAATGAGCCATAGGCTTTAACAGCTACAGACACTCCATTATCATATATGAATCATAAGTTGCACCAAACTCATTGATGTTGAGCAGATATGAGCTAGTACTTCTGCACAAGACAAGGAAAGATTTTAATATGTTACTTGTGAATGAAAATGATACTTCAAGTTTATAAGCTTAAGCTGCGGGTAAAGAAAAGGATATTAACCAACTATCTTACTGTAATATATATATCAGAAGTTATCCCAAGATGACATTCTGCAGCTCATGCTAGCTCTATGTTAAATCTTCAAAAACTACAAAAAATGACATTGAATCATGCATGAACCTAATATATAGGTCCTGTATCGGGAAACAAATAGTGAACTTATCAGCCCCATTTCCACCAAAGGTGTCATAAACCTATTCAGAGAGCTAGTTCAAAAGGTAAGAAATGAAGGGGGACTTAAGACACTCATAACTGAATCTTGGAATATCACTTTACATGAAAAGTGGAGTAACTCTCATCATTTAAATATGGTTAGCAGTTATGTCCTCTATTGCGTGATTGAATGTAAAAGTCACATTTGAAGTGTAAGGGAGCAATTCAACTGCTGTATTCCTTTTGACAACATCATTCCTGTACGTGTGAGTGGTGGTTTATTATTGAGAAGATTTACATGGTGATAACAGAGAGAGGTTGTAGTTGCATCTGATTCTTCCTTTTTTTTTTTCCTTTTCGGGGGGGGGGGGGGGGTTCTTTTGGTTCATTTTGTCTGGGAACAAATCTTTTCTCCCAAAAAACTTAGGCAATATTCTGTATTAAACTAATAGAGAAATGGAATTTATCCAAGCATTTCCTAATAATGACAGATGGAAAGAGACAAACTCTACAATGTATTTACAATATTTCTCAGAGAAGACAAATGCTGAGAATTTGGGGGCCAAACACATGCTAATACAAACGCACCATCATAAGTTCAGTAGTAGGCCCAACACCAAAAACTGCATGAGAAGAGAGATCTAATTGTCATTAACCTTTACACTCGATGATGCTTGGACTCACCAAAAATGTTGTCGCATCCATGCCGGCAGCATTTTTGAAGAGTCCGAGCAACATAGCTTACATCCAAGGTTTATTTTTCTTGTTCTTTGATCCGAAACAGATGTACAGTTGCAAGGATCATAAAAAGGGATAAAAGCAACAGGTAAATAACCAGGCCCCAAGTTCGGCTTCCTCTATTGTAAGGGTTCCACTACTTCAAAGAGTTTTAAACTGTTCTGAGTTCATGGCTTTAAGGCTTCAAACAGGGTCCAAAAATCAAGCTAGTTAACTGACCGAAAGGGTGAAGCACCTGTCTTTTCCAGTTGACAATTACACTCACAGCCACACTATCCTTAATGTTCCAACATCCTCTACACCAATAGAGCTCTCAATGGACAGCACTTATCTTCGCATTGCCCTTCAAGGGTTTACTCGATTCTCTCACTACCCTCATTCTATTTCTTGAATTATCACTATTTATCATCTTCATACCACGTCTGTTACGAAATAATCTACAATTCTAACACCTAGGACTGTGATTAGGAGATGCCTCTTTACACAAAGTAAAACTACAGTTGAATGTTATTGAGTATTTGCAACCAAAGGTACGATCAAACAGAAAGGTTGATCTCCATAGAGCCTCAACTAGCAAAAACAAAATTAGATATACAGTAGTCTTGATATAGAGATACTTTTCCTTGGTGAAATTGCATTTCATTCACCTCCTTGTCTCCACGAAAACCATGTGTTTCATTCACCTCTTCATCAGTTGGGGTAAAGTACCTTCTTACATGGGGAACATGCTAAAGAGGTTTATATAAAACAACGACAACTTGTTGAACGAGGAGAATTTGACTGTGCTGATCCCTCTAGGAAGCTACAATCCTTCTTCGTGAGTTTGAAAAACTCATGACATCGATCTGTTGATCGCGATATGAATCTTCCCAGGGCCACCACTTTTTCGGTCAATCTTTGTACCATTTTAACATTTTCCAGCACATTCAGTATTTCTTGGATAGCTTTCACCTTATCGGGGTTCATCTCGATGCTGCGTCTGGAAATGAGGAAACCCAAAAACTTCCCGATCTGACTCTGAAAGCACACTTCTCTGGATTCATTTTCATTCAGTAGTATCGTAAGACGTCTAAGGTTTCGGTCAGGGAACCCAAGTGAGTCTCCGCTTCTTAGGATTTAACCAACATGTCATCGATGTAAACCTACATAGTGCGACTGATTTGTTTTTTGAACATTTTGTTCTCCAGCCTCTGATAAGTGGCTCCTGCATTCTTAAGATCAAAAGGCATTACATTATAACAAACGTTACCATTATTAGTCATAAAAAGGTTTTTTTTTGTCATCCGAGTGCAGGCTGATCTGATTGTATCCGGAGTATGAATCCAAGAAACTGAGTAACTCATGTCCGACCGTAGCATCTATCTTTTGATCAATATGTGGCAGGGGAAATGAATCTTTGGGCATGCTTCATTCAAGTCCTAGAAGTGCACGCACATTCTAAATTTATTGAGCTTTTTAGGGACCACTAACACGTTGGCCAGCCATGCGGGATTATCAACCCTCCATATGGACCTTATGTTGAGCAAGTGGGTCACCTCTTCCATGACGAACTGGTCCTTGATTGCCAAAATCGATCGCTTCCTTTGCCGTACTAGAGTATGGTCAGGATCAACGCTTAACCGGTGAATAGCTATTTCTGAAAGAATCCCTATTATGTGAAGGTGAGACCAAGTGAAATAATCTGAGTTAACTGTTAAGTAATTTAAAAATGCATTCCTGATCTTGGGTGAAAGCCCCGAACCCAGGTATACCTTCTTTTTGAGATGTCCTTCAAAAAGCGACACATTCTCCAGCTCCTCAATAGTTGATTTCGCAGGATCCTTGTATGGTGGCAAAATGAAGCCTTTTGGGAGGGTCTGACTTGGGCATTCTTCTTCTGCAAGTTGTTCCTTCCTTCCCTTAGGCTTCTTGTTTGAGCCCAGTGACTGTAATTGCTATTGGTTTGCTTTCGGTTTTTGAGGAACAATCACTACCAATGTATCCTCCATCCGAGAACAATTGCTACTCCCTTTAAGTTCTCTGATCCCCCAAGGTGTGGGAGACTTGATCTTCTGGTGATAGGTTAAGGGGACCACCTGCATTGTGTGCAACCACGTCCTCCCGAGTATTGCGTTGTACGTCATGTCTCCAGAAACGACATCAAAAGTTGTGACTTGTGTCACACTATCAGCACAAATAACAAATTCAACTTCCCCTTTGGTCAGCTTGCTGGACATGTTGAATACTGCCATCACCTTTGTCATGGGGATAATTGATTCCTCCATCTTTATTTCTTTTAGGACCCACAGTTAGATGATGTTCGCTGAGCTTCCTGGATCAATCAAAACACGCTTAGTGAAAGATTTATTAATTTTCAAGGATATTACCAAGGCCTCGTTGTAAGGCGAGTGAAAGCTTCCATAGTTGCTATCAGAGAAGACTATGTCTTGGCTCTCAGTGGGTTCTCGCCCATAGCTTGTGGTTATAACCGAGATCTTGGACTTTCTCACTAATGTATATGTGATCTTGTTGACCACGTTCATGTCGAAGATTATATGAATAGTGTGAGTGGTGGAGGCTTCTGACTTGGTCTTTGTCCATCATTTCTGCTCAAGTTGAGCTTTGCTCGGTTATTGATGTACTCCTTCAAATTTCCAGCGCGCAGCAGTTGCGCTACCTCTATCCTCAGGTTGTCGCAATCCTCCGTATTGTGAGTGTGTGCGCTATGGTAATGGCACTACATACCCATATTCCTTTTCTCCGGGTTAGAGTGTACATTATCGAGGAACTTGGCTTCTTTCATAGTTTTCATCATGGACACTATCTCCGCTGCGCTGATGCTGAAGTTGTGGTTAAATAGCTTTGAGGGCCAATCCCCTTTGACGCAGATCCTTCCGTTCGTTAGGGGCCTCGGTCACTGAGGCCCTGATTGTTCCTGGTGTTACCCTAGTTCGTGCCCGTGCCCGAGAACCTCCTAGCGTCATATGGTTCAAATGTCTATTGTTTGCCGTATTGGCGTTATATCCTTAGCTTGTCCTCCTCGAGGGGCAGTTTTCTGTGCGTGTCGATATTGTCACCCGATGATCTTCCTCAATCCGCATCTTAGATGTGTACCTAAGATTTATTTCTCCCCAGGTCTTCACCGATAATTCTTTCAAGCTTTCCTTTAGCTTTCTGGAGGCGTTTGATCTTTCCAAGTTTAACCCGTCTCTGAATACGGCTGTCGCCTAGTCTTCTACAATAGATGGCAGCAACATTCTTTCTCTCTGAAATCTATCCACAAAACCTCACAACAACTCATCCCCTCACTACTTTATCATGAACATATCTTGTTTGTGAGCTTCTACCCTCCGGGCCTCCATGTAAGCCTTAACAAAAATATATGCAAGAGAAAAAAAGCAATCAATAGAATTTTTAGGTAAATGAATATACCAGGAGAGTGCTCCCTTTATGAGTGTCTGACTGAATTTTTTGAGCATGACTGATTTAATCTCTTGTTGCTTGAGGTCGTGACTGGTGATGGCTACGTCAAAGGCCGTGATGTGCTCTTTCGGGTTTGTGGTGTTGTCGTATTTTCGTATGTAAGACATCTTGAATTTTTTTGGGATAGGGATGGGGGTTGCACTCTCCGGATATGGCAAGATCCCATATCTTCTGGCTCCCGTGCCTTTGATTATAGGCGGTGCTCTGGGTATTTGGCTCATCCGCCCGTTTATTTTCTTTTCCACTCATCGCAGTCCTTTGTGAATGCGTCCAAACGATCCTTCTCTCCTTCGTCTCTCTTTTTACCGGTTGCGGGGGAAATTAGGGCCTTTGTGGCATTTTGATACAACGCCGGAGTCCCAGTCCTTGAGTGAGTGGATATGGCGGCCACTACTGCTTTCATGTGAAACATCATCTCATTCTGCCCTTTTAGGACATCCGCGATCGTTTTCTTAGTGAGGGATACTCTTTTGTCAATTGTCCGTGGCTTGCCAGTTTGGGACTTGGCCGAACTTTTTCCCTTGAGTGATTCATTTTGTGTCTCTTCCTCTTTTTATTTTTTCGAGGCTTTCTCAACGTGTTCTTCCTTAGACGGTTTTATCGAAGACCCACTTTCACCGCTTTGCCGTTCTGGTTTAGATTTCTCTCCTGCTCGCAAGGCTTCTGAATGGTTCATCGCAACTTGATATTCATCTGGTATTGGCACTACACCAAGTACCTGTGCTCCACAAGCGGCGTTGCCTTCGCCTGTCATACTTCATTTTTGGTGATGTGTTGGCTTTAAGGTTCTTAATAAAGTCAGCTACGGATCGAGACAACTCCACAATTGTCTATCCCTACAGACGGCGCCAAACTATTTTTCAGTAAAAATAATTTCTACCAAAAACGCAGTTAGAGATTTGTATTTCAAGGGTTTAAAGACAAGTAGGTCGTATCCGATCCGAAGACCCTCTTGATCGAGTCCGGGATTGAGATTTAGATAACGGATAGGTTAATATTACATTATAAATGAGAACAAGCAAGTAATGAGAACTTAATAAATTCTATATGAAAAATAATTATGGATTGAAGCCGAGAGTTCTATATTACCTCGAGAGAGATCTGAATTACAAGAGGTGTGAGCTTAGAGAATACAATGTGTCCTTTTCTTCTCCTGTAAGTCTTGCTTATATAGATAAAGCTTAGACAATCGTAGCCCTAGATGACGTAAGCATCCTAACGTTACCACTCCCACGTGTGCTGCGGCGCTCTGCTCGAGGGTGGTTGATGTGATGAGAGTTATTGAGAGTGGGAGATAGTTGTGAAGACCCTTTGAGGCCTTTGAAGCCACAAAGCTTATTGCTTACGCTTGGTGCCCCCAGATGCCTTTTTACCCAAACACCTTTAGACCTGATGCTCTCGGAGTGCTATTTTACCCAATACACGTAGTATGGAATTATATCTTCCAAATGAATTATATTGTATCAAAATTGATAAACGCCATCATTTTCAGTTGTGGTGGCTTTCACTACCAAAGGATGTGGTGCAGCGGATGGAGCTCCTCCTCCCTTAATCAGAGGTCTCGGGTTTGAGCCATGGGTATGGAAAAATCCTTGGTAGGGAGCGCTTCCCCCCAAATGGAGCTCTACGCGGCGCGAATCCAAATATAGTCAGGTCCCAATGCGGGTACTAGATATCGGATGGAAAACAAAAAAAAAGTTGTTGTGGCTTTCAAGCTAAATCCTTTGTACTCCTTACTTTGATATATATACTTCTCTCCTTTTTTTATTTGTGTGCATATTGTCTTACCTTGAATGCACATTCGTTAGTGAAGGAAGAGGAAAAAAGTTTCACATGAAAACCAGAAAACAAAGACTAACAGATATGCTAAATAATTCAAAAGATATAGAACTTAATTATATGTGTTTTAAAATGAAATAAATAAACATTTAAAAAGTTGTCACCAACATTCATCATTCTCTCTTTTAACTCTTTATGAAGTTTCATCTTTTTCACCTCCCGTGAATTGTCCTGGTTGTTGATTAGTAAGGATTTCATTCTCTGTCATTTCCATTTAAGAATGTTAGAAGAAAAAGATCTGTCAAAAATTTATATAATTTTCTATGTTTTTCCTCTTTATTCCCACAAAAAAATGTTGGTGGACTCTGTGTAAAGAATGGATCTTGGGCCTAACTCAACCCCAAAAGCTAGCTTGTAAGGTGAGGATGGTCCAAGTCCATATAAGGAGTTCATGTTTCAATTTCATTTCCGATGTGTGACTCTTAACACTCTGTAATATAATTTTTCTAGCATCCATTGCCATCTCTTGTGGTTCTTATCACCTTCAAACGTTAATCGTGCTCCAAAAAAGGTGGTCATGGTCACATTGATTATGCTGATTGAACATACACTTGGACAATTGCATGTACCATGAATACAACCTTTTAGCTAAAACTAAAAAGTTTATGAGATATTAATGGCGAAAAGGAGGTTCAAACATACCCTGACAACCATCCAACACCTGTATGAAAGTCAGTATCATCCCATAAACTGAATCCGCTCTCGGGAGAGAAACAACAGCCGAAGACGACTGCATATTTGAATATTAAAAGTTGATAATAACTTTTAAGTATTGAACTAAGTAGGTAGGATTGCTAGTACATGCCGAGAAGTGAGAGAAAATATGAGCAGTTAATCAGAAAAAAAATAGATTTTCCATTCCAGAATACTTATCCCATTATATATTTTTCGGAGAAATTATTAAAAGAAAAAAAGAGACTAAATATCAAACTTATATTGGGCCAAAAATACAATGGGTTGAGGCCTAGTAATGTGGACCATCTCTGCATTGCCATCAGAATTGAGCCGCCTCTGTCTCTCTTTGCTGTCTTTAGAAATGGGCCGCCCAACACTTCTAACAATTTCCAGGAAAATAATGCCTCGATAATATTTCAAAAAAGACTTGCAAGAGTTTTAGATGCTACGAACTCATGCAAATTTCTTCACAAAATCAACAAAAATATTTCACTTCCACGTTCATTTCACACATAGAACACTGTTTGGTTGCTTGAAAAATAAAAAAGAAGAGCTAAAACTCCACTGAAAGCTATTGAAGAAACTCAGAGCTTGGGTTCAAAAAAATGGATTTTCACAATTGTGATTTGTTTGAATTGGGTGTTGTTGGATTATGTTGGAAACATCTTAACGAGTTTGAATCTCAATTTTGAATGATTACAGTGGATTCATGAGGTGGTTTGAATTGAAAATTTGAGCCACGATTCCAAGAAAGAAGAAGTTTGTCATGTATAAATGTGTATCTCTTCCATGTATCCCTGTGTATCTCCTATATATATATGTGTATATCCATGTATATTTGAGTGTGATATACATTGATATACAATGTTATACAGGTGTCGCATACATTCTTTCAACTTGATTTCGGTGACGATTGTGAAACAAATAATCCATTGATTATTTTCATTAATTGAAAGAGTATATATACATTGTACATAATAGGAGAATCATATTCCTATTCTACTCCTAAAATCTTATTCTACTTGGACACTAACTATACAATTATGGTAAGTTTATAAGACTAATTAATGTAATGTGTATCCTAAACTATTACAACAATATACATACCAAATATACAACCCGTGGGCCTCTATGTACAAATCCGAGACTACCTATTCGGTTACATAGTATACATATTGTTTATTTAACACACACCTGTAGTCATAGCGGGCGGTCTTCGAACGCTGAGACTGTCCATAAAATCTTCAAAACGGACCGAGGGAAGACCCTTTGTAAAGATGTCTGCAATCTAATACCTGGAAGGGACATGGCAGACGCGTACTTGTCCTCGAGCAACCTTTTCGCGAACAAAGTGAATGTCCATCTCGATATGTTTAGTGCACTGGTGCTGAGCCGGATTACCAGAAAGGTAGATGACACTAATATTATCACAATAAACCAAGGTCGCTTTCTGAATAGGACAATGAAGCTCTAACAACAAATTACGTAACTAACATGATTCAGAGCCCACATTAGCTACCCCTCTATACTTGGCCTCGACACTGGAGCAGGACAAAGTTGATTGACATTTCGCAGACCACGAGACCAAGTTATTACCTAGAAACATACAATAGCCAGACGTAGATCGTCTGGTGTTTGGACAACCATCCCAATCAGCATCTGTATATGAGACAAGTGTGGACGTTGATGAAGGATATAAATGCAAACTATAGTCAAGTGTACCCTGAATATACCAAAAGATGCGTTTGAGCGCATTCATGTGCTTAACCTTGGGATCATGCATAAATAAACACACCTGCTATACGGCATACGTAATATCCGGTCTCGTGAATGTAAGATACTGAAGGGCCCCGACAAGACTGCAATAGCAGGTCGGATCCCCGTAATGGTGCGCGCGGCCGTTGCCCCAAGCTTAGGCTTAGTATCAACATGAGTGGAAATGGACTTACAGGATGACATCCCAGCCCTCTCAATGATCTCAACTGCATACTTCCTTTGGGATAAGAACAACCCACCTGCATGACGAGTGACAGCAATCCCCAAAAAATAACTCAATGGCCCCAAGTCTTTCATAGCAAACTCAGAACTGAGCATCGTCATGATAGACTGGCGTAATGCATCGGAAGAGGCAGTCAAGATAATATCATCCACATATAAGAGTATATATGCTAAGGAAGAACCACGACGATATATGAACAGGGAATTATCCAACCTGCTGTGAGTGAACCCAATAGTCGAAACATAGTCGGCAAACCTCTTATACCAGGCCCGTGGAGACTGTTTAAGCCCATATAAGGACTTTTTCAACAAACAGACATGATGAGGATATTTGGGATCCCTAAACCCTAAGGGCTGATGCATATAGACTGTTTTCTTGAGATCACCATATAAGAAAGCATTCTTCACATCTAACTGATGAATGGGTCATGCTTTCGAAAGAGCCAAGCTGAACACAATGCGAATGATAGCTGGCTTGACCACCGGGCTAAATGTCTCACCACATATACACCAACCTGTTGAGTATTACCATCACCCACAAGTCGAGCCTTATGCCTTGCAAATGAACCGTCTGAATTGTTCTTATGCGCAAAAATCCATATAGACCTAATAATATTAATACCAGATGAACGGGGCACCAACTCCCACGTCTTATTATCAATAAGAGCATTATATTCATCGGTCATAGCAATTTTCCAATTCGGATCATTTAATGCAGACACGTGATTATGGGGTAAGGGTGATTTAAGAACATTAGAATTTAAATTAAAATGTCTTTTCGGTTTAAAAATACCCCGTTGACTACGAGTGACAGGTTTTTGACTCGGGGGAGAATTGGGTGAATTTTCAGAAACAACGGGACCAGTGATGGACTGGCCAACAGGCAGTGGGCCTGCTGGCCCAACACGGTAATTGGCTACTGTTTCTGATGAAGAAATGGGAACAAGAATTGGGCCAGAACTGGGCTGGGTAGGAGGCCCAGTTTCTGGACCCACGACGGGAGACAATGAGTGATCTATAGAACCAGCGGGCAGTGGACCCGCTGGCGGATTTGGGGTGCGGGATACGTCCAAAAAATGGTGAATAATATATGGGATATGCCATCATTCAAAAAATTATACGAACTATGCACGGGACTACTAACCTTAGCAAACGGAAAATGAGATTCATCAAAAAATACATGGCGACTAATGATGATTTTATTAGATGATAAATCAAAACATTTGTAACCACGATGATTAGACGGATAGCCAAAAAACACACAAGGGGTAGACCAAGCATGAAGTTTGTTAATTGTGGTGGACGGAAAAAGTGGATAACACAAGCACCCAAGGATCCTAAGATGTGAATACGAATGAGTCTTATGATATAAATTTTGAAGAGGGGATGAATATGTCAAACCTTTGGAAGGGATAATGTTAAGGAGATATGTAGCCATTTGTAGAGCATGAGGCCAAAAAGAAGGGGGTACGGAAGCATGAAGCAATAAAGTTCTGATAATGTTATTAATGGTACGAATTTTAGGTTCGGCTTTCCCATTTTGTGAAGACGTATAAGGGCAAGAAAAATGAAAATTAATCCCATTATTAGCACAAAACTCCATAAACACCCCATTATCATATTCTTTGCTATTATCACATTGAATATTTTTTATTTTCCGGTCGAATTGGGTTCTAATGAATGCTTTAAGTTTTAAGAAGGTGAAAAAAATGTGAGATTGTTTCGCTATCGGAAACGTTTATAAAAACTTAGAATAATCATCCAAAAATAGAATATAGTACCGATGGCTCAAAGAACTGAGAACAGGAGATATCCATAAATCACTATGAATAATATCAAATGACATTGAAGTATGAGAAGTAGAGTCTACAAATGGTAACCTAACAATTTTCTCTAAAGAACAAGATTGACAATTCGGAGTACTACGCGTACCCTTACATGAAATAAATTTATTTTTATCTAAGGAAGACAAAATAGGCGACCCCGGATGACCTAGACGAGCATGCCACAAGGAATGAGCAAGGGCTGCAAACGTTGATGGCAAGGCTTGACTCGATAGACCGAAACATGGTGTGATAGGATAAAGATCTCCCCTACTATCACACCTCATGAGATGACTCCCCGTCTTGAAACCCTTCACAGAGAAACCAAACGAATCAAATTCAATAGACACGGAATTGTCAATAGTGAATTTATGGGCATACACTAAGTTTTTAATCAATTTGGGGGCATGTAGGGTATTTTTCAAGATAATGGATGGATGGGGGGGAGCAAAGTTTTATGACCATAACCACGAATTGGAATAGAATTATCATTACCAACAATTATGTCACGAGGGTTGCTCAAATTAAAATAAGACGAGAGGGTACCTAAATTAGATGTCATGTGGGTAGTGGCACCGGTGTCCATATACTAATTATGGTCCGCAGGATTTAATCCAACCGTGTGCATTGCGGCTTCGATGTCTGTAGAAGTGGAGGCCACTGTGTGATGGGCCGAGGCCCAAGTACCCCTACTTGCTGCGTAGACCCAGAAGGATTACTGAAGTTGGGCCACTGCATGTTGGGCTGAGATTGGGGCTGGCCAGCCCACTGCTAGTGAGGTTGAAACGCTGGGCTATCACTGTTTGGCCCAAACTGTGGCGCCCACTACCACTGTATAGGGGCCCACTGAGGGGCCCAAAACTTTTGATGCTGCTGATTGCCCCGAGGGCCACCACCGCCACCGCCACTGTTTCGGCTGCCGCCAGTGTTTTCGCTGCGATTCTTGCCATTATTTTTCTTATTTTGTCCCTTTTTACCTCCCCCGTTGTTGCAGTTTTGGCCCGAGTTGTTGGAACCGGTAGGATGATAATTGGACTCGATCATCATGACGACGGGACTAGCACTGGTAGCCGCCTTTTGGCCATGCTTGCTTCTTCGAGTGTAAGCATAGAACGAGACTGATAAAATTTTGTAAGAGGATTGCTTTGACGAATAAGAGTGCCTACACCACTATAGGCCTCGAAGAGGCCCGAAACCATTTGGAGGACCAAACGATCATTCGAAACCGGCGTGCCAACATTGCGGAGTTGGTCCGCCAATTCCTTCAATCTTTTGCAATAAGCCGAAACGTTAGAGAAATCCTCCATGTTGACGTGGGAGAATTCCTGCTCAAGAGTAACAACTCTAGAATTTTGATTTCTTGGAATATATAGTCTATCCCAAGTTTCCTGCGCCATAGCGTCAGGTTCAATAATTGTTTGCAAAAGGTCAGTAGAAATCGTGGAATATATCCACTGAAGGACAATGGCATTAAGAGTCGTCCACAACTTAGGATCATCCTCGCGTTTTGGCACCTCCGTATCCTCAGGAGCCGCAGGGATTATGTGATGGATGACTTGATGCGAGCGTGCGTGAATTGTGAACAGTTCGGCCTACGTCGAATATTGGACGTTTTCTATTTCAAGAACAAGATGGATGTTATTCTTGATGTTAGAAACTGTAAGGGCAGGATGAAATGTGTTCCTTGATGTAGACATACTGATAGAACAATATGTGATTGAGGGATTTGGAAGAAAAAAATTGGGAAGAGATGAGGTACCGTCGGGCACGAAATCCGAGAAAGGGGGCTCAAAAATCGAGGCAGATCGCCGAAAATTTGGAGAGGTCGGCGGACTTTTTGGAAAGAGGATTAAAAGACCTAGACTTCTGATATCATGAAAGAAATAATCTCTTAATTATTTTCATTAATTGAAAGAGTATATATACATTGTACATAATAGGAGAATCATATTCCTATTCTACTCCTAAAACCTTATTCTACTTGGACACTAACTATACAATTATGGTAAGTCTATAAGACTAATTAATGTAATGTGTATCCTAAACTATTACAACAATATACATACCAAATTTACACAACCCGTGGGCCTCTATGTACAAATCCGAGACTACCTATTCGGTTACCAATACCTATTGTATATTTAACAGATTGTTTACTCCAAACAGTGGCAGAGCCAGTAATTTGGTGAAGGGTGTGCAAAGTTTCTTCTCCCTTGTATTAAGAGTGTACAAAATTAAATATATTCTCATAATAGCTAATATTTAACCTATATACACTGCGTAATTTTCTGCACGAATGGTGTACACCTGACCACCCTTCGCCTATGTGGCTCTGCCCATGACTCCAAACCACCACAAATCTTTCTCAAATTTTGTATATGACCTCACCCATATATTTCCAACTAATTCCAACTATACCTATTAAAAAATTCTTTATTCATGAGAAAATGGTAAATGATATTCTATAGCTAGTTGCCCGTAAATATTGATTTTTGCTTCCCTGTGGAGAAAGGCCCAGCCCACCTTTTTATCCCAGAGTTAAGGATTTGGAAAAAATGCAATCTGTTTAGTTAGCTCCATTTTCTTGCTAATTAACTGAAAGGTAAATGTGATTATTTAAAATTAGTAGTTAAACAAAAAGTGCCTCTTGTTCCCTAGTAGGGAAAGCAGCTGAGATAGAGAGAGCAGCGAACTTTATCTGTAAGGTTGCTCTAGTGATAATCTTTTTCTTATTCTATCCATAGGTAAGCCTGAGTCACCAAAAGGGTAATGTCTGAGGTAGGGTATAAAAAAGATAACATTAAAAAAAAATACTTCCTCAACTTATTTATTTGAAGATGTTATTGTTTACGACAACAACAATAACATACTCAGTGTAATCTCATACGTATGGTATAGAGAGGGTAGAGTGTACGCAAACCATATCCTTACCTGGTAGAGATAGAGAGATTGTTTCCGATAGACCCCGGCTCAAGTAAAACATTTCAAAGCAGTTTGAAATGAAGATGTTACTGTTTGGAGAGTTAAATATTTTCTGTTACATTTTCATAAGCTTTTCTTAAATATGTTAAATTTCTAGTATGTTGTGTAGTACTTTTCATTTAATTTTTAAGTATGTACATTTTATTTTAAAAGTTTTGAAGAATT
This sequence comes from Anisodus acutangulus, assembly GCA_029783415.1. Classification (NCBI taxonomy): domain Eukaryota; kingdom Viridiplantae; phylum Streptophyta; class Magnoliopsida; order Solanales; family Solanaceae; genus Anisodus; species Anisodus acutangulus. Next base: position 46,864,360 of record CM056490.1, read on the forward strand.
TTTGCTCGAAATCATAATAAAAAATTAAGTGTTTTGATCATCATATTCGGAATGTTTCCACATAAATTGTAACAAAGAAAGTAATAGTTATACATTAACCAGAAAAAAAATACTATTGGTGAAAATGTATCATCATGTACAATGTCAGCAAGCTAAGTAAGATTGCCAAAACCATGTCACTTTAGGCTTACATGTGAACTTTGTTGGTTCGTCAAATTTTGAGTTTAAGACAAACATTTCATCACAATAGTAGCAGTACCGGTCCAGATTCTTTCTAAATATGATATCAAGTGGTCTCCGATCTAAAGAAAATAAAATTTGCCAGAGTTGAGCATGCACATGATTAATTTATTGGTATGAAAGTTACTATATATTAGGGATGTCCAGTCGGAATTATTTTTTTGTCCGTGTCGGGATTCGAACTCGAGACGGGGCCTGGGATCGTCCCGCCCGTCCTGATCCCGCCCCGTCAGCCCCCTCCCCCTTTGCAAAAATAACCGTTGCAACAACGGCTAAATTTCAATTTTGGCCGTTGTGCAACGGCTATAACGGCCATTTTTGGCCCCCACCCCATTAATATTTATTTCTAACCCCTAAGTTAATATATTTACACTTTAATCTTATTTCTCAACTATAAATATATCATTTTCCTCTTCATTTTTCTCACAAATCTTCCTATCATTTCTCTAATCTCTCAATTTATCTCTCTACAATTCTACATTCCCTATTAAATATTATATTTTTTTGCTCATTTATATCAAAGTTAAAAAAATGAGAGTGAAGTTGGCAGTAGCTTGAGGATCATCCATCGAGCAAAGTTTTAATTTTCAACCTCGATTACACGTCGACGTTACGTCGGTGTTTAGTAACTTTGTTCCTTCTTTAAATTATTATTGTTACTTTATTATAACTATCGCACTTAATTTCATTATCTTTAATTATTTATTTGCATAATTAAAATGGAAGGATTAAGAGGTATGTTTAAGGGTAAGGGTAAGGATGCTTCTTCTAGTAGGGGTAACAAGGGCAGGGTACTTCTTCTAGTAATCATATTCCTAGTCCCGATGATTTCATTGATTTCACTCATATAGATGAAACTGCTTTTTTTTAATGATATATCATTAGATGATGAGGTTGATGAACCAAACTTTAATTTAGATGATAATCTGGATGACACACCCACTAGTGCACCTCAACCTCAGGCGGAGACTGAGTCTCAGTCTCAAACTGAAACTGGAATGCCTCTTATTTCCCCTAGTATGAGTCGAGGCCCCACACAACGAAAATTAAAATTAGTTGCATGAGATTTTTTTGATAGGGGCTAAGAGAATCAACTAGCTAGATGTAAAATTTGTAAAAATGTTTATAAATTTAAAATCGAAAAAGGTCAAGGTGGGACGGAAGGTTTATTGAGACATGTACAAAGTGAGCACACAGTTAGGTGGAATCAATACCAGACTAAAACATCGGGTGTGCCAATGCCATCTGAGTCGGAACAAGATTTACATAGTGTCCCCGACCAAGTACAAGGTCAAATTAACTCGACGACGGGAGGAATTTTGGTCCTAAATAGATAAAAATAAAGATAGGGAAAATACGGCAAAATTAGTTACAATGCCCTTTTCATTTTCTTCCTCTCCTGGTTTTATTCATTTAATTCGAGAAACATATAATCCTGTTTTTAATAGTTTTCCTAGATCAACTGTTAGAAGAGATGTTTTTAAATTTGCAAGTGAATATCAACAATATTTACGTTATGCATTGTATCATTTTAATGACAAAGTGTATCACTTCTGACTTAGGCCGTATTACTAACGGTAATGATTATTTAACAGTAACATGTGATTGGATAGATCAAAATTGGTCTATGCAAAAACGTATTTTAGCATATAGATATATTGATTTTAGGCACACTGGAAGTTTTATTGCACAAAATATTAATGGAATTTGTGATTATTATGGAATAATTGATAAAATTATGACTATTACATTAGATAATGCTACTTCTAATGATTATTCTACAAGACTTTTAAAAGTTCGATTAAATCCATGTTTTCCTAATCATTTTCATATAAGATGTGCGTGTCATATTTATAACTTAGTTGTAAAGGATGGCCTAAAACTTTTTGAAAGCATTCTTGATAAAATATAATTTGCTATAAATTTTATTTTTAAAGGCGATAAAATACAAAGACGCAAAGAGTATAAAAAACCTGTCATGATTGTGGATTACCTAATAGAAAATTTTCAGAAGAAGTTTAGACTGGGTGGAATTCTCTGTATGAGCAACTACTTGTTGCTTACGATTATAGACAATCTATAACTTTATTATTTAACATCCATAATAAAAATTCAAGGGATATGCTTGTAGATATTGATTGACAATTTTTTTAGAACTTAATGGATTTCTAGAGAAATTTTTTCAAGCTACTAAAGAATTTTCCAGTATTTATTATCCTACTATTTCAAATATGTTATTTTATATAGCTCTAATATTTTTGTTACTTAATGAATATATGAAAAAATCATCTTACGCTCCATCTATTAAAAAAATATTTTTTAATTTTTTTTCCTATTCCCACTATTTATATTATTGGTGTTGTATTAAATCCGACTATTAAAGTAGACGGTTGTAAAACACTTGTAGAAACGATTTATGATTGTATAGAAGTACTTCCAACAGACACAACTGAAGAACCAACTCACAAACCAACTAAAGAAGAAATTATGTCTAGCATACACACTGAATGCAAACAAGTATATATGTATTACCAACAACAAAGTGCAAATAATCAACCGGCTTCTGTACTATCTTCTACTACTTCGCTGCAACCTTATAAAAAATATGTGGTTTCTGCTGCTAGTATTCAAGGCCTTAGAAATAAAATGTTTAGTGGTTCAACTTCTTCACAAGTTAGCGAATTTGATGTTTATGTTTTGCATGGTGTTGTACCATACAAATTAATTGTCAATGATGAAGGACATGAAGACTTGCTAAAATACTGGAGGCAGTATGAGAAAACATTTTCGACACTAGCAAAGATGGCTCGAGATGTGTTGTACATTCAAGCGCTATCAACAACGTCTGAAAGCGTTTTTTCTACTAGAAAATTTCAAATAGGAAAGCACAAACATTCATTGGCGGGAGACACATTGGAGATTGCAGTTCTTTTCAGAGATTGGATTCGAGCGGAGCGTAGAAGGTGAGGTCAACCGGAGATCAACGAAGAAGAAGACTACAACTACAACGAAATCTTGTCTGAGGGAACAGAAAGCGACGTCGAACAATTTGATCAACAAATTTCAATTACAACCGAATATCCTCAAGACAATGTGAGGAAATTAAAAAAAGTATGGTTAACTATGTAAATTTTTTAATTGCAATTTTACTATGTGATTTGCAACTTTTGAACAACACCACAAAGTTGCAATTTTGAAATTGTATTACCAAAAAATCACATTTCTATTAAATAATATAAGAGGCACAAAAACAGCCTTTGGATGTTTTTATTATACTATCTTGTTCAATTATTGAAGTATTTATATATATTATTTTTTAAAATTAAGTGGCAAATAAAAACTCAAATCCCGACACCGACCCGACCCGTCCTGTCCCCCCCAAATGCCGGTCCCCCTTCTGGCGGGATGTGGGACGGGACGGGACCTCTTCCCATCTCGCCAATTCCGTCCCGCCAAGATTGGTCTCGGCCTGGCCCGCCCCGGCCCGGCCCACTAGCCACCAAGGAGTATGGTGATCACTATTCACTACATAAGAACTGTTTTTGATAGAACGCGTCTTAAGAAAAAAGTTACTATCTCATGAGATGACTAGGATCCCTTAGCATTTAATCATGAGTTCCAGATTCGAACCTAGAAACCAAAAAATTTCTTGATAGAACACGTTTTACATTAGATGGCCAACTTGGCCACGAATTTGAATCGAACCAGTGTATTTTGAATAGCAACATGACTAATTAAAGATAGAAAAATATTACTGAGTTTCATGAAGTTAGGTAGTTCCGGGACTGATTGGTGAAAACTGGTTCAATTCATGGAATGTATGTCACGTAACTTTATGCAAAACCACATATATAGTGTCATATTAGCCTAAATCATTGGTGTCTTTTTTTAGTATTATTGAATTGACTTGTCCTCTTCTCAATACAAACTGCTAATTAAAGATAACTAATGAGATAGACTCCACAAAAATTGCGTGAAGCTTATAAATTAAAGATAGGCATGTGGATTTTCATCAGAACAGCATGAAAAGAACTCTTCAACATAGCTTTCACAAGTAAAGCTAAAGAAACGATTGCACAAAAATTAGTTAGGGACCAATGTAAGCTAAAGAATCAATTGCACAACCAATGATTCAAGGCAATATCAAAGTGCATGCATATTCAGCGCCATGCCAAGTACTTATATATTGAACTTTATACAATTTAATTAACTTATATAAATTGATAGTGTAAAGAGTAATTTAATCTATTATAGCTGGTTTAATAACATTTTTATCATGTTATGAATTAATGCTTATTATAGAAATGACTTACCAGTAATTACTGTATAAGTGATTATGTGCTAATTACTTCTCCAAATTGAACTATAACATTTGATTCGATCTGGGGATAGAGAATAGTATGTATAATTACCAGCAAACGTATTGAGAATCATTCCTTAATTACTCATCGATAACTTATTTGTGTTACATATTTACATAATATGTAACAAAACTTCTACATTGGAGAAAAAAGTAAATTTATTTCACATAGCGAATAAAATTGCTTATCCTAATTGAGTCAATTTTGATCTGTCAATTGTTGATATATTTTAAATTTTGGTCTTCACAATGTCCAACGATATGCATTATTGGACTTTCTATTAGTTGCACATTAACCTTTTGTTCCATCTAATTGTAAATTCATGCAAAATTCGCCAACTTCAGTTTTAAAATTAAAATGTTAAAGTAACAAATTAATATATAACATTCTTAGTGTGAAAGACTAGCGATCACATGGCTTAATACTTCAAATTCATTAATTAAAGTTGTAAGAATTTGTTAGTGAAGGGACCAAATAAATGTATAGAAGGTACACATTGTTTAGTCCAACATCATGAAAACTGTGAAATGTACATACACATGCATGTAAGTAGGTCTATCTCATTTTCAATAAATTGTAAATTAAGGAAGTGCAATTAAAAAGCGAATATTAATTACTTCTCAAAATTGAGTAGCAACATTTGATTTTCAGTCGCATATTGGAATTGAAAATTATTAATGAATATTAGTATAATATTCATGATATATTGTGTAATTATTAGTGATGTATAATTATGATAGTTATAGGATTGTATTAAGACTCCACATTGTACACACTATGTATATATATGTAATAACGAGAAAGACTCATCAAGGGAGATTAATATAATCTAATATGGTATCAAGAGCCAAAATCCTAAACACCTAATTTCTTTCTTTTTCTACCGTCGACAGCCCCCCCCCCCGGTTTATTTTTCGGCCAACGGCCCCCAAAACCGCACCCCTAATTTTCGGTTTTGTGTTATATCTTCAACCACTCTAATGGATCATTTGGCTACTCCCACCTCTTCCAACACTTCCGCATCCTCCCCAGCCGTTATCCAAACACCTCTCACTACCTCCTCATCTTCGTCATTGCATCCGGCTTTCGCCGTTACTAACATCAAGAACTTCATTCCTTTGGTTCTTGATCAAGAAGATGGACAATATTCGTCGTGGGTTGAACTGTTTAGGATTCATGCATGTGTATATCACGTGCTTGATCATATATACAACTCCTTCCCTCGTCCTCCTGAGGTTGATGACACGACATGGTGCCGTATCGACGCCATGGTTAAACATTGGATTTATGGCACAATCTCTAAGGATTTGCTCCACACGATTATGAAAATCGGTGCCTCGGCTCGTAAGTTATGGACACGCTTAGAGGAGATTTTTCAGGACAACAAGCACACTCGTGCAGTGTACTTGGAAGAACAATTCAATAATACACGTCTTGAAAATTTTTCTAACATGTCTGAATATTGCAAGTAGTTGAAACTAGTGGCGGACCAATTATCCAATGTGGGAACGCATGTTTCTGAAACAAAGATGGTTCTTAAATTAGTTGTTGGTCTATCAAAAGGTGAATATGATACTTTGGCCACGATGATACAACAGGACGATCATTTACTAGCTTCAACAAGGCCCGTTCGCAATTATTGTTGGAAGAAACCCGACGTGCCAAGCAGGACGAGCACAATCAAAAGGCGTTAGTAGTTGAAATGCTCGCGTAAAAGACCGCTGCCACTGGCCAACCATCACCTCCAGATAACAACTAGTCGCGGAACAACCACGACGACGGCAGGAGTGGCAGGGGCTGCGGTAACGGGAAGGGTGGCAGGGGTCGCGACGGACAACAACAACAGGAAAAAAAATTCTCGATGTGGGCTGGCCCAGGGCAGTGGCCCAACACTGGACCTTGGGCCTCGGTTCTATTTTCTTACCAACATCTGTCAGCCCAGCAACTGAACCCGGGATAGCCCAGTGTTCTGGGCCAGTTCCCATGCCCACGACAAACGTCCAATTTTCCCAGCAGGCCAATATTTTGATGGCCCTACAACAACCCAATTTGGGTCTGGCCCCCACTGATTTGGGCTAGGCCTTCAACACTTTAAACCTCCAGCAACCCGATGAAAATTGGTACATAGATATGGGAGCCACTTTTCATCTCACCCGCTCGTCAGGTATCTTCCCAAACTGTTTCGTTTAAAGTATCCTCAATTTATTACTATTGGTTATGACCATCACATTCCAATTCAAGGTTATGGTACAACCTACACCCAACCTCCTCACCCACCCTTCTCCCTAAATAACATCTTGTATGCTCCCCACATCATTAAAAACTTAATATCTGTTTGTAAATTTACTCGTAACAATTATGTTTCTGTTGACTTTGACCCTTTTGGTTTTACTGTGAAGGATCTCCGTAGGGGGACACCTCTTACGAGATGCAATAGCACGGGGGATCTCTATCCGTTCTCATCCACCTCCGCTGCCAGCTCCTGCTCTCCTATATCTCTCGCTGCTATCTCTCCGTCAACTTGGCGCTTGGACACCTAGGAGCCCCTGTTTTTAATTTTCTTAGAGGCAATAACTTTATTAGATATAATAATGGGAAACTTGACCAACATTGTGTTTCTTGCTCTTTAGACAAACATGTTCGTCTTCCTTTTAAGTCATCTTTAAGTGTTACGTTTTCTCCTTTTGACATTGTTCATGCTGATTTATGGACATCTCTCATTACTAGCTCACTGGGTCATAAATATTATCTAGTATTATTAGATATTTTCTCTCATTTTATTTGGATTTACCCACTAAAATTTAAGTCTGAAGTTTTTGCCAAGTTTCTTGAATTTCATATTTTTATCAAAACGCAATTTCAAACAACCATCAAATATTTTTAGTGTGATAATGGTCGAGAATTTAATAATTCCACATTTAATAAATTTTGCAAATATAATGGCATGATTTTTCGGTTTTTCTGTCCCCACACCTCCCATCAAAATGGCAAAGCAGAACCAATCATCCGCACCATAAATAATATGGTTCGTACTCTCCTATTTCATGCCTCTCTCCCCCCCTCCTTTTAGGTCTATGCAGCAAAATAATAGAATACATCCTTAATATTTTACCTACTAGTAATCTTCATAACATGACCCTAACCGAAATCTTATATCGTCGGATCCCCTCCTACAATCACCTTTGGATTTTTGGTTGCCTTTGCTATTCAAATCTTGCCTCCAACGCCCTCACAAATTAGATCCTGAACCACTCCGTGTGTCTTCGTAAGTTTTTCGTCTAATCATAGGGGTTATTTGTGCTATGACTTGTCCACTCGTCAAATTCACGTCTCGTCACATTACGTTTGACGAGATGATTTTTTTTTTTGCAACTATTCAAAAATTCTGAAACACGGACTATACCTTTCTAGACGAGTCCGACACCTCCCCCGTCGTACTCACCAAACTCTGCCGTACCACCATCACAACTACCACATCTCCATCACTGCCACTACCGACAATCTTTTTGAACTATCACGGTCACTGCCGATTGCCACTCCCACCATCGGCAATTGGTCGGCTACCTATCTGACCCATCCTAGTATCTCCTCTCCCACTCACCAAAAAACTCCACCATTAACCCCAGTGTCACTACCACCTGCCACCGGCATCCCAATCAGGCAGCCTAACCCTGCAACAGTCCCGGTCACCACGACCCAATACTATACCCAAACCCAGACCCAACACTGTACCCAAACCCCATAATCTCCACCCACCCATTCCCCATCACCGATATTGTTACCAGGTCACCCACTTCACATCAATCTACCAAGACCATCGACTCCAGAAACCACCAACTTAATACCCTGATCCATCACCCAACCCAACCATCAACCCGACATTGTCACTGCCTCCCGTAACCCGAAAACAACTCCCCACCAAAATACCCAACCTACCCCTGCCCCCACGCACCGTATGGAAACCCGTGTCCAACACAAGATTTTCAAACCCAAAGTCCACTTTAACCTATCCACACAAATCATATCCCCAATTCCCAAAAAACCCAAAATTAGCCAAATAAAAACCAAATGAAATACGGCCATGCGTGAGGAATTTAATGCTTTAAGAAAACAACACACTTGGGATTTAGTCCCCAGACCAGAATGGGTGAATGTGATCCGTTGCATGTGGCTATTTCGTCATAAATTCAGAGATAGTGGTGACTTAAAACGGTATAAGGCGAGAATTGTGGTTAATTGTACTAATCAACATGAGGGCATTGATTGTGGTGAGACATTCAGTTCGATTGTTAAATAGGCTACCATTCGCACAATTCTGAGCATTGTCATGGGTAAGCATTGGCCGATTCATCAACTTGATGTGGAAAATGCATTTTTACATAGGGACTTGAAAGAAATTGTTTACATGCACCAGCCACCAAGCTTTGTCCATCCGAAGGCCCCTCATTATGTATGCTATCTCTGTAATTCACTTTATGGTTTGAAACAGGCTCAAGAGCGTGGTATGAACGCTTTGCTCATTACATTATGCAAATTGGGTTTGTATGCAGCAAATGTGATAATTCTCTCTTTATTTTTCCTCGAGGTAGTAACATTCATTATTTATTGTTATATGTGGATGATATTGTTCTTACTGCCTCCTCTGATGTGTTAAAAAATGAGATCATTGCACTGCTTAAAACCGAATTTGCTATGACTGACTTGAGAAAGTTGAGTTACTTTTTGGGGATATCAGTGACTAGATCTGTAGATACTATGTTTCTGAGTCAGCGTAAGTATGCAGAGAAGATTTTGTACAGGGCTAAAATGGTGAACTGCAAGATCATGTCCACTCTAGTTGACTCTAAATCACAGCTTAGTGCTCTTGATGGTTATCCAGTGTCCGATCCCACTCTTTATAGGAGTATTGCAGGTGCACTTGAGTATCTTACTTTCACCAAGCCTGCCATTGCTTATGTTGTTCAGAAGGTGTGCTTGTTTATGCATGCAAGGAGCCTCATTTTACTGCTCTTAAACGTATCATTCGATACGTTAAGGGCACACTTGATTATGGATTACATCTATATCCCTCAGCACCAACCAGATTGTTATCATATACCGATGCAGATTGGGCATGTTGTCCGGACACGCGACACTCCACCTCCGGCTACTGTGTGTTCTTAGGGGATAATCTCATTTCTTGGTCTGCTAAGAGGCAAGCCACCCTATCCCATTTGAGTGCAAGAGCAGAGTATAGAGGCGTTGCAAATGTTATTGCTGAGATCTGCTGGCTCCAAAACCTTCTCTTAGAGCTTCAGTGTCCCTTGCGTAAGACGTCTTTGGTGTACTGTGATAACATATCTGCCATATACTTATCTCATAATCCGGTTCAGCATCAGAGAACCAAACACATTGAGATGGATATACATTTTGTTCGTGAGAAGGTTGCTATATGACATGTTAAGGTGTTGCATGTGCATTCATCGTATAAGTATGCAGATATCTTCACTAAAAGACTACCTAGAAAAATATTCCTTGACTTTAGATCCAGTATCAGCGTATGGCCTCCTCCCGCTCCGACTGAGGGGGTGTATTAATGTATATTAGTATAATATTCATGATATATTGTGTAATTATTAGTGATGTATAATTATGGTAGTTATATGATCTTTATTGCATTAGGACTCCACATTATACACACTATATATATATATATATATATATATATATATATATATATATATATATATATATATATATATATAAATATATATTTATATATATATATATATTTATATATATATATATATATTTATATATATATATATATATTTATATTAATGAGAAAGACTCCCGAAGAGAGATTAATACAATCTAACAAAAATATTAGTTGAAAAAGACTTGGGAATTATTAAAGGGAAAATATTGTAAGATTAAGAGCTCAAAATGGTTATTCCAGAACCATTTTTAAAAATAATTGTGCTTGGTCCCTCAATTATCAATAAATTGTAAATTAGGCTACTGTGTTGTCAACTATACATGTATATTAGACTTTCTATTAGTAGAATTTATTGCTTGATCCATCTACAAACAAATTCTTGTAAATTATTTCATGAACTTTCAATTCGACATTTGTTAATTAAGTTTCCAATAGTTTGACAGTAAAGGGACCAAAATCACAAAACTTTATCCATTGAATGCTAAGTATTTAGTTGTCACGATAACTAAATTGGAGTTTCACAATAACCTAGGGACCAAAATTTAAAAAAAAACCTATTTTATTTCCGGTTAAACCTAATCTGCAAGATCTTAATGAACTCTTTATAACAAAAATTTCACACTTAAATGTGCGTAAAATATTACAGTACTCCATAAATGTGTTCGTAGTTGGCACACACAGAAAGAGAATACGTGTAACGCCATATTTAGGACATTATGCTCATAGTTTTATGGTAATGATCAAACGCAGTCCTGAAAAATAGCAATATTGCAAACAAAAGGAAAAATCAGTACCATTATATTTTTATTTCTTCTATCGTTCATTAGAATATTCTCGACTTCATTTCATGTTAACCAATGCATTAAAATTAGCGTTATCCAGTACGAGGAACGAACTTTAACATCGCTTATATGAAAGTATATCTAACAATTAGTTACAAATAAAAATTCTGCTTTGCTTCTTTTTCCTCGTTTATAACGAAAGTATATCTAACAATAAGTTACAAATAAAAATACTGATGCTTTTCTTCTTTTTCCTCATTTGGTTATATTAGGCAGAACTATCGATACTTTTTGAGTTTTGAGGGAAGGGTCTTTTGTTGAGCCATATATCACGAGAAGTAGTTCATATTAATGTGTAAATGTCTAGCGCCACTTTCTTCTCAATAAACTACTTGCACGATTGATTATTAGAGATTGCATGGAATGAATATAATTTTTTATCCTTAATAAGAAGTCTTGAGTTCGAATCCTATAAGTGAAAAAAATTATGATAAGGAGCGTTATGAACGTTAAACGGTGTGAATCCACACTAATTTGGTTCCAAAACAAATACAAGAAGCATCATATGAGAAACAAAAAACTAATATATACTTCGATGGAAAAATTCAATTTTTCGTAAAAGTATAACAGCTTAACGTGGTTTTAAATATGAGAAGGAACAGTGGCGGATTTAGAAATTTGGTGAAAGATGTACAAAATTAAATATATGCTCATAATAACTAACATTTAATCTATGTACACCACGTAATTTTCCGGCGAAGGGTATGCACCTGAATACCTTTTGCCTAAAATATCTCCGCCCATGAAGAAACATTGGCTCAATCTTAAGTAAGTTGGAAACCTATATAAATTATCACTATTCATATCAGTCCATACACACTTCTACTACACACTATTTATAATATATATTCGAAGTTTCTTACACTTAAAAGTTAGAGGTTGTTGATGCAATTAGAAAACCTATTTTGGTAATATCCTTGAGCAATGCCAAGAGACATTATTCTCAGTTTCTCACAGTGATTAAAGATCACTTCTGTCAAATTCATAATGTCTCTGAGTTTTTTCTAAAACCATATGGTATTCGGAATAATTGTCTCTATTAATTTAAATTTCTTGCCGTGTAGGACTTATTTAAGGGAAAATATTTCCTACAATTTTTTTCTCTATTTTTCGTGTTAAACTCCAGAATTCTGATCAAACTAAGCGTGAAAATATTTCATCAATTTCACCGCATCTTTTGTGGGACCCTCAAATAGGGTGAAAGAATTACATTTTTTGTTTAGTTTGATTAATGCCAATTTGAGCATTATCATGGCCTTGAAAGTCCGTAGAATAGGAGTATGAGAGTCACATAAGTCAATAGGTGCTACTGTTTTGTTACCGTCAATCTCAAACATAATCATGATAATGCAATGCCATATCTTTAACTTTATGATAATTAGGTCATTATGCTTAAACAAATACCAACTTGGAAAAGCCATTCATGCCCTCTCAACACTTGGGCCCCATTTTATTTACTTTGTGACTCATTTTTCTTCCTCCTGACCCCATTCCTTTAAGGGTGATCTAAAATTTAAAAATAATGGATTCTAACCGCTACCTCAAATTAATATATGTTCATTATTAAATATTTATAAATATTTAAGAGTTTGTTTGGTAATGAATAGTTTTTACTTTTTTCAGATTTTTTTCTTCTGGAAAACTGTTTGGACATAAAATTGTTATAATTTTCCATATTCAATTTGAAGTTGGATTTCGAAATTTACATAATTCGAAAAAACTCCAAAAAGCTATTTACAATTTTCACTCCAAATCACTCACAAAAATTAAAAAATAATTTCAATTTATAACCATGTACAACACAATTACAATATCCAAATGCATTTTCAATTTGAAAATAAATACTATTACTACTTATTTTCAAGTTTCACAAATTTTATATCCAAATGAAATATCGAAATGCTCACTTAGAAGATTTTTTTAGTATATATGCCAAGTATGCGTAAAAATTATTGAATTCATCGTGAACACAACAATTGAGCTTCTAACTTTTCTGACTCCAATAATCCCCTCCCCACCCCCATAATCCTTTTCCCTCTCCTCTATTTATCTACCTTTACTAACTCCAATATTTCCCACTTTCTTCAGCCACCCCTCAAGTACAGAGAGAAAATAGAAAACACAAAACAGCTCTTTCACTCATCATATGGGCAATTATAGGTTTAGATTATCAGATATGATGCCAAATGCTTGGTTTTACAAGCTCAAGGACATGAGCAAAAGCAGCAACAACAAAAGCAAAGGCCATAGCCGGACCAACTCATCTTCATCAACATCATCATACTCATCATCAACTCTCCAACCAGACAACAAAAGACAACCCCACCACCTTGCTTACCAGAGAAAATCATATTACATTTCAAGAAACCTCACTGATAATCCTGTCTCTAACAGCCCAAAAACATCTGACAATGTTGTCCATGTTTCTGAGCAACCAAGAAAATCTTCCAAGAAAAGGCGTACCACAACAAGGAGAAAAAAATCTCCCAAAATGGTTAGTTCCTCTGTTTCAGCTAGTTGTAGTTGCCGTGCTAATATTGAATCTGTCTGGACTAAACCTGATTCTACCCCTGAAGAATACCCAAATTCCCCTGTTTCCTCCTCATCGTCATCGTCTTCTTCTTCTTCTTCCTTAGAACATGTGTCAATTTTAGCTCAAAAGTTAGACCCTGTGATTTCAATTTCACCATCTTGTGGCTGCAGAATTAATGACATGAAGAAAGAGACACTAAATCTTGATCATGGGTTTCATTCTGTTTCCAAAATTGAACTTCCCCCTATCATAACCAAGCCCGAAAAATTTGATGAAAAACAGAGGATTGTCAAAGAAAAACAGGGAATTTTGAATGAAAAACAGGGGAATGTGCAAGAAAAACAGAGTATTGTGAAGGAAAAACAGGGGATTGTGAATGAAAAACAAGGGATTGTAGAAAAACAGAGGATTAGTTCAGTGAGAAGAGTATCAGTGAGTTCATCAACTGGTGTGAAGCTAAGAACAAATTCTCCGAGAATTACGACAAATAGCAGGAAGATTCAAGGAAGCAGAAAGAGTGTTCCTTCAAGGAGGAGGAGTAGTGTTTCTGAAAGTTTTGCAGTGGTGAAATCATCTAGAAATCCAATGAAAGATTTCAGGGAATCAATGGTGGAGATGATAATGGAGAATAATATAAGGGCATCAAAGGATTTGGAAGAACTTCTTGCTTGTTATCTTTCTTTGAATTCAGATGAGTATCACGATCTAATCATCAAGGTCTTCAAGCAAATCTGGTTTGATATCACTGATATTCGGTTAAAGTAAATAATAAGTTAAAATCTATGTATTAATTTCCTTTTATCATAGTTCATGATATGTGTATAATTAAGTTAAAAAGTTCTACCACCCAAGAGCGTGATGGATGGATGACGTCCCTCGACCTTTAGGGTAGTTTGGTTGCTCGTTGGAAAGTGAATTACATGTATTAAAATTAGCATAATTGGTATTCCACTATATTTGCTATTCCCTTCGTTCAAATTTATGTGATATAATTTGACGCGACATGACGTTTAAGAAATACATGAAGACTTTTGAATCTTGTGGTCTAAAATAAATCAAAGATATTTATGTAGTTATAGACCATCTCGTTAAGTTTATAAGGTAAAAGTTTAAATTGTTGCAAATAAGAAAATATATCATTTTTTTGGGATGACCTAAAAGAAAAGTGTATAACATAAATTGGCACAGATGGAGTAGCATTTTAGTAGTTATGTATAAAATTCAGTACACCAATATGATGTGTCGATGTTTAGTTTTCAGTTTACAATTCTGTATAATTAATAAATGTATAAATTATGCGGTAATCTATGTGGAACATTATTTATAAAGGAAATAAGTTAGAATAACTGATACATGTGTTAAGAGTTCCACATCGGAAATGGAATTGGAACATGAATTTGGACAATCCTCACCCTACAAGCTAACTGGGGTTGAGTTAGGGCCAAGATTCATTCTTTATATGGTATCAAAGCCAGACTCATTCTAATTCTTTGTTCACCGATGTTGGGCCCCCAAATTATATTGTACACGCTTCAGTTAACGAGGTCTGGGTGTGCAGGGAAGTGTTAAGAGTCTCACATCGGAAATGGAATGAAAACATGGACTCCTTATATGGACTTGGACAATCCTCACCCTACAAAGCTAGCTTTTGGAGTTGAGTTAGATCCAAGATTCATTCTTTCATGGTATCAGAGCCATACTCATTTCAGTTCTTTGTTCACCGATGTTGGGCCCCAAATTATATTGTCCACGCTCCAGTTGACGAGGTCTGAGCATGCGGAGGAGTGTTAAGAGTCTCACATCGGAAATGGAATGGGAACAAAGACTTCTTATATGGACTTGGACAATCCTCACCCTACAAACTATCTTTTGAGGTTGAGTTAGGCCGAAAATCTTGCATAACTAATACATGCATTACTAATAATTGTATAACTCTAACCACCAACCAAACAACCTCTTAATCAGCAGCAGGGGCGGAGCCTAGTAAGGGCAAGGGGATTCATCCCTTCAATGTAAAATTACATCATATAAAAAGATTAAAATTATTTTATATTTAAATATGGTAGATATTGAATCCTTTTGCTTCTTCATATATTTATTTATTCATATTTTTTAGCCCGGTAATTTTGGCTTGGCACTGATCAACGATCTTGGTTCGACTTGGGTAATTGAACGTGAAGGAAGAAGAAGTACAAAATCCAAATCTTGTACAATAAAAAGATTTGTCTGATTATGACGTGATTTTGTACGTGTATGGGTTAGTGTTGTCTGCTGGAAATAAGAGGTAAAAGTTTTGCTGGAAAACAACCTCACCTTCGCCGAAATTGTTATAGTATTAGATTATTTGGTCAAGTATGATCATCTATTGAATAGTATATTAATTATTCCAATATTCCCACGCTTGGTTTCTTTATATCAGAATGTTTATGCTAACAACATCAACTTTTATTTCTAGCATTGAAGGTATGTTACATCCACTGGTAATTTGTATAGAACTTTCAGTGGAATAGGCATTATTAGTTCACCAAAGCAGTGAATCTACAGTGTACTATAAGTCTTATAACCACAAAGATAAATTAAAAAACTAAAAGGTAAGGTATACACGGATCTACCAGAAGATTTTATTTAAGAAAAGTTACCAAACGGTAAAAAATTTCATGTAAATGTAGTAATACTTTTCCCTATATTTTCGCATTTATCATTGTTTCACTCTGATTGAAGATTTGAATACAAGATTTGGAAATCGGATTTGTTATTTTAGTGGGAGACGGAGCTAGAAATTGAAATTTATGGGTTTTGAATTCAAAAAAAAAAATAGCTTACTGGGTTTTGAATAAATTGGATATACATGTTAAGTGGATTTCTAAACACAAATACAAGGTCAGATCAAAGTTACTAGGACCAAAGTTACTAGGTTCTGTCGAACCCATAGGCCGTCTTGTAGCTCCACTCCTGATTTCAGTAGCAGTGCATGCTCTTTGACAACAAATTCATCTAAATCCAATATTTTCAATGTAGAGTTGTCAGAGCATTGATATATCCACGTGAATATGCATTAAAATTTAAAAAAAATATTATATCTGAACATATAATTTTAAAAGTAAAATAAATACAATACAAAAACCTTAAAAGTCACACCATAAAAATTTAAAGATTGAATTCGCCAATCATATTAGAGAAAAAGGACAATGAAGAAAGTAGTGCACAAGGGTACGGGTGACAAACGGGCAGGTCAAGTTGGATATGGGCGAATCGAAAATGGGTTAAACAAAAACGGATCAATTATCCGACCCGCTCATATTTAATACAAATAAAAAATGAGTTAACCCGACGGATAATATGTGATAGAGAATATATTAATATTCTTCATATATTCTGTAATTATTATTTTAATGTAACTATGTAAAGTAGAAATCCTTCTCCAATTAGGTTTGTAAATTGTAAACACCTATAAATATTGCATTAATGAGAAGCCTCCAATCAAGGAGAATTACACTATTCTACATGGTATCAAGAGCCAAAATCCTACCACCCTAAATTTTTCCCCAAACTTCCAGCCGCAACATGGGTTCTCATGATTCCTCCTCCTCCACACAAGACGTCACACATCCTCCTCCTCCACACAAGACGTCACACATCCTCCTCCTCCCCCAACCTATTTAATCCGGCCTTCACCATCACAAATATCAAGAACTTTATCCCTTTGGTTCTTGATCAAGAGGATGGACAATACTCTTCATGGGTAGAATTATTTCAAATTCATGTTTGTGCCTATAACGTTCTTGATCACATCGACACCACCATACCCCGTCAGTCTGACGTTGACAATACTACGTGGAAATGGTTTGATGCTATCATCAAATAATGGATATATGGCACCGTATCCAAGGATCTACTTCATACTATTACGAAGGCAGGTGCTTCGGCTCACGAACTATGGACAAGACTAGAGGAAATATTTCAAGACAACAAACATACTTGTGCCATCTATTTGGAGGAACAATTCAATAACACATGTCTTGAAAACTTTGCGAATATGTCCGACTATTGCAAACAATTGAAATTAGTTGCAGATCAATTAACTAATGTGGGCACAATAGTTTCAGAGATGAATATGGTTTTGCAACTATTAAATGGTTTGCCAAAGGGTGAGTACGACACACTTGCGATAATGATTCAACAAGTTGATCCCCTCCCTAGTTTCGACAAGGCCCGATAACAATTATTCCTGGAGAAAACTAGGCGTGCTAAATAGGACGAACATAATCAAAAGGCCTTGGTAGTTGATGCACCGATGACCACCACGATACTCGTCGACCAACCACAGCACACAGACAACCAACAGTCACGGGGCGGACGCGGTAACAACCATGGTGGCAGAGAAAAAGGATGCGGGGGACGATTTGATTCCGACGGCCAAATACAGCAAGCCCAATACCCATCTCAGTGGGACAGCCCACTACCTTGGCCTATTTTTGGAGATTGGGCCTCGCCCTCATGCCCATGCCCCTACCCGACAGTGTTGTCCCAAAGGCATTGCCCATTGGCAGCAGCCTAGTGTTCTGGGGCCTCCTCTAGGCCAACATCCGATGGCCCATCCACAACAGGCCCACTTCTCGGCGGTCCAACAGCAACAACAACTATACGACCTTCTTACCCCTACCGAACTTGGCCAAGCCTACAACACTATGAATTTACAACAGCCCGACGATGCCTGATATATAGATACGGGCGCCACATTCCACCTCACTCGTAACTCCGATAATCTTTCTTAACTGTTTAATTTGAACAATCCTCAATTTATTTTGGTCGAAAATGACAATTGCATTCCAATTCAAGGTTATGGCACCACTCAAACTCCACCACCTCACCATCCATTTTTCCTAAAAAAATGTCCTCTATGCTCCTAACATTATTAAAAACTTAATCTATGTTCGAAAATTTGCTAGTAACAATTCTGTATCTATTGAGTTCGACCCTTTTGGTTATTTTTGTGAATGACCTACGTACAGGGATAACTCTTACGAGATGAAATAGTGTGGGGGACCTATATCCTTTCTCTTCCAATTCCGCTGCAAGTGTCAATCCACATACATCTCTAGCTGCAATCTCTCTTTCAATCTGGCATAGTCGACTTGGGCACCTAGGAGCCCCAGTTTTTAACTTTCTTAGAAGTCACAATTTGATTCAATGTAATAAAGGGAAATTTACCCACAACTGCTATTCTTGTCCACTAGGAAAATATGTTAGACTTCCTTTTAAATCGTCTTTGAGTGTTACTTTCTCTCCATTTGATATTATTCATGCAGATTTATAGACATCTCCTATTACTAGCAAACTGGGCCATAAATATTATTTGGTACTATTAGATGGCCTCACTCATTTTCTTTGGCTCTATCCGTTCAAATATAAGTCTCAAGTCTACTCCACCTTTCTTGAATTTTGATCCTACGTTAAAACGCAATTTGAAAAGAATATTAAATCATTTCAATGTGAAAATGGTCGTGAGTTTAACAATTCACTCTTTCATAAATTTTGTACGGACAGCATGGTGTTTCGATTCTCTTGCCACCATACCTCACCTCAAAATGGTAAAGTCGAAAGAATCCTTTGCACCATTAATAATATGATCCGTACCATGCTATTTCATGATTCTCTCCCTCTCTCTTTTGGGTCTACGCGTTACAAATGGTATCATACTTTCTTAATATATTACCTACCCGTACCCTTCAAAATAAAACTCCCACCGAAATTCTATTCCGTCGGTTCCCTTCATATGGTCACCTCCGAATCTTTGGTTGTCTATGCTACCCTAATCTCACCTCCACGGCTCTTAACAAATTAGCACCTAGGACTACTCCTTGCATCTTCTTGGGTTTTTCGTCAAACCATAGGGGGTACATATGCTAGGATTTTTCCATAAATAAAGTCTTTGTTTCTCGCCAAGTTACGTTTGAGGAACACATCTTCCATTTTGCAAACGTCCAAAAATTTCAAGTTAGTGACTATGGCTTTCACGACGATTCAGACACTTCCCCTATGTTTAATAATATGATCTATTAAGCTAGTAGTTCGACTAAAAACCCATTGCCCCGGTCATTTCCCCCATCACTCACTGCTCCCGTCACCTCCCACTGCCACACGTGACAACCCCACTACCACCCACAATATCCCCCGGCCTACCCACTGATCCTGTGACAACCCCACTTCCACCCGATACTATCACTGACCCCCAACCCACATCGACCACCCCCTTCCTACAAGTCTCATCATGCCCTCATAACCCCCACTGCCTAAGCCCTGTCATCCCATCACCGCTCCACTACCCGAGTCCTCACCCACCATAAAACACCTAAATAGTCCCCATTCAAACGCACCACATGGAAGCCCGTATCCAATACGAGATTTTCAAACCGAAAGTCCACTTTAACCTATTCACTCAAGCGATCTCACTTATACCCAAGAACCCAAAATTAGCCAAGCTTGATCCTAATTGGAATGCGGTCATGCGTGAGGAGTTTGATGCGCTCACTACACAGTAAACTTGGGATCTTATCCCAAAACCAGAGAGGTTAATGTGATTCATCGTATGTGGATATATCGTTATAAATTCATGGATAATGGTGAGCTTGAACGCTATAAGGCGAGACTTGTGGCAAATGGCATGGGGCAACAAGAGGGAATTAATTGTGGTGAGACCTTCAGTCCAGTGGTTAAACCATCCATCATCCGCATTATTTTGAGCATTGCTATGGGAAAGAATTGACTGATTCATCAGCTTGATGTGAAAAATGCGCTCTTACATGGGAATTTGAAAGAAACCATATACATGCATCAACCACTTGACTCTGTGCATCCTTTGGCTCCTCAGTATGTGTGCCGACTTCGTAAGTTACTTTATGGCTTGAAACAAGCCCCAGGACTTGGTATGACCGCTTTGCCACTTACATCTTGCAGATTGGGTTGATGTGCAGCAAATGTGATAACTCACTTTTTATTTTTCATCGAGGTAATAACACTGCATACCTACTGTTCTATGTGGATGACATTGTATTGACTGCCTCCTCAGATGTGTTGAAAAATAAGATTATCACCATGCTCAAATCAGAATTTGCCATGACAGGCTTGGGTAAGTTAAGTTATTTCTTGGGGATTTTCGTGATTAGATCCAAGAATGCAATGTTCTTGTGTCAGCATAAGTATGCCGAAGAGATTGTTTACAATGCTAAAATGGCAAACTGCAAGATCATGCCCACTCCAGTCGACTCAAAGTCGAAGCTTAGCGCCGATGATGGGGATCTGGTGCTTGATCCTTCTCTTTATAGGAGTCTAGCTAGTGCACTTCAGTATCTTACCTTCACTAAGTCTAATATTACATATGTCGTTCAAGTGTGTTTGTTCATGCATGCTCCAGGGAACCGAGTTAACTACGAATTACATCTTTATCCATCTGCACAGACCAGACCGATTGGAACGGCTGTCCAGACACACATCGATCTACTTCCGGCTGCAAAACGGTAGGTCATGCTTTTCCGTTCGAGTGCAGAAGCAGAATATAGAGGCGTTGCGAATATTTGTTGCCGAAATTTGTTAGCTTAGAAACCTCCTTCTAGTGCTTCATTGTCCCTTACGTAAGACATCTCTTGTCTACTGTGATAACATATCTGCTGTTTACTTGTCTCATAACTCGGTTAAGCATCAGCGAACCAAACATAGATGGATATTCATTTTGTTTGTGAGAAGTTTGTCATGGGCCATGTTCGGGTGTTACATGTTCCTTCTTCCTATCAGTACACAAATATATTTACTAAGGGACTCATTCGACAGTTGTTCCTTGACTTCATATCCAGTCTCAGTGTCCGGCCTCCTCCCGCTCCGACTGAGGTGATGTGATAGAGAATATATTAATATTCTTCATATATTCTGTAATTATTATTCTAGTGTAATTATGTAAAGTAGAGATCCTTCTCCAATTAGATTTGTAAATTGTAAACACCTATAAATATTGCATTAACGAGAAGCCTCAAACCAAGGAGAATTACACTATTCTACAATATGAATATCCATTTATCCATATTATTCAAAGTCACTTTAAAGATGTTGGCTTCATGTACCAAATATGGAGAAGATTAATTTACCTTCTTGTCCACAAATTCAATCCCTAGTACATAGTTGCACCTCAACATTTGCGGGAACGGTAGAATTTCAAAACTTTCTAATGAGACGACCTCCAAGAAAACATTTGTCGAAAAATACCCACCCAAAATCCACCATTCCCACCCAACCCCACCATTCTCGAATGCACTTCATCTTCACCCACCCCTATCCCACACTACCATCCACCCCACCGCTCCACTCAATCCCCCACCCCACCTCACTCCACCCTACACCGCCGCTCCACTCAACCCTATACCCATCCACCCCCCTATTCCAATTTTTTTTTTATATTTTGTTTTACTTTTATATAAAATGAGAATTTTTTCTTACTCCCCTCCTCCCCCCCCCCCCACCACAACCCCTCCACCAAATTTAACCACGCAAAATTTTCATTTTTTTATAAGTTTTTATAAAAACAAAATAAAATATATGAACGGGTAGGGATGTAGGTGGGGAGGAGGTCGTTGTAAAAAATCAAATAAAAAACTTTTAAAACTTTTTTAAAGAATTTTTTTTTTTGGAAGGTGATGGGGTGTGTGTGTGTGGGGGGGGGGGTGAGTGGAGTAGAAAATCAGAAAAAAAAACTTTTATTGGAGGTGAGGCGGGGATTGTGTTGGGTGGTGGGGGTGGTTGGTGAAATGTCACTTGTGGAACTTGTTTTCCGTAATGTTATTAGGGAAGCCATTTTTCTTCATTTTAAGGAACTTGTTTTACTAAAATTGTAAGTTTTATTCACTTTACCTATTAAATTATTCATATTTTAAGTGGATGATATGGATGAAGTCATATTCGATCCATTTTAAATGGGTTCGATATCCAACTCATTTTAAATGAATTGGGTATGGATCGGATGAATAATCATATTTTTTATCCATTTTGTCACCCCTACTCAAGGTAAATGTAAAACTGGCGTATGAATGACTTGATCTTGCAGTGATAGATTGATTCCATAGCAGTGGATGCCCCTATAAAGTTTGAGGTTTCACCTTTTATCTTTTTGTTAGTAAGTTACTTACTTAGGTAGCAAAAATAAAGAAACTTTTTTTCACTCTTCATCAACTGATTTCTGCAGTGAGATGAGAAAATAGAAATAACTGTCCTATACTATTAGATTCCATAATCCATATACTACTATGGTATATAACTGTACATTGTGAATCATATCTACTAACTCACTGACAATTTCTTCTATCAATCTTTAGCTAAACTTCCAAAAAGAAGATACCTTTTTAGGTCACTCCTACTCCTCACATAGGCATATAGCATAATACATGCAAATGTCTGACAGAGAAAAGTTTCTGAGAGAAAGATTTAATTAAACAAAGCTCATTCTATGCAAGTTTTCTCTGTCCTTAAT
Organism: Anisodus acutangulus; assembly: GCA_029783415.1. Lineage (NCBI taxonomy): Eukaryota > Viridiplantae > Streptophyta > Magnoliopsida > Solanales > Solanaceae > Anisodus > Anisodus acutangulus. Next base: position 46,887,548 of record CM056490.1, read on the forward strand.
ACTATTTTTTGTTTCAAATATTATGTACTATGACCCCGCATGGGCTTAAAGTTAAGCTTTTTGAAATTTTTGCATTGAAGCAAAAGTTGCTTCGAAAGTTGCAAAAGTTTGTGTCTATTTTCAAACCTAGAAAAAGCTACCTCTAGTTTAATTTTTAGTGTAAATAAAATTTTCACAATCGAATAACTTTTACTTATTGCAGCAAGAAACCTGCTTTATTTTTAAAATTGTAAATCCTATTTTTAAAGAAGGGTTATCCATAGTCCGTAGATATATTTGGAGGACCTGCCAGTACAATTTTTTCTTTACATTGTTTAGGGGCGGAACCACCGGGTAGATACAGATTCAATAGAACTCAATAATTTTAATTTAAATCTTAAAAAATTTAATTAATATATACAAATAGTCTATTTAGAACTCATTATGTAAAAATAATTATGATTAGAAATTCATAAATTAAAAATTTTGATTTCGCATCTGAATATATACAAGTTAACCCTGTATATATAGAAAAGCAGTTTTCTTTGACTTTTACATAACTACGCATTTATCTAATTATCTTTTCACTGCTAACGGCTCAAATCACAATCTGAAATTATAATTTATTTTATTAAGGTATTTTCCATGTTTTCACACACATATGCTCATGTATAAACTACTCGTCCACTTGGACAGCTCAATTGGTTATCAAGGGGGATATTTGGAAAATTGGAAAATGTATAAACTACTCCATTTGAAAAAGGTTAGTGTAAACAAGCATATGATCCTAAAAGTACTTTTTATAAAAAGCATAGACCATTATAATAGGATTTAATGTCCTCTATCGAACCTACACTTTTTGCTAGGGTCAGATCTGGTTGCTCCACTGCTAATGCATATGGAGAACTAAGGTAGTAGGAGGTATACCACCCAGTGAGAAGTTATTTGTAGGAGGGGATTTCAATGGACATATAGGGTCACTTTCAGGGGTTATGACGACGTGCATAGAGGCTTTGGCCTCGGGGACAGGAATGAGGGAGACGTCTCACTCTTGGAGTTCGCTAAAGCTTTTGGGATGGTGATAGCCAATTCGAGGTTTATAAAGGGGAGCACTTGATGACTTTCCATAGCTCGGTGGCTAAGACTCATATAGACTTTTTTCTCCTTAGGAAGGTTGACAACGGTCTTTGTAAAGACTTTAAGGTTATTCCGAGGGAGTATCTTACAACCCGACATAAGTTTTTGGTGATGGATTTGGAGATCAAGATGGAGAAGAAGATGAGGGTTGTGGATGACAGGCTAAGAATCAAACGGGGAAGGTTGACCATGGCTAGTGCAAAGGATATGGAGAGGTTCATGGCCAAGAGGGCTTGGGAGAGTAGAGTGGATGCGACCGGTATGTGGGACAGGACGACCAGCTGCATTCAGGAGGTAGCTAGAGAAGTGCTAGGAGTCTCACGGGGTAGCCGTGGTAGGCATCGATGGGACTGGTGGTGGAATGGTAAGATTCAAGAGAATGTGGAAGCAAAAAAAATGGTGTATGCGAAATTGGTAGAAAGAAAGGATGAGGTGGAGAAGTGGACGAATAGGAAATTATATAAGATGGCGAGGAAGGAGGCAAAGTTAGCGGTTACGGCGGTAAAAATGGTAGCTTTTGAACGCATGTATGTGGAATTAGACGAAAAATGTGGGGATAAGAAGTTTTACAAACTAGCCAAGGCAAGGGAGAGGAGGGACCGTGACTTGGATCATGTGAGGTGCATCAAGGACGAGGATAAAAAAGTACTGGTGGAGGACGCACATATTAGACGGGGGTGGCAGTCTTACTTCCATAAACTCTTGAACGAAGAAGGAGATAAAGACATTGTGTTGGGAGATCTGGAGCGTTCCAGAAGGTACCGAGATTTTGGATATTGTATAAGCATTATGGTTGAGGAGGTTAAGGATTTTGTTTGCAGGATGCGCAGGGGACGAGCGACCGGGCCTGATGAGATCCCAATTGAATTTTGGAAGAGCGCAAGCAGGGCAGGTTTGGAGTGGTTGACTGAGTTGTTTAATGTCAATTTTAAGACAATGAGAATGCTCGAAGAATGGAGGTGGAGTACAATGATTCCTTTGTACAAGAACAAATGTGACATCCAGAGCTGCAACAATTATAGGGGTATCAAGCTGCTAAGCCATACTATGAAAGTTTGGGAAAGGGTCGTGGAGATGAGGGTGAGAAGAGGCTTATCTATTTCCGAGAACCAGTTTGGATTCATGCCGGGGCGTTTGACTATATAAGCCATTCATCTTATTACGAGGTTGGTGTAACAGTATAGGGAGAGGAAGAGAGATTTATATATGGTTTTCATCAACCTCGAAAAGGTATATGACAAAGTCTCTAGGGAGGTTCTATGGAGATGTTTGGAGGTTAGAGGTGTATCTGTGGCGTACACTAGGGCAATCAAGGATATCTATGATGGAGCCAAGACCAGGGTACAGACAGTGGGAGGAGACTCAGAGCAATTTCCATTGATGATGGAACTGCACAAGGGATCAGCTCTTAGACCATTCTTATTTGCCTTAGTGATGGATGGACTGACATGACAAATCCAAGTGGATGTGCCATGGTATATGTTATTCGCAGATGACATAGTTTTGATTGATGAGACTCGTAACAGAGTGAACACTAAGCTGGAGGTTTGGAGACAGACGCTGGAGTCTAAAGGATTCAGGTTGAGTAAGACCAAGACATAATACTTGGAGTGCAAGTTCAGTAACGAGAGAGAGCATGAGATAGGAGTGGGGGTTAAGCCTGGTACTCACGTCATTCCAAAGAAAGGAAGCTTCAAGTACTTCGGGTCTATTATCCTAGGGAATGGAGAGATTGATGACGATGTCACACATCGTATTGGAGTAGGGTGGATGAAATGAAGGCTCGCATCTGGAGTCTTGTGCGAATAAAATGTGCCACCAAAACTAAAAGGCAAGTTCTATAGGGTGGTGGTTACACCGACTATGTCGTATGGGGCGGAGTATTGGCCAGTCAAGACTTCGCACATTCAAAATATGAAAGTTGCGGAGATGAGGATGCTGAGGTAGATGTGTGGACATACAAGGAGGGATAAGATTAGAAATAATGCTATCCGGGACAGAGTCGGAGTGGCTTCGATAGAGGATAAGATGTGGAAAGCGAGGTTGAGATGGTTCGGGCATGTGTAGAGGATAGACACAAATGCCCCAGCGCGGATGTGTGAGAGGTTGGTTATGGACGACTTCAAGGGGGTTAGAAGTAGGCCGAATAAGTATTGGGGAGAGGTGATTAGACGGGATATGGCACATGTGCAACTTACTGAGGACATGACCTTAGATAGGGGGTTGTAGAGGACACAAATTATGGTAGAAGGGTAGTAGGTAGTTGAACGTAGTCCTACTTACGCTTACAAACTGGTAACTAGTAGTTGTAGTGTTATTATTGTAGGCCTGCTTAGCCTATCATACTAGTAGGACAATAATGTTTTATAGTCCCATGTCGCTTGATTTCTGATGTTATGGGTTCTTTAATGTACTTTATTTATCTTATTTACTTGCGTTAATTACTGTTTCTTTTTTCAGAACGCGCTATCATAGCATATTCGCTTTTGTTACCATAATTGTCATACTGCTTTAAATTTCTTTTTCGGGTCTGACCGTTTCTATTGCTTTGCTTGTGCTTATGCTTTGTCTTGAGCCGATGGTCTTTCGAAAATAATCGCTCTACCTTCCAAGATAAAGATAAGATATGCGTATACTCTACCCTCTTCAGAATCACGTTGTGAGATTTCACTGAGTATGTTGTTGTTGTTAATGTCCTCACTTTAAGTAACAAAAGGAAACAAGAATGATTACTTTGTTGCCTACATGTATTGTGAGGTTGGACGGTGTAATTGATCCGCTAGTTCTTTGAGTGGTCCTATGAAAAATTAAATTGCACTGTGTATGCACCAAGTTTGAAATGCGTGTTTTATGAAACAACATTTTAAATGTTGTAACTAAAAAATTTCTATGATGTGTGTGATACCCATATATTATAAAATTATTTTATTTTATTTTATTTAAATCTAGAGAAAGGAATATGGAAATGGGATTGAGCCATGCTAGATTAATGCTATTTATCAACTTAATTACAACCGTATCACTGGACTAATTACTCAGGTAGGCATTGGTACAGAATATAACTGAGGCAGTAAATAATCTCAAGTACAATAGTCAGATCATAAACTTGTCCAATAAGGACAAAATACAATATATTAGAGACTTAATTGAGCGAATATTCAGATTTGACTCTTCTCTTACATTTTCTCTCCAATTTCTCAAGTGCATACTTAAATGACACTTGTCTTTTTTAAATATTAAAGACTTAGATTAAATAAATTGACTTAAATAAACATTCTAACCATTAGGGATGTCAAAACTATTTTCAAAACCGATCGAACCGAACCTAATTGAACCGATATTTTGTTTTTTAAATAAATTCGTAAGTTCTAATATTAACTTAGAACCGTACCGAATAATTGAGTTGATTTTTTATTTTATAAAAAATATCAAAGAAAAAAATCCGAACCGAACAGAATATATATATATATATATATATATATATATATATATATATATATATATATAATTATTTGTTGCTAGAAACTTTCATTGATCTTCACTATTTGCAATTGAATTAAGATACTCTACGAGAACTTGCCACTCAATTATTGTCCATCGCGCGTAAGGCCCGTTGTTGCCGTTGTGAGGCGTTAGGGCAGAGTTGGTGGGATAATTGTTTGGAGCCAACTCGTAAAGAAACTCTGATTCAATGGCAAATTTGTTCAGATCTATGAGTAAGAGAAAATCTAGTAACAGTGAAGCTTCGATATCTAAGTCTAGCTCATGAATTTTAAGACTTAATAATACAGAGGAAACGGTAATCTATGATATAGAAAAGGATCTAGAAAATTGGAGTATACCGAAAGTACATGTACAAGATATATATATAGAAAAGGTACCTTCAAATTTAAATCTGATTACGCTATTAAAACTGTTGAAAAAATGTATATGTTAGTGATAGCGCAATAAATTTTACTTTACTATCTCATAGATGTATAATAGATGCTCTGAAAAGAGGGCACACTTATTTACATATTGGTCTAGTACATGTAGTGGTAAAACCACTTACCCGTACAAGTTTGAATACCTCCATTTTGGTTAGCGTGCGTGATAAACAACATAAAAGGTATATGGACTCTATGCTTGGGTTGGTTGAATCTTCCCTTAGCGAAGGGCCTGTATATTTTAACTACTATCCAAATTTCTCTGTCTCTCTAACTGATCCAGACATAATCAAAGCGCTCACTTTAAGTATTAACACTCAAGGTTACGATATGGATCTCGGATCACAGAACCTTACGGTAATCTACCGAGTTTGTTGCAAGGTAATGAATACAGTTTCCCTCAAGCAAACTAATTGATAAAAAGGGACAAACCACTATTTTCCAAGCTAACTTCAGAAAATCCAACACTGTGGTTCCAAAGATGATTCGATGGAATGAAGTGACTTTACTAGAAAAATGGACCGTTGAGGAAGCAACGACCTCAAAGCCACTTCAGAACAGAGAACCAATGTAGGTTAAACAATTTGATGATAGAGACGTAGAAATACGATTCTCTAATCAAAGATCAGCCAGACTAAGTGTCGAGCAACCCTGAAGAAGCATCGACTCATATAGACAGTCCACGCTGGCAAGATCTGCTTCTTTTAGGACATATACGTCTTACAAAGAAGACCATGAAAGAACAATGCTAGTCGGGTTAAGAAGGACCGTTGAAGATATTCAAGTCCCTTGCTACAAAGAGGAATCAACTTAGAAGCAAGAACACCGAAATCCACCTCAAACCGAACCAGTTTGGAATGATGTAAATTCCACCATCTCTGTATTAACAAAATTCGAAATTGATATTCATGTCCATAGGAAAGACTTTAATAGTTCTGATAATACAGAAAAAAAAGAATGGTTTCTAGGGACTTATAGTCCGGATCAGGTAAAAGCATTTCATATAGAACATTTTAAATAAATGATGCATAAGAAAGCAAATGTTCTATTTTTCTCATGGTTTCAATACCACTGTAAGAAGAACAAATCACCTGAATATCTTAACTGTGTTACTGTTCTAGATAATCCTTTCAGGACATATACCACTAAAGCAGGTAAAGAACAGAAGTCCATTCATCCTCCTGAAACGACAATTGTAGTCAATAAACAAGGCACCATGGCAACTCCTTTCAAAAAAGCACAAGAGGGAAGCTCTAGTGAAATTTCTGTTGTCATTTAGTAGAATAATTACACTAATCTTTTCATACAATCTATTGGAAGATAGACATTGAGGATAGAACGATCTATCCAGAAAGAAGAAGGAGGCAGCTCTGGATCAGCCAAAAGGATAGAGAAACCCTTAGTTACTCCATCCTACTCCACCGTAGAAGGCTTCAACAAAGTCAAAAAGGATGATTTCATCAGTGCCCTTGCAGACAGACTAACTACTATCAGCAAAGGTAAAAAGACCGAAGCCACTGTCTTGGTGATCACAGAGGAACAGATAGAGGAGATGGAAGAATAATTTACTCCTGATCTAGGGGTAAATAGAATCAGATATGGTAAAAAGGTAAGGCCTACGACCAATAGTAAGAACTACTACCCCAGACCTACTCATGTAGATATACAATTTAAATAAAATAATATGAGTAGTTAGGTCCACTATGACAGAAGGTCCATTGTTGAATGGAACATCGACGGCTAAAGCGAATATCATGTATTAAATACTATGCGCCATATGCTGATGTTTGCAGCTGCGGTGAGGCTAACGACCGCCTCAGATAGAATGGTCGCCATAACTATTATTTCTGGTTTTAGGCCAACTCCGTGGTTGGTGGGATTTTAATCTCGCCACGATTGTTAAAAACCAAATATTAGATATGACCGCAGAAGATGGGTTAGAAGATGCAGTAAATACACTGATCTACACTATAATCCTTCATTTTATTGGTACCGCTGCCATTCATGATGATAAAACTAGGGAATTACTAATCAACCTCAAATGCTCTACCCTATCTCATTTCAAGTGGTATAAAGATATTTTTTATTCTCGAGTTTTCATTAGATTTGATTGTAATGAAACCTTTTGGAAAGAAAAGTTTATTTCAGGTCTACCTACTTTGTTCGCGGAAAAAGTCTGCCAGAGATTAAAAAACTAGGAGGGAGGATATCTCAGGTATGAAAACTATACCTACGGTGAATTAATTGCCGAAATGTGCGTTGAAGGTTTAGAGCTCTGCAATGACATGAAGCTTTGAAGCCAACTAAAAAAGTAAAAGGCCGAAGGAAGACACGAGCTGGGCGACTTCTGCGAACAGTTTGGTTATCAACCTACCCAAAAGCCACCAGGAGAGGTCCGCAGAAAGAAGATATAGAAGTTTCATAAGAGAAGGAGAGACGACCAAGAAGGGTCATCAAAACCAAGGGTCAGATTGTTCATAAAAGGTAAATTTGGAAGAAGCAAAAACTTCCAAAAAGGTAATACTACATCATTTGCTTTAAGTGTGGTAAAAATGGACATAAAGCCAATGAGTGCAAGATGAAAGATAAGATTAATAATCTCTCTATTGACAACGATCTTAAGCATTAACTCAAATGACTATTATTAGAATCTTCAAACTCTGAAGATTCTGATAATAATCTAGCTGCCATTGAAAATGAGCAACTAGTTAATTCAGACTCTACTGATAGTAGCTCCAACTCTAAAGATGAACAGGCTAAATACAAATGTTTCAACCTTAACATTTGTGTCCTAACTCAGGAGGAAGGTCTGATTCTAGACCTCATTGGCAAAATAGAAGATTGTATTGAAAAATGACTCAATTAGAAACTTACTTGGTTATGGCCAACCAGGAAAGCTCCCCAGACTTATAGTCTAAAAATAGTGTTTGATGCATAACTAAAAGCCCAAATAAGGAAACTACACTAAGCGATCTTCACACCGAAATCAAGGAAACAAAATCTGAACTCAAAAATCTCAAAAGAAGAGTTCATATCCTTGAACTTCAAGCTGAAAAAGGCTATGCTGATAGCGGCGAAGAATCTGAAAAAGACTTTGATCATATGTTCGATGAATATGGTAATAAGCAGTAAGAAGGTCTCATTGTTATCCTGGAACCTGGGTTACCGCCTTGAAATTTGTTAACAATATCGATAAGGTAACATCCCCAAAATGGTTTATTGTTGTTACTTTTATTATTAACAAACTTACATGTTCACAATGGAAGCTCTGGTTGATTCTGGAGCAGACCTCAATTGTTTCTGTGAAGGGGTTATACCTATGAAATACTGCACAAAAACTTCACAAGGACTGAGAGATGCTAGTGACAAGCCAATGAAAATTGGCTACAAGATCTCTGATGCAACAGTCATACAAAACAGAGTGTGTTTCCAAACTCCGTTCGTCATGGTAAAAGGGTTAAGTCATGACATTTTCTAGAAACTCCTTTTATAAACATACTTTATCCATTCATTGCCTCCGAAAAAGGCATTACTACCTCTGTTGATGGAATTAATGTTTTGTTTAAATTTTTGAAGAAGCCCCAAGAATAATATATTAACACTATCCATAAAAAGATCACCAACAAAGAAAAGTTCTTATGCTCGTTGAAAGAAGAGATCCTTTTCAAAAGAACAGAGGAACATCTCTTGAAAAAGGATGTCATTGGTAAGATCGACTCCCTAAAGGAGACTTTTGAAAAAAAAGTTTGTGCGGAGATACCCAGCGCATTTTGGGGTAGAAAGCAACATGTGGTCACTCTTCCCTATGAAGCAGAATTTGATGAAAGGAAGATACCCACTAAATCTTGGCCAATTCAAATGAACAACTGACTTATGGAGATTTTCAAAAAAGAAATTAATAAACTCTTAAAAAAGGGGCTCATAAGAAAGAGCATGTCCCCATGGAGTTACTCGATTTTCTACGTTGAAAAAGTGGAAGAACTGGAAAGATGAACTCCAAGGTTAGTAATTAATTACAAACCATTGAACAAGGCTCTTATATTGATTCGTTACCCGATTCCTAACAAGAAGAACCTTTTAGATCGGGTTAATAGTTCTGTTATTTTTTCCAAGTTCGACATAAAATCTGGATACTGGCAAATCCAGATCGCTGAAAAGGACAGGTACAAGACTGCCTTCAATGTCCCATTCGGGCAATTCAAATGGAATGTCATGCCTTTTGAATTAAAGAATGCTCCCTCGGAATTTTAAAATATCATGAATGATATTTTTTAATCTATATTCTACTTTCACCATATTCTATATAAATGATGTTTTAGTCTTCTCTAATTCGTTAGAACAACATTTTAAGCATCTAAATATATTCTTGAAAGTAGTTAAAAGTTCAAGTCTTGTTGTATCAGCGAGGAAGATGAAACTCTTCCAAACAAAGGTACATTTCCTTGGCCATAATATTCACCAAGGGCTGATTGTCCCAATAGATTGTGCTATTATGTTCGCTGATAAATTTCTAGATGAAATTCTGAAAAAGACACAGTTGCAAAGGTTCCTTGGGAGCCTTAATTACATAGGCAACGTCTATAAAGATCTAGCCCGTGATAGTAAAACTCTCTATCAAAGGTTAAAGAAGAATCCAGAACCCTGAACCCAAAAACATTCGGACGCAGTGTGAATCTTGAAAAGAAAAGTAAAAGAGCTACATTTTCTGGCTCTGGCTAATCCCGATTATTTCAAAATAATCGAAACTGACGCTTCCGAAGAAGGATACAGAGGGATCCTAAAGCAGAGGAATCCTGATAACAAGGAAATTCTAGTACAATTTACTTCCGGAGTATGGATGCCCGCACAACAAAATTATTCAATAGTTAAAAAAGAAATCTTAGCCATTGTCCATGCGGTTACCAAATTCGAAAGTGACTTGCTAAATCAGCGCTTCTTAGTCATGGTCGATTGTAAATCTGCGAAAGATATTTTACAGAAAGATGTTAAAAATCTTGCTTCTAAGCAAATATTTGCTACGTGGCAGGGCATTTTATCAGCTTTCGATTTTGATATTGATTACATTAAAGGCGAAACTAATTCTTTGCCTGATTTTTTAACGCGTGAATTTTTGCAGGAGAAGGAATAATAACAAAGGAAAGGAAAAAATGATGGCTAGCCCTGGGCTTGCCAAAGATCAAGAAACATCGTCTTCCTCCTCATCCTCGCAAAAATCCCCTAAACCAATTGATATAGCCTAACCTTTTGATATTAATCGACAAAGGCTATCAATGAAAATCTTTTTTTATGGACGAATAAAATTCCTCTTGTAATCGTTGAAAATAACGATTATCTTGGATATGCCGAGCTGATAACAACCAGATATATGAAAGATCACAAAAAATGAATTTAAAATCCAGATACTCGTATGAGCAGATACTGAAAGAAACCGGCTCTATCAAAATCATACACGATTCTGCAGTGATAATCGGCATATGATTGCTTTTTCAATATTAATAATTTTAAAGATCATCACTGCAGATGAGTGGGAAATAGCCCCTCCAAAGAATATATCCTCCAAGATCCCAATTTTAGACCCAAAAAATATTCTTTCTTGGATAATCTTGAAGCATGGAGAAACATGTTATTATTTCAAAATGCAAAAAATTCTCATACTTAGTTTGTCCAATTTAGTATGAATGAACTAAAAGAGATACTAAATTGGTTAAAAATTAATTTCTCTTATGGGGCCTACAATTGATTATCTACATCCAAAGATTACTAATTCCTATAAGATTTTTCTGAAAGAAAATGCTCATTTCCCTGATAAGGGATAGTGTTCTTTATGGTTTGTGATTTTATACAAACTCCCATGGATCCTGAAATTTTCCTACAGGTTTGACAAAAATGAAGACGGAGACTCCCAATGGATTCCCCATCTAACCAGAAATATTTATGTCTGTTGGTGGGATAAGTTCATAACTACTCACTTAGAACCTGATATGTTTGTTACTAAAATTATTGATCTAGAAGTTGGAAGAAAATCCGACCAAATTCCCATTGCAACAGTTGGTACTTCTTCATCCAAAAGATACCTATTGAACACTCTTCTTAGTTCGATCGGGTCTACATCCAAAGAAGACCTCAAGAAAAGAGTCCTAGACCTCTTTGAAAATGATGGAATAGAATGCTCACAAGAAGGTGAGGGAGATATCCAATATGATAATGAAGATGACTGTTTCGGAATTGAGGGAATTGACCCTGTTCAGCAATAGTACAATCAATTATTAAATATCTGCTTTTTCTATTTACTTTTTTAAAGTTGTTTGCTTTTATGTTGGCATGTCAACGTCTTTTAGTAAATTTATTTGTATACTAACATCGTCTGTGTAAAGTTGTTTGTCTACTAGCGTCGGCTATCGTTCATTCCACTTTCCACGTCAAAAGGTAAAAATGCCGTCCACTTGCACATGCTGCCTTTTGTCCTACCACTGTGGTATTGACACGTTGTTGGTCCGACTGCCTATATAAATAGGACCTTAGTTAGTTCTCAACATAAGTTTTTAGAGTCAAGCATAAGTCTAGAAGCCTAGTTTCCTTTCCTCTAAGTTTGTAAAGAGAGTGAAGTTTCTTCAAGTCTTCAGAAGTCTTGTACTTACATCCCTTCTATCTTTAATGTAAGTTTGTTAAAGTATTTTCTATTTGATATTCTTAGTTTTAAATCTTTTTTCTATCTTTATATATCTCCATTTTCATTTTTTCTTCCAAATTAACTTTTCATATATATATATATATATATATATATATATATATATTAATTCCGCCAGGATATAAATTAAAACTGAATAAAAGAAATAATGACTGATTTATATATATATATATATATATATATATATATATATATATATATTATCAAACTTAGCAAACTTACAAGAAAACATCACAAACTTAGCAAACTTACAAGCAAACTTTACAAACTTAGCAAACTTACATATAAAAAGGTCGAAGGGGTGTAAGCACAACTCTTCTGAAAACTTCAATCTTGCAATCTTTTAAAAGATAAAAATTTAAATTGAAAAAACTCTGCCCAGAATAATTCTCGGATCTTCTTTAAATAGGCAGTCAGACCATCAACGTGTCGAAACCACAGAGGTAGGAAAAAAGGTAGCATGTGCAAATGGACGACATCTTCACCTTTTGACGTGGAAAGTGGAATGAACGGTAGCCGATGCTAACATACAAATAACTTTATTAAAGTATATTTTACTGATGCTAACAGACAAACAACTTTATAAAAGCAGAACTAACTGCATTATTGCTTAAGAGGGTCCAGTCCCAGAATTCCAAAACAGTCGTCCTCATTATTATTCTGGCTATCTTCATCACCTTCGTATGTGCATTCCATCTCATCATTCTCAAAGAAGTCGAGAACTTTCTTTTTGAGGTCTTCTTTAGAGGTAGACCCGGTCGAATTTAGAAGGGCAGTCAATAAGTCTTTCTTTGAAGACGGAGTACCTAATGATGGACCAAGAGGCTGGTTGGATTTTCTTTCAGCTTCAAGATCAATAATTTTCATAATGAACCTTTCAAGTTCTAAGTGAGTAGTTATAAACTTGTCCCACTAACGAATATGAATATTACTCGTTAGATGAGGAACCCACTGTGAATCTCCATCTTTATTTTTGTCAAATTTGTATGACCATTTCAGGATCCACGGGAGTTTATATAAGACTAAGAACCATAACGAACACCATCCTTTATCAGGGAAAAGAGCATTTTCTTTCAGAAAGATTCTATAAGAATCAGTTACTTTGGGAGGCAGATAATCAATTGTAGGACCCCAAAAGAGGAACCAATTTTTAAACCAATTGGGTACCCATTTAAGTTCTTTCAGATTGAATTGGATAAACCAAGTATGAAAATCCCTGGAGTTTTGAACTAATAAAACATTTTTCCAAGCTTTAAGATAATCTAAAAATAAATAATTTCTAGGTTTGAAACTGGAGTCTTGAAGAATATATTCTCTGGTGGGGTTATATCCACATTCTTCCACCGTGATGATTTTTAAAATCACAAATTTTAAAAAAGCAATCATATGCCGATTATCTCTGCGGAACCGGTGTATGACCTCGATAGAGCCAGTTTTTTTCAGAACTCGTTCATACCAATATCTAGATTTTAAATCCATTCTCATATGATCTTTTAGATACTTGTTAGCTATCAACTTGGCGTTTTTAAGACATTCGTTGTCTTCAACGACTAAAAGAGGAATTTCATTCATCCATAGAAAAGGATTTTCATCAATACCTTTCTGCCTGTTAATATGAAAGGATTGGGCTATTTCGAGTGGATTAGGGATTCCCATTGGTGACTTCTGCGAGGATGATGAGGAAGATGATGTCCGAGATCTTTTAGCTAGTCCAGGGTTTGCCACCATCTTTCCTTTGTTAGTGTTGTTCTTTCCCCTGTAAAAATTCACAAGTTAAAAAATCAGGCAAAGAATTAGTCTCGCCTGTTTAGACGCAAGGTTTTTGACATATTTCTGCAAAATTTCTCTTGCAGACTTGTAATCGATGGCTAAAATTTCCTTTTTAACCTTTGAATAGTTTTGTGGTGCAGGTTTCCAAACTCCAGAAGTGAACCGTACTAGAATCTTCTTTTTGTTAGGGTTAATTTATTTTAGGATCCCTCTGTATCCTTTTTCGGAGGCGTCAATTTTGACTATCTTGAAATAGTCAGGGTTAGCCAGAGCAAGACAAGGTAGCTCTCTGACTTTTCATTTCAGAATCTTGACTGCGTCCGAATGTTTCTGTGTCTAAGGTTCCATATTCTTCTTTAGCCTTTGATAGAGGGGTTTACTATCGCGAGCTAGATCTTTGTATAAATCACCTACGTAATTCATGATTCTGAGAAACCTTTGCAACTGCCTTTTCTCCAAGATTTCATCTGGAAACTTATTAGCAAACATAATAGTTTGGTCAATCGGGACAATTAGTCCCTTATGAATGTTGTGACCAAGGAAACGAACCTTTGTTTGGAAGAATTTCATCTTCTTTGTTGATACAACAAGTCCTGCACTTATAACTACTTTTAGGAATATGTTTAGATGCTTGAAATGTTGTTCTAAAGAGTTAGAGAAGACTAAAACATCATCATTATAGACTATAGTGAAAGTGAAATATGGATTAAAGATCTCATTCATGATATTTTAGAATTCTAAAGGAGCATTCTTTAAACCAAACGACCTGATGTTCCATTCAAATTGCCTGAATGGGATGTTGAAGGTCGTCTTGTACCTATAATAGTTCTGCTATCTGGATTTGCCAGTATCCAGATTTCATATCAAACTTGGAAACAATTACGGAACTATTTACCCTGTCAAAAAGGCTCTTCTTATTAGGAATTAGGTATTGAATCCATCTAAGAGCCTTATTTAAAGGTTTGTAATTTATCACTAACCCGGGGGCTCCTCTTTCTAGTTCCGCTGCATTTTCAACATTGAAGTCTGAACAGTTCCAATGAGACATGCTTTTTCTAATGAGCCCCTTTTCTAGGAGTTCATCAATTTCCTTTTTGCAAATTTCTATAAGCCGGCAGTTCATCTGGATGGGTCTAGACTTTGTGGGTATTTTTCTTTCATCAAATTCTGCTTCATAGGGAAGAGTGACCACATGTTGCTTCCTGCTCCAGAATGTGCTGGGTATCTCCGCACAAACCCGTTTCTCAAAGTTTTCTCTTAAGGAATTAATTTTGTCAATAACATCCCCTTTTAAGAGATGTTCTTATGTTCTCTTAAAAAGTATCTCTTCTTTTAAAGAGCACAAGAAGTTTTCTTTGTTGACAATCTGGATGGATAGCGTTAATATACTACTGCTGAGACTTCTTTGAGAATTCAAACAATACATTAATTCCATCAACTGAAGTAGAAATTCCCTTTTCAGAGACACTAAATGGATAACGCATGCTTATAAATGGAGCTCCTAAAATAACATCATGACTTAAACTATTTACCATGACAATTGGTGTTTTGAAACACACTCCATCTTGTAGGACTGTTGCATCAGAGATCTTATAGTGGATTTTCATTGGCTTATCATTAGCGTCTATCTATCCTTGTGACGTCTTTGTGAAGTATTTTATGGGTATAACCCCTTCACAAAAACAGTTGAGGTCTGATCCAGAATCGACCAAAGCTTCCATCGTGAACCTATAAGATTGGTTAATTATAAAAATAACAATAGTGAACCATTTTTGAGATGTCACCTTATCGATGATGTTAACAATATTCATGGTGGTAAGTTTGGGTTCATGGACAGGAATGTGACCTTCTAGCTGCTTTTCAGTGTATTCATCGAACATTTTATCAAAGTCCTTTTCAGTTTCTTCATCGCTATTAGCAAGGCTCTTTTCAACTTGAAGTTCAAGGATCTGAACTCTCCTTTTAAGATCTTTCATTTCAGATTTCGCACTCTTAACTTCAGTGTGAAGATCGTTTAGAGTAGATTCTTTTTTAGAGCTTTCAGCTATACGATCAAACACCATTTTTAGACTATAATTTTGGGGAGCTTTCTCATTTATGCCATGATTTTCCTTTTTTACTTTTGGCCATAATCATGTAAGTTACTAATTGAGTCTTTTTTTTCAATATGATCATCTATTCTGTCAATAAGGTCTAAGATTATGCCTTCTTCTTGGGTTAAGACACAAATATTAATGCTGGAACACTTACAAACAACCTCTTCTTCTTCAGAGCTGGATCTGTTAGAAGAATTTGAATCAAATAGTTGCTCATTTTCAATGGCAGACAAATTGTTATCAGAATCTTCAGAGTTCGAAGATTCTACAAGAAATCCTTTTAGTTGGTTCTTTAGATGATCATCAATCGAGAGATCATTAATATTCTCCTTCATCCTGCATTCATTAGCTTTATGTCCATTTTTTTCACATTTAAAGCAAACAATATTAGAATTACCTTTTTGTCCTTGGAAGCTCTTATTTCTTCCCAATGTTTTTCTTTGGAATGATCTAAATCTGGGTTGTGATGATCCTTCTTGGTCATCTCTTCTTTTCTGGGCTTAAGCAAGCCTCGAGGAGTTGGAACATTTACTTTGACAAGGCTATCAAGTCATTTGATTTCGTCAAAAGCAAAGAGGATCCATGTGTTTATAGTAAACTCAAGGATGGGAGTATTGCCTTCATTATCATTTATGTAGATGACATATTAATAATGGGAGACAATAAGACTCTCCTGCAGTCAGTCAAGGAGTGGTTGTATAGTACCTTCATGATGAAGGATTTAGGTGAAGCCTGCTACATTCTGGGAATTAGGATCTATAGAGATAGACCTAATAGATTGTTGGGGCTGTCACAGTCAGTCTACATAGACAAAGTGCTTAGATGTTTTTCTATGGAAAATTCCAAGAAAGGCGGTCTACCTATAGGACAAGGCATCAGGTTATCTAAGAAGGATAGTCCTTCTAATACTATAGAACTTGAACGTATGAAAAGGATCCCATATGCTTCGGCCATAGGATCGATCATGTATGCCATGACCTGTACTAGGACAGATGTGGCATTTGCACTTAATATGACTTGTAAATTCCAGCAGAATCCTGGGGAAGAACACTGGAAGGCAGTCAAGAGTATTCTTAAGTATCTTAGACGAACTAAATATTACTTCTTAGTCTATGGTAGGGAAGAAAAGCTAGCTGCTACTGGGTACACTTATGCTAGCTTCCAGATGGATGTTGATGACTACAAATCTCAGTACATTGCTGGTAAAGAAGCTGTCGCGATTTCTAAGTTCCTGAAGGAACTAGGGGTTGTTCCAAGTGACACTTATCCAATAACGATTTATTGTGACTACCCTAGTGCGATTGCGCAAGCTAAGGAACCAAGATCAACCAACAGAAACAAGCATGTACCAAGGAAGTACCACATACTCAGGGAGATGGTGGAGACTGAAGAGATTAGATTAGACTATGTTCCCACAGACGATAACCTAGCTGACCCATTGACTAAACCATTAAGCTTAGTCAAGCATAATGGTCATTTTAAGAATATGGGCATTAGATATGTTGGAGATTGGCTCTAGGCCAAGTGGGAGATTGAAAGTATATTTATGTCCTAGAGACAATCTGTATTAGGACAAATGTACTTTATACACATTCGTATTACTATTAATGGAGATTAATATTTTGGCATTTGCAATTATTGAATTATTAATTGATTGTTTGTAATATTCTATAATATGCATCCGTGGAGGTTACGCTATTATTAATAGTATGAGATATTAATATTGTAATGTAACTCTTAATATAGCATCGGCTAATGATCATCGGGAATGGGATATCGATGATATGTGATAAGTCGACATGTGGTCTGCATTACATCCTTAGAGGATGTAGTATGTCTCACCTGCTACGAGTAATGTCTACTCGTGATGGACACATGGATACTTTGGAAGTATTGTTATACCCTGCTGATATACTTTTTGTTATACTTGTCTAAAGTATGATCATCGTGTGGGAGATAGAAGTCCTTAGACTTGAGGTCAATATGCACCTTGTCTACAAAGTAATGTACTTTGATCCCGTCCTAAGCTCAAATGCCTTATAGGTTGAGATACGACTTGTATTGGGTACATTACGATGTGGATTAAAGGTAGTAGTTGAGCCAAGATTATGATTCATTCCTCGAATGTATACTCGAGAGAACACTCGGATTCTCAGTAATATTAGGTTGACTAAGTCGTTGGCCAACACAATAGACATATTTAGAATATGGTCTAGTTGTCAACTAATATAGACGAGATACAATGATTAAGCCATTTGGATAGACACTTCACAAATCCTAAGCTTGATCGGGTGTGTCGTGAATAAAATGATTTTATCTTACCACATAGAGGTTAATATTTACTGGATTCATGTAAACGTACTTCACATATTGAGTTCATCTTGAGGTGCCGTCTAGGAGTTCCGCGTAGACCTTAATTTGATTAATGTTGATATGTGAAGGCATGTAGGGTCACACTATGTCGATTGTCCTTTCGATCTAAGGATGTATTGAGAGAGTAATTAAATGTTCGATTTAGAATCGAGATATTTAAATGAATAATGATTATTTTAATTAAGTCAAAATTGGATTTTGGATTTAATTAAGAATGCGCAGAAATAAATCGAGACAGTGCAGGAACACGTTGAGCGCTGCGACGCCCATACCCTAGGGCCGCGGCGCCTCTGCCTCGATTTTTGGGCCAGGCCCAAGGTCAAATCCTAATCCGGTTTGACCTAATTTTCACCTATAAATAGTGGCATTCTCTTCATTATTCACACACCAATTTCAGATTATCATTCTAAGCCTTAGAGACTTAGAATTAAAATACTCTCTCTCGAACCTCTGCCGGATTTTCTAACTTTCCGAAAGAGAAATACATTGAATCTTGGAGCTTGCAATCGAAAGGGCAACCGCGTGTCATCCCTACAGTAGATAAAGATTCCAGATACTATAACCTGTAAATATTTATGCTTTATGTTACAAGTTATGATTGTTGTATAACCATACCAAATTATCAAAGTTATTGGGGTAAGTAAGAAACAAAATTTCAAATTTTTATTGTGTCTTACTTATGTGTTTTGAACCCAACAAATCTCTACAATTTGAGGGTTTCTTACTAATTTTAGAAGCTTAATTTACCGAATATTCCTGTGGTTTATGAGCAAAAGAAACAACATCATGTTTCAAATGAAAATACAGACTTCATTTCATAAACAATTTTATAATGGGATAAGATTGTCTGCAAATTAAACCAAATTATGATGGTGTTCCTTTTTTTTATTTTTTTTATGGTGTTCCTTTTTTTTATTTTTTTTATGGTGTTCCTTATTTTACATCCTTGCACAATAAAAGTAGATTAATCGGAAAGTTAGTAAAAGAGACGCGGGGAAGATGATCACATCGTGATAGTAATGAAAATGATATAAAAGTGAGAAAAATATAATGAAAATATTAATGACGTTAATTATTGCTAAGATTTGTGGGAATTGAGATTTTTCTTACCAAAGTTAGCAAGTATTTTCTAAAATTTATTTCAATAACTATGGTTAGAATGTTTATTTAAGTCAATTTAATTAAGCCTTTAATATTTCAAAAGATAAGTGTCAATCATCTAAGTAGGGGTCCTTTGCCAAACATCCACTTTGAAGACTTATATTGGTGAAATTTTTTGATAAGTGTCAATCATCTAAGTAGGGGTCCTTTGCCAACCATCCACTTTGAAGACTTATATCGGTGAAAATATCATAAGCCTCAAAGTATTGGCTAAAATGCCATATTATTAGGTCAGCAATATCAGTCTTTGCTAAGTCCAAACCTAACCCCAAAATTTAAAAAAATATATTTGCCCCAAATCCTCAACATGTTAATTACCTAAAAAATAGAAAACTAAATATTTTCCTCTATTTAATTACCCCAATAAATAATAAAAAATAAATATTTCCATTCAAAAGCTCCCGATTTCTTCACTTTTCAGATCCCGTTTTCGATGAAAATTTTGACTTTTCATCGAAATATCAATCCGAACAACTTATTATGGAGTCGATTACAGTCATAGACCATATCCATAGTCTATTATAGATTTATTATGCCGTCGATTTCAGAATATATTATAGTAGGTGGTGATTACATGAGTAAATGGGAGGAGATCTCAAAATGTTGGAATTGAATTTTTATGAGCAGGGCGACAAAATGATCTTGATAGTGATGACGAAGAGTGTAACAAATATTTTTTAAAAGAAATGAAACAACAAACCTCAACCCCAAACCCCAAATTACACAAATCTAAGGGACCATGGATTGATATACCATAAACCGACCGTCGTCAATAACTATGAGTTATCATTTAGGCTTGACTTCATGCATGATCAATAATTTTCCACATGTTATATATAGATCAAGGACAATATTTGTCTAAAAATTCATAAATAATAGCACATGCCACTATTTAAATATTATAATAACATTTTAATACATCATATGAGAGTCTCCATCCATTGAACACATGATCAAAAGAGTTTTAGGTCAAGTAATGGTACTTAAAAGACCAATATTTATCTAAAACGTCATAAATAAATAAAATAAAATAAATAAAAAACTTGATAATCTTTAAATATTATAATAATACTTTAATACATCATTTGAGAGTCTCCATCCATCGAGCACATGATCAAAAGAGTTTTAGGACAAGTAATGATACTTAAAAGGCCAATATTTATCTAAAAACCATAAATAAATAAAATAAAATAAATAAAAAGACTTGATACTATTTAAATATTATAATAACACTTTAATGCATCATATGAGAGTCTCCATCAATTGAACACATTATCAAAAGAGTTTTAGAACAAGTAATGATACTTAAAAAATCAATATTTGTCTAAAAAGTCATAAATAAATAAAATAAAGTAAATAAAAAGATTTGATACTATTTAAACATTATAATAACACTTTAATACATCATATGAAAGTCTCATCCATTACACACATGATCAAAAAAGTTTTAGAACAAGTAATGGTAATCATAACACTAGAATCCAATTAATTGACAACAAGTTATTATTCTCAATGTCGATATTCAGGCAGAAAGAGTTGAACCTGACGCAGCAAAGATGGGTTGAGATGCTAAAAAACTATGATGTCGATATTTTGTACCATCCCGGCAAAGAAAATATTTTAGTCGACGCATTAAGTCAGAAGTCTATGGGCAGCTTGAAGTATGTGGGAGTTTACAAGTTGGAGATGGCAAAAGATTTGTATCGATTGGCCAGCCTACACATGTGATTGGTTGATACGGGAGACGAGGGCGTCATAGTTCAAAATGCCGTTGAATCCTCCTTAATGGCAGAAGTAAAGGCACGACAATTTGACTAACTAGCATTGGTAAGAATTAGAGAAGGCGTTCCCTTTCAAAAGAAGTCGTTGTTCGAACTAACAAAAGATGGAGTTTTTAAGTATAAAGGTCGGTTATGTGTGCCCGACGTTGCGGGACTTCGAGGGAATATTATGACAGAGGTCCACCAGTCCAGGTATTCTATTCACCCTGGTTCCACTAAGATGTATCATGACCTTCAATAACTATACTGGTGGAACGATATGAAAAAGAATATCATAGAATTTATTGCTCGTTGTCTGAATTGCCATCAAGTTAAGGTTGGGCATCAAAAACCTGGAGGATTTCTACAAAATATAGAGATTCTGACATAGAAATGGAAAACGATCAACATAGATTTCATTACGGGACTACCGAATTCTCGCTGGAAGTTTGATTCTATACGGGTCATCGTAGATAATCTTACGAAGTCAGCTCATTTTCTACCCGTTCGAACCACTTATTCAGCTTAGGATTATGCTAGGCTTTATATTAAGGAGATAGTCCGACTTCATGGAGTTTCGTATCTATTATATCTGAGTGATAGAGCCGCTCAGTTTACATACAGCTAACTTCTGAAAGTCTTTTCAGAGAGGTTTGGGTACTCAGAGTAACCTTAGCATAGCTTTTCATCTGCAGAGTGAAGGGCATGCCGAACATACTATTCAGATGTTCGAGGATATGTTGCGAGCTTTTGTTTTAGACTTCAAGGGATGTTGGAAAAATCATCTACCGCTCATTGAGTTTGCTTATAATTACAACTACCATTCTAGTATTTAGATGGAACCATATAAGGAACTATATGGGCGGAAATGCAGGTCTCCTATTGGTTGATTCGATGTCGGCGAGACAAAACTACTAGGACCTGATTTGGTACAACAAGCTATAGAAAAGGTTAAGTTAATTCAGGAGCGATTGTTGACAGCTCGGAGTCGACAAAACTCCTACTCAGATAATTGACGTCGGGACTTAGAGTTAGCTATAGGAGATTGAGTGTTCCTAAAGGTATCGCCTATGAAGTGCGTAATGAGATTCAGTAAGAAAGGGAACTTAGCCCCAGATATGTCGGGTTGTATCAGATTATTCAACGCATTTGCCAAGAGACTTATAAGCTTGAGCTACCTCCAGAATTGGAAGTGGTTCACCCGATATTTCACGTATCGATGTTTCGCAAATGCGAGATCTACTTAAGTTAAAACAAACCTACATGAAAAAACATATACTATGTAATAAGCACAATGATCTTCAGTTGGGTAGAATAGGCAGTGACCACACATAGCCTCAAAAATATTACACTATCCGGGATTTATTCTCAACACTTAGTCAGGGAACCCAAATGTGTAGTTAACTTGGCAAAACATGTAGGCATGAAGAATGAGCAAGTAACCATTAAAGAAAAAAACATTCCCAAAGGTGTAGGGTCAATTCAACTAGGTTTAGGCAGATCAAACGGAGATATCCTTTTCAACATGTAAATCTATTCCGGCCAAATGCACATAAAGAATCTAAGACAGGCCATTACTTGAGCAAATTAACAGATAATCTAGAGCTAATTCCAAAGGGAAATTTGATGGCTGCAGGAGAGTCAAGCTAATGCTCAGATGGATAGACAAAAATATACATGCAAATGGAGGGAAGGATGTGTTCATATCAAGAGACATATCCTGAGGGTAATGTTCTGGGTGTTTCTCATACAAAATACATCAAAGATAATATGCTTAAACATACTAAAGAGCTAAACTTGTGCGTGCGGGAGTGTATTTCATATCTAAAGATTAATATGTAAAATATTCATGAAAGAAATAATCCCCTTGATTATTTTCATTGATTGAATAGATATATATACAAGTTACATATTTCCATAATAGGAAAATCCTTTTCCTATTCTACTTCTAAATCCTTATTCTACCATAATTCTAACTATACAATTATGGTAGGTGTATAACTCTAATTAAGGTATCCTATTCATAATATACTACAAATATACAATTTGGACTGCTTTGGCCGAGAATGGCTGGACTGCTGGAATTTCCGAAATGGGCTCTTTGGGTGGGCGACCCAGCCTGTGCTTTGTTATTTCTTGTATACCTGTGATATATACTGCTGTATATTCAGTGTATATCACAGGTATATTACCTCTGTTTAACACACCCCCGCAGTCATAGCGGGCGGTTTCCGAATGCTGAGACTGTCCCTAAAATCTTCAAAGAGAACCGCTGGTAGACCCTTTGTAAAGATGTCTGCAATTTGATAACGAGACGGGACATGGCATACACGAACTTGACCCTTTGCAACCTTTTCACGGACAAAGTGAATGTCCATTTCGATATGCTTGGTGCGTTGGTGCTGAACTGGATTACCTGACAGGTAGATGGCACTAATGTTATCGCAATATACCAAGGTTGCCTTCTGAATTGGACAATGAAGCTCCAAAAGCAAATTACGTAGCCAACATGATTCGGAGACCACATTCGCTACCCCTCGATATTCTGCCTCGGCACTCGAGCGGGATAGAGTTGCTTGACGTTTGGCTGACCAGGAGACCAAGTTGTTGCCAATGAACATACAGTAGCCAGAAGTCGACCGTCTGGTGTCGGGACAACCACCCCAATCAGCATCTGTGTAAGAGACAAGTGTGGATGTAGAGGAAGGATACAAGTGCAACCCATAGTCTAGTGTTCCCTGAATATACCGAATGATGCGTTTGATTGCATTCATGTGCTCAGTGCAGGATCATGCATGAATAAACACACTGCTTGAACCGCATATGTAATATCTGGTCTGGTAAAGGTAAGATACTGGAGGGCCCCTGCAAGACTGCGATAGCGGGTCGGGTCCTCGTATGGTGCACCTGCTGCGGCGCTTAGCTTTGGGTTTGCATCAACTGGCGTGGAAGTGGACTTACAGGATGACATCCCAGCCCTCTCGATGATCTCAGCCGCATACTTCTGTTGAGACAGAAACAAACCCCCTGAATGACGTCTGACGGCAATCCCCAAAAAATAACTCAACGGCCCTAAGTCCTTCATAGCAAATTCAGAACTGAGCATGGCCATGATAGACTGACGCAAAGCATCGGAGGAGGCAGTCAAGATGATATCATCCACATATAACAGAATATAGGCCAATGACGAACCACGGCGGTAGATGAACAAAGAATTGTCTGACCTGCTGTGTGTGAACCCAATAGTCGAAACAAAATCAGCAAATCGTGTATACCAGGCACGTGGAGACTGTTTAAGCCCATATAATGACTTCTTCAACAAACAGACATGATGAGGGCGGTTGGGATCCCTGAAACCCAACGGCTGATGCATATAGACTGTTTCTTTGAGATCCCCATGTAGAAAGGCATTCTTGACATCCAACTGATGGATTGGCCAAGTCTTTGAAAGAGCCAAGCTAAGCACAGTGCGAATGGTAGCCGGTTTGACCACCGGACTAAACGTCTCACCACAATCAATTCCAACCTGCTGAGTCTTACCGTCACCAACAAGTCGCGCCTTATGTCGAGCAAATGACCCATCTGAATTCTCCTTATGAGCAAAGATCCACATAGACCTGATAATATTAATACCATATGGACGGGGCACCAACTCCCACGTCTTATTATCAATAAGAGCATTATATTCATCAGTCATAGCAATTTTCCAATTAGGGTCATTTAATGCGGACACAGGATTGCGGGGCAAAGGGGATCTAGAGACATCAGAATGTAAATTAAAATGTCTTTTAGGTGTAAAAATACCCCGCTGACTACGAGTGACCGGTCTATGACTCGAGGAAGAAGTGAGTGAATTTTGGGAATTTTCCGGGTTCGAGACGGGTGGCGGCGAGCGGTGGGCTCTTGGCCCAAATCGTAAAGCGGGCTCCTCGGGTTACGGACCGGTTCAGGTGGGCTGAACTGGCCCAATATCTGGAACTATTCGATCTTGGAAACAGGGGGCGATGATCTTGTGGGACCAAAGGCGATGGGCATTGGAGGATTTTGGGCACGGGAGTTGTCCGAAAAATTCCGAATAATATACGGGGATATTTGGTCATCCAAAAAATTATATGACTTTGGTTCGGGAGTATGAACTTTTGTAAATGGGAATTGAGTTTCATCAAAAATGACATGGCGATTGATTATGATTTTCTTGGAGGATAAATCAAAACACTTATAACCACGATGGTTTGACGGATAACCCAAAAACACACATGGGGTAGACCGAGCCTGAAGTTTGTTAATTGTGGTGGATGGGAATAACGGATAACATAAGCACCCAAAAATCCGAAGATGAGAATAAGATGGGTTCTTATTATATAGTATTTTTAGGGGGGAAGAATATGTCAGACCCTTAGAAGGAATTATGTTAAGAAGATATGTGGCCATTTGTAGAGCATGATGCCAAAAATATGGAGGTATGGAGGCATGTATTAGGAGAGTTCGGACAATGTTATTTATGGAACGAATTTTGCGTTCGGCTTTCCCATTTTGTGAAGATGTATGTGGACATGAAAAACGAAAATTTATCCCATGAGTAGCACAAAACTCTCGAAACTCCCTATTGTCATATTCTTTCCCATTATCACATTGAATATTTTTTATTTCTCTTTCGAATTGAGTACGAATGAACGCTCTAAATTTTATGAAGACGGAAAACACTTGTGATTTATTCGCAATTGGAAACGTCCACAAAAATCTAGAATAATCATCTAAAAAGAGAACATAATAACGATGACCCATTGAACTAAGAACAGGAGATGTCCATAAGTCGCTATGAATAATGTCAAATGGCATAGAAGTATGAGAATTGGAGTCTACAAATGGCAACTTAACAATTTTTCCTAATGAACAAGACTGACAAATTGGAGTACGATTTGTACCCTTACATGAAATAAAGCTATTTTTATCTAAAGCTGATAAAATAGAAGATCCCGGATGACCCAGACGAGCATGCCACATGGAAGGAGAGATGGCTGCAAAAGCTGATGGCAAGGCTGGACTCGATGGACTGAAACCGGGCATGATAGGATATAGATCCCCCCTACTATCACACCTCATGAGATGACTCCCCGTCTTGAAATCCTTCACAGAGAAACCGAAAGGATCAAATTCAACAGAAACAGAATTGTCATTTGTGAACTTTCGGACAGACACTAAATTTTTAATCAATTTAGGAGCATGTAAAGTATTTTTCAAGAGAAGTGGTGGATTGGGAGGAGACAACGTTTTCTGACCATACCCTAGAATTGGAATTGAACTGCCATTACCAACAATTATTCCCCGAGGGGTGCTCAAATTGTAATAAGATGAGAGAGTACCTGATTCGGAAGTCATGTGAGTAGTGGCCCCGGTGTCCATGTACCAATTTGGGTCCGGTTGAGTTAATCCCAATGTGTGCATCGCGGCCTCGATATCGGTCTGAGTGGGGCCTGCTGCATGATGGGCTTGCGGAGGACGGGGCCCAAGGACTCCTGGCCGGGCTGGAACTGGGTTTCATTTGTGGGGGCATTCTTTGGGCCAGCTGGCGATGGGCGCCAATCTGGGTATTGGGCTCTTTGAGCACCATTGTCCATTGGCGAGAACTTTCTTTGGAGGGTGCGGGTGCCACTGCCACTGGCCCCACTGCTGGGCCCACGGTGGTGGTGGCCCACTGTACCCCGAATGGGTCCCACTGCCTGTTTGTTGCTCGCCGAAACTGCCACCATAACCACCTCGTTTGCCCCCGCGGTTTTTGTTATTTTTGCGATTATTCTTGCCGCCACCATTATTATGGTTTTGGCCCGAATTATTAACCATACCCGAAGAACTAGGAGAGGATGCCACCATGACAACTGGGCTTGCTCCAGTAGCCGCCTTTTTAGCCAAACCGGCTTCTTCCAACGTCAGCATGGAGCGGGCTTGATGAAAGTCGGGAAGAGGGTTGCTTTGGCGAAGGAGAGTTCCAACACCATTATAGGCCTCCGAAAGCCCGGCAACCAACTGTAAAACTAGACGATTATTTGTCACTGGTGCTCCAACATTACGGAGTTGATCCGCCAATTCCTTTAGTTTCTTGCAATATGCAGAAACGTTCGGAAATACGTCCATTCGAACGAGAGAGAATTCCTGCTCGAGTGTGACTATACGGGAATGTTGGTTGTCTTGGAATATGTCACGCAATCTATTCCATGCCGCCATAGCCGTGGTATCGGGCTCCATAATCGTCTGTAGAAGGTCCACTGAAATAGTGGCGTATATCCACCGAAGAACGGTAGCATCAAGTGTAATCCATACCTCAGGATCCTCCGCAGGAAGGGGTCTAGCGGGAGGAATTATGTGGTGAAGAACTTGATAAGAGATAGCGTGAATTTTAAACAACTCCTACGTTGCATATTGAACGTTTTCCATCTCAAGGACAATAGGGACACTGAGCTTGATATTGGAAACCGTGAGGGCAGGGTGAAAATTGTTCTTAGACATATTTGAAAGAACAAAGAAGGAGGATAAATTTAAGAGAGGTTTTTTTTTTTTTGAGAGCGGAAGACGAGATATTTGGAGAGAAAAACACCCGAGGGAGGGGGTTCTCGGCCAAATAAGAAGAAGAGGCAAAAGTTTGAGAGAAGAAAACTTTTGTTTAGACCTAGTCTCTTGATACCATGAAAGAAATAATCCCCTTGATTATTTTCATTGATTGAATAGATATATATACAAGTTACATATTTCCATAATAGGAAAATCCTTTTCCTATTCTACTTCTAAATCCTTATTCTACCATAATTCTAACTATACAATTATGGTAGGTGTATAACTCTAATTAAGGTATCCTATTCATAATATACTACAAATATACAATTTGGACTGCTTTGGCCGAGAATGGTTGATCTTTGGAATTTCGAAATGGGCTCTTTGGACTGGCGACCCAGCCATCTTGCTGTTATTTCTTGTATACCTGTGATATATACTGCTGTATATTCAGTGTATATCACAGGTATATTACCTCTGTTTAACAATTCATGACATTTAACGATTTTAATTTTTAAATAAAATGACCATTCGATGCCTCACACTTGCTTGTAATTTCAGAATCATTTTCGAAAAGACATTAAAAAGTTGATTCATTATATTATTTTGTTAAACCTAATTTGTCTTAGAAATGACGTTTTGCTGGTGAAAGATTCTCACCGACAGCAAAGATTTTGTCTTAAATTAGACAACGACCTCTTGTGTTTAATTACTTAATATAGTTTTGCCAAATATTTCTGCTAGAATGCCTAGTAATAGAATGTCTAGTTTTATGTTTTAACCTTGTCATTTAAACCATTTCCCTTAAAAATTATGCCTGACAATAAATGTCATTGGCATTTGAAACTTTAGTGAATAAACTTGAATCTTAATGTTAGCATGAAGTCTGAACTTAAGGCTTCTCCCTTACTACTTGTGACTTGTAAGCAGCTTTAAGTCGGAGTCAAAATTTTAATTAAAGATAATGATCGGCAAAATCAAGGTAATTTAATATCTATTATATATACATACAAATAATTTTTATCTTGTATTTGCAATGTGATATCAAAACAAATGGGATCCGGATGCATGAACCCATTGTGCCCCTAACTCCGCCCATGGCTTCAACAGCCGCAACACGACATGAATTCGTTGATAATATTTTTTAGCTAGTCATGCGTTTAATAAATGTTTCTCTCGATGAATTCTATTACTTGGTTATTAAAATTATTGAAAAATGTTTATCCTAAGGAAAAATCTTACTAAAATGTATTGTCATCTACTGTACGTAAGTAATTTTGCTACTAAGTCAACAACTAATGTTCATGTGGCAGTCACATTTGTTAGTTTACGCTAGGGGTGGCCAGTGGGCCGGGTTCTGGGCGGTCGGGGCAGGACGGGACCCGACGGGACTGGTCCTCCGGCGGGATCCGCCGATGTCCCGTCCCGTTCCCCGTCCCGTCGGAAAAGGGGACCGGTCTTATCGGACCGGGGCGGGATCGAGTTTTTCGATTTTTTTTTGCACTTAATTTTAAAAAATAACATATATAAACACCTCAATAATTGAACAAGATAGTGTAATAAAAACATCACAATGCTGTTTTTGTGCCTCTTATATTATTTAATAGAAATATGATTTTTTTGTAATACAATTTCAAAATTACAACTTTGTGGTATTGAAAGTTGCAAATAACATAGTAAAATTGCAATTAAAAAAATCACATATTTATAAACATATTTTTTAGTTTCTTCACAACGTCTTGTGGTTCTTCGGTTGGAATTGGAATTTGTTGACCAAATTGCTCGACGTCGCTTTCACCTCTGTCGGATAAGATTTCGTTGTAGTTTTCATCGTCTTCTTCGTTGATCTCCGGTTGACCGCACCTTCTACGATCCGCTCATATCCAATATCTGAATAAAACTACAATCTCCAAGTTGTCTCCCGCTAATGAGTGTATGTGCTCTCCTATTTGAAATCTTCTGGTAGAAAAAGCGCTTTCAGACGCTGTTGATGACGCTTGAATGTTCAACACATCTCGGGCCATCTTTGATAGTGTCGGAAATGTCTTCTCATTCTCCCTCCAGTATTTCAGCAAGTTTTCATGTCCTTCTTCATTGAGAACTGCTTGGTAAGGTACAACACCCTGCAAAATAAAAACATCAAACTCGCTAACTTGATTAGTAGTGGTACCACTAAACATTCTATGTCTAAGGCTTTCAATACTAGCCGCAGAAACACCATGTCTTTTTTGAGGTTATATTGAAGAAGAAGAAGATGGTATGGAAGCCTGTTGGTTGCTAGCACTTTCTTATTGGTAAAGCGTATATATGTTTTTGCATCCATCGTGTATGCTAGACAAAACTTCTTCTTTAGTTGGTTCCTTAGGTGATTGTTCATTTGTATTTTTGGGAGTTGGAGGTGAAAGTACTGCTATACAATCATAAATAGTTTCAATAAGTGATTTACAATTGTCTATTTTAATAGTAAGATTTAATACAACACCAATAATATAAATAGTGGGAATAGGAAAAAAATATTTTTTAAATTTGATAAATATTTTTTTAATAGGTGTCTTATAAAACATTTGGAGTGTGACAGTCGGTTTATGATATACATATCCATGGTTTCTTAGATTTGTGCAATTTGGAGTTTGGGATTGGCGGTTGGGGGTTAGGGTAAAAGGTTTGACGTTTGGGGTTTGAATTTGAATTTTATACCAGAAAATTCTTTAGTTGCTTGAAAACATTTCTCTAAAAATACAATAAGTTCTGAATTTTTTTCCCAATCATTATCTACAACCATATCAGTTGGATTTCGATTATGGCCGTTAAAAATAAAGTTACAGGTCTTCTATAATCATAAGCAACAAGTAGTTGTTCATAATAAAGAATTTCACCTAGTCACTATTTCTTTGAAATTTTTTCTATCCGGGGTAGTCCACAATCGTGACAAGTTTTTTATATTCTTTTTTTCTTTGTATTCTATTACTTCTAAAAATAAAGTTTATAGCAAATTGTACTTTATTAAGAATGTCTTCAAAAAGTGATAGACCATCCTTTACAACTAAGTTATAAATATGACACTCACATTTTATATGAAAATAATTAGGAAAAGATGGAGTTATAAGATCTTTTAAAAGTCTAATAGAATAATTATTAGAAGAAGCATTATCTAACGTAACAATCATTATTTTGTCAGTTATACCATAATAATCGCAAACTTGATGAATAATTTATGTAATAAAATTTCTGGTGTGCCTATCATCAATATATCTATATGCTAAAATACGTTTTTGCATAGACCATTTATAATCTATCCAATGACATGTTACAGTTAAATAATCATGGTCGTTAGTACTACGACCTATATCAGACGTGATAGATACTTTGTCAGGAAAATGATATAATGAATAATGTAAATATTGTTGATATTCATGTGCAAATTTAAAAACGTCTCTCCTAACAGCTGATCTAGGAAAACTGTTAAAAGCAGGATTATACATATCTCTAATGTAATGAATAAAACCAGGAGAGGAAGGAAATGAAAAAGGCAAACCCTCCACCGCAACTAATTTTGTTATTTCTTCCTTATCTCTATGTTTATCGTATTTAGGGCCTACAATTCCCCCCGCCATCGGGTTAATTTGACCCTGTACTTGATCCGGGACACAATGTGAACCTTGTCCCCACTGAGAGCGCATTGACACACCCGACTTTGTAGCCTCATATTCATCCCACTTAGCTTTGTGAAAGTTTTGTACATGTCTCAATAAACATCTCGTCCCACCTTGACCTTTTATCATTTTAAATTTATAAACATTTTTACAAATTATGCATCTAACTACTTGATTCTCTTGGTCCCTATCAAAAAAATCTCATGTAACAGATTTTATTTTCGTTGTGTGGGGCCTCGTCTCATGCTAGGGGGAATATGAGGCGTTTCAGTTTCAGTTTGAGGTGCACTAGTGGATGTGTCATCTAGATTAGTAGGTGTGTCATCTAGATTATCTTCTAAATTAAAGTCTGGTTGAGTTGTAGAATATATCTCATCGTCTAATGGTACATTATTTAAAAAATCAATTTCATCTATATGAGTATAATCAATCAAATCATCATGTCTAGGAATAGGATGACTAGAAGAAGTACATCTGCCCTTGTTACCCCTACTAGAAGAAGCACCCTTACACTTACCCTTAAACATACCTCTTAATCTTTTCATTTTAATTATGCAAATATATAATTAAACATAATAAAATTAAGTGCGATAATTAAAATAAAGTAACAATAATAATTTCAAGAAGGAACGAAGGTACCAAACGCCGATGTGTAATCGAGGTTGAAAATTGAAACTTTGCTCAATGGATGATCCTCAAGCTAGTTGCCAACTTCACTCCCAGTTTTTGAACTTTGATACAATTATACAAATGAACAAATAAAATATAATATTTAGTAGGCAATGTAGACTTGTAGAGAGATAGATTGAGAGATTAGAGAGATTGTAGGAAGACTTGTGAGAAAGATGAAGAGAAAATGAGGTATTTATAGTTAAAAAATTGGGTTAAAGTGTAAATATCTTAACTTAGGGGTTAAAGTGTAAATATCTTAACTTAGGGGTTAAAAATAAATATTAACAGAGTAGAGGGGTTGGGAGGGAGGCCAAAAATGGTCGTTGTGTAACGGACACTTTTTGAAAGGGGAGGCGGGCGGGGCCAGGGCCTAGAGGCGGGGCCCAGTCAGGCGGGGCCGAACTAGGCGGGGCCCAGTGAGGCGGGGCGAGCCAGTGTCCCTTCCCGGGTTCAAGTCCCGTGCCCTTTTTTTAGGGGGGGGGGATCGGGGTCTGGTTGGAATCGGGCCGACCCGGCTCACTGGCCAGCTCTAGTTTACGCTTTACTTCCTAATATGAAATTTATCGACGCAAATCCGAATTTTGTTGGACTCAATACGGGTAACAAAAAAAGAACTAATGTTCATGTGATTTTAAGAAAACCAAACTAAATCGATAAATCAACATTGAAAAAAATCAATTAATGTTGATTTGATTTGGTTTATAAATTAACAACTGATAATAAATACATTTGATTTAATTATTTTTTATAATAACAAAGAATTCAGATCCACCTCTAATAGCAACCTTCCCAGCAAAATCCGAAAATGCAAGTTCAGGACCAATGTATTTAACTCAAGAAACAAATAGCCTGCGAGAATATTGGCTAAGGCATACCCAAATACGAAAGCAGATAGTGTCGGACGCATTGACTTTTAAGGAATAGAAAGGGACAAATGTTCTTCCAGAATGGAGCATTCTACTTCTCATATTGTACCATTAGATAATTGCTGATTTTTTCTGTCATATGGTACGTTTCTAACCTTGCACTTGCCATTGTACAAAATACCCTCACACAGCCACTCATTCAATTGAGGGGCCGGGGCCGGGGCGTAGGTGTTCTAAAATACTAATTTCTCAATTCTAATTTATATGATGTAATTAAATGAGCACAAAATTTAAGAAATAAATAAAGACTTTTGAATTTTATGGTCTAAAATAAATCAAAGATATTTGTGTGGTTATAGATAATCTTGTTAAGCGTAAAAGGTAAAGTTTAAAATTAAATTATTGTCAAATAAAAAAATCTATCATTCTTTTTTAGACTAACTAAAAAGAAAAATATGTCATATAAATTAGGAGGTAGGAAGTAGTCTTTTTACTAAAACTAGTCGTCTTCTTATTTTCCCTTCAAAGTGTGTTACCTTCACCGTTTCATACTATGTGACACTATTAATATGTCCAAAAATGAATATTATCTTCTTAATTATGATAACAACATATCAAAATTCCACAAGTGGGTATGTCTGGAGAGAATGAATACACGCAGACTTTACTCCTACCTTTTGCGGGGTAGAGGTTAATTCCGATAGATTCTCGGCTTAAAAAATACATTTTTCAAAACAAGTTTGAGAAAAATACGAGTAAAAAGCTAAGATGAAAATATTGTCGAACAAAAAAGTATTGAAAAAAAAATAGTAAAAAAAAGTATTGACAATAATAATTATATTGGGAAATAGTTTAAACTTAAAGTTTTCTATTATATACTTAAAGACCATATCTTAAATTCGTGCCTAATCAGGTCACACAATATAAATTGAAACCCAGGAAATATTTACTATGTTATGGCAAGACTTTGAACAATTCTTTTTCCAGCTACCAACTCTGAAAGGCTTGATGTTATTTCAGTCGTCTTATTTTGAATGTCTTGTTCTATTATTATTGACAAAGATGAAGTAACTCTACTTCTCAGCCCTATATCAAAAGAGTAAGAATAAAATATTTTAAGGGTCTCAACTGGATGTTCTTCTACTGCTTCTAATCTTTAAAAAAAAATCATTTTCATGTAAATGAAAAGACATATAGTATAGGAATTCACAAAATATTATTTACCGAACCTCCACATGTTAATAATGTAAGATGAACTGTTTGTCGGGATCAAATGCAAGGCATAGGAGTCAAAGTTACTACCACACTTGAGATTAAGAAATTACTATATAATATTTCCCTTGCGAACAAAAATAATATGAAATTTTGCCTGCAACAAGAGATCTGAGGATTAAGTGGGAAAAATGTTGATTTCTTAGAATTGAAAGGTGAAAAATGATTGCAAATTTGAGGAGGATAATGACAATCTCACGGGGCAAAATCCAAAACTAGTCCAAACACAATCTCGTTTCCACGGACGAAAATTTCTGTCTCTTTTTTTGTCTGCCAATATCTACTTACATACTCCTCTCCTAATAAATACAGCCACTATCCACACCCGATGTCATTTTCTATTTCTAGGCTAAACAATCTCTTAAATAAATAGTGTCTATAAGATGACTAATCAATTACTCCCGCCGTTCATTTTTACTTATCATATTTCGCTTATCGAAGGTTAATTTGATTAATATTCGCAGCTAAATTAATTAAATTAATTCAATATTTTAAAATTAAAATTTAAATGCTTGAAAACTATATGAAAAATACTACATATAAGCTGCAAGTCTTCTCATTTTAATATAATGAAAAAATACATCTTAATATGTTAATCAAAGTCTATGTAATTTAATTATCGATGAGTCAGATTTGGTCTTCAAGTCTTCAACTATGAAAAATAGATAAATTTATCGTTAATATAGTTTCAAATATGCCATTATCATTGAAGAACTTGCTTATATTTACTTCTCAAAACTAACAAAAGTCACTTTTTTTTTAATCAATCCTTGTATTCTAGGGTAAGAGGTTTATTTGGCTTCTATAATCTAAAACAACGAGAGGAAGAACAAAAGAAGAAAACATAAAAAGATTATGTAGTTTTTTTTCCTTCAAATATATACATCAAAATGATTAAAAAAATTTACTCAAAATATTATTTTTTGCTTGGCGGATGACTAATTATGGGTTTAATGATAATCCTAGTGTCTACTAAATTAGATATTGAACTGGTCTCTTTGGTTGTTTACCATAAAGCACTGACTTAAGATTAACGAAAGATGTCCTCCGGGGCATAGTCCAGTGGCAAAGCCTGGGCGCTATAAGGCGCTCTGGCATGGGATAGCGTGGGTTTGATTCCCCGCAAGCACGAAGAAACTCTGCATGTTGGGGAATTTGACCTTGTCTCATTGATCAGTTGTACGCTCCCAGAAAACTGGTCACCGGAGCACATCCCGCGATTTACCTGGTAATAGTGTTGAAGGACCGGTGTTATTACCTCCAGGACGTAGTCAGGCGCAAGCCTGGAGACCTGGATTATAAAAAAAATAAAAATAAAGTACTACACAACAAATGATAAAGCGGCCAGGAAGATCAACTAAGATTACACTACTGCAACAAATAAATAACAAAGAGATCACGACTCCATATAAATGTTACCTACTCAAATTTGTACACGTTGGGCAATGGAAATTGTCACACGGTAAACATTCTACTGTTCCGTTAAATCAATGAATATAAGATATAATTGTCTTTTATATATGAGTATATCACTTCAATATTTGTTAAAAATTACTTAATTTGATATAAATATGATAAAGATATCAAGTATCACTTATTTTGAGTTTCCTACCTGAACTATCATCAATTAGTTAGCAAAATACACCTCAATTATCATTTGTTCACTTTTCTACCTCAACTATCACGTAGGAAATGTGAATAAATGATAGTTGATGTGTGTTTTGCTAATTAGTTGATGATAATTTAGGTAGAAAACTCTCACATATAATAGTTCCGGTAACTCAAAAAAAATTGAGATGTGTTTTTGGTAAGAGTCTCACATCGGATATGGAATGAAAACATGAACTTATATGGACTTGGACAATCCTCACCCTATAAGCTAGCTTTTGGAGTTGAGTTAGGCCCAAGATAAATTATTTACATGGTATCAGAGTCAGGTCTATTCCAATTCTTTATTCACTGATGTTGGACCCCCAAATTATATTATCCACGCTCCAGTTAACAAGATATGACGTGCGGGAGAGTGTTAAGAGTCCCACATCGGATATGGTATAAGAACATGCACTCCTTATATGATCTTGAACAATTCTCACCCTATAAATTAACTTTTGGAGTTGAGTTAATTTATTCATTACATTTTTACCGTTTTTGACCCTTATCTCAAACACTTTTTCTGCATAAATATCCTAGTCTTCGTCTGCCTTTAGTTTTCCTTGTTGTCTTTTTCTAAGCCAGATTGCACGTAGATTTCATCTAAAAAGACAAAATAGATACACGTACGCAAAAGAGGAAAAAGAAAACGAACGATAATGAAAGTCGCTTCTTTAACTTTGTCAATATAACAGTATTTTATTACTACAGTATTTATTTTGACATAGTTGGTATAAGAGTAAAAAAAACACATATAAGTGTGGTATGTGCTTCTTCATATCAATACGAAGATATCTTTATAAAAGGGCTTTTCAGATAGTTATTCATTGACTTCAGATCCAGTCTTAGTGTCCGGCCTTCTCCCACTCTGAATGAGGGGGTGTATTAGCGAATATTCTCAATATATTCCCCATATATTATGTAATTATGAGTGTTGTATATTTATAGTATATTAGGATCCTTATTGTATTGAGATTCCACCTTGTACACACCATATATATTTTATAATAATGAAAAGATTCTCAAGGAAGATTATTACAATCTTACACAACCAAAATTTTCAATTTCTGATTCTATTATGTTCAACTTGTTTGGATAATACTTCATCTCTTCGCTTTTACTTGTACACTATAGTAAAAATAAATTTTTACTTTTACTTGTTCATTTTAACATATCAAAAGAAAGACAAATTTATTTTTCTTGTTTTATACTTAACATTAACTACTCATTTTAACAAATTATTTATCAAGTCCATTAAAATTATAAATCATTACTATGAATGTTATGGTAAAATATATATGCTTCATTCGTTATTTCTTAAAGAGAGTGTAAATTCGATTGTTGACAAGCCAATGTGAACGGAGGCAGTATTGAATTTTGTTGGAAATATTTTGAAGAGCTTGAATATCAATTTTAAAGGTGTTTGGAGATGATTTGAAATAGACTTCAGCTAATTTTCAGATTGAAAACTCAAAAATATTGAAGACGATATCACATGGTATCTCACTGTATAACTGTGTATATCAATAAATCACCTTACATATATGTTTCTCATGTATATCATGAATATTTGCGTCAAGTCCCACAATTTTATCAAATTAACATGATAAAAGTTGTAATTTATAATATATTTTTTTATAGTTTTGAACATCTAAATTTTAATTATAAAATATTGAGCTCCTCTCTCCTCTCTCTCCCCAAGACAACGGTAAGAAATCAGATCCCCACCTCCTTCCCCGACGATAACCACCTCTACGATCAGGTAACCTACTCCGATTGGCGACCAATTAACGCCGCCGGATTACTACGCCGGTGACTTTTTTCGACATCTTTTCTTTTCTACTTCTTCTTCATCTTCTCTTTTTCGGTGTCTTTTTTTTCTTCTTCTGCCACTCGGATCAGCGGCCAGGTTACTAAGCTGCTCTGACGTCAGCTTGAACAACAACTCCGGTAGTGAATAGTACTCCGGTAGTGAATATTACTCCAGTAGTGAACAATATTTTCCAGGCAGAGAATAGGTTCTACCCAACTGGAGTTGGTACCTCTAGTCGCCCTTACTGATTCTTTGACAAATTAGATATTTCTTTCTTCTCTTTTCTTTCTTTTGTTCTTCTTTTTCTCATCGATCTACACAGGTACTCGACTTTTTTAGTGAAAACTCAAGTGAACAGTACTTCCGGTATCGATGACCAGTGATTTTCATCGGCAAACAGGTTTGATTCAACTGGAATTGATACTTTCGGTTGTCCGTATCCATTCTTTGTCATTATCTGTATTGTTAAATTTTACTGCTTCGCTGTATTGATTCGTGACTTTACTATAGAATTCTTGGCGTAGTGGTTTTACCTGCCTCTAAATTTTTATTAACTTGTGCTTG
Organism: Anisodus acutangulus; assembly: GCA_029783415.1. NCBI lineage: Eukaryota > Viridiplantae > Streptophyta > Magnoliopsida > Solanales > Solanaceae > Anisodus > Anisodus acutangulus. The sequence goes on from CM056490.1 coordinate 46,925,474, forward strand.
GACTTGGATCCCTTCTTATTTTAGGGTAAATATTTGAGTAGTCAATTATTTTATATTTGCTGCAGTGGCTTTGGTAACTAATGGTAGACTAGGGTCATGTTCTCGGTCTGGGACGGGGACGAGTGGTAGGGGTAAGTGGGGTAAGGGAGAGGCTAGAATGAGAATAGGGTCTTGGAACATTGAGACTTTAACGGGGAAATCAATAGAGCTAGTTAAGATTCTTAAGAAGATGAAGATTAATATAGCCTGTATCCAGGAGACCAAATGGGTAGGACCTAAGGCTAAGGATGTAAACGGGTATAAGTTATGATTCTCGGTGTCACGATCCAAACCAGAGGGCCATGACAGGAACTCGGGCCATGACAGGAACTCGGGCCTTACTTATCGAGTACCACTAATCATGTATTTACCACCTAACTGTAACTAAACATGGGCCACGAGGGTCGTTACGAGGTAACCTGCTGACGCATAGGAACAATAAACTGGAAGGTTGCTACGTAAAATTCTGCAAATAAAAGAACCCAACTTATGCATATACACATGCTAAGGCCGACAAGGCCATACACGACTACTATACACAAGACAATTGTCCACAAGCCTCTAAAGAGTACGTAACATCATAAGGTCGGGACAGGGCCCCGCCATACCCATATGCATATGCAAAACTATCATACCAAGATTAGACCACAACTATGGAACAAGTGGAGTGCTCCAATATTCGTTGAGCCAACAACGTACTAGTGCGGACCGTCGCCTTGCCTACCTGAGCCTGCGGGCATAAAACGCAGCGTCCCCTGATAAAAGGGACGTCAGTACGGATAATGTACCGAGTACGTCAGGCATGAAAGATAGCATAATAGAGACATGAAAGTAACATGATAAAAGAAACAACCAACCATTAGAGAATGCCTTTGAGGGCCATAATATGCCTAAGTGTCATACCTGTACAGAATGCCTCTGAGGCCCATAATATGCCTAAATGTCATACATAATGCGGTCATACATATACATATGCGTATATAATGCCATCAAGCCTCTGTGGGCATCTCATCATATCATACAAGCCTTTGTGGGCATAATCATCATCATATATATACCAGTTGCAGGTAGTGGTGCGTATATAACGCCTTCCCTTTTCCCATACCCCATACATACATATATATATAAACTGAATTTCCTAAAATACCTTAGAAATTCTCAAGGTATATCTCCTTGATAAAAATCTCTGTAAATTTTAATATTTTAAATAAATATGATTATGGATGGTATTACCTCCTAATCTTTTAAATACTTCATGTTTTTAAATTTTTTAAATTCCTGCATTAAATACTTGGTTGGTTCTACCGCCTACTTGATTTAAATTCCTGCATATCCTTAAGATTATGGTTTCCTTAACTGGAACCTTAATTGTAAGTTAATCTTACTTTACTTTATGCGTATTTCAATTATCTTTTAATTTTTCAATACCTTATATCTTAATTCCTTCCCTTTCTATTATGATTTGATACCAAACTTAGGCCGATGATCTAAAGGGGATAACATATAGAGAAGGAATTGAGATATAAGGTATTGAAGAATTAAAAGATAATTAAAATATGCAGAAAGTAAAGTAAGATTAACTTACAATTAAGGTTCCAGTTAAGAAAACCAAAATCTTAAGGATCTGCATGAATTTAAATCAAGTAGGCGGTAGAACCAGCCAAGTATTTAATGCAGGAATTTAAAGAATTTAAAAGCATGAAGTATTTAAAAGATTAGGAGTTAATACCATCCATAATCATATTTATTTAAAATATTAAAATTGCAGTGATTTTTATAAAGGAGATATACCTTGGGAATTTCTAAGGTATTTTGGGAATTTTGGATCATATGAACATAATCATATGAGTCATATGAACTGAACCATATGAGGGGTATTTTGATCTAACAAAAGGGAATTTTCTTTAGAGCTCTCACTTCTCTCTAAAATCTGAAAGCTTTTGAGAGTAAAACTAGAAAAGAAAAGCCTGAAAGGAAAAGCTTCTTTAACTAAGGGAGATGGAGTCTCATTTTATAGGAGTTTTACATGATATTTTGATAATTAAAAATGAATCTAACTATTCACCCGAGTGGAGAATAACTATTCATTTGAGTGCACAATGACGTCATCCATGACATCATTATTTTTGGCATTTTCTTGAATTATTGCTGGAATCTTTGCTTTTTTGAAAGTCCCTTTTTCAGGCATTTTCTTTTGTCGGAATTTTATCTGATCTCTACTCCGGGTATTTTGTCTTTTCTTGGTAATCTTTTTCAGAATCCATTGTTGCCAAAAATTGGACTGTCTTCAATATCAATTTCTGGTTCTTCTTCTTCTTCTAATGAAGAGCCTTGTTTTGATAAAGACAGTGCAAACCTTAGAATTATGACCTGCATTTCTTCTGGATTTTTGGCCACTGCAAGCATTGAGGCCATCTGGGATTTTTGTGAAAGGAACTGAGTGTACTCCGGTGTTTGTAGAGACACCGGTATTTGAATGGACTTTCGGGAATTTAGCCATTCTTGGACCTTTAGTGGTATCAGGCTTGCTGGTATTTTAAAGTTGTCCCACCATCGGATTTTAAATCTACTTCTGATTGTCGGAATTTTTTTTTCTGAATAATTTACAGACCTTGTGAAAACCCATGGTAAATGGAATTTGGTGTGAAAAAGGTGCAGGGGCACAAATCTTTTTTCTTCTTCAGTGAGTTTATATTGGGATTTAAAAAGGCTAAAAGATTTAGTGACTTGGGGTTTTTGTATTTCAAGGGAGGATCCGAATTGTTTCCACCATGAATTCAACCATGTTGGAAATTGTGATAGATTACATGAGGTATCAAAATGGAAAAGCTAGGTGTGGCGTTGGTTGATATTTTGAATAAAAAGGAATTGAACCAAGCTTGTTGGTAATCCCAGTAATTAAATAGAATATTAAAGAATGGTTCATTTTTTGGGTATCTGGCAAATTTAGACAGATCATTCCCCCAATTGCTTGGAGCAATTACGTTAAGCATTTTGCAAATAGAATAAGAGGGATCTGAGTTATTTTGATAATAATAATTTTTTATTGTTGTCGATTCTGATATTTCAAGGATAACCTGGTGAAAATATGGGGTTTTCAAAATATCTCATGATTTGTAAAACCATCCTTGGCCTAAGTAAATTTGTAATGCTAAAAAAGGGTCCTGGTCAAAAAATCATTTTTCAATAGTTACAATATTTTTTAAAAATGGTTTTATAAAAAATCCAGGTGCAGGTTTTTTGGGGACTTGTGATACCACAAGTTGAGTTTTTGAAAAATTGTTTTTGAGAAAGGATTTTTGAAGATTCTCCTTTCTCGATTTTTGTAAAATTTTGAGAGATTTTTTCCTCTACTGAGCTTTGAGCAACTTCTTGTTTGGGATTTTGAAGTTGTATCAATGCATGCTGTACTTCCAGGGATTTTGCATGGAGTTGTAGAAGATTCTCAGCAGTTATTTCGTGTGCGGGAGTTGCTGGTATTTTCTGCACAGATGTTGCGACATTTTCGTTTTCTTCTTTCATAACTGTGTCATACCATGTGAGGGGTTTTCCGGTAGGAGTTTTTGCAGGGAATTTTTCTTTCTCTTCCTTTATTGGTTTGGAAGTGGTGGAGTTTACAGGTTTTTTGAGGGCCATAGAATTTGTTTGTTGTTGTAGTGCAACAATTGGTGTATTTATTGGTGGAGGTATTTCATCTTTTCTATTTTGGAGCAAGGCTCCACACATCACATGGTTACAGTATTGTCCGGATTCTCGCATGTCCTTCCTCGATATCTTATCTTTGTAACCCAAACAGTGAGGTAAGGGATAGTGATAGGACATTTCTGTGTTGCAACCAGTATCAGGAGTCTGTGGGGTTTTTCTCCTATTTTTGAAAATGTCACTGGTTAAAAGTTTTTCTTTAAAGTAAAAAATGTTAGGAATCAATTTGCAGAAAATATTTTTTAATGTAATATTTTTGTCATTGTAAATCATACTTTAATTTTTTTTTAGTATGCAATGGTATCAATTAATATGATGGAACAAGTATCATAGGTTCTAGGGGAGTTAGGTTTTTGATCTAAAAAACCATTCCTCAATTCTCCTAGATGACAAGAATAAGTCTTTATCAGATTGAGATCTCTTGGTTTTGATTTGTTTATAAAAGGAAATTTTAGATTCTTATTATTGGAATCAAAAGGTATGAAATCATTATCTACCTTATAAGGGGTGATAATATTTATGAACGGTGTTCCTAAGATGACGGAGTTGTCTATGTCTTTTTTCTCGTCTGTAAAGGATTTGAGGAGTCTATTCAAATAATACTTTTGGTGTTGAACACCTACGTGTTTAACCATTTCTAACATGAATTCTTGGTCTTTGGTTAAAGCACAAACATGTTTTCTCTTACCCTTATCAGATTTTTTAGATGAACTAGTCGTGAGCAATTCATCTATTTGGAGAGCTTTGTTATCTTCAGAAGACAGAGAAAAATAGTCAGGTTCTGACATGGCGTTTGAATCGAAGGAATCAATGAGAAGATTGGAGATTTTTTGGGTCACTTTGTCGTCGAGTTTCAATTCTTGTAGTTTTGTATTCATTTTACAGTATCTCAAAGTATGACCTTTTTTGTGGCATTTGTAACACGTAATATATTTGTATTTGAAATCGATCTTTTTGGGATTTTGTTTATTCTTGGAGTAACGAGTATTTCTATAATGGTTTTTGTAATACTCTTGGTTGGTCTTACTGAAATCTCTTTTTTTGTAACCTCTTGATGTACTCTTGAGAGATTTATGAGTCTTGCTACAGTTTACTGTACAATTTGAAGAGGGTTTTGTGAAATTGGTATCAAACAGTTTGCAAAAAGTATCAAGTTTGCATCTAGTTCTCTTTAGCTCCAGTTTGAGGTATTTTTGTAATTTAAGGTCTTGGCAGATTTTTAGACCTTCCTGTTGAATTATACTGACAAGTTGTCCGTATGTAAACTCATTGTAAGGTATAGTCTGTTTTCCACAATTCTCTTTGATTTTGTTCCTAACATTTTCTCCTAAAAGGGTAGGTAGTCCGGCCTGAAATTTCTCTTTCCAAAATGGCTGGTTGGAATCTTTCCTGAGCATAACTCTAGTTAAGAAGGTATTTTTGTACCATTGGAAATCACTGAGTTTTTTGCACTTGAGGTTGGAAAGTAACTCGGCATTTTTATCTTTCAGATGCGAAGAATCTCCTATGAATTTAAAGAGATTGTGAGTATCAAGGTTGATACTGCATCTTGTAGGGGTTCACCTTGTTCATCAAGGATTGGTATTACTTCTTCATCAGTTTTGATGGAATTGATAATGTCTTCATTTTGCTGATCAGTGAGATAATTATCCCACCAACCTTTCAATTGACCAGAGAATTCTGCGATGAGTAGTTCTGCAATGGTCTTGTCTTGAATACCATTCTTGGTTTTATAGGAATTTGCAACCATGGTCATTTGTTGGAGAAAGCTGAGGATATTGTATTCAGTCATCCCATTTATGTTCCAATCATAAATGAAAGAGGCATTGACACGGAATTGAGCTAGGGGTTTTACTATTCCTAGATCTGGGGCAGGAATAATCTGTAATTGTTGTTGTTGTACCTGTTGTATTGGTCTTTGCCAATCCATATGGTTAACAAAGGGTTTTTTGTTTTGGATTTGTTATAGAGTATCACTGTCGTCGGAATCATTCGTTAGAGTTGTGATTTTATTGGATGATTGTGGGGTATCTGGAACAACGTGTTCTGTATTAGAACTGTTGGATGTCCTAATTCTACTCAATTGATCTTGTATAGCCTGGATAAATTTGGACTTATTTTGTTGGATGTTTTTAACACCATCTTTGGACACTTGAAAGGGTTTAAAGATTGGGCTTTGAATTTTCAATTTCATATCCTTAGTCGTTCCAGGGGAATCTATAGTGACTACAGGGTGGTTTTTGATGTGTTTTTCTACTTTATCGAGTTGTTCCTAGGGTATTCAAACTGATATTGGTGAAATTATTTTGTGCGAGGATATTCTTTGTATTTATTTTTTCATCCTCTGCTGGATTCTTAAAGGGAATCGCGTCTACAGGGCAACCATGAATGTTTAGCTTAATACCTTGTAGATGAGGGTGACTGGACTGGACATTCCTAGAATCAGCTAGGGTTTCCCACTCCGGTATCTTGTTCCTAGTTGTAACGGGATTTACCATTTTAGAAAAGGGATATTCTATGGAATTTTCGAAGGAATAAATTTCAAACCAGTCAAAGAATAGGATGTTTATGCTATGTTCATTTACAAAATCATAGAATTTTCTTGTATTTTTGTCCTAGTATTTAAAAAGTCTTTGAAGAACCAAATTCTTTTTTCTAGGTTGTATTTTTCATAAAAATCATTTTGTAGGAAAATTTCGGACTAGTAGGTTCTTGTTCCTCTATTTTTTCTCTAACAGTGGAATTTTCATAAACGGCTCTAGGTATTTCGTTGGTGTAGTCTACGTTCTTAGATTGGGTAAATCTGATGTAGAAATTCTAGGTTTTTATTTGTAATGAGTATTTACTGAAGGAATCTGTGAGACTCTTCTAAGTGTAGGGTTTCTATGGATCTAGAATCATCGTATCTACTACTCGTAGATCTTCTATGGAATGATAGACTAACTCCACCGTCTTGGTATTTGGTTATTTCTCTAAGACAGGTATTTGGTTGGGAAGTTTCTAGAGGTTCAGGTTTAACTACACCTTCCAGGATCCATTCGTCTGGTAGGGTAATGTCCTTCCACCTAATAGATCTTAATATTACGGTGTTAGATCTGGAAAGATCTGTTTGTAAAAGAAGGGTTTCGCCTTTCTTACTATGGTAACTGACTTTTGTAGCAAAAGTTGAAGTCATAGTTTTGTATTGGATTCTAAAAATTATAGCTACCGGAATTAAACCTTCAAGCATTTGGTAATTGTCTGTCTTTATTTGTAAGATAAGAGATTTTTGAATGTTTTTATCATTGAGGGATACTGAGAAATTTGGGTAACAATCAAAAGATATTGGTCATGTGCAGAGACTAGACTCAACAGAACTCAATAGGGAATCTTCAAAATTTGTAAATCTGGCATCTCTGAGAATAGCAAGGATTGAGGTGTTTAATCCTTCCTTAGTCAAAGGTTTTATCCCTACTTGGACTAATCCAATATGGATGTATTTATAATTTCTTTCTCTATAGTTTTTCAAGAAATTTTGAGAAAATAATTGGATTGTTTCGAAGGGTTGAGATAATTGGATATCTCTCTCCTATGTTTTGATAGAGAAATCAGTTTTGAAGAACTGGTATCTGGAATTTTTGTAAATGTGATCTCGATTTACTCTCGATAATTCCCAATTATCAATCGATTTTTCAAAATCTTGTATCACGATTTCTTCGGGGTTTATTATCTTCTTTGAATCCATGGAAGAAGATGAACTAAAATAACAAAAAGTAGATCTGTTGAAAGCATATCCATGTTATAAAACTCCTATAACAGAGCACCCAAATTCTTCCTACAATCAAAGGCATTTCACGGAGTATGACTGCCTACACACCTGAGGAATTACTGACCCCGGACCATCCTAAGCAAAAAACATCGGAAGAACCTAAACCTGTAACAAGGATTCTCATATGATCTAGACACGTCTCTCTCTATCTCTACCCTTTATGGCTCTGATACCAAACATAGGACGATGATCTAAAGGGGATAACTGACAGGGAAGGAATTAAGATCTAAGGGATTGAATAATTAAAGGATAATTGAAATATGCAGAAAGTAAATGAAGATTAACTTACAAATTAAGATTCCAGTTAAGGAAACCATAATCTTAAGGATCTGCCGGAATTTAAATCTAATAGGCGGTAGAACCAGCCAAGTATTTAATGTAGGAATTTAAAGAATTTAAAAGCATGAAATATTTAAAAGATTAGGAGGTAATACCATTCATAATCATATTTATTTAAAATATTAAAATTTACAAAGATTTATATCAAGAAGATATACCTTGGGATTTTCTAAGGTATTTTGGATCATATGATATGAGTCATATGATATGCGTCTTATGAACTGAATCATATGAGGGGTATTTTGATCTAACTAAAGGGGATTTTCTTTAGAGCTCTCACTTCTTTCTAAAATCTGAAATATTATGAGAGAAAATGTGAAAGAAAAAGCTTATGTGAGTAAAACTAGAAAAGAAAAGCTTGTCCAACTAGGGGAGAGATAGTCACCTTTTATAGGAGTTTTACATGACATTTTGGTAATAAAAAAAGAATCTAACTATTCATCCGTGTGGAGAATAACTATTCATCCGTGTGGAGAATAACTATTCATCCGTGTGGAGAATAACTATTTATTCGAGTGCAGAATAACGTCATCCATGACATCATTATTTTTTGCATTTTCTTGAATTATTGCTGGAACCTTTGCTTTTTTGAAAGTCTATTTTTCGGGCACTTTCTTTTGTCAGAATTTTGTCTGATCTCTACTCCTGATATTTTGTCTTTTCTTGGCAATCTTTTTCAGAATCCATTGTTGCAGAAAATTGGACTGTCTTCAATATCAATTTCTAGTTCTTCTTCCTCTCATTTGCAATTCATCTATTTGGAGGGCTTTGTTGTCTTCAGAAGACAGAAAAATAGTCAGGTTCTGACTCGGCGTTTGAATCGGAGGAATCAATGAGAAAATTGGAGATTTTTTGGGTCACTTCATCGTCGAGTTTCAATTCTTGTAGTTTTGTATTCATTTTACAGTATCTCAAAGTATGACTTTTTTGTGGCATTTGTAATATCTTTGTATTGGGAATCAGTCATTTTGGGATTTGGTCTATTTTTGGAATAACGAGTATTTTTATACGGATTTTTGTAATACTCTTCGTTAGTCTTGCTGAAATCTCCCTTTTTGTAACCTCTTGATGTACTCTTAAGGGATTTATGAGTCTTGCTACAGTTTTCTGTACAACTTGAAAAGGGTTTTGTGAAATTTGTATCAAACTATATGCAAAAAGTACCAAGTTCGCACCTAGTTCTCTTTAGCTCCAATTTGAGGTGTTTTTGTAATTTCAGGTCTTGGCAGATCTTTAGACCTTCCTGTTGAGTTATAATGACTAGTTGTTCGTATGTAAACTCACTGTAAGGTATAATCTATTTTTCACAATTCTCTTTGATTTTATTTCTAACCTTTTCTCCAAAAAGGGTAGGTAGTCCAATCAGTAATTTCTCTTTCCAAAATGGCTGGTTGGATTCTTCCATAAGCATAACTCTGGTTAAGAAAGTATTCTTGTACCATTGAAAATCACTAAGGTTTTTGCACTTGATGTTAGAAAGTAACTAGGCATTTTTATCTTTCATATGCGAAGAATCTCCTATAAAATTTAAAGAGATTGTGAGTATCAAGGTTGATACCGCATCCTGTAGGGGTTCACCCTGTTCATCAAGGAACTTTGTCTAGAGAGAAGTGAGAGCTCTAAATAAAATCACCTTTAGTTAGATCAAGATACTCTTCATATTTTTCAGTTCATATGACCCATATCATATGACGCATATCATATGATAAAAAATACCTTAGAAATTTCCAAGGTATATCTCGTTGATATAAATCTTTGTAAATTTTAATATTTTAAATAAATATGGTTATGGATGGTATTACCTTCAAATCTTTTAAATACTTCATGCTTTTAAATTCTTTAAATTCCTGCATTAAATACTTGGCTGGTTCTACCGCCTATTTGATTTAAATTCATGCAGATCCTTAAGATTATGATTTCCTTAACTGAAACCTTAATTTGTAAGTTAATCTTCATTTACTTTTTGCATATTTCAATTATTCTTTATTTCTTTAATCCCTTATATCCCAATTCCTTCCATGTATGTTATCCCTTTTAGATGATCGGCATAAGTTTGGTATCAGAGCCATAAAGGGTTGAGATAAAGAGAGACATGTCCAGATCAGATGAGATTCCTTGTTAGAGATTTAGGTTCTTTCGAGGTTTTTTGCTTAGGATGGTCCGGGGTCAGTAAGTCCTCAGGTGTGTAGGCAGTCATACTCCGTGAAACGCCTTTTATTGTAGGAAGAATCTGGGTGCTCTGTTATAGGAGTTTTATAACATGGATCCGTTTCTCAACAAATCTACTTCTTGTGATTTTGGTTCATCTTTCATGGATTCAAAGAAGATAATAAACACCGAAGAAATCAGATTTACAAAAATTTCGGATACCAGTTCTTCAAAACTGATTTCTCTATCAAAACATAGTAGAGAGATAAGTATTTTCTTTCTTTTACTTTTATTGACATAGGGTACCAGAGAAATCTTTATTTGAATCAACTTCGTTTTTACTCTTGTTCGTTCTTTATCCGAAAGATGATAAAAAAAAAAAAACAGGTATGAAAGCTATAATTGTAAACCACGATCGAATCTATGGAAGCATTGGTTTATCCATTCCTCTTAGTCTTGACTCAAACTTGAAGAATGAGGGGCAAAGGGATTGATCAAGAAAGATCTTTTGTTCTTCTTATATCCAATTATCTCAACTCTTCGAAACAATCCAATTACTTATTCAAAATTCCTTGAAAAACACAGAGAAAGAAATTAGAAATACATCCATATTAGATTAGTCCAAGTAGGGATAAAACCCTTGACTAAGGAATGATTAAACACCTCAATCCTTGCTCTTCTCAGAGATGTCAGATTTACAAATTTTGAAGATTCCCTATTGAGTTCTGTTGAGTCTATTCTCAGCATATGACCAATATCTTATGATTGTTACCCAAATTTCTCAGTATCCCTCAATGATAAAAATATCTAAAAATCCCTTGTCTTACAAATAAAGACACACAATTACCAAATGCTTGAAGGTTCAATTCCGATAGCTATAATTTTTAGAATCCATTACAAAGCTATGACTTCAGCTTTTGCTACAAAATTCAGATACCATAGTAAGAAAGGCGAAACCCTTCTTTTACAAACAGATCTTTTCAGATCTAACACCGTAATACCAAGACCTATTAGGTGGAAGGACATTATCCTACCAGATGAATGAATCTTGGAAGGTGTAGTTAAACCTGAACCTATAGAGACTTCCCAACCAAATACATGTCTTAGAGAAGTAACCCAATACCAAGACGGTAGAGTTAGTCTATCATTTCATAGAAGATCTACGAGTAGTAGATACGATGATTCTAGTTCCATAGAAACCCTAGACTTAGGAAGAGTCTCACATATTCCTTCAGTAAGTACTCCTTACAAAAAAAACCAAGACATTCTACGTCAGATTTACCCAATCTAAAAAACATAGACTATACCAACGAAATACCTAGAGCCATTTATGAAAATTTCACTGTTAGAAAAAAAATAGAGGACCAAGAACCTACTAGTCCGACGTTTTCCTCGATTACAGAGAACATAGTAAACGAAATTGGTGTTTTAGAAAAATAATTCCAAATAGATAAGAAATTCCTTCAAAATAATTTTTATGAAAAATACAACCTACAAAAAAGAATTTGGTTCCTCAAAACCTTTTTAAATACTAGGACACAAATACAAGAAAATTTCTATGATTTTGTAAATAAACATAGGATAAACATCCTATTCTTTGGCTGGTTTGAAATTTATTCCTCTGAAAATACCATAGAATATCCCTTTTCTAAAACGGTAAATTCCATTACGACTAGGAATAAGACACCGGAGTGGGAAACCCTAGCTGATTCTAGGAAAGTCCAGTCCAACCACTCTCCTCTACAAGGTATTAAGCTAAACATTTATGGCTGCCCTGTAGACGCGATTCCTCTTAAGAATCCAGTAGAGGATGAAAAACAAATACAAAGAATATCCTGGCACAAAACAATTTCACCAATATTCAGTTTGAATACCCTATGAAGACAACTCGATAGAGTAGAAAAACACATCAAAAACCACCCTTTAGTCACTATAGATTCCCTGGAACGACTAAGGGTATGAAATTGAAAATCCAAAGCCCAATCTTTAAACCTTTTCAGGTGTCAAAAGATGGTGTCAAAAACATCCAGCAAAATAAGTCTGAATTTATCCAGGCTATACAAGATCTATTAAGTAGAATTGGGACATTCAACAGTTCTAATACAGAACACGTTCTTCCAGATACCCCACAATCATCCAATAAAATCACAACTCTAACGAATGATTTCGACGACAGTGATACTCTAGAACAAATCCAAAACAAAAAATCCTTTGTTAACCATATGGATTGTCAAAGACCAATACAACAGGTACAACAACAACAATTACAGATTATTCCTGCCCCAAATCTAGGAATAGTAAGACCCCTAGCTCAATCCCGTTTCAATGCATCTTCCACTTATGATTGGAACATGGATGGGATGACTGAATATAATATTCTCAGCTTTCTCTAACAAATGATCATGGCTGCAAATGCCTATAAAACTCTGAATGGTACTAAAGACAAGACCATTGCAGAACTGCTAATCGCGGGATTCTCTGGTCAATTAAAAGGTTGGTGGGATAATTATCTCACTGAGCAAGTGCAAAAAACTCAGTAATTTTCAACGGTACAAAAATACTTTCTTAACCAGAGTTATGCTCAGGGAAGATTCCAACCAGCCATTTTGAAAAGAGAAATTCCTGGCCGGACTACCTACCCTTTTAGGAGAAAAGGTTAGGAAAAAAATTAAAGAGAATTGTGGAAAACAGATTATACCTTACAATGAGTTTACATACGGACAACTAGTCAGTATAACTCAACAGAAAGGTCTAAAAATCTGTCAACTGAAATTACAAAAACACATCAAATTGAAGCTAAAGAGAACTACGTGCGAACTTGAACGTTTTGCAAATAATTTGATACTAATTTAACAAAACCTTCACCGAGTTGTACATAAAACTGTAGCAAGACTCATAAATCTCTCAAGAGTACATCAAGAGGTTATAAAAAGAGAGATTTTAGCTAGACCACCAAGAGTATTACAAAAACACTTATAGAAACACTCATTATTCCAAGAATAAACAAAATCCCAAAAAGAATGATTCCAAATACAAAGATATTGCTCTAAGCGATTGGAGAATTATCTGTCCCAACTCCTAAATCTCCCAGATACCTATAAAATGAACAATTCTTTGATATTCCATTTAATTACTGGGATTACCAACAAGCTTGGTTCAATTCCTTTTTTATTCAAAATACCAACCAACGCCACACATGGCTTTTCCATTTTGATACATCATGTAATCATCACAATTTCAAACATGGTGAAATTCATGGTGGGAACAATTCGGATCCTCTCTTGAAATACAAAAACCTCAAGTCACTAAATCTTTCAGCCTTTTTAAATCCCAATATAAACCCACTGAAGAAGAAAAAAGATTTGTGCCCCGGCACTTTTTTCACACCAAATTCCATTTACCATGGGTTTTCACATGTTATGTAGATTTTTCAGAAAACAAAATTCTGACAATCAGAAGAACGATGGTCCAATTTTTGGCGACAGTGGATTCTGAAAAAGATTGCGAAGAGAAGACAAAATATCCGAAGTAGAGATCAGACAAAATTCCGACAAAAGAAAATGCCCGAAAAAGAAACTTTCAAAAAAGCAAAGATTCCAGCAATAATTCAAGAAAATGCCAAAAATAATGATGTCATGGATGAATAGTTATTCTCCAATCGGATGAATAGTTAGATTCCTTTTTAATTACCAAAATGTCATGTAAAACTCCTATAAAATGAGACTCTCTCTCCCTTAGTTAGAGAAGCTTTTCCTTTCAAGCATTTCTTTTGTAGTTTTTCTCTCATAAGGTTTCAGATTTTAGAGAGAAGTGATAACTCTAAAGAAAATCTCCTTTAGTTAGATCAAAATACCCCTCATATGATTCAGTTCATATGACCCATATCATATTATCCAAAATACCTTAGAAAATCCCAAGGTATATCTCTTTGATATAAATCTTTATAAATTTTAATATTTTAAATAAATATGATTATGGATGGTATTACCTCATAATCTTTTAAATACTACATGCTTTTAAATTCTTTAAATTCCTGCATTAAATACTTGGCTGGTTCTATCGCCTATTTGATTTAAATTCCTGCAGATCCTTAAGATTATGGTTTCCTTAACTGGAACCTTAATTTGTAAGTTAATCTTCATTTACTTTCTGCATATCTCCTTTATCCATTGATTCTTCAATACCTTATATTTTAATTCCTTCCTTGTTTGTTATCTCTTTTAGATCATCGGCCTAAGTTTGGTATCAGAGCCATAAAGGGTAGAGATAGAGAGAGACAAGTCCAGATCAGATGAGATTCCTTGTTAGAGGTTTAGGTTATTATGTGGTTTTTTGCCTAGGATGATCCGGGGTCAGTAAGTCCTCAGGCGTGTAGGCAGTCATACTCCGTGAAATGCCTTTTATTGTAGGAAGAATCTGGGTGCTCTGTTATAGGAATTTTATAACATGGATCCGTTTCTCAACTGATCTACTTTTTGTTATTTTAGTTCATCTTCTTCCATGGATTCAAAGAAAATAATAAACACCGAAGAAATCGTGATACAAGATTTTGAAAAATCGATTGATAATTGAGAAATACCGAGAGTAAATCGAGATCATATTTACATAAATTCCAGATACCAGTTCTTCAAAATTGATTTCTCTATCAAAACAGAGAGAGATATCCAGTTATCTCAACCGTTCGAAACAATCCAATTACTTTCTCAAAATTTCTTGAAAAAATACAGAGAAATAAATTACAAATACATCCATATTGGATTGGTCCAAGTAGGGATAAAACCCTTGACTAAGGAAAGATTAAACACCTCAATCCTTTCTATTCTCAGAGATGCCAGATTTACAAATTTTGAAGATCCCGATTGAGTTCTGTTGAGTCTAGTCTCTGCACAGGACCAATATCTTTTGATTGTTACCCAAATTTCTCAGTATTCCTCAATGATAAAAAATTTCAAAAATCCCTTGTCTTACAAATAAAGACACACAATTACCAAATGCTTGAAGGTTCAATTCCGATAGCTATAATTTTTAGAATCCAATACAAAACTATGACTTCAACTTTTGCTACAAAAGTCAGATACCATAGTAAGAAAGGCGAAACCCTTCTTTTACAAACAGATCTTTTCAGATCTAACACCGTAATATCAAGACTTATTAGGTGGAAGGACATTACCCTACCAGACGAATGGATCCTGGAAGGTGTAGTTAAACTTGAACCTATAGATACTTCCCAACCAAATACCTGCCTTAGAGAAGTACCCAATACCAAGACGGTAGAGTTAGTCTATCATTTCATAGAAGATCTACGAGTAGTAGATACGATGATTCTAGTTCCATAGAAACCCTAGACTTAGGAAGAGTCACATATTCCTTCAGTAAGTACTCCTTACAAAAAAAACCTAGACATTCTACGTCAGATTTACCCAATCTAAAAAACGTAGACTATACCAACGAAATACCTAGAGCCATTTATGAAAATTTCACTGTTAGAGAAAAAATAGAGGACCAAGAACCTACTAGTCCGACATTTTCCTCGATTACAGAGAACTTAGTAAACGAAATTGGTGTTTTAGAAAAAGAATTCCAAATAGACAAGAAATTCCTACAAAATGATTTTTATGAAAAATACAACCTAGAAAAGAGAATTTGGTTCTTCAAAAACTTTTTAAATACTAGGATAAAACTACATAAAAATTCTATGATTTTGTAAATGAACATACGATAAACATTCTATTCTTTGACTGGTTTGAAATTTATTCCTCCAAAAATTCCATAGAATATCCCTTTTCTAAAATGGTAAATCCCGTTACAACTAGAAATAAGACATCGGAGTGGAAAACCCTAGTTGAAGTTCAGTCGAGCCACCCTTATCTACATGGTATTAAGCTAAACATTCATAGCTGCCTTGTAGACGCGATTCCTCTTAAGAATCCAGCAGAGGATGAAAAACAAATACAAAGAATATCCTCGCACAAAATAATTTCACCAATATCAGTTTGAATACCCTAGGAAAACAACTCGATAGATTAGAAAAACACATCAAAACCACCCTTTAGTCACTATAGATTCCCCTGGAACGACTAAGGATATGAAATTGAAAACCCAAAGCCCAATCTTTAAACCCTTTCAGGTGTCCAAAGATGGTGTCAAACACATCCAGCAAAAATAAGTCTGAATTTATCCAGGCTATACAAGATCAATTTAGTAGGGTTGGGACATCCAGCAATTCTAATACAGAACACGTTGTTCCAGATACCCCACAATCATCCAATAAAATCACAACTCTAACGATTGATTCCGATGACAGTGATACTGTAGAACAAATCCAAAACAATAAACCATTTGTTAACCATATGGATTGGCAAAGACCAATACAATAGGTACAACAACAACAATTACAGATTATTCCTACCCTAGATCTCGGAATAGTAAAACCCCTAGCTCAATCCCGTTTCAATGCCTCTTTCATTTATGATTGGAACATAGATGGGATGATTGAATACAATAAAATCTAGAATGGTACTCAACACAAGACCATTGCAGAACTGTTCATCGCAGGATTCTCTGGTCAATTGAAAGGTTGGTGGGATAATTATCTCACTGATCAGCAAAAGGAAGACATCATCAATTCCATCAAAACTGATGAACAAGGAATACCAATCCTTGATGAATAAGGTGATACCTACAAGATGCAGTATCAACTTTGATACTAACAATCTCACATCGTTATGTTATTTTAAATAATTCACATCTTTTACAAAAAAATATATTTTTAATATTAAACCCCTCTTATATATTTTTTAAATCCATAACCCATTTTTATTTCCTAACCCAAAACAAATTCTACCCAAACAAAATTCACAAGCCCAAACTCCCCCAATTAAATTCCCTTATACCCAAACCCAATACAAATTCTACCCAAACGTCCAAGCCCAATCCCCAATTAAATTCCCTTATACCCAAACCCAAAACAATTAAATTCCCTTTACCACCAAAATCGGACAAGCCCAATTCCCACAACCCAAAACTCCAAGCCCAACCGGCCATTCCCCAGGCCCAACCCGTCGCCCCAACCCGACTCACCCGACCCGTCGGCCCAAGCCCAACCCCTTTTAATTCCCCTAAAATCAGAAAAAACCAAACGAAAAATCAAAAAAAAAAATCAAACAAACCCTACACTCTTCTCCCAAATCGCCGCCGACCCCACACCCCCCCTACCGGCAACCCCACCTCCCCGGTCACCCCACCCCACACCAACACCAACCCCCCCCCACCACCAACTCCGTCATTACTGACCCATACCCCTAAAACCCGCGACCCATGCCCCTCAAATCCGGATTTTTCTTTACCTTTAATTCGAATTCAAACTCGTTTTTTTAGGGGGGAATCCACCTATAAATACCCCCCATGTTGTTCTTCATAAAAAGGAAGATTTTCGGAGAAGAAAAAAAAAGGATTTTTCGGGAGATTATTCAATATATACATACATATTTTGTTGTGTTCTTGATTTGAGAGTATTTGGCTTCGTTGTTGTTCCAAGAATCAAGTCCGAAAAGGTTTGTCATCCCCTTTGATTTCTCTGATTTTTCATCGATTTGGTCAGTCGACCCGACCAGTCGACTCGTTCGGGTAACATTTTCAGAATTCTTGCATTTCATGTTTATGTATGTTGGTTATCTGAATTTGGTGTAAGATTTGGTTCGGATCACTGATTTCGGGTCGGGTCACTGACCCGGGTCGGGTCGACCCGGTTTAGATTTTCCCAATTTTCTTACATTGATGTTTGTTATCATTGGTTATCTGAAATTTATGAAATTATTTGACTTCGGGTTGAACACACAATTCGGGTCGGGTCACTGACCCGGGTCGGGTCGACCCGGTTTAGATTTTTCCAATTTTCCTACATTGCTGCTGTTGTTATCTTTGGTTATCTGAAATTGACGAAATTGTTTGATTAGGGTTGAAACTCCAATTGGTCACATCGGTCTGACCGGGTCGAATCGACGGTTTGGGCAACATTTTAATTCTTGCATTTCATATTCTTGTTCTTGGTTATCTGAAATTGGTGTTGAAATCGATTTCAAGTTTGGATCACGATCCGGTCGGATCATCGACCGGTCGGTCGACCGGTTTGGGCAACATTTTCGTAATTCTTGCATTTCATATTCTTGTTCTTGGTTATCTCAAATTGGTCTGAAATCGATTTCAAGTTTGGATCATTGATCCGGGTCAGATCAACGACGGTCGAGTCGACCGATTTTGGCAACATTTTAAATTCTTGCATTTCATATTCTTGTTGTTGGTTATATGAAACTGCATCAAATCGATTTCGGTATGAATCATCGACCTGCCTGGGCGACCGATTTGAATTTCAATTTCGTAAACTTCGCCGGATATTTTAAATCGCCACCGCTCGTTTCTTTGGCAATCGCTTTATCGCTTTAATTAATATCGCATTAAGGCCGACGAAATTGAATTCGAGGCCGCATTTTCCGCTTTCTTTATTCTCGCTTTACTTCGCATTTTTCAAACATTGCTTTCTATTTCAGTTCCACTGTTTCAAAGATTCAAATATTTGTTCTCTCGCTTTTCTGCTTTAAACTAGACACCGCGTCATTTTCGGAAGCTGTTTTTACGCCTCTGCTTTTCATGCTCACTCGCCCTCTTTATTCTTGTTTCTTTTTCTTGATTTGAACACGATACTACATCGGCCGATGAAAAATATCCGTCGATTTTGAGGCCTACAGTTGCAAAGACGGAAATATAACTTCTGGGCAAGGATGAAGACTTAAACCTTTTATCCGAGATCAACATGTTTAGTAGGCGAGGTGACTAAAATAACCAACAAGTTATATATTCGCAGCCACGACGTGATTATAGTGATCTTTTCTGTTTCACCCGAGAGACCGACACGTTTAGTAGGCGAGGCAATCAAAATAAACTACATTAGTCATATGTTTGCAGCCACGACGTGATTGGAATGTTCTTTTCAAAATTTAAGTCTGAGCCCTCCGCGATCAAAACATTCACTGTTTTGAATACGGATATGAAGTTATTTGTATTTAAATGTTTCTAACCGTTTGTTCTTGACAAATTATAGGGATTAAAGTAAATAACGACAAATATTCCTCGGAGTTTATTTATTGTTATTTCTTTCTTTAATTCAGCTTTTATTTCGCTTTGTATTGTAATATTATTTATCGCACTTATGTAATTATTGAAATGCTTAGAATAGGCAAACTTAGGATTTATTCATAGGTTAGTTTAAGATTTGAAACCCGTCGCTAGCTTATTTGTAGGCTCGCAAACTTAGAAATCCTGCGCTAGTTTATTTATTTTAGGCTCGTCACGCGAATTCAAGATTTTCAAAATAACTTTTGTCATCTTTTATTTTGCTTTATTAATCATATTGAATAAGTTTATCTTTTGTCAGTTTACAATTCATTGATTTCTCAAAATTTTACTTCTTTGGCATTATAAATAAATTGTTTTACTATCAATTGTCAAATACATATTTTTCAACTCTATATGTATTTCTCTTTAGATATCATATAAATGCATATTTGAAAAATCTCTACATTCATCTATCTTTTAAAATGCATCCCCTTTTTATTAATTATTAACAAACATCTTTTAAACTTCATGCTTCAAACACGCATTTTTTAATAATAATTAACCTGAGTTTTACCGGATAACCGCAAGTTAGCGGATCTTAAAGGATGCCTAACCCCTTCACTTTAGGATAATAAAGAACCCTTACCTAGAATCTCACTAGTTTCGCAGACCTTAAAATTGGAGTTACATTGCAGCACTTAGTTTAAATATTTAGGTGTCCTAATTCACCGTAAAAAATAATTAGGTGGCGACTCCTCAATCCTTTACCCAGGAATCACCCCATACGTCCGAGCTCCGCTTTGACCCGAGCGAGGTCAAAATAGGGCGCGACAGCATGGCGACTCCACTGGGGAATTTTTCAGGTTAATTATAATTGTGCTTTACTTTCGCTCTTTTTGATGTAATGCTTTGATTTGTTTCCATTACGAAATTTTTTGTATGCATAACTGCTTTAATTTCTATATTTTTTACTGCTTATCTTAAATTGGCATTTCGCTCATATTTCTTCCACTCTGGAAAATTGACACTATCACACACTACACGCGAGGTGTGTTTTGCGCACCCGCAAATTTCTTTCAATCTACCAAATTTTAGGAGAGTTGGCGTATCTTGAGTGTCGGGACCATCCGGTTGGCCGCGTAGCCTTCTCACTCGAGCAGTCCGCTCGGGAACCTTGAGTCTAGTCAGCCAAATCTTAGAAAATTTAAGATAGAGCTATACCACCCTTTATTTTAAGTCATGCATACATACACCTTAGGTGGGTCGATCCTTGGTATCGACTCCACAATTAAGAAATCCGCCAAAGATGTCTACGGGTCTCACAACCCAATGACCAATCATCATATTATGTGTAGCGTGATAAGGATAGACTAATCCAAGACTAATCATGACATGCTGAAATTGGAAAATGTACATTCATTTTGTCTCATTTCCGACAAAGCATTGTAGTTTAGCAGCTTGGATCAAATCTGTCGTAATCCCGCATATCTGGCGTTTAGGCCCACCTCCGGCATAAGGGAGGCCCCATGCATATTAGGATGCGCATTTAATTGCCTTACAATCATTTTGTTGTTTTCTCCTGCTTTTTCACTATGTGCATATTATTTAAAGCAATAAATACTCGCCTTGTACTAACTTGGTTTTCTTTAATTTTTTTAGAAGGTTTATTTTTCCTAAATTATTTCTTCCCAAAGGTTGATTTGCGTTGACTAAAAATGGCGGATCATCCCTACTTCACGAGGTCAAAGGCACAATCCTTCAGCGAAATGACTGATTTAGATGCATCCGAACAGATCGCTGGAACTTATCACTCTTTCCGGAGATGAACCAGAGACTTCCGAAAATAGAATACTCCTGTCCCAAGAAAAATACATCGCCCAACTGTTACAACAGATGGCAGCCATGCAGACTGAGATAGAGCGGCTCCAAAATCTCACCAACCTGTCCATTAGCGCCAATACCCCACTCCCTGAACAAGGGACGAATGCAACTGCACCACAAATTTTCTCATCTCCTGAACCGCCATTTCCCCAAAACCTCCCCGATAATTCGCCACTATGCAAAACCAATCCACAACACACTAACCCGCAAGCAAGTCCACAACAAAGCCCGTTACAAAATGACCCTACAACTCCACATACCCAAATTAACCCACTCATCCAAAACACCTATTCCATGCAAAATCACCAAGCAGGCCAACACATATTGATGGCACACGTCGCTGATCCCAACGAACAGCACGTGCCACCAGTATATGCAACGGAAGCTCAACCTTTTACAACCACAGTACCAAACATGACTCTTCAGGAAATTGGCCAGTGTGAAGAAATGGACAGGCAGGTGAAGATCAGAACCGGTGAAAGTGTGGCGAGAGAGATTCATAGCCTGAAAGAAGCATTCAAGAATATCCAAATCAGCAAGGGGCATGAAGGACTCGAGTATGAAGATTTGTGCATGCATC
The DNA here is from genome assembly GCA_029783415.1 of Anisodus acutangulus. NCBI lineage: Eukaryota > Viridiplantae > Streptophyta > Magnoliopsida > Solanales > Solanaceae > Anisodus > Anisodus acutangulus. Next base: position 46,947,082 of record CM056490.1, read on the forward strand.
CCGACATTGAATTGCCTGTCGGATATAAAATGCCAAAATTTGACTTGTTTGATGGTAAAGGAAATCCTTACTCTCATTTGAGATCGTCTCGCGACAAACCGATTAGGCGGTAAAAATCAGGCCATCATAATGAAGTTGTTCATAAGGAGTTTGACAGGAGAAGCACTAGACTGGTACACAAGCCAGGACCCGCGAAAATGGCATGACTGGGGCACAATAGCACAGGATTTCGTGGATAGGTTCAGATTTAACACCGACACAGTTTTGGATAGATTTTATTTAATGAAATTGGAGAAAAAATCTACAGAGACTTTCAGAGAATATGCCATGAGATGGAGGGCGGAAGCAGCAAAAGTTCAGCCCCCAATGGCGGAAAGTGAGATGACCACGCTCTTTGTGCAATCTATGAAGGATGCAACTTATTACGAAAAAATGATAAGCGTCATTGGACGGAATTTCTCTGAAGTGGTCAGAATGGGAGATTTCATAGAAGAAGGTATCAAAACAGGGAGAATCGCAAACTTGGCAGCATTGCAAGCAACGAGTGAGGCAATCCAGTCGGACTCATTTGGGGGAATAATAAAGAAGAAGAGGGACGGAGTGTCGCCTGTCATGACGGTCCAGAAACATAGGCCAAATCAAGTGTCAAATTACCAAAGGTCATCACCCCAGCCTCCCTACTACAATCAAAATGCCCAAAATCCTCAGCTTTCCTATTATAGCCCATATGCCCATAGCCCTCAACCTTACCATCAATACCCACCTGGTCCCTACCCTGTCTACCATACCCGGCCAATATATAGCCTGCCTCGAGCGCCTGTCTATCCGAATCCCCCACAATATCAGCCCACATACTTACCTCATCCACAAGTCCATGCACCAAATGCACCCAGACCCCGCGCAAAATACGAAAGAAAGCCAGCCAAAACCTATACACCTTTAGCCGAACCTCGAGCCCAATTATATGAAAGACTGAAAACCGCAGGAATACTCCAACCCATCCCAGGGCATATCCCCAATCCTATTCCCAGGTCGTATGATGAAACTAAGCATTGTGCATACCACTCGGGAATCCCTGGGCACGACACTGAAAATTGCTATGCCCTCAGAGACAAAATTGAGGCATTAATCAAAGGAGTTATCCAACTGAAAGGACCTTCCTCTAATGTAAATGATAACCCTTTGCCAAATCATGACGATGCCAACGTAAATATGATTACTGTTGATGAAGACCACAATTTGGAAGGGACTATTGTGCCAGTCCAGAGAAAGGAAAAGGTCGAATCATCGACCTTTATCACCCCTATGATTACAGTCCAGTTAAGGGCACCGTTCGGAGTAGAAGTACTTCCTCCAAAGTCGCGGGTCATGTCACCATCTTTTCTTGGAAAAGCCCTATCAACCAATCTCCGAAGGAAGAGAGATGCTCTTTTGCCAAAGCCTGTTCCACCTCTGAGTCAGTCATTCGTCAGAGCATGCGCCACTCAGGAATCAAAGGAGGACAATGCAGCCAACCTCGTTGAGGGATTCAAAAGTCTTTTCATTACTGAAGAAGAAGCATGATGCAGTGTGATTCTCAATGATTACGCTAGAGACTCAACCATTTGGGATGCAGAGCAAGTAGATGTTTTGGAAAAATTGGACCTGTGCCCTGGCCTTGTTACTCCCGGAAACTAGTTAACTGCATCAATATTTAATGAAACCATGCGATTCAGATTGAGGCCTGAATCACATATGTGCATCTAATATGTTTTACCTTTACCTTTTGAAAACTTAAAATGACAAATCTGCATTGCTTTTGCTATTATAAAATATGTTTTGTTCAAAAATTCTCTTTTCTTTTTTCATCATGCAAACTAATTTTGTCGGCAGTATGTGACATATAATGAAACAAGCAAACAAGGTCCCAAACAAGCAAGGCTTCGAAGAATATAAGGAAGACTCCCAAGCGGAAGAATTGGGGCATTTTTGGAATAAGTCAAAGCCAGATTTGGATGAAACATCAAGATGGTTGATAGTTACAAGCATTGGCACGGACGTTTCCCCTTTGCACTCTTGGACTACCATACTACGATCAGGACTTCTACTGGGGCAATGCTATATCTTTTGCTAGACCTGAACTACGTTATGACCTGATTCCTTCGGCGGGATACGTAGGCGGCCACATCGGCTTCGGTCCCATCTTTAGAAAATCCTTACAATCCCCTTTGCTTACCTGAACTACGCCATGACTGATTCCTCGGCGGGATACGTGGCGGCCACATCGGCCGGTCCCACCTTTAGAAAATCCTTACAAATCACATTTCTTTGTAATGAACTACGCCATGACCTGATTCCCTCATGGGGATACGTGGCGGCCTAAATCGGCCGGTCCCACCATTAGGAAATATTTTCTCCTTTATCTCACAAAAGACAAAATGCACCCATCCGATCACCGATAGGACATGCAAGCAACCTGGACAAGACTCGGTTGTCCGTTTAAAAGATCATCATCCTCACATATCGGAAACTGGGCATTTTTAAGGGATCACCGCCAGAGGGCGCCGATAAACATGGAAAAGCATCGGCAAACTAAGTCTTGACCTAAGAGGATTTTGGATAAGACGTTTGCTCTGTTTCACCGCATGTCCCGCTCGACAGATATTTACATATATGCATACTTTCTTATAAGCAATTTATTTTTAACAAATATTTCCATTAGAGTTCGATGTAACTTTTTACCTATATGCCTACTTTCTTATAAGCAATTTATTTTCAACAAATACTTTCATTAGAGTTCGACATAATTTTTACATATATGCCTACTTTCTTATACATAATTTATTTTCACCAAATATTTTCATTAGAGTTTGGCAAGATATTTTACATATATGCATACTTTCTTATAAGCAAATCATTTTCAACAAATATTTTTTTCATTAGAGTTCGACAAGAACTTTTAATGATAAGCATACTTTCTTATAAACAACTTATTTTCAACAAAATGTTTTCATTAACGGTTAGCCAAGGCGGGAACCAGGCAGAGCTACAGTGCGAATCGCCAGGACATGCACGACCATCAAGAGCCAAAGCTACAAAGTCAACGCGAATCAACCGCCCCTCCCCAAACTCACAAATTTTCTTTGAGTACAGGTTCTTCAGGTTGAAAAAGCAGGGAAGCCAAATCAGTTATGATCAATTCCCCTAAAGAATTTCGGCACTACAACCCACTACAAGGATTACGTTCTTGTTCGGCATTTATACGAAGACATCATCTTGACCTACAGGGTCCCGACTATTATGTCTGCACAAAGATGTTATTTCGGATCACAAAGAACGACAACAAGGCAAACCCGACGGCAAAGACGTCGCATCACATTTTCGCCGTGCCAGGCGACATTTCAATTCACATGAGTTTGGATCGGTGAAGATTGACAACGTGGAACCCTATTACAAATAATCGACGGCAAGGACGTCACTTACATCTCTTACAACAGGACAACATTTCAAAAACGTCATCGACGTTATGGCAGCACGACAATCATTTTTTTTTACAGCTTTACAACGACGTCAACAACATTACAATGACGTCTTCAACGCAACAGCTATCTTTTACGGCAACGCAGCACGACAAATATCTTTTACAGCATTACAACGACGTCAACAACATTATAATGACGTCTTCAACGCAGCAGCTATCTTTTACATCATTACAACAACGTCATTGACGTTACTGCAGCACATCAACTATCTTCAACAGCATTACAACAACGTCTACGACGTTACGGCGGCACGCCAGCTTTTTTTACAACATTACAACGACGTCAACAACATTTCAACGACGTCTTCAGCGCAACGCCTATCTCTTACAACAAACAGCATTACATTCTTGCAACAACGTCATCACAATGACGTCTTCAACACAACACGTCGATACAACGACGACCCCATCGTTACATTCTTACAACAACGACATCAACAACATTACAATGATGTCGACGCAAGAACGCCCATACAACGGCGTCATCAACAACACGCCTACATAGCGGCGTCTTCTGCACAACATTTATTTTTACAGCATTACAACGACATCAACAACATTACAATGATGTCATCAGCAACGCGCCCATACAACGGCGTCATCAACAACACGCCTACGCAACGGCGTCTTCTGCACAACACTTATTTTTACAGTATTACAACGACGTCAACAGCATTACAACGACGTCTTCTGCACAACATTTATTTTTACAGTATTACAACGACGTCAACAGCATTACAACGACGTCTTCAGCACAACATTTATTTTTACAGTATTACAACGACGTCAACAGCATTACAACGACGTCTTCAGCACAACATTTATTTTTACAGTATTACAACGACGTCAACAGCATTACAACGACGTCTTCAGCACAACAATTATCTTTTACAGCAAAACAGCATTACAACAACGTCCTCGACGTTACATGCAACACAACAATTATCTTTACAAAGAAACAAAGATTACAACAACGCGTCCTCGGCGTTACATGCAAAGACAACAATCTGTCTTTTTTTACAACGACGTCAACAACATTACAACGACGTCTTCAACACAACACGTCAATACAACGACGTCATTTCAGGCGCCCACCTTATAATGCGGGTATTTTAATTTTCGTCAGGCGCCCACCTTATAATGAGGGTATTTTTAATTTCAGTCAGGCCACCTCCTAATGCGGGTATTTCCAAGTTATTTTCTCTACAATATTTTCTCAGCAGTTATACACTAATTATATCTTAAGCTTTAGTTTGCAGGAGTTTTTAGTTTGCAGGAACTTCATCACAGCGTGGGACTATCTCTTACGACGAACCGAGGCAATTTGGTCAACGACCTACTTCGAACGTCGATCCGCTCTTTCCCATTAGTTTCTCACATCTGCGACCAGTGTCATCCTAGGTCGACACTGGGGCATTGTTTCTTGAATGTGCACCATCTTTTTGCAACTTCATTTCCCCCCGGGGATTCTATTTCTTACCATGCAGTCCCGATGATCGGGACAAAATTGGCTACTCAGTCAACTTCTTTGGCCGAAAACTCTTTCATCGTCTCCGTCCAAAGAGGGGCATCTGTTGACACCCAATTTTGTCCCATCTTTTATGATTTTATTCGTAATTTTTAATATTTTGACACTTTTAAAATAATTTTAAAATATAGGCATATATGTGTGTATCTTCGTATTATTATTATTATTCGCATATTTTATATCATTTGTATTTTATAATAATCATAAGTTTTATCAGAAAATTCTATATTAGTTTATTCTCGCAAAATTGCATCGCATTTCCTTTTTTTAAGCATTAAACATTTCGTAAATATTATATTTTATTATCACATCGTTATGTTATTTTAAATAATTCACATCTTTTACAAAAAAATATATTTTTAATATTAAACCCCTCTTATATATTTTTTAAATCCATAACCCATTTTTATTTCCTAACCCAAAACAAATTCTACCCAAACAAAATTCACAAGCCCAAACTCCCCCAATTAAATTCCCTTATACCCAAACCCAATACAAATTCTACCCAAACGTCCAAGCCCAATCCCCAATTAAATTCCCTTATACCCAAACCCAAACCAATTAAATTCCCTTTACCACCAAAATCGGACAAGCCCAATTCCCACAACCCAAAACTCCAAGCCCAACCGGCCATTCCCAGTGCCCAACCCGTCGCCTAACCCGACTCACCCGACCCGGCCCAAGCCCAACCCCTTTTTAATTCCCTAAAATCAGAAAAACCAAGCGAAAAATCAAAAAAAAAAATCAAACAAACCCTACACTCTTCTCCCAAATCGCCGCCGACCCCACACCCCCCATACCGGCGACCCCACGTCGCCGGTCACCTCACCCGACACCAACACCAACCCCCTGCCACCACCAACTCCCGTCACTTCGACCCATACCCCTAAAACCCGCGACCCATGCCCCTCAAATCCGGATTTTTCTTTACCTTTAATTCGAATTCAAACTCATTTTTTAGGGGGGAATCCACCTATAAATACCCCCCATGTTGTTCTTCATAAAAAGGAAGATTTTCGGAGAAAACGAAGATTTTCGGAGAAGAAAAAAAAAGGATTTTTCGGGAGATTATTCAATATATACATACATATTTTGTTGTGTTCTTGATTTGAGAGTATTTGGCTTCGTTGTTGTTCCAAGAATCAAGTCCGAAAAGGTTTGTCATCCCCTTTGATTTCTCTGATTTTTTCACTGATTTCGGGTCGGGTCGACCCGGTTTAGATTTTCCCAATTTTCTTACATTGATGTTTGTTATCATTGGTTATCTGAAATTTATGAAATTATTTGACTTCGGGTTGAACACACAATTCGGTCAAACATCGACTGCCTGGTCTAATCGCTTAGATTTTTCCAATTTTCCTACATTCTTCTTTGTTGTTATCTTTGGTTATCTGAAATTGACGAAATTGTTTGATTAGGGTTGAAACTCCAATTCGGTCGAACATCGACCGGTCGGTCGACCGGTTTGGGCAACATTTTCGAATTCTTGCATTTCATATTCTTGTTCTTGGTTATCTCAAATTGGTGTTGAAATCGATTTCAAGTTTGGATCATTGATCCGGTCGGATCATCGACCGGTCGGTCGACCGGTTTGGGCAACATTTTAAATTCTTGCATTTCATATTCTTGTTCTTGGTTATCTCAAATTGGTCTTTGAAATCTGATTTCAAGTTTGGATCACGATCCGGTCAGAACATCGATCTGCCTGTCGACCCGATTTGGCAACATTTTCGTAATTCTTGCATTTCATATTCTTGTTGTTGGTTATATGAAACTGGTACTGAAATCTGATTTCGGGTATGAATCATCGACTGCCTGGGCGACCGATTTGAATTTCAATTTGAAACTTCGGGTCGGATATTTTAAACTGCTCACTGCTCGTTTCTTTGGCACTGTTTTACTGTTTTAATTAATATCGCATTAAGGCCGACGAAATTGAATTCGAGGCCGCATTTTCCGTTTCTTTATTCTCAGTTTACTTCGCATTTTTCAAACATTGCTTTCTATTTAGTTCAACTGTTTCAAAGATTCAAATATTTGTTCTCTTTGTTTCTTGTTTTAAACTAGACAGCGTCATTTTGGAATTTGTTTTTACGCCTCTGTTTTCATGCTACTGCTCGCCATCACATTCTTGTTTCTTTTTCTTGATTTGAACACGATACTACACCGGCCGATGAAAAATATCCATCGATTTTGAGGCCTACACAGGTTGCAAAGACGGAAATATAACTTCGGGCAAGGATGAAGACTTAAACCTTTTATCCGAGATCAACATGTTTAGTAGGCGAGGTGACTAAAATAACCAACAAGTTATATATTCGCGACCACGACGTGATTATAGTGATCTTTTCTGTTTCACCCGAGAGACCGACACGCGTTTAGTAGGCGAGGCAATCAAAATAAACTACATTAGTCATATGTTTGCAGCCACGACGTGATTGGAATGTTCTTTTCAAAATTTAAGTCTGAGCCCTCATGATCAAAACATTCACTGCTTTGAATACGGATATGAAGTTATTTGTATTTAAATGTTTCTAACCGTTTGTTCTTGCGACTTGGGGATTAAAGTAAATAACGACAAATATTCCTGAGTTTATTTATTGTTATTTCTTTTTTTAATTCAGCTTTTATTTCGCTTTGTATTGTAATATTATTTATCGCACTTATGTAATTATTGAAATGCTTAGAATAGGCAAACTTAGGATTTATTCATAGGTTAGTTTAAGATTTGAAACCCGTCGCTAGCTTATTTGTAGGCTCGCAAACTTAGAAATCCTGCGCTAGTTTATTTATTTTAGGCTCGTCACGCGAATTCAAGATTTTCAAAATAACTTTTGTCATCTTTTATTTTGCTTTATTAATCATATTGAATAAGTTTATCTTTTGTCAGTTTACAATTCATTGATTTCTCAAAATTTTACTTCTTTGGCATTATAAATAAATTGTTTTACTATCAATTGTCAAATACATATTTTTCAACTCTATATGTATTTCTCTTTAGATATCATATAAATGCATATTTGAAAAATCTCTACATTCATCTATCTTTTAAAATGCATCCCCTTTTTATTAATTATTAACAAACATCTTTTAAACTTCATGCTTCAAACACGCATTTTTTAATAATAATTAACCTGAAGTTTTACTGGGATAACCGCAAGTTAGCGGATCTTAAAGGATGCCTAACCCCTTCACTTTAGGATAATAAAGAACCCTTACCTAGAATCTCACTAGTTTCGCAGACCTTAAAATTGGAGTTACATTGCAGCACTTAGTTTAAATATTTAGGTGTCCTAATTCACCGTAAAAAATAATTAGGTGGCGACTCCTCAATCCTTTACCCAGGAATCACCCCATACGTCCGAGCTCCGCTTTGACCCGAGCGAGGTCAAAATAGGGCGCGACAGTAATAAAATGAAAGAAACAAGTAAGAAAAGTAGCCTGAAAGTGCGGTAAATTTGAAAGAATCTTCTTAGCAAACTTGGTTCGGGCCTCAACTAAATTGCTTCGGTTATGAGCTAAAAATGAGAGCGGGTGGCGATATTCTTAATAAAATTGAGCATACAAGTAAAATCGAGCTTCATTTATAACTATGAATTACAAAAGTTACAGACTTAAATTATCTCTCCACTTAAATGTCATTAATGCTAATTATGGTCATTGATGACCTCTTAATGACTGAAGAATAACAGTTATAACGGTTGTAACGACTGAGTAATGGTTGGCACCATGTCTGGTGCGATTACAAGTTGAATGCCTTAGGATCTTCCTCCGGTGTCAAATGTCTCGGTCGTACTCGGACTCGCCTTAACTGCTTCCCCATCTCGATCATGAGTCGCACCCGGATCCAAGTCTATCCATTTTCCCGAAACTCTCGTTCCAATTTTTCCACATGTCGTGTCGGATTTCACCGTATATAGATAGTCCCCCCACTTTTCGGTTACTCGCTGAGATGTGATCAAGAAGTGGAAGATTTCTTCCTTCTTGTCGGAAAGTCATGTAATCACCCTCGCTACTGCCTCATTAAAAACCTATCGGAAAAACCCTCTTCGAAATAAAAATCAGACTAAGGAAAAAAGAGTGCAGAACCTTAAGGATTTAGATGACATCTCCGACACCGATTTTCTTTCGTCAATGATCGGTCGGTGCTAAAAAAGTATCACTATCATAATAACCTTGATCTCATATTTTTGTGTTCATTCGGAACTTTTATCTTTGAGTTTCGACTCTTGAGATTTTAGTTGCACCCGGAAATTTTTGTGGATTTTTAGTGCACCAAAAACTTATATTACCTCTCAGCCTTTGAGACCGGGGATGTTAATGACCATAAATTTTCTGCTTCTGCTTCTGATAAAGTTCGAGAATTAAATGCATCCGGTTAACTATACAATAGGAAAATAAAGCATCTGACCTTTAGCCATGAGACTTAATCATAGTTTTAACTTAGGTCTAACCAAGAATAATTCCTCTGGTATGAAGCCTTTTTATATGTGGATTTATTGGAACTTTAACTCCTTTAATTTTCATCGGGAATTAATCATCCGATTATTGGGTGAAATTTTAGGCTTAAACTCCTTATGCTTATGAAGAGGACGTCTCATTTTCATCTTGGCACAATAGTTAGGATTCGTAGTCTTAGGATTTGCGGTCCTTATTTGCTTTTAAGTGTGAGCAAATTTAAGAATGATTTAGTTTATTCGGACATATGCAAGGATGGTTAGAAGGTGCAAGTTTTGCTTCATTCATTCGTTGAACACACACAAGTGCTTACAATTTTACATATAAGATAGTTTAGAGGAAATTAACAGAAGTACATTGCAAGAGAATTGTGGCAGAGCTAACATCTATTGGGTCTAGCGGTTCCTGATTTTGTTTCCTTCTACTCCCCTTGTTTAGCGTGAAAGTTGAGCTCCATTTATAACTATGAATTACAAACGTTACAGACTTAAATTATTTCTCCACTTAAATGTCATCAATGCTAATTATGGTCATTGATGACCTCTTAATGACTGAAGAATAACAGTTATAACGGTTGTAACGGCTGAGTAATGGTTGACACCATGTCTGATTCGATTACAAGCTGAGTGTCTTCGGATCTTCCTCATGTGTCAACTGGCTCGGTCGTACCCGGACTTGCCTTAACTGCTTCCCCGTCTCGGTCACGAGTCGCACCCAGATCCAAGTCTATCAGTTTCCCCAAAACTCTCGGTCTAATGTTTTCACATGTGATGCCGAATTTCATCGTATACCGTTAACTACATAATTAACTAAGTTAGTGAATTTTTCAGATCAATACTTGTAAACTTGTTTTTAACTTTGTCGGCAATGCCCAACAACAAGAAAGAAGAAATAAATAAAGAATTACAATGGCTATTGGATAATAACAAAATAGATTAATTTCGTGCATTTGGAGGTCTTCAATAATGCAAGTGAAAAGTAAGCAAAGATTAGTGAAAGTAATTAAAATTAAAAGGAGTAGCTCTCGGGATTTTGAAAAGACAGAAGAACGATTTGTAGTGTACCCTTTAAGGCTCATATGACGTGACAATTATTTTCACACGAGGGGTTGTTTTCTCCCTGTCATTTCATTCTGTTGCATACTTAAAAGAGTATTTAAATTAAAAAAAATCATCACTTCAATAATTAAAATTTTGAATTAGGTGTCATAATACAATTCAATACGGTAATATCGAACAAGTAAAAGTTCCAGGTTATCTCACCGTCAATATCAACAAATACTTATATAAATTTTTATTTGGTCCAATAATAACAATCAGATGCCGTAGGTGAGAAGGTGTCTTCAGAATTAAATTAATAAAAGTATTGGTTCTCTAACAATTAATTTTTGAATAAAGCGGTTCACAAAATTTAATATTCTGCTCATGCTTGTAAGTTTTCAGGAAACATAATCTACCAAAAGTCATCCAAAAATAGATCTTGTTACTTTGTTAAATCAAACTTTTATTTGAAACGTGACGTTGAAAGATTCTCACCGACAGCCATAGTTTTGTTTTAAATTAGATACCTTACTCCCATGAAAAAAAAACTGGGATGAAAAATAGGGTGCTTTTGGTTTTTATTTTCTCTTTTTATCTTTTGTTTTTATTATTTATATTTTTTAATTTTTATTTTTCTGATTTCATCCTCTACTCTTTAAACGTGTGCATGCCACTTTTGACCAGCCATACTATATTAAAGTTTAAACTCGCCTCAGGAGTCAGGACAGGAAAGAAACGAAAACAAAACAAAAATCAGGTAAGTCTGACCCATGCAGGTCTCTAACATGAGATATTCGCATTATTAGCACTAAGATTTAATGGCTGTCACACCTATGTCAGATCCTCAAAAATATATTATTTTTGAAGAATCCGACACGTATTCGCCTACATGTTTGAAGAATTCAAGTAACATAGATTTAGACAATTCATTTGAATGTGACCTTCTGCCACCATATAGCGCTAGCTATTACCTCAAAATATAAGTTTTAACATATGAAAGAGGAGGGTAATGCATCTACACCTTACACATACTGCTGAAATGATGTCTAAAATACAATGGCAATACACGATGTATAAACTATATACTTGATCCATACATTGGAAATTTATAAAGCAGGCGCATTAAATGCACAAAATAATATGAAAATGAATTACAAACAAATTAAAATATTTCTTGAAGTATGTTTAACTCCTTAATCTGTTAATTAATTACTTGTAATTTTCCCTTAAACCATTTTTCCTTTACATTTTCTCTCTTCAAGTACTCTCCAAAAATTAAGCAAAATAGGGTTTTCAAATTAACATGGTCAGCTTCTGACTTGCTTGAGACATGCATGTTATTACCATACCATGAGATAATGAATAGATATGGCCAATGCTGAAGGTAAAAAAGATATGGCCCAAAATAGATAGTGTTTTAAAATATTAAGTTTGATTTTATTTTGGTGTTGATCTTATTTTAAGTGATGTTCATTGTTTGCAGTGAAGCTTGTTGTAACTAGAGGTGGAAGCTGTTTGCTGCAGATGAAGTGAAGCTTGATCTCCACTTCCAAATGATTATCTAGACATCTCCAAAATTTATGTTCCGCGTCAGTATTTATGTTTACGTGTTTAACTTTTTATAAGTTGAGGTGTTTACTTGTGTACATCCAAAATTGAAGGGCATACTTAAAAATGAGGTCAAGTGGGCCGGGTTTGGCGGGGTCGTGGCGGGACGGGTGAAGGGGGCGGGATCGGGGCTGGCGGGTCAGGCGGGATCGGGTTTGACGGGATTTGCAGAAGTCCCGTCCCGATCCCGATCCCGTCGGAATTGGGTCAGGGGCGGGATCGGGATCGGGATCCGTGCGGTTTTTCCTTTTTAGTTTTTTAATAACATATGTATAAAAAAACTTAAAACTCAATAATTAAACAAGACAAGATAGTGTAATAAAAACATCCTAATGTTGTTTTTGTGCCTCTTATATTATTTAATAGACATGATTTTTTTGTAATACAAATACAATTGTCGAAATTGCAACTTTGTGGTGTTGTCCAAAAGTTGCAAATTACATAATAAAATTGTAATTAAAAAAATTACATTCTTAAAAAAACCTGTTCTAGTTTCTTGATAACTTCCTGTGGTTCTTCGGTTGGAATTGATATTTGTTGGACAAATTTATCCACGTCGCTTCCACCACCTTCGGATAAGATTTCGTTGTAGTTTTCGTCTTCTTCTTCGTTGATCTCCGGTTGACCACACCTTCTCCGCTCCGCTCGTATCCAATCTCTGAATAATACTACAATCTCCAAGCTGTCTCCGGCTAATGAGTGTCTGTGGTCCCCTATTTGATATCTGTCGGCAGAAAAAGCGCTTTCAGACGCAGTTGATGACACTTGAATGTTCAAAACATCTCGGGCCATCATTGAAAGTGTCAGAAAGGTCTTCCCATTCTCCCTCCAGTATTTCAGCAAGTCTTCACGTCCTTCTTCATTGAGAACTGCTTGGTACGGTACAGAACCCTGCAAAACAAAAATATCAAACTCGCTAATTTGGTTAGTAGCGGTAAGGCCACACATTCTACTTATGAGGCTTTCAATACTAGCCGCAGAAACAACATGTCTTTTGTGAGGTTGTGTTGAAGAAGAAGAAGATGGTATGGAAGCCGATAGGTTACTAGCACTTTCTTGTTGGTAAAACCTATATACTTTTTTGCATTGGTCTTCTACGCTAGACAACACTTCTTCTTTAGTTTGTTCAATAGGTGGTGGGTGATTTGAAATTTTGGGACTTGGAGGTGGTAGTACTTCTATACAATCGTAAATAGTTTCAATAAGTGATTTAGTACCGTCTATTTTAATAGTCGGATTTAATACAACACCAATAATATAAATAGTGGGAATAGGAATAAAATATTTTTTAACTTTGATAAACATTTTTTTAATAGCTGCCATATAAGCTGGTTTTTTCATATATTCACTAAGTAATAAAAATATTAGAGCTATATAAAATAACATAGTTGAAATAGTAGGATAATATATACTGAAAAATTCTTTTGTTGCTTGAAAAAATTTCTCTAAAAATACAATAAGTTCTGAAATTTTTACCCAATCGCTATCTATAACCATATAAGTTGAATTTTGATTATGAGAGTTAAAAAATAAAGTTGTAGGTTTTCTATAGTCATAAGCAACAAGTAGTTGCTCGTATAAAGAATTTCACCTAGTGAGTACTTCTTCTGGAATTTTTCTATAAGGTAGTTGGCAATCGTGACAAGTTTTTTATATTCTTTTCTTCGTTGTATTCTATTATTTTTAAAAATACAGTTTATAGAAAATTGTATTTTACTAAGAATGTCTTCAAAAAGTGATAGACCATCCTTTACAATTAAGTTATATATATGGCACGCGCATTTTATATGAAAATGATCTGGAAAAGATGGAGTTAAACTATATTTTAAAATTGTAATAGCGTAATTGTTAGAAGAAGCGTTATCTAATGTAAAAGTCATAATTTTATCGGTTATTCCGTAATAATCGCACACTTGATAAATATTTTCAGCAATAAAATTACCAGTGTGCCTATCATCTATATATCTATACGCTAAGATACGTTTTTGCATAGACCATTTATAATCTATCAAATGACAAGTTACCGTTAAATAATCATGGCCGTTAGTACTACGACCTATATCAGAAGTGATAGCCACTTTGCCGTTAAAATGATATAATGAATAACGTAAATATTGTTGATATTCATGTGCAAATTTAAATACATCTATCTTAACAGTTGATCTAGAAAAACCGTTAAAAGTATGATTATACAAATCTCTAATGTAATGAATAAAACTGGGAGATGAAGAAAATGAAAAAGGCAAACCCTCCACAACAACTAATTTTGATATTGCTTCCATATCTCTATGTTTATTGTATTTAGGGCATACAATTCCCCCCGTCATAGGGTTAATTTGACCTTGTACTTGGTCCGGGACAGTATCAGTATGTGAACCTTGTTCCGATGGAGCGGACGTTTGCGCACTCGGTTTTGAAGCCTCGTATTGGGCATACCTAGCTGGATGATCCCTTACTACGTGTCTCATTAAACCCCCCGTCCCACGTGACCTTTTTCAGTTTTAAATTTTAAAACATCTTTACAAACTTTACATCTAGCTACTTGAGTCTCTACGTCCCTATCAAAAAATATTCATGCATCTGATTTTAATGGTCGTTTTGCTGTACCTCGTCTCATACTGGGGGGAATATGAGGCACTTTAGTTGAAGGTGCACTAGTGGGTGTGTTGTCATCAACATTAGTGGGTGTATCATCTAGATTATCGTCTAAATTAGAGTCTTCTTGAGTTCCAGAAAATAGCTCCTCGTCTAAATCTAATGGTATTGTAGGAAAATGTTCAGTATCAACAAAATCATCATATGTAGGAATAGGATGACTAGATGAAGTACCCTTGCCCTTGTTGCCCCTACTAGAAGAAGCTTGACCCTTACCCGTAAGCATACGTTTAAATCGTTCCATTATAAATTTATAATTATACTAATAAATAATTAAAGTAAATGAAATTAAGTGCGCTAAATAAAATAAACAGACAATAATAATTTAATGAAGGAACGAATATACCAAACGCCGACGTAACGTCGACGTGTAATCGAGAGGTTGAAAATTGAAACTTTGCTCAATGGAAGATCCTCAAGCTAGTTACCAACTTCACTCCCAATTCCCAAATGAATAAATAAAATTGAATATTTAGTAGACAATGTAGACTTGTAGAGAGATTGTAGGAATATTTGTGAGAAAGATGAAGAGAAAATGAGGTATTTATAGTTGAAAAATTGGGTTAAAGTGTAAATATAATAACTTATGGGTTAAAAATAAATATTAAGGGGTAGGGGAGGGAGGTCAAAAATGCAACGGCCAAAAATGTAAAATGGTCGTTAGTGCAATGGAATTTTTGCAAAAGTGGGATTTCGGGCGGGACCGGGGCGGGATCGGGATCGGGCCGGGACTAGGGTGGGCCGGGATGGGTCAGAATGAGACATTGTCCCGTCCCGGTTTGAGTCTCGATACCGCAATTTTTTTTTAACTATTCGGGTTCGGAGCGAGATCGGGCCGACCCGACCCACTGTCCAACCTTACATAAAACAGACTATTTTGTGCAGGTCATCATTCACCTGACTCAACCATAAGCCAGATTTTGTGCAATCTATGATTCCTCATAGATTAAATTATTTCCAGATTCATTAATCTATGTACTATACTAAAAGAACTAAGGACTTTATAAATGTTGATTAAACTGTTTTTCATTCATCAAAAGACTATGCAATAGACAAAATTATCATTTTCTATTTTCCTCAAATCATTATTTAATTATTTTACCTTATAAAAATATACATCCAGATTTTTTGTATATATTTAATCTAATTTTGTGTAAATCCTTTCTTTATTGTATTTGACCTATAACTTCTTTATTTGTCAATTAGAATTCTTCGAAGTTTTTGTTGGAAATTTACTAATGTGGAATTAAGTATATCCCATTAATTTATGACTCGAACAAGTGGGGCCCGCACGTCGGAAACGTCATTTCCACACACGTGCACACGTAGTGCCAAGTATCGCAAATTTCATTAGTGAAAGAGATATTGGTACATATGTAATACGTTTGAGACATAGAATTATGGATGGTTATTGGCCAAATGACAAAGTATTCCACGTTGGTAAACGAAGGAAGAAGTGTACGAAGTGTAAGATGAAACGAGTCGGAAATCGCCGGGGAGTCGTGAAGGGCCGCGACGTCACATCGTCGGAGCCGCGGCGCTAATTGGTTGGCCAGGCACTGGAGCCGTGGTGCTAATTCACAGAGCCGCTGTGCTTCGGAGGCAGAATGCTACGACAGGAAGTTGGAAAGTTCTGACCTTTGGGCTGGTTTTGGAGCATTGATTCTCCATTACTTGGCACATGAATTCAGCCATTATTTGACTGAATGTAACCTCTCTATTAAGTGTCATTACATGGCTATTAAAGGTCATTAGTTGGCTAGTTGAGGGGTATTCTCCTTACACTATAAATTGAGGCATTTGGCTCAATTGAAGAATACAACTAAACACTTAGAAAATACTTCAGATTTTCTGAATTCATCTTCTTCCTCTCTAGCAAAGTTACTATACTCAAAGTTCTTCAAGAGTAACACTTGAGTTTCCTTTGCTCATTTGTTAAGTTGCTGTTGTATCTTGGGAGACTATTGCTTAACACCGTAAAAGGAGATATACGGGGCAATTTTGTCTTAAAGACAGAGTGTCATTACTCGACTCAGTAAATCACATAAGCAGTTTGTTAAGTTCTTGATTTCCAGTTTATTGTAATAGTTAGTTTATCCTTTCTACCATTGTAATAGTTACTTACTTCCCGTTCCCTGCAACAATTGTATCCCAACAATTTTAAGACAAGATTGTATTGTAAGTACCTAGAAATATGACTGGAAGAGATCAAAGTGCTTCTGATTCTGCTGCTGCTGCTACTCAAGGCAATCTCTCTGTCTTCCCCACTGCTCAAGGCACAACTAATGCCTTTTCGGTTGCTCAAGACTCATCCAACGCCTTTACTGCCGCTCAAGGGAACGTTGTCGTTCCTCCACCCGCTGGATTTCACCATGAACGCCCTGAAAAGTTCATGGGCTCAAACTTCAAGAGATGGCAACAGAAGATGCTATTCTATCTGACTGTTATTGGAATGACACGTTTCCTAACAGAATATCCTCAACAAGCTGTAGATGAAATGGACCCTTCTCCTTCTGAAACGACTGAAGGGGGCCTAGGTATCCATGTCATTAATGGCATGAAGATGGTTCTTGATGCATGGAGTCATAGTGATTCCATGTGTAAGAATTACATATTGAACTGCTTGTCAGACCCTCTCTACACGGTGTATTACACAGTAGGCACTGCCAAAGAGTTGTGGGAGAAGATGCAAAAGAAGTACAATGCATAAGATGCATGTACTAAGAAATTCATCATTGGGAAATTCCTGAAATTTCAAATGGTAGATAGTAAAACAGTGATGTCCCAAGTCCAGGAATTCCAAATGATTCTACATCACATGGATTTGGAAGGTATGAAACCAAATGAGCAGTTTTTGGTTGCATCACTAATTGAGAAGTTACCTCCCCCATGGAATGAGTTACTTAAAAATCAAGACAAAGGAAATGACCTTTGAGGAACTTATTATCAAACTCCAGATTCAGGAAGATAAGAAGGCCTTGCCTAGGGGAAAACAACCCGCTGAGGCAAAGGCAAATCTGGCTGAGGCCAAAGGGAAGCCAAGCAAGAAGCGCAAGTACTAGAAAGACGGCAAGACCCAGACAGCGGAAAAGTTCAAGGGAAACTGTCACCACTGTGGGAAACCTGGTCACATGATCAAGGACTGTCGCAAGCTTAAGACTGAGCAACAAGAGAAGGCCAAGGCCAATGGCAATGCACATGCTAATGTCGTCAAAGACAAGCTTCTTGACGATATGTTTGAGGAGTTCTCGGCGGTGGTGCTTGAAGCAAACCTTGTTGAGAATCCCATGCAATAGTGGATGGACACAGGTGCTACCAGACACATCTGTTCCAATAGAGATGCATTCTCCATATATACACCAGTTACATATAAGAAGCTGTTCATGGGTAACAACGCTTCCCCTAACGTGTTGGGGTAGGAAAAATAGTCCTGAAGATGACTTCTGAAAAGGAGTTTACTCTGAAGGAGGTGGTGCATGTTCCTGAGATTAGGATGAATTTAATTTCAGGTCATTTATTGGTTAATGATGGTTTTAGGCTAGTATTTGAGTCTAATAAATTTTTAATCACCAAGAATGGAACGTTTGTGGGAAGAGGCTTCGTCTGTGAAGGTCTCCTCAAAGTTAACACCATGTCTGTAATACGCCCAAGCAATAAAATTGAAGCTTCTTCTTACTTGCTTGAGTCTTCTATTTTATGGCATCATAGATTAGGACATGTTAACTACAAGTCCATCCAAAGGTTAGTGAAGTTGGGGTTGTTGCCGTCTATCGACGTAAACCCTCAATATAAGTGTGAGGTATGCGTAGAGGCAAAACTCACAAAGATTCATTTTCGATCCGTCGAAAGGAATACCACTCATCTAGAACTTATTCACACAGATATATGTGATTTGAAGTTTGCACAAACTAGGGGAAAACAAGTACTTTGTGACATTCATTGATAATAGCACAAGGTATTGTTACCTTTACTTGTTGAAAAGTAAAGATGAAGCCTTTGAAGCGTTCCGACGTTATAAAGCAGAAGTTGAAAACCAACTAAGCATGCGGATTAAATTCATTCGTAGCGATAGAGGGGGATAATACATAACGCTATTTGAGGAATATTGTGTCGAATCAGGCATTGTTTCTCAAACGATGGCTCCATACTCACCTCAGTCGAACGGTGTTGCTGAACGCAAGAACTGCACATTGAAGGAAATGATGAATTCCTTGCTCATCAATTCCGGTCTTCTCCAAAACATATGAGGAGAAGCCGTCCTTACCGCTAATACGATTCTTAATAGAGTTCCACATAAGGGTAAGGACAAAACTCCATATGAATCATGAAAGGGAAAGAAACCCACATATAAATATTTAAAGGTGTGGGGTTGTTTGGCAAAGGTCGAAGTGCCCAAGCCAAAGCAGGTCAAGGTTGGGCCTAAGACTGTAGATTGCATTTTCATCGGATATGCAAATAACAGTAGTGCTTATCGCTTCTTAGTGCATAAGTTAGATATTCTAAATATCCACGGGGGTACAATCAGGGAATCAAGGAATGCTCAATTCTTTGAAGATAATTTTCCTAAAAAGGAAAAAGACATATCCTCTCGCAAACGAAGTTATGAACAAAACGCACAGGAACCAGGAGTCGTTGACTGCCCGGATATAAATGGTTCAGATCTAGTGGACTTCGAAGTGGCTGAATATCCGAAATCAAGTGTTCCAGATTTTCAGAACTTGGAGACTCCATAGATGGAACCGAGGCTAAGTAAAAGGTCCAGGAAGGATAAATCCTTCGGTCCTACTTTATAGGTTATATGGTTGATGACGAACCAAGGACAATTGCTGAAGCATTGTCAACTTCAGAGGCACCATTCTAGAAAGAAGCTATTGAGAGCGAAATAGACTCCATCCTACTATACCATACTTGGGAGTTGGTTGATATTCCTCCGGCACACAAACCGTCGGGTTGTATATGGATACTCAAATGAAAGTATAAAACATATGGGTCTATAGATAAGTACACGCCTAGGTTGATAGTCAAGGGCTATCGGCAGAAGGAAGACCTTGACTATTTTGACACGTACTCCCCGGTGTCTAGGATGACGTCCATACGAGTATTTATTGCGATCACAACATTACGTGACCTTGAGATACATTAAATGGATGTCAATATAGCCTTCCTAAATGGTGATTTGGAAGAAGAAATTTATATGGAACAACCTGAGGGGTATGTGGTTCCAGAGCAAGAGAAGAAAGTATGTCGGCTTGTCAAATCTCTGTACAGACTGAAACAGGCCCTGAAGCAATGGCACAAAAAATTGATAGTACTCTACTATCGAAGGGTTTCTCCATTAATGAGTGTGACAAATGTGTCTACACGAAAGGTAACTCTGACTCATTCATCATGATATACATGTACGTAGATGACATGTTGATCACAGGCAGCAGTCCTATCTTGATCCTAGAGACTAAGAACATGTTGAAACAATGCTTCGACATGAAGGATATGGGTATCACAGATATCATCTTAGGGATAAAGATCTCTAAGACGTCTGACAGACTGGTCTTATCTCAGTCTCACTACATCGATGATGTATTGAGAAAGTTTGAGATGTTTGACAGTTCGCCTATGAAGTCACCACTGGATAGAAATCAAAAGCTTGATAAAAATCGTGGTGCACCCGTATGGCAGGAGCAATATGCACAGGTGATTGGAGTTTGATGTACATAACAAAATGCACCCGACCTGATATTGCTTATGCAGTCAACAAGTTGGCTAGGTTTACCCATAATCCGAGTAATGATCATTGGAAGGCATTAAATCGGGTACTACGATACCTGAAATACACGCTAATTTACGGGTTGCATTATTCGAGATATCCAGCTGTACTAGAAGGGTACAGTGATGCAAACTGGATATCTGATATAGAGAACACCAAGTCCACCAGTGGGTATATATTTACAATTGGTGGTGGGGATGTGTCTTGGAAATCCTCTAAGCAAACTTGCATCGCACGATCCACGATGCAATAAGAGTTTATCGCTTTAGACAAAGTAGGAGAAGAAGCTGTGTGGCTTCACGACTTCTTAGAGGATGTCCCTTGTTGGGACAAACCCATACCTTCTATAATGATCCACTGCGATAGTCAGTCGGCTCTAGGAAGGGCACAGAGTTCTATGTATAATGGAAAGTCTTGTCATATTCGACGGAGACATAAGACCGTTAGGCAGCTGATCACCACGGGTATAATATTCATTGATTACATAAAATCAAAGGATAACATAGCGAACCCACTGACAAAGGGCTTACCCAAGGATTATATATTCTGCTTGTCTAGGGGAATAAGCTTAAAACCCAAACTTTAAGGACCAATACGGTGGTAACCCAACCTTACTGACTGGAGATCCCAGGAATTTGGTTCAATGGAAAAACTAAGCTGTAAAGGTTCAGTTGAGCGCTAGGTGAAAGCAAGAGCACTTCGGGTTATGATCTCTATAAGGAACATAAAACCAAAGTCGTTCCCGCGATAGACATTAAGTGCTATATGCAGTGTGGGTAAATGTTAAGTTTTCAAAACCTTTAATGATCATCAACGGTTGGGGTTAGGTTTGGGGAAACTTTTAATGGTTTCTAACACTTGTAAAGTGGGGTGTAGCAGGAGACTACCTATTTAAGTGAGAGGACAAACTGTCTCAAATGAACGCACTTAAGAAACCAAGAAGTGTCTAAGGCCACAACAGATAAAACATTACGAGGAACAGCGTAAGGGAAGTTGTTGTGTTGATACCGTTGACTTGGCTTACACTAAACACTGATGGTTCAAGACATCACGTTCACCACGCAGTAAGTAAGTCAAATGGTATTCAACTATGGATGGTTCAAAGCGGAAGCTACCTATCCAGATGCAACATCTGTCCCCTGAAAGATTGCTGGAAATAGACACCTTGTGAGTGCGTCAAAATCTCTTTCAAGAGGGGATTGTTGGAAATTTACTAATGTGAAATTAAGTTTATCCCATTATTTATGACTCGAACAATTGGGTCTCGCACGTCGGAAACTTGTTTCCACACATGTGTACGCGTAGTGCCAAGTATCATAAATTTCATTAGTGAAAGAGAAATTGGTACATACGTAATACGTTTGAGACATAGATTGATGGACGGTTATTGGCCAAATGACAAGTATTCCACGCTGGTAAACGAAGGAAGAAGTGTAAGATGAAACGAGTAGGAAATCGTCGCGGAGCCGTGAAGGGCCGCAACGCTAAATGGTGGCTTGGGCTACTGGAGCCGAGGCACCGCGACTCTAATTCGCAGAGCCGCAGCGCTTTGGAGGCAGAATGCTGCGACGGGAAGATGGAAAGTTCTGATTTTTGGGTTGGTTTTAGAGCATTGAATCTCTATTATTTGGCACATGAATTCAACCATTATTTGGTTGAATGTAACCCCTCAATAAGTGTCATTACATGACTATTGAAGTTCATTAGTTGGCTAGTTGAGGGGTCATCTCCTTACACTATAAATTGAGGCCTTTGGCTCAATTGTTCAAGACACTTAGAAATTTTCAGAAATCTTCTTCTTCCTCTCTAGCAAGTTTTCTGTATTCAAAGTTCTTCAAGAGTAACACTTGAGTTTCCTTTGCTCATTTGTTAAGTTGATGTTGTATCTTGGGAGACTATTGCCTGACAACGTAAAAGGATATATACGGGGAAATCTTGTCTTAAAGACAGAGTGTCATCACCCGACTCAGCAAATCTGAAGGAGTTTTGTAATCGTTCTCAATTCCAGTTTGTTGTAATCTTTAGTTTATCCTTTCTAGAATTTGTAATATTTACTTACTTTCCGTTTCCTACAATTATTGTAACCTACAAGCTCAAGATCGTTAAGTCCGCGATGTCCATATCACTCAGTAACATTCTTTTATTTCCTACTCTTCTTCTCTCATAAATTGTTTCCAATATCTGTATAGTTGCGTTTTGCTATCTACTATGTTGTGAATAAACGTGTGAATTATATATCTGAATTCCTTATTTTGTTGAATATGCATTAGAACATAATCAGTTTTACCTTGCAAAGAAAGCAAAAAAGAAATAATGGATAGAAAAAAGATCGTAGTTTATTCAGCTTGAGAGTATGCATAAGCACATTCTTTTTTACCAGTTCTTCATGGCATAACAACTTTAATTACTTCTTCCATTGATGTTTAAGACCTAAATTTTCAATGGTAAATTGCATTCTCACCAAGTCACTATTGCCGCATGTATGTTAAACTTCTTCGATTCTTTATTCATTGCTTTCTTTTTTTCCTTTTCGTCCTACTATTCGATATGCAAACCTACTTATCCAGTTTTATGCATATGATCAAATTGCATATAATTTGTTTATTTTACTTTTTTGAGATTTGGGTTTATTTTTATTTTCCTTCTTATACTGCTAAAAGAAATAATCTATTTGATTATTTTCATTAATAGAAAGGCTATATATACAAGTTACATAATAGGAGAGAATCCTATTCCTAAAACTTTATTCTATACATTTATGGTAATACACTACTAATTATATTACAACATTACCTAAACTAGGATACTAAATATTTACCATAAATTATATTGACTAAACAACCAAAATCGAGAGTCATTATGGGAGCAAATCCGAGACTCAACATGTATATTGTGTGTATATTGTGTATATTTAACACACCCCCGCAGTCATAGCGGGTGGTCTTCGAACGCTGAGATTGTTCCTAAAATCTTCAAAGAGGACCGAGGGAAGACCCTTTGTAAAGATGTCGGCAATTTGATATCTCGATGAGACATGGCAGACACGAACTTGACCCCGAGCAACCTTTTCGCTGACAAAGTGAATGTCCATCTTGATATGCTTAATACGCTGGTGTTGAACCGGATTACCAGAGAGGTAAATGACACTAATATTATCGCAATAAACTAAGGTTGCCTTCTGAATGGGACAATGAAACTCCAAAAGCAAATTGCGTAACCAACATGATTCCGAGACCACGTTAGCTACCCCTCGATATTCAGCCTCGGCACTTGAGCGGGATAGAGTCGACTGACGCTTCGCAGACCAGGAGACCAAGTTGTGACCAAGCAACACACAATAGCCTGATGTAGACCATCGGGTGTCGGGACAACCACCCCAATCAGTATCTTTATACGAGACAAGTGTGGATGTCGAGGAAGGATATAAATGCAAACCATAGTCAAGTGTACCTTGAATATACCGAATGATGCGTTTGAGTGCATTCATGATTCCAGAATTGAGCACATGTAAGAAAGCATTATTTACATCTAACTGATGAATAGGCCATGCTTTTGAAAGAGCCAAGCTGAGTACAGTGTGAATGGTAGTCGGCTTGACCACAGGGCTAAACCTGTTGAGTCTTACCATCACCCACAAGCCACGCCTTATGTCGTGCAAATGAACCATTTGAATTTTTCTTGTGAGCAAAAATCCACATAGACCTAATAATATTAATATCAGAAGGACGGGACACCAACTCCCACGTCTTATTATCAATAAGAGCATTATATTCATCGGTCATAACAATTTTTCAATTTGGATCATTTAACGCAGACACAGTAGTACGGGGGTAGGGGTGATTTAAGAACATTAGAATTTAAATTAAAATGTCTCTTTGGTTTAAAAACACCTCGCTGACTACGAGTGACCGTTCTATGACTTGAGGAAGAAGTGGACGGATTTTGGGAATTTTCTAGGCTCGGGATGGGTGGCGTGAGCGGTGGGCTCTTGGCCCAATACGATAAATCGGTATGGGAACCGACCGCCTGCACTGGGCCGGATCGCCCAATCGCTAGAACTGATCCAGTGATGGCAGTTTGTGATGGACCAGTGAGGGCAGCGAGAAGTGGGCCCGCTGGAGGATTTTGGGTGCGGGACATGTCCAAAAAATGGTGAGTAATATACGGGGATATACCATCATCCAAAAAATTATACGAACTAGGCTCGGGAGTATGAACTTTAGTAAATGGAAATTGGGTTTTATAAAAAATTACATGGCGATTAATGATGATTTTCTTGGAGGAGAAATCAAAGTATTTGTAACTACGATGATTAGAAGGATAACCCAAAAATACACACGGAGTAAACCAGGCCTGAAGTTTGTTAATTGTGGTGGACGGGAATAACGGATAATACAAACACCCAAAAACCCGAAGATGAGAATAAGAAAGATTCTTATTATATAAAATTTGGAGGGGAAAGAATATGTCAGACATTTGGAAGGAATTATGTTAAGGAGATATGTTGCCATTTGAAGAGCATGATGCCAAAAATATGGGGGTACGAAAGCATGAATTAAGAGAGTGCATACAATGTTATTTATGGAACGAATTTTGCGTCCGGCTTTTCCATTTTGTGAAGATGTATGAGAACAAGAAAAATAAAAATTGATCCCATTATTTGCACAGAACTCCCGAAATACTCTATTGTCATATTCTTTGTCATTATCACACTCAATATTTTTTATTTCTCTTTCGAATTGGGTTCAAATGAATGCTCTAAATTTTAAGAAGACGGAAAACACTTGAGATTTATGTGCGATTGGAAACGTCCATAAAAACCTAGAATAATCATCCAAAAAGAGAACATAATACCGATGACCCAAAGAACTTAGAACATGAGACGTCCATAGGTCGCTATGAATAATATCAAATGACATTAAAGTATGAGAATTTGAGTCTACAAAGGTCAACTTAATAATTTTTCCTAAAGAGCAAGACTGACAATTTGGAGTACTATTCGTACCCTTACATGAAATAAAATTATGTTTATGTAATGATGATAAAATAGAAGATCCTGGATGACCAAGACGAGCATGCTACAAGGAAGGAGCAAGGGTTGCAAACGCTGATGGCGAGACTTGACTCGATGGACTGAAATCGGGCGTGATAGGATAAAGATCTCCCCTACTATCACACCTCATGAGAGGACTCCCCATCTTGAAATCCTTCACAGAGAAACCAAAATGATCAAATTCAATAGAAACGGAATTGTCAGTGGTGAACTTTCGGACAGACACTAAGTTTTTAATCAATTTGGGGGCATGTAAAGTATTTTTCAAGATAAGGGGTGGATTGGGGGGAGACAAAGTTTTATGACCTTAACCCTGAATTGGAATAGAGTTACCATTACCGACAATTATACCACGAGGGTTGCTCAAATTGGCATAAGACGAGAGAGTACCTTGATCGCAAGTCATGTGTGTCGTTGCGTCGGTGTCCATGTACCAATTTGGATCCGGTTGCATCAACCCAAGTGTGTGCATTGCGGCCTCAATGTCAGTGTGAGTAGATGTGGGTCCCACAGCCGAGAATGCTTGTGTGGGTCGAGGCCCAAGCAGTCCACCCTGCTGCCCCGGCCCAATGCTGAACCGAGAAGCTGCCTGCTGATTGTTGGGCCGGATGTTAGGTTGTCCAGTCCACTGGCTGCTGGAAGGGCCTGGAAAATAGGGGTTGTTGGCCCACGGCCCATTGCCCCAGCCCACTGCCATAGGCCCCACGGCTGGGACCAGTAGGGAGGAGGCCCACTGTTGATTGGACGGGGCCCACTGCTGGTCTGCTGACCATCGGAGCCACCACCGGAAGCACCGCGTTTACCCCCGCAGTTTTTGTTATTATTCTTACGATTATTTTGCCGACTCCATGAGTACGGTTTTGGCCTGAATTATCAACAAAACCTGAAGAATTTGTGGAGGACGTCATTAGGATGACGGGGCTTGCTTTGGTAGCCGCCTTTTTAGCCAAATCGGCTTCTTCCAAAGTAAGCATAGAACGGGCTTGATAAAAATTGGGAAGTGGGTTGCTTTGACGAAGGAGAGTCAACGCCATTATAGGCCTCCGAGAGACCGACACCCAGTTGTAGAACCAGACGATTATTTGTCACAGGTGCACCAACGTTACAGAGTTGGTCCGCCAACTCCTTGAGTTTCTTACAATATGCAGATACATTTGGAAATTCTTCCATGCGAACTTGAGAGAATTCCTGCTCGAGTGTGATAATACGTGAATATTAGTTATCTTGGAATATGTCACGCAATCTATTCCAGGTAGCCATAGCCGTGGTATCCGGCTCAATAATCGTCTGTAAGAGGTCAACCAAAATAGTGGAATAAATCCATTGGATAACGGTAGCATCAAGAGTAATCCATAACTGAGGATCCTCCGCGGGAACATGTGCAGCGGGAGGAATTATGTGATGGAGGACTTGATGGGAGATAGCGTGAATTTTAAACAATTCTGCCCACGTCGCGTATTGGACGTTTTCCATCTCAAGAACAATAGGGATGTTGTTCTTGATGTTAGAAACCATGAGGGCAGGATGAAAATTGTTTTTAAACATATTGAAAGTACAAAGGGAGAGGAGGGGAAATTTGGAAAGAGTGGAGGTTTAATAATATCACGAATTCCGGTGAAGGGTGACGGAATCCGGTGACGGTTGTGGTCGAGAAAGGGCACAAAACCGAGAGCAATGGCGGAAGCAAGACCTAGTCTCTTTATACCATGAAAGAAATAATCCCCTTGATTATTTTCATTAATAGAAAGGCTATATATACAAGTTACATAATAGGAGAGAATCTTATTCCTATTCTATTCCTAAAACCTTATTCTATACATTTATAGTAATACATTAATTATGGTAATACACTACTAATTATATTACAACATTACCTAAACTAGGATACTAAATATTTACCATAAATTACACTGACTAAACAACCAAAACCGAGAGTCATTATGGGAGCAAATCCGAGACTCAATATACACATGTATATTGTGTGTATTTAACAACTGATTCCTGATTAACCAATGTTTTTAATAAAGTTCTCATGTTGCAGATGACCTTATAAGATTTTCTTTCTTTATGTACGATGATCTCAGGTAATTTATTCATCTCTTTATTTCATACGCCGAGTTGCATGATAAGAATGGATAGATTTGGGTGATAATTGAAAGAAAAATAGTATTTGGAGTTAAATTGAAAAAAAAAATTGAAATTTGAAGTTATCGTTGGATATAAATATTACATGAAAAAAAAAGTCTGAACTTTTGTGACTAGAAACTTGAAATAGATTATATAAAGATTTACACACTCCAATCGCATGTTTTTCAAACTTCAAATAAATATTATAGGTTGAATAGTATAGCAATCGATCTAAAAATTTATAAGGACGAATTATTATTTTATAAATTCTTTACATTAATAGATTTATTTTTCAAATTGACAAAATTCTTAAGTGTATAGACTTGTTAAAAAAAGAAAAATATTAGTGGTGAGAAAACTTTAAAATAAAGCAAATTCTATTATAGTATGTTAAATGTCAAATAGGTATTATAGTAACAAGGATGAAATAGGTACTCTCTTTATTTCAATTTATATAAACCCTTTACTATTTGGAGAGTATACGAGGTGGTTCTTTGACCACGTTTTTCTTACATTTTTTCTAAATTATAAATTATCATAACTTATAGTACTTTTAATGTAGTTTCTGAATATATAAATTTTATTTTTGCAAACTTGAAAAATCTATATCAAAATTTAAGGTCAAAGTTATAAAGTTTGACTCTCGTAATCCGAAAAGGTTCACATAAATTGAAACGGAGAGAGTATAAAATAAAATTATTGTTAAATACCGTGTATATAGTAATAGGTAGTCACAGTTTTAGTAGTAATAGTTAGTCACAGTTTTGTCAATATTCTAGTGTAAATACTACCATAATTAATGTTGTACACTTACCATAATTATAAGAGTCTTGTACTACTAGAAGAGGGATTTGAGTTTAGAATAGGAATAGGTTTTCTATTATGGAGAATTGTAAATTGTATATATACTCTTTCATTAATGAGAATAATCAAGATATTATTTCTTTCATGGTATCAGAAGTCTAGGTTAATTTTTTTCTCCCAATTTTTTCCGTCCAAATTTTCTTTCGTTATGTCTACCTCCAAGAACATGTTTCACCCTGCCCTAGTTGTTTCTAACATCAAGAATCACATCCCTGTTTGTCTTGAAATAGAAAACGTCCAATATGCGACGTGAGCCGAACTGTTTAAAATTCAAACACGCTCACATCAAGTCATCAACCACATAATCTCCGCGGCTCATGAGGATACGAAGGTGCCTAAACGCTAGGATGATCCTAAGTTGTGGACGACTCTTGATGCCACCGCCCTTTAGTGGATTTACTCCACTATCTCTACCAACCTGTTGCAGACGATTATTGAGTCGAACGCTACGACGATGGCTGCTTGGAATAGGTTGCGTGACATATTCCAAGATAATCAAAATTCCAGAGCTGTTACTCTTGAGCAGGAATTTTCCCACGTCAACATGGAAAATTTCCCGAACGTTTCAGCTTATTGCAAAAGGTTGAAAGAATTGGCGGACCAACTCCGCAACGTTGGTGCGCCCTTTACTAAAGATCGTCTAGTTCTACAGATGGTTGTTGGCTTATCTGAGGCCTATAGTGGCGTTGGAACTCTCATTCGTCAAAGTAACCCTCTCCCAAAGGTCTATCAAGCACGCTCCATGCTTACTTTGGAAGAAGCTGGATTGGCTAAGAAGGCCGCTACCAGTGCTAGTCCCGTAGTCATGATGACGTCCTCCACAAATTCTTGGGATTTTATTGATAATTCGGGCCAAAACCGTGCTCACAGTGGCGGCAAGCATACTCGAAAAAATAATGGAAAAAACCGCGGAGGCAAACGCGACGGTTCCAGCAGTGGTGGTGGTGGCCAAAATAGTGACAGTGGGTCCCGCCCAAACAAAAAATGGGCCACGGCCCAACTAGTCCCAGCCTTTGGCCCCCTGACCGTGGGTCTGGGTCAGTGGGCAGTGGCTAACAATCCCTGCTTTCCAGCGCCTTGACCACGGTGGTGGGCATTTGACCACACTTTTGGCCCGATTCAGGTCGGCCGATCTGATGGGGTTCCGGGTCAGTATGGAGGCAGGCCTGGGCCCCACCAGACCCATCATGCAGCGGGTCCCACTCCTACCGACATTGAAGTCGCGATGCACACATTAGAATAAATCGCTCGGACCCAAATTGGTACATGGACACCGACGCCACTACTCACATGATGTCTGACCCAGGTACTCTCTCGTCTTATTTCAATTTAGGTAACAATCGTGGTATAATTGTTGGTAATGGCAATTCAATTACAATTCGTGATTACGGGTATAAAACTTTGTCTCCCCCATCCACCCCTTATTTGGTAAAATACTCTTCATGCCCTTAAATTGATTAAAAATTTGGTGTTTGTCCATAAATTCACTAATGATAATTCTGTTTCTGTTGAATTTGATCCGTTTGGATTTTCTGTGAAGGATTTCAAGACGGGGATTCCTCTAATGAGGTGTGATAGTAGGAGAGATCTTTATCCTATCATGCCATGTTCCGGTCTCTCTAGTCCAACCCTGCCATCCACTTTTGCAGCCCTTGTGGCATGCTCGTCTAGGTCATCCGGGGTCGTCTATTTTTTCTTCCTTAGATAAAAAGATTTTTTCCTTGTCAGGTTACGCGTAGTACTCCGAATTGTCAATCTTGTGCTTTAGGAAAAAATGTTAGATTGCCGTTTATAGATTCCAATTCTCATACTTTAATGCCATTTGATATTATTCATAGCGATTTATGAACATCTCCTGTTCTCTGTTCTTTGAGTCATCGTTATTATGTTCTATTTCTCTATGATTATTCTAATTTTTATGGACTTTTTCGATAGCGAAAAAATCTCAAGTTTTTTCCACTTTCTTAAAATTTAGAGCATTTATTAGAACCCAATTCGAACGGAAAATAAAAAATATTTAATGTGATAATGGCAAAGAATATGATAATGTGGTGTTTCGGGAATTTTGTGCTAATAATGAGATTAATTTTGAGTTTTCTTGTCCTCATACGTCTTCACAAAATGGGAAAGCCGAACGAAAAATTCGTACCATTAATAACATTGTCCGAACTTTATTGATTCATGCTTTCGTAACTCCTTCATTTTGGCATCATGCCCTACATATTGCTACCTATCTTCTTAACATTCTTCCTATCAAAGGTCTGACAAACTCGTACCCTCTTCAAATTTTATTTAATAAGACTCCTTTATATTCATATCTTAGGATCTTTGGGTGCTTGTGTTATCCACTTTTTCTGTCCACCATAATTAACAAACATCAGGCCCGGTCTACCCCTT
This sequence comes from Anisodus acutangulus, assembly GCA_029783415.1. Classification (NCBI taxonomy): domain Eukaryota; kingdom Viridiplantae; phylum Streptophyta; class Magnoliopsida; order Solanales; family Solanaceae; genus Anisodus; species Anisodus acutangulus. Next base: position 46,978,096 of record CM056490.1, read on the forward strand.
GTGTGTTTTTGGGTTATCCGTCAAATCATCGTGGTTATAAATATTTTGATTTATTATCTAATAAAATCATCATTAGTCTCCATGTCATTTTTTACGAATCCCAATTTACGTTTGCTAAGATTAGTAATCTCGTGCCTAGTTCGTATAATTTTTTGGATGATGGATATCCCCGTATATTATTCACTATTTTTCGGACGTATCCCGCACTCCAAATCCGCCAGCGGGCCAACTGCCCGTTGGTTCTACGATCTCTGCAGATCCGTCTGTGGGTCCGTAGAACCGGGCCGCCTCTCCACCCCGCTCGCCCGCTTCTTGTTCCAGCCCAAAACAAGGGGCCGTTATCGAGTTGGACCAAGAGCCCATCGGCCGCCGGTCACGTGTCCAGATATTTTCTAAAATCTGCCCAATTCTCCCCCGAGTCAAAGACCAGTCACTCGTAGTCAACGAGATATTTTTAAACCGAAAAGACATTTTAATTTAAATTCTAATGTTCTTAAATCACCCTTACCCCGTAACCCAGTGTTTGCTTTAAATGACCCGAATTGGAAAATTGCTATGACCGACGAATATAATGCTCTGATTGATAATAAGATGTGGGAGTTGGTGCCCCGTCCTTCTGGTGTTAATATTATTTTGTCTATGTGGATTTTTGATCATAAGGACAATGCTGACGGTTCTTTTGCGAGGCATAAGGCTCGTCTTGTAGGTGATGATAAGACTCAGCAGGTGGGTGTCGATTGTGGTGAGACATTTAGTTCGGTGGTCAAGCTGGCTACCATTCGCACTGTGCTCATCTTGACTCTTTCGAAAGCATGGCCCATTCATCAGTTAGATGTGAAGAATGCTTTCTTACATGGTGACCTTAAGGAGACAGTCTATATGTATCAGCCCTTGGGGTTTAGGGATCCCAAATATCCTCATCATGTCTGTTTGTTGAAGAAGTCCTTGTATGGGCTTAAGCAGTCTCCAAGGGCTTGGTATAAGAGGTTTGCCGACTATGGTTTGACTATTGGGTTCTCTCACAGCAGGTCGGATAATTCATTGTTCATATATCGTCGTGGTTCTTCCCAGGCTTATATACTATTATATGTGGATGATATTGTCTTGACTGCTACTTCTGATGCATTACGCTAGTCTATCATGACAATGCTCAGTTCTGAGTTTGCTATGAAAGACTTGGGTCCCTTGAGTTACTTTTTGGGGATTGTTGTCACTCGTCATGCAGGTGGGTTGTTCTTATCCCAAAGAAAGTATGTAGATGAGATCATTGAGAGGGTTGTGATGTCATCCTGTAAGTCCACTTCCACTCCAGTTGATACTAAACCCAAATTGGGTGTTGCGGCTGGCTCCCCGTACTAGGATCCGACCCGCTATCGCAGTCTTGCAGGGGCTCTTCAATACCTTACGTTCACGAGACCAGACATTACGTATGTCGTACAACAGGTGTGTTTGTTTATGTATGATCCCAGGGTTGAGCACATATTGCGCTCAAACACATTATTTGGTACATCCAGGGGACACTTGACTTTGACTTACATTTATATCCCTCATCGACGTCTACACTTGTCTCGTATACAAATGCTGATTGGGGTAGCTGTCCATACACCAGATGCTCTACGTCTGGCTATTGCATGTTTCTTGGTAATAACTTGGTCTCATGGTCTGCGAAACGTCAATCTACATTGTCTCTCTCTAGTGCAGAGGCCGATGATCGAGGGTGGCCAATGTGGTTTCTGAATCTTGTTGGTTACGTAATCTTCTTTTAGAGCTTCATTGTCCTATTCAGAAAGCTACCTTGGTTTATTGTGATAATGTTAGTGTCATCTACCTTTCTGGTAATCCGGTTCAACACCAACGCAATAAACATATTGAGATGGACATTCACTTTGTTCGAGAAAAGGTAGCTCGTGGACAAGTACGCGTCTGCCATGTCCCTTCCAAGTATCAAATTGCAGACATCTTTACAAAGGGTCTTCCCTCGGTCCTTTTTGAAGATTTTAGAGACAGTCTCAGCGTTCGAAGACCGTCCGCTATGACTGCGTATATAGTAATAAGTAGTCACGATTTTATTAGTAATTGTTAGTCACGGTTTTGTCAATATTCTAGTGTAAATATTACCATAATTAATGTTGTACACTTACCATAATTATAGGAGTCTTGTACACTAGAATAGAGATTTTGGTTTAGAATAGGAATATATTTTTTATTATGGAGAATTGTAAATTGTATATATACTCTTTCATTAATGAGAATAATCAAGGGATTATTTTTTTCAATTTTTTTTTTGTTACACTTATTCTAACAAATGAAAACTCTCAATATTCTTTTATATATTAAGTTATTTCACTACTAAATAAACATGAATTATTGACGGAAATTTCTCTTCAACCAATTTTTCTGCGCGATACATCTCTGCATTTTTCATATGTAATCCTTTTTGTATTTCTGATAGGCTGTATTGGATGTTGGTTCATAGTTGTTGGTACATAACAGATGGATCATGATGACTAGTTGAACCAAAATTGTGATTAACTGAAGGACGTGCTCCTAGCAAACCAGAAGAGACAGAATTGCTAGCGTTTTGTCCTTCATCATTGATGATTATTACGTAGGCCTGATTCACTGATGGCATAGGAACCACAAGTTGAATTTAACTTCAAGCCCATGAGGAACTGGTACAGTTTTTTCCTGTACATATATGCTACAAACTCCCTAGATCTTTCACAATCACAATCAGGGGTAGGCACAAGTGCCTCAAACTCATTCCATAATCCTTTTTGTCTTGTAAAGTACACTGACACAGATGAAGTGCCTTGAACTAGTGTAGCAATATCATTATGCAAATTGTAAGTTCTTGATGCATTAACTTCATCAAATCTTTCTTTTAGTTCTTCCCACACAGCCCATGCATTAGAAGCATATACTACCCCACTTAACAAATTGCTAGCAACTGATACAATTGCATTCATTCTATCCCATTGCCCCCATAGTTTCTCCCTAAATTTCTCCTTTTTCCATGTTCCATCTACTATACCTAATTTATTTCTCCCCATTAGAGCAATACGCATAGACCTATTCCATAGAGAATAATTTTCAAAACCGGTTAATTGGAAAGAAACCAGTGAAATTCCACTTACATCTGTGAAACTCAGGTACAAAGGGTGATTGTGGTCGCTTATCTATGCAGTTTCTTGTGTATCTTGGCTTCTAGATGGGTCGGTTTGCCCAGAAATTCCATTAACACCATTGACAGTAGTTGAAACTCCAGTATTGATTATCGGAGATTACAAGAATTTGATTTTTTTTGCAAGAGTTTAGATATTTTAGATTTTATCGGATCTGAACTATCTGGTAGCGAAATTATACAGTTCAATCGTGTAACGAAATTGTATATGAATTGAATCAATAGCTCAATGGCTCTGATAACATGAAAGATTCACAACTCCACTGATGAGTTCATTGGAATCAATTGAAGAAGAAGAAGACAATAGAAGTGGGGCAAGAGAGATGATTCGTAGAGAGAGAAACTATGCTTCTATTAATCATTGAGAATCAATTGTGTATTTACAAATGAAAGATTCAGATATATATACATGATGTAATCTGATCTTTAAATGTCTAACTAACTCTCTTAACCTCTAACTAATTCCTAATCACCTTTAACTAATAAATTAAACTTGTACAATTACTGAATTACCCTTACCGACTTTATCTTTGTATTTCCTTTTCTTCAACAATTTTCACACTTTAATCATGAAGGAAAAGCGACAAGTTCTAATTTAATCACGTTAATCTCACCCAATCCAACACGTAAGACAAGCAAAATCATCAAAAAATGACTGTTTGATTATCTAGCGTGAATACAAACTTTCAACACAGATATGTATCATTCATGAAGAACAAAATGCATATCAAGGTCAAATATCACCTTTAGAAGCAGTAAATGTAAGAAGAACTGAACCTTTAAACTAGGGCCGGCCAGTGGGCCGGGACAGCCCGACCCCGACCCGAGCCCGTCCCGGTCCTGCAAAAAAATAAAAATAAAAAAAATACGGGGGCGGGACTCGAACTCGGGACGGGACGATGTCTCGTCCCGCGAGACCCGAGCCCGCCCCAGGCCCGCGAGACCCGACCCCGCCCCGAGCCCGCCCCGACCCCGACCCCGACCTTTGCAAAAATGACTGTTGCACCAACGACCATTTTAGCCCCTCCCCAAGCCCCTACCCTTAATATTTATTTTTAACCCATAAGTTATTATATTTACACTTTAACCCAATTTTTCAACTATAAATAACTCATTTTCTCTTCATCTTTCTCACAAATCTTCCTACAATCTCTCTAATTTCTCAATATATCTCTCTACAATTCTACATTGTTTGCTAAATATTCAATTTTATTTATTCATTTGGGAATTGGTAGTGAAGTTGGCAACTAGCTTGAGGATCTTCCATCGAGCAAAGTTTCAATTTTCAACCTCTCGATTACACGTCGATGTTACGTCGGTGTTTGGTACATTCGTTCCTTCATTAAATTATTATTGTCTGTTTATTTAGTTTAGATCACTTAATTTTATTGTCTTTAATTATTTATTTATTTATTTATTATCATAATTAAAATGGAAGGATTAAAAGGTATGTTTAAGGGTAAGGGTAAGGGTGCTTCTTCTAGTAGGGGCAACCAGGGCAAGGGTACTTCTTCTAGTCATCTTATTCCTACGGGGATGATTTTGTTGATACTCAACATTTTCCTACAATACCATTAGATTTAGACCAGGAGCTATTTTCCGGAACTCAAGAAGACTTTAATTTAGGCGATGATCTAGATGATATACCCACTAATGTTGATGACAACACACCCACTAGTGCACCTTCAACCTAAATACCTCCTATTCCCCTAGTATGAGACGAGGTCCAAAGAAACGACCATTAAAATCGGATGCATGGACATTTTTGATAGGGACGTAGAGAATCAAGTAGCCATATGTAAAATTTGTAAAAATGTTTTAAAATTTAAAAGCGAAAAAGGTCACGGTGGGACGGGGGTTTAATTAGACACGTAGTAAGTGCTCATCCAGCTAGGTATGCCCAATACCAGGCTTCAAAACCGGTGCAAACGCCCGCTCCATCAGACAAGGTTCACATACTAATATTGTCAGGACCAAGTACAAGGTCAAATTAACCCTATGACGGGGAATTGTAGGCCCTAAATACAATAAACATAGAGATAGGGAAGCAATATCAAAATTAGTTGATGTGGAGGGTTTGCCTTTTTCATTTCCTTCATCTCCGATTTTATTCATTACATTAGAGATATATATAATCCTCGCTTTTAACGGTTTTCCTAGATCAATGTTAAGAGAGATGTATTTAAATTCGCACATGAATATCAACAATATTTACGTTTTTCATTATATCATTTTAATGGCAAAGTATCCATCACGTCGATATAGGTCGTAGTACTAACGGCCATGATTATTTAAGCGTAACTTGTCATTGGATAAATTATAAATGGTCTATGCAAAAACGTATTTTAGCGTATAGATATATAGATGATAGGCACACCGGTACTTTTATTGCAGAAAATATTTATCAAGTGTGCGATTATTACGGAATTACCGATAAAATTATGACTATTACATTAGATAACGCTTCTAATAACAATTACGCAATTACAATTTTAAAAATAGCTTAACTCCGTCTTTTCCAGGACCATTTTCATATAAAATGTGCGTGCCATATATATAACTTAATTGTAAAGGATGGTCTATCACTTTTTGAAGACATTCTTAGTAAAATACAATTTGCTATAAACTTTATTTTTAAAAGTAATAAAGTACAACGTAGAAAAGAATATAAAAAATTTGTCATGATTGTGGACTACCTTTTAGAAAAATTCCACAAGAAGTATCCACTAGGTGGAATTCTTTATACGAGCAACTACTTGTTGCTTATGACTATAAATTACCTATAACTTTATTTTTAACTCTCATAATAAAAAGCCGGTGATATGATTTTAGATAGTGATTGGGAAAAAATTTCGAACTTATTGTATTTTTAGAGAAATTTTTCAAGCAACAAAAGAATTTTCCTAGTATATATTATCCTACTATTTCAACTATGTTATTTTATACAACTCTAATATTTTTATTACTTAGTGAATATATGGAAAAATCAGCTTATAAGGCAGCTATTAAAAAAATGTTTCTCAAAATAAAAAAATATTTTATTCCTATTCCCTCTATTTATATTATTGGTTCTGTATTAAATTCTACTATTAAAATAGACGGTACTAAATCACTAATTGAAACTATTTACCATTGTATAGAAGTACTACCACCTCCAAGTCCCAAAAATCTAAATCACCCACCACCTATTGAACAAACTAAAGAAGAAGTATTGTCTAGCGTAGAACACCAATGCAAAAATATATATAGATTTTATCAACAAGAAAATGCTAGTAACTTACCAGCTTCCATACCATCTTCTTCATCTTCAATACAACCTCACAAAGACATCTTTGTTTCTGCGGCTAGTATTGAAAGCCTCGTAAATAGAATGTGCGGTCGTACCTCTACTACTAACCAAATTAGCGAGTTGGATATTTTTGTTTTGCAGGGTTCTCATCCGTATCAAGAAGTTATCAATGAAGATGGACATGAAGACTTCTTTGAAATCTTTGGAGGGAATGAGAAGACCTTTCCGACACTTTCAATGATGGCTCGAGATGTTTTGAACATTCAAGCGTCGTCAGCTGCGTCTGAAAGCGCTTTTTCTCGCAGCAGATATCAAATAGGAGACCACAGACACTCATTAGCGGAGACGGCTTGGAAATTGCGGTATTATTCAGAGATTGGATCTGGCGAGCGGAGAAGGTGCGGTCAACCGGAGATCAACGAAGAAGATGATGAAAACTACAACGAAATCTTAATGGAAGGTAGTGGAAGCGGCGTGGATCAATTTGACCAACAAATACCAATTCCAACCAAGAACCACATGAAATCATCAAGCAATTAGAACAGGTTTTTGAGAATGTAATTTTTAATTGTAATTTTATTATGTAATTTGTAACTTTTGGACAACACCACAAAGTTGCAATTTAGATTTTAGACAATTGTATTTGTATTACAAAAAAATCATATGTCTATTAAATAATATAAGAGGCACAAAACAGCCTTGGGATGTTTTTATTATACTATCTTGTTTTGTTTATTGAGTTTTTTTATACATATGTTATTTTAAAAAAAAAAAAAAAAAACCACCGTATCAGGCAGAGCCCGCCCAGGCCAGGCAGAGCGGGATCGGGATCGGGGCGAGACTTGCTCGATCACTTGGACGAGCCACTTGAGCGCGAGACTTCGACCCAGCCCTTCTCCGTCCCTGACCAGGCCCGCCACTTGGACCGACGCAGACGAGCCGGCCAGCGGCCACTCTTACTTTAAACTATGCTAATACACCCCAAAAGACAACCACATTTTCAAATCGAAAAATCATATAAAGAAACTAGGGGTGTCAAAATTAACTCAAACTCAAATGACCCGCTCAACCTGCCTAATGTTTTATGAGTTTGGCCAAGAGTAATTTTGATGATGGGTTGGTTTGGGCCATCTCAAGTTGACCCATCATAAATCAACAGCCCAAATGAACTCATAATGATGTCCAAACTTGACTCACAAAAATACTCAATTTTAACGATTAGAGCTCCACTCTAAATTAAGATTTTTTTTTATAAAAATTATTTAAAAAATTCCTTTATTATTTCGGAACAATAAAAATACAACCCCAACCACCCACCACACTATCCATTCACCCTACCCCTCCCCTACATCAACCTCCACCCAAGCACTTAACCACCCTCACATCTCTGCCCCCTATCTTGCCTACTCCACCCCACCTTGTACCACCTCTACCCCACCTACCCCATCTACCCCCACCTCCCGCCTCTACCCCTACCCTATTCTCAAATTTCTATTTTATATTTTTACTTTCACAATTTATAAAAAATATGAATTTTTTTCTTACCCCTCGCCCTACCCACACCTACCCCCTCCACCCCACCCCCATTGCCATACCTCATCCTCAAATTTCTATTTCATATTTCTTTTACTTTTATAAGAAATAAGAAATTTTTTCTTACCCCCTACGCCCTAACCCCACATACCCCCCTTCACCCCACCCATCCTCAAATTTCTATTTCGTATTTTTATTACTTTTTTAAAAAAATTAATAAAAATATGAATTTTTTCTTACCCCCTTCCCCCCCCACCCCCACCTCATGCCCTATCCCATCCTCAAATTTCTATTTCATATTCTTTTTACTTTTATTAAAAAAATTATAAAAAATCTAAAATTTTTTCTTACCTCCTACCCCTCTATCCCATGCCCTACCCAATCCTCAAATGTCTATTTCATACTTTTTATAAAATAATTATTAAAAATATAAAAAAAATTCTTACACCCTGCCCTCCCACACCACCCGAAGTTTTTATTTTATATATTTATTTTACTTATATATAAAATTTTATTAAAAATGAGAATTTTTTCGTACCCCATCACCCAACCCCTTCCCGCCACTACCCCCGCCATCCCACCCCACCACCAAATTTTCTATTTTATATATTTATTTTACTTTTACAAATTTTTTATAAAAAATGAAAAAAATTTGCTTACCCCATCCCCACCCGACCCCACCCCGCCCGAAGTTTTTATTTTATATATTTATTTTACTTATACAATTTTTTTTATAAAATATGAGAAACTTTTCTTACTCCACTACCCCTTGCCCCTCCCATCCATTATTTTATATATTTATTTTTCTTTTATAAAAAATAAAAAAATTCTTTAAAATATTATTCTTATTTTAAAAATAAAAATATGAAAAATTGAAATATCATACAAAATAAAATAACATTATAGAAGGTAAGTTTAAAATTTATAAAAGTAATAAGTCAAGTTAGAAAAGTTGATTATGACCCATCATTTAGTTCATCTTAACCCGCTCATCTTAATCTATGTAAGTTTTGAACAGATTCAACATTCAGGATTCATTTGTCACCGGTAAAAGAAACTCACTTCTGTCTGAACTATAAAATATGTTTTTTCCCGATAAAACAGATCTGTTTTATTCATTTTTCTCTTCTCGTGCGCTCTCTCTCGAGACTGAATATGTTCTCGGTGTCATGTGCAAAACGTGTGCTACGTATATAATTGTGCAAGTGGTCCCCATCCCTGTTCCCTTGTGCCTGTCAACTGTGTCGGGTAAAAGAAAATGGTCCCCACACTCTGCAAAAATGTTTTCTCTATTCATTGTAAAAGAGTAGACTGATTTTGCTTCAAGTAAAAATTGCCGTCTTTTGTTCTCAACGTAATCCCCACACTTGTGCTATGGAAAGCTATATATTACTCCGTTCCGTTTAAAAAATATTAATCTAATTTAATTTAGTATAAAATTTAAAAAAAAAAAACTTTTAAAATGTATAATCTAAAATAAATTTTAGTTATTTATATAGTTGTAAATGATCTCATAAAGTTAAATTATTTATAAATATAGAAATTGAACAATATTTTTTTGACAAACTAATAAAAAAAATAGATCAATTTATCTTTTTTTGGGAGGGGGAGGGAGTACTACCTATATAGAAGGGAGAGTTGAGCTGCTTGTTTAACTTGCGTTAGGGATATATTAGGGATTTCCTTTACTGTCTGCATCATTGCTCTTGTACACCTATGCTTTTGGGGCTGTACTTATGTTGAAAATTTACTAATGTAGAATTAAGTTTATCCCATTATTTATGACTCGAACAATTGGGCCCCGCACATCGGAAATATCATTTTCACACACGTGCAATCTTAGTGCCAAGTATCGTAAATTTCGTTAATGAAAGAGATATTGGTACGTAAGTGAAATGTTTGAGACATAGAATGATGGATGGTTATTGGATGAATAACAAGTGTTCCACGTTGGTAAACGAATGAAGAATTGTGCGAGGTGTAAGATGGAACGGGTCGGAAAGGGCCGCAGAGCTGAGAAGGGCCGCGGTGCCTCCCGGACCGGGCCGCAGCGTCGGAGCGCTGCGGCGCTAATTTCAAGTTTTGGCTTCTAGAGCTGCGGTGCTAAATGCTGCAGCGCCGCGGCGCTTTCCAGGCAGTGTTTGCTCGACCGAATCCCAAAGGTTTGGTTGTTGGGGTGGTTTCAAAGGCATTGAATCCACCTAATAATGGTCATTACTTGGACCATTATGTTGCTGCATCACTTGGGGGTTAAATGTCATCCATTATATGACAATTGAATGCCATTATGAGGCATTTGAAAGGCCATCTTGCACACCTATAAATTGAGGCATTTGGCTCAATTCTATAGAAGACCATGAACAGAAAAACAAGTTAACAACACCACAAAGAGATAAGATTTTCCTGATAGAAATCCTTCTCTTAGCAATCTTCATTATTCATGTTCTTCGCTGAAATCATTTGTGTAGGCTTTGTACACTTGATAGTTTGTTGTTTCATCTTGGGAGACTATTGTTCACACTTCCGTAAAGCCTATATACGGGGGCAATCTTGTCTTAAAGACAGAGAGTCATCTCTCGACTCAGCCGGTGATGTTGTGATTATCTAATTGGTTGCTAAGTGTTTCAGGTGTGAATTTAAATCTCAAAGGACTCTAACCGTTAAGATTCTCAACGGATCTACAAGCCACAAGTGTAGCAGTTCATGTTCTTGTATTTACGAATACAAGATCCATATTTGAAGTTCCAATTCAAGATCAAGAGATTGACAACTTGTTGTTGTAATCTTAGTTGTTTATCCTTTCGATCACTGTAATAGTTATTTACTATTTCCGTATGTGCTTTACATATCCAACTATTTTAAGACAAGATTGTATTAGTGTTCGAAAGATGTTGGTCGACAAGTACGTGACCAAATTTGGCTGTGGTTTTCTTCTTGAAAACAGTTCGGTTTACAGTTCTGTTAACAGTTCAAACACTGTCTCTGTCAACAACCGTGCTTTCAAATCTGGTCCTAGTTTTGGTTCTCTCTTTGACGACAGTTACAAATCTGTTTCTGTCAAAGGTGTGATCTCTGGATCTGATGGTAAGATTCAAGATACTTCTGATAGTCATGCTAGTACGGCTAATGATCAAGGACGAGTTGGTATCACCTCTCCCGAGGGTGGTAGAAATAAGCGCCCACGAGAGGCTGAGGATGTCAACTGGGGCAAGAGGAGAAGTCTGAAGATGATGATCTATCATGTAGCCAAGGGCCTATATCTGTCCCAGACAAAGGATCTGAATTATGGTAAGGAGGATATGAACACTCAGTCTAACTGAAGTGGGCTATAATCCAAAAAGGTGAAAGTTAAATTATCCTTATCCTTATCAATAATGTGCTTAGTTAATATCTAAATAAGAGTGTGTAAAGCAAGGCTGAAAATATGAAAGTTTTCTCATTAAAAACTCATATTCTCTACACTCTAAAATTAAATATTAAATCTTTTTCTTTCCCGTATAAAGATTGGACTATTGTAAACAAAACTTAAAAGATCCATTATTTTGGGTGTAATTATTAAAAGTATGTAAAGTATGTTCGCACATACGAAGGATAGAGATCCACTGACTGTGCGAAAACTGTTACCACTCTTAAGCAAGCGCCATGAATTGTCTGGGTACCAATCTAAAAGGAAGAAGACTAAAAGATAATGACTTATCTTAAGACGTTGAACCTGTCACACTATCTGACAGAAGATCATTCAGTTGATAATATGATAGTGGACACTCAGTCGTACAAAGTCTATGAGCGACTGGAGTGGGCCAGAATTTTCAGGTCTTAAATGATCTGAAGGCCAAAAGAAAGACAGAAAAGTAATGGACACCTAGTGAGGTGGGCAAGAGTTTCCAGGTCTTAAATGATCTGAGGGCCAAAATAAAGGCAGAAAAAAAATTAGACATTCAGTCTGCCAAAGCAACTGGAGTGGGCTAGAGTATCCAGATCACATATGATTCGGTTACGCCCTAACCATGGGTACGAGATTGTTCATGTGAAGCAACGCCACCTCTAAAGTAGAAGGGGTTGGAGAGGTTGTCCTCAATAGGACTTCAGGGAATAAGATCACCATAAAAGGAAGTAATACATGTCCCAAACTTGGTTTAAGGGACATTGTTGGTCAAGCTGGTTTGAGACTAGTCCAACGGGTCCGTAATAACTAAGAATGGTACAGTATGTCTGTAGCTAAATGAATGATATATTTGTAATCCGTACATCTATGCCATCATAGATTAAGACACGTTAAATATAAAGTCATTTAAAAGCTAATGAAGTTGAGATTGTTGCCTTATGTCAACATAAACCCTCAAAATGAATGTGAGATAGGCGAAGAGGCAAAATCACGTTTACAAGTTCCGTCAAAGGAATAACACCGCTCCTCTAGAACTTAGTCACACCTACATGAGTGATTTGATATTTATACAAAATAGAGGGGGGAGACAAGTACTTTGTGACCTTCATTGATGATGGTACAACGTATTGCGTCCTGTTTGTTGAAAAGCAAAGATGAAGTTGTTGAAGCGGATAAACGGTATAAAGCAGAAGTTGAAAATCAACTAAGCCTACGGATTTAGGAATTCGTAGTGATAGAGGGAGAGAATATGAAACATCGTTCATAAAACGACTGTTTATTACTCACCCCGATCTAACGGTTTTAGCCAAGCGCAAAGCCGTACGCCCAAAATATGTGTGGCAAGGCGATCCTTTTCGCTAATGTGATTTTCAACAGAACTACGCATAAGGATAAGGATAACCCTCCGCGTGAAACATGAAATGGACCCCACCTACAAATGTTGTGTTGTGGGTGACTTGGTAGAGGTTGGAATACCAAAACAGGTCAAGTTGGACATAAGACTGTAAATTGCATATCCGCTGGATCTGCAAATAACAGTAGTGCTTATCGCCTCTTAGTGTCAAAGAATGCTGAATTCTTTAAGGATAACTTTCCTTGAGAATGAAAAAGAAGTAATTGCTCGAGGTTAACAAGAACCCGCGAATTCCTGATTGTCGGAACTAGACGTTCCAGAGTTACAAGACTCGGAAGTTGCTGACTATCCGGAACTTAATGTTCCAGATCTGCAGAACTCAAGGATTCTAGATATTGAACTGAGACGGAGCAAAGAGGGGACAAAAACTTGTTCCAGGCCTTCTAGCTTGTATAGTTGAGAACGAACCATGGACAATTAACAAATAATTGTCATCTCCAGAAGCACTGCTTTGGAAAGAAGCTACAGAGAGAGAAATAGATTCCATTATATAGAACCATACTTGTGTAATGGTTGACCTTCCTCTGGCAAAAGAACGTTTGGGTTGTAAAAGTGGATACTCAAAAGTGAGTACAAAGTAGATGGATCTACTGACGAGTATAAGGCCTCAGCTACTTGGACATGTGCTCCCCTGTGAATAGCTTAACATCCAGGGCCATTGCAGTCTTGCGTGACATGGATTTTGAAACAACCTTCCTAACCGGAGAGTTGGAAGGGAGGATCAGAGTTGATTTTTGGACTGTTGGGCTTCTTCCTGAACTTGCTCTTTGGTCCCTGAAATGTTTACATTTTGGTCCTAGAAGTTTTAGTTAAAACAGAAATAATGAATCTGACAACAGAAACATTGACTCTGAAGTTAGAAAGCCAACATTTGAAAAACCTGCAGTCTGAAAGTGGAAGTCATATTGAAACAAAAGTCTCGATATGAAAGATATGGGTATCACATATGACATCTTAGGAATTGGGATTTCTAAGACATCTAACGAACTGGTCTAACTCCAAACTCAATTGTGAGATAGTTGACAGTCTCGTTGAAGCCACTAATGGATATGAATCATAGAACTGATTGGAATCATGTTGCACCCATATACAAGGAGCGATATGCGCAAGTCATATGTAGTTCAATGTATTGTACACACTACAACCGACCTGGTATCGGCCTACAAAGCAGATCAGTTGAACTAAGGTTCACGCGTGATTCTGGAAATGATCGATAGAAGACGTTAAGTCGAATATGACGATATCTGAAATATTCGTTTATCTGCGAATTATGGTATTCTGGATGTCCAGCAGTTCTGGGAAAACACAGTGATTCAAACTGAACAGCAGATATGAAGAACACCAATGCCACAAGTAAATGTGTATGGTGGGTCTTGGAAAGTCCTCTAAGCAAACTTGCATCGGCCGATTCATGATGGAATCAGAGTTTATCGCTTTAAACAAAGCATGGAAGAAGTTGAGTAACTTCACGAATCCTTAGAGGACATTCCTTATTGAGAGAAACCCATGCCTTTAACAATTATACATTGTGGCTAGCCGATCGGCTTCAGGAAGGGCACGAATGACGACATCTGGACATATCTGTCGGAGGCATAAGATAGTATGGTAGTTGATCATTATGGGTGTCACTTTCTTGATTACTAATCAAATGATATAGCGGACCCTTTAACTAAGGGACTACCCAAAGATCAAAAGTTCTGCCTGTCTAGGAAAATGTGCTTAAAATCCAAACAATACGAACCTTTGTGGTGGTAACCCAACCATACTGACTGGAGATCCCAAGAATTTGGTTCAATGGGAAAACTAAGCTGGAAAAGGTTCAGTAGAGTGTTTCGGATTATGATTTCTGTAAAGAAACATGAATCCAAAGCCGTTCCCGCGTTAGACATTAAAGTGCTACCTGCATGGTGGGTAAAGGTTAAGCTTCCAAACCTTTAACAATCCTCAAACGATTGAGGTAAAGGTTGGGAAAACTTTTAATGATTCCTAACACTTGTGAAGTGGGGTATAGTAGGATACCTTGTGGGAGATCACTTATTTAAGTGCGAGAACATGCCGCTTCAAGTGAACGCACTTAAGAATCCAAGTGTGTCCACAGCCACAACGGACAGAACAATAAGAATAAACGAATAAATGGGAGGTATTGTGTTGGTACCGTTGTCTTGGCTTACATTAAACACCGACGGTTTAAGATATCACGCTCACCGCGCAATAAGTAAGTTCGATGGTATTCAACTAGGGAAGGTTCAAAGCGGAAGATACCTCTCCTGATGCAATATCTTTTCGCTGAACGATTGCTGAAAGTAGGCACCTTGTGTTTGCGCCAAAATCTCTTTCAAGAGGGGATTGTTGGAAATTTACTAATGTGGAATTAAGTTTATCCCATTATTTATGACTCAAATAATTGGGCCCCGCACGTCAGAAATATCACTTCCACACACGTGCAATCTTAGTGCCAAATATCATAAATTTCGTTAATGAAAGAGATATTGGTACGTAAGTGAAATGTTTGAGGCATAGAGTGATGGATCGTTATTGGATGAATAACAAGTGTTCCACGTTGGTAAACGAATGAAGGATTGTGCGAGGTGTAAGATGGAACGGGTCGGAAAGGGCCGCGGTGCCTCCCGGACCGGGACGCAGCGTCGGAGCGCTGTAGCGCCCCCATTGTAGCGCCGCAGCACTAATTTCAAGTTTTGGCTTCTAGAGCTGCGACACTAAATGCTGCAGCGCCGCGACGCTTCCCAGGCAGTGTTTGCTTGACCGAATCCCAAATGTTTGGTTGTTGAGGTGGTTTCAAAGGCATTGAATCCACCCAATAATTGTCATTACTTGGACCATTATGTTGCTGCATTACTTGGGGGTTAAATATCATCCATTATATGGCCATTATGGGGTATTTGAAAGGCCATCTTGCACACCTATAAATTGAGGCCTTTGGCTCAATTCTATAGAAGACCATGAACAGAAAAATAAGTTAACAACACCACAAAGAGATCAGATTTTTCTGATAGCAATCCTTCTCTTAGCAATCTTCATTATTCGTGTTCTTCGTTGAAATCATTTGTGTAGGCTTTGCACACTTGATAGTTTGTTGTTTCATCTTGGGAGACTATTGTTCACACTTCCGTAAAGACTATATACGAGGGCAATCTTGTCTTAAAGACAGAGAGTCATCTCTCGACTCAACCGGTGGTGTTGTGATTATCTAATGGTTGCTAAGTGTTTCAGGTGTGAATTTGAATCTCAAAGGACTCTAACCGTTCAAATTCTCAGCGGATCTACAAGCCACAAGTATAGCAGTTCATGTTCTTGTATTTCCGAATACAAGATCCATATTTGAAGTTTCAATTCAAGATCAAGGATTGACAATTTGTTGTTGTAATCTTAGTTGTTTATCCTTTCGATCACTGTAATAGTTATTTACTATTTCCGTACGTGCAACAACTAATAATATTAAACACCAAAAGTACCCTTAAGGCAGCTGATTAAGCCTAGGTTTTTTTTACCATTAAATAATAGTTATTTACTATTTCCGTACGTGCTTTACATATCCAACATACTTATTATTTAATGGTAAAAAAAACCTAGGCTTAATCAGCTGCCTTAAGGGTACTTTTGGTGTTTAATATTATTAGTTGCTGCTGCCTTTTGTACCTCATGAATAGAAGATTGAACAGCCTGATTTTAACTCGTTTAATAACCTCAATGTTGTTACCTATTTCAGTTTGTTCTGTAGTTAAAATTCTGGGTCCATAAGGGTATTTTTGTACTTGAATCAGAATGGATAAGATAATAATATGATACACCAAAGCTATTCTAAGCTAGAGTGATGTTATTATTCTGCAAAACCCTTCAAATAAGTTCAGACACCGTTCCTTAAAATTAATCACCTGTTGTTACTAGAAAGACAGTTCAAATTAATTTTACTTTTTCATTTCGTACTTTTTTCTCTAATTTATATGACGTAGTGTGGTGTGATTCCGCATGAAATACGAGATGAAGATTTTTAAAACATGTCATAAATTTATATGGTTATAAGAGTTAATACAAACAATGTTCCCATTAAAGTTTTCTTCGTACGCTTAGACCAGAATATTGACGTGAATAGACTATTTCAATGACTACGCTTTATATTTTGGTTGCCTTTAAAAAAAGTTATCAAAACATAGTTATGCGAGTTAGAAGTTAGAGTTCAGTTTCTGGTAGATAGCCAGAAAATGTGTCTTGCTATAATTCATGACAGATCACGAAATAGAGTAAATACTACACGCAAACATGTATTTATACCAAATTAAATAAATTAATTACAGTAGTTAAATCTAAAATGAGGACATATCACTTTACTATGGTACCTCACTAGGAGTTTGTAATGGGCAGGCTTGCTACAGTCCACATGTACTCATAGTGAATTATAAGGAGTTAATTGCAAATTGTATCGTAATTTTAAAATAAATTGTTCAGAACTTTTGATAGATCACCACGTGCTTTTAATGGAGGGCTTGCTACAATTCATGGCGAATCACCAAGAGTTGAATTTATAATTTTGAAATAAATGTTCAGTATCTTCGGCAGACCACCAAAAATTTCTAAAAAAAATTCACCAATATATATTTTTGCTTCAAAATTGATTCAATTTAGTCCAAATCAATCCAATGAAAAAAGGTAATGACTCATTACTCTTTTAGGATACATATGAAGAGAAGAAGGAAGAGGGAGAAGATTGATATAAAAATAAGCGCAAATTTTATATTTACCTAGCTTTTTTAATAAGTCAATAACAAATACCAGCATTTAAAAAATACACACTCTGATAAAATTTCTTGTCATTGGGCCCGTGCTCAGCACGGGCTATCTTCCTACTAGTACTCTCTCTGTCCTAAAAAGATTGACCTAGTTTGACTTGATATGAAGTTTAAGAAATAAAGGAAGATTTTTGAAATATGTGGTCCAAAACAAATCTTAGATATTTGTGTGGTTGTAAATAATCTCATAAAGTTAAATTGTTTCTAAATATAGAAATGTACCAATCTTTTTAGGACAAACTAATAAAGAAATTATGTCAATCTTTTTTAAAGGGGAAAAATTTATATATATAAGAAGGAATTGGTCCAGCAAAGTTAACCAACTTGTTTTCTGCATTTGTTCATTCTAAACAAAATGAAAGATCATGCACACTATCTATATGATATTCTTGCTAAAATGTATACAGAATTTTATCGAGCAAGAAATGTGGAGAAGAAAAAAATGATTGAATTTTTTTGGATTTCTGTTTCCCCCCTTTTTTGTTCCTATCTATTCCCAAGCAATTGCCTTGCTCTTGCAATTTTTCTCAAAAAATCTAAATAAGAGGAGAGATTTGGTTTTCTTGTTTAGGTGTATGCACCAGTAGTTGATAAGACTTTTTTTTACTCTGCCCGAGTAGTTCTGTTTAGGCCTACAATGAGGCAAATACATCAATGGGCAAGTAGAATTTTCCCTTAAAAGCTCATAATCTAGAAGAAAATAATGGAGAAAAATATATATCTCAAGTTTGGCAATGTCATTTCCTGGGCACAATCTGCTTTCTCCTCCGAAAGGAAGGAATGTTCATGCCTTTGATGTAAGTCCATTCCATCTAGAAGGATTAAACTCCAGTGGATTATTATAGATTTCAGGATCTAAATGAACATACCTAAACCACACCAAAACTTTCCATCTTTTGGGAATTGTATAACCATTAATAGCAACATCTTCATTCGCCTCCTGAAAGACTATAGAGGAGAAAGTAACCACACGAAGAGTTTCATCGATCACCTTTGAGAGTTAGTCCATTTGCCTAATTTGTGCAAGTATCACACCCTTTTGGTCAAATGACCTATTTTTCACAATGGCCTCTTGCTCTTGCTCTGCCTTAGCTTTGCTGAAGATTTCAGCGTGTGGTCCCTTTTATCAGTGTCACAATGTGTATGCTACTGAGTGTAATCCATGCAAGTTGGACTGTTGTAGTGACCTTAAGGTGAGAGACCACATAATTTGTTAAAAATGGATATTAGGAAATTTTTGACAAGTGGTTATCTGTGATTAGTTATTTTATTAATTTTTTTATTTTTTTCTCTTTTTCTATTTTCTTTATTAAAAAAAAAACAGAAATAATCAAAATACAATAATAAAAGTATTAATGATAATTTTAGTTTAAGAATATTATAATATCACTAAGAATACTAATTTATTTATCTAAACCTAATTAATTAAAAAAGGAAAACATATTTTAGTGAAATTTTCTCTTTCTTTGGAAAACGAAACAAAACTGGTATCCTAAGATATGACTCTTTTTTTGTAATTTTTTATTATCAAATAAAATCTATTAAAAAAAATCACAATTAATCTTAAAAGAAAAGTTGACTCTAAAACAATGAAAACTCAGAAGAGGATAAAATATCACGTGTCTACAAATAAAATAAAGGTTATTGATTTGGATCATGACTTCAATATATTACAAGCCAGACTACTTAATTAAAATTTGCGACATTGAATAATTTCAATTATAATGCCCGGTCTAGGAAGAAGCAACAAAGGCAAGATAAATTAGTTCCTTAATGCCAAACTTCAACAATAGTGATGTATTTATACATAAATTTTATATATGTTTTTGTATTTATTTGGTTAAATGGTTGTCTTCGAACCATCTTACATGCATCTCTACTATAAAAAAAAATATGTAATATTTTAGAAAATATTGAAAGTTAATGTAATATTTTTAAAATTTCAATGCCTAATAATCTTAAGGACATTTTATGTAACACCTCGTAACTTCGGGTTATAGTTTGAATAGAATGATGGGAAAATGATGGAACCAAGATGAGGAGTGTGGGAAGTGTTTTGAAAACTAATCAAGGCATAAGAAGAGTCTTATGAAAAAAATTAGAGTTGGAAGCTACTTTACGGAGCATGTTTTAAAGTGAGTTTGCAGCAAGACTCGCTAAACCGAGTGTAAGGAAAAATCTATAAGGAATTTGGAAAAACTTCCTTCATGAAAGTTGTAGCCCTTTGACATATCTTCTCATCCATAAAAGGCACACATCAAACGTAGTTATGTACAAAATGTTATGGCCGATTTACTGAAGATGTGTAAAATGGAAATCCCGCTTCTTGTAGGATTAGATTTTAAAGCCCAAGCCTTTATGATAACCTATAAATACAATCCGAAAACATTTTATGTGAGGATTTTCGACCAGAGTTGCTACCAAACACCTAAGGTGAGTTCTTATTTAAATCCCTATGTCAATTATATTAAGTTAACACTAGATTAACACCGAATCACTATTTGAAATCGCTAGATGTTGGAAAATCCATTCAAGGTCGAATGTGGAATGAAGCTTTGGAATTTCTTCAAAGAGGTAAGCCCATCACTCATTAATGGATTATATGGAGTTATTATTATGTTTTAGATATTTAATGGTTGGTAGAATCATGAAATATGATTGATTTAGATGCACTCCATCAAACGCAAAATCCTAGTAATTTGTTGTAGATTTTCCCTCCGACTATTCAACTTTCTTTAGCATTTTCCACTATTTAACCATTGGATCGAGCCCAAACTTTAGCTGAGTGGTCACAACATATGGCTACTAAATGTGAACAGTGTAGATCAAATTTGGAGGTCCGTACCAGTGTGGTTTGAGCTATGCACAGTAGCTATAAAAATTCGTGAAAACTCTTCTCAATGTTTCAAGTTCAAAGTTTTGGGTTTCTTCTTCAAAAGTTCAGACTTTCTTGGAGCGACTAAAATATGTAAAGATTATATCCACATGTCGGAATATTCATGTCCTTCCCCACGCTACACATTTTCATGAAACACAAATTCTTCATAAGTTTAGGGTTTTGTCCATTATCATGTTAACCCTAATACATGTAATATAGTTATACGTCATGTCTATATTACAAGTCATTAAGTTTGTTCATGATAGATCATTATTATTGTCATGAACCTGTCCGTAGTTCATGAATGCATGCTTTGAAACCCATGAGTTCTTAAAGACAAGTTATAATTATTATTACTCAGTTTCCATGAAATTATATATGCTTTTCATGATTTATGTAAGTTATATGATATATCTTTTCACATGTTAAACTATAATTTACAAACCATATTTTACAAGTTATATTCATGAAATTCATGGGCTTACAAGCCAACTATTTTTAAGTAAATGTTTTGGGAGTTGCACAGATTACCAATAAGGCTTAGATAGCTTGAAACTACGTATGTCAACGTAGGATAAGGGTCGCTCCGCCAAAGGACGATACCTTCTTGTTACCCCTTGTGGGGTTATTGGATCCATCGAGCTCATGTCTCGTACTCTGGTAGGTACGAGATGACTTAACTGATCGGACAAAGATCATACTGCACGTTTACGCGTGGTGGTTCATGTCAATTTTATAATGATCTCCCACAGAAATACAGATACAAAACTTTATAGATTTTACACATATTTTATACTCATGCCAGATCATGTTCATGCTCATATTACAGTTTCAGTTTCATGTCCTATTATTTCATGTGCATGCTTATTTCTTCAGTTGCTTTACATACAGTATAATTCAAATGTACTAACATCTCTTTGTCTGGGGCCTGCACTTCACGGTGCAGGTACTGAGTTTCAGGACAACAAATCTGCTCGTTAGGACAGCTAGTGGTGAGACCCATTTCCTTCGTGTTGTTAGTCAGTTATTTTACATGTCATGTTTATTATTAAAGGTATGCCAGTGCCTTGTCATGGTAAACAATTTTATAGTCATACTCATGCGTTAAAGGTTTTACAGACTAGACTAGTTTAGCATGTCATTAATTTCAGACTTGTTATATTTTCAGATATTTCTGTAATATATTTTTCAGACTATATTTCAGTACCATGTTTTAAATTAGTTACTATCATCATTATTTCATGCTTTCGATACCCATGTTGATTCAGCAGCCCATGTGGTTCGCTCGATCACATTCAGTCGGGCACCGAGTGCCATACTTCACCTAGGTCATGGTTCGGGGCATTACAAAACTTGGTATCATAGCATAGATTCAAGTGTCTTAGGGAATCTATGAAGCCGTGTCCAGTGGTGTCTCTTTTATATGTGTGAGGAACCCACACATGTAAACAGTTGACCACCAAGACATCTAGGATTATCTCACTTCATTCATACTATAGATCGTATAATTAGAGCAGTACTTTCAGGAATTCTTCTAACTCGTGCCATGAATCCTAGAGTAGTAAGTAACATTCTCACTCCATCAAATTCCAAACGTATCGAATGCATAAGAGGCGAGAAGGAAATTCAAGGTCCAAATAAGGATGACTACCCATTGGGGTATAATCGGGAAGTGCATGTTGGTACAAGATGAGACTTGAGATAATATCAAATGTTGGACAAATGAGTAGTTATTACAGACCAGAGCATAACCCTAATCAGAAAATACAAAGGCAATTATCATATTTTATTTTAATTAGTTTACCTTAGTTACCAGCTATACAACATTTCAGTTAGCAAGATTATGGTTATTCAGTACACTAATGTTCGGTTATGTAGTTATCACATTTTAATTTTTAATATATCGAGATTCTTGTGACTTGACTTGTGAGTATACAACGAGGCCTATGTGTGCTAAAAGAAGTGTAAGTAACAATGACTATAGCAAAATATTTGCATGTTTGAAGTCCGGGTTATGACCCAAGACTCGCCAAATGGCGCATGAAGTATTTATCAGGTGACAGTACCACTTTAAGGACAAATTTTGGCATGATAGTATACGTATGTTCTATACCTTACATAATAAGTTTATTTGGCTTTTTGGATTATTGAGCTATAAGTATGAGGATGATAGTTCAGATTTAAGACCCTACTGGTAACATGTTATGAAGTTAGCCGCAGCAGGCATAAACTACCCACGATAGTTTTGAGCAGGAAAATAACCTAAGAGCAAACTAGCTATGATTCTAGAATGTCTCGATTTTTAAAGATGTATTTTGCAATGTGACCCATGCGCACGACTAATATGATATTGTACATGACATGAGAACCATAAGCAGACGATATTGAATTTCTGGGAATAGTTTTAAATTATTTAAGTTTATTCAGATTAGAATCAAAGAGTAGGACATTAGTAAGTTACTACAATAAGTAGATATTACTATGAGAAGATAAGATGTGACAGTTCCCTCTAAGGTTATGTGATTAAGTGTTTACCCCGAATGTGTATAGTATGATATGATTTTAAAGTGTATAGAAAGTTCGGAGTTAGGTATTTTAATTTTTCATTTAAGACTGACGAAATTTTCCCCTAAGTGTGATCCATGTCTATAGTATAAAAAAATAGTATACGATTGTGGAATAGGGTCTAGGGATGTTAGAAATAATCTACTCTTCACTTTAGTATTAGGAAAGAACCAGGGAACATTGTAACATCCCGTACTTTTGGATCACGATTTAAATCGCTAAGCGTATATAAAATCGCTAGGCATGTATAAATAGACCTGAGCGTTGGAAAAATTTTATGTTATATTTATTTATGCTAATAAAAATATTAGTATATAAAAGGGTTAGACCCCGAAATAATTTTGGACGTAACAAGTGTGACGATGGAAGCCAAAAATAATTTGATATGTGCATGAAGAGGTTATGGACTAGTGTTATATCACAAATTATGACATCGAGTATATGAAGGTCTTATGAATATTTAAAATTTAAGTGAATTGGGATCACAAAATTAATTATATGTGTGATTGATAAATCATACAGAGGCAGATCACTTAATTAAAATAAGTGATTGTGAATGTTGGTGCAATATGGCATGAAATAAGAGACTCCACCGCCAAAGGAGGCTTGGGTGGAAGACAAAATCATTAGGCTTCATTAATAAAAGCATCTTTGGAAAGGGAGCGTTTTTTGTCTTGGTTGAGAATTCTTTTTATGGGACGTTCAACAACATCTCATTTAGAAGACAATTTCATTTAAGCAACAGAGACCAAATAAACTTTTCCAAACTTACCATTTCGTTCCAGTGAAGTCTTTGTCATTTTAAAGACATACCAAAGTCCCTTTATTTTTCCTTCCAGTACCGGAAACCTTTTCCATTGCAAAAGATATACCAACGTTCTTCTCGTTTTCCTGCTCTTTCTAAATATCGAGGTATGTTAAGATAAATTATTTTCTTCTTTTGGCATGTTTTATGTAATGAAATGTAACCGTAATATTGCTCCATAATTTATTCTGCTCCTATTAGTTAAGAATATTTGTGTTATTGATCCTTATGCTAAAAACATGTTTAGGTATATTTCTAAGTTCTTACTGAGGCATACGGAAAAGATGTTGATTTTCCAATGTTAGCCGAAGGTATAAAAGTATTATGTCAGCCGTTGAGATTGGAATATTGTGTTATCATTCATGCATTTTTATTTGCATTGCATTCATATATTACCCTGGACCACTTGTGCTATGCACACTACTATATGGTAAATATTTTATATACGTAGGGGATATGGGAAAAGGGAAAGGCGTTATATACGCACACCACCTGCAGTTGGTACAGACTATCACGAAAGAGCCCAAAGAGGCCAATATGATGTGATGCCCTTGTGTGGCGATATAACCTGATGACCACATAGGAGGTTATGGGAGGATTCCTGTGTGGACATTAGTATACCGCATTTGCATTATGTATACATTCATTAATCATTATATGGTATGATGCCCACAGAGGCTGTTATGGTAAGAAAGATGCCCGATGAGGCCGATGTATATGTATACCGCACTGTGCATGACATTTAAGCATATGTTTTAAGGCCCTCAGAGGCATTTATTGTTGGTCCGTTGTTTCTCCTTCAATTATTGTTATATCCCTATTATTCTATTATTCATGCCTGACATACTCAGTACATCAGTCGTACTGACATCCCTTTGGTCGGGGGATGCTGCGTTTTATGCCTGCAGGTTCAGTTAAGGAAGGTGACAGTTCACGTTAGTTGATTCCGGGTTCAGCAGATTTTTGGAGCACTTCCCTTGTTCGGAGTGTTGGTCTAATTTTGGTACGGTACTTTTGCTTGTATATATGGGTATGGCGGGGCCCTGTCCCGACCTTTGATGTTGCTACTGCTAGAAGATTGTAGACAGATGTCCTGTGGTTAGTTGTCATGTGTGGCCTTGTCGGCCTTGGTATGTGTATGTATATATGAAAATTAAATTTCTGATTAAGATTTTTTATAATGTTTTTTTGGCTTAGTCCGTATTTAATTATGATTAGGTGTTAGATGTACAATTAGCAGTACCCAGCAGGTGGGGTTCGGGTGCCCGTCGCGGCCCTCCGGTTTGAATTGTGACAAACATGTTGCTATCAGGTGTTTAATAGAGAATAATAAGTAAGTTTTCAGTAGATATAGTGAATTAGCAATTTCAGCAGAGCCAGTAGAGGTAAGATTTGATTTCCTTAATCAGGCTGACACTAGTGAGTGATGTTAGAACCTAAAGAGTTTAAGATAAGCATGAAGTACAGTGACAGTGGGAGAAGAAAATCAACTAGGTAGTAAGAGAGAAAATTACAGAAGAATGATCTTTTAGAGTTATCAAAAAGGGATCTCAATAAGACTAGTAGTGTGAGCGAAGTTAAGTTGTTAAGATAGATTATGTTAGTAATTCTGTCCATGTAAGTAATTCAATTTTCTAGTAAGGCAGGTCGCTCAGAAGTGAGTCAAAAGATGAACCATCAGTGTCATAAAGTGCAAAGGTAGTGCCATCACATGTGTAAATTGTCAATAAGTGCAGTCGAATATTGAAAACTAGAAGGGTTAGCATGAGATATAAATAACCTCAGTTCAGTAATAAGGTTTTAATGAGATTGTCTCCAAAGGAGTGCCATCGCATGAGACTCTATTTTCAGGGTGTTGGTCAAAGACTTAGTGCACCGTACTAGTATGATTATTTCAAGAAGCATCTCAAAAAGATATCAAGTATATATGATTTAGCTCATGTTGAGGAAAATAAGAAAATCATGAAAGGAGAAGTTCATTGTTTAGCAAACCTAGGAGGCATCTTTCGAACCCCGAAGATGGTAGAGTTGTTGTACGGAATAGAGCCAAATCCTTCTTAGTAGTTGAGTAAAAGAGGATAACAGTTTCATGATCACTATCTATCGCATCTAAAGGATGAGATTCATAGACATAAACTCATGGATTCCAAACAAGGGGAAGATGATGGTACTCTAAGGTACTCAGGAAAATTTTGCATCCCGATTGTAGATAAATGCAAAGAGCGATTATGGCAGAGGTATAATTTCAGATACCTTACCTACCTAAGTTCCACAAAAATCTATCAGGACCTCAAGTATGGTTTATTGGTGGAATGACATGAAAAAGAATGTAGCTGATTTCGTAGCTAGGCTTCCAATTGGTAGCAAGAACAAACCGATTCAGCAGAATATTCGCCAAGTTATATATGTTCAGGAAATTTTTAGGCTCCGTGGAGCTCCAATGTCCATTAGATCAGATCGATACGTCAGGCATAGCTCACTATCAAAACACGCGAAGATATATTGAACGCATGTATCCTAAACTTTAAAATGTAATTGAGATGATCATTTGCCTCTCGTTTAGTTGTTTCTAAATATAGATATCATGCTAGTATCAGGAAGGCACCGTCTGAAACCTCGTATGGGCAAAGGTATAGATCACCTATTGGTTGGTATGAAGTTGGTGAAACAAAATTGCTAGGGCCAGAATTGATCCATTAGGCTATTGAAAAAGTTAAAAATGACTAAGATGCGCAAGAATTCTATGTGAATATGCAGCGCAGATATTCAGAGTTTTATGTTAACGATTGGGTGTTTCTAGAAAGTTTTGCCAATGAAGACGCCATATGATATGAGAAGAAAGAGAAGTTAGTCTCAAATATATTAGACCGTATAGGATCCTACGAAATATCGTCAAGTTCGCGAGTTGAGGACTAATTAAGTCACTCCGGTGGAAGTGTTGTAAAGGAACCAAAATGTGAAGGAAGCTACATGGAAAGCCAAAGAGGATATAAAGTCCAAATATCCGCACTCATTGATGTACAAATAGAAAAAGTCTAGGGTAACTACCTTAAGAATTCAGATTTCATGTCAGTTCAGTGTTCATGTCCCATCTCCTCTCAACATTCAGATCTCATGTTGTAACATTCATCTTTTTGGCAATAAAATATCATGTTATGATATATTTACACGTATTCATATCTCATGTCATTTTAGCATTTATGTATCCATGTCAGCCAGTCTTCATGCATTCATATTCCATGTCATGCTCCTCACGTCCATATAATCACGCCATGTTCATGCCTATGTTCTAGTACTCATGTCATTCGTGCCTACAAATTATTTTCTAAATCCCATGTATATTATTCATGTATTCATTCAGTTCAATATTCATAAGTTTATGCCATACTGGTATTCATGGTAGTTGGTATTCACGTATTCAAGCTAGTTCAGTATTCATGTTAGTCACATTCATGCTTCAGTTACCATGTTATGTCTTGTCATGCGTAGCAAGATGCCTTGCGAGGCTTGTGTTAGTTGGTTCGAAAAATATTAGAATAGTCCTATTTATAGAGGAAACCCTGGTGAAAGTATTATAAAATTTTAGAGTTAGTCATACTCCTAACCATGAACCATCATTCGAGGGCGAATGATCCCAAGGGGGAGATATCATAACACCTCATAACTTTGGGCTATGGTTTGAACCGTACGATGAGAAAAATGATAGAACCAATATGAGGAGTGTAGAAGTATTTTGAAAACTAATCAATTCATAAGAAGAGTCTTAGAAAAAAATTAGAGTCGGAAGCTACTCTATGGAGCATGTTTTAAAGTGAGTTTGTAGCACGACTTACTAAACTGAGTGTACGGATAAATCTATAAGGAATTTGGATAAACTTCCTTCAAGAAAGTTGTAGCCCTTTGACATATCTTCCCATAGATATAAGGCCCACATCAAATAGAGTTATATACAAAGGTTATGGCTAATTTAATGAAAATGTGTAAAATAGAAATCCTGATTCTTGTAGGATTAGGTTTTAAAGCCCAAGCCTTTATGATAACCTATAACTACAATCCTAAAATGTTTTATGTGAGAATTTTTTTCCAGAGCTGCTACTAAACACCTAAGGTGATTTCTTATTCAAATTCATATGTCAATTATATTAAGTTAATACTAGATTAACACCGAATCATTATTTGGAATCGCTAGATTTTGGAAAATCTATTCAAGATCGAATGTGGAATGAAGCTTTGAGATTTCTTCAAAGAGGTAAGCCCCTCACTCATTAATGAATTATATGGAGTTATTATTATTTTTTGTACATTTAATGGTTGGTATAATCATGAAATATGATTGATTAAGATGCACTCCATCAAACGCAAAACACTAGTAATTTGCTGTAGATTTTCCCTCTAATCAACCATCTTCATTTAGCGGTTTTCTATAATTTAATCATTGGATCGAGCCCAAATTTTAACTTAGTGGTCACAATATATAGGTGTTAAATGTGAATGGTGGAGATTGGATTTGGAGATCCGGAATATTTTGGTTTGAGCTATGAACACTAACTATAAAAATCGGTGAAAACTCTTCTCAAGGTTTCAAGTTCAAAGTTTTGTGTTTCTTCTTCAAAAGTCCAGACATTTTCTTCAAGTCTTGGAGTGACTAAGGTATGTAGAGCTTCTATCCACATGTCGGAATATTCATGTCCTTCCCCATGCTACGCTTTTCTATGAAATACGAATTCTTCATAAGTTTAGGGTTTTGTTCCATTATCATGATAACCCTAATAAATGTAATATTGTTATACGTCATGTCTATATTACAACTCATCAATTTTATTCATGATAGATCATTATTATTGTCATGAACCTGTCCGTAATTCATGAACGCATGCTTTGACTCGCATGAGTTCTTAAAGACAAGTTATAATTATTATTACTCAGTTTCCATGAAATTATATATGCTTTTCATGATTTATGTAAGTTATATGATATATCTTTTCACATGTTAAACTATAATTTACAAACCATATTTTACAAGTTATATTCATGAAATTCATGGGCTTACAAGCCAACTATTTTCAAGTACACATTTTGGGAGTTGCACAGATTACCGATAAGGCTCAGATAGCTTGAAACTACGTATGCCAATGTAGGATAAGGGTTGCTCCGCCATAGGACGATACCTTCTTGTTACCCCTTGTGGGGTTATTGGATCCATCATGTTCATGCTCATGTCTCGTACTCTGGTAAGGTACGAGATGACGTAGCTGATAGGGCAAAGATCATACTGCACGTTCATGCGTGGTGAGTCATGTCGATTTTATAATGCTCTCCCATAGATTTACAGATATACATATATACTGATACACAACTTTATAGATTTTACACATATTTTATACTCATGCCAGATCATGTTCATACTCATGTTACAGTTTCAGTTTCATGTCCTATTATTTCATGTGCATGCTTATTTCTTTAGTTGCTTTACATACAGTACAATTTAAATGTACTAACATCTCTTTGTCCAGGGCCTGGACTTTACGGTGCAGGTATTGAGTTTCAAGACAACAACTCTGCTCGTTAAGATTTGTCTCAATATCAGCTACTAGTGAGCCCCATTTCCTTCGGGGTGTTAGTCAATTATTTTAGAGTTCATGCTTATTATTAAAGGTATGCCAGGGTCTTGTCTTGATAAACAATTTTGTAGTAAAACTCATTGCGCAATGTATATCAGGTATGTACATTGTATATTTAAGTGTATAACACATATATATTTTCATGGATATATACCGATATATATACACGATATAAAAGAGATATGTTGACATACATGAAAGAAATACACGTATATACAAGGGGTTTATATGTATATACATGGAAGATTGAGTCGTCTTCAACTTCACTTTTCAATCGGTAAATCAAATCGAACTTGCCTATCGTCTCCAAACACCTCCGAAATGAATATTCAAGCTCCTTAAAGTGTTTGTAATAAAACACGATATCGTAACATTGAAACAAATCACAATTGTGGAGGATTGAGCATTTCAAATCAAGCCTTAACATGTTATATTTCAGTATTTTACATATGTTACTATTATCATTATTATTCTAATATGGGTAGTATATTATTGTATTTACTTAGCATTGTACACTTACCATAATTGTAGAATTCTTGTACAAATAGAATAGAATTTTGGGAGTAGAATAGGAATAGGATTTTCCATATTATGGAAATTGTAAATTATATATATACTCTGAAAATAATCAAGGGATTATTTCTTTCAATTGTGAATATTCCCAATTTGTTCTTTGGACCATCCTTGAGATTTTTGCTAAGAATTTTTAGTTTCCATTGGAATTTCCACATGCATTTGCCATGAACAATCTCTTGCCAACTTTCTTTCATAATGGCTCTAAATTGAAGTTGATCTGTCCAAAAATGAAGAAATTTGAAATACTTTATTTCTTGAAACTCAGTATTAGAACATCTAACTAGCATTGAAGTATGATCAGATCATGTGCTTGCTAGATGTTCAACATTGACTCTAGGAAACTTTGAAGTCCGCTCTTGATTGATTATAACTCTATCCTGAAAGAAATAATATCTTGATTATTTTCATTAATGAAAGAGTATATATACAATTTATAATTTCTATAATAGGAAAATCCTATTCCTATTCTACTCCCAAAATCATATTCTACTTATACAAAAATCCTACTATTATGGTAAGTATACAATACTAATTATATACAATATTTACAAAATATTTACTTACCAAAATAAGATATACACGGTGTGTATACCTTGTATATCACAAATTCCCACTTGGGATGGGATTTCGTGATATACACGGTAAACACAAGGTATGTGTATATCGTGTATACTTATGTATATATTTAATACACCCCGCAGTCATAGCAGGCGGTCTTCGTACGCTAAGACTGTCTCTAAAATCTTCAAAAAGGACCGAGGGAAGACCCTTTGTAAAGATGTCTGCAATGTGATACCTGGAAGGGATATGGCAGACGCGTACTTGTCCAAAAGCTACCTTTTCGTGAACAAAATAAATATCCATCTCGATGTGTGTAGTGCGCTGGTGTTGAACAGGATTACCAGAAAAAGTAGATGGCAATAACATTATCACAATAAACTAAGGTAGCTTTCTGAATATGACAATGAAGCTCTAAAAGAAGATTACGTAACCAACATGATTCAGAGATCACATTGGTCACCCCTCGATACTCGGCCTCGGCACTAGAGCGTGATAATGTAGATTGACGCTTCGCAGACCACGAGACCAAGTTATTACCAAGAAAATTACAATAGCCGAACGTGAAACGTCTGGTATCTAGACAACCACCCCAATCAGCATCTGTATACAATACAAGTGTAGAAGTCGATGACGAATATAAATGCAAGCCATAGTCTAGTGTACCCTGGATGTATCGAATAATGAGTTTGAGCTCATTCATGTGTTCAACCCTGGGATCATACATAAATAAGAACACATGTTGTACGGTATACGTGATATATGGTCTCGTGAAAGTAAGATACTGAAGAGCCCCTGCCAGACTGCGATAGCGGGTCGGATCCTCGTAAGGTGATCCAGCCGCAGCACCCAACTTGGGTTTAGTATCGACGGGAGTGGAAGTAGACTTGTACGAGGACATGCCAGCGCGCTCAATAATCTCAGCTGCATACTTTCGTTGGGATAAGAATAATCCACCTGTATAACGAGAAACAATAATCCCCAAAAGTAACTCAAGG
This sequence comes from Anisodus acutangulus, assembly GCA_029783415.1. NCBI lineage: Eukaryota > Viridiplantae > Streptophyta > Magnoliopsida > Solanales > Solanaceae > Anisodus > Anisodus acutangulus. The sequence continues at coordinate 47,009,707 of CM056490.1, forward strand.
GCCCCAAGTCTTTCATAGCAAACTCAAAATTGAGCATGGTCATGATAGACTTGCGCAAAGCATCCATAGAGGCGGTCAAGTTAATATCATCCATATATAATAAAATATAAGCCAAGGAGGAACCACGACGATATATGAACAATGAATTATCAGACTTGTTGTGTGAAAACCCAATCGATGAAACAAAGTCTACAAATCGCTTATACCAAGCCCGTGGGGCCTGCTTAAGACCATACAAGGACTTCTTCAGCAAACAGACATGATGAGGATATTTGGGGTCACAAAAACCCAATGGCTGATGCGTATAAACAGTCTCCTTAAGATCACCATGTAAGAAATCATTCTTCACATCTAACTAATGCATGGTCCAAGCTTTAGAAAGAGCCAGACTGAGAACAGTGCGATTGATAACCAGTTTGACCATCGGACTAAACGTCTCACCACAATCCACGCCAACCTGTTGAGTCTTACCATCACCTACAAGAGTAAAAATCAACATAGATCGAATAATATTAACACTAGAAGGACGGGGTACCAATTCTCACATCTTATTTGCAATAAGAGCATCATATTCATCGGTCATAGCCAATTTTCAATTCGGGTCATTTAATGCGGACACGGGGTTACGAGGTAGGGGGATTTAAGAATATTAGAATTTAAATTAAAATATCTTTTTGGTTTAAAAATACCTCGTTGACTACGAGTGACCAGTCTGTGACTAGAGGGAGAATCAGGTGGATTTTGGGAAACATCGGGACATGTGACGGACTGGCCAGCAAGCAGTGGGTGCGGAACAAGTCTGAAAAATGGTGAATAATTTATGGAGAGACGGTATCGTCCAAAAAATTATACGAACTAGGTACGGGACAACTCACTTTAGCAAACGAAAATTGGGATTCATCAAAAATAACATGACGACTAATGATGATTTTATTAGAGGATAAATCAAAACATTTGTAACCACGATGATTAGACGTATAACTCAAAAACACACAAGGGGTAGACCGGGTCTAAAGTTTGTTAATTATGGTGGACAGAAATAGTGGATAACATAAGCACCCAAAGACTCTAAGATGTGAATACGGAGGAGTCTTATTGTATAATATTTGAAGGGGAGAAGAATATGCAAAACCTTTTGTAGGAAGAATGTTAAGGAGATAAGTAGTCATTTGTAAATCATGATGCCAAAATGAAGGAGGTGCTGAAGAATGGACCAATAACGTTTGGACAATATTATTAATGGTACGAATTTTGCGTTTGGCTTTCCCATTTTGAGAGGACGTATGAGGACAAGAGAAATTAAAATTGATATCATTATTACCACAAACATCCCGAAACAACCCATTATCAAATTCATTTTCATTATCACATTGAATATTCTTAATTTTCCGTTCGAATTGGGTCCGGATGAAAGCTCTAAATTTTAAAAAGGTGGAAAAAATGTGAGATTTTACGCTAACGGAAAAGTTCATAAAAAATTAGAATAATCATCCAAAAAAAGAACATAATAACGATGGCCCAAAGAACTGATAATAGGAGATGTCCATAAATCACTATTAATAATATCAAATGAGAATTAGAGTCTACAAATGACAATCTAACAATTTTTCCTAAAGAACAAGATTGATAAATCGGAGTACTACACGTACCCTTACAAGAAATAAGATTGTTTTTATCTAAGGAAGACATAATTGATGACATGGATGACCTAGACGTGCATGCCACAAGGAAGGAGCAAGAGCTGCAAAAGTAAATGGCAAGGATTGACTCGAGAGACCGGATGTAGGCGTGATAGGATAAAGATCTTCCCTACTATCACATCTCATGAGAGGAATCCCCGTCTTGAAATCCTTCACAGAAAACTCAAAAGGATAAAAAAAACAACAGAAACTGAATTATCAATGGTGAATTTACGGACAGACACCAAATTTTTAATCAATTTAAGAGCATGAAGAGTACTTTTCAAGACAAGAGGTGGATGGGGGGGGGGGGGAGACAGTTTTATGACCGTAACTACGAATTGGAATTCAATTTCCATTACCAACAATTATGCCACGATTGTTTCTCAAATTGGAATAAGACGAGAGAGTACCTTGGTCAGACGACATGTGGGTAGTGGTGCTGATGTCCATGTACCAATTCGGATCCAGAGAATTTACACCAAGTGTGTGCATCGCGACTTCAATGTCGGTTGGAGTGGGGCCCACTGCATGGTGGGCCTGCTGAGGCCGAGGCCCAAACACACCTGCTTGTTGTCCCGACCCAGAATTATTGCGGATTCCATTGGGCCAGGTCGGATTGGGCCGAGAAAACTGCTGGGCAACCCAATTTCCAGGGGCTGGAAACCCTGTAGCATAGGGGTTGTTGGGGCACTGCCCACTAGCCCAAGCCCACTGCCAGGGGGCCCATAGCTGGGACCAGTGGGATGGTGGCCCACTATCACCTGAACGGGGCTCACTGCCATTATTCTGGCCACCGCCGCCACTGTCGGAACCTCCGCGTTTGCCCCCCGCGGTGTTTGCCATTATTTTTCTGAGTATTTTTGCCGCCGCCGTTGTTGCTGTTTTGGCTAGAATTGTTGGAGACGGATGGAGAAAAATTGGACTCTGTCACCATGACGACAGAAGGGGCTCCAGGGGCCGCTTTCTTAGCAAAGCCGACTTCTTCGAGCGTGAGCATGAAACAGGCTTGATAAACTGCGGAAGAGGACTAATCTGACGAAGAAGCGTACCGATGCCACTATTGGACTTAGAGAGGCCTACAACCATATGAAGAACAAGACGATCGTTGGTAATGGGCGCACCAACGTTAAGGAGCTGGTCCGCCAATTATTTCAACCTTTTCCAGTTTGCTGAAACGTTAGGGAAGTCTTCCATAGTGACGTGGGAGAATTCATGCTCAAGGGTAACATCACGAGAATTTTGATTATCTTGGAATATGTCACTTTCGCACCCTATTCCAAGCATCTATCACCATAGCGTCTGGTTCAATAAATGTCTCTAACAGGTCGGTAGATATTGTGGAGTAAATCCACTGAAGAACGGTGGCATCAAGTCTCGTCCATAACTTCGGATCATCCTCGGGTTTTGGGACCTCCGTATCCATAGGAGCCGTGGGGATAATGTGATGGAGGACTTGATGCGAACATGCGTGAACTTTGAACAGTTCGGCCCACGTCGCGTATTGGACGTTTTCTATTTTAAGAATGATAGGGATGTGATTCTTGATGGTAGAAACAGTAAGGGCAGGGTGAAACGTGTTCTTAGCCATAATATCAACGCAAGACGTGATGTAGGGATTTGGAAGAATATTTAGGTAGTTTGGGAGAGGAGAAGTGGTTGGAACCGAGAGTTTGTTCTCGGAAAATGTGCCACGAGAAGGGACATTTAGGAGAGGAAAATATAACGTAGACTTCTGATACCATGAAAGAAATAATCTCTTGATTATTTTCATTAATGAAAGAGTATATATACAATTTACAATTTTCATAATAGGAAAATCCTATTCCTATTCTACTTCCAAAACCCTATTCTACTTGTACAAGAATCCTACAATTAAGGTAAGTATACAATACTAATTATACACAATTACTACAAAATATTTACTTATCAAAATAAGATATACACGATGTGTATACCGTATATATCACAGATTCCCACTTGTGATGGGATTCCGTGATATACACGATATACACAAGGTATGTGTATACCGTGTATACTTATGTATATATTTAACATATCCAATCTTTTTCATATTCTGTGTCTTTTGTCCCTTACATTACACCATGTGAATCTTGGGCCTGAGAAACCAACATCCACCATTCCACATTCTCCCATACAGTCAATGAAGTCCCAGCTTTTCTGCATTCTATAAGGGCTTTCTCCTTTCTTCTCTTGAGCATTCATAATAACTTTAATAATATCTACAGTTTCGTAAACTTTCCGATAGAGGTCTTCTTAAGTGCTCTTTGTATTTGGCATAGACAAAGGTCATCTAGAAAGATTCTGAGTTATCCTTCTCTTTGAATTCCATAGTAACCTGTTGAGAGTCATTGGAGATCTCCGAGGCCTGAAATAAAGAGGTCCATAAGATCCAAATCATACAATTTATATTGCTGCTGCAGTTATCCATACCTATCCATCTCTTGTGTAGATTTATGTAGTCTTTATCAATAAACGATTATAAAATAGCAATAATATTAAGCTTGTGCATTTTGGTGAGAAATTTGAGTCTTTCAAAAGGCCCGCTGGACTTTACCCCTCTAATATTCCATGTAATTGTATCAATCAAATTGTGACAAGTAGTGACTGTAATGATATTTTTGGAAGTGATTGTCTCATATGGTAGGGGTGTCAAAACCAAACCCAATTCGCCCAATCCACACAACCCTTTTAGTGTTTCTACGGGTGGAGTCATGATCCGTTTGACCCGTTTGTTGAGTTGACCCAACGAATTGAACCCAAAATGACCCATCAATCAATTGAGTCAAAACGGGTCAAAGTACTGTAACCCACCGGGTCAAAATATGTCCAACCTAAACAAACAATACTATTAAAAATAACTATACGTTTGAAATCCATTAGAAGAATATTAATATTAATATTATTGAAAGAAATAATCTCCTTGATTATTTTCATTAATTGGAATGCTATATATACAAGTTACATATTTCCATAATTGGAGAATCCTATTCCTATTCTATTTCTAAATCCTTATTCTACCATAATTCTAACTATACAATTATGGTAAGTGTATAACACTAATTAAGGTAACATTTACACTACAATATTACATCAATATACACTCCTAATATACTACAACCAACACTGCCCGTGATGGGCTTCAACCACTGCCGAAGCCCTGCTGCCGAGGCCACTGCTTTGCATGTGATATACACTGCTGTATATTGGGTGTATATCACAGGTATATTACTCTGTTTAACACACCCCCGTAGTCATAGCGGGCGGTTTTTGAACGCTGAGACTGTCCCTAAAATCTTCAAAGAGAACCGCTGGTAGACCCTTTGTAAAGATGTCTGCAATTTGATAACGAGACGGGACATGGCACATACGCGAACGTGACCCTTTGCAACCTTTTCACGGACAAAGTGAATGTCCATTTCGATATGCTTAGTGCATTGGTGTTGAACTGGGTTACCTAAAAGGTAGATGGCACTAATGTTATCGCAATATACCAAGATTGCCTTCTAAATGGGACAATGAAGCTCTAACAACAAATTACGTAGCCAACATGATTAGGAGACCACATTCGCTACCCCTCGATATTCTGCCTCTGCATTTGAGTGTGATAGAGTTGCCTGACGCTTTGCCGACCAGGAACATACAGTAGCCAGAAGTCGACCGTCTGGTGTGGGGACAACTGCCCCAATCAACATCCGTGTAAGAGACAAGTGTGGATGTAGATCAATGATACAAGTGCAACCCATAGTCCAGTGTCCCATGAATATACCGAATGATGCGTTTGATTGCATTCATGTGCTCAACTCTGGGATCATGTATGAATAAACACACCTGCTGAACCGCATACGTAATATCCGGTCTGGTAAAGGTAAATTACTAGAGGGCCCCTACAAGACTGCGATAGCGGGTCGGGTCTTCGTATGGTGCACCTGCTGCGGCACTCAGCTTGGGGTTTGCATCAACTGGCGTGGAAGTGGACTTACAGGATGACATCCCATCCCTCTCTATGATCTCAGCAGCATACTTCCGTTGAGACAAAAACAAGCCACCTGAATGACGTTTGACGGCAATCCCCAAAAAATAACTCAAAGACCCTAAGTCTTTCATAGCAAACTCAGAACTGAGCATGGTCATAATAGACTGGTGCAAGGAATCGGAAGAGGTAGTCAAGATGATATCATCCACATACAACAGAATGTAGGCCAAGGACGAACAACTGCGGTAGATGAACAAGGAATTATCGGACCTGCTGTGAGTGAACCCAATAGTTGAAACGAAGTTAGCAAATCTCGTATATCAGGCCCGTGGAGACTGCTTAAGGCCATATAAGGACTTTTTTAATAAACAGACATGATGCGGATGGTTTGGATCCCTGAAACCCAACGGCTGATGCATATAGACTGTTTCCTTGAGATCACCATGTAGGAAAGGATTCTTGACATCCAACTGATGAATTAGGCAAGTCTTTGAAAGAGCCAAGCTAAGCACAGTGCGAATGATAGCCGGTTTGACCACCGGACTAAACGTCTCACCACAATCGATCTCAACCTGCTGAGTCTTACCATCACCAATAAGTCACGCCTTATGTCGAGCAAATGACCCATCTAAATTCTCCTTATGAGCAAAAATTCACATAGACCTGATAACATTAATACCATATGGACGGGGCACCAACTCCCACGTCTTATTATCAATAAGAGCATTATATTCATCAGTCATAACAATTTTCCAATTAGGGTCATTTAATGCAGACACAAGATTGCGGGGCAAGGGCGATTTAGAGACATCGGAATGTAAATTAAAATGTCTTTTAGGTGTAAAAATACCCCGTTGACTACGAGTGACCGGTCTATGACTTGAGGAAGAATTTATGGAATTTTGAGAATTTTCTGGGCTCGGGACAGACTGGCCAGCAGACAGTGGGCCTGCTGGCCTAAATCAATAACTGGAGTCAATATCTGGACCAGTTCCAGAATTGGGCTGGACTGGCCCAATTGCTGGAACTGTACCAGGGGCTGAAACTGGGCACGGGACTGTGGGGCCAGCGGGCAGTGGGCCCGCTGGAGAATTTTGGGTGCGGGAGATGTCCGAATAATATACGGGGATATTTGGTCATCCAAAAAATTATACGACTTAGGCTCGGGAGTATGAACTTTCGCAAAAGAAAATTGGATTTCATAAAAAATGACATGGTGATTAAGTATGATTTTTTGGGAAGATAAGTCAAAACATTTATAACCATGATGATTCGACGGATAATCCAAAAATACACACGGGGTAGACCGAGCCTGAAGTTTGTTAATTGTGGTGGATGGAAATAACGGATAACACAAGCATCCAAAAATTCTAAGGTGAGAATAAGACGGGTTCTTATTATATAGGATTTTGAGGGGGGAAGAATATGTCAGACCTTTAGACGGGATTATGTTAAGAAGATATGTGGTCATTTGTAGAGCATGATGCCAAAAATATGAAGGTATGGCGACATGAATTAAGAGAGTTCGGACAATGTTATTTATGGAACGAATCTTACGTTCGGCCTTCTCATTTTGTGAAGATGTATGAGGACACGAAAAATGAAAATTGATCCCATTATTAGCACAGAATTCCCGAAACTCCCTATTGTCATATTCTTTTCCATTATCACATTGAATATTTTTTATTTCTCTTTCAAATTGAGTACGAATGAACGCTCTAAATTTGATGAAGACGAAAAACACTTGTGATTTATTCGCAATTGAAAACGTCCACAAAAATCTAGAATAATCATCTAAAAAGAGAACATAATATCGATGACCCAATGAACTAAGAACAGGAGACGTCCATAGGTCGCTATGAATGATATCAAATGGCATTGAAGTATGAGAATTAGAGTCTACAAATGGAAACTTAACAATTTTCCCTAATGAACAAGACTGACAAAGTGGAGTACGACTCGTACCCTTACAAGAAATAAAACTATTTTTATCTAAAACTGATAAAATAGAAGATCCCGGATGACCCAAGCGAGCATGTCATATGGAAGGAGAGATGGCTGTAAAAACTGACGGCAAGGTTTGACTCGATGGACTAAAATCGAGCATGATAGGATACAGATCCCCCCTACTATCACACCTCATGAGATGACTCCCCATCTTGAAATCCTTCACAGAGAAACCAAAAGGATCAAATTCAACGGAAATGAAATTGTCAGTAGTGAACTTTCGGACATACACTAAAATTTTAATCAATTTAGGAGCATGTAAAGTATTTTTCAAGAGAAGGGGTGGATTGGGGGAGACAACATTTTCTGACCATACCCTAGAATTGGAATAGAACTGTCATTACCAATAATTATCCCCCGAGGGGTGCTCAAATTGGAATAAGATGAGAGAGTACCTGATTCGAAAGTCATGTGAGTAGTAGCACCGATGTCCATATACCAATTTGGGTCCGGTTGAGTTAGCCCCAGTGTGTGCATCGCGACCTCGATATCGATTTGAGTGGGGCCTGCTACATGATGGGCTTGCGGAGATCGGGGCCCAAGAACTCCTGTCCGTGATAGAGCTGGGCCGTAGCTGCTACTGCCGCTGCTGCTGAGCCACTGGCCAGTGGGCTGCCACTGTTGGGTGTTGGGCCTGAACTGTTGGCAAGCCCACTGGCCGCTGGAATTTGCTGCTTGATTGTAAGGGCTGCTGGCCCACTTCCATGGGCCCCACTGCTGGGCCCAGGGGGGTGGTGGGCCATTATTTCCTGGATGGGACCCATCGCCTGCTTGCTGATCACCGAAACCGCCGCGTTTGCCCCCGCGGTTTTTGTTATTATTCTTGCGATTATTCTTGCCGCCACCATGATTATGGTTTTGGCTCGAATTATTAACAAAACCCGAAGAACTAGGAGAGGACGCCACCATGACGACGGGGCTTGCTCCGGTAGCCGCCTTTTTAGCCAAACCGGCTTCTTCCAAAGTAAGCATGGAGCGGGCTTGATAGAAGTCAGAAAGAGGGTTGCTTTAGCGAAGGAGAGTTCCAACACCATTATAAGCCTCTGAAAGACCGGCAACCAACTGTAGAACTAGACGATCATTTGTTATCGGTGCGCCAACATTACGGAGTTGATCTGCCAACTCCTTGAGTTTCTTGAAATATGCAAAAACGTTTGGAAATTCGTCCATTCGAACTAGAGAGAATTCCTGCTCGAGTGTGACGACACATGAATATTGGTTGTCTTGGAATATGTCACGCAATCTATTCCATGCATCCATAGCCGTGGTATCCGTCTCAATAATCGTTTGTAGAAGGTCCACTGAAATAGTGGCGTAGATCCACCGGAGAACGGTAGCATCAAGAGTAATCCATAACTCAGGATCCTCCGGAAGAAGAGGTCTAGCGGGAGGAATGATGTGCTGAAGAACTTGATAGGAGATAGAGTGAATTTTAAACAACTCCGCCTACATCGCATATTGGACGTTTTCCATCTCAAGGACAATAGGGATACAGTTCTTGATGTTGGAAATCATGAGGGCAGGATGATAATTGTTCTTAGACATATTGAAAGAACAAAGAAGGAAGGGAAATTTAAGAGAGGTGTTTTTGAGAGCGGAAGACGAATTTTGGAAGAGAAACCCGAGGGGGGAGGGTGGGGTGTCTCGGCCGAAAATCAAAGAGAGGACAAAAGTTGAGAGAAAAACTTTTGTTTAGACCTAGTCTCTTGATACCAAAAAAGAAATAATCCCCTTGATTATTTTCATTAATTGAAAGGCTATATATACAAGTTACATATTTCCATAATAGGAGAATCCTATTCCTATTCTATTTCTAAATCCTTATTCTACCATAATTCTAATTATACAATTATGGTAAGTGTATAACACTAATTAAGGTAACCTTTACACTACAATATTACATCAATATACACTCCTAATATACTACAACCAACACTGCCCGTGATGGGCTTTCACCATCGCCGAGGCCCACGCCTACCCATCGCTTTGCCTGTGATATACACTGTTGTATATTGGGTGTATATCACATGTATATTACTCTGTTTAACAATTATTAAACTATTAATATAGTTCAATCCATTTTGACCCAAGCAAATATTATTAAATGTTTAAAGAGTGGAGAAGTTGGGTTATGTTGGGCAAGTTAGGTTATGACCCAAGCAAATTTTGGGCGTGTTGGGTCTTGACCCAATAATTAATGTGATTTATTTTAACCCGCCCCAATTTGACCCAACACGCCCATTTACCACCCCTACCCATATGATATTGCGAAAATGAGTAGCATACATTATCTTTGATTGGATGTGGTGTTTCCATGGAGAACTGCAAAGTAGCAAGGGCGAAGCCAGAGTATAGCGTACAGGTTCGACAAAATCCAGTAGTTTTAACGTTTGGGACGTTTGGGAGATGAAACAATTAAGACATCTTCGTGATAAGGAATATTATGTATATCATGACACGAATCACTTTTATAGAGGCTCATTTTGTCCAAATATGTCATTGCTAATCTACAAACCACTAATAAAATAACTGCAAGAATATACAAAACTGACTTCAATAGAATAATCTCTATCCTAAAGGCATTTAGGCCTCACACTTAGTTGTTGTTGGGATTGTGTGCATAATTGCACTAAAGTTTTGCGAAGGCAAAAAAAACTTAAGTTTCAGTAATAAACTTAAATTTTGCCCAGAAACAAAATCATGAATTTTGAAAGATGTAAGAGAGAAGAAGACATGAATTAATGTTAAAAGTTTTTTTCTGTTGTGTACGTCAGCGATAACTTACGCAACTAATTAATTTTGTAATCTATTTATCAAACAACTAGGAAGATAAACCAATTTACTTATTAAAAACGAAAAGGAATTTATTCATTCATAAAATATCTGGATTCACTCGCCAAATGAAAACAAGATCCAATTTCTTGGAAAATAAATTACCACACAATTAACTTAATAAATTAAAGGTTACAAATAAATAAAATCACAATTACAGTTGAAAATAACCAAATTCTAGAAATATTTGATTTTATCAGCCTCATTTGCACTGCTTAGTTCACCTTCCTGCAATCGACACGAATCTGGCCTTGCTTCCCAGTCAATGGCTTGATATTACCCATCTTAATCATAGACTCCGCAAAATCTTCGGAGAAAGTCTTTAGGTTTTTACTATATGTCTTAACAAGATCATCAGTCTCTCCTCCACTAAATAGTGCTTGATCAGAATGCAAAAGCCCTTTATTGGACACCAAATTACTGAAATATTTTGAATTGAAAAGGGCCGGTGTAGGATCAAGGGAAGCAAGATTGGAATCACCTCCACTACGTGGACAATTTGCTTGACGTTGGCTTGCAAAGGTGGAGTCAATATTAACGTCATTGTAGATGCGATTTCTGAATGTGGAACACTGAGCAAACCCTAGCGTGTGGCTACCAGAGAGAGCGACGAGGTCTTCCTCATCCAAACCTTGCTTCTTAAAGTTGTTGATAAGTGCAGATAAGTCCATGAATGGAGTTGGAATGTCATTGTTGGCTGTGGTTCTACTTGCTGTAGTGGAGTCTCTTCTTCCCAGTTGCACTTCCCATGTTGGTCCATGTAGCTGTTCATGTAAAAATATTTCGGTTTAATTATACACTAAATTAAAGATTCATCGCATTAGCAGCATACAAATTTAGCTAGAGGAAATCTACAATTTTTTTAATTGACTATAAGGCTCGATACTAATTCTTTAATATTTCTCATGTTGAGCTTCAAATATCTAATTAATCTATATCTTAATTTGAGTATTCGAGATTAATATTTTCTTGTAACTCGACCAGTTTTTTAATACTGGTTGACGATTTTTACTAATTAATCTGGACAATTAAACATTACTATGCATGGTTAGGAAATATTAACAAGAGTAAAATAAAATTATAGGATAGAAGGGAGTAATACACACCGCAACTACGGAGTCACGAGCTGCAACTGCCAAGATATCCGCACAAGACACAACTGGACATCCACAAATTTTATCAACCTCAGACTTAATTTTATCGATCACCTCAAACCCTCTAGCAGAATTGTTATTAGCACGAGCAGTCTTTTCACTGTCAATAGTATCCGTTTGGTCAAGGAGAATCGAAGCATCACAACCCTGCATTTACAAGAGACATGTCAAGCAATGACGCCCCACTCTACTTGGAGTAAATCATATAAGTTAGGGTAATTCCACTCCAAATCTTAAAATTTTAAGTTAAGACACATAATGTTTTCACAAATAAAAATTAGGATGAAATGAAAAATATTAAGCGCGAGGGAAAAAAATCTCACATTAACAAAACAATCATGAAAATGCAGACGTAGCAAAGAAGCGCCCATTCGCCTCTCTTGCCGAACAGCATCCTCAACAACACGTTTAATGGTTGGTAAAGCTTCGGGACAAACATCATCGTAGAAATCATCAGACAAATCCGCAAACGCCATGCTTGCTAGAGAAAGCATGACTAACACATGAAGAAAGAGGAAGCTACTTGAAGCCATTTTTTGATAATTACTATAGTCTATGGAGGCCTACACTTCTATTTGATGCTTCTGATTTTGTGTGATGATGAGAGTAAAATGAGGCTGTATTTATATGTAAGAAAAATGTTGACTATAGTAACACGACAATGGTTCTAGGTTTAGCAAGTCTCACAAGAATGAGCCAAAGTTTGACAATTTCTAAGAAGGCAATTTTAATTTTCTGGTCCGTTGTATCAGTACATGCACGAAATGTTAGTAATTGGTCATCAATTATTGCACATTTGAGTGGGTCGTCGGTGACCCTTATTTACTGATAATTAAAAGATTATCAGTTTTGACTTGGCAAATAAGTACTCTACGAAGTAATTTCCCTCTTTGTATAATGATAGCATTTCATTTGTTTTTCTCTTAGCACGGGCATAACAAAAAACACTATTTCTAATTTCATCCTGAATTTTGATTTTCACGAGTGAGGGTGGCTTGCTTTGCGGGATTAGGAAATATATCTCAGTATTAAATTTGATATCCCCTCAGGTCCTATTTTAAGTGTCTTAGTTTGACATGACACGATATTTAAGAAATAAATAAAGACTTTTAAATCTTGTGGTATTAAATTAAAGATGTGTGTAGTCTTTTAAATCTTGTAGTCTTAACTTTGTTAGGATGTTGGAATTAGAAAACTTACTAAATATAGAAAGAGACACTCTTTTTTAGACAAACCAAAAAGAAAAGTACGACACTTAAATTGGGAAGGAGGGAATATTATTTTATAGTGTGTTTTATGTAGAACTAAACGCAACACTGGATGTTTTATTCAATATGCTTGTTGGCCTTATATAGGATTACAAATTTTATTTGACTCATAATCCCACTAAACCACTAACAAGATTTCACTAAACAAATTGCCCTAAACTTTAGGAAGAGATATATACAACTCTAGAAACTAGGAAAATTACCTGCAACTAAATAACAACCTAAAGCTAAAAATTTCTATACTCGAGACTTAGTAAACGTCAAACTGCGACTAATGTTGTACAACTTCAACATCCCCCCTCGACATCAGCTCCCATTATCTTAACCATGCATTGCTGATGGCAGAAACTTTCAAACTTGTTGACACTTAAACCTTTTGTGAACAAGTCTGCAATTTGGTGCTTCGTTTTATTATGATCCAAGCCAATCTCTCCTTGCAACATTTTTTTCTCCGATAAAGTGGTAATGTATTTCCACATGCTTAGTTCTTGCGTGGAAAACTGGATTTTCAGCCAAACAAATTGCAGACTGATTATCACAATACAAAGGAACTCCATATCCTACCGGTTGCTGTAAACCCTTCTTCAACTGCATAAGCCATGTACTTTCTTGAGCTGCAACTGCTGTTGCCCGATACTTTGCTTCTGTTGTTGACAAAGACACAGTTGATTGCCTCTTGCTGCACCAATAAATTGCTCCATCTCCAAGCTTAAACACAAAGTCAGTAGTTGAACGACGAGTATCATGGTCTCCCGCATAATCAAAGTCACAGTAGCCGACCAACTTGCATTCTTCACCTTTCTTATACAAAAGACGATAATCAATTGTACTTTTCACATATCTTAGCATTCGCCGAACAGCCTGCATATGGTGCTTCTTTGGATTGTGCATGTAGCGACTTATCACACCAACTGCAAAAGAAATATCAGGTCGATTCTGAGTTAAATAAATCAGACTACCTACCAATTACTGATACATCATCACATCTTCTAAATCTTTTCCTTCATCCGCACACATCTTATCGTTTGGCATATTTGGGATCTTGCCTCCGAATCCATTCTGACTTTCTCGACTGATATTGTGGAGCTTGTACTTCTACTTCACTTGCCTCAGTTCTTTCACATGGTGACTAGTAAACAATGGATTGCTCAAAATTATGAGTTGCATCTTGTTCAACATCTACGTCTTCACTTGAACGAAAATAAGAAATTTGCAAATTATTTTTCAGATCAGTTTGGTCTGGTAATATCTCCTTCTCTGAAGTCCACCATGAAGAGTTCGCATCAAATACAATATGTTGTGATTTATAACACCTTCCAGTTGTAGGATCGCTACATTTTCACCCTTTTCTTTGATTATCAAAGCCTACAAAAATACATCTAACAGCTTTCTTGTCTATTTTGCTACATAGTTGATCTGGTATAAAAACATAGCAGACACATCCAAATATTTGCAAAATAACTGACATTAGCTTTCATATTACACAACTTCTCAAAGGTGAAAGAAAACTTAACCTTTGTTGAGGAAGTCTGCCAATGACAAATGTTGCAGCCCTCATTTCTTCTGCCCAAAATCTTCCTGGGACATTCTTGGCACGTAACATAGTACGATAAATTTCTGCCAAATGCAACACCATTTTGTTGCGGCGTGCAAGTATATTGATGACCAATTCTGCATTTTCATAGGTACTGAGAGAACTTAATTGAGCTATATTCCCCTCCGTTATCTATTATTAAATAATGAATTTTCTTGCCCACTTCTCCCTCAACTTTTTCTTTAAACTCTTTAACCTTAGAAAAAGAATCATATTTTTCTTTCATAAAGAAAACCCAGACATACCTGGAGAAATCATCTATAAAGGTCAAATTCCAATATACAAGAAAAAAATATACTATGATATACTCCAAGACGCTTAAAATTTTATCAATTTGCATAGTGCTAATTGATGAGGATAAAATAATGAAAAAGAAGAAAAGTTTATGGTAGTAGCTATCAAGGTGTCGATTCTCCAATTTTTAAGTTGTTAAAGTTGAAGCCTACAAGTAAATATATCAACCTGGTTATTTCGTTAACTGACTAAAAAGTCATTTATTTAACTTAAGTTGATGATACTTCCGTCAAAAAAATTAATTGTTTCCCGATGAAAGCAAGCAAGAATGTGATTGCGGTAAGTAAAGGAACCTATCTCCTTAATCAAAATCTGCTACACTACAAAAGAAAATTGCAGCACGATCTTCTTCCGTGATGTATAACTTCTCTCTACTTTATATACGGTACGTATATTCTGTAAATCAAAAAGGATTTAATTTGTATACTATATATATTGATTGTATAAATTTGTTACACTATTAGGCTACTCTAAGAGTAGTTAAGGATAGATGTTCCTAATAAGTGAAATTAGTGAAAGTATGTATGTCCTAGAGACAATCATTAATAGGGACAAATGTACTTGAACACATTCGTATTATTAATAAGATTAATATTTATGGCATTTGCGATTATTGAATTATTATTTGATTGTTTGTAATTATTCATTGTGCATCCCTTGAGCTTACTTGTCATTAATAGAGTGAGATATTGATAATAGAGCGTAACTCTTAAAATAGCCCCGACTAATGATCATCGAGAATGGGATATCGATGATATGTGATAAGTAGACATGTGGTCTGCATCACATCCTTAGAGGATGTAGTATGTCTCACCTGCTACGAGTAATGGCTACTCGTGATGGACACATGCATACTTTGGAAGTATTGGTATACCCTGCTGATATATTATTTGTTATACTGGTCTAAAGTATGATCAGCATGTGGGAGATAGAAGTCCTTAGACTTGAGGTCAATACGCGCCTTATCTATAAAGTAATGTACTTTGATCCCGTCCTAACCTCAAATGTCTTATAGGTTGAGATACAACTTGTATTGGGTACATTACGATGTGGATTAAAGGTAGTAGTTGAGCCAAGATTAGGATTCATTCCTCGAATGTATATTCGAGAGAACACTCGGATACTCAGTGATATTAGGTTGACTAAGTCGTTGGCCAACGCAATAGACATATTTAGAATATGGTCTAGTTGTCAACTAATATAGATGAGATATAATGATTAAGCCATTTGGATAGACACTTGACAAATCCTAAGCTTGATCGGGTGTGTCATGAATGAAAGAATTTTATCTTACCACATAAAGGTTAAGTTTATTAGATTCGTGTAAACGTACTTCACATATTGAGTTCGTCTTGCGTCGTCTAGGAGTTCCGCGTAGACCTTAATTTGATTAATGTCGAATGTGAAGGCCTGTAGGGTCACACTATGTCGATTGTCCTTTCGATCTAAGGATGTATTGAGAGAGTAATTAAATGTTCGATTTAGAATCGAGATATTTAAATGAATAATGATTATTTTAATTAAGTCAAAATTAGATTTTGGATTTAATTAAGAATGCGCAGAATAAATCGAGACAATGCAGGAGCACGTCGAGCACCGCGACCCCCATACCCTAGGGCCGCAGCGCCTCTGCCTCAATTTTTGGGTCAGGCCCATGGTCAAACCCTAATCCAGTTTGACATAATTTTCACCTATAAATAGTGGCATTCTCTTCATTATTTACACACCAATTTCAGATTATCATTCTAAGCCTTAGAGACTTAGAATCAAAACTCTCTCGAACCTCTGCCGGATTTCTTAGCTTTTCGAAAGAGAAGTACATTGAAGCTTGGAGCTTGCAGTCGAAAGGGCAACCGCGTGTCATCCCTATAGTAGATAAAGATTCCAGATACTATAACTTGTAAGTATTATGTTTTATGTTACATGTTTGATTATTGTATAACCATACAAGAAACGTTGTTAGGGTAAGTAAGAAATAAATTTTTTAAACTTCTGTTGTGCCTTACTTATGTGTTTTGAACCCAATAAAAACCCTACAGTGGTATCAGAGCCCAGGCTGGTTCAATGGTTATATAACAATTGAATAAAGTAATAATGTGGGTTAAATATAAAATTGGATTAAAACGAGGTTTCTTGAAATCCTACATGTCTTGAACGAATGTTGACCTTTTGATATCACCCAAAATTATCTCCTATGCTAACTCGAGGAAGTCATTCCGCTCTAACTCAAACTAAGCCAAAAGTTCGTTGTTCGGCTCATTGCACAGTGCACGACTAAGAACGGATGATGGTCGATATGGACGTTATTGATAATGGTGGGTGATGATAAAGGACATATGAATTGATCCCTAAATTGGATTTAGGGGTTGAATGATTTTGAAAAATCAACACAGAAACGTTTGTCAGGACATTGGCGCCGCGACCCTATGGTAGGGCGTCGCGACGCTTGCTAGGGTTTCAAGGCGGTGCTGCGGCTCCATGGTGGAGCGTCGCATCGCATCGCTAATGTTTCATTTCAAAACTTGGCCTCACTGGAAAATAGGTGTCGCGACTTCATGGTGGAGTGCCGTGATGCTAATGCATTTGCAGAAGCAAAAATATTTTTGCCTCTGCAGCGCCGCACCGCTAATGCAATTGTAGAAGCAGAAATTTTTCTGCCCTTGCAGCGCCTCGGCTCCATGGTGGAGCGCCACGACGCTAATGCATTTTGCAGAAGCCGAAAGGCTTCTGCCTCAGTGGCGCCGCGACCCTAATAATTAGCGCCGCGGCCCCACCTGTCCAGAAATAAAAAAAATCAAAGTTCAGAATGTTTAACCCAAGATTAATATTATACAGTATAATTGATAAGTATATTATTTATATGCTAAATGTCAAAATGTTTGTCATTTACATTTCTAGAATAGTGTCCGCTATAACTGTCTAGGCAGGCGGCGCCCAGTATTTGATTAAACCATCTTATATCATGCATATTGGGTTGACGGTTCCCAACTATATGTGTCATTAGTTTGCATGATGTCATATTGGATATGGCGTAAAAGAGTTGATCTTGGTTAAAAACACTGAATTAAAACGTTTCCTAAAATTTTAATACAAGTCTCATTTAAAATGAACGTGTCGTCCGTTATAATTGATTGTAGTGCAAAATCCTTTTCGGCGAGATGAGTATTTATGCCACAACATTTGCTTTAAGTCTACGAGGACTCTGACTCTTTCATAGATGCATGTTAAACATAGAAGTAGGTGATAAACCTTCATGAGTATTTACTCCACAATGTTTGCTCTATAAGAAAAAACTTACTTAGATACATAATTGCAGTCACATTACGGGGTTGACTTGCTAGAATGTCTTGGCGCCACAGTGTCGGACAAGCCGATGATGTAGATTGATTGTTTACAACATTCGGTCAAACATGAGTTACGAATTATTTGTAATTGGCTTAAAGACCTACCAGGTTGTGCTGTTGAAGTTTTCAGCCACAGCAAACGCGAAAATAACATGAACCTGATCATGGCCCATTATGACCATATTTGATATGAGTCTGTATTCTTCCATGGGGTCGAAGAGTATGTTAAAATAGTGGGAGCTAATTAAACCAAATGTCATGTTAATTAGTTAACGAATGTGTTCAATAAAAATTATATTAGAGTTTAATTTCAAGTCTATTTGTTTCTTCAGTCGTATAAAATGTCGACTCTATCACTGAAAATGTTGGTCGAGACTAACAAGTTGACTGAATCAAATTACCCTGACTGGTTAAGAAATCTGTGATTGGTGTTAAGACTTGAGAGAATTGAGTATGTGTTAGACACAGTGTTCCCCACAGTCTTTGCTGAAGATTCTGATGAGTATGCCCTGTTTGACAAGGTGGCTTATCAGAAATATCTAGACGATGCTACCTTAGCACAATGTGTAATGTTGTTCTCCGTGACTTTGGAGTTACAGAGGCAACATGAAAACAAGGGCCCAACAAGATGCTAGAACACTTGAAGAGTCTCTATGACTCACAGTCTCAGACAATGGAGTATGAAATATTGAGGGACATTTTCAAGTGTAAGCTAAACGATGGGGGTCAAGTGTCAGCACATGTTCTGAAGATGATTGGGTTAATAGAAAGGTTGGCTTCGATTGGAATGAAGCTGCCCTTAAATGTCTATGTCAACCTGATCATGAATTCACTTCTTGGATCAGTTGAGAATTTCATTGTGAACTTCAACATGAATGGGACCAAGGAAAGTCTTCCTGAGCTTCACAACATGTTAAAGACCTTTGAATCATATACCTCTAAAGGTAAATATGTGCTCATGGTGGGCTCTTCTAGCAAGTTCAAACCCAAGGGTAAGAACATACAGAAGAAGAAGGGTAAGACAGTTGCTGCACCTACAGTTATGAAACCTAGAGGAGGTGTTCAGAAGAAAGCAAATGTAGCTTCAGATGTGTGCCTCAACTGTAAGAAGAAGGGGCACTAGAAGAAGGACTGCACAGCTCCAGGAGGAGGCAAAACACTAGGTGCTCATGGCTCTACTGGACAAGGTATGTTTGTCATTGAAATAAATATGTCTATAAGTAACTTTCATTGCTGGGTATTAGATACCGCTTGTGGCTCACACATTTGTAATAATGTGCAGGGTCTGATTGACAACAGAAAGGTTGGACCTTGGGAGGTAGACCTGCGCGTTGGAAATGGAGCACGAGTAGATGCTGAATACGTGGGAACTTATAGACTAGATTTGCCTTCAGGCTTTTTTTTAGAACTGAATAATTGTTATTTTGTTCCCTCATTGATGAGGAATATAATTTATATCCTAGTGTTAGACATTGAGGGGTTTTCCTCATTTATTGCCAATGGCAGTTATGTACTGTCTTTTAATGGTGTTGTTTGTGGAAATGCTCCGCTTGTGGATGGTTTGTATGTTCTAAACCGTAGTCGTGAAATTTTCAATGTGCAAAATAAATGAGTTAAGATAAGTAATCCAAGAAACCCCACCTACTTATGGCACTGCAGACTTGGTCATATCAACGAATCAAGGATATCAAGATTGAGGAAGTTAGACTACCTCGAACCATTTCACTTGGAGTCTTATGGTAACTGCGAATCTTGCTTGAGAGGAAAGATGACCAACAAACCACTTTCTAGGAAAGGGGTACGAGCCAAAAAGGTACTTGAGTTGGTCCATACTGATGTATGTGGGCCATTTTCAACTCAAGCTAAGGGAGGCTTCCCTTACTTCATCACTTTTACAGACGATTTCACAAGGTTTGGGCATGTGTATCTTATGAAACATAAGTCCGAAGCCTTTGATAAATTCAAGGAGTACAAGTCAGAAGTAGAGAAGCAAATTGAAACAAGTATCAAGACACTTTGATCGGATTGAGGAGGTGAATACTTAAGTAAAGAATTTCTGGATTATTTGAAGCTTCATGGAGTCAAATCACAATGGACACCTCCTGGAACGCCACCGTTGAATGGTGTTGCTGAAAGGAGAAATCGAACCCTATTAGATATGGTTAGATCCATGATGAGTTTATCAGCTCTACCGACATACCTTTGGGGCTATGCATTGCAAAGCTCAATTTATATTCGGAACAGAGTTCCTTCAAAGTCAGTAAAGAAAACTCCATATAAGATATGGAACGGCAAGAAGCCAGCGCTTAAACACATGCGACCTTGGGGTGCCCTGCATATGTAAAGAAAATGCTTACTGACAAGTTGGAATCTAAAAGTGAGAAATATTATTTTGTGGGGTATCCAAAGGAAACTAAGGGATACTACTTCTATCTTCTTGGAGAACATAAGGTCATTATTTCCAGGAATGCAACTTTCCTTGAAGAAGAATATGTCTACAAGGAACATAGCTGCACAGAGATAGAACTTAAAGAAATTCAAGAACCACAAAATAACACAGAGAATGAACCCTTGTCGAATGACCTAAACAAGGATTCAGTAGGAGTATCTGGTGAAGATTGGGTGCTTAGAGTACGCCCTTCAGCCAGTGGGAGTGCTTTGAGAGATAGTGCAGAAATGCAAGGCTCTCATACACAACCAATGGAAGATGATACAATGGTTGTATCATCTTCCATTCAGGAAATACATGAAAATGACATTCTTGAAAGCTCTTAAGGTGATGGATTGTCCAACACACAAACACCTTCTCACAATCATAATGCAACAAACACTGAAATGAAGAATAATCAACTCTGTAGGACCACTAGGACTCATCGTCCGCCTGAAAGACTTAATCTCCTTGTTGAAACACACAATGAGATAAATATTCCTGATGACGATAAACCTACAACGTACAACGAAGCTATGTTAGACATTAATTTGCAGAGATGGCGAGAAGCCATGAAATCTGAGATGGACTCGATGTACATCAATCAAGTTTGGAACTTGGTTGATTTGCCAACAGGGGTTAGACCCATAGAATGCAAATGGGTCTTCAAGAAGAAGATTGATGCATATGGCAAAGTACAGACTTATAAGGCAAGATTGGTAGCTAAAGGTTATAATCAACGGCCTGGGGTCGATTATGATGAAACCTTTTCACCTATTGCGAAGATTAAGTCAATTCGGATTTTGCTTGCAATAGTCGCATACTACGATTATGATATTTGGCAAATGGATGTTATAACTGCTTTCCTCAATGGTAACTTAATTGAGGAGGTGTATATGATACAACCTGAGGGTCTTACATCCCAGACTAAGCCCAAAGCAGTATGCAAGCTACAGAAGTCCATTTATGGACTTAAGCAGGCCTCAAGGAGTTGGAATATTTGCTTTGACAAAGCAGTCAAATCATTTGACTTTGTTAGAAGCGAAGAAGATCCCTGCGTTTATAGTATGCGCAAGCAAGGGAGTATTGTCTTCATTGTTATATATGAGATGACATATTAATAATGGGAGATAATAAGACTATCATGCAATCAGTCAAGGAATGGTTATCCAGTACCTTCATGATAAAGGACTTGTGTGAAGCCTGCTATATTCTTGGAATTAGGATCTATAGAGATTGACTTAATAGATTGTTGGGGCTGTCACAATCCACATACATAGACAAAGTGCTAAGACGATTCTCTATGGAAAACTCCAAGAAGGGAAATCTTCCTATGGGTCAAGGGATCAAGTTATTAAAGAAGAATAGTCTTTCTACTATTGCAGAACCTGAACGCATGAAAAGAATCCCATATGCTTCAACTATAGGATCTATCATGTATTCCATGACCTGTACGAGGTCAGATGTGGCCCATGCACTTAGTATGACTTGCAAATTCCAGCAGAATCTTGGGGAAGAACACTGGAAAGCAGTCAAGAGTATTCTTAAGTATCTTAGATGAACTAAAGAATATTTCTTAGTCTATGGTAGACAAGAGAAGCTAATATGTACTGGGTACACTAATGCTAGCTTCCAGGCAGATCTTGATGACTTCAAATCTTAGTCTAGATATGCATTCATTTTCAATGGCGGAATAGTGAGTTGGTAAAGTTCCAAGCAAGCTACAACTGCTGATTCGACAACAGAAGCTGAATACATTGCTGGATCAAAAGTTGGTAAAGAAGTTGTCGTGTTATCTGAGTTCCTGAAGGAACTGGAGGTTGTTCCAAGTGTCACTTGTCTAATAACGATTAATTGTGACAACACGTGTGCGATTGCTCAAGCTAAGGAACCAAGATCAACAAACAGAAACAAACATGTACCAAGGAAGTACCACATACTCAGGGAGATGGTGGAGACTGAAGAGATTAGATTAGACTATGTTCCCACAGATGATAATCTAGCTGACCCGTTTACTAAATCATTAAGCTTATTTAAGCATAATGGTCATTTTGAAAACATAGGTATTAGATACATTGTAGATTGACTCTAGGCCAAGTGGGAGATTGAAAGTATGTATGTCCTAGAGACAATCATTATTAGGGAAAAATGTACTTGAACACATTTGTATTATTAATAAGATTAATATTTATGGAATTTGCGATTATTGAATTATTATTTGATTGTTTGTAATTATTCATTAATGTGCATCTCTTGAGCTTACGTTGTCATTAATAGAGTGAGATATTGATTATAGAGCATAACTCTTAAAATAGCCTCGACTAATGATCATCAAAAATGGGATATCGATGATATGTGATAAGTAGACATGTGGTCTGCATCACATCCTTAGAGGAGGTAGTATATCTCACCTACTACGAGTAATGGCTACTCGTGATGGACATATGGATACTTTGGAAGTATTGGTATACCCTGCTGATATACTGTTTGTTATACTTGTCTAAAGTATGATCAGCGTGTGGGAGATAGAAGTCCTTAGACTTGAGGGAAATACACGTCTTATCTACAAAGTAATGTACTTTGATCCCGTCCTAAGCTCAAATGCCTTATAGGTTGAGATACGGCTTGTATTGGGTACATTACGATGTGGATTAAAGGTGGTAGTTGAGTCAATATTAGGATTCATTTCTCGAATGTATATTTGAGAGAACACTCGGATTCTCAGTGATATTAGGTTGACTAAGTCGTTGGCCAACGCAATAGACATATTTAGAATATGGTCTAGTTGTCAACTAATATAGATGAGATACAATGATTAAGCCATTTGGATAGACACTTGACAAAACCTAAGCTTGATCGGGTGTGTCATGAATGAAAGGATTTTATCTTACTACATAAAGGTTAAGTTTACTGAATTTGTGTAAACGTACTTCACATATTGAGTTCATCATGCGACGCCGTCTAGGAGTTCCGCGTAGATCTTAATTTGATTAATGTCGATATGTGAAGGCCTGTAGGGTCACACTATGTCGATTGTCCTTTCTATCTAAGGATGTATTGAGAGAGTAATTAAATGTTCAATTTAGAATCGAGATATTTAAATTAATAATGATTATTTTAATTAAGTCAAAATTGGATTTTGAATTTAATTAAGAATACGCAGAAAATAAATCGAGACAGTGCAGGAGCACGTCGAGCGCCGCGGCGCCTCTGCCTCAATTTTTGGGCCGGACCCAAGGTCAAACTCTAATCCAGTTTGACCTAATTTTCACCTATAAATAGTGGCATTCTCCTCATTATTTACACACCAATTTCAGATTATCATTCTAAGCCTTAGAGACTTAGAATCAAAACTCTCTCGAACCTCTGCCAGATTTCCTAGCTTTCCGAAAGAGAAGTATATTGAAGCTTGAAGCTTGCAGTCGAAAGGGCAACCGCGTGTCAACCCCATAGTAGATAAAAATTCCAGATACTATAACCTGTAAGTATTATGCTTTATGTTACAGGTTTGATTGTTGTATAACCATACCAGAAAAGTTGTTGGGGTAAGTAAGAAATAAAATTTTTAAACTTCCGATGTGCCTTAAGTGTTTTGAACCCAACAAAACCCTACAATTAGTACATTAGAGAATAAGGCAAGTGACAGAAGTGGATATGCATGGCAATGTACACGACCCCATGTGTATATTGACATACCAACTTTAGGTATATTATTTACCATATTTATAGAGTCATTGTACAATTGTAATTATAGTATTAGTCTTGTCTTAGGAAAAGATATTAGACTTGTAGTAGGAAAGATAGATTTAATTTCCTGAATTAGTTTTGTATATCTTATGTATATATACCTTTTTATTAATGAAAATAATCAAGAAATTATTCTCTTTTTCATGGTATCAGCAGTCTATGGCAAACTTTTCCTTCTCCCTTTTTTCCAGCTCTTCCACAGCCCTCTGTGCAGTGGCCGACGACCACCTACCTCCTTTCACATATTTTCCTCTTTGCTCCGAACATCTCCTAAATTCTGCTCGTCTTCTTTACCTATGTCTACTTCAAAGAGTACGTTTCACCCCGCCCTTACAGTCTCCAATATCATGAACCACATTTATATTGTTCTTGAAATGGAAAACGTTCAATACGCGATGTGGGCGGAGTTATTTAAGGTTCAAGAACGCTCGTATCAAGTTTTACATCACATCATCCCCTCGATCACAGAGAAGGAGAAGGTGCCTGCCCCAGAGGAGGATCTTGTGCTCTGGACAACACTTGATGCAACTGTTCTTCAGTAGATTTATTCCATTATCTCTACTGACCTTTTACAAACGATCATTAAACCCGACGCTACGGTAATGGAAACTTAGAATAGAGTGCGTGATATTTTACAAGATAATGAAAATTCCCTTACGGTCACTCTGGAACAAGTATTTTCTCATGTCTCTATGAAAGATTTTCCGAATGTTTCAGCCTATTGCAAAAGGCTGAAAGAGTTGGCGGATCAACTCAAGAATGTTGGGGCACCAGTCACAAATGATCGTCTAGTCCTTCAAATGGTTGCAAGCCTCTTTGAGGCATATAATGGTGTGGGAACCCTCATTTGTCAAAGCAACCAACTTACTTCGTTTTACAAGGCCCGGTCCATGCTCACTCTTGAAGAGGACAGATTGGCTAAAAAGGCCGCCACATGAGCAAATTCGATCATGATGGTAGAATCACTCTCAAATTCCATTCCAAATTGGAATAACATGAGTGGAAATCAGAAACAAAACCGAAAATCTGGTGGAAAAAATGGCGGTCGCGGTTGTGTGAAGGGCGACAACTGCGGCGGAATCAGTGGCGGCAACAGGTACTCCGGAAGCAACAGACAGGGGCACCACCAGGCCATTGGGCCAGGGCAGTGGCCTGACTTGTGGGCCAGCAATGCCGCTGGCCAATCCAACTGGCCCAGCCACCCTTGGCCTGTCCCGCAATATCCAACGAAGTGGGCTTGTCCACAGCGGCCCACTCGCCTTAGTCTAGTGTTGGACCTGGCTATTCGGTTGGCCTTGTCGCGCCCTATTTTGACCTGCTCGGGTCAAAGCGGAGCGCGGACGTGTCCGGGTGATTCCTGGGTAAAAAGGATTGAGGAGTCGCCACCTAATTATCTTTTACGGTGAATTAGGACACCTAAATATTAAACTAAGTGCTGCAATGTAACTCCGATTTTAATGGTCTGCGAAACTAATGAGATTCTAGGTAAGGGTTCTTTATTATCCTAAAGGGAAGGGGTTAGGCATCCTTTAAGATCCGCTAACTTGCGATTATCCGGTCAAACTCAGGTTAATTATTGCTAGAAAAATGCATGTTTGAAGCATGAAGTTAAAAGATGTTTGCAAATAATTAGTAAATAATGCATTTTTTAAAAGAAAGATACATGTAGAGAAAAAATATGCATTTGTATGGTATTTAAAGAGAAATACATGTAGAGTTGGAAAAAATATGCATTTGTCAATTGAGAGTAGAAACAAAATTATTTATAACGCCAAAGAAGCGAATCTTTCGGAAATCATCGAGTTGCAAAAATAATAATAAAAAGATAAAACTTATTCGGTATGATTAATAAAGCAAATAAAAGATGACAAAAGTTGTTTTGAAAATCTTGAATACGCGTGACGAGCCTAAAATAAATAACTAGCGAAGGGTTTCTAAGTTTGAATTCAACCGAGCCTACAAATAAATAAGCTAGCGACGGGTTTCAAATCTTAAACTACCCTGTGAATTAATCCTAAGTTTGCCTATTCTAAGCATTTCAATAGTTACATAAGTGCGATAAATAATATTACAATACAAAGCGGGATAAAAGCTAAATTAAAGAAAGAAATAAAATAAATAAACACCGAGGAATAATCTGCCTTTATTTACTTTTAATCCCTGCAAGCTGTCAAGAACAAACGGTTAGAAACAGTTAAATACAAATAACTTCATATTCGTATTCAAAACAGTGAATGTTTTGATCACGGAGGGCTCAGACTTAAATTTTGAAAAGAACATTCCAATCACGTCGTGGCTGCAAACATATGACTAATGTGGTTTATTTTGATTGCCTCGCCTACTAAACGTGTTGGTCTCTCGGGTGAAATAGAAAAGATCACTATAATCACGTCGTGGCTGCGAATATATAACTTGTTGGTTATTTTAGTCACCTCGCCTACTAAACATGTTGATCTTGGAAAAAGGTTTAAGCCTCATCATTGCCCAGAAGTTATATTTTTTCCGTCTTTACAACTGTGGAGGCCTCAAAATCGACGGATATTTTTCATCGGCCAGTGTAGTATCGTGTTCAAATCAGCAAAATTAAATTGAAACGGTAAGCAGCAGCAGTAGGCAGTAAACAGTACGCAGAAAAACTGAGGCAAATTATGAAAAGACGCGGTGTTAGTTTAAAATAGTAAAAAATAGTAAAACAGTAATCTGAAACCGAGCAGCAAACTGAAATAGAAAGCAGTACCCAAAAAGATGCGGTATTTATTCAAAATAGTAAAACAAGAAACAAAGAATCAAAACCGAGCAAAGAAATCAAAATAGAAAGCAGTACCCAAAAAGACGCGGTATTTATTCAAAACAGTAAAAATAGTAAAACAGTAATATATCCGTTGCACGGATGTTTAAAACAGTTAAACTGAAAAACAGAGAAAACGAAAAAGCGCAGCCGCGAATTCAATTTCATCGGCCTAAATGCAATTTTTAGTTTGAAAACAGTAAAACAATACTGAGACAGAAATCAGTAAACAGGAAAACTGAAACAGAGAATCAGTGCTGAAACAGAGAAACGAAAAAGTGTGGCCTCAAATTCAATTTCGTCGGCCTAAGTATAGTATTTGTTCAAATCAGTAAAATAATACCAAAACAGTAAAACCGAAATATTGCAGTTGTCCAAAGCACTTTTAAACCAGTTGTTTCCAGCCGAGAAAAATAACAGCAATTGGGTTTTTAAAAATAACGCAGTAGTGGGCTTGAAACGCAGAAGCAGTGGGCTGTCCAAAACAGCCTAAAGTAGCAGGCTTTTAGCCAAGAAAACAGCAGCAATTGTGCTAAAAATACAGCAGTGATAAGACATCAAATGAGCTCAAAATGCACAAGAAAATATTTCCAAAAGAAGTGTAAATGGTCCAGATTGCAAGAAATTGTGGCGTGGCAAACGCAGCAGTAATAATGGCTCAAAAGTGCAAGAATTAGCCCAAGTGTTGCAAAGAATCGCGCCTCGTAATCAAAGAACCAAAAGGAACAAACCCATAACGAGAACCATTTAAAGATGGCATGTATCCAGAATCTCAAGGTGCAACAGGATACCACAGCCACTGGTGGCACAGCAAAGACATAAAGGAAAAGGTAAACGTAAAAACAAATCACACTAAACCTCAAATTTGAAAGATAAGAAGACAAAGAGGGCTACCACCATTCATTTCCGATGCCGCAACAAGATTCAAAAGGCTTCTTGAACCTTAGACATGGCAGGCTATCGAAGAAGGCTAAACCCAACCCGAAGCTTGTCTTTGCTTTCAACCAGCATATTAAGATAAGTATAAAAACTCACATATATACATTCTGAAAGTCTCAAATAAAGGGGCAGAAAAAAGGCATAATATGGAAGGAAGGAGTAAATTGGACCAGTATATGACATAGTAGACCCCTGGACATTCAAACTCAGAAAGAGGTAAGATAGGATGGGGTTGCAAGTTGCTCAAATAGTCTCAAGCAAATCCTCAGATGTACACATAGCCTATTTACTCAAAATATAAGGGAACTAGTAGGGATTATGCAAAACTTAGGTTCCAGTTTCGAGCAGCTCATAGTATATTCAAATCCTTAGACAGTTTTCAAAGATATCAGCTTTTCCTACATATGCTTTACATGAAAATAAGAAAGGAGACTACATGTATGCATAAGCAAAGACTTATGGTTAACATGACGTTGGCACATGTATCACTTAGTAGTTCAATAGACATGGTATGACACATGAAAGCTTAGGAAAGTGCTATATGTTGTCATGAAGGCATTGTCCACTTAGGCAAGTAAAGACAAATATGTAGTCAGTTTAGGAAGAGCATGGAGGCCTAGAAATGCACAGATGATCATTTTTTATGCAATTTCTTAAATGTGGAGTCAATCAAGTCAAAAATAAATATGCGGAATCTCATTCATTCTACACAACCAGACATAATGCACTAAAGCAAGTAAGACAGATGGATAATCAAGCTGGTAGACATATAGACCCATGATTGGTCAATTCAGATATGACACACTGCAGAATAGGACTGTCCAAGCTAGACTAAGCATGCACACTATTAATCTAAGCAAGATATGATATAAAAGGATTTTCATTCTAACATGGTGACAGTTTTTACACAAAGACAAGTAAAGGCAAGTGTGCAAGATGCTCAAACAGGCACAAGATCATGATAAGAACAAATACGTTTCAAAACTACTTAACATAGCCCCCATTTAATCGTGTTCATGGATCAACAGACATACACAAGGTTCATATTGGCCATTTGAGATTCTTTCCATATAGATTCATACCAACAAATGTCAAAAAGTAATAAAACTTAACCTATACTACTTCTAAATCATAGAAGGACATGAGATTAGTCACACAAACATGTATCCAAGTTAATACAATAATTAAAACTTTATGACTACTTAACATGAGATTCCAACAGGTCAAAGACCAAAGTACAAGAACATATTCAGAACTGAACTATATAACATGACTCTCAAAGTAAAATAAACTATCATACTAATTACTTATATCATGATCTTCACTAAAACATACATTGAGACGGTGTATACATCACTTAACTCTAAATATAAACTCAACATAGCATACTTAGGTATAAACAGTCAATTAACAAGAAGCAACGAATGGTACTTAACTAATCAACGTCTACATTATAATCTCTATTAAAAAGGTATTGAGATAATAATCATATCACATCTAAGCATTGATAGTCAAATCAGATACGTTAATAAAATAGCTAGTACCAATCATTTAATTTAATCAAACATCCTAATTCTTCTAAACAACCGTAATCATCCATCAAAATATTTCATAAATAAACTAACAAACCCGACATACTTAAACTCTAAGCACAACAACACAAATAGACTACATTATCACTAAATCAGTGATAAAACACCCAAATACAGAAAGTTAAAAAAATGAGAAGAGTTCGAATTTACGGACCTTCTCCAGGTAGCGAACCGAGGCGTGTTTCGAATCGTCGACCCGATCGGAGATGTTTAGAATTCAGATTTTGGATTTTTGATCACCCAATCCTGAATTGGTAATTCTGAAAAGGACATTGTTTTTATGATGTTCGACCCGACCCGAAATGACCCGACCCGACCCAGCAGTGACCCGACCCGGCAGTGAACCCAAAAAACAGTGGGAAAATAGCAAAAATTCCAGATTCTTCAACACAAAAAAAAACCAATAATTTTGACCTATATTTCGGAATCTTTAAGTTGAAGAACACATGCAAGAACAAACAAAGATTTCGGATTGCCTCCTTTTTTTTTAGTGAAGAACAACACAAACAAAATATAATACCAAACCTTTAAGGAGATTTCAGATTTCTTAAATTTCAGACCTAAAAATGACTCGAAAATTCTCAGAATCCCCCTTCAAAGACAGATTTCTGGACCCAAAAAGTTCTCAACTTCGACCCCAAAGACAAGATTTTCGGACCTGCAAAAATGAAGAACAAGGGGGATATTTATAGGTACTCACCCCAACGTTCAAACCCCTCATACCCCCCCTTTAAAACGAATTCAAATTTCAAAATAAAGGGGGGACCAAAACTGATTTTTTGGGGCGCGATTTCTTGGGGCATGTATTCGGCGGTGTCAGGGTAGGGTGGTGGTAGTGGTGAAGTGATGGGGGTAGGGGTGCGGCGACGTAGGGGGCAGGGGGTGTAGGTGCGGCACGGTCAGGGGGTAGGGTTTAGGTTTTTTTTCTTTTTTTTGATTTTTGGGTTCCGCTTTTGGGTTTAAAGGGATAAGGGAAATGGGTCGGTAGGTTGGGTCGGTTCGTGGGCTGGGAAGTGGTGGGCTGGTCCGGTTGGGCCGACGGGTTAGTGGGTATTGGGCTGGTGGGAATTTTAATTGGAGAATTTGGGAATTGGTTTTTAAGGGGTGTTAGGTTGGTCGAAAATAAGAGAGGGCGTTGGGCCGGTCCGGTTGAGCTTTGGGAATTGGGGGGAAATAAAGGGGAAGGAAATAAGGGGAATGGGCTTGGACGAACAAAAAAGGTTTTGGGTAAATTTTGTTTGGGTAGAAATAAAAATGGGTTATGGATTTAAAAATACAAAAGGGGTTTAACATTAAAAATATTATTTTTGTAAAAGATGTGAATTATTTAAAATAACATAACGATGTGATAATAAAAATATAATATTTGCGAAATGTTTAATTCTTAATAAAAGGAAAATGCGATGCAATTTTGCGAGAATAAAATAACCTAGAATATTATGGATAAAACTATGATTATGATAAAGATGCAAATGATAGTAAAAAATGCGAATAATAATAATAATAAGATATATACACATATATGACTATATTTTAAAATTGTTTTAAAAGTGTCAAAACTATTAAAAATTACGAATAAAAATCATAAATGATGGGACATAATTGGGTGTCAACAGTTCGCTTGGGCCCTACTCACCACCGCCCAGAAGCCTTTGTAGTCATGCCTCACCCAAATGCAAGATACCCGACACCTACAGATATTGAGGCCGCAATGGATACACTTGGAATCACTCCCCCGAACACAAAGTTTTACATGGACACCAGAGCCACCTCACATATGACGTCGGACCAAGGTAATCTCTCGTCTTATTTCAATTCGAGCAAAACTAGAGGCATAATTATTGGTAATGGCAATACAATTACAATTCGAGGTCATGGTCACACAAATTTTCCCCCTCGACATCCACTTTTCGTCCTAAAAAATATCATTCATGCCCCTCACCTAATTAAAAATGGTGTCAGTCCGGAAATTCACAACTGATAATTGAGTTTCTGTTAATATTGACCCTTTTGAATTTTCTGTAAAGAATTTTCAGGATGGGGAAACCTATAATGAGATGTAATAGTTGGGGCGAGCTATATCCAATCTCCACCACCGTCATACCCACGAGTCAAGCCTCACCATCAACATTTGCTGCTCTTGCTCCATCGTTGTGGCATGCCCGTTTAGGTCAGCCGAAGTCATCGATTTTGTCCTCTCTTCATAGTAATAATTTTATTGATTGTAAGAGTACGCGTAGTACTCATATTTTTCCATCATGTACTCAGGGGAAATATGTTAGATTTTCATTTGTAGCTTCTACTTCTCGTACTCTGATGCCTTTTGACATTATTAATAGTGATTTATGGACATCTCCTGTTTTAAGTTCTATAGGCCATCGTTATTTTGTTTTATTCTTGGATGACTACTCTAATGTTTTATGGATTTTTCCTTTGTCCAAAAATTCTCAAGTGTTTTCCATTTTTTTAAAAAAATTTAGAGCTTTCATTCGTACCCAGTTTGAACGGGATATTAAAAATATTCAATGTGATAATGATAGAGAGTTTGACAATGGGCCATTTCGTGATTTTTGTGATAATAATGGTATATCCTTTCGGTTCTCGTGTACTCATACATATTCATAAAATGGAAAATTGAACGTAATATTCATATCATAAATAATATTGTCCGAACGTTGCTAGCCCATGCATCATTACCCCTTAATTTTTGGCATCATGTTTTACAAATGGCTACATACCTACGTAACATTCTCCCTCGGAAAGGTTTAGCATATAGATCACCGCTTCAAATTCTTTACAATAAAGATCCTTCGTATTCTTATCTTAGGGTGTTTATGTGTTTGTGCTATCCACTTCTTCCGTCTACTACGATTAACAAACTTCAAGCCCGATTTATTGCTTGTGTATTTTTGGGTTATACGTCTAATCATCGTGGTTACAAATGTTTTGATTTGTATTCCAATAAAGTCATCATTAGTCTTTATGTTATTTTTTATAAAACCCAAATTCCGTTTGCTAAATTATATACTCCCGTGTCTAGTTCCTATAATTTTTTAGATGATGGGCCATCACCGTATATCGTCCAACAGTGGGCCCAATATTTCCGTGACCACGGACCCACTATTTTGGACTGCCCAATCCCGTCCAGGCCAGAGGGCCTAATGCCTGTTGGCCCAGGTGCCTCACTGCCCGATATACTGTCCAGGCCAATAGGCCCACCGCTCGCTGGGTCTAACACCTCACCGCTTCATCGCTTCTGTGCCAAGAGTAAAGGCCCGCTGCCCAACACCTCATCGCCACAGATGTTTCTGTGCCAAGAGCCCACTGCATGCTGGCCCAAATCCTGCCCGGTCAGTCCACCAGAGAGTTCGCCTCCCCCCTCCCCGGTCATGCCCATTCCTATCCCTAGTCAACAGCCCGTTACTCGTAGTCAATGTGGTATTTTTAAACCTAAACAACATTTTAATCTTCATTCTAATAATTTTAAATCACCCCTACCACGTAACCAGTATCCGCCCTTCATGACCCGAATTTGAAATTAGCTATGACAAATGAATATAATGTTTTATTGAAAATAAGATGTGGGAATTGGTGCCCCGTCCATATGGTGTTAATATTATTCGATCGATGTAGATTTTTACTCATAAGAAAAATTCTGATGGTTTATTTGAGAGGCATAAGGCCCATCTTGTAGGTGATGGTAAGACTCAACAGGTTGGCATCGATTGTGGAGAGAGTAGTCGGTGGTCAAACTGGCAACCATCCACACAGTTATAAGCATGACTCTCTCGAAAGCATGGCCCATACATCAATTGGATGTGAAAAATGCTTTCTTGCACGGTGATCTCAAGGAAATAGTATACATGTATCAGCCCATTGGTTTCAAATACCCTAGTTATCCTAATCATGTCTGTTTACTCAAAGAGTCCTTATATGGGCTTAAGCAGGCCCCACGGGCGTGGTATAAGAGGTTTGCAGATTATGTGTCTACAATTGAGTTTTCTCACAGCAGATCTAATCATTATCTATTTATCTATAGATGTGGTACATCTCTGGCATATATTTTATTATATAGTGATGATATTATACTGACTGCCTCATCTGATACTCTGCGCAAGTCTATCATGACTCTTCTCAGTTCAGAATTGGCTATGAAAGACTTGGGGCCCTTGAGTTATTTCTTGGGGATTACTGTCACTCGTCATGTAGGTGGTCTATTTTTATCACAAAAGAATATGCTACTGAAATTATTGAGAGAGCTTGAATGTCATATTGTAAACCCTCTGCTACTCCGGCTGATACCAAACCAATACTCAGTGCTACTACTAGCACACCATATGAGGATCACACCCACTATCGTAGTCTTGCAGGGGCCCTTCAGTATCTGACGTTCACGAGACCTGACATTACTTATGCCGTTCAGCATGCCTGTTTGTTTATGCATGATCCACTGATAGAGCACATGCATGCGCTCAAACGCATTATTTGATACATACAGGGCACATTTGAGTATGGGTTGCAGTTATACACCTCATCCGTGTCTACTCTTGTATCATATACAGATGTTGATTGGGTTGGCTTTACGGATACCAGACGTTCGACGTCTGACTATTGTATGTTTCTTGGTGATGATTTGTTCTCGTGGTCAGCGAAACGTCAGGCGCCGTTATCACGTTCAAGTGCAGAGGCTGAATACCGTAGGGTAGCTAATGTGGTGTCTGAGTCATGTTGGCTACATAATCTTTTATTAGAACTCAATTTTCCAATTAACAAAGCCACATTGACTTATTGTGATAATGTTAGTGCAGTCTATCTATCTGGAAATCCAATCCAACATCAACGCACTAAACATATAGAGATGGATATCCATTTCGTTCAAGAAAAGGTAGTTCGTGGTCAGGTATGCGTAATCCATGTTCCTTCTCGATATCAGATTGCAGACATCTTTACTATGGATCTACCCTTGGTTCTATTTGAAGATTTCAGGGACAGTCTCAGCGTACGTCAGTCGCCCGCTATGACTTCGGGGGTGTGACAGAAGTCTATATACATGGCAATGTACACGACCCCATGTGTATATTGACATACCAACTTTAGGTATATTATTTACCATAATTGTAGAGTCATTGTACAATTGTAATTATATTATTAGTCTTGTATTAGGAAAAAATATTAGACTTGTAGTAGGAAAGGTAGATTTAATTTCCTGAATTAGTTTTTTATATCTCATGTATATATACCTTTTCATTAATGAAAATAATCAAGGGATTATTCTCTTTTTCAACAAGTATTTTTCTACAACATATTTAATTGAACTATGACAAGTCTTCGTCAATCCTTATTTAGAAAAAGTCAGCAATATGAATCATCACTAACCAGGTCGCTCCATTTAGGATGATCACAATCTCATTGTGAAGATCTATTAGGCTCTCTATCTAAAATTAAAAGTTCTCTTTATTTTCTACTATATATCATTTAAAACCGATCTAACAAGGTTTCTAGTAAACGAAACCTCAATCACGACCAATTTGTATCATCAATATATCTAAAAAACAATTCTTTAATTGTATCCTAATATTTATGCTAAATATGCATGTATTTCAGGAGATCGTAAGATTTTGAGATTTTGGGGCTAGACAGACGTGGATGTTTTTAAATTTGGAAATGAATATCAACAATATTTACGTTATGCACTGTATCATTTTAATGGCAAAGTGGCTATCACTTCTGACATAGACCGTAGTACTAACAGTAATGATTATTTAACGGCAACATGTCATTGGATAGATCAAAATTGGTTTATGCAAAAACGTATTTTAGCATATAGATATATAGATGATAGGCACACTGAAAGTTTTATTGCAGAAAATATTAATGAAATTTGTGATTACTATGGAATAATTAATAAATTTATGACTATTACAGTACATAATTCTTCTTCTAATGATTATGCTATAAAACTTTTTAAAACTTAGATTAACTCCATCTTTTGCTGACCATTTTCATATAAGATGTGCGTGCCATATTTATAACTTAGTTGTAAATGATGGCCTAAAACTTTTTGAAAACATTCTTGATAAAATACAATTTACTATAAACTTTATTTTTAAAGGTAAAAAAATACAAAGACGCAAAAAGTATAAAAAAAACATGTCATGATTGTGGATTACCTTATAGAAAAATTCCAAAAGAAGTTTCGACTAGATGGAATTCTCTGTATGAGCAACTACTTGTTGCTTACAATTATAGACAACCTATTACTTTATTATTTAACGTCTATAATAAAAATTCAAGGGATATGCTTTTAGATAATGATTGGGAGATTGTTTTAGAACTTAATGGATTTTTAGAGAAATTTTATCAAGCTACTAAAGATTTTTTCGGTATTTATTATTCTACTATTTCAAACTCTAATAATTTTGTTATTTAATGAATATATGCAAAAACCAACTTATAAGTCATCTATGGAAAACACTTGTAGAAACAATTCATAATTGTATAGAAGTACTTCCAATAGACCCAACTGAAGAACCAACTCACAAACCAACTAAAGAAGAAGTTACGTCTAGCATACACACCGAATGCAAACAAGTATATATGTATTACCAATAACAAAGTACAAATAATCAACCGGCTTATATACCATCGTCTACTACTTCGCTGCAACCTTATAAAAAAATGCGGTTTCTGTTGCTAGTATTCAAGGCCTTAGAAATAAAATGTGTAGTGGTTCAACTTCTTCACAAGTTAGCGAATTTGATGTTTATGTGTTGTACAGTGTTGTACCGTACGAATTAATTTCCAATGATTAAGGAAAAGAAGACTTGCTGAAATACTGGAGGGAGAATGAGAAGACATTTCCGACACTAACAAAGATGATCCGAGATGCGTTGAACATTCAAGCGTCATCAACAGCGTCTCAAAAGCGCTTTTTCTGCGGGAAAATTTCACATAGGAGAGCACATACATTCATTGGCGGGAGACACATTGGAGAATGCAGTTCTATTCAAAGACTGGATTCGTGCGGAGCGTAGAAGGTGCTGTCAACCGGAGACCAACGAAGAAGAAGACTACAACTAAAAGGAAATCTTGTCCGAGGGAGCAGGAAACGCTGTTGAAGAATTTGACAAACAAATTCCAATTCCAACAGAAGATCCTCAAGACATTGTGAGGAAATTTAAAAAAATTATGGTTGAATATGTAATTTTTTTAATTGCAATTTTACTATGTGATTTGCAACTTTTGAACAACACCACAGTTGCAATTTTGAAATTGTATTACAAAAAAAATCATATTTCTATTAAATATTATAAGATGCACAAAAATAGCATTGGATGTTTTTATTACACTATTTTGTTCAATTATTGAAGTGTTTGTATATATTATTTTTTTAAATTAAGTGGCAAAACAACAATCTCGATTCCGACCCGACCCCGTTCCGGCGGGATGTGGGACGGGACGGGACCTCTTCTCGTCCCGCCTATCCCATCCCGCTTGGCCCGCCGGAACCCGAGTCCCGACCCTCCCCGTCCCACCGGGACCCACATTATACAAATAGAAATCTAATCAAATTTTAAATGAGATAGAGAGAGACAGAGAGAGAGAGAGAGAAAGAGAGATTTTATAAGTAGCAGACTTCTGAAAAATGAAGAATGGCAAGGAGTATTTGTAGGTGAAATTAGAGCTAAAGTGTAATTTTATAATTTTGAGAATTAAAAATAATATTTATGGGAAATATTGGGGTGTTTTGTGGGATTGAGGGGCCATTTTGGTTGTTTTTAGGACCAGCTTTTTTTTTATAAAATAGAAGATATTTTAGTTTATCTGGGCAGTGCCCCGGTGGGCAGACACTCGGGCTAGTACTTGATGATTAATAATGTTCAAGTCCCTTGAAGTAAAGTCCGTGTTGTTACAGTGATGTACTCTGCATCTAAGAATCATGAAAAACGTAATTAAAATATGCACATGGAATTCAATTACATTGGTATAAAGAGCCGGAAAGGAAAAAGAGGAGGAAAAAAGCAAGAAAACGGAGCGATGAAGCAAGGTTTGAAACCCTTCAATTACAAAGTGGAAGATGCCTCTCCCTCGAATACATAGGGTAGTAGTACTGCATTTCTTATATTTGACAATATAGGGAGTTGGGGCAAGTTGAAGGGGAAGTCAATTTGAACATAGTGCCACCATAACCCTAAGAAAACGAGATTGAGTTTTTGTGTAGACTATCCTTGGAAGTGTCTATTCTACCAAACCACGGGACGCTGCCGTAGATCGAGCCCTGGAAGTCCTCTCCTCGTGGCTCCCTGCGTTGATATACGAGGAAGTAGCTATCGACACGAGGGATATACAAGAAAGACCTGCTCTAGATCCCTATATATATATATATATATATATATATATATATATATAACGAGTACTGTGTGTATGCAAGTAAGATTGCGTGGCAAGTTTTACGGCAAGCTGATTTTATATATGACATATGGAGATCTTTTTGCTGAAGCAGTTCGTGTTTAACGTACAAGGTCTCAATTATAGAAATAATTGCATTGATCCAAATTGTATGAAGAAGGGATTAATTAAAGAAACCAATTAAGTTCAATTAGGATTACTTTCCTTAACTAAATTATTATAGGTTTGGGGGAAAATATTAAGGAGTAATTTTCGCCCTACTTCATACATCTATAAAGAATATTATGACCAACTTTCAGACTCACGTATTACAATCAATTATTGAGATTTACTCACAGCAAGTCATAACTGCAAGAAGGTGTTTTTGGAGGAATGAAGATACTGAACTAAAGAACCTGATCGGAGGAGGACCTGTCTAGTTCTTTAGTCGTTAAGTCTTTGATTCATTACTCTAAAGCTGTAACCTATTTTGCTATTGAGTAGCACTTATGTGGGTAAAGAATTCTAGGAATTTGTTTTGCTTTCTAAATTAGAGTTTATAGTCTTGAAAGTGTGTAGCTATCGTCAGAATTGATTGTAGAGTTTGAGGTAATGGAGTTTGTCCCTCTGGTTATTGAGTTGTAGCCTAAAACTGCTCTTGTTGTTTACTGAAGTTTTGAGGCAAATCCTACATGTCGTGGTTTTTACTCCTTTGAGCAAGGGGATTTTTCATGTAAAATTGTGTGTTCTTTTAATTTAAGTTATTATAGTGTAATTGTATCACTTGATTGCCACCAAAGCTTAAAGGCAAGTTCTATAGGGTAGTGGTTAGACCGATTATATTGTATGGGGCGGAGTGTTGGTCAGTCAAGAATTCGCACATCCAAAAGATGAAAGTTGCGGAGGTGAATGTGGGGGCATACAAGGAGAGATAAGATTAGAAATGAAGATATCCGGGAAAGAGTGTGAGTGGCCTCGGTGGAGGATAAGATGCGGGAAGCGAGGTTGAGATGGTTCGGGCATGTGCAGAGGAGAGACACAGATGCCCCAGTGTGGCGGTGTGAGAGATTGGTTATGGACGGGTTCAGGAGGGGTAGAGGTAGGCCGAAGAAGTATTGGGGAGAGGTGATTAGACGGGATATGGCGCAGGTAAAACTTACTGAGGATATGACCTTAGATAGGGTGGATAGGGGGTTGTGTATGACACATATTAGGATAGAAGGGTAGTAGATAGTCGAGCGTAGTCCTACTTACGTTTACAAAATGATAGTTGCAGTGCTATTACCGTAGGCCCGATTAATCTATCACACTCAACTTGGTCCATGTAGTTATTCAGATAAATATGTTTCAGTTTGATTATACTGAAGTTTCCTAGCATACACATATACGTGGAGGAAATCAACAAATTCAATGTTGACTCTCAGACTTACTATGAGCCTTGATACTAATTCTTTATTTCATGTTGAACTTAAAATATCTTATAGTATATTAATCTATCACGTGAATTTGGGAGTTCTAGTTTAATTTTCTTCCTGTAGCTTGATCAATTTATAGTATATTAATCTATCATGTTGTATTTAAAATGAGGCTGTATTTTGTAGGTCAGAAAAATATCGACTATGGTAACACGACAATGGTTCTAGGTTTAGCAACTCTCACAAGAATGAGCCACAATTTGACAATTTCTAAGAGGACAATTTTTAAAATTTTTTGTCCGCGGTACCAATTTATGCACGAAAAGTTCAGACTTGGTAATTTGTCAGTTATTATTAATGCAAATTTGGGTGGGGCTGAGTCTCTCGTTTTATAATAAATGAAAATCAAACCTACGTACTTAGGAAAAGTCTAGATTAAAACCATATCAATTTTGACTTAACAATTATATTGTACGTACGTTGTAATTCCCTCTTTGTATACCGGTAGCATTTTATTGAATTTTTCTGTTTGCATGGTCGTAGCCAATTTACTGATATGACTTTATCAGCTAGATTTTGAGGGAAACATTACAAAATCTTTGAATTTTTATTTTTCTTGCTTCAGGAAAATATATTGTTGATTATTTAGGATAAAAACCTGATATTATATGAGGGAGTTGTTGATGACATAATGAAGTAAATATATTTTTTCTCTCTGTAACAATTTAAATTTTTAGATGAGATGATCATATACTTTCGGCATCGTATTAGAGCAGACAAAATTTCTGAGTTCGAGTCTCACCCCTACCCATTGTCAAAAATAAATCACGTGTTCCGCCCCTGAGAAAGAATAAGGGTCGCATGTGAGGTAGGAGGGGTGTTAAAGTCATGATAACTACTACCTAAATAAATGTATGCTCTTTCGGATAACTCAATCGTCTAGATGTGACGGTCACATTTGGACATGAGTAATTAAGGGGGTTTGCTCATTAATAAGAGTAGTATTATAAGCAACTACCAACTCCAAATTTGAAAAAGAAAAGGTCAAATTTACTAAAAAAAAACACTTAAAGATACTCAAGAATAACAACTCAACGTGGACTATATCGAGAAAACACCCTTCGAGTATCTATACAAAAATGTCAACGTTAACATATATTGATGATAAAGGTCGTAATTAGCTCTTTAAATATAGAGTGGTCTACTTGTCATCTTTTTTTATATTGGCTCATTTATTAATTACTTCTAAGGTACGTTAATTCAATATTGATTAATCATATGGCCCCTTTCCATACCATACTCACCGAAAATCCTTTAATAAACAAATTAAATATGCAGAAGAAAATACACAATCAATAGATCAACAACTACGTTTGAATAATACATTGTGTATCCTTTGTCAAGGTATTAATTAAGGTTTTAGTAGTATAGTAGTTCTCCATGAATGGACATATACTAATTGGAAAATGAGACTGACGAAAATTTGTACAAAATTGAACTTGGTTAGCATGTAACTTGTTAAATATACATAATATATTGCTCTCGGATTCTTCATGTAAACCGTATATGGTGTAGATATTTAGGTAACGTTGTAGTCTCCTAGTTTAGGTAATGTTGTAGTATAATTAGTATTGTACACTTTTTATAATATTTGTATTACCATAATTGTATAGTTAGTATCCAAGTAGAATAAGGTTTTAGGAGTAGAATAGGAATAGGATTCTCCTATTATGGAAATATGTAACTTGTATATATATCCTTTCAATCAATGAAAATAATGAAGGGATTATTTATTTCATGGTATCATCAGTCTAGGTCTTAAAATCCTCTCTCTCACTTCCTCCAATTCCGCCGACCTCCCTTGAAATGCCGAGACCTTTGCTCTCGGTTTTTCGTGCCGACGAGAGCCTTCCTCTTCCCAATTTTTTCTCCCTAATCCTTCAATCACATATCGTTCTATCAATATGTCTACATCTCGGAACACGTTTCATCTTGCCCTTACAGTTTCTAACATCAAGAATAACATCCATATTGTTCTTGAAATAGAAAACGTTCAATAAGCGACGTGGGCGGAACTGTTCAAAATTTACGCACGATCGCAGCAAGTGATCCATCACATAATCCTCGCGGCTCCTGAGGATACGGAGGTGCCAAAACACGAGGATGATCCTAAGTTATGGACGACTCTTGATGCTACCGTCCTTCAGTTCATATATTCCACAATTTCTATCGACCTTTTGCAAACGATTATCGAACCTGATGCTACGGCGCAGGCGACTTGGGATAGATTGCGTGATATATTCCAAGATAATCAAAATTCTAGAGTTGTTACTCTTGAGCAGGATTTCTGCCACGTCAATATGGAAGATTTCCCTAACACTTCGGCCTACTGCAAAAGATTGAAGGAATTGGCGGACCAACTCGGCAACGTTGGTGCGCCGGTTTTGAATGACCGTTTGGTCCTCCAAATGGTTTCATGCCTCTCCGAGACCTATAGCGGTGTTGGCACGCTTCTTCATCAAAGCAATCCACTTCCGCAATTTTATCAAGCTCGTTCTATGCTTACACTCGAAGAAGCGGGCATGGCTAAAAAGGCGGTACCGGTACAAGTCATGTAGTTATGATGACCAAATCCACTGTCCATCCTCCCGGTTCCAACAACTTGGGCCAAAACCGCAATAATTGTGGCGGCAAAAAAGGAGGAAATAAGAAAAATAATGGCAAGAACTGCGGCGGCAACAACGGCGTTAGCCGGCAGAATGGAGGTGGTGGATGGGATTCTCGCGGTGGTCAGCAATAGCAGCAGCAGTTCTGGGCCCCACAGTGGGCCCCTATGCAGTGGCAGTGGGCCCCACAGCCGCAGTTTGGGCCCAGTCAATTTTTGTCCAACTGGCAGTGGGCTGCCTAGCAGCAATCCAGGCCAAATTCTACCTGGTCCACCTACAGTCAATTTTCTGGGCCAAGGCAGCAAGTAGGGGTTCTTGGGCCTCGGCCCCCGTAGGCCCATCACGTCGCGGCACCCACGTCTACCGACATCGAAGCCGCAATGCACACTCTTGGTTTAAATCCTCCAGACCCAAATTGGTATATGGACACCGGTGCCACTACCCACATGATATCCGATTCAGGTACGCTCTCGTCTTATTCCAATTTGAGCAACCCTCACGGAATAATTGTGGGTAATGGTAATTGTGTTTCAATTCGTGGTTATGGTCATAAAACTTTATCTCCCCCTCATCCTCCTCTTATCTTGAAAAACACCCTACATGCCCCCAAATTGATTAAAAATTTAGTCTATGACCGTAAATTCACTACTGACAATTCTGTTTCTATTGAATTTGATCCATTTAGTTTCTCTGTGAAGGATTTCAAGAGGGGAGTCCTCTCATGAGGTGTTATAGTAGGGGAGATCTTTATC
The DNA here is from genome assembly GCA_029783415.1 of Anisodus acutangulus. NCBI lineage: Eukaryota > Viridiplantae > Streptophyta > Magnoliopsida > Solanales > Solanaceae > Anisodus > Anisodus acutangulus. Next base: position 47,052,591 of record CM056490.1, read on the forward strand.
ATATCACACCCAATTTTGGTCTATCGAGTCAAGCCTTGTCATTCGCATTTGCAGCCATTTCTCCTTTCTTGTGGCATGCTTGTCTTGGTCATCCGGGATTATCTATTTTGTCGTCATTAGATAAAAATAATTTGATTTCATATAAGGGTACGAATATTACTCCAAATTGTCAGTCTTGTTCTTTAGGAAAAATTGTTAGGTTGCCATTTGTATACTCAAATTCTCATACTTTAATATCATTTGATATTATTCATAGCGACTTATGGACGTCTCCTGTTCTTAGTTCGTTGGGTCATCGGTATTATGTTCTCTTTTTGGATGATTATTCTAAGTTTTTATGGACGTTTCCAATAGCGAAAAATCTCAAGTTTTTTCCGTTTTCTTAAAATTTAGGGCATTCATTAGAACCCAATTCGAACGAGAAATCAAAAATATTCAGTGTGATAATAGCAAAGAATATGACAATGGGGTGTTTCGGGAGTTATGTGCTAATAATGGGATCAATTTTCGGTTTTCTTGTCCTCATACGTCTTCACAAAATGGGAAAGCCGAATGCAAAATTCGTTCCATAAATAACATTGTCTGAACTTTATTAATTCATGCTTTTGTTCCCCCGTCTTTTGGGCATCATGCTCTACAAATGGCTACGTATCTCCTTAACATAATTCCTTCCAAAGGTTTGACATATTCTTCCCCTTCAAATTTTATATAATAAAACTCATTTGTATTCACATCTTCGGGTTTTTGGGTGTTTGTGTTATCCGTTATTTCCGTCCACCACAATTAACAAACTTCAGGCCCGGTCTACTCCATGTGTATTTTTGGGTTTTCCATCTAATCATCGTGGTTACAAATACTTTGATTTATCCTCTAATAAAATCATCATTAATCGCCATGTAATTTTTTATGAAACCCAATTTCTGTTTGCTAAGGTTCAGACTCCCGTGCCTAGTTCGTATAATTTTTTGGATGATAGTATATCTCCGTATATTATTCATCATTTTTAGGACGTATCCCATACCCAAAATTCTCCAGCGGGCCCACTACCCGCTGGTCCCACTGGTCCGTCACCCACTGCCAGTCCAGCCCAATTCTTGAACTGGTCCAGTTCCTGCTTTTGTGTACCCAGTTGGGCCAACATGCCCACTCCCTGCTGGCCAATCCGTCCCGAGCCTAGCAAATTCCCAAAATCTGCCCAATTCTTCCTCGAGTCATAGACCGATCACTCGTAGTCAACGGGGTATTTTTAAACTAAAAAGACATTTTAATTTACATTTTAATGTCCCTAAATCCCCATTACCCCGTAATCATATGTCTGCCTTAAATGACCTCGAATTGGAAAATTGCTATGACCGATGAATATAATGCTCTTATTGATAATAAGAAGTGAGAGTTGGTGCCCCGTCCATCTGGTATTAATATTATCATGTCTATGTAGATTTTTACTCATAAAGAAAATTCAGATGGTTCATTTGCCCGACATAAGGCGCGACTTGTGGGTGATGGTAAGACTCAGCAGGTTGGTGTAGATTGTGGTGAGACGTTTAGTCCAGTGGTCAAGCCAGCTACCATTCGCACTGTGCTTAGCTTGGCTTGGCTCTTTCGAAAGCATGGCATATTCATCAGTTAGATGTAAAGAATGATTTCTTACATGGAGATCTCAAGGAAACCGTCTATATGCATCAGCCTTTGGGATTCAGGGATCCCAAACATCCTCATCATGTCTATTTGTTGAAGAAGTCCTTATATGGGCTTAAGCAGTCTCCACGGGCCTGGTATACGCAGTTTGCCGACTATGTTTCGACTATTGGGTTCACTCACAGCAGGTCGAATAATTTCTTGTTCATCTACCGTCGTGGTTCATCCTTGGCCTATATTCTGTTATATGTGGATGATATTATTTTTACTGCCTCTTTCTAGGCCTTACGTCAGTCTATCATGACAATGCTCATCTCTGAGTTTGCTATGAAAGACTTAGGGCCCTGGAGTTACTTTTTGTGGATTGTTGTCACTCGTCATGCAGATGGATTGTTCTTATCTCAAATGAAGTATGCAGCTGAGATCATTGAGAGGGTTGGGATGTCATCCTGTAATTTCACTTCCACTCCAGTTGATACTAAGCCCAAGCTTAGTGCCGCGGCCGGCGTACCATACAAAGATCCAACCAGCTATCGCAGTCTCGCAGGGGCCCTTCAGTAACCTTCAGTATCTTACTTTTACGAGACCAGATATTATGTATGATGTCCAGTAGGTGTGTTTTTTTATGCATGATCCCAGGATTGAGCACATGAATACACTCAAACGCATCATTCGGTATATTCAGGGTACACTTGACTATGGTTTGCATTTGTATCCTTCCTCGACGTCCACACTTGTCTCGTATACGGATGCTGATTGGGGTGGTTGTCCAGACACCAGACGGTCTACGTCTGGCTATTGTATGTTTCTTGGCAATAAACTGGTCTCATGGTCTGTAAAACGTCAGTCGACATTATCCCGATCCAGTGCCGAGGTCAAATATCGAGGGGTAGCTAATGTGGTCTCGAAATCATGTTGGTTACGTAATTTGCTATTGGAGCTTCATTCACCTATTCAGAAAGCAACCTTGGTTTATTCCGATAATATTAGTGTCGTCTACCTTTCTGGTAATTCGGTTCAGCACCAGCGCAATAAACATATCGAGATGGACATTCACTTTGTCCGCGAAAAGGTTGTTCGAGGTCAGGTACGCGTCTATCATGTCCCATCAAGATATCAAATTGCCGACATCTTTACAAAGGGTATTCCCTCGGTCCTTTTTGAAGATTTTAGGGACAATCTCAGTGTTCGAAGACCGCCCGCTATGACTGCGGAGGTGTGTTAAATATACATAATATACACACGATATACATGTGTATATTATGTATATTGTTGCTCTCGGATTCTTCATGTAAACCGTATATGGTGTAGATATTTAGGTAATGTTGTAATCTCCTAGTTTAGGTAATGTTGTAGTATAATTAGTGTTGTACACTTACCATAATATTTGTATTACCATAATTGTATAGTTAGTATCCAAGTAGAATAAGGTTTTAGGAGTAGAATATGAATATAATTTTTCTATTATAGAAATATGTAACTTGTATATATAGTCTTTCAATTAATAAAAATAATGAAGGGATTATTTCTTTCAGAACTAAATGCTAGTATGTTTGGCCAAAGCTTCTCGGAAGCTGCAGACAACGTTTTTTTAGATTTTATGTGTTTGGTCAAAAATAAAAAGTATATTTGAGTAGCATTAGAAGTCGTTCTTCTGTTATTGGCGAGAAACTACAAATTTTATTTTTTTGTCGAGACAAATTATCCTCATCAAAAATTTATGTCTACCGTATGATATTGTCTCTCACTAGTTTGACACATATATCTCTCATATTTTAAACACCAACCTCTTCTCCTTTTTTTTGTTTTAATTATCTTTATATTGATTAACCTTTTTTGAGGGAATTCTATTTAGGAGAGACACTCGTTGCCTTAATTTTGACCAAGCGAACCAACGTTACATGACTCATGAACATGCTTTATGTGTGAGAAAATAATCCTTTCATAAAACCTCTTTTTGCTTTTCAAGGAACACATTTCTAACATAAAACATTTTCTTTCGTAAGCTCGAAATATCATGTATGCAAAATTAAGTAAAAAAGAGGTTTTATGAAAGGATTTTTTCGGCCATGCATAAATTGAAAGTATATTTATGTCCTATAGACAATCTGTATTAGGACAAATGTACTTTATACATATTCGTATTATTATTAATAGAGATTAATAATTTGGCATTTGCAATTATTGAATTATTAGTTGATTGTTTATAATATTCTTTAATATGCATCCCCAGAGGTTACGTTGTTATTAATAATGTAGATATTAATATTATAACGTAACTCTTAAAATAGCCTCGACTAATGATCAACAAGAATGGGATATCGATGATATGTGATAAGTCGACATGTGGTCTGCATCACTTCCTTAGAGGATATATTATGTCTCACCTGCTACGAGTAATGGCTACTCGTGAAGGACACATGGATACTTTAGAAGTATTGGTATACCCTGCTGATATACTATTTGTTATACATGTCTAAAGTATGATCAGCGTGTGGAAGATAGAAGTCCTTAGACTTGAGGTCATTACACACGTTGTCTACATAGTAATATACTTTGATCCTGTCAGAAGCTCAAATACCGTATAGGTTGAGATACGACTTGTATTGGGTACATTACGATGTGGATTAAAGGTGGTAGTTGAGCTAAGATTAGGATTCATTCCTCGAATACATATTCTAGAGAACACTCAGCTTCTCATTGATATTGGTTTGACTAAGTCGTTGGCCAACGCAATAGACATATCTAGAATATGGTCTTGTTGTCAACCAATATAGATGAGATATAATGATCAATCCATTTGGATAGACACCTGGCAAATCCTAAGCTTGATCGAGTGTATCGTGAATGAAAGGATTTTATCTTACCACATAGAGGTTAAGTTTACTGGATTCATGTAAACGTACTTCACATATTGAGTTCGTCTTGCGGCGCCGTCTAAGAGTTCCGCGTACACCTTAATTTGATTAGTGTCGATATGAGAAGGTCACACTATGTCGATTGTCCTTTTGATCTAGAGCTGGCCAGTGGGTCGGGTCGGCCCGGTCCCGCCCCGAACCCGAATAGTTAAAAAAAATTGTTGTATTGAGACCCAAATCGAGACGGCACAATGTATCGTCCCGACCCATCCCGGTCCGCCCCAGTCCCGCCTGTCCCGGCCCGATCCCGATCCCGCCCCAGTCCCGATCCGATCCCGCCCAAAATCCCTCCTTTTGCAAAAATTGTCATTGCAGCAACGATCATTTTACATTTTGGCTGTTGTGCAACGACCATTTTTGGCCTCCCCCCCCCAACACCCCTACCCCCTTAATATTTTTTTAACTCATTAGTTATTATATTTACACTTTAACCCAATTATCCAACTATAAATACCTCATTTTCTCTTCATCTTTCTCACAAATCTTCCTACAATCTCTCTAATCTCTCGATCTCTCTCTATAATCTACATTGTCTACTAAATATTCAATTTTATTTATTCATTTGGAAATTGGGAGTGAAGTTGGCAACTAACTTGAGGATCTTCCATCAAGCAAAGTTTCAATTTTCAACCTCTAGATTACACGTCGGCGTTTGGTACATTCGTTCCTTCATTAAATTATTATTGTCTGTTTATTTTATTTAGCGCACTTAATTTCATTTACTTTAATTATTTATTAGTATAATTATAAATTTATATAGGAATAATTTAAATGTATGCTTACGGGTAGGGGTCAGGCTTCTTTTAGTAGGAGAAACAAGGGCAATGATACTTCTTCTAGTCATCATATTCCTACACAGGATGATTTTATTGATACTGAACATTTTCCTACAATACCATTAGATTTAGACGAGGAGCTATTTTCTGGAACTCAAGAAGACATTAATTTAGACGATAATCTAGATGATACACCCACTAATGTTAATGACAACACACCCACTAGTGCACCTTCAACTGAAATGCCTCTTATTCCCCCTAGTATGAGACGAGGTCCAGCAAAACGACCATTAAAATCAGATGCATGAATATTTTTTGATAGGGACGTAGAGAATCAAGTAGCTAGATATAAAAATTTGTAATGATGTTTTAAAATTTAAAACTGGAAAAGGTCACGGTGGGACGGGGGGGTTTAATGAGACACGTAGTAAGGGCTCATCCAACTAGGTAACGCCCGATCCATCGGGACAAGGTTCACATACTGATACAGTCTCGGACCAAGTACATGGTCAAATTAACCCTATGACATGGGGAATTGTAGGCCCTAAATACAATAAACATAGAGATAGGGAAGCAATAGCAAAATTAGTTGTTGTGGAGGGTTTGTTTTTTTCATTTCCTTCATCTCCCGGTTTTATTCATTACATTAGTGATTTGTATAATCCTTCTTTTAACGGTTGTCCTAGATCAACTGTTAAGAGAGATGTATTTAAATTTGCACATGAATATCAACAATACTTACGTTATTCATTATATCATTTTAATGGCAAAGTGGCTATCACTTATGATATAGGATGTAGTACTAACGATCATGATTATTTAACGGTAACTTGTCATTGGATAGATTATAAATGGTCTATGGAAAAACGTATCTTAGCGTATAGATATATAGATGATAGGCACACTAGTAATTTTATTGCAGAAAATATTTATCAAGTGTGCGATTATTACGGAATAACCGATAAAATTATGACTATTACATTAGATAACGCTTCTTCTAACAATTACACTATTACAATTTTTAAAAATAGTTTAACTCCATCTTTTCCAGATCATTTTCATATAAAATGCGTGTGCCATATATATAACTTAATTGTAAAGGATGGTCTATCACTTTTTCAAGACATTCTTAGTAAAATATAATTTGCTATAAACATTATTTTTAAAAATAATAGAATACAACGAAGAAAAGAATATAAAAAAACTTGTCACGATTGTGGACTACCTTATAGAAAAATTCCAGAAGAAGTACCCACTAGGTGAAATTCTTTATACGAGCAACTACTTGTTGCTTATGACTATAGAAAACCTATAACTTTATTTTTTAACTCTCATAATCAAAATCCATCTTATATGGTTGTAGATAGCCATTGGGTAAAAATTTCCGAACTTATTATATTTTTAGAGAAATTTTTTCAAGCAACAACAGAATTTTTCTGTATATATTATCCTACTATTTCAACTATGTTGTTTTATATAGCTCTAATATTTTTATTACTTAATGAATATAGGGAAAAACCAGCTTACATGGCAGCGATTAAAAAAATGTTTATCAAAATTAAAAATTACCACTATTTATATTATTGGTGTTGTATTAAATCCGACTATTAAAATAGACGGTACTAAATCACTTATTGACACTATTTACGATTGTATAGAAGTACTACCACCTCCAAGTTTCAAAAATCTAAATCACCCACCACCTATTGAACAAACTAAAGAAGAGGTGTTGTCTAGCGTAGAAGACCAATGCAAAAAAGTATATAGGTTTTACCAACAAGAAAGTACTAGTAACCTACCGGCTTCCATACCATCTTCTTCGTCTTCAACACAACCTCACAAAAGACATGCTGTTTCTGCGGCTAGTATTGAAAGCCTCAGAAATAGAATGTGCGGCCGTACCGCTACTAACCAAATTAGCGAGTTTGATATTTTTGTTTTGCAGGGTTCTGTACCGTACCAAGCAGTTCTCAATGAAGAAGGACGTGAAGACTTGCTGAAATACTGGAGGGGGAATGAGAAGACCTTTCCGACACTTTCAATGATGACCCGAGATGTTTTGAACATTCAAGCGTCATCAACTGCGATTGAAAGCGTTTTTTCTGTCGGCAGATATCAAATAGGAGACCACAGACACTCATTAGCCGGAGACAACTTGGAGATTGTAGTATTATTCAAATATTGGATACGAGCGGAGAAGGTGGTGGAAGCGACGTGGATCAATTTGACCAACAAATACCAATTCCAATCGAAGAACCACAAAAAGTTATCAAGAAACTAGAACAGGTTTTTTTAAGAATGTAATTTTTTTAATTGCAATTTTATTATGTAATTTGCAACTTTTGGACAACACCACAAAGTTGCAATTTCGACAATTGTATTTGTATTACAAAAAAATCATATATCTATTAAATAATATAAGAGGCACAAAAACAGTCTTGTGATGTTTTTATTACACTATCTTGTCTTGTTTAATTATTGAGTTTTTATACATATGTTATTAAAAAAAAAAGGAAAAACCCCCGGATCCCGATCCCGATCCCGCCCCCGACCAGATCTCGCCCCGACCTGATTCCGATGGGATCGGGATCGGGACGGGACTTTGGCAAATCCCACCGAACCCGATCCCGCCTGACCCGCCAGCCCCGACCTTCACCTGTCCTGCCCCGACCCGACCCCGCCAAACCCGGCCCACTGGCCAGTTATTCGATCTAAGTATATATTGAGAGAGTATTAAATATTCGATTTAGAATCGGGATATCTAAATGAATGATTATTGTTTTAATTAAGTCAAAATTGAATTTTGAATTTAATTAAGAATGTGCTGAAAATTTTTGGACCAGGCCCAAGGTCAAATCCTAATCTGGTTTGACCTAATTTTTCACCTATAAATACAGACCTACACTTCATTATTCATTACACCTGATTTTCATATCACTATTCTAAGTCTTAGAGACTCAGAATCTACTAGGACTCATCGTCCTCCTGAAAAACTAAATCTACTTGTGAAAACACACAGTGAGATAGATATTCCCGATAGCGATGAGCCTACAACCTATAGCAAAGCAATGTTGGACATTGATTCGAAGAGATGGCAAGAAGCCATGAAATTCAAGATGGAATCTATGTACATCAATCAAGTGTGGAACTTGGTTAATTTGCCAGCTGGGGTTAAACCCATAGGATGCAAATGGGTCTTCAAGAAGAAGATCGATGCATTTGGAAATGTACAGACTTATAAAGCAAGGTTGGTGGCTAAAGGTTATAATCAACGGCATGTGGTCGATTATGATGAAACATTTTCACCTATTGCTAAGATTAAGTTCATTCGGATTTCGCTTGCAATAGCTGCATGTTATGACTATGACATTTGGCAGATGGACGTCAAAACTGTTTTCCTCAATGGTAATCTAGTTGAGGAGGTGTATATGAAACAACCTGAGGGTTTTTTGCTTGAGTCCAAACAAAATGTTGTATGCAAGCTACAAAAGTCCATTTATGAGCTTAAGCAAGCCTTGAAGAGTTGGAACATTTGCTTTGACAAGGCTATCAAGTCATTTGATTTCGTCAGAAGCAAAGAGGATCCCTTTATTTATAGTAAACGCAAGGATGAGAGTATTGCCTTCATTATTATATATGCCGATGACATATTGATAATGGGAGACAATAAGACTCTCATGCAGTCAGTCAATGAGTGATTGTCCAGTACCTTCATGATGAAGGATTTACGTGAAGCCTGCTACATTCTGGGAATTAGGATCTATAGAGATAGACCTAATAGATTATTGGGGCTATCACAGTCAGTCTACATAGACAAAGTGCTTAGACGTTTTTCTATGGAAAATTCCAAGAAAGGCGGTCTACCAATGGGACAAGGCATCAAGTTATCTAAGAAGGACAGTCCTTCTAATACTATAGAACTTGAACGCATGAAGAAGATCTCATATGCTTCGGCTATAGGATCGATCATGTATGTCATGACATGTACTAGGCCAGATATGGCCTTTGCACTTAGTATGACTTGCAAATTCCAACAGAATCCTGGGGAAGAACACTGGAAAGAAGTCAAGAGTATTCTTAAGTATCTTAGACGAACTAAAGATTACTTCTTAGTCTATGGTGGGGAAAAAAAGCTAGCTGCTATTGGGTACACTGATGCTAGCTTCCAGACGAATCTTGATGACTTCAAATCTCAGTCTGGTACACGTTCATTTTCAATGGTTGAGCAGTGAGCTGGAAAAGTTCCAAACAAGCTACAACTGCTGATTCGACAATATAAGCTGAGTACATTGCTGGATCGGAAGTTGGTAAAGAATCTGTCGCAATTTCTGAGTTCCTGAAGGAATTATGGGTAGTTCTGAGTGTCAGTTGTCTTATAACTATTTATTGTGACATCACTGGTGCGATTGCACATGCTAAGGAACCAAGATCAACAAACAGAAACAAGCATATACCAAAGAAGTACCACATACTCAGGGAGATGGTGGAGACTGAAGAGATTAGATTAGACTATGTTTCCACAGACGATAATCTAGCTGACCCATTCACTAAACCATTAAGCTTAGTCAAGCATAATGATCATTTTGAGAATATGGGCATTAGATATGTTGGAGATTGGCTCTAGGCCAAGTGGGAGATTGAAAGTATATTTATGTCCTAAAGATAATTTGTATTAGAATAAATGTACTTTATACACATTCATATTATTATTAATGGAGATTAATATTTTGCCATTTGCAATTTTTGAATTATTAGTTGATTGTTAATAATATTCTATAATATGCATCCCTAGAGGTTACGTTGTTATTAATAATGTGAGATATTAATATTATAACGTAACTCTTAAAATAGCCTCGACTAATGATCATCAAGAATGGGATATTGATGATATATGATAAGTCGACATGTGGTCTGTATCACTTCCTTAGAGGATGTAGTATGTCTCACCTGCTACGAGTAATGGCTACTCTTGATGGACACATGGATACTTTAGAAGCATTGGTATACCTGCTGATATACTGTTTGTTATACATGTCTAAAGTATGATCAGCATGTGGAAGATAGAAGTCCTTAGACTTGAGGTCAATACACACCTTGTCTACATAGTAATATACTTTGATCTTGTCCTAAGCTCAAATACCTTATAGGTTGAGATACGACTTGTATTGGGTACATTACGATGTGTCTTAAAGGTGGTAATTGAGCCAAGATTAGGATTCATTCCTCGAATGTATATTCTAGAGAACACTCAGCTTCTCATTGATATTGGTTTGACTAAGTCGTTGGCCAACGCAATAGACATATCTAGAATATGGTCTTGTTGTCAACCAATATAGATGAGATATAATGATCAAGCCATTTGGATAGACACTTGGCAAATCCTAAGCTTGATCGAGTGTATTGTGAATGAAAGGATTTTATCTTACCACATAGAGGTTAAGTTTACTGGATTCATGTAAACGTACTTCACATATTGAGTTCGTCTTGCGGCGCCGTCTAAGAGTTCCGCGTACACCTTAATTTGATTAGTGTCAATATGAGAAGTCCTATAGGGTCACACTATGTCGATTGTCCTTTCGATCTAAGGATGTATTGAGAGAGTATTAAATATTCGATATAGAATCGAGCTATTTAAATGAATGATGATTGTTTTAATTAAGTTAAAATTGGATTTTGGATTTAATTAAGAATGTGCTGAAAATTTTTGGGCCAGACCCAATGTCAAATTCTAATCCGGTTTGACCTAATTTTTCACCTATAAATACAGACCTACACTTCATTATCATTACACTTGATTTTCATATCATTATTCTAAGTCTTAGAGACTCAGAAACAAAACACTTTCACGAACCTCTGTCGAATTTCCTAGCTTTCCAAAGGAGGAATACATTGAAGCTTAGAGCTTGCAATCGAAAGGACATTCGCGTGCGCACCCACAGTTGATAAAGATTTCAGATATTGTAAACATGTAAGTACCATTCAAGTCTTATGTTTACGGTTTTAAATTACCCTATAGTCAAACAGTTCTACGTTTGTTGGGTTTGAAATAAGTTTTCAATATCCGTTGCGTACAACAACCCAATAAAAACTCTACATAAATTACGTACATAAGTCATGTAACGTTGGTCGTTCGGTCAAAGTTAAGGCACCAGGAGCCTATCTATCTCATCAAAGTTTGGGGCATGACATTTCTAAAACCAATCTCATCAAGTCGTCTACATTAGAACCGCTAATCTGTCCATTGGACGTAATACACCATCATTTCCTTGTAGGATTTTGTTGGGTTCAAAACACATAAGTAAGGCACAGCAGAAGTTTTAAAATTTTGTTTCTTACTTACCCCAACAACATTTCTGGTATGGTTATACAACAATTAAACTTGTAACATAAAACATAAACTTACAAGTTTGAATATCTGGAGTCTTTTTCTACTATAAGGGGCATACGCGGTTGCCCTTCCAATTGCAAGCTCCAAGCTTCAATGTATTTCTCTTTCAGAAAGCTAGGAAATCCGGCAGAGGTTCGAGAGAGTATTTGATTCTAAATCTCTAAGGCTTAGAATGATTTTCAGAAATTTGGTGTGAGAATAATGAAATGAATGCCACTATTTATAGTTGAAAAATAGGTCAAAACCGGATTAGGGTTTGACCTTGGGCCTTGCCCAAAATTCGAGGCAGAGGCATCGCTACCCTAGGGTATGGGCGTCGCGGCGCTCGACGTGCTCCTGCACTGTCTCGATTTATTTTCTGTGCATTTATAATTAAATCCAAAATCCAATTTTGACTTAATTAAAATAATCATTATTCATTTAAATATCTCGATTCCAAATCGAACATTTAATTACTCTCTCAATACATCCTTAGATCGAAATGGATAATCGACATAGTGTGACCCTACAGGCCTTCTCATATCGATATTAATCAAATTAAGGTCTACACGGAACTCCTAGACGGCGCCATAAGACGAACTCAATATGTGAAGTACGTTTACGCGAATCCAGTAAACTTAACCTTTATGTGGTAAGATAAAATCCTTTCATTCACGACACACCCGATCAAGCTTAGGATTTGTCAACTGTCTATCCAAATGGCTTAATCATTGTATCTCATCTGTATTAGTTGATGACTAGACCATATTCTAAATATGTCTATTGCGTTGGCCAACGACTTAGTCAACCTAATATCACTGAGAATTCGAGTGTTCTCTCGAATATACATTCGAGGAATGAATCATAATATTGGCTCAACTACACCTTCAATCCACATCGTAATGTACCCAATACAAGTCGTATCTCAACCTATAAGACATTTGAGCTTAGGACGGGATCAAAGTACATTACTTTGTACACAAGGCGCGTATTGACCTCAAGTCTAAAGAAATCTATCTCCCACACGCTGATCATACTTTAGACAAGTATAACAAACAATATATCAACAGGGTATACCAATACTTTCAAAGTATCTATGTGTCTATCACGAGTAGCCATTACTCGTAGCATGTGAGACATACTATATCCTCTAAGAATGTGATGCAGACTACATGTTGACTTATCACATATCATCGATATTCCATTCTCGATGATCATTAGTCGAGGCTACTTTAAGAGTTACGCTCTATCATCAATATTTTACTGTATTAATGACAACGTAAGCTCAAAGGATGCACATTAATGAATAATTACAAATAATTAAATAATAATTCAATAATTGCAAATGCCAAAATATTAATCTCCATTAATAATAATACGAATGTGTATAAAGTACATTTGTCCTAATACAAATTGTCTCTAGGACATAAATATACTTTCAATCTCCCTCTTGTCTTAGAGCCAATCTCCAACATATCTAATGCCCATATTCTCAAAATGACCATTATGCTTGACTAAGCTTAATGGTTTAGTGAATGGGTCAACTAGATTATCGTCTGTGGGAACATAGTCGAATCTAATCTCTTCAGTCTCCACCATCTCCGTGAGTATGTGGTATTTTCTTAGTACATGCTTGTTTTTGTTGGTTGATCATGGTTCCTTTGCTTGCGCAATCGCACCAGTGTTTGTCACAATAAATTGTTATTGGACAAATGGCACTTGGAACAACCCCTAGTTCCTTCAGGAACTCAGATATCACGACAGCTTCCTTCCCAGCTTTTGATCCAGCAATGTACTCAGCAGTTGTAGCTTGCTTGGAACTTTTTCAACTCACTATTCCTCAATTGAAAATGAAGGCATATCTAGACAGAGATTTGAAGTTATCAAGATATGTCTGGAAGCTAGTATCAATGTACCCAGTACATACCAGCTTCTCTTGTCCACCATAGACTAAGAAATATTTTTTAGTTCGTCTAAAGATACTTAAGAATACTCTTGACTTCTTTCCAGTGTTCTTTCCCAGAATTCTGCTGGAATTTACAAGTCATACTAAGTACATGGGCCACATTCTGCCTCGTACAGGTCATGGCATACATGATAGATCCTATAGCTGAAGCATATAGGATTCTTTTCATGCGTTCAAGTTCTGCAACAGTAGAAGGACTATCCTTCTTTGATAACTTGATCCCTTGACCCATAGGAAGATTTCCCTTCTTGGAGTTTTTCATAGAGAATCGTCTTAGCACTTTGTCTATGTATGTGGACTGTGACAGCCCTAACAATCTTTTAGGTCTATCTCTATAGATCATAATTCCAAGAATGTAGCAGGCTTCACCCAAGTCCTTCATCATGAAGGTGCTGGATAACTATTCCTTGACTGATTACATGAGAGTCTTATTATCTCTCATTATTAATATGTCATCTACATATATAACAATGAAGACAATACTCCCTTCCTTGCGCTTACTATAAACACACGGATCTTCTTTGCTTCTAACAAAGTCAAACGATTTGACTGCTTTGTCAAAGCAAATATTCCAACTCCTTGAAGCTTGTTTAAGCCCATAAATGGACTTTTGCAGCTTGCATACATCATTTGATTTGGACTCAAGTGAAAACCCCTCAGGTTGTTTCATATACACCTCCTCAACTAGACTACCATTGAGGAAAGCAGTTTTGACTTCCATCTGCCAAATGTCATAGTCATAATATGCAGCAATTGCAAGCAAAATCCGAATGGACTTAATCTTAGCAACATGTGAAAAGGTTTCATCATAATCGACCCCAGGCCGTTGATTATAACTTTTAGCCACCAGTCTTTCTTTATAAGTCTGTACCTTGCCATATGCATCAATCTTCTTCTTGAAGACCCATTTACATCATATGGGTCTAACCTCTGTTAACAAATCAACCAAGCTCCAAACTTGATTTATATACATCGAGTCCATCTCAGATTTCATGGCTTCTTGTCATCTCTGCGAATCAATGTCCAACATAGCTTCGATGTAGGTTGTAGGTTCATCGTCATCAGGAATATCTATCTCATTGTGTGTTTCAACAAGGAGATTAAGTCTTTCTGGCGGGCGATGATTCCTAGTGGTCCTACGAAGTTGAGTATTTTGCATTTCAGTGTTTGTTGCACTCTGATTGTGAGAAGGTCTTTGTGTGTTGGACAATCCACCACCTTGAGAGCTTTCAGGAATGTCATTTTCATGTATTTCCTGAATGGAATGATGTACAACCATTGTATTATCTTTCATTGGTTGTGTATGAGAGTCTTGCATTTTTGCACTATCTCTCACAACACTCCCATTGGCTGAAGGGTGTACTCTAAGCACCCAATCTTCACCAGATACTCCCACTGAATCCTTGTTTAGGTCATTCGACAAGGGTTCTCTGTGTTATTTTGTGGTTCTTGAATTTCTTCAAGTTCTATCTCCGTGCAGCTATGTTCCTTGTAGACATATTCTTCTTCAAGGAAAATTGCATTCCTGGAAACAATGATATTATGTTCTCCAGGAAGATAGAAGTAGTATCCCTTAGTTTCCTTTGGATACCCCACAAAATAATATTTTTCACTTTTAGATTCCAACTTGTTAGTAAGCATCTTCTTTACATATGCAGGGCACCCCAGGGTCGCATGGCTTCTTGTCGCTCCATATCTCATATGAAGTTTTCTCTACTGACTTTGAAGGAACTCTGTTCAGAATATAAATTGAGCTTTGCAATGCATAGCCCCAAAGGTATGTCGGTAGAGCTGAGAAACTCATCATGGATCTAACTATATCTAATAGGGTTCGATTTCTCCTTTCAGCAACACCATTCAATTGTGGCGTTCCAGGAGGTGTCCATTGTGATTGGACTCCATGAAGCTTCAAATAATCCAAAAATTCTTTACTTAAGTATTCACCTCCTCGATCCGATCGAAGTGTCTTGATACTTGTTTCAAGTTGCTTCTCTACTTCTGACTTGTACTCCTTGAATTTCTCAAAGGCTTCGGACTTATGTTTCATAAGATACACATGCCCAAACCTTGTAAAATCGTCTATAAAAGTGATGAAGTAAGGGAAGCATCCCTTAGCTTGAGTTGAAAATGGCCCACATACATCAGTATGGACCAACTCAAGTACCTCTTTGGTCGTACCCCTTTCCCAGAAAGTGGTTTGTTGGTCATCTTTCCTTTCAAGCAAGATTCACAGTTACCATAAGACTCCAAGTCAAATGGTTCGAGGTAGTCTAACTTCCTCAATCTTGCTATCCTTGATTCGTTGATATGACCAAGTCTGCAGTGCCGTAGGTAGGCACAGTTTCTTGGATTACTTATCTTAGCTCGTTTATTTTGCACATTGAAAATTTCACAACTACAGTTTAAAATATACAATCCATCCACAAGCGGAGCATTTCCACAAACAAAATCATTAAAAGACAGTACATAACTGCCATTTGCAATGAATGAGAAAAACCCCTCAATGTCTAACATTGGGATAGAAATGATATTCCTCGTTAATAAGGGAACAAAATAACAATTATTTAGTTCTAAACAAAAGCCTGAAGGTAAATCTATTCTATAAGTTCCCACTCGTTCAGCATCTACTCGTGCTCCATCTCCAACGCGCAGGTCTACTTCCCAAGGTCCAACCTTTCTGCTGTTAATTAGGCCCTGCACATTACTACAAATGTGCGAGCCACAAGCGGTATCCAATACCCAGCAGTGAGAGTAACTTATAGACATATTTATTTCAATGACAAACATACCTTGTCTAGTAGAGGTAGAAGCACATAGTGCTTTGCCTCCTCTTGGAGTTGTGTAGTCCTTCTTTAGAACATGCGTTGGCACTTGTCCCCTTTCGTTTAGCTTACATTTGAAGGGGTCTCTCAACAGTTCATACTCCATTGTTTGAGACTGTTTTTCATAGAGACTCTTCAAGTGTTCTAGCATTTCGTTGGGGCCCATGTTTTCATGTTGCCTCTGTAACTCCATAGTCATAGAAGACAACATTATATATTTTGCCAAGGTAGCATCGTTCAAACATTTCTGATAAGCCACCTTGTCAAACAGGGCATACTCATTAGAATTTTCAGCAGGGACTGTGGGGAATACTATGTCTAACACATACTCAATTCTTTTTAGTCTTAACACCAATCGCAGATTTCATAACCAGTCAGGGTAATTTGATCCAGTCAACTTGTTTGTCTCGATCAACATTTTCAGTGATAGATTCGACATTTTATATGACTGAAGAAACAAATAGACTTGAAATTAAACTCTAATATAATTTCTATTGAACACATTCGTTAACTAATTAACATGGTCTTTAGTTTAATTAGCTCCCACTATTTTAACACACTATTCGACACTATGGAAGAATACAAACTCATATTAAATATGGTCATAATGGGCCATGATCCAGGTTCATGCTATCTCCTCATTTGTTGTGGCTGGTAACTTCAACAGCACAACCTGGTAGGTCTCTAAACCAATTACAAACAATTTGTAACTCATGTTTGACCGAATGTTCTAAACAATCAATCTGCGTCCCTTGGCTTGTCCGACACTGTGGCGCCAAGACAGCCTAGCAAGTCAACCCCGTTATGCAACTGCAATTATGTATCTAATTGTGTTTTGCCTTATAGAGCAAACAATGTGGTGTAACTACTCATGAAGGTTTATCACCACTTCTACATTTTAACATGCATCTATGAAAGATCTGATTCCTCGTAGACTTAGAGCAAATATTGTGGCATAAATACTCATCTCGCGCGAAAAGGAACTTGCACTACAATCAATTATAATGGACGACGTGTTCATTTTAAATGAGACTTGTATTAAAATTTTAGGGAACATTTTAATTCAGGGTTTTAACCAAGATCAACTCTTGTACGTCATATCCAATATGACATCTTAACATCATACAAAACTAATGACACATATAGTTGGGAACCGTCAACCCAATATACATGATATAAGATGGTTTAATCAAACACTGGGCGTCGCCTGCCCAGACAGTTATAGCGGACACTATTCTAGTAACATAAATGACAAACATTTTGACATTTAGCACATAAACATTATACTTATAAAATAATATATTGTATAATAATAATCTTGGGTTAAACATTCTGAACACTGAATTTTTTTTTCCTGGACAGGTGGGGTTGTGGCGCTAATCATTATGGTCGCGGCGCCACTGAGGCAGAAGCCTTTCGACTTCTGAAAAAATGCATTAGCGTCGCGGCGCTCCACCATGGAGTCGCGGCGCTTGTTGTCCAGTGAATCCATGTTTTTTAAACGAAGCATTAGCACAGCGGTGCCACCTTGAAACCCTAGCAAGCGTCGCGACGCTCATATCATGACAAACGTTTCTGTGCTGATTCTTAAAATCGTTCGAGCCCTAAATCAAATTTATGGATCAAATCACAGGTCCTTTATCATCATCCACCATTATCAATAACGCTTATATCGACCATCATCTGTTCTTACTCGTTCTTAGCCGTGCGCCGTGCACCGTGCAATGAGTCGGACAACGCACTTTTGGCTTAGTTCGAGTTAGAGCGGAATGACTTCCTCGAGTTAGCGTAAGAGATAATTTAGGGTGATATCTAAAGGTCAACGTGCAATACATGTAGGATTTCGAGAAACCTCGTTTTAATCCAATTTTATGTTTAACACATATTATTATTCTATTCAATTATTATATAACCATTGAACCATCCTGAGCTCTGATACCACTGTAGGATTTTGTTGGGTTCAAAAAACATAAGTAAGGCACAACGGAAGTTTTAAAATTTTGTTTCTTACTTACCCCAACAACATTTCTTGTATGGTTATACAACAATTAAATTTGTAATATAAAGCATAAACTTACAAGTTTGAATATCTGGAGGTTTTTTCTACTATAAGGTGCACACGCGGTTGCCCTTCCGATTGCAAGCTCCAAGCTTCAATGTATTTCTCTTTCGAAAAGCTAGTAAATCCGGCAGAGGTTCGAGAGAGGATTTGATTCTAAGTCTCTAAGGCTTAGAATGATTTTCAGAAAATTGGTGTGTGAATAATGAAATGAATGCCACTATTTATAGTTGAAAAATAGGTCAAAACCGGATTAGGGTTTGCCTTGGGCCTTGCCCAAAATTCGAGGCAGAGGCGTCACGACCCTAGGGTATGGGCGCCGCGGCGCTCGACGTGCTCCTGCACTGCGCCGCGGCCCTAGGGTATGGGCGTCGCGGCGCTCGACGTGCTCCTGCACTATCTCGATTTATTTTTCGTGCATTCATAATTAAATCCAAAATCCAATTATAACTTAATTAAAATAATCATTATTCATTTAAATATCTAGATTCCAAATCGAACATTTAATTACTCTCTCAATACATACTTAGATCGAAACGGACAATCGACATAGTGTGACCCTACATGACTTCTCATATCGACATTAATCAAATTAAGGTCTACACGGAACTCTTAGACGGCGCCGGAAGACGAACTCAATATGTGAAGTACGTTTACGCGAATCCAGAAAACTTAACCTTTATGTGGTAAGATAAAGTCCTTTCATTCACGACACACCCGATCAAGCTTAGGATTTGTCAAGTGTCTATCCAAATGTCTTAATCATTGTATCTCATCTATATTAGTTGACGACTAGACCATATTCTAAATATGTCTATTGCGTTGGCCAACGACTTAGTCAACCTAATATCACTGAGAATCTGAGTGTTCCCTCGAATATACATTCGAGGAATGAATTTTAATCTTGGCTCAACTACCACCTTCAATCCACATCGTAATGTACCCAATACAAGTCGTATATCAACCTATAAGGCATTTGAGCTTAGGATGGGATCAAAGTACATTACTTTGTACACAAGACGCGTATTGACCTCAAGTCTAAGGACTTCTATCTTCCACATGCTGATCATACTTTAGACAAGTATAACAAACAGTATATCAGCAAGGTATACCAATACTTCCAAAGTATACATGTGTCCATCACGAGTAGACATTACTCGTAGTAGGTGAGACATACTACATCCTCTAAGGATATGATGCAGACCACATGTCGACTTATCACATATCATCGATATCCCATTCTCGATGATCATTAGTCGAGGCTACTTTAAGAGTTACGCTCTATCATCAATATCTCACTCTATTAATGACAACGTAAGTTCAAGGGATGCGCATTAATGAATAATTACAAACAATCAAATAATAATTCAATAATTGCAAATGCCAAAATATTAATCTCCATTAATAATAATACGAATGTGTATAAAGTACATTTGTCCTAATACAGATTGTCTCTAGGACATAAATATATTTTCATGCCTATCACTAGCTAAGACTTTTCTCCACTTTCAAACCGCTCACTAAGCCTGAGCAACAAGGGATCGTCATATTGTCTTGCCTTAATCTTCTCAACTATGAAAAATGGTAATACAAGTGAGCCTCCTACCAAGCATGGTAACATCAAGTCTAATTCATCGATATGTCAATGTCTGAACCTTCAGGGCTAATGGTTTCATATCAAATGAAACATGAGCCAAGATACACATAAAACTCAAGGCGTTTGCTATAACGTTGGCCTCTCCCGGATTACACATGATAGTGACACATAAATTTTAGCAACTCAAGCTTGTCTCTATCTTAAATTCAATTTATTTTATTTAAAATATAAGTGTAATGATTTGGAATAGGGATGGCAACGGATCAGATCTGGACCGGATCCAACTAGATCCAGATCCATTTTTCATACCTGAATTCAAATCCGGATCCAGATCCATCGGGTCCATAAAAATTATATCCAAATTCAGATCCATCGGATCAGCCGGGTCCACGGATCGGATCTGGATCCACATGTAAAAAAAATTGTCTTCCTAAAAATGTAACTTTGATAAGAATTTTTTTTGAACTGACAAACGATTTTTACTTAGCTAACAGTTTACTGTGTTTTAATTTTAAAATGTTCATATGAGATATTTTGTTCGTTGTCTCGTTTTGATTGTGAGCTATTAATTGAAAATGTTGGACAATGACAATAGTTGTGAAAAATGCTAACTAGTATTTCCACCATACAGAACTTGCATGTGCTTGGAATCTTCACAAATGAAGTGAATATAATTTTAACTAGGGATGGCCAGTGGGCCGGGACGGCCCGACCCCGTCCCGATCCCGCCACGACCCCGCCAAAAAAAAATAATTAAATAACGGGGGCGGGACTCGAACTCGGGACGGGACGATGTCTCGTCCCGCGAGACCCGAGCCCGCCCCAGGCCCGCTTGACCCGACCCCGCCCCGACCCCGTCCCGAGCCCGACCCCGTCCCGAGCCCGCTCTTTTCCCCCCTTTGCAAAAATGGTCGTTGCACCAATAACCATTTTAGATTATGGCCGTTGGCCAACGGCCATTTTAGGCCCCCCTACCCCTTAATATTTATTTTTAACCCATAAGTTATTATATTTACACTTTAACCCAATTTTCCAACTATAAATAACTCATTTTCTCTTCATCTTTCTCACAAATCTTCCTACAATCTCTCTAATTTCTCAATATATCTCTCTACAAGTCTACATTGTTTGCTAAATATTCAATTTTATTTATTCATTTGGGAATTGGGAGTGAAGTTGGCAACTAGCTTGAGGATCTTCCATCGAGCAAAGTTTCAATTTTCAACCTCTCGATTACACGTCGACGTTACGTCGGCGTTTGGTACATTCGTTCCTTCATTAAATTATTATTGTTTGTTTATTTTATTTAGCGCACTTAATTTTATTGTCTTTAATTATTTATTATTATAATTAAAATGGAAGGATTAAAAGGTATGTTTAAGGGTAAGGGTGCTTCTTCTAGTAGGGGCAACCATGACAAGGGTACTTCTTCTAGTCATCTTATTCCTACACAGGATGATTTTGTTGATACTCAACATTTTCCTACAATACCATTAGATTTAGACCAGGAGCTATTTTCTGGAACTCAAGAAGACTTTAATTTAGACGATGATCTAGATGATATACCCACTAATGTTGATGACAACACACCCACTAGTGCACCTTCAACTGAAATACCTCCTATTCCCCCTACTATGAGACGAGGTCCAGCAAAACGACCATTAAAATCAGATGCATGGACATTTTTTGATAGGGACGTAGAGAATCAAGTAGCCATATGTAAAATTTGTAAAAATGTTTTAAAATTTAAAACTGGAAAAGGTCACGGTGGGACGGGGGGTTTAATTAGACACGTAGTAAGTGGTCATCCAGCTAGGTATGCCCAATACCAGTCTTCAAAACCGGGTGCATAAGCCGCTCCATCGGGACAAGGTTCACATCACGTCTTTGTTAGGACCAAGTACATGGTCAAATTAACCTTATGACGGGGGGAATTGTAGGCTCTAAATACAATAAACATAGAGATAGGGAAGCAATATCAAAATTAGTTGCTGTGGAGGATTTGCCTTTTTCATTTCCTTCATCTCCCGGTTTTATTCATTACATTAGAGATATATATAATCCTGCTTTTAACGGTTTTTCTAGATCAACTGTTAATAGAGATGTATTTAAATTCGTGCATGAATATCAACAATATTTACGTTTTTTATTATATCATTTTAATGGCAAAGTATCTATCACGTCTGATATATGTCGTAGTACTAACGGCCATGATTATTTAACTGTAACTTGTCATTGGATAGATTATAAATGGTATATGCAAAAACGTATTTTAGCGTATAAATATATAGATGATAGGCACACTGGTACTTTTATTGCAGAAAATATTTATCAAGTGTGCGATTATTACGGAATTACCGATAAAATTATGACTATTACATTAGATAACGCTTCTAATAACAATTACGCGATTACAATTTTAAAAAATAGTTTAACTCCATCTTTTTCAGACCATTTTCATATAAAATGCGCGTGCCATATATATAACTTAATTGTAAAGGATGGTCTATCACTTTTTGAAGACATTCTTAGTAAAATACAATTTGCTATAAACTTTACTTTTAAAAGTAATAAAGTACAACGTAGAAAAGAATATAATTTTTTTTTTCATGATTGTGGACTACCTTATAGAAAAATTCCACAAGAAGTATCCACTAGGTGAAATTCTTTATACGAGCAACTACTTGTTGCTTATGACTATAAATTACCTATAACTTTATTTTTTAACTCTCATAATAGAAAGCCAGTTGATATGATTTTAGATAGTGATTGGGAAAAAATTCCCGAACTTATTGTATTTTTAGAGAAATTTTTTCAAGCAACAAAAGAATTTTCCGGTATGTATTATCCTACTATTTCAACTATGTTATTTTATATAACTCTAATATTTTTATTACTTAGTGAATATATGAAAAAACCAGCTTATAAGGCAGCTATTAAAAAAGTGTTTCTCAAAATAAAAAAATATTTTATTCCTATTCCCTCTATTTATATTATTGGTTCTGTATTAAATCCTACTATTAAAATAGACGGTACTAAATCACTAATTGAAACTGTTTACGATTGTATAGAAGTACTACCACCTCCAAGTCCCAAAAATCTAAATCACCCACCACCTATTGAACAAACTAAAGAAGAAGTGTTGTCTAGCGTAGAAGACCAACGCAAAAAAAAAATATAGGTTTTACCAACAAGAAAATGCTAGTAACTTACCGACTTCCATACCATCTTCTTCATCTTCAACACAACCTCACAAAAGACATGCTGTTGAAATAGAATGTGCGGTCGTACCGCTATTAACCAAATTAGCGAGTTGAATATTTTTGTTTTGCAGAGTTCTGTATCGTACCAAGAAGTTATCAATGAAGATGGACATGAAGACTTCTTTGAAATCTTGGAGGAATGAGAAGACCTTTCCGACACTTTCATTGATGGCTCGAGATGTTTTGAACATTCAAGCGTCGTCAACTGCGTCTGAAAGCGCTTTTTCTGCAGGCAGATATCAAATAGGAGACCACAGACACTCATTAGCCGGAGACAGCTTGGAAATTGCAGTATTATTCAGAGATTGAATACGAGCGGAGCGGAGAAGGTGCGGTCAACCGGAGATCAACGAAGAAGATGATGAAAACTACAACGAAATCTTAACCAAAGGTAGTGGAAGCGACGTGGATCAATTTGACTAACAAATACCAATTACAACCGAAGAACCACATGAAATCATCAAGCAATTAGAACATGTTTTTTTGAGAATGTAATTTTTTAATTGTAATTTTATTATGTAATTTGCAACTTTTGGACAACACCACAAAGTTGCAATTTAGATTTTAGACAATTGTATTTGTATTACAAAAAAATCATATGTCTATTAAATAATATAAGAGGCACAAAAACAGCCTTGGGATGTTTTTATTACACTATCTTGTTTTGTTTATTGAGTTTTTTTTATACATATGTTATTTAAAAAAAAAAAAAAGGAAAACCCGCCGTATCCCGCCCCGAGCCCGACCCCAACCCGAGCCCTCCTCTCCCCGATACCGACGGGATCGGGATCTGGACGGGACTTGCTCCAGTCCCGCCAGACCCGACCCCGCCAGAGCCCGCCGACCCCGACCCCCGCCCCGCCAGACCCCGCCCCGCCAGAGCCCGGCCGACCCGACCGACCCCAGGACCGGCCCGCGGTATTCGAGCCCGGCCCACTGGCCACTCTTAATTTTAACTACTTATCTATGGAGATGTTAGTCATTCACTAATATAACATTGATTTTATTATTGAAGTTACCTCTTTATTTTTTGGTTTTTGAGTTAACGCGGGGATAGATTAAACTTGTTTTGAGAATTAAACTTCCAAGGATGTGCTTAGCAATTTTAAGAAAATACTTATAAAATTACATTCTAGGTTATTAATATATTTAATAAAAATGAATCCACGGGTCGGATCGGGACCGGATACGGATCTCAAATACAAGATCCAAATCCAGATCTGATCCGTCAGAAATGGATTCAAGTCCGATCCGGATCAGTCGGGTCCAAATTTTGAAAATCCATATCCTATAAAATGAATCTGAATCCACCGAATTCAGACCGGGTCCAGGATCTACTGCCATCTCTATTTGGAACCCTTTTACTTATTCATTGTCATCCCGGTACCTGTGTTCCTTGGAGTTTCATCTAGAACTTTGAACATATATAAAACAGATGTTTTAAACTCCTCTGTATTCGTGTGATGCTCATTTTCTTGACATCCACATCAGATTCTATGTCGAAATAATAATTTAATATTCACATTAATTCTAATTTCATAAATAAAAATATTTTGAAGCGGAAAAAAAAAGAAGCAAAAGATAATTAAGAAAAAAAATATTTCCCAGTACTTTCTTTCAATTTTTATTCTTCAAAAATAACAGAGAAATATCTCAAATTTTAGACTTATTTTAGTTGATGGTTCTTTTGATGAAAAATGTGCAGACGAAAAAAGGGAATCCCAACAATGTATTTGTACACAGCTTTATGTCCTTCGTGATTTTTAATTTTCATGATAAATTCGAAGGAGGAGCGGATCTAAAGAAGAAGAAAGAAGAAGGAGGGGGGAGGGGAGAACGAAAGGTGGTGGGGGAAACTGAAGAAGAATAGAGTAAGGGGGTGGAGGGGTGGGGGTGGAGGTGGGGGGAGAGAACGAAGGGGAAGGGGTGTTATATTTTCCTATTTTTTTACTATTTGATTTTTTTTAATAAAGTAAGATCACTCATTCACGCACCAAATGTGCGGGTAAATGACGCATTTGGTCCATTTAAACCGTATGGAGTAACTGGTAAAGTTCATGTGACTAGAAGTCATGAGTTCAAGCCGTGAAAAAATATCTTACAAAAATGTAATGTAAGACTGTGTACAATAGACTATTGTTGGTCTGGCCCATCTCCAACCCCGCGTATAGCGAAAGCTTAGTGCACCAGACTGTCCTTTTTTAACGACGCGTATATAAGCTTAGATGGGTTTAAAAGTTTTTTATGAACAGGTTGAGAGGTTTAGACAAAATTTTGTGGAGTACCGACACCGGGATCACAACTCAAAATAAGTAAAAGGCCTCCCAAGCCTTTCTGCATAAAATATACTACAAACTCTTTGGTTTAGATTAGGCCTGGCCAGTGGGCCGGGCTCGGGTCTGGCGAGCCGGGTCTGTCGGGGTCGGGGTGGGACGGGCGAAGTGGGCGGGGTCGGGTCTGGCCGGGTCGGGTTTGGTGGGACTTGCTCTAGTCCCGATCCCGTCAGAATTGGGGCGGGGCGGGTTCCAGCGGGTTTTCCTTTTTTTTTTTTAATAATATATGTATAAAAAAACTCAATAAACAAGACAAGATAGTGTAATAAAAACATCCGAAGACTGTTTTTGTGCCTATTATATTATTTAATAGACATATGATTTTTTTGTAATACAATTGTCTAAAATCTAAATTGCAACTTTGTGGTGTTGTCCAAAAGTTGTAAATTACATAATAAAATTGCAATAAAAAAATTACATTCTCAAAAAAACCTGTTCTAATTGCTTGATAATTTCATGTGGTTCTTCAGTTGGAATTGGTATTTGTTGGTCAAATTGATCCATGTCGCTTCCACTACCTTCGGATAAGATTTCGTTGTAGTTTTCATCTTCTTCTTCGTTGATCTCCGGTGGACCGCACCTTCTCCGCTCCGCTCGTATCCAATCTCTGAATAATACTGTAATTTCCAAGTTGTCTCCGGCTAATGAGTGTCTGTGGTCTCCTATTTGATATCCGTCACTAGAAAAAGCGCTTTCAGACACAGTTGACGACGCTTGAATGTTCAAAACATCTCGAGCCATCAATGAAAGTGTCGGAAAGGTCTTCTCATTCCCCCTCCAGTATTTCAGCAAGTCTTCACGTCCATCTTCATTGATAACTTCTTGATACGGTACAGAACCCTGCAAAACAAAAATATCCAACTCGCTAATTTGGTTAGTAGTAGAGGTACGACCGCACATTCTATTTCTGAGGCTTTCAATACTAGCCGCAGAAACAGCATGTCTTTTGTGAGGTTGTGTTGAAGATGAAGAAGATGGTATGGAAGCCGGTAAGTTACTAGCATTCTCTTGTTCATAAAACCTATATATTTTTTTGCATTGGTCTTCTACGCTAGACAACACTTCTTCTTTAGTTTGTTCAATAGGTGGTGGGTGATTTAGATTTTTGGGACTTGGAGGTGGTAGTACTTCTATACAATCGTAAATAGTTTCAATTAGTGATTTAGTACCGTCTATTTTAATAGTCGGATTTAATACAGCACCAATAATATAAATAGTGGGAATAGGAATAAAATATTTTTTTATTTTGATAAACATTTTTTTAATAGCTGTCATATAAGCTGGTTCTTCCATATATTCACTAAGTAATAAAAATATTAGAGTTACATAAAACAACATAGTTGAAATAGTATGATAATATATACCGAAAAATTCTTTTGTTGCTTGAAAAAAATTCTCTAAAAATACAATAAGTTCGTGAATTTTTACCCAATCACTATCTACAACCATATCAGCTGAATTTTGATTATGAGAGTTAAAAAATAAAGTTATAAGTTTTCTATAGTCATAAGCAACAAGTAGTTGCTCGTATAAAGAATTCCACCTAGTGGATACTTCTTCTGGATTTTTCTATAAGGTAGTCCACAATCGTGACAAATGTTTTTATATTCTTTTCTTCATTGTACTCTATTACTTTTAAAAATAAAGTTTATAGCAAATTGTATTTTACTAAGAATGTCTTAAAAAAGTGATAGACCATCCTTTACAATTAAGTTATATATATGGCACGCGCATTTTATATGAAAATAATCTGAAAAAGATGGAGTTAAACTATTTTTTAAAATTGTAATAGCGTAATTGTTAGAAGAAGCGTTATCTAATGTAATAGTCATAATTTTATCGGTAATTCCGTAATAATCGTACACTTGATAAATATTTTCTGCAATAAAAGTACCAGTGTGCCTATCATCTATATATTTATACGCTAAAATACGTTTTTGCATAGACCATTTATAATCTATCCAATGACAAGTTACAGTTAAATAATCATGGTCGTTAGTACTACGACCTATATCAGACGTGATAGATACTTTGCCATTAAAATGATATAATGAAAAACGTAAATATTGTTGATATTCATGCGCGAATTTAAATACATCTCTCTTAACAGTTGATCTAGAAAAACCTTTAAAAGCAGGATTATATATATCTCTAATGTAATGAATAAAATCGGGAGATGAAGGAAATGAAAAAGGCAAACCCTCCACAACAACTAATTTTGATATTGCTTCCCTATCTCTATGTTTATTGTATTTAGGGCCTAGAATTCCCCCCGTCATAGGGTTAATTTGACCCTGTATTTGGTCCGGGACAGTATCAGTATGTGAACCTTGTCCCGATGGAGCGGGCGTTTGCGCACCAGGTTTTGAAGCCTGGTATTGGGCATACCTAGCTGGATGAGCACTTACTACGCGTCTAATTAAACCCCCCGTCCCACCGTGACCTTTTCCAGTTTTAAATTTTAAAACATTTTTACAAATTTTACATATAGCTACTTGATTCTCTACGTCCCTATCAAAAAAAATCCATGCATCTTATTTTAATGGTCGTTTTGTTGGACCTCGTCTCATACTAGGGGGAATAGGAGGCATTTCAGTTGAAGGTGCACTAGTGGGTGTGTTGTCATCAACATTAGTGGGTGTATCATCTAGATCATCGTCTAAATTAAAGTCTTCTTGAGTTCCAGAAAATAGCTCCTCGTCTAAATCTAATGGTATTGTAGGAAAATGTTGAGTATCAACAAAATCATCCTGTGTAGGAATAACATGACTAGAAGAAGTACCCTTGCCCTGGTTGCCCGTACTAGAAGAAGCACCCTTACCCTTAAACATACCTCTTAATCATTTCATTTTAATTATGATAATAAATAATTAAAGACAATAAAATTAAGTGCGCTAAATAAAATAAACAGACAATAGAGAGAGATATTGAGAGATTGTATGAAGATTTGTGAGAAAGATGAAGAGAAAATGAGTTATTTATAGTTGAAAAACTGGGTTAAAGTATAAATATAATAACTTATGGGTTAAAAATAAATATTAAGGGGTTGGGGGAGGGGGGAGGCCAAAAATGGCCGTTGTCCAACGGCCAAAATCTAAAATGGTCGTTGGTGCAACAATTATATTTGCAAAGGGGGCGCTTTCGGGCGGGATCGGGGGCGCGCTCGGGACGGGCTCAGGGCGGGGTCGGAGTTGGCGGGCTGGGCGGGCTCGGGACGGGCAGGACGAGACTCGAGTTCGAGTCCCGCTACCGTTTTTTTTTTACTCGGGGTCGAGGCGAGATCGGGCCGTCCCGGCCCACTGGCCAGCCTTAGTTTAGATAGAGTATGTCTCACATGGCTTACTATTCAAGAAATGACATCATATCTGCAACTTTAACCGTTGCAAGTTCTAAATCATGTGTCAATCAGTTCTTCAACTATCAAGAAACATAGGCAACCACTTTACTACAATCTTTTGCACCCAGACACCATCCAAACCAACTCTAGGTTATCGGTTCCTTGATACCATTTCACATACTCCTTCACTGCAAGTACCTCATCTTGCATGTTATATCATCAGGATTAAATTTGTGCATATTCCTTTGCTACAAGCCTTACCTTATCTTGCATATTAAGTTATTGAGCCATCAGGATTAAGTTTGGTTTTGAATATACCTCTTCGACTCCAAGCACTATCTGCACTTTGGGTCTTTCACAAGCTACCATGTTTCATTTTTGAGAATTGTGATAATATATCAATTTCCTCCCGCATTTGTTTTAATTTCTTTAAGCTGGGGAAGTCTTCGCCTCACAGAAATTTCTATAGGTTTGGATTCCAGTTGACTATAATTTATATATATTTCTGCCCTGTTTATACTATTTATGGTATCTACTTTATGTTTGTTGCATGAATTCTTGCCTAGTTTGTTCCGTGATGAGATTATGCACTTCGTAGATAAGTTATGTGTTAAGTTTCGGTCATGGTTCACAAGTTTTGAGTTGTGACAGTTAGCTATAGAAAACTTATGCAATTAACTCTAAAATCTACCAGCAAGACATGTTTAAAGATAATCAATAGATATCACACGAAGAAATGGCAACAATATAGAGATGATGGTAAGGGGGAAATGTTACTAAAGGTGTAACTACAAAAGGTGTGCAGGGGAGGGAGAAAGGAGGAACCGGTGTAACTAACTCTTTTCAGCCTCTTGAGAAGGATAGGGGTGTTACTAGCACTGACAATGCTAAAGATGAGAGGGATAAGCAAC
Organism: Anisodus acutangulus; assembly: GCA_029783415.1. NCBI lineage: Eukaryota > Viridiplantae > Streptophyta > Magnoliopsida > Solanales > Solanaceae > Anisodus > Anisodus acutangulus. The sequence continues at coordinate 47,082,578 of CM056490.1, forward strand.
TGTCTCCTCATGGGGATGGTTAATTTCTTGTGTTGGAATGTTAGGGGCCTAAATGGTCTTAGTAAGCAGAAGGAGGTTAATCCTCTCTGCCAAGAACTTGAGTTGGGATTGATGTGTTTTGTAGAAACAAGAATAAAGGTGGATAAAGTAGGTGCCATCATCCAGAGTATGTTTGGGGGGGGGGTCAAATTATAGAATTAACTATGCTACTCATTATAATGGGAGGCTAGTGGTGGTATGGAGGCAAGATTGGTTTGGTTTGAAGTAATATTTCATAGTGAGATTGCTCAAGCTATGACTTGTTATGTCACTAGTATAGCTTAGCAACTTAAATTTGTTGTCACCTTTGTGTATGCTTTTAATTTGAAGGAGGATATGAGCTAGGGAGTTGTGGTCTTATCTCACTCAGTTAAGTATGGGCAATGGATTGTAGTGGATGATTTCAATGATGTGTTACATGTTGAGGATAGACTAGGTGGAAACCAATCACTTATGCAGAACTAGCTGATTTTCAGACTTGCTTTTGTTAAACAAAGCAATACACATGTGATATACTTGAATATACAGCAGTTGTTTATCACATATATACAAAGCGATGGGATCTGGCGTGGGTGGCAAAGAAGAATGATGGATCGCTTGGGCCTCGATGGGCCTTGACGGCCACAGCCAAAGAAGAAGAAAGGCAGGGTCGCTTAGGCATCGGCGGTGGGCCTTGACGGCTGACGGCAGCAGCAAAACAGAGGGTCTCTTAGGGCCTCGGAAGTGGGCCTCTCGGCCAGACCATACAGAATTGTGGACAACACAATATTGTATATATAGTATATATATTTGTAGTATATTGTAGTGTAAAGGTTACCTTAATTAGTGTTATACACTTACCATAATTGTATAGTTAGAATTATGGTAGAATAAGGATTTAGAAATAGAATAAGAATAGGATCTTCCTATTATGGAAATATGTAACTTGTATATATAGCCTTTCAATTAATGAAAATAATAAAGGGGATTATTTCTTTCATGGTATCAAGAGACTAGGTCTACACAAAAGTTTTCTCTCAACTTTTGCCTTGTGGCCGAGAACCCCCCCCCCCCTCGGGTTTTCTCTCCAAAATTTTGTCTTTCGCTCTCAAAAACCTCTCTTAAATTTAACCTCCTTCCTTGTTCTTTCAAATATGTCTAAGAACAATTTTCACCATGCCCTCACGGTTTCCAATATCAAGCTAAGTGTCCCTATTGTCCTTGAGATGGAAAACGTTCAATATGCAACGTGGGCGGAGTTGTTTAAAATTCACTCTAGATCTTATCAAGTTCTTCATCACATCATTCCTCCCGCTAGACCCCTTCCTGCGGAGGATCCTGAGTTATGGATTACACTTGATGCTACCGTTCTTCGGTGGCTATACGCCACTATTTCAGTGGACCTTCTACAGACGATTATGGAGCCCGATACCACGGCTATGGCTGCATGGAATAGATTGCGTGACATATTCCAAGACAACCAACATTTCCGTGTCGTCACACTCGAGCAGGAATTCTCTCTCGTTAGAATGGACGTATTTCCGAACGTTTCTGCATATTGCAAGAAACTAAAGGAGTTGGCGGATCAACTCCGTAATGTTGGCGCACCAGTCACAAATAATCGTCTAGTTCTACAGTTGGTTGTCGGTCTTTCGGAGGCCTATAATGGTGTTGGAACTCTCCTTCGCCAAAGCAACCCTCTTCCCGACTTTCATCAAGCCCGCTCCATGCTGACGTTGGAAGAAGCCGGTTTGGCTAAAAATGCGGTTACCGGAGCAAGCCCAGTTGTCATGGTGGCATCCTCTCCTAGTTCTTCGGGTTTTGTTAATAATTCGGGCCAAAACCATAATAATGGTGGCGGCAAGAATAATCGCAAAAATAACAAAAACCGCGGGGGCAAACGAGGCGGTTCTGGTGGCGGTTTCGGTGATCAACAAGCAGGTGGTGGGTCCCATCCAGGGTACAGTGGGCCACCACCACCGTGGGGCCATTGGCAGTGGAACCCGCACCTTCAGAGCGATTTCCAACGGCGGTGGTGGCCAACAATCCAGGCCCAATACCCAGCATTGGCGGCCCATCGGCGATGGCCCGACAGAACGGCACCCACGGCGATTCACGGCCCGGTTCGGCCGCGGCCAGGAGTCCTTGGGCCCAGACCTCCGCAAGCCCACCATGCAGTAGGCCCCACTCAGACCGATATCGAGGCCGCGATGCAAACGTTGGGATTGTCTCAACCGGACGCAAATTGGTACATGGACACCGGGGCCACTACTCACATGACTTCCGAATCAGGTACTCTCTCATCTTATTCCAATTTGAGCACTCCTCGGGGGATAATTGTTGGTAATGGCAGTTCTATTCCAATTCTAGGGTATGGTCAGAAAACATTATCTCCTCCCAATCCACCACTCCTCTTGAAAAATACTTTACATGCTCCTAAATTGATTAAAAATTTAGTGTCTGTCCGAAAGTTCACAAATGACAATTCTGTTTCTGTTGAATTTGGTCCTTTCAGTTTCTCTATGAAGGATTTCAAGACGGGGAGTCATCTCATGAGGTGTGATAGTAGGGGGATTTGTATCCTATCATGCCCGGTTTCAGTCTATCGAGTCTAGCCTTGCCATCAGCTTTTGCAGCCATCTCTCCTTCCATGTGGCATGCTCGTCTGGGTCATCCGGGATCTTCTATTTTATCAGCTTTAGATAAAAATAGCTTTATTTCTTGTAAGGGTACGAGTCGTACTCTAATTTGTCAGTCTTGTTCATTAGGAAAAATTGTTAAGTTGTCATTTGTAGACTCCAAGTCTCATACTTCTATGCCATTTGACATTATTCATAGCGACTTATGGACATCTCATGTTCTTAGTTCAATGGGTCATCGATATTATGTTCTCTTTTTAGATGATTATTCTAGATTTTTGTGAACGTTTCCAATTGCGAATAAATCACAAGTGTTTTCCGTTTTCATAAAATTTAGAGCGTTCATTCGTACTCAATTCGAAAGAGAAATAAAAAATATTCAATGTGATAATGGTAAAGAGTATGACAACAGGGAGTTTCGAGAATTTTGTGCTACTCATGGGATAAATTTTCATTTTTCATGTCCTCATACATCTTCACAAAATGGAAAAGCCGAACGCAAAATTCGTTCCATAAATAACATTGTCCGAACTCTCCTAATACATGCCTCCATACCTCCATATTTTTGGCATCATGCTCTACAAATGGCCACTTACATTCTGAACATAATTCCGTCTAAAGGTCTGACATATTCTTCCCCCCTCAAAATCCTATATAATAAGAACTCTTCTTATTCTCACCTTCATATTTTTGGGTGCTTGTGTTATCCGTTATTCTCATCCACCACAATTAACAAACTTCAGGCTCGGTCTACCCCGTGTGTGTTTTTGGGTTATCCGTCAAATCATCGTTGTTATAAGTGTTTTGATTTATCCTCCAAGAAAATCATAATCAATCGCCATGACATTTTTTATGAAACTCAATTCCCATTTACGAAAGTTCATACTCCCGAACCTCAGTCATATAATTTTTTGGATGACCAAATATCCCCGTATATTATTCGGAATTTTTCGGACATCTCCCGTACCCAAAATCCTCCAGTAGCCCATCGCCTTGGACCAACAATCGCCACACTCACATAATCCACCCGCTGGAGCAGTTCACAAGCAGGGCTCGCCCAATTCTGCAGGCGCTCGAATCTGATTCCAGCCTTTACCGATTTGGGCGGCGGGCCTTCACCTGGCGATCCGTTGAGCCCAGAAAATTCCCAAAATTCCATCAATTCTTCCTCGAATCATAGACCGGTCACTCGTAGTCAGCGGGGTATTTTTACACCTAAAAGACATTTTAATTTACATTCTGATGTCTCTAAATCCCCATTGCCCCGCAATCCTGTGTCCGCATTAAATGACCCTAATTGGAAAATTGCTATGACTGATGAATATAATGCTCTTATTGATAATAAGACGTGGGAGTTGGTGCCCCGTCCATATGGTATTAATATTATCAGGTCTATGTGGATTTTTGCTCATAAGGAGAATTCAGATGGGTCCTTTGCTAGACATAAGGCACGACTTGTTGGTGATGGTAAGACTCAACAAGTTGGAATTGATTGTGGTGAGACGTTTAGTTCGGTGGTCAAACCGGCTACCATTCGCACTGTGCTTAGCTTGGCTCTTTCAAAGACTTGGTCAATTCATCAGTTAGATGTCAAGAATGCTTTTCTACATGGTGATCTCAAGGAAACAGTTTATATGCATCAGCCGTTGGGTTTCAGGGATCCCAACCGCCCTCATCATGTCTGTTTATTGAAGAAATCACTATATGGGCTTAAGCAGTCTCCACGGGCCTGGTATACACGATTTGCTGATTTTTGTTTCGACTATTGGGTTCACTCACAGCAGGTCAGATAATTCCTTGTTCATCTACCACTGTGGTTCGTCATTAGCCTATATTCTGTTGTATGTCGATGATATCATCTTGACTGCCTCTTCTGATGCCTTGCGCCAGTCTATCATGACCATGCTCAGTTCTGAGTTTGCTATGAAAGACTTAGGGCCTTTGAGTTATTTTTTGGGGATTGCCGTCAAGCGTCATTCAGGTGGGTTGTTTCTGTCTCAACGGAAGTATGCTGCTGAGATCATCGAGAGGGCTGGGATGTCATCCTGTAAGTCCACTTCCACGCCAGTTGATGCAAACCCAAAGCTAAGTGTCACAGCAGGTGCACCATACAAGGACCCGACTCGCTATCGCAGTCTGGCAGGGGCCCTCCAGTATCTTACCTTTACCAGACCGGATATTACATATGCGGTTCAGCAGGTGTGTTTATTCATGCATGATCCCAGAGTTGAGCACATGAATCAATCAAACGCATCATTCGGTATATACAGGGGACACTGGACTATGGGTTGCACTTGTATCATTCATCTACATCCACACTTGTCTCTAACACGGATGCTGATTGGGGTGTTTGTCCCGACACCAGACGGTCGACTTCTGGCTACTGTATGTTCCTTGGCAACAACTTGGTCTCATGGTCGGCAAAACGTCAAGCAACTCTGTAACGCTCCAGTGCAGAGGCAGAATATCGAGGGGTAGCGAATGTGGTCTCCGAGTCATGTTGGCTACGTAATTTGCTTTTGGAGCTTCATTGTCCCATTCAGAAGGCAACCTTGGTATGTTGCGATAACATTAGTGCCATCTACCTTTCAGGTAACCCAGTCCAACACCAGCGCACCAAGCATATCGAAATGGACATTCACTTTGTCCGTGAAAAGGTTGCAAAGGGTCAAGTTCGTGTATGACATGTCCCGTCTCGTTATCAAATTGCAGACATCTTTACAAAGGGTCTACCATCGGTTCTCTTTGAAGATTTTAGGGACAGTCTCAGCGTTTGCAAACCGCCCGCTATGACTGCGGGGGTGTGTTAAACAAAGCAATATACATGTGATATACACTGAATATACAGTTGTGTATATCACATATATACAAAGCAGTGGACTGGCAAAGAATATAACAAGGGCGCTTGGGCCTCGGTGGGCCTTCGGCCAAAGCAGCACAAAGAAGAAAGGTAGGGTCGCTTGGGCCTCGGCGGTGGGCCTTCGGCCAGCAAGAAGAAAACAGAGGGTCTCTTAGGGCCTCGGAGTGGGCCTCTCGGCGGACCATACAATTGTGGACAACACAATATTGTATATATGGTATATATATTTGTAGTATATTGTAGTGTAAAGGTTACCTTAATTAGTGTTATACACTTACCATAATTGTATAGTTAGAATTATGGTAGAATAAGGATTTAGAAGTAGAATAGGAATAGGATCTTCCTATTATGGAAATATGTAACTTGTATATATAGTCTTTCAATTAATGAAAATAATAAAGGGGATTATTTCTTTCAGCTTTGATACATGTGGTCTGATAGGGTTGCCTAACAATGGCTGTAAGTACACATGGAATGACAATCAGGATGATAAGGTGTTCTCAAAAATAGATTGGGTGTTTGTCAATGGTGAATGGTTGGATACTATGCCTGCTTGTGTAGCACAGATCCTTTCTGAAGGGGTGAGTGATCAATAACCAACAGTGATCAAAATGGTTTAACAAGGGACTAAGAGGAAAGTTTTCAAGTACTGCAATGTGTGGAAATCTCACCCTGACTTCCTAAAAATTATTGAGTCAGGGTGGAATATTCAAATTAGAGCCTGTAAAATGTTGTTAGTGGTTAGGAAGCTCAAGTTGTTAAAGAAGAGACTGAAGTTGTTGCATAAGAAAAATGTCAGCAACCTTATCAGGGAAGCACAGGAAGATAAGCTGGCTATGTTGTTGAGCCAAGAGGAATCGCAGCAGAACCCTTTGGATCTTGTGAGACAACAGAAAGAGCAGAGAGCTAGACTGCAGTATAAGAAGTCATCTAAACTTGCAAAAGACTTACTAATATTAAGAAGCAAAGCCACATGGATTAGACTTGGTGATGACAATATCAAGTACTTTTTTCTATCATTAAACAGAGGAAGCTACTACAATCTGTGTGTCAAATACAAGATGAGCAGGGCCAAGTGCAACATGACCCTCAACAGATTGCTGGTGTTTTTGTAATATATTATCAGCAATTATTGGGGCAGAGTAGGGGTGAGAGGTGTAGGGCATATGTTGGGTTCTTCTCACAAGAACCAAAGCTATCTATAGAACATCAATGTTATCTACTAAAATCGTTCACTGGGAAGGAGATTAAAGAGGTGACGTTTCATATCAATGAAGACAAAAGCTTGGGGCCTGATGGGTATGGTAGTGGGTTCTACAAGGCTGCTTTGGTGTGTGATAGGTGAAGATGTGTGTGCTACTATTCTTGAATTCATAGTTACTGGTAAGCTGTTAAAATGGGTTAATGCTACTTTGATCTCTCTTATACCAAAGGTTGATCAACCTGTTAATGCTAGTCAATTTAGGCCCATTTGTTGTTGTAATGTCCTCTATAAAGGCATTTCAAAGTTACTTTGTAGTAGATTGGCTGAGTTACTACCTACATTGGTTAGTGAGACACAAGCTATTTTTGTTAAAGACAGGTCTCTGGTTCACAATGTCTTAATATTTCGTGATATTCTAAGGCATTATAATAGGAAGATGGCTTCATCTAGGTGCCTTATGAATATTGATTTGAAGAAGGATTAAGATATGGTGGAATGGGATTTTATGAAGAAAATGCTTGTAGGCTATGGTTTCCTCCGAAATTCATTCAACTGGTGATGGTGTGTGTGACAACAACTACATTCTCAGTTAAGGTTAATGGTGAGAGTTGTGGTTATTTTGAGGAGAAAAGAGGGTTGAGGCTAGGGGACCCCATTTCACCTCTATTATTTGTTTTAGTGATAGAATATTTGACAAGGATCCTGAGGCAGATGAGCTAGTTGCCTAACTTTAGATTTCATCCTATATGTACGGACTTAAAGCTCACTCATTTAACCTTTGTAGATGATCTTATAAACTTCTGCAAAGGTAATGTAACTTCTGCGCAGAGAATCATGGAAGCTTTGACTCATTTCTCACAGATTACTGGGCTTGGTGCAAACTCAAATAAGTCTAGCATATATATTTCGTGGAGTACCGGCACCGGGATCACAACTCAAAATAAGTAAAAGGCCTCCCAAGCCTTTCTGCATAAAATATACTACAAACTCTTTGGTTTAGATTAGGCCTGGCCAGTGGGCCGGGCTCGGGTCTGGCGAGCCGGGTCTGTCGGGGTCGGGGTGGGACGGGCGAAGTGGGCGGGGTCGGGTCTGGCGGGGTCGGGTTTGGTGGGACTTGCTCTAGTCCCGATCCCGTCAGAATTGGGGCGGGGCGGGTTCCAGCGTGTTTTCCTTTTCTTTTTTAATAATATATGTATAAAAAAACTCAATAAACAAGACAAGATAGTGTAATAAAAACATCCGAAGACTGTTTTTGTGCCTATTATATTATTTAATAGACATATGATTTTTTTGTAATACAATTGTCTAAAATCTAAATTGCAACTTTGTGGTGTTGTCCAAAAGTTGTAAATTACATAATAAAATTGCAATAAAAAAATTACATTCTCAAAAAAACCTGTTCTAATTGCTTGATAATTTCATGTGGTTCTTCAGTTGGAATTGGTATTTGTTGGTCAAATTGATCCATGTCGCTTCCACTACCTTCGGATAAGATTTCGTTGTAGTTTTCATCTTCTTCTTCGTTGATCTCCGGTGGACCGCACCTTCTCCGCTCCGCTCGTATCCAATCTCTGAATAATACTGTAATTTCCAAGTTGTCTCCGGCTAATGAGTGTCTGTGGTCTCCTATTTGATATCTGCCTGCAGAAAAAGCGCTTTCAGACACAGTTGACGACGCTTGAATGTTCAAAACATCTCGAGCCATCAATGAAAGTGTCGGAAAGGTCTTCTCATTCCCCCTCCAGTATTTCAGCAAGTCTTCACGTCCATCTTCATTGATAACTTCTTGATACGATGTAACCCTCGCAAAACAAAAATATCCAACTCGCTAATTTGGTTAGTAGTAGAGGTGCGACCGCACATTCTATTTCGAGGCTTTCAATACTAGCCAGAAACAAAGATGTCTTTTGTGAGGTTGTGTTGAAGATGAAGAAGATGGTATGGAAGCCGGTAAGTTACTAGCATTCTCTTGTTGATAAAACCTATATATTTTTTTGCATTGGTCTTCTACGCTAGACAACACTTCTTCTTTAGTTTGTTCAATAGGTGGTGGGTGATTTAGATTTTGGGACTTGGAGGTGGTAGTACTTCTATACAATCGTAAATAGTTTCAATTAGTGATTTAGTACCGTCTATTTTAATAGTCTGATTTAATACAAAGACCAATAATATAAATAGTGGGAATAGGAATAAAATATTTTTTATTTTGATAAACATTTTTAATAGTCATATAATTGGTTCTTCCATATATTCACTAAGTAATAAAAATATTAGAGTTACATAAAACAACATAGTTGAAATAGTATGATAATATATACCGAAAAATTCTTTTGTTGCTTGAAAAAAATTCTCTAAAAATACAATAAGTTCGTGAATTTTTACCCAATCACTATCTACAACCATATCAGCTGAATTTTGATTATGAGAGTTAAAAAATAAAGTTATAAGTTTTCTATAGTCATAAGCAACAAGTAGTTGCTCGTATAAAGAATTCCACCTAGTGGATACTTCTTCTGGATTTTTCTATAAGGTAGTCCACAATCGTGACAAATGTTTTTATATTCTTTTCTTCATTGTACTCTATTACTTTTAAAAATAAAGTTTATAGCAAATTGTATTTTACTAAGAATGTCTTAAAAAAGTGATAGACCATCCTTTACAATTAAGTTATATATATGGCACGCGCATTTTATATGAAAATAATCTGAAAAAGATGGAGTTAAACTATTTTTTAAAATTGTAATAGCGTAATTGTTAGAAGAAGCGTTATCTAATGTAATAGTCATAATTTTATCGGTAATTCCGTAATAATCGTACACTTGATAAATATTTTCTGCAATAAAAGTACCAGTGTGCCTATCATCTATATATTTATACGCTAAAATACGTTTTTGCATAGACCATTTATAATCTATCCAATGACAAGTTACAGTTAAATAATCATGGTTGTTAGTACTACGACCTATATCAGACGTGATAGATACTTTGCCATTAAAATGATATAATGAAAAACGTAAATATTGTTGATATTCATGCGCGAATTTAAATACATCTCTCTTAACAGTTGATCTAGAAAAATCTTTAAAAGCAGGATTATATATATCTCTAATGTAATGAATAAAATCGGGAGATGAAGGAAATGAAAAAGGCAAACCCTCCACAACAACTAATTTTGATATTGCTTCCCTATCTCTATGTTTATTGTATTTAGGGCCTAGAATTCCCCCCGTCATAGGGTTAATTTGACCTCAGATTTGGTCAGGGACAATGACGATGTGAACCTTGTCCCGATGGAGCGGGCGTTATGCACCGGTTTTGAAGCCTGGTATTGGGCATACCTAGCTGGATGAGCACTTACTACGTGTCTAATTAAACCCCCGTCCCACCGTGACCTTTTCCAGTTTTAAATTTTAAAACATTTTTACAAATTTTACATATAGCTACTTGATTCTCTACGTCCCTATCAAAAAAAATCCATGCATCTTATTTTAATGGTCGTTTTGTTGGACCTCGTCTCATACTAGGGGGAATAGGAGGCATTTCAGTTGAAGGTGCACTAGTGGGTGTGTTGTCATCAACATTAGTGGGTGTATCATCTAGATCATCGTCTAAATTAAAGTCTTCTTGAGTTTCAGAAAATAGCTCCTCGTCTAAATCTAATGGTATTGTAGGAAAATGTTGAGTATCAACAAAATCATCCTGTGTAGGAATAACATGACTAGAAGAAGTACCCTTGCCCTGGTTGCCCGTACTAGAAGAAGCACCCTTACCCTTAAACATACCTCTTAATCATTTCATTTTAATTATGATAATAAATAATTAAAGACAATAAAATTAAGTGCGCTAAATAAAATAAACAGACAATAGAGAGAGATATTGAGAGATTGTATGAAGATTTGTGAGAAAGATGAAGAGAAAATGAGTTATTTATAGTTGAAAAACTGGGTTAAAGTATAAATATAATAACTTATGGGTTAAAAATAAATATTAAGGGGTTGGGGGAGGGGGGAGGCCAAAAATGGCCGTTGTCCAACGGCCAAAATCTAAAATGGTCGTTGGTGCAACAATTATATTTGCAAAGGGGGCGCTTTCGGGCGGGATCGGGGGCGGGCTCGGGACGGGCTCAGGGCGGGGTCGGATTTGGCGGGCCTGGGGCGGGCTCGGGACGGGCAGGACGAGACTCGAGTTCGAGTCCCGCTACCGTTTTTTTTTTACTCGGGGTCGAGGCGAGATCGGGCCGTCCCGGCCCACTGGCCAGCCTTAGTTTAGATAGAGTATGTCTCACATGGCTTACTATTCAAGAAATGACATCATATCTGCAACTTTAACCGTTGCAAGTTCTAAATCATGTGTCAATCAGTTCTTCAACTATCAAGAAACATAGGCAACCACTTTACTACAATCTTTTGCACCCAGACACCATCCAAACCAACTCTAGGTTATCGGTTCCTTGATACCATTTCACATACTCCTTCACTGCAAGTACCTCATCTTGCATGTTATATCATCAGGATTAAATTTGTGCATATTCCTTTGCTACAAGCCTTACCTTATCTTGCATATTAAGTTATTGAGCCATCAGGATTAAGTTTGGTTTTGAATATACCTCTTCGACTCCAAGCACTATCTGCACTTTGGGTCTTTCACAAGCTACCATGTTTCATTTTTGAGAATTGTGATAATATATCAATTTCCTCCCGCATTTGTTTTAATTTCTTTAAGTCGGGAAGTCTTCGCCACGTAAATTTCTATAGGTTTGGATTCAGTTGACTATAATTTATATATATTTCTGCCCTGTTTATACTATTTATGGTATCTACTTTATGTTTGTTGCATGAATTCTTGCCTAGTTTGTTCCGTGATGAGATTATGCACTTCGTAGATAAGTTATGTGTTAAGTTTCGGTCATGGTTCACAAGTTTTGAGTTGTGACAGTTAGCTATAGAAAACTTATGCAATTAACTCTAAAATCTACCAGCAAGACATGTTTAAAGATAATCAATAGATATCACACGAAGAAATGGCAACAATATAGAGATGATGGTAAGGGGGAAATGTTACTAAAGGTGTAACTACAAAAGGTGTGCAGGGGAGGGAGAAAGGAGGAACCGGTGTAACTAACTCTTTTCAGCCTCTTGAGAAGGATAGGGTGTTACTAGCACCGACAATGCTAAAGATGAGAGGGATAAGCAACTGTCTCCTCATGGGGATGGTTAATTTCTTGTGTTGGAATGTTAGGGGCCTAAATGGTCTTAGTAAGCGTAAGGAGGTTAATCCTCTCTGCCAAGAACTTGAGTTGGGATTGATGTGTTTTGTAGAAACAAGAATAAAGGTGAATAAAGTAGGTGCCATCATCCAGAGTATGTTTGGGGGGGGGGGGGGTCAAATTATAGAATTAACTATGCTACTCATTATAATGGGAGGCTAGTGGTGGTATGGAGGCAAGATTGGTTTGGTTTGAAGTAATATTTCATAGTGAGATTGCTCAAGCTATGACTTGTTATGTCACTAGTATAGCTTAGCAACTTAAATTTGTTGTCACCTTTGTGTATGCTTTTAATTTGAAGGAGGATATGAGCTAGGGAGTTGTGGTCTTATCTCACTCAGTTAAGTATGGGCAATGGATTGTAGTGGATGATTTCAATGATGTGTTACATGTTGAGGATAGACTAGGTGGAAACCAATCACTTATGCAGAACTAGCTGATTTTCAGACTTGCTTTTGTTAAACAAAGCAATACACATGTGATATACACTGAATATACAGCAGTGTTTATCACATATATACAAAGCAGTGGACTGGGCAGTGGACTGGGCAGCAGCAGAACAGTGGACTGCTTGGGCCTCGGCAGTGGGCCTTCGGCCACAAGACCAGCAAAGAAAGGTAGGGTCGCTTAGGCATCGGCGATGGGCCTTCGGCCAGCAAAAGCAAAGAAACAGAGGGTCTCTTAGGGCCTCGGAAGTGGGCCTCTCGGCCAGACCATACAGAATTGTGGACAACACAATATTGTATATATAGTATATATATTTGTAGTATATTGTAGTGTAAAGGTTACCTTAATTAGTGTTATACACTTACCATAATTGTATAGTTAGAATTATGGTAGAATAAGGATTTAGAAGTAGAATAAGAATAGGATCTTCCTATTATGGAAATATGTAACTTGTATATATAGCCTTTCAATTAATGAAAATAATAAAGGGGATTATTTCTTTCATGGTATCAAGAGACTAGGTCTACACAAAAGTTTTCTCTCAACTTTTGCCTTGTGGCCGAGAACCCCCCCCCCCCCTCGGGTTTTCTCTCCAAAATTTTGTCTTTCGCTCTCAAAAACCTCTCTTAAATTTAACCTCCTTCCTTGTTCTTTCAAATATGTCTAAGAACAATTTTCACCATGCCCTCACGGTTTCCAATATCAAGCTAAGTGTCCCTATTGTCCTTGAGATGGAAAACGTTCAATATGCAACGTGGGCGGAGTTGTTTAAAATTCACTCTAGATCTTATCAAGTTCTTCATCACATCATTCCTCCCGCTAGACCCCTTCCTGCGGAGGATCCTGAGTTATGGATTACACTTGATGCTACCGTTCTTCGGTGGATATACGCCACTATTTCAGTGGACCTTCTACAGACGATTATGGAGCCCGATACCACGGCTATGGCTGCATGGAATAGATTGCGTGACATATTCCAAGACAACCAACATTTCCGTGTCGTCACACTCGAGCAGGAATTCTCTCTCGTTAGAATGGACGTATTTCCGAACGTTTCTGCATATTGCAAGAAACTAAAGGAGTTGGCGGATCAACTCCGTAATGTTGGCGCACCAGTCACAAATAATCGTCTAGTTCTACAGTTGGTTGTCGGTCTTTCGGAGGCCTATAATGGTGTTGGAACTCTCCTTCGCCAAAGCAACCCTCTTCCCGACTTTTATCAAGCCCGCTCCATGCTGACGTTGGAAGAAGCCGGTTTGGCTAAAAATGCGGTTACCGGAGCAAGCCCAGTTGTCATGGTGGCATCCTCTCCTAGTTCTTCGGGTTTTGTTAATAATTCGGGCCAAAACCATAATAATGGTGGCGGCAAGAATAATCGCAAAAATAACAAAAACCGCGGGGGCAAACGAGGCGGTTCTGGTGGCGGTTCCGGTGATCAACAAGCAGGTGGTGGGTCCCATCCAGGGTACAGTGGGCCACCACCACCGTGGGGCCATTGGCAGTGGAACCCGCACCCTTCAGGAGCAGTTTCCAACGGCCAGTGGGCTGGCCAACAGTCCAGGCCCAATACTCAAAGATTGGCGGCCCATCGCGGCGATGGCCCAAAGAACGGCACTCACGCAGCTACGGCCCGGTTCCCAAAGACGGCCAGAGTCCTCGGGCCAGACCTCCGCAAGCCCACCATGCGAGGCCCGACTCGCACCGATATCGAGGCCGCGATGCAAACGTTGGGATTGTCTCAACCGGACGCAAATTGGTACATGGACACCGGGGCCACTACTCACATGACTTCCGAATCAGGTACTCTCTCATCTTATTCCAATTTGAGCACTCCTCGGGGGATAATTGTTGGTAATGGCAGTTCTATTCCAATTCTAGGGTATGGTCAGAAAACATTATCTCCTCCCAATCCACCACTCCTCTTGAAAAATACTTTACATGCTCCTAAATTGATTAAAAATTTAGTGTCTGTCCGAAAGTTCACAAATGACAATTCTGTTTCTGTTGAATTTGGTCCTTTCAGTTTCTCTATGAAGGATTTCAAGACGGGGAGTCATCTCATGAGGTGTGATAGTAGGGGGATTTGTATCCTATCATGCCCGGTTTCAGTCTATCGAGTCTAGCCTTGCCATCAGCTTTTGCAGCCATCTCTCCTTCCATGTGGCATGCTCGTCTGGGTCATCCGGGATCTTCTATTTTATCAGCTTTAGATAAAAATAGCTTTATTTCTTGTAAGGGTACGAGTCGTACTCCAATTTGTCAGTCTTGTTCATTAGGAAAAATTGTTAAGTTGTCATTTGTAGACTCCAAGTCTCATACTTCTATGCCATTTGACATTATTCATAGCGACTTATGGACATCTCATGTTCTTAGTTCAATGGGTCATCGATATTATGTTCTCTTTTTAGATGATTATTCTAGATTTTTGTGAACGTTTCCAATTGCGAATAAATCACAAGTGTTTTCCGTTTTCATAAAATTTAGAGCGTTCATTCGTACTCAATTCGAAAGAGAAATAAAAAATATTCAATGTGATAATGGTAAAGAGTATGACAACAGGGAGTTTCGAGAATTTTGTGCTACTCATGGGATAAATTTTCATTTTTCATGTCCTCATACATCTTCACAAAATGGAAAAGCTGAACGCAAAATTCGTTCCATAAATAACATTGTCCGAACTCTCCTAATACATGCCTCCATACCTCCATATTTTTGGCATCATGCTCTACAAATGGCCACTTACCTTCTGAACATAATTCCGTCTAAAGGTCTGACATATTCTTCCCCCCTCAAAATCCTATATAATAAGAACTCTTCTTATTCTCACCTTCATATTTTTGGGTGCTTGTGTTATCCGTTATTCTCATCCACCACAATTAACAAACTTCAGGCTCGGTCTACCCCGTGTGTGTTTTTGGGTTATCCGTCAAATCATCGTTGTTATAAGTGTTTTGATTTATCCTCCAAGAAAATCATAATCAATCGCCATGACATTTTTGATGAAACTCAATTCCCATTTACGAAAGTTCATACTCCCGAACCTCAGTCATATAATTTTTTGGATGACCAAATATCCCCGTATATTATTCGGAATTTTTCGGACATCTCCCGTACCCAAAATCCTCCAATGGCCCACCATCGCCTGGACCAACAAGATCGCCACACTCACATAATCCAGCCATCGAGCAGTTCCAAAGAATGTGGCTCGCCAAATTTACCTCGAATCGCCCAGAATCCGATTCCACTTTACCGATTTGGGCCAAGAGCCCACCGTCAGCCGCCACCCGTCCCGAGCCCAGAAAATTCCCAAAATTCCATCAATTCTTTCTCGAATCATAGACCGGTCACTCGTAGTCAGCGGGGTATTTTTACACCTAAAAGACATTTTAATTTACATTCTGATGTCTCTAAATCCCCATTGCCCCGCAATCCTGTGTCCGCATTAAATGACCCTAATTGGAAAATTGCTATGACTGATGAATATAATGCTCTTATTGATAATAAGACGTGGGAGTTGGTGCCCCGTCCATATGGTATTAATATTATCAGGTCTATGTGGATTTTTGCTCATAAGGAGAATTCAGATGGGTCCTTTGCTAGACATAAGGCACGACTTGTTGGTGATGGTAAGACTCAACAAGTTGGAATTGATTGTGGTGAGACGTTTAGTCCGGTGGTCAAACCGGCTACCATTCGCACTGTGCTTAGCTTGGCTCTTTCAAAGACTTGGTCAATTCATCAGTTAGATGTCAAGAATGCTTTTCTACATGGTGATCTCAAGGAAACAGTTTATATGCATCAGCCGTTGGGTTTCAGGGATCCCAACCGCCCTCATCATGTCTGTTTATTGAAGAAATCACTATATAGGCTTAAGCAGTCTCCACGGGCCTGGTATACACGATTTGCTGATTTTGTTTCGACTATTGGGTTCACTCACGCAGTCGATAATTCCTTGTTCATCTACCACCGTGGTTCGTCATTAGCCTATATTACATTGTATGTCGATGATATCATCTTGATCGCCTCTTCGATGCCTTGCGCCAGTCTATCATGACCATGCTCGATTCGAAGTTTGCTATGAAAGACTTAGGGCCTTTGAGTTATTTTTGGGGATTGCCGCTGCCGCCATTCAGGTGGGTTGTTTCTGTCTCAACGGAAGTATGCTGCTGAGATCATCGAGAGGGCTGGGATGTCATCCTGTAAGTCCACTTCCACGCCAGTTGATGCAAACCCAAAGCTAAGTGTCACAGCAGGTGCACCATACAAGGACCCGACTCGCTATCGCAGTCTGGCAGGGGCCCTCCAGTATCTTACCTTTACCAGACCGGATATTACATATGCGGTTCAGCAGGTGTGTTTATTCATGCATGATCCCAGAGTTGAGCACATGAATCAATCAAACGCATCATTCGGTATATACAGGGGACACTGGACTATGGGTTGCACTTGTATCATTCATCTACATCCACACTTGTCTCTAACACGGATGCTGATTGGGGTGTTTGTCCCGACACCAGACGGTCGACTTCTGGCTACTGTATGTTCCTTGGCAACAACTTGGTCTCATGGTCGGCAAAAGGTCAAGCAACTCAGAACGCCCAAAGGCAGGCGAATATCGAGGTAGCGCATGTGGACTTCGAGTCATGTTGGCCACGTAGTTTGCTTTTGGAGCTTCATTGTCCCATTCAGAAGGCAACCTTGGTATGTTGCGATAACATTAGTGCCATCTACCTTTCAGGTAACCCAGTCCAACACCAGCGCACCAAGCATATCGAAATGGACATTCACTTTGTCCGTGAAAAGGTTGCAAAGGGTCAAGTTCGTGTATGACATGTCCCGTCTCGTTATCAAATTGCAGACATCTTTACAAAGGGTCTACCATCCGGTCTCTTTGAAGATTTTACGGACGATCTCAGCGTTTGCAAACCGCCCGCTATGATCATGCGGTGTGTTAAACAAAGCAATATACATGTGATATACACTGAATATACTGATTGTGTATATCACATATATACAAAGCGATGGACTGGCAAAGAAGCAGAACGGTCGCTTGGGCCTCGGCGGTGGCCTTTCGCCAAAGAAAAGAAGAAAGGTAGGGTCGCTTGGGCCTCGGCAGTGGGCCTTCGGCCAGCAGCAGCAAAACAGAGGGTCTCTTAGGGCCTCGGAAGTGGGCCTCTCGGCCAGACCATACAGAATTGTGGACAACACAATATTGTATATATGGTATATATATTTGTAGTATATTGTAGTGTAAAGGTTACCTTAATTAGTGTTATACACTTACCATAATTGTATAGTTAGAATTATGGTAGAATAAGGATTTAGAAGTAGAATAGGAATAGGATCTTCCTATTATGGAAATATGTAACTTGTATATATAGTCTTTCAATTAATGAAAATAATAAAGGGGATTATTTCTTTCAGCTTTGATACATGTGGTCTGATAGGGTTGCCTAACAATGGCTGTAAGTACACATGGAATGACAATCAGGATGATAAGGTGTTCTCAAAAATAGATTGGGTGTTTGTCAATGGTGAATGGTTGGATACTATGCCTGCTTGTGTAGCACAGATCCTTTCTGAAGGGGTGAGTGATCAATAACCAACAGTGATCAAAATGGTTTAACAAGGGACTAAGAGGGGGAAAGTTTTCAAGTACTGCAATGTGTGGAAATCTCACCCTGACTTCCTAAAAATTATTGAGTCAGGGTGGAATATTCAAATTAGAGCCTGTAAAATGTTGTTAGTGGTTAGGAAGCTCAAGTTGTTAAAGAAGAGACTGAAGTTGTTGCATAAGAAAAATGTCAGCAACCTTATCAGGGAAGCACAGGAAGATAAGCTGGCTATGTTGTTGAGCCAAGAGGAATCGCAGCAGAACCCTTTGGATCTTGTGAGACAACAGAAAGAGCAGAGAGCTAGACTGCAGTATAAGAAGTCATCTAAACTTGCAAAAGACTTACTAATATTAAGAAGCAAAGCCACATGGATTAGACTTGGTGATGACAATATCAAGTACTTTTTTCTATCATTAAACAGAGGAAGCTACTACAATCTGTGTGTCAAATACAAGATGAGCAGGGCCAAGTGCAACATGACCCTCAACAGATTGCTGGTGTTTTTGTAATATATTATCAGCAATTATTGGGGCAGAGTAGGGGTGAGAGGTGTAGGGCATATGTTGGGTTCTTCTCACAAGAACCAAAGCTATCTATAGAACATCAATGTTATCTACTAAAATCGTTCACTGGGAAGGAGATTAAAGAGGTGACGTTTCATATCAATGAAGACAAAAGCTTGGGGCCTGATGGGTATGGTAGTGGGTTCTACAAGGCTGCTTTGGTGTGTGATAGGTGAAGATGTGTGTGCTACTATTCTTGAATTCATAGTTACTGGTAAGCTGTTAAAATGGGTTAATGCTACTTTGATCTCTCTTATACCAAAGGTTGATCAACCTGTTAATGCTAGTCAATTTAGGCCCATTTGTTGTTGTAATGTCCTCTATAAAGGCATTTCAAAGTTACTTTGTAGTAGATTGGCTGAGTTACTACCTACATTGGTTAGTGAGACACAAGCTATTTTTGTTAAAGACAGGTCTCTGGT
Organism: Anisodus acutangulus; assembly: GCA_029783415.1. Lineage (NCBI taxonomy): Eukaryota > Viridiplantae > Streptophyta > Magnoliopsida > Solanales > Solanaceae > Anisodus > Anisodus acutangulus. The sequence goes on from CM056490.1 coordinate 47,101,612, forward strand.
TCACAATGTCTTAATATTTCGTGATATTCTAAGGCATTATAATAGGAAGATGGCTTCATCTAGGTGCCTTATGAATATTGATTTGAAGAAGGATTAAGATATGGTGGAATGGGATTTTATGAAGAAAATGCTTGTAGGCTATGGTTTCCCTCCGAAATTCATTCAACTGGTGATGGTGTGTGTGACAACAACTACATTCTCAGTTAAGGTTAATGGTGAGAGTTGTGGTTATTTTGAGGAGAAAAGAGGGTTGAGGCTAGGGGACCCCATTTCACCTCTATTATTTGTTTTAGTGATAGAATATTTGACAAGGATCCTGAGGCAGATGAGCTAGTTGCCTAACTTTAGATTTCATCCTATATGTACGGACTTAAAGCTCACTCATTTAACCTTTGTAGATGATCTTATAAACTTCTGCAAAGGTAATGTAACTTCTGCGCAGAGAATCATGGAAGCTTTGACTCATTTCTCACAGATTACTGGGCTTGGTGCAAACTCAAATAAGTCTAGCATATATATGGCTGGGGTAGATGATGATACTAGAGTGCAGCTGTTAAAAATAACTGGGTTCCAGGTGGGTTTTTTTTTTATGAAGTATCTGGGGTTGTCTCTGTCTCCAAAGAAATGGAATAAGTTGGATTGCCATCAACTTAATATGAGGATCACTGAGAAGATTAGAGCAGCGTCTGTGAGGCATTTGTCATATGCTGGGAAGCTTCAGATAATTAATTATATCTTGTTCTCTTTGCATAACTTTTGGGGTGCTGTGTTTATATTGCCCCAGAGTATTTTAAAGGATGTGGATAGGAAATGTAGAGAGTTTCTTTGGGAAAGTAGTGAGGAGGCAAAGAAAGTTCCACTTGTGACTTGGGAGAAAGTTTGTCAGCCTAAGAAGCAAGGTGGTCTTAATATAAGGAGGGAAGTGGAATATAGCATCTATGGGTAAATTGATTTGGTTATTAGCTACAAACAAAGAGGTTTTGTGGGTGAAATGGGTGCATGGAGTATATATGAAATTCGGGGAGGAGTTCTGACTTCATTTGGCACCACAAGACTAGTTGATATTGGAGAAAGCTTAACAAAATCAAACTAGGAATGCAGCAATGGTATAGTAATGGTAGATATGTGCTCACTGGCAATGGCAAGTACTCTGTCTCTCAAAGTTATCTTGCCATACTTGGTAGTGGCCCTAGAATGTATGACTATGATTTGATTTGGAGTAAAATGTTGCAGCCTAAGCATAGGTTCATCTTGTGGTTAGCATCACAAAATAAGTTTCTCACAAAGGTTAGGATGGTTGGAATGAGGATTCAGTGTACTACTACTGACTGTGTACTGTGGCAAAGAAGTGATGGAAGATTCTCATCATTTATTTGGAGAGTGTGACTGGTTTCAGGGGCAATATACAGAAATAAATCAATGGTTGGGGCTTCAGATGCCTCTACTGAAATCAGCCCATGTGGTCTTAAGATGCATCAAGAGGCAATACTGCAGTCCATGAAGCTATGATTTACTGGACATGGCAGGCTAGAAATTGGAAGATATTTAGGAAGCATACTGTACATATAAGTTTTGTAGTTTGGCAGATAAAATTCATATTGAAAGAAAGGATAGACATGTTCATAGGAGCAAAGAAAACTAGGAAATGTATAGGTTTTTTGGAAGCTATTTGTATTTAGTTGCTTTGAGGTTTGAAACTCCTTGAAAGAAATAATCCCTTGATTATTTTCACTAATTGAAAGACTATTTATACAAGTTACATATTTCCATAATAGGAGAATCATATTCTTATTCTACTCCTAAAACCTTATTCTACTTTGATTACATTTATGGTAATACAATTATTATGGTAAGTGTACAATACTAATTACATTACAATATTACCTAAACTAGGAGACTAAATATTACCTAAATCTATACTCTATATACGGTAATATATAAGGGAGAAACCGAGACAATATACATATGTATATTGTGTGTATATTTAACACCCCCGCAGTCATAGCGGACGGTCTTCGAACGCTGAGACTGTCCCTAAAATCTTCAAAAATGACCGAGGGAAGACCCTTTGTAAAGATGTCGGCAATTTGATATATCGACGGGACATGGCATACGCGAACTTGACCACGAGCAACCTTTTCACAGACAAATTGAATGTCCATTTCGATATGCTTAGTGCGTTGGTGCTGAACCGGATTACCAGAAAGGTAGATGACACTAATATTATCGCAATAATCCAAGGTTGCCTTCTGAAGGGGACAATGAAGCTCTACAAGAAAATTACGTAACCAACATGATTCCGAGACCACATTAGCTACCCCTCGATATTCAACCTTGGCACTTGAGCGGGATAGAGTTGACTGACGCTTTGCAGACCAGGAGACCAAGTTGTTGCTAAGAAACATACAATAGCCTGACGTCGACCGTCTGGTGTCAGGACAGCCACCCCAATCAGCATCTGTATACGAGACAAGTGTGAACGTCGAGAAAGGATATAAATGCAACCCATAGTCAAGTGTACCTTGAATATACCGAATGATGCGTTTGAGTGCATTCTTGTGCTCAATTCTGGAATCATGCATGAACAAACACACCTGATGAACAACATATGTAATATCCGATCTCGTAAAGGTAAGATTTTAAAGGGCCCCTGCAAGACTGCAATAGCGGGTCGGAGATCAAATGCTCTTTAGTTTGTGATTTTGTTCTTTGTTTGTTTGGTGATGGTAATAAAATCTTTACAGTTTATTACAACAAAAAAAAAAGATAATCAATTAGTACATCGAAGGAAGAGGAACTCGTTTATTGGGAAAAAAACATCTTGGATTTACTCAACAATGGAAACAACAAGATCAAATCTCTCGCTAATTAACAAATTACCACACAACTCTACAAAGTCTCTCCATTCACAATTAACTTATTATATGGAAGAGACGCTCTTCAACTGAATAATGATCACAATTACACTTGAAAACAATCAAATTCTTGAAATAGTTTATTCATCAACGTCATTAGTCACCACCTCTTAGTTCACCTTCCTGCAGTTTACGCGAATTTGGCCTTGATTTCCTAGCAATGGCTTGATATTTCCCATCTTAATCATAGACTCAGCAAAATCTTTAGAGAAAGTCCCAACGTTGGTGCTATATGTCTTAACAAGATTATCAGTCTGACCGCCATTAAATAGTGCTTGATCCGAGTGCAGAAGTCCTTTCTTGGACACCAAGTTACTAAAATATTTCGAGTCGAAAAGAGCTGGAGTTGGATCAAGTGGAGAAAGGTTGGAATTACCTCCACTACGTGGACAATTGGCTTGGCGTTGTCTTGCAAAGGTGGAGTCGATGTTAGTCTCATTGTAGATACGATTCCTGAAGGTGAAACACTGAGCAAACCCTAAGGTGTGTCCTCCAGAGAGTGCAACGAGATCTTTCTCATTCAAGCCTTGCTTCTTGAAGTTTTTAATAAGTGCAGGTAAGTCCATGAATGGAGTTGGGATATCATTGTTGGCTGTTGTTCTACTAGCTGTAGTGGAGTCCCTTCTTCCCAGTGTCACTTCCCATGTTGGTCCACCTAACTGTTCATGAAAAAACCATCCACTACTTTAGAACTAATTTAATTGTTAAGGGTTCATTATAGTAGCTATTGCAGCTAGCATACAAGCATTTTTCTAGCATAATTTGCGTTTTAATGATTGTTAACAATTATTGAAGTGGTAAGTATTAAAATCAAATATTAACCATGGAAAATGTCACAGTAAGAGAAAAAATTTACAACAATAAAATGAACTTAAAGTTGATAAATAACGCACTGCAACTACAGAGTCACGAGCTGCAACTGCCACAATGTCTGCACACGACACAACAGGACGTCCGCAACATTTATCAACCTCTGACTTGATTTTGTCAATCACGTCAAATCCTCTAATAGAATTATTATTTGGTACAGCGGTCTTTTCACTGTCAATGGTCGTGGTTTTGTCTAGAAGAATTGAAGCGTCACATCCCTGCAATATTTATCAAAAAGATATTGGTATAATATCTCAAAAAAACAATACAGCATAATTAACCACATTTTTTTTATGTAGAGTAATTGCATGAATTGAAACACTTAAAAGTATGAAAAGAGGAAAAGAATCTCACATTGACGAAACAATCATGAAAATGTAGACGTAGCAAAGAGGCGCCCATTCGCTTCTCTTGCTTGACTTCATCCTCAACGACTCGTTTTATGGTTAGCAAAGCTTCGGGACAAACATGATTGTAGAAATAAGGTGAAAGAGAACTCGAAAGTGACATGCTTGCTAGAGAAAACATGACTAAAACATGACAAAGAAAGAAGCTGTTCGAAGCCATTTCTATTGCTATATTATGAACTTACTACACTTTTATGTGTGCTGCTTGTGTGATGAAGAGTGTAAAATGTGCCTGTATTTATAGGTAGGACAAATTGTTGACTATGGCAACACGACAATGGTTCTAGGTTTAGCAACTCTCAAAGAATAGCCAAACATTGACAAACTCTAACAAGACTTTTCTTTTTTTATTAATACACTGGACCATAGAATCAATTCGTTATCTGCATGCCTGAAATTTTAAGACTTATAGTTCACAAAATATTATTGCAAACTCTTTAATAACCTGTTTGGAATCATACTTTCTAACTAAATTTTGTACTATTACTAAGGTAGTAATTACAAAGTGTTGATTGTTTGTTACTATAACATAATTACAATATAATTTCATGTAGCATGTTTGATTGCACAAGTGTTACTACATAGTTAGATATTTTTTATTATAAAATAAAAATAAAAATTAAATAATTTTTTAGATGGACAAGTAAATAATATTTAATGTGTGATAAACATACCGTAGAAAGTCTATAAATTAATGCTTTTGGGACCACCAAAATGTATTAATTAAAAGAGATATTAATTAATTGATAAATTAATAATTAATTCATATATTAATTAATACTTTATCAATTTATAGATAAATTTATAATGAAATACCCAATTTACGAACACCCTTCAATCTTCCACTTCATTATTGTTCAATGTACTATATCAAATGAAGCACCCTTCAATCTCCCACTTTATTATGCTTCTTGTGTTCAATGTACTACTTTATGAATATTAAAAAATATTTCCTATATAAACACAAGATCAAATCATGCTAATACAAACAATGGATGTCGAACATGTCCTGAACTACCCAGAAGAAAATATAGTTGCACAGTTGTTGACTGATGAAGAAATAATTGAGAGCATTATGAGAACTGATAAAGGTGATCAAGATGATGATGAAAGTTCTACAGTAGAGCCCCCTTCGCGAAACGAGGCTATTAAAGCGGCAATCATAATAAATAATTTCTTGTTGAGTTATGAGGAAATAACACCAGAAGTTCTTACAATGTTAAGAAAAATTAGAGATGAGATTCAATGTGACATTGATTTCAACAAAAAACAAAAGACAATTGAGTCATTTTTCAAGAAGTCTTCATAAATCACTCATGTATTATGTAGTATATAAGGAATTATTAATTTATATTTTACATGGGGTCTATATGAGTAATAAAAAATGTATTATCTTATAATTTTAGCGAATTATTAATTTAGCACGTTATCCCCGAGTCGGGACCGACCAAAAACATTATCTAAGAGAGTTTATTAAATAATCGAGTATTAATTAATAGAGTTTCTACTGTATGTGCATATATGGGGTCAAATTATTTATTATTACGTATTTAAAATACATATATTTATACATAAATATATAAGAAAATATTAAATATTCATAAGTTGATAACTAATATCGTAAGAATAATCGGTATCTTCCCACTCATGTGAATATAACAAAATTCATGATTTTTTCTATTTGTTTTTAAATAACAGAATAATATGTTTGAGTTTAGAAAGTATTTTTCTTTAATAGATGTGTGTACTAATGAATATGAAAAAAAACTAGTAAAACATGAAATCATTTTAATAAGTGTTCCTCATATATATGAAATGGAAGAGATAGAATTAAAAAGAATAATGTATTTGAAATAAATATATAAAAAAAAAGAGAATTTGAAAAAAAAAAGAATTTGAAAATTGATGTAATTATTAGTAATTCTCACTTGCCCTTGATAATTGAAAAATGTAATTGTTCCCCATCAATTAAACGTAATTACATGCTGATTAATAGGGGTGAGCGGGTCCGGGTATCCTAACTTTTTTGAACTACCCGGACCCTACCCAGTAAAAGATCGATTCCAAAATTTACTACCCAGAACCTACCCATAGCAATCATTACCCGGAACCTACCCGGATCCTGCGGTTCGGGGTAGGTTCCCGGGTACCCGGAATCGGTATTTCTTTGTGCAAAATAATGCCTTCGTATAACAACTTTGGTTTAGGAATAAATTCGTCTGCTTATCCTCTGAAAGTCAGTGCCACAAAACCCATAAAGAATCCTTTCGGAACAAATATCCCAAGAATGTTTCAAAGATTTGCTTTGGTTTTCATTTCAACTTTCTTTTTCAATAAATTAAAGGAGTACATAGTTTTAAAAATTCAGTTTTTCAGTTTTCTACCGCTTTTGGCTTTTTCTCTGCTTATGATTGTCACTTTGTAGTATTTGATCTATTTCTTGATGGTGAAAGTGATTGTTCTGCATTTGGTTTTCCCCCCTTAAATGGTGTACTTTAGTATGGCCTTTTTTTTCTTTTTTTTATTAACTAAAAAAAATGGAATTAAAAAAGTAAAAATATTTAATATTTCATAGGTTTCGGGTATCGGTTTCGGGTCCGGGTACCCTGTCTCTATTTGCCGGAATCGGAATCGGAACCGGACCCGACATTGATCGGTTTCTAATTTTACTACTCGGAACCTATCCGTTATTATAATATATCTACCCGGAACCTATCCGTTAGTGTCGGTTCCGATCGGGTATCTGGGTACCCTGTACCCGTGCTCACCCCTACTGATTAAGTAATTATTTGGCTAGATAAACAGTCTAAACTATATAATTACACTCATTACATTCAATTGAACTAAATGGTAACCTTCAAAAAAAATAAAAAATAAAGAACTAAATGGTATATTTCCAAACAGACTCTTATTGGATAGCTCATTTTATGATAATTAAAAATATAACCTAGCTACTATTTATGTTTCGTTTTAATTTGTGTGTGTGTTTTTTTTCATTAGTTGAGACTTTGTTATCAACACAGGTAGTAATTTGTCCTACTCTGTGCAGCAGGGCCCTTGTTGAATTTTTCTTTTTGCATGAGTGGAAAAACGGCTTTTAAAATAATCGAGATTGTTTTAGAAGAAAAAACTAAATTATTACCCCCTCTCTGACTTTTATTTTAAGTTCTTTTTTACTTGTTGGTACTGTAATGATCGAACTAATGATTAAGATAGAGCCGGTGACTAAGATTTAAAAATTGAACGATATAATTAATCGATCATTTTCTCCAAGGATATGACCAAAAGGTTTACTTCATGATAAGAACGGTTTCATTCGATGATATTATATGAGGGAGGGAGTAATTGTGAATAACATTATATTTTTTGGCGACTAACAACTCAAAATTGACAGAAAATTATATTGTGTATATAGAAAATTATATTGTAAATATAGGCCAAACAATTATTGTTTATGCATATACATATTAAATGTTGAACATTCTTAGCGAATTCCTAGCTTTCCCACTAGGTGTGGCTGTGTGGGGTGGGATGTTTCGAAGGGTGAAGAGGAGACAATTAATGTGTAATGTCATTTATAGAATTTGGTTTACCCTTTCACTGAAAAAGTCGATTTCCTCATTTTTAAAAAACTTATTCTCATGGAGAAATTCTTTCCGGAATTCTAAAAACTAAACATAAAAAAATTATACCAACACACCTTTTGTGTCGACTGTACCGAGAAAACACCGTTGAGCAAATGTCAACGCTAACAACATGCAAATAAAATAATTGTAAGGAGGGGTAGGGATTGGTTAAGACTGATGTTGAAGGTCTTAATTAGTTCCTTAAGTAATAGAGTTCAATACTTGCCATACTTCTATTTAATTGGCTCATTCATTAATCAGTACTTATATTCTATAAGTTAATTAAAGATTATATATCATATGGTCCCTTGGGAATACCGCCATACCGCGTGTCACCAAAAACTCCTTTAACAGAGTATGATGAAGGATAAGCGTGATCAGTAAATCTGTAAGATAATATTAATCTCTTTTAGAGAGTTTTTTTCATTAATATCAATATATATAGTGTATAATATACAATCCTAATACAAGAGGAATCATATTCCCAATACAAGAGGAATCATAGTTTACCATAATTATCTATCACTAAATATATGGAATATATTCTAATTATGGGTAGGGATTGTAGTGTTATACTTGTACACATTTACACACTCCCTCAGTCGGAGCGGGAAGAGACCTAACGCTAAGACTGAATCTGAAGTCAAGAAACAACTGTCTTGGGAGGCCCTTCGTGAAAATATCTGCGTATTGATATGAGGAAGGCATGTGCAATACCTTAATATGCCTGAGAGCAGCCTTCTCACGAACAAAGTGGATGTCCATCTCAACATGCTTGGTTCGCTGATGCTGAACCGGATTGTGAGACAGGTATATGGCGGATATGTTATCACAATAGACCAGAGACGCTTTTCTTAAAGGACATTGAAGCTCTAAGAGAAGGTTTCGGAGACAACAGATCTCAGCAACAATATTAGCAACTCCTCTATACTCAGCTTCTGCACTCGAACGCGATAATGTGGCTTGCCGTTTAGCAGACCAAGAGATGAGATTATCACCCAAAAACACACAGTAGCCGGAAGTAGAGCGGCGCGTGTCTGGACAGCCTGCCCAATCTGCATTTGTGTAGGATAATAGCGAGTTCGGTGCGGAGGGGTATAAGTGTAGTCCATAGTCCAGTGTGCCTTTAATATATCGAATGATACGTTTTAGGGCAGTAAAATGAGGTTTCCTGGGGGTATGCATAAACAAGCATACATGTTGGACAGCATAGGCAATGTCAGGCCTGGTGAAGGTGAGATACTGGAGTGCGCCTGCAAGACTCCTATACATAGTAGGATCAGTCACTAGAGTACCGACCAGTGCACTAAGTTTGGATTTAGAATCAACTGGAGTGGACATGATTTTGCAGTTGTCCATCTTAACCCTGTGCACGATCTCCTCTGCATACTTACGCTGGCAAAGAAACATACAATTTGCGGATCTAGTGACTGAGATCCCCAAAAAATAGCTCAACTTTCCCAAATCAGTTATGGCAAATTCAGACTTGAGTAGTGCAATGATCTCATCTTTCAACACAGCAGTAGAGGCAGTAAGAACAATGTCATCCACATATAACAGTAAATAGGCAGTATCACGACCTCGATGTAAAGTAAAGAGAGAGGTATCACATCTGCTGCATATAAACCCAAGGCGTATAATGATCTGTGCAAACCGATCATACCATGCTCTGGTGCCCTGTTTTAAGCCATAGAGTGACTTACGGAGGTGGCACACATAATGTGGGGCTGTTGGGTGGACAAAGCCAGGCGGCTGGTGCATGTATACAATTTCTCGTAAATCCCCGTGAAGAAATGCATTCTTCACATCTAGCAGATGAATCGGCCAATTCTTACCCATAGCAATGCTTAGAACTGTGCGAATGGTGGCCGGTTTGACAATCGGACTGAAAGCCTCGCCGCAATCAATTCCCTTCTGCTGGTTAGTACCATTTGCCACTAGTCTTGCCTTGTATCAGAAAAGCCACATGTAATGGATCGCATTCACCCACTCAGGTCGAGGAACCAAGTCCCAAGTATGTTCTTTCGTTAATGCATTAAACTCATCACATATGGCCGCATTCCAATTTGGGTCCAGTTTGGCTAATTTAGGGATTTTTGAAATAGGTGAAATTGTTTGGGTGGACGGGTTAAATTGGACTTTGGGTTTGAAAATCCCGTGTTGGGCACGGATTTCCATCCGGTGTGTGGGCGCTGGTTGGGTAAGGGTATCGGTCGACTGGTTGGGTGGACTGTGTGTTGGCAGATGCGGGTGTGGTGTATTTTATATTGTCGGGACTGGGGTTTGGTCGAGGGTGGCTGTCGAATGGTGTGGAACAGTGGCGGTGTTTGGGTTTGAAGTCGAGTGGGTTGGGTCGGTGGGTGCCGGTGAACTGTGGTAGGGATTTATGGGGGTTCTCAGTATTCCGGAACTGGATGAGGGTTATAGTGTCGGGTATGATGTCGGTGGCGTAATAGGACCGGTGGCTGGGTTTTGTTGGATGGTAGTTGAGGGTCAGACTGAGGTCGGCACGGTGGTGAGACAGTTGGGACGACACAGTGGATGGGACGGTGATCGATGAGTTGGTGGAACCTGGAGACAGAGTGGTGCTAGGGGTGGCAAGCGGCGGTGACGGGGAGGTCACTGGTGGCAGGGATGTTGACGGTAAGCGATGGACGGTGGCCGATGGTGGCTGCGGAGGTACAATGGTGTCATCCTGGCACAGTTCCCGAATGTGGACAGGAAAGAGAGTTGAGTCGTCTAAAAAATCGTAATCCAGTTTTCAAAATTTTTGGATATTTGAAAAGGGGAATTTTATCTCGTCAAAAGTGACGTAACGTGAGATGAAAATTTGACGAGTGGAGAGGTCATAGCATAGATAGCCCCTATGGTTTGACGAAAAACCTAAAAAGACACACGGAGTGGTGCGGGGAGCTAATTTGTGAGTGGCCGTGGAAGAGAGATTAGGAAAACATAGGCAACTGAATATCCGTAGGTGATCATAGGAGGGAACCCGACGGTGTAGGATTACGGTTGGAGTCATGTTATGGAGGGTACTAGTGGGTAAATTATTAAGGACATATTCTACCATTTTGACTGCATATACCCAAAACGATGGAGGGAGGGAGGCATAAAACAGAAATGTGCAGACCATGTTATTTATTGTACGGATGAGACGCTCGGCCTTGCCATTTTGAGAGGACGTGTGAGGACGCGAAAATCGAAAGACCATGCCATTATTGGTGCAGAATTTTTGAAACACGGAATTGTTAAACTCACGGCCATTGTCACATTGGAAAGATTTAATGGCGCGTTCGAATTGCATTTTGATAAATGTGCAAAATTCAAGAAATTTGGCAAAAACTTCTGACTTCAATTTTAATTGGTAGATCCAAAGAAAGTGAGAGTAGTCATCCAATAACACGAGATAATATTTATGACCTAGGGAACTAGTAATAAGGGAAGTCCACATATCAGCATGAACAATATCAAAAGGAGCAAACGTAATGCTAACTGATGAATTAAACGAAAGACGAACATGTTTGCCTAATTGACAGGAAATGCAGGTCTGGGCAAGTTTCCCATTACATTGAATAAAACAATTACTTCTAAGAAAATTAAAGACGGGAGCTCCTGGGTGTCCGAGCCTATTGTGCCAAATTGATAGAGATAGAGCAGCTAGGGTAGTGTGTGATCGGGAACTGGCAGCGGACAAGAATGTGAATGGATAGATATCCCCTGTGCTATTGCATCTCGTAAGAGGTGTCCCCGTACGTAGATCATTCATAGTAAAACCAAAGGGATCAAAATCAATAGACACAGAATTATTACGAGTAAATTTCCTAATGGATATTAAATTTTTTATGATATGTGGGGCAAGCAGGACGTTATTCTAGGGAGAAGTGTGGGTGAGGTGGCGGAGTGTGGGTGTGACCATAGCCTTGAATTAGAATGTGGTGACCATTTCCAACTGTAATAAATTATGGAGACTTTAAATGATACACTTGGGAAAGATTACATGTGGACCGGGTGAGGTGAGAGGAGGCTCCGGAGTCCATATACCAATTTTCGTCGGGCTGCTACATACTCATACTGTTGAATGTCTGACCCAAGTCGGTGGGGATTTGATTGAAGGGCTGCTGCGGGAACTGGGCCTGCACGACATGGGCCTGTTGGTCTTTGGAGCAGGGCGGCGCGGACACTGGAGCTGGCCCGAGCCCTTGTTCTTTGAAAAGGGAACTGGGCTGGAGGATATGCTGAAGTCATGGCCCAATTCTGATTTGGGTAACCAGACACTTGGTCGGCCCATGCCATGGTGTTGCTGGACTGCTGTGATTATTGGCCTCGGCCCTTGCCGCCTCGCCCACTGTCGCAACCCTTGCCACCCCTGCCGCCGGGGTTTTGCCGCGGTTGGATATTTTCCAGCGGAGACTGTTGGCCGGCGGTGGCCTGATGTTGTGTGGGCGGTTCAACTGTTAAAGCCTTCTGGTTATGCTCATCCTGTTTTGCACGTCGGGTTTCCTCCAATAACAATTGCGAGTGTGCATTGTTGAAACTTGGTAGAGGGTCAACATGTTGTATCATCGTGGCTAGGGTGTCATATTCACCCTTGGGGAGGCCCGCAACTAATTGTAACACCATCTTAGTTTCGGACAAAGATGTACCAACATTAGACAGTTGGTCTGCCACAAGTTTCAACTGTCTACAATATTCTGACATATTAGAGAATTTTTCGAGACGGGTGGTGTTGAACTGTTCTTCCAAGTACACGGCACGAGTGTTCTTGTTGTCTTCAAAAATTTCTTACAAACGTGTCCATAGATCATGGGCAGAGGCACCCGTTTTCATAATTGTGTATAGTAAGTCCTTAGATATAGTGTCATATATCCACTATTTGACCACGGCATCAAGGCGACGCCATGTGATGTCGTCCATATCGGGAGGACGAGGGAAAGAGTCTTCTATATGATCAAGCACATGATATACACATGCATGTATGCGAAATAGTTCCACTCATGACCAATATTGGATGTCTTCTTGATCAAGAATTATAGGGATAAAATTCTTGATGTTGGTAACGGCGAGAGTCGGATGAAAAGACGGTGAGGAGATGGGTTAGATGACGACTGAGTGAGAAGCGGAAGTATCGGAAAAGGTGGGAGTAGCCAAATTCTCCATTGGGATGGAAATTGGGAAGAGAAAAAAAGAAAGAAAATTACTGTTGCCGTCGGCCGAGAGGTGGGGGGCGGGGGCAAGGAGGAATTTTTTTATAGTAGGGTTTTGACTCTTGATACCATGTAAGATGATAATAATCTCCCTTATCTAGTCTTTCTCATTAATATCAATATGTATTGTGTACAATAAACAATCCTAATACAAGAGGAATCCTATTCTCAATATAAGAGGAATTCAAGTTTACCATAATTATCTATCACTAAATATATAGAATATATTCTAATTATGGGTAGAAATTATAGTATTATACTTGTACACGTTTACAAAATCAACAACTACGTTTAAATATAATACACTTTATGTCTCTTTATTGAGGATTTTATACTATCATGATTCATTGGTTCTGCATGGATTGCCATATACTGATTTTTTAGAGCTTGAGATAATGAATTGAACTGACATATATTTTTTCTTCATAATTTATATGGCATCATTCAAATTTTAAAAATTAAATAAGTTTTTTATCACAATTTTTTCATATACCTTTTAAATATCTTGAATAGTTGATTATTATGACTTATGGTGCTTTTTACGTATTTTTCAAATACGTAAATTTTATTCAAAAAACGTAAAAGATTCTATGTTTAAAATATGGTCAAAATTAAAAACTTTGATTCTCTAAATTCGAACAATGCCACATAAATTGGGACAACGAAAATATTAAATTATCTCATCAAAAAAATAAAAGAATCAATTGATTGATAATCTATATCTTTTAGACAATTGTTAATTGATACTCTTAAATCATAATTCATATTATATAGACTATGACTTTGTACCAGAAAAAGAGTTTATTTTCATAAAATTAATATAGATAAAATGGGTGTTATTTTAGACAACACTTAAATCTGTTAGCATAAAATGACAGAGGCGAATGCATAACTTGAATATTATGAGTCGAGAATGGGATTCTATCCCGAAAGAGTTCAAAATTTATTTATACTTCTTTTGTGAATTTTTCAGATACATATACAAATTCTAAGTCAAAAGTATTAAATTTTGATGATCCCATAATTTATGCACTACCTCCAACGTATCATCAGAAGATTGTGCAAGGTCTCTTGGTTACCAAATTCATCTCTTATTCTATAAAATTTCATTATTTCAGAAACAATAAGCTTGAAGTTGTCGAGTTGCTTCACTCCAGCTTGAGAGGGGATGGTAGAAACTATCACCAAGATTAGGGTGGCAAACAAGCTGATTGAAAATGCGTTAAATAAAAACGGATCAATTATCCGACCCGGTCATATTTAATACGGATAAAAAATGGATTAATCCGACGGATAATATGATATTCATATTACCCATATTATCCAAAGTTATTTTTTAGATATTGGCTTCATGTAGCTATATAGAGAAGATTAATTTATCTTATTGTCCACAAATCTAATTCCTAGTACATATTTGCACCTCATCATTTGGAGGAAGAATAGAACTTCGAAACTTTCCAATGACACGACCTCCAAGAAAACAATTTTCAAAAAATATCCACCCAAGCTCCACCGCTCTCACCCCACCCCACCCCACCCCACCACATGCACCCACCCTCCACCACCCATCGCACCTACTCCCCAACCTCACCCCGCCACTCCACTCAACCTCCCTCCCCCACCCATCCACCCCCTTCAAAATATTCTATTTCATATATTTCATTTTACTAAAATTTCTTACCCCCTTGCCCCCCCCCCCCAAACCACAACACACCACCCATCTCACAACAAATTTAACCACACAATTATTTTTTATAAATTTTTATAAAAGTAAAATAAAATATATGAAGTAGAAATTTTTGAGGGATAGAAATGGGGGTGTGGATGGAGTAGAAAATCAAAATAAAAACTTTTAAAATAAATTAAATTATTTGGAAGGGTGGTGTGGGGGTGGATGTTGTGGAAAACTAAAATAAAAACTTTTTAAAAAATTAAATTTTTTGGAAGGGTGGTGGGATGGTGGGGGCGCAGGGGAATGTGTAAAAAAAAAAATTTAAAAAAATTAAATAAAAATTATTTTTTTTGAGGGTGGTGGGGTGTGGGTGAGGGTGGGAGTGCGAGTGGGGGTGAGTGGTGTAGAAAAAATTGGAGGGGATCTAGGGGGTGGTGGTTGAGTTGGTGGTGGTGGGGGTAGTGTAGTTGGGGGTGGGTTGGGTGGCGGTGGGGCGGTTGGTGAAATGTCATTAGTAGGACTTGGTTTCCCTAATGTTATTAGGGAAGTAATTTTTCCTCATTTTTAAGAAACTTATTTTATTAAAGTTGTGGGTTTTATCCATTTTACCTATTAACTTACCCATATTTTAAGTGGATAATATGGGTTGACTCATATTGCACCCATTTTAAATGGGTTAGATATCCAACCTATTTTAAATGGGCTACGTCTCGCGAATAACCATATTTTGTTACCCATTTTACCACCCCTAACCAAGACTAACAGTAGAGACAGAGAGATGAGACCAAGCTAGTTGAATTCAATATCTTAGGTAGTTGTACGTAAGGTTGTCCAGTGGGCCGGGTCGGCCCGATCCCGATGGGACCCATCCCGATACCCAGCCCGCCCCGTCCCGATCCCCAAAAAAAATTGCCGGGGGCGGGGTTCGAACTCGGGACTGGGCCTGGGTTTGTCCCGCCCATCCCGATCCCGACCCGACCCGCCCCATCCCGACCCCGTCCCGATCCCGACCCGTCCCCCTCCCCCTTTGCAAAAATAGTCGTTGCAACAACAACCAAATTTCAATTTTGACCGTTGTGCAACGGCTATAACGGCCATTTTTGTCCCCCCCCCTACCCCCTTAATATTTATTTTTAACCCCTAAGTTAATATATTTACACTTTAACCGTATTTTTCAACTATAAATAACTCATTTTTCTCACAAATCTTCCTACCATCTCTCTAATCTTTCAATTTATCTCTCTACAATTCTACAAATCTTCCTACTATTAAATATTATATCAAAGTTAAAAAAATTGGGAGTTAAGTTGGCAACTAGCTTGAGGATCATCCATTGAGCAAAGTTTCAAATTTCAACCTCGATTACACGTTGGTGTTTGGTACCTTCGTTCCTTCTTTAAATTATTATTGTTACTTAATTTTAATTATCATACTTAATTTCATTTACTTTAATTATTTATTTACATAATTATAATGGAAGGATTGAAACGTATGATTAGGGGCAAGGGTAAGGGTGTTTTTTCTAGTATGGGTAACAAGGGTAAGGGTACTTCTTCTAGTAATCCTACTCCTAGTTCCGATGAGTTATTGATTTCAGTCATATTGATGAAAGTGTTTTTTTTAATGATATACTATTAGATGATGAAGTAGATGAACCAAACTTTGTCTGAGGGAGCAGGAAGCGACGTAGAAGAATTTGATAAACAAATTCTAATTCCAACAGAAGATCATCAAGACATTGTGAGGAGATTCGAAAAAGTATGGTTGAATATGTAATTTTTTTAATTGCAATTTTACTATGTCATTTGCAATTATTGAACAACATCACAAAGTTGCAATTTTGAAATTGTATTACAAAAAAAATCATATTTCTATTAAATAATCTAAGAGGCACAAAAACAGCATTGGGATGCTTTTATTACACTATCTTGTTCAATTATTAAAGTGTTTATATATATTATTTTTCTAAATTAAGTGGGGGAAACCCGAGTCTCGACCCGACCCCGTCTCGAAATGAATATTCAAGCTCCTTAAAGTGTTTGTAATAAAACTCGATATCGTAACATTGAAACAAATCACAATTGTGGATGATCGAACATTTCAAATCTAGCATTAACAGGTTACGTTTTACTTAGTTGGAACGATGATTTTCTGTGATATTTTGGTGGTCATTCAACAAAAAAACAAATGAGGGTGATGTACACTGGCCAGCAATTACTGGAAGCTTTGATACTGCTTTAAAGTAACTATTTTTGCTCTCATTGTTCCTCTTTACAGCATTGGTACGGTTGCATTGAAAATTATGGCTTAGAAATTAGTGTTCTTTTTTTTTTGGGGGGGGGGGGCGGGGGCCGAGCATCTCGGTACAGATTTAATTGGGAAATTAGAGGTGCTGATATGCGTGAAGATAATGAGTAATTGATATTGATAGTGGTTATAGGCTGTAAATTATTTTAATTTGAAACACTACAAGAAAAACGATCATTAGTGACGATATTTCTGGTCCCTAAAAGTTCAATTCTGATCCTTAAAATTCATTGCCCTCCAGCAAAATCTGGTGCCACCGTCGGTGTAGGCTCCGTCGCTAAGGTTGGCGACGAGAATTTAGATCTGGTCCTAAAAGGTATGTAGCGACCACCAATATGCGGGTCCCTAAAACTATTTTAAGGACTATGTTTCTGGTCCTTAAATATGGTAGTTGGCCCAAACCTACATTTTATTGGCGACCACATTTTCTGGTCCTTAAAGTCTTTAAGGACAATAAACGTAGTACAAACAAGATCGTATCTAGTCCCAAAGTCTAAATGGATCAGAAGTCACTACTAAATGTATTGACCATATTTCATCCCATTTCACTACAATATTATACAACTTTATAGCACATGAAATCAACTGAATTTCAACAAAATATTGAAAACATCATTATTTCATACATATAATTAATTTCAAAATATGAATTAGCATCTTATTAGTGCAACTGTACGACTACGATAGAAGTTGTCATACCATTTCCACAACCTCTTAGTGAAAGAGCTAATATCGATAGCTAAAAACATAAAATACTGCCTAGCAGTCCTTGAAAAATGATTAGTAACTCTTCAACTTGTATGAAGTCTTCAAAATCCACATCTTGACTTGTAAACTCAAGTCTCCAAAACTCGCAAAAGATAAAAAAAATATATACTATAAAAACGAACTAGAAAATTGGTTAAATAGGGAATAAACGAATAGCATGTAACCAGTCTGTATAGGGAAATAAGAACAATGACCATCAAGAATGTAGGAGCGCATCCACGAACGAAAAGCCATTGTGCCTGTAGTTATGAGGATGTGAATTATGTTACAAATTAAACTTTCCCAACTACAGTATTATTTTTAATCACACAAAATATCAACATTCATAATTCTATAACTATCACATCAATCTAT
The DNA here is from genome assembly GCA_029783415.1 of Anisodus acutangulus. Lineage (NCBI taxonomy): Eukaryota > Viridiplantae > Streptophyta > Magnoliopsida > Solanales > Solanaceae > Anisodus > Anisodus acutangulus. Next base: position 47,119,735 of record CM056490.1, read on the forward strand.
TATTTGTATGTGCAATATATAAGAGATGAGAAACCTGATAAAAGGAAATTTTAATTTTTTAATGGATCTGCAAAAGCTGTCTTGACATAGCGACATATTCTATGGGAAGAAAACTTCACTTACTTAAGTCCACATATAAGTACTGTTGAATAAATGTTTCTACAATAGACCTCTGCTTTACCATATAAACGCTCATGAAGACTTAACTTTATAGGAAGTTCATGTCCAGCGAAATTAGCGTACACAAAACTGTGATTCATGTTCCCATTCCATTTTGGAATGGGTGTGGCTCTAATATCATGTAAAGAATGGATTGACAAATTCATATAAGTAGTCCATGTTTCCATTCCATTTTGTTAGGTCCAAGATTCATTCTTTACATGGTATCAGAGCTAGGTCCATTTCAATTCTTTGTTCAACGATGTTGGATCCCCAAATTACATTATTCACGCTCCAGATGTCCAGCTCTGGCGTAAGGCGGGACGTTGAGTTCTCCCACATCGGTGGGATAAGTGGTCCTTAGTCTCCTTATATGACTGCTTGGGAAATCCTCCTCCATTCAAGCTATCTTTTGGGGTTGAGTTAGGCCCAAGATTCATTCTTTACAATATTATCTCCCTTAAATCAACTCAACGCTCTCCCTAGGGGGATAAAGAAATTGAGAACAAAATGGAATCAACAAAGAAATCAATAGAAGTTTATAAATGGGGTAACATCGCTCATGAAGAAACCACCACCTTCATCACAAGATAACCTTAATTAACAACCATCACACCATGGCCATCTATCTCCATAAACTCTAGTAGAACCACAAATACAACAGTAATACACTTATTCAAGAAACATACTTAAGGAAAAAACAAAAACATATTATCTCTTTCAACGTGTTCAACTATAATACACCACATTTCCTAAGCACAAGAAAGAGATTCCATTATTTTCCCCAAAACATGTCTTTGTTAGACTGTGTATATTCCCGTGATATACATAGTGTATATCACGGGACTTTGGTCCTTGTTAGTATTGTAATTAGTGTAGAATATTTGTATTACTTAACATTATACACTTATCATAATTATAGAAGTCTTGTACTACTAGAATAGGGTTTTAGGAGTAGAATAGAAAAATGATTTTCCTATTATGGAAATATGTAAATTGTATATATACTATTTCAATTAATGAAAATAATCAAGGGATTATTTCTTTCATGGTATCAGAAGTCTAGGACTAAATTGCTTCCGCTCTTCTTCAAAATTTCTCTCGGTTTTTCGTGCCCCTTCTCGGCCAAAAACTGCATCAATTTTTGTGCCCCTTCCTCGGATTTTGTGTTAAATTTTACCTCCTCTCTTCCCAAATTTTTTACAAAATCACCTATTGTTCTTTCGTTATGTCGACGACAAAGAGCACGTTTTATCCTGCTCGTGTTATTTCTAACATCAAGAATCACATACCTCTCATTCTTTAAATAGAAAACGTCCATTACGCGACGTGGGCTGAGTTGTTTAAAATTCACGCTCGCTCGCATCAAGTCATACATCACATAATCCCCTCCTGAGGATACGGAGGTGCTTCAACGTGAGGATGATCCTAAGTTATGGACAACGTTTGATGCCACCGTCCTTCAGTGGATTTATTCCACTATCTCTACTGACCTGTTGCAGACGATTATTGAGCCAGACTCTACAACAATGGCTGCTTGGGATAGGCTGCGTGACATATTCCAAGATAATCAGAATTCCAGAGTTGCTACTCTTGAGCAGGACTTTTCCCACGTCAACATGGAAAATTTCCCGAATGTTTCAACGTATTGCAAAAGGTTGAAGGAATTGGCGGACCAACTCCGCAACGTTGGTGCACCCATTAGTGAAGATCGTCTGGTTCTACAGATGGTTGCTGGCCTCTCCGAGACAATTAGTGGCATTGGGACCCTACTTCATCAAAGTAACCCTCTCCCAACGTTCTATCAAGCCTGTTCCATACTTACTTTGGAAGAAGCCGGATTGGCTAAGAAGGCGGCTACCGGGGTAAGTCCCGTGGTCATGATGACGTTCTCCACAAATTCTCCAGGGTGTGTTGATAATTCAGGCCAAAACTGTGCTCACGGTGGCGGCAAACATACTAGGAAAAATAATGGAAGAAACCGCGGTGGCAAACACGGTGGTAACGTCAGCAGTACCGGCGGCAGTAAGCCCCACCCCATCAACAGTGGGCCTCAACCCCATTGGTCCCAGCCTTGGGCCCCCTGGCCGTGGGCCTGGACTAGTAGGCAGTGGCCCAACAATCTCGGCTTTCCAGCGCCTCCAGCCCACTGTAATTGGGCCCAATTTCAACCTTCTTTTCAGCCCAGCTACTCCAGCCCAGTCTCGATCCAGCGATCCATTGGGGTACCGGGTTAGCAGGGAGGCAGGCATGGGCCCCACCAGGCCCATCATGCAGCGGGTCTCACTTCTACCGATATCGAAGCCGCGATGCACACGCTTGGAATAAATCCTTCGGACCCAATTGGTACATGGACACCGGTGCCACTACTCACATGACATCCGATTTAGGTACTCTCTCGTCTTATTCTAATTTGAGCAACAATCGTGGTATAATTGTTGGTAATGATAATTCAATTCCAATTCGTGGTTATGGTCATAAAACATTGTCTCCCCCTCATCCACCCTTATTTTGAAAAATACCCTTCACGCTCCAAAATTGATTAAAAATTTAGTGTCTATCCGAAAATTCACCACTGATAATTCTGTGTCCATAGAATTTGATCCATTTGGGTTCTCTGTGAAGGATTTCAAAATGGGGAGTCCTCTCATGAGGTGTGATAGTAGGGGAGATCTTTATCCTATAGGGCCATGTTCCGGTCCATCGAGTCAAGTCTTGCCGTCAGCGTTTGCAGCCCTTGCTCCTTTCTTGTGGCATGCTCGTCTAGGTCATACGGGATCGTCTATTTTGTCTTCCTTAGAAAAAAATAATTTTATTTCTTATAAGGGTGAGCGTAGCACTCCGAAATGTCAATCTTGTTCTTTAGGGAAAATAGTTAAGTTGTCATTTGTCAACTCTAATTCTCATACTTTAATGTCATTTGATATTATTCATAGTGATCTATGGACGTCTCCTGTTCTTAGTTCTTTGGGTCATCGATATTATGTTCTCTTTTTGGATGATTGTTCTAAATTTTTGTGGACTTTTTCAATAGCAAAAAAATCTCAAGTTTTTTTCATCTTCTTAAAATGTAGAGCATTCATTAGAACCCAATTCGAACATGAAATAAAAAATATCCAATGTGATAATGGCAAAGAATATGACAATGGGGAGTTTTGGGAATTTTGTGCAAATAATGGAATCAATTTTTATTTTTCTTGCCCTCATACGTCTTCACAAAATGGGAAAGTCGAACGCAAAATCCGTACCATAATAACATTGTTCGCACTTTATAGATTCATGCTTCCGTACCCCCATCTTTTTTACATCATGCTCTACAAATGGCTACCTATCTCCTTAACATAATTCCTTCCAAAGGTTTGACATATTCTTCCCCCTTCAAATTTTATATAATAAGACTCCTTCGTATTCTCATCTTAGGGTCTTTGGGTACTTATGTTATCCGTTATTTCCGTCCACCATAATTAACAAACTTCATGCTCGGTCTACTCTGTATGTGTTTTGGGGTTTTCCGTCTAATCATCGTGGTTACAAATGTTTTGATTTATCCTCTGATAAAATCATCATTAGTCGCCATGTTATTTTTTATGAATCCCAATTCTTGTTTGCTAAGGTTAGTACTCTCGTGCCTAGTTTGTATAATTTTTTGGATGATGGTATATCCCCATATATTTTTTTACCATTTTTTGAACGTCTCCTGCACCCCAAATCCACCAGCGGGCCCACTGCCCGCTGGCCCCACTGCCATGTCACGAGCTACAGTGCCCGCAACTGGGTCCTGTCCAGTTACTGGGCCAGTGACCCAGCCCATTAACGCCACTAGTCCAGTCCCTGTTCCACCAGTCCGTCCCGAGTCCAGAAAATTTCTAAAATCCGCTCTATTCTTCCCCGAATCATAGACCGGTCACTCATAGTCAACGGGGTATTTTTAAATCGAAAAGGCATTTTAATTTAAATGATAATGCTCTTAAATCACCCTTACCCCGTAATCATGTGTCTGCATTAAATGACCCGAATTGGAAAATTGCTATGACCGAGAATATAATGCTCTTATTGATAATAAGACATGGGAGGTGGTGCCCCGTCCATCTGGTATTAATATTATTAGGTCTATGTGAATTTTTGCTCATAAGGACAATTCAGACGGTTTGTTTGCAAGGTATAAGGATCGGCTTGTAGGTGATGGTAAGACTCAGCAGGTTGGTGTGGATTATGGGGAGACGTTTAGTCCGGTGATCAAGTCGGCTACCATTCGCACTGTGCTCAGCTTAGCTCGTTCGAAAGCATGGCTCATTCATCAGTTAGATGTGAAGAATGCTTTCTTACATGGTGATCTCAAGGAAACAGTCTATATTAAGGGTGGCCAGTGGGCCGGGACGGCGCGACCCCGACCCGAGCCCGCCCCGACCCCGCGAAAAAAAAAATGGGGGCGGGACTCGAACTCGGGATGGGACAATGTCTCGTCCCTCCCCAGGCCCGCCTAACCCTAGCCCGCCCTAGGCCCGCCTGACCCGAGCCTGCCCCGAGCCCATCCCGACCCCGCCCGATTTCTCCCCCTTTGCAAATATAGTCGTTGCACCAACGACCATTTTAGATTTTGGCCGTTGGGCAACGGACATTTTAGGCCTCCCCCCCTCCCCCAACCCCCCTACCCCTTAATATTTATTTTTAACCCATAAGTTATTATATTTACACTTTAATCCAATTTTCCAACTATAAATAACTCATTTTATCTTCATTTTTCTCACAAATCTTCCTACAATCTCTCTAATCTCTTAATATATCTCTCTACAAGTCTACATTGTTTGCTAAATATTCAATTTTATTTATTCATTTGGGAATTGGGAGTGAAGTTGGCAACTAGCTTGAGGATCTTCCATCGAGCAAAGTTTCAATTTTCAACCTCTCGATTACACGTCGACGTTACGTCGGCGTTTGGTACATTCGTTCCTTCATTAAATTATTATTGTCTGTTTATTTTATTTAGCGCACTTAATTTTATTATCTTTAATTATTTATTATCATAATTAAAATGGATGGATTAAAATGTATGTTTAAGGGTAAGGGTAAGGGTAAGGGTGCTTCTTCTAGTAGGGGCAACCAGGGCAAAGGTACTTCTTCTAGTCATCTTATTCCTACACAGGATGATTTTGTTGATACTCAACATTTTCCTACAATACCATTAGATTTAGACGAGGAGCTATTTTCTGGAACTCAAGAAGACTTTAATTTAGACGATGATCTAGATGATACACCCACTAATGTTGATGACAACACACCCACTAGTGCACCTTCAACTGAAATACCTCTTATTCCCCCTAGTATGAGACGAGGTCTAGCAAAACGACCATTAAAATCAGATGCATAGACATTTTTTGATAGGGACGTAGAGACTCAAGTAGCTATATGTAAAATTTGTAAAAATGTTTTAAAATTTAAAACTGGAAAAGATCACGGTGGGACGGGGGGTTTAATTAGACACGTAGTAAGTGCTCATCTAGCTAGGTATGCCCAATACCAGGCTTCAAAACCGGGTGCGCAAATGCCAGCTCCATCAGGACAAAGTTCACATACTGATATTGTTCCGGACCAAGTACATGGTCAAATTAACCCTATGACGGGGGGAACTGTAGGCTCTAAATACAATAAACATAGAGATAGAGAAGCAATATCAAAATTAGTTGCTGTGGAGGGTTTGCCTTTTTCATTTCCTTCATCTCCCGGTTTTATTCATTACATTAGAGATATATATAATCCTGCTTTAACGATTTTCCTAGATCAACTGTTAAGAGAGATGTATTTAAATTCGCGCATGAATATCAACAGTATTTACGTTTTTCATTATATCATTTTAATGGCAAAGTATCTATCACGTCTGATATAGGTCGTAGTACTAACGGCCATGATTATTTAACTGTAACTTGTCATTGGATAGATTATAAATGGTCTATGCAAAAATGTATTTTAGCGTATAGATATATAGATGATAGGCACACTGGTACTTTTATTGTAGATAATATTTATCAAGTGTGCCATTATTACGGAATAACCGATAAAATTATGACTATTACATTAGATAACGCTTCTTCTAACAATTACGCAATTACAATTTTAAAAAATAGTTTAACTCCATCTTTTCCAGATCATTTTCATATAAAATGTGTGTGCCATATATATAACTTAATTGTAAAGGATGGTCTATCACTTTTTGAAGACATTCTTAGTAAAATACAATTTGCTATAAACTTTATTTTTAAAAGTAATAAAGTACAACGTAGAAAAGAATATAAAAAAACTTGTCACGATTGTGGACTATCTTATAGAAAAAATTCACAAGAAGTATCCACTAGGTGAAATTCTTTATACGAGCAACTACTTGTTGCTTATGACTATAGAATACCTATAACTTTATTTTTTTAACTCTCATAATAAAAATTCAGCTGATATGATTTTAGATAGTGATTGGGTAAAAAATTTCGAACTTATTGTATTTTTAGAGAAATTTTTTCAAGCAACAAAAGAATTTTCCGGTATATATTATCTTATTATTTCAACTATGTTGTTTTATATAACTCTAATATTTTTATTACTTAGTGAATATATGGAAAAACCAGCATATAAGGCAGCTATTAAAAAATGTTTGTCAAAATAAAAAAATATTTTATTCCTATTCCCACTATTTATATTATTGGTTCTGTATTAAATCCTACTATTAAAATAGACGGTACTAAATCACTAATTGAAACTATTTACGATTGTATAGAAGTACTACCACCTCCAAGTCCCAAAAATCTAAATCAGTCACCACCTATTGAACAAACTAAAGAAGAAGTGTTGTCTAGCGTAGAACACCAATGCAAAAAAAAATATAGCTTTTATCAACAAGAAAATGCTAGTAACTTACCGGCTTCCATACCATCTTCTTCATCTTCAACACAACCTCACAAAAGACATTCTGTTTCTGCGGCTAGTATTGAAAGCCTCAGAAATAAAATGTGCGGTCGTACCTCTACTACTAACCAAATTAGCGAGTTGGATATTTTTGTTTTGCAGGGTTCTGTACCATATCAAGAAGTTATCAATGAAGATGGACATGAAGACTTGCTGAAATACTGAAGGGGGAATGAGAAGACCTTTCCGACACTTTCATTGATGGCCCGAGATGTTTTGAACATTCAAACGTCATCAACTGCATCTAAAAGCGCTTTTTCTGTCGGCAGATATCAAATAGGAGACCACAGACACTCATTAGCCGGAGACAGTTTGGAAACTGCAGTATTATTCAGAGATTGGATACGAGCGGAGCGGAGAAGGTGCGGTCAACCGGAGATCAACGAAGAAGAAGATGAAAACTACAACGAAATCTTAACCGAAGGTAGTGGAAGCGACGTGGATCAATTTGACCAACAAATACCAATTCCAACCGAAGAACCACAGGAAATCATCAAGCAATTAGAACAGGTTTTTTTGAGAATGTAATTTTTTTAATTGTAATTTTATTATGTAATTTGCAACTTTTGGACAACACCACAAAGTTGCAATTTAGATTTTAGACAATTGTATTTGTATTACAAAAAAATCATTTCTATTAAATAATATAAGAGGCACAAAAACAGTCTTGGGATGTTTTTATTACACTATCTTATCTTTGTTTATTGAGTTTTTTTTATACATATGTTATTTAAAATTAAAAAAAATAAAAAAAGAAAACCCACCGGACCCCGCCCCGACCCGATACCGTCGGGATCGGGATCGGACGGATCGGCAAAGAAGTCCCGCTGCATCTGACCCACCCCTTCGCCCGTCCCGCCCCGACCCCGACCCCGCCAGACCCGAGCCCGGCCCATTGGCCACCACTAGTCTATATGCATCAACTCTTCGGGTTTAGGAATCTCAAATATCCTCATCATGTTTGTTTGTTGAAAAAGTCCTTATATGGGCTTAAGCAGTCTCCAAGGGCCTAGTATAAAAGGTTTGGTGACTATGTTTCGACTATTGGGTTCACTCACAGCAGGTCGGATAATTCTTTGTTCATATATCGTCATGGTTCTTCCTTGGCATATATACTTTTATATGTGGATGATATTATCTTGACTACCTCTTTTGATGCCTTACGTCAGTCTATCATGACAATGTTCAGTTCTGAGTTTGCTATGAAAGACTTGGGGCTATTGAGTTATTTTTTGGGGATTGATGTCACTCATCATGTCGGTGGATTATTCTTATCCCAGAGGAAGTATGTAGTTGAGATCATTGAAAGGGTCGGAATGTCATCTTGTAAGTTTACTTCCACTCCGGTTGATACTAAACCCAAGTTGGGTGATGCGGCTGGCTCACCGTATGAGGATTCGACCCGCTATTGCAGTCTTGTAGGGGGCCTTCAGTATCTTACGTTCACAAGATCAGATATTACGTATGTCGTACAGCAGGTGTGTTTGTTTATGCATGATCCCAGGATTGAGCACATGAATGCGCTCAAACGCATCATTCGATACATCCAGGGGACACTTGACTATGGCTTACATTTATATCCTTCGTCGACATCAACATTTGTCTCGTATACAGATGCTGATTGGGGTGACTGTCCAAACACCAGACGGTCTACATCTGAATATTGTATGTTTCTTGGTAATAACTTGGTCTCATGGTCTGTCAAGCGTCAGTCAAATTTATCACACTCTAGACAATGCGGTTCAGCACCAGCGCACTAAACATATCGAGATGGATATTCATTTTGTTAGCGAAAAGGTAGATCGTGGACAAGTACGCGTCTGTCATGTCCCTTCCAGGTATCAAATTGTCGACATCTTTACAAAGGGTCTTCCCTTGGTCCTGTTTGAAGATTTTAGGGACAATCTCAGCGTTCGAAGACCGCCCGCTATGACTGCGGGGGTGTGTTAGATAGTGTATATTCCCGTGATATACATAGTGTATATCACGGGACTTTGGTCCTTGTTAGTATTGTAATTAGTGTAAAATATTTGTATTACTTAACATTGTACACTTACCATAATTATAGAAGTCTTGTACTACTAGAATAGAGTTTTAGGAGTAGAATAGGAAAATGATTTTCCTATTATGGAAATATGTAAATTATATATATACTCTTTCAATTAATGAAAATAATCAAGGAATTATTTCTTTCAGTTTTAGAACCACACATATTATCAATTCCAATTCTACCATTTTCACAAAGGCTTAGCACAAATGAATCTTCTATTTTTTTTTATAACTTCAATTTGTCTACTAATGCGCTAGCAACAAATAATTTTCTCCACTACATGAAACAGTCACACTCTAATAAAGTCACATGTTTGATTAATATTAGCAAACATAACTATCCTCATGTTTCAAAGAGGCTATATCGATCAGATAATCGTAGTAGAGTAGCAAACTCAGATAGCATCTCATCAAATATCAATTGGTTACAGATACAACAACCCAGCTGATTAAAGCCCCTTTTTAGTACATAAAAGAGTGATTAATAGTAAAATTTGACATGAGTATAATAATATTGAGAAACACATTATAAAATAAACATCTAATAAATCACCAGACACAAGAATAATATTTATCCATCAACAAAATAATGAGCAGCGACGAAAATAAATACCCAAAATCACTCATTGTCCGTAAATGAAATGAAACAAAACCCAGCAAATCTAAAATAGAAATTTGAGAAATTAAATCAAGTCTAAAATAGTGAGTCGAAGAAAGGAACACTACCCTGACACACACATAAAAAACATAGCTGAAGCAGATAAGAAACGTGTCGGCATATTGTCAAGACTCAACGAATGTTATACTTTGAAAATCAATTCAAGGACATTCATCAGGACGATTTCCTAAACGTGTCTGCATATTGTCAAGAACTCAAGATGCTCGGCGCGCCAGTCACTAATCAGCGATTGGTCATGCAACTTATTGCAGGCTTGAACGAATATTATGACGGTGTTGCCACCATCCTTCATCAATGCACGCCATTACCTTCGTTTTATGAGGCCCATTCGAAGCTTATTCTTGAGGAAACCCGGAAAATCAAGCGCAGCACCACTCATGACATCATTGTCGATGTCGCCCTCACCACCACCGTCGGGCCCTTCTCCGACGATAGGGCCTCCAACTCCGGCAACCAAAACCGCCGGCACGAGGACCTACAGCAGCCCGCATCCACCCTCAACAACCGCCGGAGCAGGCAGTCAGGTAAGGGCCGCGGCGGACGGAATTCCGGCAACAACGGCAGCGGGAAGGGGCAGTCCCCGGCGGCATAAAACAACTAGCAGCGACCACGGCAGTGGCAGCAGCCTCCGCCGTAGGCTGCCTACCCATCGTGGGTTGCCTACCCACCGTGGCCACGTCTCTCCTCCTAGTCTGTATCTGACATCCTCGTGGACTCCACCTCAGAATCGATAGGCCCACCCTAGCATACTCGGCCCACGTCCCCAACAGGCCTACACAGCACAGGCCCCCCGCCCTCAACTTATGCACTGACTAACATTGAGGCAGCTATGAACACAATGTCACTCAATGCTCCAGACGAAAATTGGTATATGGACATAGGCGTCACATCTCACATGACGGCATCACAAGGTACTCTCTCTTCTTATTCCAATTTGAGTAATTTAAATCGTAATATTATTGTTGGTAATGGATAAGGCATTCTCATTCGCGGTTTTGGTCATTCACCCTTATCCCCACCACATCCACCACTAATCTTAAAAAATGTCCTCCATGCCCCTAAACGCATTAAGAATCTAATCTTTGTGCGACGTTTCACAACTGATAATAATATTTCCCTTGACTTTGATCCTTTTGGTTTTTCTATGAAGGATTTTACGACAGGGAGACGAATAATGAGATGTGACAGCACCGGAGATCTTTATCCTATTTCAAATGCCGTCAACAATCCAGCCTCAGTTCCATCAACATTTGCTGCTATTTCGTCTTCCGTATGACACTCTAGTTTAGGACATCCGGGAGATTCTGTTTTACGCTCCCTTAGGAAAAATAATTTTATTAATTGCAACATATTTCTAGGACTCCTATATGTGAATCATGCATTTTTGGGAAACATGTTAAATTACCATTTTATGTATCCACAAATTGTACTTTGCTACCTTTCGATATCATACATAGTAATTTATGGACGTCCCTTATTTTAAGTACAGCTGGCCATCAATATTATGTGTTATTTTTGGACGATTATTCCAACTTTCTATGGACTCTTCAATTGGCACTAAATCTCATGTCTACCCCATTTTTTCCTCATTTAGAGCTCTCGTAAAAACACAATTCAAAAAGAGCATTAAATGTTTTCAATGTGGCAATGGCAGGGAATTCAATAATAATAAATTCAAATAGTTTTGCTCCAATAACGGTCTTACCTTTCATTTTTCCTACCCTCACACCTCCTCCCAAAATGGTATAGCCGAACGAAAAATCCGAACCATAAACAACCTAATTCGTGCCCTACTTGCTCACACCTCAATTCTCCATCAATTCTGGCATTACGCACTCTACATGGCTACCTATCTCCTAAATATAATCCCAAATAAGTCTCTAGCTCAAAGGTCGCCCACTCAAGTTTTGTTTCGTAGGAACCCCTCCTACCAACACTTGTGTATCTTTGAATGTCTTAGTTATCCTCTCTATCCGACCACTCACAAAATCCAACCCCGGTCTTCCCCGTGTGTGTTTCTGGGTTACCCCACCAATCATCGTGGTTACTCGTGCTATGACTTGTCAAGCCGTAAAATTATTATTTCATGTCATGTTCTATTTTATGAGTCTCAATTCCCCTTTGCCTCCATAAACTCGTCACCACGGTATTCCTACGACTTCCTAGATGATGGCCTGAACTCTCTTCTAATTCATAATTTACATAGTTAATTGTCCCAGACCCCGGCACCCGCCCCAACTTCGTACATTCCGGGACACACTGCCCACCTGGTTCTGCCGAAGGTGGCTTGGAACAGCCCGCCTTAGGGTGATTCCGTATCCACCTCTCGGCAAACTAAGCATTGGCCAGCCAATCCTGCCCTTCCTCCTCTTTCCGGCAGTCCCGCGGCACACACCCCTCCCATCACGCGTCCCGAGACCACTCTCTCGAACTATGGAAACATGTGCCATGCACGGAATTCATAAACCTAAACAGTTATTTAACCTATCTATTTCAGTTGTCCCTTCACTTGTCCTTCGAAATTCGAAGGATGCCTTGTCCAACCCTAATTGGAAAGCCACAATGATTGACGAATATAATGCTTTTATTGATAATAAGGTATGGGACCTAGTACACCGTCCACCTGATGCTAACATTATTCGTTCTATGTAGATTTTTAGACATAAAAAGAAATCTGATGGTTCTTTTGAGAGGTACAAGGCTCGTCTTGTAGGTGATGGCAGGTCTCAACAGGTGGGAGTGGACTGTGATGAAACGTTCAGCCCGTTCGTAAAGCCCACAACTATCTGGACCGTCTTCAGTATTGCTAAATCCAAGTCTTGACTCATTCATCAGATTGATGTCAAGAATCCCTTCTTATATGTGGATCTTCATGAAATGGTATATATGCATCAGCCTATGGGTTTCAGGGATCCTATTCATTCGGATTATGTGTGTCTGTTGAGGAAATAACTCTATGGACTGAAACGAGCTCCTCGAGCATGGTATCCGCGGTTCGCTAATTATGTCTCATTTATTGGTTTTTCACACAATAGATCCGATCATTCCATGTTCATCTACAATAAGGGTACAGAAATGGCTTACCTATTATTATATATTGATGACATCATCCTCACCACATCATCTGATCCTCTCCGCCGGTCCATTATATCTCTCTTTTTCTCTGAGTTTGCTTTGAAGGATCTGGGGGGACCTGAGTTATTTCTGGGGCATCTCTATCACTCGACATTCTGGCGGCATATTTCTGTGTCAAAAGAAGTACGCTGAAGATATCCTTGACCGTGCAGGAATGACATCTTGCAAACCATCTCACACGTTAGTAGACACCAATTCCAAGCTCAACGCTGATTCTGGCCCCCCATATTCAGACCTGACTCACTATCGTAGCCTGGTTGGGGCCGTGCAGTACCTCACATTCACGAGACCTAACATATCCTATGTCGTGCAACAAATCTGCCTACACATGCATAATCCGACGAAAGCACACATGTATGCCCTCAAACGTATTTTATGATACGTCCAATGTACACTTCTCTTCGGATTACATCTTTATAAGTCTTCGCTCACTGGTCTCACTGCTTATTCTGATACTAACTGGGATAGATGTCCTGACACCCGACGCTCTATGTTTGGTTACTGTGTTTTCCTCGGAGATAACCTATTGTCTTGGTCTTTCAAAAGGCAACCTACACTATCCCGATCTAGTGACGAAGCAAAGTACAGAGGTGTCGCTAACGTCGTCTCTGAGTCGTGTTGGATCCGTAACCTTCTACTTGAGCTTCACTGCACGATTCAAAAGGCAACACTGGTCTACTGCGATAATATTAGTGCGATATATCTTTCCGGCAATCCCGTCCAACATCACCGCATTAAACACATTGAGATGGACATTCAGTTCGTTCGTAAAAAAATGGCTTGTGGTCAAGTTCGTGTCCTTCATGTTCCTTCCAGATATCAGATTGTCGACATCTTCACCAAAGGACTTCCGCACATACTATTCGATAATTTTCGAGCCAGTCTCAGTGTTCGTGAACCTCCCGCTTCGACTGCGGGGTGTAATAGAATATTTCCCGAATATTCTTTCATTAATTATATATCTCTTATTTTAGGTAGAATTGTATTCATATTGTAATTAGGTCTCCTATTTTAGGTAGAATTATATTTCCTATTGTAATTATGTTAATTAGTTACCTAGTTTAAATATTCTTGTACTACTATATATATATTATACATTATTGATGAATACAATAAAAGTGACATATTCCTTTAGTTTTTCTAATTCTGGTTTTTTATTTATTTTAGGTTTTCTTCGCTTCAAGATGACTATGGCTTTCTTCTACTCAGATTCCTCAGTATCTGTAAGTTTCAACCATTTTTATTTTGAATTTCTTGATTATGCTTATGCTCATATAAAAATGTCTTAAATTAAAGATGTGTTAAATGTATAAAAATATTTTTAATTTTGTAATCTTAAATATGTCATGTGGAAAGTTGGAATGAAAGAATTGCCAAAAAAGAAAAAAGACATTCTTCTTTAAACAGAATAAAAAGAAAAATAAGGCAATCTTTTTTAAACGGGGAAAGTACCCAAGATCAAGTTGTCTGAAACAATATTGTGGCAATTCCCAAGATGACATTAAATGAGATTTGGTTTGTACTATTTTATTATTTTAATTTATAAACACGTGTTAGTTCTAATCAAATATATAATTATGTTGTTTATTATGTCTTTAATATTCACTAATTAATTAAATTTTGAATTTTAGACCTTTTACTAGGTTGTACAGTATCTATTTATATAATAACAATAATGTATATTAATTGTATATGTAATTAAATATATTGGCGTGTATTCTAGAGGGTGGTTCAAAGAAAATCGACAAATCGTACCAAACTGATAAACCAAATCAAACCGAGGAAAACAATTGACTAGTGGTTTGATTTGATTTGATATTGGAAAAAAACCCGATCATAATTGGTTTGATTTTAACTAAAAAAATTCAAACTGATATTATATTTATACAAATTTTAAAAATATTTTATGCGTTCAAATATTTATTATAATGTAATATGGGTATTTCTTAAACTCTTTTGTAATTCATATTTCTTATTATATCATTTCAAGTTTGAACTTATAACTTTGGATGGTACAATAAGTCTTTATAAAATTATAATCCTTAAACATCTAGTAACACAACTAAAGCCCAATTCAAATCATTTTTGTTTTCATTATTTCTTATTGATAGTACTTGTTTTATGAGTTTTCATTATCTTTATTGTTCGTGTCACTATATTTCTCATATAATTTCCGATACTATCTATCATTTCTTGTATTTTTACGCTTAGCGTACTGTTGTGTTGTTATTTTTTCCTTTTTGACATGCTTTGTTTTTCTTTTTTGGTTTGCTTTATCCTGAGTCGATGGTCTATTAGAAACGGTCTTTATACCTCACAAGGTATGGATAAGGTCTGCGTACACTTTATCCTCCTCATACATCACTTGTGGGATTATACTGAGTATGTTATTGTTGTTGTCATGACTTCTTTCATATTTTTTTTATTTTCTTCGAAAGGCCCCTGCAATTATTGTATCTTACTAGACAAAAGAAATATTTGAAAGCATTAGTTACAAATTTTGTGCTATGGAGAATCTACCGGAAAAAAAAACAAACAAAAAAAAACCAAATCGAACCTAAAAATTGAAAGTCAAAATCGAAAAAATCGACTCTTGTTTGTTTGATTTGATTTATAAATTTAAAAACTCGACATAATTAGTTTGGTTTGGCAAATGAAAAAATTAAACCAAATCGACCCAAGCCCTAGTATTATTTGGTTTTTTTTTTTTTGTAAATACCGAATCCGATATTTTTTTAGTAACTAACCGACTTGTATTAATCACCAAATGAGATACTTACAAAATCATAGTACAGCTATCACAGCTGACTATCCAGTATACAGAACAAAACAGCAATTACAGTTAAAATAATTAAAATCTAAGTCGTCGCACATAAGCCCGGATGCCTGGAGGAGCTCTCACACAACTAATATAAGCAATTTCTCCAGCTAAACACTGCCAAGATCTTGATTTCTTCTCAAATACCCGCTGATTTCTTTCTATCCATATTGCATACACCACTTCTGTATAAACTAACTTGAAAAACTGTTTGGCCTGAATCTTTGCCTTTTGCCTGTTGTACTGCCCACAGTAAGTGCAGATTCCAATAAGCATCTTCAAAGTGATTCAGCTGCAGCTATGACAGGATTTTCATCCAAACCTGCTTTGTATAGGAACATTGGGTGAATAGGTGATCTTTAGACTCATCTTGTATCTGACACAAAGAACATGTTGGCTCGACTTGTATTCCCCATTTTACCAATCTATCAGCAGTCAACAACTTACCTTACAGCTGCAGCCATAAAGTAAACTGAGCTTTAGGTCTAGCTGCATTATTAAACATCATATTCTTCCATGGAACTCTCCTTTTTTCTCCCAGTAACTGTAAATAAATGATTTCTTTTTTAACAGTAGGCATAATTTGAACCTGACTCAACACCCCTCTAGCTTCTAAAATCTTTCTCACCATCCAGTAAGCTTGTTGGGGAACAAGTGTTGTGCTAAAAGACTGCTCTTTTATATAAAAAGTATAAATCACCGTGTCCACATTTTGTCCTGTTTGTGTGCCAAATCCCAACAGGACTTAGCAATGGCTTCTTTGTTCCATAATTGAAGGTTAATCAGGTTCATCCCCTTGCAGATTCGGGCATACAAACTCTTTTCCATGCAATCAAAGCTTTCTTTGTTATGGAGTTTGTACTTGATCAGATAAATGATCTAAAATATGTATCTATAATTTTAAGTACTTTGGAAGGAAGGACAAACAACTGAGTTCAATAAGATTGAACTCCAAATAGCATTGATTGGAAAAGTTGAACTCTCCCAGCATAGGAGAGCTTCTTTATAGTCCAAGAAGTTATCTTAGCAACTATCTTTTCTATGAGTGGCATCCATTGGATAAAAGTTAGCTTCTTGGTAGATAAAGGGATCCGCAAATACTTGAAAGGCAACTCTCCCATTGTATATCCCAACTGATTCAAAATACTTTCTTTCACTAGTTGACTTACACCCCCAAAATAAACACCACTTTTTTCTAGATTAGCAGTAAATCCAGAAGCTGCTGAAAATTGAGCAAACCAGTGAGATCCAAAGCTTGTACAGATGACTAATCCCCTCTGGCAAAGAGGAAAAGGTCATCTACAAACACACATATGAGTGGTATTCAGTTTGCTACATTTAGGGTGGTGTTTGAACCCAACTTGTCCTTTCAGATCACCTAACAGCCTGCTAAGGTACTCCATTGCAATGTCTGACAGAAAAGGGGACAATGGATCCCCTTATCTCAAATCTCTCTTAGCATCAAATGGAGGAGAAGGTTTACCATTGATTAAAATAGTATAGTTTACTGATTGCACACACTCCATCAGCCACATAATGAACTATTGAGGGAACCCTAGAGTTTCCAAAACTTGTTTAAGATAAGCTCACTCAACTGAATCATAAGTTTTTTGAAGATCTATCTTAATCATACACCTAGGAGGAATATGTTTCCTAGTGTAGGCTTTGACCAATTCATGTTCCAAAATGATATTATCAGCTAATTTCCTCCCCGGAATGAAACCTAATTAAGCTTGACACATCACAGATGCTATAACTGATTGTAATCTAGAAGCTAGAACCTTGGCAATCAATTTATACATAATTGTGCAACAAGAAATTGGTCTATACTCTTTGACTGTGATGGGGTTAGAAGTTTTTGGGATCAATGTAATTGCAGTGCAGTTAAGAGGCTTAAACATTTTACCACTTGCGAAGAAAAACATTTTACCACTTGCGAAGAAATCATTAATTGCTTTAATAATATCCTCCTTGATGATTGGCCAAGCTTTCTTGTAAAAATATGCATTGTATTCATCTACTCCTGGTGCTTTGTCATCCCCTATTGAACATAATCCCTCATATATTTTGGCTTCAGTAATCTCTGTACACAACTGTCTTTGATGATCATAAGTTAAGCTAGGGTCATTTCTCATTACTACCCTGTTAACTGCAAGTAGTGATGAGATTGTAGAACCCATAAGACCTCTGTAGAAATTCACAGTCTCATTCCTAATTGCAATATCCTCTGTGAGTTTATCCCCTGCCAATGACTCCAGTTCTAAAATTTGCTTCCTGTGTTGTCTCTCCTTTATCATAGCAGCAAAATATTTATTATTTGTGTCTCTGAGTTTAATCCATTGTGCTCTAGATTTTTTCTTGAGAATATTCTCCTCAATATTTGACCATTTTTTCAAGTTCATTATTGCTTCTTTCTCTTGATCTTGGAGGGCACCTGTGTATTGATTAGCCAACTGAACTTGTATAATTGCTAGATCCTCTCTGGTTTTCTATAACTTTTTTATCAATGCTCCTTAAGTTCTCAATATTAAGAATTTTCAGTTTAGGTTTCAATGCTTGTAGATTCTGTCAGTTGTCTCCTCATAGTGTTGCCAGTCCTTTATGTTTGCCAAGACTGTCTCACCAAATCCAGAAAATGATCACGATCAGTTCATACATTGAAAAAACTGAATGGGATTTTGACATTCCATACTATCTAATTAAAAGCTAGTAGCATTGGTGAGTGGTCAGATATAAATGGATGTGCATACTCCACAACTATTTGTCCCCATTTAAGCATCCATTCATGATTCCCTAGTGCCTTGTCAATTCGACTGCATACTCTATATGCCCCATGTTGTTTATTAGACCAAGAATAGTAATTTCCTTTCCAATTTAACTCAGTCAGCTGTAACTTATGTAAACAGTCAGAGAAGTCCTTGATTTCATTATAGCTTACTGGGAGTCCAAGTAGTCTATCCTTGAAGAATTGCGTTAAAATCTGCTATAATGAGCCAAGGGCTGTTGATACCTGATATTATCTCCTGTAGAGCTTCCCAAAGATCCCTTCTCTGTTCTCCAGTATTGAATTCATATACTACAATGTATCAATTCCCCACTTCTGTTGTGTATGAAGAAATGAAGAGTTTGTGCATCATCTCTGATCAGCAAGACATTATGACAAGTGATATCCCAAGCTAGCCAAATTCTTCCATTCACTGCATCATGATAATTAGTGTGTAGCCCTCGTCCAGGCAAGATATTGTTGTGCACCTTCTTAGCATTATGTTCTTTGACTCTAGTCTCTATAAGTTCTACTAACTTTATTCTATTAGTATGAACATATTTCTTTAATTCTTTTTGTTTATACCATTTATTCACACCCCTAATATTTCAGAATAACCAATTCATCAAACAGTTTTAGTACCCCTTCCTATAACTAGGGGTAGATTAGATACTCCACTACTCCCAGTATTCATCTGACTGGTTGTACCTGATTTAGTCTTTGTTGGTACTGAACCTAGTATATGAAAGTCCTCTATGTTGAACTCTAGACTCTCTGCTTATCAGGAGCTGTCTTAGCCTTAGCATCTTATTGTCTAATAGAAACCTGTTGATCAGGTGTGACCTGATTGGCATCAGCAGCTTGCTTTGCAGCAGGTTTTTTCTTCTATGCAATCTGTATTGGGGCCTGTTGAACTCCATCCATCTGTTTAGGCTCAGACATTTTCACTTGTTTTTTTATCTTGATCTACAATTTGTTGTGAGGTCCCCTCCTTAGATTTCCATGCTTGTACTAACTTCTTCTTCTTTTTTTCTTTTTTTTTTGATATCCAGTTTCCCGACTTACGCCAGACTATTCCTGGAGATAGTAGTTCCGGTCCCTCAGCACTACTACCAGTAAATCGCGTAATGTGTCTGAATGACCAGGGTTTGAGAATAGAACAACTGATATCACCTACAAGGTCCTACTCCAGAAGAGAGTAAATTGTTCTCACCAGGGTTCGAACCCATGCTGCAGGCCTCCAGCTGGATTTTAAGTTCCCCTCCTTTGCCATCCAGTTAATGCCCGGGGGACGCTTGTACTAACTTCTTTGGATGGACATAAGTTTTACTCTTAACTAGACCTGTCCACCGGGTCGGGGACCCAACCCGACCCGAAAAACCAGGGTCAGGGTCAGCTTATAGCTGACCCGCGAGCCACTCGACCCGAAAAAGTGGGGACCCGACCAGGGTCAGGGTCGGGCCAGGGTCAAAATATTTTACCTGTCTGACCCGGTCCGACCTCGACCCGACCCGCATATTTTTTTAATATAATTTACATTATTTTTCCTTCATTAATATTTATTCTGTACTTATATATATTTTTGCCATTAATAAGTGATATAATGCACATGTTTTTATAATATATGTATTGCTCTAATCTACATTGAGCTCGACATAAAATAAGATAAAAACGGTAGCTGATTATTAATTATATATTTATATTATTAGTCGTTCTGTTAATATCACGGAAGCATAATAAAGGGAGAGAAAGTAGTTGTAAATTGATGAAACTTTAAATGGTCACAACTCTGCGCTCGAATGTCCGTTTTACCCGATTTTTTTTATTTTGCGTATTTTTTCGAGACAGGGCCGGTCAAACAGCCATAAGACGGTTTGGCGCAGCCAATTTTTAGAAAAATGTTTGTTTTCCCAATCAATTTGTGTATTTTCCCAAATCGATTTCTAATTTTCTTTTTCTTTTTCTTTATTCAGATCTCACGATATACAATACATTTCAACGTCGAATTTTTGTGGTAATGTAGGGGTGAATGTCAATTTCAGTTTTAGAAACTCAATCTTAAAAAAAAAAATCATCGACCCGACCCGACCCTGGCCAGCCAAAAAATTGCGACGGGTCAGGGCCGACCCGTGACCCGTAGGGTCCCCGAAGGGTCAGGGCTAGGGTCGGAATTTTTTTAAAAAAATAGGGTCAGGATCGGGCAAACAGGGGAAAAAAAAGTCACCGACCGGGCTCTGACCCGGCCCGACCTTTGGACAGGTCTACTCTTAACTGGTATATGACAAGTATGCCCAACCACCTTGTATTTCATACAAAACTATGGTTTCCAATTATACAGGACTTTTTAGGTGAATTTTTCACCAGAGGGATATCTAGCACTGTAATGGCATCTGGTAAAGGCTTGGTTATATTCACCTCAATTAGCATCCAGCATAGGATATCCGTATGTGTTTGGTGGTACATTCATCAGCATAGACTGTGATTCCAATGACACTGGCTAGTCTGCTAAGAACACTGTTGCCCCAACATGATACTGGTAATTTGGGGAATTTCACCCAAAGTGGGATTTCTGTAGGATATTCCTTACTGAAATCAAATTCAATCGACCAAGATTTCAGAATTAAAGGCCTGTTATTTATGGAGTAGGGGCCAGAATAAAGCACTTCTTGCATATCCTCTATTTTAAAAAAATTCATCACATAGTAGCCTAACACCTCAGGTTCTGAAATTATAGTCCAGTTTTGCTGCACATTCCTTCTTATGGTGTTTTTCCAATAAAGTAGGCAATCATAGCAGTCTTCCATTTAGCAAGCTCTAGGTCAACCTCCTGCTGCTCCAATTTCACGATTGGTTGTCCATAAACAATTAGGGTTTCATACCATTAGAAGCAGCCTTATTCTTAGTAAACAAGTTAGCTCAAGGTTCCACTCCACCCCCATTCGCAACTTGGTGTTTTGCATTCCTATCACTAGGTGATGCTTGTGTAGCTGGTAATTTGCCCTTAGTAACCTCCGTAGATCTTGGAGTGGTCAGATCTGTCTCCTCAGGCAGCTCAATGACCATCGTTATGAGCACTGGTGATTTTGGGGTTTCTCCATTCTGCACTGATTTTCCGTTACTCTTTTGTGATTGAACTTCCGAATGCTATTATTGGTATTTTCCTGGGCCTTCCTCTTCCTCGACCTCTCCCTCACTGGCGTAGTGTGAGAGAGAAATTTTTTATCTGTATTAGGGGTGGCATAAAATATGTTTAACTGAAAAAATCGAATCGAATCAAACCGAATTAACATTTAATGAATTTTAAATTTTATCTTTTTATACCTAATCGAATATTGTACCGTAAACTTTTTTAAAATGCATACTAAATATATAATCATAATTGTGGTATCAAAAATTTCTATTTCAATACGATAATATGATCTATACCAAAATATGTATACCCTAGCTAGTTGAAGCGGCATCTTATGGTCTATTTATCTTTTTTTTCATTAATCTAATGGGAAAATGGTATTTTATAAAATCCATCAAATAATAATACCAATAATCAATTGGTATTTCTCTCTTCTTCACATGGATTGAGGTTGATGAAGAAGACAATGGATAATTGTTGCCTGCTGGTGAGGAAATTATATCTTACTTTCATTTGGTTCTTTTGCTATTTTGTTTGAGACTTCCAACAGAGCTGCTTTGGTTCTATTGGGTTAGCAAATAAAACAACTCCAATTATTATACCAAGAAGAAAACAAACTCACCTAACCCTATAATTCATTATGTACAATTATTCCTGGATCAACATTGTTTTTTATTCCTTTTAAACGCCAATTATGATCTGCATATCGATCGACTTTATACCAAACATGAAGATATAAGATCAAATTTTAAAAATTATAAAATATACTATGTTTATTCCATTTTATGTAAAACACTATTACAATTATTTGAAGGGATAAATATATACATCCTTTCCTTTCACTGTGATTTTTTCGAACTTTTTTTTGAAAATGGTGACATGGAGTAACTATTTGTGTATGTTATCAAAATTATCCTATATAAAAGCTGATTTTTCGATTTTCGTTACCCCCATGCGCCTAAAAGAGAGTATATCGACACTCTTTATCACGTCAACGTTCAGGTGGTAAAAGTTATCAAATAGCCAAGTTCATGAAAGTAATTAAGACTAGGTATAATTTTAGTAGAGAACTAATAATCAGAGCCAAGTTTAGAAATATTTTTAGGTATTCTGCAATTATTTGTGTAGGTTATCAATATATAAACTTAATTGCAAAAGAATGAAGGAACTTGAGGTCCGTCTTGTTAGCAAAGTTAGGAGATTTAGTTGGTTTTCTTTTTATGAGTAGATATATTTTCAATTATAAATCAATTATAATATTCTATGGGATTGTATTAGCATATTCTATGGGATTGTAAATATCTTCCCATATCTTTGTAATTATATATATTGTACAGCTACTTCATAAATTATCAAACAATTAATAAACAGGAAGAAAAGATAACATTCTTGAGAAATTTATCAGCACTAAGAGAAGAGAGACTAAGGCAAAAAGATGAAGAAATCGATAAAATAAAGAACAGAAATTAGGAGAACAAATAAAAAATGAAAATGAGATTAAAGATTTAAAAGAAATCATAAAAGAGCAATATAAATACATAGATTTACTAAAATATGGATAAAGGAAAAGAAATACAAACAGATTCAAAGGAAGTATATTATCAAATGAATACCTATGAAGGAGGAACAACTCAAACACTAAGTTTTAAACCCGATACATATCAAAAGATTCAAGATGAAAAAGAAGAAGTATCTGTAAAAAAGATATTTAAAACAAAATGGTTTGAAAGGAATAAGGAAATAAGATACATAGCACATAAACATGAAAATATAATTGATACTACTAGTACAAATGGCAGAACAAAGATTAATTTAATAAGTGATGAAGTAATAAAAAGAGAACTAGCCAAATTATCGAATAAAGAAGCAAAGAAATATATAAATATTTACTTTGGAGGAGTAGAATTTACGATAAAAGCATATTTTCAAAAGAATATTGATACACCTATACAAATCTACGTATTAGATGACAGAATATTAGAAAATTTGCAAGATGCATTAATATCCGTAATAAAAGAAAATTTAATATATCAAAAATTGAAATTTACAATACAACCAGAATATTGAATTTGGAAGTCATGTTTTGGCCTTATTTGTTTACATAAGCAGATTCAGCGATGAGTCATTTGAATTTTGTCTTTCTTTAATTGACTTTGTTGAAACTGACAGAATTTGATATCAGAGCGAGTAAAGAAGCTAGAGCATCTCACTTAGGATCTGACCCGATCGAAGAGACAAAGAAATAGAGCAAAAATTGGTAGATCTGCTTGAATAATCCATCAAGGGATCTCGAAAAAAAATGAGACTAAAATATGATTAGAACAAGTCTTAAACAATGAAAAAACATCCATCGTTTAGAAATGTTAGAAGATTAAATCAGATTTCATGGATGCACAGAGATATAAAAAGATTACTAATTGAAGATAGAAATAGTCATAAAATAATAGTTGATGCTCAGAATAAGTGGATATCAGAATATAGAGACTCTGATATAAATACACCAGAAAAAGGATATACTGCAAAACAGTTAGAATTAATACATCAGGTAGTAACTGAAAGCGATCAAACATATGAAAGATTAGTAAGATTAAATACACAAATAGTAGAACAAAATGAACAGATATATATAATAAAATCAGATTTAAGAATGGAAATAGAACATTATGGATGAAAATAGATTAATACAATTGCACGAAAAAAGATTACAATTAGACAGAATAGCTGAAAGACCACTTACTTACAATAGAGATATAAATCAACACATTGTAAGATGTAGAATAGCTATAGAAATAATAAAAGAACAGGACAAACAACTACGAGAAAATTATCAAACAATTAATAAACAGGAAGAAAAGATAACATTCTTGAGAAATTTATCAGTACTAAGAGAAGAGAGACTAAGGCAAAAAGACAAAGAAATCGATAGAATAAAAGGAGAGCAAATAAAAAATGAAAATGAGATTAAAGATTTAAAAGAAATCATAAAAGAGCAATATAAATACATAGATTTACTAAAATATGGATAAAGGAAAAGAAATACAAAAAGATTCAAAGAAAGTATATTATCAAATGAATACCTATGAAGGAGAAACAACTCAAACACCAAGTTTTAAACCCGATACATATCAAAAGATTCAAGATGAAAAAGAAGAAGTATCTGTAAAAAAGATATTTAAAACAAAATGGTTTGAAAGGAATAAGGAAATAAGCTACATAGCACATAAACATGAAAATATAATTGATACTACTAGTACAAATGGCAGAACAAAGATTAATTTAATAAGTGATGAAGTAATAAAAAGAGAACTAGCCAAATTATCAAATAAAGAAGCAAAGAAATATAGACATATTTACTTTGGAGGAGTAGAATTTACGATAAAAGCATATTTTCAAAAGAATATTGATACACCTATACAAATCTACGTATTAGATGACAGAATATTAGAAAATTTGCAAGATGCATTAATATCCGTAATAAAAGAAAATTTAATATATCAAAAATTGAAATTTACAATACAACCAGACTTTAGCGTATCGTTAAAAGATGAACATAAAGATTTAGCCTTAACACTGTACTATAAGTTAGATGGAATAAACATGCCACCAGGAAGTAAAGTAAGGAGTAATAGAATATGATAGCTTAAATGAATTATTATTAGGAAGTGATTTTTTGACTATGATAAACTACAAGATAAACAATAACGGAATAGACATAAATGATCAAGGTAAAACCAGATTCATAAATAAAATATGAACGTACAACTAAAAATAATAAAGAAAAAACAAAAACTAAAGACTATAAAGACGGCCTTATCAAGAGAAATATATTCCCAATTAAAATACTTAGAATACAGCGCAAAAAAATGAAATTAGAAAATGATATAGAACAACTAGAAAAACAATGCGATAAGTTTGATAAAATATGGATAGATATGGGTAACGGATGGAAAAAACGAATAAATAATCCTGACTAACGATAAAATAAATCCCAACGACAAGATAGACAAGTTATGGGAAGAAATAATATTAAAAGAAAAAATGAAAAGCGTCCTACTACAAATGGATGAAATAAAGGAAAATCAAGTTAAAACGCAACAAATGATTAGAGAAGAATTGACTAACTTATGGAACGTATCTGAAATACCAACGTTTAAATTAATATTAGAAAAACTAAATATGTTATTAGAAGAAAAAAGCAAAGGAAAACAAGTAGAAGCTAGTAATGAAGCTAGTACGAGTAAAGATAATACGATAACTAAAGCGAATACTCATAAACCAGAAATAGTACCAATAGATGCTTGGAGAAGAAGTAAAGTACCAGTAATGGTAGACATAAGTAAGATAAAACCCAGATTATCAAAAGATGTAACAGAAACTCTAGACAGACTAGTAATATTAAATAAAGAAGGAAAATTCTAATGGAACCTAGTGCGATTACATTTTTAAGAACTCATGGTAAAGATATTATAGAAAAAGAAAGACATAAATACAAACCTATGCAATCAAAGTCAGTAAAAGAAGAGACACCAAAGAAGGAAAAAATACCCGAGAAAGACATAGAAAAAACAACATACGAATACCTAAATTTAAGATTGGACAAACAGGAACAACAAAACAGTGAATTAAAAACAGAAAACCTAAAGTTAAAATCAAATGATAATGCAGTATGGTATGACAAGTATAAAAAATATAAAAGAAAACATAAGGATACAAAGACCCTACTAAGAGAAACCAGAGTAGAATTAAAAGAAACAAAGGAAGAATTAAAGGAAGTTAAACAAGAGTTACTGGAACTTAGAGAAGAAATACAAATCCTAACAGAACAATTAAAAAGATTAAAAGGAAAAATAAAAGTACGAAAGATTAGATTGAGTGATGAAACTACCTCAGATAGTAATACAGAAGAAGATAATACAGAACAGACTAATCAAGAATTACAAGTAGTAGAATTCATAGAAGAAGAAAATTCTGAAGATACAGAAATTGTAAAAGAAAATAACCAAATAATAGAAGCTTTGCAAAATATGAAAAGAGTAAACGCGATAATAGAAGATGAACCGGATAACGATATAGAAGATGAATATAATGAACAGATAGAAACCGAGATTGAATCAGAAAATATAATTAATGAAGCAAGATTCTTACCAGAATATACGATTAGCTTTAGTAAATTCTTTTACGAAGCAAGATTCTTACCTGAAGAAGGAATAATTTACCAACAACTATACTATGACCATTTACCAATGCCATATAATATTGAAATATCAAAAGAATATATTCAACTAGAACCAAAGGAAAACACTCTAGGAGAAAGAATAAGAGTACTTAGAGCATATCTAATGAGAAAATGCGAAGAATACAGGTTACAACAAAAGATTAAAAAAGATAAGAAAATAGGATTAAGAGAAATATGTGGATTTACTGAAAGAAGATTAATATTTGAATGCGATGATAATAGAAAAGAAAAGAAGTATAGAAAACATAGAAGGCACAGAAGACGTGAAGAGAAAGATGAAAGGAATCACAAATATAAAAGACATAAGAAATATAAGAAAAAACCTTATTATAAATCCTACAAGAAAAAGAGATTTAGGAGATATAGGAATAATCCAGATACAAGGAATAAATTTAGATACAAAAGAAAATTTAGAAAAAGAAGAAATGTAAACTCAATAGAAGCAGATAAGACTAAAGAAGAAAAGGTTAAAGAATGTAAATGCTGGAATTGTAACGAAAAAGGACACTATGCTAATAAGTGCCCAATGTTAAAGAAAAAATGAGTAAAATATGTAAATAAGGAACAATTTATAATGAACTTACAACAGATTAAAGAAGATAATAATAAATGGTATGATTACGAAGACTTCTATGTTAGCGAAACAGAAGAAGAATCATAAGCAGAAAAAGTGAGTTATATTAACCAACAATAAGATAGTGAATATAGTTCTGAATAAGATGAATACATTAGAAAGAGAAAAAAGAAAACTAATAGAAGAGAGAAATTATTGGATACAGTACGAGGAGTATACTCGACATAAACTGATTATGACTTCAGCAGTTAATGAAACATGAAGTATGTATTATAATGATCGATATAATAAGATTACCAAGAGACTTGGAAAGATAAGAGAAGAAATAAAAAAAATACATTGGAAACAAAGAGAGATAGCAAGACTAATAGAAGAAGCTATAAGAAATCAAACTGATCGATTAGAAATTGAAGAATACGAACAAGATGTAGAACTCAATAGAAGATTGGATGAACCTGACTAAATGGTAGCAATTAATATAGAAGCCCATATAGAATATAAACCGAATAAAATGATAAAGCAAAAAATATTCATTGATAGTGGAGCAGATATATGCTTAGCTAGAAAAGATGTATTAGAATCACATAGATGGAAAAGATCTAGAATACATAGAGCTAAGGTATCAGGATTCAATGAACAATCAAAAGAGTTAGATATAATAGCAAAAAATATGAGAATTATACTAGGAAAAACTATTTTCATATTACCTATTGTATATCAACTAGATAATATGAAACAACAGGTTTTATTAGGAAATAACTTCCTAGATTATTTCAAAACACAGGTTATAAATAAGAATACTTTTAGCCTACAATCACCATGTGATAATTGGATAATATTAAAAAGAATACTACCAGTGAATACGTTAAGATTATGTACAATAAAAACAGACAGAAGTAATAACTTAGAACTGTTAAAAGAAAAATATCTTAATAGATTAAAGACTAACTTTGGAGAAAATCCTATGCAGCTATGGGAAAAAGAGAAAATATACGGAGAAATAAAACTGATAGATCCAAGTGATTTAGTCAGAACAAAACCAATAAGATATAGCCCAACGGATCAAAAAGAATTTGAAATTCAGATTAAGGAATTACTAGAAATGAAGGTGATAAGGGAAAGTAAAAGCCCACATAGTAGCCCAGCATTTTTAGTAAGAAAGCATAACGAACTAAAACGAGGAAAGGCTAGAATGGTAATTGATTACAGAGAACTGAATAAAAAGACTATTTTTGATGGATACTTTTTACCCTATAAAAGAAACTTTATCAACAGATTAGGAAACAAAAAATGGTTTAGTAAATTCGATTGTAAAAGCGGATTTTGGCATATTAAATTGACTAATGAATCTAGAGCTTTAACAGCATTCAGTGCCCCTCAAGGACACTATGAATGGAATGTACTACCTATGGGATTAAAAAATGCACCACAGATATTTCAGAGAAGAATGGACCAGGTATTTAGAAAATTGGCAGATTTCTGTATAATATATGTGGATGATATACTGATTTACAGCAATGATTTAAAAGATCATATAAAACATATAGAACAATTCATTGAAACGGTAAACCAGCATGGAATATTACTTTCTGAAAAGAAATCAGAAATATTCAAGAATAGTATTGAATTTTTAGGATACATTGTGGATAATGAAGGAATACAGTTACAAGAACATGTTGTAACAAAGATTAAAAACTTTAAAGAAAAATTAGAGAATAAAAGAGAAGTACAGCAGTTCTTAGGAGTCATAAATTATGCCTCAGATCATATAAAAGATTTACCATATCTAAGAAAACCATTACAAGATTTGATTAAAAAAGATGTAACCTTTGAATGGAAAGAAGAACATACCAAGGCGATAAACCAGATTAAAGAAAAGGTAAAATCATTACCAAAACACAGAGTACCAACAGATCAAGATCAATTAGAACTCTTTACAGATGCTAGTGACATAGGATGGGGAGCAGTCCTAATAGCATATGATAAAGAAGATATTGATAAAGAAAAAAGATTAATTTGTGGATATGGAGGTGGAACGTGGAAGCCTAACGAGAAAAACTACCATATCAACGAAAAAGAATTATTGGCAGTAAAATTTGGAATAAAAAGATTTCATTACCATTTACTACCAGTAAAATTCATTGTTAGAACTGATAACACTCAGGTAAAGGCGTTTATTACAAATCGAATCGATCATTTACCAGAATTGAATAAAAGAAGAAAATGGCAATCATTCTTTTATTGCTATAATTCCATTATAAGAAATATATCTGGAACTAAGAATATTTTAGCTAATTTTCTTAGCATGTGTCACAATGACGACCAAGCAAAAAGAAAGTATGGACAAAAATAATGATTATCTGATTTAACCATGATATTTGATGCAGCAACAAAGCTGAGGAAATATCCCAAGAATAATTGATTAATGTTTACAATTAACTGTGATATTTTATGCAGCAGCAAGCTAAGAAACTAGTAGCAGACGAAGGATCAGTATGAAGACTCATCCATCGTTCAGCAAAATTAGAGAATTGAATAGAGACAGGTTGCAATATGTCATTGAGAGGAATATCCTTTACAAAGAGCTAAATTTAGCTTGGAAAGAATTACTCTATTACGATGAAATGAAACCTTCTGAGTTACTAGGTGATCAAGGCAAAATAATAGTCAGACAAGTAATAGTGAATAAAATGGTTAGTATATACAGGACTATCGAATACATTCGATATCTAATAAATGGAAAGGAAACTAGTATACGAGTGGTTGATTTGTTACTCGCATACCACCCATCACATTATTAGATGATTAAAAACTAGAATATACTACATCCTGATCCTTTTGAGTAAGGAGGGAAAACTGATTACTTTTGCAGGTACAATGTAGAGACCTACGAAGGAGGCCTTACGGCTTAAAAGGATTATGGCTTAACAGCCCAAAAGAGGCTTAACAGCCCAAAAGATTATCAAAGGTATTATGTAGATTCATCTACTTAAAACCTAAAAGAGGTTTATGGCCCAAATGGATTATGGCCCAACGTAGTGTTTTATACTACGGTAAAGCCCAAAAGAATACCATTTAGGGAATGTAGTTTACATCATAACCCATAAAAGAGGTCCTACGGACCCAAAAAGATTATGGTCTTACGGCCCAAAACCGATTAATCGGCCTCACGGCCCAAAAGATTATTATATCAGGAAGCATATAGTTTTACTATGTGTAACCCATAAAAGAGATCCTATGGATCCAACTGATTAATTACTGGTAACCCAGAAAAGAGGTCATTCGACCCAAAAGAATATGGTTTAACATAGTTTAAACTATGTAAAACCCAAACAAAAGAGGCCTTAGTGCCCAACATGATTATGGCCTTGCGGCCCAAAGATGATTAAAAATTGAAATATCCCCAATAGATATTTCCAGAAGAAGATTATCAACCGGACAGCTGGAAAGTGTGAAACAGGACAGCAGCCCGACAAGAAAATGACATTTCTCACGAAAGTCATGCGAGATTATGACAGCTGAACAAATCGCCGGATAAAGCCAAAGGCAGAATGGACAGCTGACAGATTAGCCGAATACTGACAAAACAACTTTACGGAAAGTAGCAGACAGGCACTATTGCCTTTACGACTTTTTGGAAAGAAAAAGACTAAACGATAAAACAACTTTACGGAAATTAGCAGACAAGGCACTGTGGAAACTGTAGCCTTTATGACTTTTGTAAAAGTATTTTGTCTGATTACTGTTTACTTTACGACTTTTGAAAAGAAATACTGTTTACTTTTAAAAAGTTAGGAATAGTGAATAGCCGAGGTTATGTATATAAGGAGCCTCTTGTCAAGACGAAGATTCATTCGAAAAATTCGAAAATACAATCTTACACTTCATAAAAATTCTCTCAATGTTCCGTTAAACAACCCTTAGTCTATAATCGATTATCAACTAAAGAACACCAGAAGTATAATCAATTATCAATCAAAGAACACCATAAAAGCAAGAGTAAAAGTACTTTGATAATTTATGATTCGGGACTATATTAGTTTAAACACAACACCTTTCAGACGATTATCAGAGGATATCCGTGAGGACTCCCAGGCACCCAGGCCATTGATCCCGCGAAGTCAGGAGACGTTAGGGAGGCAGCGCCATAGGTGGGTTGAGCTACTCAGGTGATCTGAAAATCTGAATAGAGGTATGTGCTTGAACTATATGTTTCTAATTATAAATTGGATAAGTATGACTGCTCTATTGTTATGATGTTTGTTTGGATATTGATAGGAGATTATACTATGATGTTTGAATGTTGATAAGAGATTATAGACGCTTTATTAAAAAATGAAATTGAACCTAAGATTATTACATGTTTATTATTTGATTAACTCTGAAAAATGATTAATTAAACAGATTACCATCTATGTTCTAACCTCTAGGGGTATATAGATGATGAAAAGATCCGCCGATCAGCCCGATCAAAATTTGGTGGATTGTAAATATCTTCCCATATCTTTGTAATTATATATATTGTACAGCTACTTCATAATGAAAATTCTGAGGAATGTACCTATAGTACCCACCAATGATGCTCCTTCTAGTGATGTTCCTGAGATATGTGAAAATTCTGAGGAAATTAATACTAATAATTTAATTGATGACACTACACCAGTGATTTCTAGTGATGATAACAGGAATAGGTATCAATTACCTCCTCGAACCCATCAAGGGAAAGCACAAGGGAGATACTCCTTGATTATCCAAAGGAAGTTAAATATCCTATTGCTCTAACATATTTTCATACTTTGTATCTGGAGTACTTTATTTAATTTCTTCTGCGGTATTGGACTTTGGCAGCATTTATCATGTACTTCACCTTAATTTTTCTTTTAGCCTTCGTTCCCCATCCACCAATGGTGCATTCACTCCCGCCCTTCACTTATTTCTTGATCATATCCGGAATCTATTGGGATAGCACATTTTCCTCCTATTAGTAGGTCATCTTGCCCGTTCAGGGCTCTTTATGCCAAATACTTTTACACTAAAGGGGATAAAACAAGAAATATCCTAAGAAATAAAGATCTTCCTACTGACAGAGTAGTGCCGAAGAAAGCCATACGAGGTTGACTATCGTTGGAAACCGATCCTACTCTTTTATAGGATTTCAAGAGAAATTTGAATATGAATTAAACCAAAGAGAAATGTTGGCTTTCCTGTAGCTCTTTTTCTTCATTAAAAGGCTTTACAAGCCGCACACATATAGCCAGGGAGTGCCATCCCTAAAAAAGAAAAAATATATGTTTCTAGCGGACACTTACCAAGCGTTATCCAAGACTTTGTGAATCAAATGTCATCGATTAAAATCCCTAAAATATTTGAAGAAGCATTGAATACCTGCTTTCTATACAGAAGCTGCACAATGGTTGGGCCTGAGGATCCACATTTTAATATTATCCTGAGAATTAGAGAGCTAATGATCCCAAATGGGCAGAATCCATGATTGAGCTAGAGAAAAACCAAACATGTGATATCGTGACATTACCAAAAGGAAAGAAACATGTCGAATGTAAATGAATTTTTAGTGAAACACAAGCTAGATGGTTCAATTGATCGATTCAAAGCAAGACTGGTTTCTCATGGATTTACACAAAAGTATGGTGTTGATTATCAGGAGACTTTTGCGCCTGTGACAAGGCTAAGTATTGTTCGTGTTCTATTATCTATAGCTGTTAATCTTGACTGGTCTTTACAACAATATGATGTGAAGAATGCATATTTGCATAGAGATTTATCTGAGAATTTTATATGAGCATACCTCCTGGTTACAACACTTCGGGCAATACAAATTTGGTGTGCAGGCTAAAAAGCATTGTATGATTTGAAGCAATCGTCTAGAGCATGATTTGGAAGGTTCCAACTAATAATGAAGAAATATGGCTATACTCAGAGCAACGCGGATCATTTCTTATTTTTGAAGAGACAAAACGGTAAGATAATTATTCTTATCATCTATGTTGATGACATGATTGTTACTGGTGATGATGTTGCTGAGATGACTAAATTGAAGATTTACTTGTCCTCTAAGTTTGAAATGAAAGATTTAGGTGGATTAAAGTATTTATTGGGCATTGAAGTTATTATGTCCAAACAAGGAATATTTTTATCTCAGCGCAAATATGTTCTTGATTTGTTAAAAGAGTCTGGTGTGTTAGGTTGTCAACTCATTGATACATTGATTGAACAAAATCATAGCTTAGAGGAACTTTTTGATCAAGTTCCTACTAACAAATCAAGATATCAAAGGCTAGTGAACGCTTGATATATACTTATCACATACACGATCAGATATTGCTTATGCGGCCAGTGTGTTAAGTCATTTTATGCATAATCCAAGTGAAGTTCATATAATGCAGTTATTAGAATCTTATGGTACTTGAAGTCTACACCAGGAAGATGCCTCATGTCCTCTAAAAATAACCATACATAAATTATGTATTATTCAACATGATCATACTAAACATGTGGAGATTGATCGTAATTTCATATATGAGAAGTTTGAGGATAAAACAATTGAAGTTTCATATGTGAAGACTTTAGAACAGTTGGCTGATGTTCTGACTAAAGTTGTATCGAAACAAGCCTTTAATAACTCACTTGTCAAGATGGGCATATATGATATTTATGCTCCATCTTGAGGGAGAGTGTTAGTTAGGAGAATTAGTTGGCTTTCCTTTTATGAATAGATATATTTTCAATTGTAAATCAATTAGAATATTATGTGGGATTGTATTATCATATTCTGTGAGATTGTAAATATCTTTTCATGTCTTTGTAATTCTATATATTGTACAACTACTTCATAATGAAAACACTCTATTCTTCCCATTTGAGTATCTCATTTAAAAATTAGATGATTTCATCCTTATACTTTAAACTTTCATTATTTTTTCTTTATTTGCTACACGAATACACATTTTCATTGTTAAACAAACGTGTTGGGTAGCTATGATTGAGAAAGGTTATGATTAACTCAGCCTTGTCAGCCAAAAGAAGATTTAAGTATGTGGTGACTTAAAGTTGGTGGAAATTAAGTCAGCATTAATTTGGAAGCTTTTTAATTAATCGGAACACCAAATCGATAGAACTTGTGCTTCATACATTAGTTACCCAAAATTTAATAATAACTTAGCAAGTTATTAGAAATCCATGTCGACGAATGATTCTATAATGTGTAACTTTCTTCCTTTTTTTACTCTATGACCGGTACTTACTTTGGGATTCTGATTGATTAGGTGTGGAGGTAGAAGTCAAGATGTGGAATCAGCTATTGCTCAAACAAAATATTTGTGTAAAGAAACGTATAAGCATATTAATTTAGGGTCTAGTTAAGTCGTCGTTTTAAAATATATAACTCATAAAGTTGATCTACTGATCTACTTGACCTCTGCGATTAATTCAGAATTTGCGCTCTGTAATCTCTATTAAAGAAAAAATTGCTTTCTAACGAGAGTTTTTTAATACAGAGCTTGAAGTCGAAATTTTTATTTAAAAATGTAAAAATTCTATCTATCCACCACAATGATCGAGATTTATATATGTAGACATGAACACACAAGATGATAAGAACGTCATCCCATTAGTGGTGTTGGTGGCGTTGTTTTCCATATATGATTCAACTTTGTGACGTGATTGATTGGTCTCTCAGCTATAATTATATAGCAGAACCCAATATTAAATATTCACACAAATGATTAGTGTCCATCTCTAGCATTATTCCCAATTCAGATTGGTGAATGTATATTTGATAGTGATGACGAGGTTACCTGCTTGCTTTGACGAAAAATTGGCTAGATGATGTTTCATCTTTGAAGGTGGTTCAGAGAGCTGGGCAGATACATTGGAAGACTGTATCAATTAATAATTGTTTTGTATCTTTAGCTTTAACATATGCTTTGGCCTTTCTTATAATGAAAAAAATACTTAATTGTGTAGTCAGTACTAAGAGTGGCCAGTGGGTCGGGCTCGGGTCTGGCGGGCCGGGTCTGGCGGGGTCGGGGT
This sequence comes from Anisodus acutangulus, assembly GCA_029783415.1. Lineage (NCBI taxonomy): Eukaryota > Viridiplantae > Streptophyta > Magnoliopsida > Solanales > Solanaceae > Anisodus > Anisodus acutangulus. Next base: position 47,155,279 of record CM056490.1, read on the forward strand.
CGGGGCGGAACGGGAGAAGGGGTCGGGGTCGGGGTCGGCGGGCTCTGGCGGGGTCGGGTCTGGCGGGACTGGAGCAAGTCCAGTCCCGATCCCGATCCCGTCGGGCTCGGGTCGGGGTCGGGTCGGGGCGGGATACGGCGGGTTTTCCTTTTTTTTTTTTTTAAATAACATATATATAAAAAAAAACTCAATAAACAAAACAAGATAGTGTAATAAAAACATCCCAAGGCTGTTTTTGTGCCTCTTATATTATTTAATAGACATGATTTTTTTGTAATACAAATACAATTGTCTAAAATCTAAATTGCAACTTTGTGGTGTTGTCCAAAAGTTGCAAATTACATAATAAAATTACAATTAAAAAAAATACATTCTCAAAAAAACCTGTTCTAATTGCTTGATGATTTCATGTGGTTCTTCGGTTGGAATTGGTATTTGTTAGTCAAATTGATCCATGTCGCTTCCACTACCTTCGGTTAAGATTTCGTTGTAGTTATCATCATCTTCTTCGTTGATCTCCGGTTGACCGCACCTTCTCCGCTCCGCTCGTATCCAATCTCTGAATAATACTGCAATTTCCAAGCTGTCTCTGGCTAATGAGTGTCTGTGGTCTCCTATTTGATATCACTGCGAGAAAAAGCGCTTCAGACGCAGCGATTGACGACGCTTGAATGTTCAAAACATCTCGAGCCATCAATGAAAGCTGTCGGAAAGGTCTTCTCATTCCCCCTCCAAGATTTGACAAGTCTTCATGTCCATCTTCATTGATAACTTCTTGATCTGATGCAGAACCCTGCAAAACAAAAATATCCAACTCGCTAATTTGGTTAGTAGTAGAATGCGACCGCACATTCTATTTACGAGGCTTTCAATACTAGCGCAGAAACAAAGATGTCTTTTGTGAGGTTGTGTTGAAGATGAAGAAGATGGTATGGAAGCTGGTAAGTTACTAGCATTTTCTTGTTGATAAAATTTATATATATTTTTGCATTGGTGTTCTACGCTAGACAACACTTCTTCTTTAGTTTGTTCAATAGGTGGTGGGTGATTTAGATTTTTGGGACTTGGAGGTGGTAGTACTTCTATACAATCGTAAATAGTTTCAATTAGTGATTTAGTACCGTCTATTTTAATAGTAGGATTTAATACAGAACCAATAATATAAATAGAGGGAATAGGAATAAAGTATTTTTTTATTTTGAGAAATATTTTTTAATAGCTGCCTTATAAGCTGGTTTTCATATATTCACTAAGTAATAAAAATATTAGAGTTATATAAAATAACATAGTTGAAATAGTAGGATAATATATACCGGAAAATTCTTTTGTTGCTTGAAAAAATTTCTCTAAAAATACAATAAGTTCGGAAATTTTTTCCCAATCACTATCTAAAATCATATCAGCTGGCTTTTTATTATGAGAGTTAAAAAATAAAGTTATAGGTAATTTATAGTCATAAGCAACAAGTAGTTGCTCGTATAAAGAACTTCACCTAGTGGATACTTCTTGTGGAATTTTTCTATAAGGTAGTCCACAATCATGACAAATTTTTTATATTCTTTTCTACGTTGTACTTTATTACTTTTAAAAATAAAGTTTATAGCAAATTGTATTTTACTAAGAATGTCTTCAAAAAGTGATAGACCATCCTTTACAATTAAGTTATATATATGGCACGCACATTTTATATGAAAATGGTCTGGAAAAGATGGAGTTAAACTATTTTTTAAAATTGTAATTGCGTAATTGTTATTAGAAGCGTTATCTAATGTAATAGTCATAATTTTATCGGTAATTAGTAATAATCGCACACTTGATAAATATTTTACGCAATAAAAGTACCCGGTGTGCCTATCATCTATATATCTATACGCTAAAATACGTTTTTGCATAGACCATTTATAATCTATCCAATGACAAGTTACAGATTAAATAATCATGGCCGTTAGTACTACGACCTATATCATACGTGATAGATACTTTGCCATTAAAATGATATAATGAAACGTAAATATTGTTGATATTCATGCGCAATTTAAATACATCTCTCTTAACGGTTGATCTAGGAAAACCGTTAAAAGCGAGGATTATATATATCTCTAATGTAATGAATAAAGCAGGAGATGAAGGAAATGAAAAAGGCAAACCCTCCACAAAGAACTAATTTTGATATTGCTTCCCTATCTCTATGTTTATTGTATTTAGAGCCTACAATTCCCCGTCATAGGGTTAATTTGACCACATGCTTGGTCGGGACGATGTCGGTATGTGAACCTTGTCCGATGGAGCGGCGTTTGCGCACCGGTTTTGAAGCCTGGTATTGGGCATACCTAGCTGGATGAGCACTTACTACGTGTCTAATTAAACCCCTCCCACCGTGACCTTTTCAGTTTAAATTTTAAAACATTTTTACAAATTTTACATATGGCTACTTGATTCTCTACGTCCCTATCAAAAAATGTCCATGCATCTGATTTTAATGGTCGTTTTGCTGGACCTCGTCTCATACTAGGGGGAATAGGAGGTATTTCAGTTGAAGGTGCACTAGTGGGTGTGTTGTCATCAACATTAGTGGGTATATCATCTAGATCATCGTCTAAATTAAAGTTTTCTTGAGTTCCAGAAAATAGCTCCTCGTCTAAATCTAATGGTATTGTAGGAAAATGTTGAGTATCAACAAAATCATCATGTATAGGAATAAGATGACTAGAAGAAGTACCCTTGCCCTGGTTTCCCCTACTAGAAGAAGCACCCTTACCCTTACCCTTAAACATACCTTTTAATCCTTCCATTTTAATTATGATAATAAATAATTAAAGATAATAAAATTAAGTGCACTAAATAAAATAAACAGACAATAATAATTTAATGAAGGAACGAATGTACCAAACGCCGACGTAACGTCGACGTGTAATCGAGAGGTTGAAAATTGAAACTTTGCTCGATGGAAGATCCTCAAGCTAGTTGCCAACTTCACTCCCAATTCCCAAATGAATAAATAAAATTGAATATTTAGCAAACAATGTAGACTTGTAGAGAGATATATTGAGAAATTAGAGAGATTGTAGGAAGATTTGTGAGAAAGATGAAGAGAAAATGAGTTATTTATAGTTGAAAAATTGGGTTAAAGTATAAATATAATAACTTATGGGTTAAAAATAAATATTAAGGGGTAGGGGTTGGGGAGGGGGCCTAAAATGGCAGTTGGCCAACGGCCATAATCTAAAATGGTCGTTGGTGCAACGACCATTTTTGCAAAGGGGGGAAAAGGGAGGGGTCAGGCTCGGGCTCGGGGGGTCAAGCGGGCCTGGGGCGGGCTCGGGTCTCGCGGGATGAGACATCGTCCCGTCCCAAGTTCGAGTCCCGCCCCCGTTATTTATTATTTTATTTTTGTTGGCGGGGTCGGGGGCGGGGTCGGGGCGGGGCAAGGGGCGGGCTCGGGGCGGGGTCGAGGCGGGGCGGCGGGCTCGGGGCGAGGTCGAGTCGAGGTCGAACCGTCCTACCGCCAACCTAGTCGATCTTACTAGAATATATAATAGTAGGTATTTTTCACAAAAGAATTATCATGTAGCCATGTTTGAACCAAGTGTATTTTCATCTCAACTTTTATTTAATCGTGATAAATTGTTATGATTGTAGAATTGTGTCATTCTCCCTTGTTGGAGTATTCTCATTAATGCAATATATATATATATATGTATTTATAATTACAAACGTAATTGTATGAGAATATCTAGTTTATATAATTATATCAAATAATATAATTACATAATATACGGAGAATAAACATATTCTCCATCACACCCCCACAGTCGGAGCGGGAGGAGGTCAGACGCTCAGACTGGTTCTGAAGTCAAGGAACAGTTGCCGAGGAAGTCCTTTAGTAAATATAACTGCATACTAATAGGAAGAAGGAACATGTAACACCCGAACATGACCCATAGCAACTTTCTCACGAAAAAATGAATATCCATCTCAATATGTTTTGTTTGTTGATGTTGAACCGGATTATGAGATAAGTAGACAGCAGATATGTTATCACAGTAAACAATAAATATCTTAAGTAAGGGACAATGTAGCTCTAGAAGGAGATTTCTGAGCCAACAAGTTTCAGCAACGGCGTTCGCAACACCTCTATATTCTGCTTTTGCATTCGAACGGGAGAGTGTAGCTTGCCGTTTTGCGTAATGTAATTGGCAAAGCGCTCATACCAAGCCCGAGGGGCTTGTTTCAAGCCATAGAGTGACTTTCGAAGACGACAGACATGCTGAGGAGCAGAGAGATGCACAAAGTCATATGGTTGATGCATATAGACAGTTTCTTTTAAATCACCATGTAAGAACCCATTTTTCACATCAAGTTGATAAATCGGTCAGTTCTTCCACATAGCAATGCTCAGAACAGTGCGAATGGTGGCTAATTTAACCATTGGACTGAAGGTCTCAACACAATCAACTCCCTCTTATTGTCCCGTGCCATTTGCCACAAGTCTCGCCTTATGGAATTCAAGCTCACCACTATCCCTGAGTTTGTGACGATATAGCCACATACAACGAATCGCATTTACCCCCTCTGGTTTCGGGAAAAGATCCCAAGTGTGTTGTGTAGTGAGCGAATCAAATTCCTCACGTATGGGCGTATTCCAATTTGTGTCAAGCTTGGCTAATTTAGAGTTTTTAGGTACATGTGAGATAGCTTGAGTTGATAGGTTAAAGTGGACTTTTGGTTTGAAAATCCCGTGTTGGGCATGAGTTTCCATGCGGTGTATGGGGATAGGGACAGCAAGGGTGGCACTTTGTGGATATGGGCTCGGAGGATAGAGGTCAGACGGGGGCAGGGAGGTGGTCGATGTGGGCAAGTGGTTGGGCCTGGAGGGAGGTAGAGGAAGGTGTCTGAGGCACGGGTAGGGTCGAACTAACGGTTGGGCTAGAAGAAGAGTCCACTGCAGCTCCGTGTATGACATTACTAATGAGAGGGGAAATGTCTGAATTGTCAAGGAAGTCATAGGCAGTGACTTGGAATTTTCGGACGTTTGCTAATGGGAAAATGTGCTCCTTAAATGTGACATTGCGAGAGACTAGAATTTCATTTGTGGACAAATCAAAGCATAAATACCCCCTATGATTATAAGGGAAGCCCAAGAAAATACGATGAGTAGTCATATGTGCTAATTTGTGGGGAGTCATGGAGGCGAGATTCGGGTAGCACAGATAACCAAAAATCCAAAGGTGACCATAGGAAGAAATTCGACGGAAGAGAATTTCGGTTGGAGTTTTATTTTGAAGTTAATGGTGCGAATGATTCTTTTGGCTTTACCATTTTGAGGTGAGGTATAGGGACAAGAGAATCGAAACACCATGCCATTTTCTACACAAAATTTATGAAAGGGAGAATTATCAAACTCACGGCCATTGGAACATTTTGATGTTCTTTTCAAACTGAGTTTTAACATATGCTCAAAATTTAAGAAAAATTGAATAAACTTAGGACTTATATGTGAGAGGATAAACCCAAAGAAAATGAGAGTAATCATCTAATAATACTAAATAATATTTATGACCCATTTTGCTAGTAATGGGAGATATCCATAAATCCGCATGAATGATATCAAATAGAGAAAAAGTTATACTCAAAGATGACTTAAAAGGAAGTCTAGCATGTTTCCCTAAAGGAAAAGAGTATCAGTCGTGGGTAAATTTCCCTTTATTACATTGAATCGAATTTTGACTTCTAAGAAACTTAAAAATTGATGCTCCGGGGTGCCCAAGTCTACTATGCCAAGTTGATGGAGAGATCGCAGCTAGAGAGGTTTGTGGAGTGACAATTGCAGCGAAATTGGATGAGAAAGGATATAGGTCCCCACACTATTGCATCTCGTAAGAGTTGTCCCCGTATGTAGGTCCTTCACAGAAAAATCAAAAGGGTCAAACTCAATAGATACGGAATTGACACTAGCAAATTTCCTACCAAAAATTATATTTTTAATTATGTTGGGAGCATATAGGACATATTTTAGGGAAAAGGGAGGGTGAGGTGGTGGAGTTTACATGGTGCCATAGCCTTGAATTGGAATGTGATTATCATTTCCTACCAAAATAAATTGAAGGTTGTTCAAATTAAATAAGTGAGGGAGATTACCGGAGTTACGAGTGAGGTGGGATGTGGCGCCTGTATCCATGTATCAGGCATCATCGGACTGCTGTAGAGTCATAGTGTTGTAGGCCTGTTCCAATTCGATAGGGGTCATAAGGCCGTATGGTTGCTACTATTGTTGTTGGGTCAGAGAAAAGTAGGACTGATGTTGATGGGCCTGTAGCGTGGGCCTCGAGAAGGGATGCTCAATTGCTGACACTAACTAGTGTTCTGGGGCAGAGCTGTTAGGTAAGGGCATAAAGGGAGGCCCAGTGTTCGGGAGTCAGCCACGGCATTAGGTTGGCCCACTTATAGGGGTATTTAGGCTTGGGGTTTAGATTGGGTTTGCTGAGTTTGTCCACCAGAATTGGACTTTCCTCCACGTCCTCTTCCTTTGCCACCACGCTGGTTATCGCGGCCTCAGCCATTGCCATCACCTCGGCCACCACGCTGATGTTGGTGGTCAGTGTGTTGTGGTGGTCTGACGGGTGCAGTGGTGGTTGTTGGTGCATCAACCACCAACGCCTATTGATTATGCTCGTCTTGTTTGGCATGTCTAGTATCCTCCAATAGCAATTGTGACCGGGCCTTATTGAAGGTAGGGAGGGTATCAACTTGTTGGATCATCGTTGCAAGTGTATCGTACTCACCCTTTGGCAAATCATTAATTAGTTGCAAGACTATCTTTGTTTCTAAAATCAGGGTGCCAACATTAGATAATTTATATGCAACTAATTTCAATTGTTTACAATAGTCGGACATATTAGCAAAATTCTCAAGACGGGTGTTGTTGAACTGTTCCTCCAGAAATACACGACACATATATGTTTGTTATCTTGAAAGATTTCCTCTAGCCTTGTCCATAATTCATGAACCGAAGCACATGTCTTCATAATAGTATGAAGTAAATCCTTGGATATAGTGTCATATATCCATTATTTGACGATTGCATCAAGTCATTTCCAGGTCTGGTTGTCGACGTCAGTTGCACGGGGTATGGTGGCATCGATGTGATTGATAATGTTGTAGGCACAAGTATGTATTTGAAATAGTTCAACCCACGATGAGTATTGTCCGTCCTCTTGATCAAGAACCAAAGGGATAAAGTTCTTGATATTTGTCACGGCAAAGGCCGGATGAAAGGTGTTAGGAGGGGGGAGGGGGAAGAGGATGTGTGACGTCGTGGGTGGAGGATGATGATTCGGGAGAAGCCATGGAGGGAGGTTATTGGCTGTGCAAACACAAAACAGTGGGGGGGAGCCGCCAGAACTAGAAAAAAAATTATGGTGGAGAAAAAGTTTAGGGTTTGGCTTCTGATACCACGTAGAATTGTGTCATTCACCCTTGTTGGAGTATTCTCATTGATGAAATATATATATAAGTATTTATAATTACAAACATAATTGTATGAAAATATCTAGTTTACATAATTACACCAAATAATATAATTACAGAATATACGGAGAATAAACATATTATCTATCAATGATTATGCAAATATTGAGTGCAATTAGGTATTTCTCATGGATAGCTAACACATCATATCTATTGCCATGGGCATAGCTAGAACTTCGGATACGAGTTCGATAAAATTCATTAATTTTGACTCAAAAATATTACATATGTGTTAAAAATTCACTTAATATGAATAATATTTTATCAAGCACTCAATAATCTATATTTATAAAAATATAAAATTCATAATTTAAAAATCCTAGTTATCCTTCTCATTGATGGCATATTTGTAGAGATTTTGTTGGGTTGTTGTACGCAGCAGATATTGAAAACTTATTTCAAACCAAACAAACGTAGAACTGTTTGACTATATGATAATTTTAAACCGTAAACATAAGACTTGAATGGTACTTACATGTTTACAATATTTGAAATCTTTATCAAGTATGGGTTGCGCACGCGAATGCCCTTTCGATTGCAAGCTCCAAGCTTCAATGTACTCCTCCACTGGAAAGGTAGGAAATCCGACAGAGGTTCGAGAAAGTGTTTTGATTCTGAGTCTCTAAGACTCAGAATAATGATATGAAAATCAAGTGTATTGAATAATGAAGTGTAGGCCTGAATTTATAGGTGAAAAAATTAGGTCAAACCGGATTAAGGTTTGACCTTGGGCCTGGCCAAAAATTCAAGACATATTAGGTCATGGCGCCCCGGCCCTATGGTGTGGGCGTCGCGGCGCTGACGTGGCCCTACATCGTCTCATTTTATTTTCCGCACATTCTTAATTAAATCCAAAATCCAATTTTGACTTAATTAAAATAATTTTTATTCATTTAAATATCTCGATTCTAAATCGAATATTTAATACTCTCTCAATACTTCCTTAGATCAAAAAGAAAATCGACATAGTGTGACCCTACATGCCTTCACATATCGACATTAATCAAATTAAGGTGTACGCGGAACTCCTAGATGGCGCCGCAAGACGAACTCAATATGTGAAGTACGTTTACACGAATCCAGTAAACTTAACCTCTATGTGGTAAGATAAAATTATTTTATTCACGACACACCCGATTAAGCTTATGATTTATCAAGTGTCTACCCAAATGGCTTAATCATTGTATCTCATCTATATTAATTGACAACTAGACCATATTCTAAATATGTCTATTGCGTTGTCCAATGACTTAGTCAACCTAATATCACTGAGAAGCTGAGTGTTCTCTCGAATATACATTCGAGGAATTAATCCTAATCTTGGCTCAACTACCACCTTTAATCCACATCGTAATGTACTCAATACAAGCCGTATCTCAACCTATAAGGTATTTGAACTTAGGACAAGATCAAAGTATATTACTTTGTAGACAAGGTGTGCATTGACATCAAGTCTAAGGACTTATATCTCCCACACGTTGATCATACTTTAGACAAGTATAACAAATAATATATCAGCAGGGTATACCAAAACTTCCAAAGTATCCATCACGAGTAGTCATTACTCGTATCATGTGAGACATATTACATCCTCTAAGGATGTGATGTATACCACATGTCGACTTATCACATATCATCGATATCCCATTCTCGATGATCATTAGTCGAGGCTATTTTAAGAGTTACGTTATAATATTAATAACTCACATTATTAATAACAATGTAACCTCTAGGGATGCATATTATATAATATTATAAACAATCAACTAATAATTCAATAATTGCAAATGTCAAAATATTAATCTCCATTAATAATAATACGAATGTGTATAAAGTACATTTGTCCTAATACAGATTGTCTCTAGGACATATATATACTTTCAATCTCCCACATGGCCTAGAGCCAATCTCTAAGATATCTAATGTCCATATTCTCAAAATGACCATTATGCTTGACTAAGCTTAATGGTTTAGTGAATGGGTCAGCTAGATTATCGTTTGTGGGAACATAGTCTAATCTAATCTCTTCAGTCTCCACTATCTACCTGAGTATGTGGTACTTCTTTGGTACATGCTTGTTTCTGTTTGTTGATCTTGGTTCCTTAGCCTGTGCAATCGGACCAGTGTTGTCACAATAAATAGTTATTCGACAACTGGCACTCGAAACTACCCTTAGTTCATTCAGGAACTCAGAAATTGCGACAACTTCTTTACCAGCTTCTGATCCAGCAATGTACTCAGCTTCTGTTGTCGAATCAGCAGTTGTAGCTTGTTTGGAACTTTTCAACTCACTGCTCCACCATTGAAAATGATTTGTACCCAGACTGAGATTTGAAATCATCAAGATCCGTCTGGAAGCTAGCATCAGTGTACCCAGTAGCAGCTAGCTTTTCTTCCCTACCATAGACTAAAAAGTAATCTTTAGTTCGTCTAAGATACTTAAGAATACTCTTGACTGCTTTCCAGTGTTCTTTCCTAGGATTCTGCTGGAATTTGCAAGTCATACTAAATGCAAATGCCACATCTGGCCTAGTACAGGTCATGGCATACATGATCGATCCTATAGCCGAAGCATATGAGATCATCTTCATGCGTTCAAGTTCTATAGTATTAGAAGGACTATCCTTCTTAGATAACTTGATGCCTTGTCCCATAGGTAGACCGCCTTTCTTGGAATTTTCCATAGAAAAACGTCTAAGCACTTTGTCTATGTAGACTGACTGTGACACCCCCAACAATCTATTAGGTCTATCTCTATAGATCCTAATTCCCAGAATGTAGCAGGCTTCACCTAAATCCTTCATCATGAAGGTACTGGACAACCACTCCTTGACTGACTGCAGGAGAGTCTTATTGTCTCCCATTATCAATATGTCATCTACATATATAATAATTAAGGCAATACTCACATCCTTGAGTTTACTATAAACACGGGGATCCTCTTTGCTTCTGACGAAATCAAATGACTTGATAGTCTTGTCAAAGCAAATGTTCCAACTCCTCGAGGCTTGCTTAAGCCCATAAATGGACTTTTGTAGCTTGCATACAACATTTGGTTTGGACTCCAGCGAAAAACCCTCAGGTTGTTTCATAAACACCTCCTCAACTAGATTACTATTTAGGAAAGCGGTTTTGACTCCATCTGCCAAATGTTATAGTTGTCACGACCCAAATCGTAGGGCCGTGATAAACACCCGGATCCCACCCGTCGGGTACCGCCAATCACACTATCAACGCCTAATCGTAATTAAATACGGACTAAACCGAAAGACAAGTATGTGAAATCTTTATCCATAAAACCAACTTATATATATACATACCCATGACAAGGCCGACAAGGCCACACAAGTCTACTACACACAGGCCACATGTCTACAAGTCTCTAAGGATTACATGATATCACAAGGACGGGACAGGACCCCACCATACCCATATGCGTATGCAAAAATACGGTACCACGACCAGACTGCAACTCTGAAACAAATAGAGTGCTCCAATATCAGTTGAACCAACAACCTACTAGCGTGAACCGTCACCCTCTTTAACTGAACCTGCGGACACGAAAAGCAGTGTCCCCCGACAAAAGGGACGTCAATACGACTGATGTACTAAGTATGTCAGGCATGAATAATAGCATAACAGGGATATACCAATAACTGAAACCGAAACAACTTACCAACAGTAAATGCCTCTGAGGGCCCTAATACATATGTTTAAATGTTATGCACAATGCAATTTACATTTACATTAACCCATTCGGGCATCTTCCTTACCATAACAGTCTCTGTGGGCATCATACCTTATAATGGTTAATGAATGTATGCATGATCCAAATGCGGTATATATATGTATATATATGTTAGTGTTGTGGATCGTGCAACCCGTCCCAATATATGTTAGTGTTGCGGATCGTGCAACCCGTCCCAATATATGTTAGTGTTGCGGATCGTGCAACCGTCCCAATATATGTTAGTGTTGTGGATCGTGCAACCCCTTCCAATAAGTCACACAGGCATCACATCACATCATTACATCATATTGGCCTCTTCGGACTCATTGTGATAGTTTGTACCAGCTGCAGGTGGTGTACGTATATAACACATTTTCTTTTCCCCATATCCCCTATATATATAATATTTACCATATAGTAATGTGCATAGCACCAGTGGATCCAGGGTAACATATGAATGCAATGCAAATGAAAATGTATGAATAACAATAAAACATTTCTTGAATTTATCGGATGACAATAATATCTTTGCCCCTTTGGCTAACACTATGAATGTCAACACCTTTTTTGTATGCCTCAATAAGGACTTACGAACATATTTAGACATGTTTTTAGCATAAAAATCAATAACATGAATATTCTTAACTACTAGGAGTAGAATAAATTATGGAGCAATATCACGATTCTATTTTGTTACATGGAATATGCCAAAAGAAAGAAATAATTTGCCTTAACAAACCTTGATTTCACTTAATACTAGGGGTTGGCAAAAAACCCGGAGAACCGAAAAAACCGAACCGAACCGAACCGAAATTCTGTTCGGTTTTTTCTCGATTTTTTTTTTAAAAAAAATGATTTTTTGAAAACCGAACCGAATCAGGATTTAGTGATTCGGTTCGGTTTTTTATTTTTGGATACGAACCGAACCGAAAAACTGAATTAAATATATATTTTTTTATTTTTTTATTTTACTATCTCTTGAACCATAGTCATTGAATCCAATCTATTAAGCTTTTATGAAAGTCGCATGCGGCATGAACTTGATTAATATATCACGGAAGCATTGACATAAAATGTAGGGAGAGAAAGTAGTTGTAAATTGGTAAAATTTTAAATAGTCATAACTCTGCGCTCGGATGTCCGTTTTACTCAATTTTTTTTAAATTTTGGGTATTTTTTCGAGACGGGGTCGGTCAAACTGCCAAAAGGTGGTTTGGTGCAGCCAATTTTTAGAAATACGTTATTTTTCCCAATCAATTTGTGTTTTCCCTCAAATCGATTTCTAATTTTTCTTTTTCTTTAGTAAACTTCTCACGATACAATAGATTTCAACGTCTAAATTTCATGATAGTGTAGGTGTGAATGTCAATTTCAGTTTTGGAAATTCAATTTAAAAAAAAAAATCCCCGGGCCGGCCCACTAAAAAAATTGATATAATCCGATACGTTCGGTGATATAAACCGAATATATCAGTTTTTTTTAAAGTTGTATTCGGTTTTTTTTTAAAAATCAATTTTTATTCGGTTCATATTTTTCGGATACAAAATCGATATATGCCCACCCCTACTTAATACTGTATTGAGTTTTGCTTGAATGATTTCGTATAAAAATCCAAAATGAAGAACCCAACTTTATTGCTCACGTTTTGGGCTATGTCAATCTCTAAAACTAAAGAGAGCTTTTCCTAACTAATATTTTTAAGATTGAAATGAAGTGAGATGCTGCCTCAACGTAATATTGCTTACTAAAATGAAATGTTAGAGAAGTTTGCTGATCGTCCCAAATCCAAATGAAACGTTTAATAAAATGAAATGGTTGCTGAATGTTTAAACAGTTCCTAAGCTAAAGTATAGATTCTCCTTAAATGATGCCTTAGTTTAGCATTTACTAAGGCTCATAATTTGGTTCCCCATAATGGTGTCTCCCACCAGCCTATTTATTGGCGAAGGGGAGCATTGGTGGTCGACACGTACCTCCTTAAAATGCACGGTCACTTAATTAATTAAGTGACTTGCCTCCGTATAATTTATCAATCACACACATAATTAATTTCATGATCTCAATTTACTTAAATCTTAATAACGCATAAGACATTCATATCCTCAATGTCATAATTTATGATATGACACTAGTCCATAATCTCTTTGAGGATATAACAAATTCATTTCTGATCCCCGTCGGCATACTTGTTATGTTCAAAATTATTTCGAAGTTTTATCATTTTATTTACTAATATCTTTATTAGCATACGTAAATATAACATAAAGTTTCCCAACGCTCAGGTCTATTTACACATGCCTAGCGATTTTACATACGCTTAGTGATTCAAACCGTGACCCGAAAGTACGAGATGTTACAATAGTTATAATATGCAGCTATTGCAAGCAAAATCTGAATGGAATTAATCTTAGCAACAGGTGAAAAGGTTTCATCATAATCGACCCCAGGCCGTTGATTATAACCTTTAGCCACCAACCTTGTTTTATAAGTCTGTACATTTTCAAATGCATCGATCTTCTTCTTGAAGACCCATTTGCATCCTATGGGTTTAACCCCAACTGGCAAATCAACCAAGTTCCATACTTGATTGATGTACATAGATTCCATCTCGGATTTCATGGCTTCTTGTCATCTCTTCGAATCAATGTCCAACATTGCTTCGCTATAGGTTGTAGGCTTATCGTTATCGGGAATATCTATCTCACTGTGTGTTTCCACAAGTAGATTTAGTTTTTCAGGAGGACGATGAGTCCTAGTGGACCTACGGAGTTGATTGTTTTATAGTTCAGTGCTTGGTATGTTCTGACTGTGAGAGGGTTCTTGTGTGTTAGATAATCCACTAATATGAGAGCTTTCAGGAATATCATTTTCATGTATTTCCTGAATGGGAGGAGGTGCAACCATTGCATCTACTCCCAAAGGTTGTGTAGGAGGATCTTGCATTTCTGCATTGTTTCTCGTAGCACTCCCACTGGCCGAAGGGCGTACTTTGTACCCAATCTTTGCCAAATACTCCCACTGAATTCTTGCCTTGGTCATTCGACAAGGATTTAACATCTATGTTATCTTGCGGTTCTTGAATTTCTTCAAGTTCTATCTCTGTGCAACTATGTTCCTTGTAGACATATTCTTCTTCAAGGAAAGTTGCGTTCCTGGAAACAATGACCCTACATTCTCCAAGAAGATAGAAGTAGTATCCCTTAGTTTCCTTTGGATACCCCACGAAGTAACATTTTTCACTTTTGGATTCCAACTTGTCAGTGAGCATCTTCTTAACATATATAGGGCACCCCAGGGTCTCATATGTTTAAGAGCTCACTTCTTGCCACACCATATCTCATAGGGTGTCTTTTCTACTGACTTGGAAGGAACCGTGTTCAGAACATATATTAAGGTTTGTATAGCATGTCCCCAAAGGTATATCGGTAGAGCTGAGAAGCTTATCATGGATCGAACCGTATCTAATAAGGTTCGGTTTCTCCTTGAAGGCAACACCATTCATCTGTGGTGTTCCAGGAGGTGTCCACTCTGATTGGACTCCGTGTAGCTTTAAGTAATCTAGAAAATTCTTGCTCAAGTATTCACCTCCTCGATCCGATCGAAGGGTCTTGATATTTGTTACAAGTTGTTTCTCTACTTCCGACTTGTACTCTTTGAACTTCTCAAAAGCCTCGGATTTATGTCTCATAACATACACATATTCATACCTTGTGAAGTCGTCAGTAAAAGTGATGAAGTATGGGAAACCTCCTTTATCTTGAGTAAAACATGGCCCACATACATCAGTATGGACCAACTCAAACACCTACTTGGCTCGCACACCTTTCCCAGAAAGTGGCTTATTGGTCATTTTTCCTCTCAAGCAAGATTCGCAGTTACCATAAGACTCCAAGTCAAATGGTTCTAGGTAGTCTAACTTCCTCAACCTTGCTATCCTTGATTCGTTGATATGACCAAGTCTGCAATGCCATAGGTAAGTAGAGTTTATATTACTTATCTTAGCTCATTTATTTTGTACATTGAATATTTCTCGACTATAGTTTAGTGTATATAATCCATCCACAAGAGGAGCAGTTCCATATATAACATTATCAATAGACAGTACTTGACTGACATTATAAATATATGAGGAAAAACCCTCCATGTCCAAAACAGGGATAGAAATGATATTCATCGTTAACGAGGATACATAGTAATAATCATTTAACACTAGACAATAGCCAGAAGGCAAATTTAATCTATAAGTTCCTACGCGCTAAGCATCCACTCGTGCTCCATTTCCAACGCGTAGGTCCACCTCTCTTGGTCCTACCTTCCTGCTATCAATTAACCCCTGCACATTGGTACAAATGTGTGAGCCACAAGCTGTATCCAATACCCAGGAATGAGAGTTATTTATAAACATAATTATTTCAATGACGTATATACCTTGTCCACCAGAGGTAGAAGCACCTGGTATTTTTCTTCCTCCTGGCGCAGTGCAGTCCTTCTTCCAATGCCCCTTCTTGTTGCAATTAAGGCATACATCCTTAGCCGGATTCATTCTTCTTCACACCTCTTTTAGGCTTCATAGCTGAGTGCGCAGCGACTGCTTTGCCCTTCTTCTGTCATTCCTTACTTTTCGGCTTGGGTCGGCTAGTAGAGCTCACCATGAGCAGAACTTTGCCTTTGGAAGTGGAAGACTCAAAGGTCTTGAGCATGTTGTGCAGCTCCGGCAGATTCGCCTTCGTTCAATTCAGATTGTAATTCACTATGAAGTTTCCAAAGAACGAGGGAGAGAGTTCAGGATGAGGGTGGTAGCGACATTCTTTTGCAGCTTCGTTCCAATTGAAGCAAGTCTCTCTATAAGCCCTATCATCTTCAACACATGCTGCGAGACCTGGCCCCCTTCATTAAGCTTACACTTAAAAAGTTCTATCAGTAACTCATATTCCATAGTCTGGGATTGTGAGTCATAGAGACTCTTCAAGTGTTCGAGCATCTCATTGGGACCCATGTTCTCATATTGTCTCTGAAGTTCCATAAACATGGAAGACAACATCACGCATTGTGCTGAAGTGGCATCATCTAGGTGTTTTTGGTAAGTATCCTTATCAAAAGAGTCATATTCAGCAGAGTCTGTCGCATGGACTGTTTGGAACACAGTATCCAACACGTATTCTAATTTCTCTTGTCTCAGCACTATTCGCAAATTTCTTAGCCAGTCAAGGTAGTTAGGTCCAGTAAGTTTGTTCATTTCAATCAACATTTTCAATGATAAACTCGACATCTTTGATAATCTGAAGAATTAGATAGACTGAAAATCAAACTCAAAATTTATTTCCTATTATACACATTCGTTTAGGCTAACCAACATGGTCTTTTGTTTAATTAGCTCCCACTATTTTAACATACTTCTACGACCCCATGGTAGAATACATACATCTAACAATTATAATGGACGACGCATTTTAATATAGACTTGTATTTAAAATTTTGGGGAACATTTTAATTCAGGGTTTTAACCAAGATCAACTCTTTTACGCCATATCCAATATGACATCTTAATATCATACAAAACTAATGACACATATAGTTGGGAACCGTCAACCCAATAGACATGATATAAGATGATTTAATCAAATACTGGGCGTCGCCTGCCCAGACAGTAATAGCGGACATTATGTCAATTATTAAATGAAAGCATTCAAACACTTAGCATATAGTTCCTATATTATTCAATAATATACAATTAATAATAATCATGAGTTAACTTGTCTAAACTCTAAAATTTAAGTTTAATCCAAACAGTCCCTTAAACATTTTCTGGTTTTAAAAACTGATTTTCAGGATAATTCTATAAGTTCCAAATTTTTAGAATTTACAGTTTAGTCCCTCAAGAATTTAAAATTTTAATTTTGAACCCCTTTAAATTCGAAAAATCCAATTTTCATTTTCAGAAAATATTTTCAGATTTCAGGGACCTGTCTATAATTTCTAGAATTTTAAATTAATTACAGATTTTGCCAAAGGACCAAATCTGCTTTTCTAAAATTTACAGATTTGCTCCAAGGACCAAATATGATGATTTTGAAAACCTTTCCATGGACCAAATTGCAATTCCAGAAACTTCTAAAAAATTTAGATTTGCCCCAAGGGCTAAATTGCAATTTCAGAAACAGTCATTGTTCACGCCGGAACAGTGACTGCTCACTGTTCACGCCGGAACAGTGTCCGGTTACTGTTCACTGTTCTGAAAATATATATATATATATTTTTTTTAAATTGAGCCTCCCGGAACAGTGACTGTCGCCAATGTTCACGCCGGAACAGTGTTCGGTTACTATTCGCTATTCTGAATTTTATTTTTCTTTATTTTTAAATTGGAGCCTCAGTGCAGCGGCAAAACCTAGGTGGAGCCGCGGCGCTCCATCGTGGAGTTGCGGCACCTCCGTCTCAAAAGCACAAAATTTGCATTTTCGAAATCCTAAAACTGGTTCATGGTCAGATTTGCAGATTCATCTTCGTTACCCTTCACTATTAAACATCACGTTCATCGACCATCATCCAATCCCTTCTCATTTTTCACTTCAGTGCACCATGTTCGCAATGAACCGGTTACGCACATTGACTTAGAAGAGTTAGATCTGAATAACTTCCTCGATTATATCATTATTTAATAGTTTGGGAGACAAGGATGATGTGCTTATAAGATATTAGATTTTCAAGCTTTAAACAACATAAATTTCAGATTAAACAAATTATAACTCATATTATTATTAACTAATTACCTTATAATCATACAAAACAGCCCTGGCTCTTGATACCACTGTAGGGATTTTGTTGGGTTGTTGTATGCAGCGAATATTGAAAACTTATTTCAAACCCAACAAACGTAGAAATGTTTGACTATAGGATAATTTTAAACTGTAAACATAAGACTTGAATGGTACTTACATGTTTACAATATCTGGATTCTTTATCAAGTATGGGTGCGCACGCGATTGCCCTTTCGATTGCAAGCTCCAAGCTTCAATGTACTCCTCTACTGGAAAGGTAGGAAATCCGATAGAGGTTCGAGAGAGTGTTTTGATTCTGAGTCTCTAAGACTCAGAATAATGATATGAAAATCAAGTGTATTGAATAATGAAGTGTAGGCCTGAATTTATAGGTGAAAAAATTAGGTCAAACCGGATTAGGGTTTGACCTTGGGCCTGGCCAAAAATTCGAGACAGATTAGGTCATGGCGCCGCGGCCCTATGGTGTGGGCGTCGCGGCGCTGACGTGGCCCTACATTGTCTCATTTTATTTTCCGCACATTCTTAATTAAATCCAAAATCTAATTTTGACTTAATTAAAAAAATCATTATTCATTTAAATATCTTGATTCTAAATCGAATATTTAATACTCTCTCAATACTTCCTTAGATCGAAAAGACAATCAACATAGTGTGACCCTACATGCCTTCACATATCGACATTAATCAAATTAAGGTCTACGCGAAACTCCTAGACGGCGCCGCAAGACGAACTCAATATGTGAAGTACGTTTACACGAATCCAGTAAACTTAACCTCTATGTGGTAAGATAAAATACTTTCATTCACGACACACTCGATTAAGCTTAGAATTTGTCAAGTGTCTATCCAAATGGTTTAATCATTGTATCTCATCTATATTAGTTGACAACTAGACTATATTCTAAATATGTCTATTGCGTTGGCCAACGACTTAGTCAACCTAATATCACTGAGAATCTGAGTGTTCTCTCGAATATACATTCGAGGAATGAATCACAATCTTGGCTCAACTACCACCTTTAATCCACGTCGTAATGTACCAAATACAAGCCGTATCTCAACCTATAAGGCATTTGAGCTTAGGACAGAATCAAAGTATATTACTTTGTAGATAATGTGCGCATTGACCTCAAGTCTAAGGACTTATATCTCCCACACGATGATCATACTTTAGACAAGTATAACAAACAGTATATCAGCAGGGTATACCAAT
The DNA here is from genome assembly GCA_029783415.1 of Anisodus acutangulus. Classification (NCBI taxonomy): domain Eukaryota; kingdom Viridiplantae; phylum Streptophyta; class Magnoliopsida; order Solanales; family Solanaceae; genus Anisodus; species Anisodus acutangulus. The sequence continues at coordinate 47,174,528 of CM056490.1, forward strand.
ACTTCCAAAGTATTTATGTGTTCACCACGAGTAGTCATTACTCGTAGCAGGTGAGACATACTACATCCTCTAAGGATGTGATGTAGACCACATGTCGACTTATCACATATCATCGATATCTCATTCTCGATGATCATTAGTCGAGGCTATTTTAAAAGTTACGTTATAATATTAATATCTCACATTATTAATAACAATGTAACCTCTAAAAATGCATATTATAGAATATTATAAACAATCAACTAATAATTTAATAATTACAAATATCAAAATATTAATTTCCATTAATAATAATACAAATGTATATAAAGTACATTTGTCATAATACAGATAATCTCTAGGACATACATATATTTTTAATATTAACATAATTTTTATATACTTCACGCATTCCAATATACATGTACAGACATGTATCACAGCAACTTTTTCTATATATTCTTTTTAAAGATTTTAGACATCGAATGCGTAATTTTGATATAGAAGACACAATATGACAACTGACAATGGAGGACTGAATCGGTATTGGAGACTGTGAATAATCAAATAAAGATAAGTAGTATTAAACGAAATAAATGCATGTGCTTTTTTACTTACAGGAGCTACCTTCCATTTGGTCTTTTTTATCCACCCACCACCTTCCTTTTCCCCGATCTGTCCAATAATTTACTCATCCCAATTGGGAAATCTGGGGTTCCAACTCATTTAATTACCTCAAAATGACCTGCACTATGGAAAAGCATCTGAATTCTCATACATTGAAGCAGTAATCAAAAGTAACAAAAGTGCAAGTTAATTTAATTCGAATTTATACCGCCTAAGGTTTATTAAGAGAAAAAATTATTAGAATTTTAGGTTAAGAGAAAAAACTATTAGAAAACACTTCTACACTAGCTTGAGGAGTTGGAAAGAGGCAAACCTTTGCGCCGTCCTCGTGGACTATTGCATCGTTTTAAGTTAATTGAAGTTATATAAAATTTTGGTCGAATGAATAGGTAAAGTTAAGTGGAGTTTGAAGTTATATACTCCTATAAGCTTCTTTAAGTGACAATGTATTCGTCATGATCTATGCATGTTATATGTCACATCGATTGAGAAGTCCATTTTTACTTCTTAAAGACAATTTTAGCAGAATTTGAGACGCAAGAAGTATAATCTAATAAATCAAGTGGGATATATCTATGTAACTTAATAACATAAATGTTTCTAACAAAGTTTTCAATCTTTTAGACACGGAACTTGAAGTTCCACCTAAAAAAAGGTAATGTGAAGTTTGAAGTTAAAAGCTTTTCTGGTGATAATGGACTCGTCATGTGCTATATTAGTCTTGTTATATATTGCATCGACTTAAGTCCATTTTTACTTCTTAAAGACAATTTTAGCAAATTTCGAGAAGCAAGAAGTATAATCTAATAACTTAAATAAGAAATAATTATGGAACTTAATGTAAAATACTATAATTCTCCTTGATTGAAGTCTTCTCATTGATATAATATTTATAGGAGTTTACAATTGTAATCTTAATCGAATGAGGATATCTACTTTACATAATTCAACTAGGATACTAATTACAGAATATATGGAGAATATTTGTGTATTCTCTGTCACACCCCCTCAGTCGGAGCGGGAGGAGGTTGGACACTCAGACTGGATTTGAAGTCAAGGAACAGCTGTCGGAGAAGTCCCTTAGTAATATATCTATGTACTGATAGGATGAAGGAACATGTAAAACCCTAACATGGCCCATGACAACCTTCTCATGAATAAAGTGAATATTCATCTCAATATGTTTGGTTCGTTGGTGCTGAACCGGGTTATGAGATAAGTAGACAGCAGATATGTTATCACATTAGATAAGAGATGCCTTATGTAAGGGACAGTGAAGCTCTAGAAGAAGGTTTCGGAGCTAACAAATCTCAGCAACAACGTTCGTAACGCCTCTATATTATTATTCTGCACTTGAACGGGAAAGAGTGGCTTGTCGTTTGGCTAACCATGAGATGAGGTTATCACCCAAAAATACACAATAGCCGAAAGTGGATCGGCGTGTGTCCGGACAGCCGCCCCAATCAGCGTCCGTATATGATATCAGTCTGGTCGGTGCATATGGATAGAGATGTAGTCCATAGTCAAGAGTACCCTTAATATACCGAATGATACGTTTAAGAGCGATAAAGTGAGGCTCTCTGGGAGCATGCATGAACAAGAACACCTGCTGAACATCATAGGAAATATCGGGCCTAGTGAAGGTAAAATACTGAAATGCTTCAGCAAGGCTCCTGTAAAGGGAAGGATCGACCACCGGATTCCCGTAATTAGTACTGAGTTTCAACTTTGAGTCGACTGGAGTGGGCATGATCTTGTAGTTTGCCATTTTGGCCCTGTATACAATTTCTTCGGCATACTTACGCTGACACAGGAATATTGCGTTTGCTGATATGGTCACTAAAATCCCCAAAAAATAAATCAATCATAGCAAATTCGGATTTGAGCAAGGTAATGATCTCGTATTTTAGCACATCAGATGATGCAATCATAACAATATCATCCATATAGATCAAAAGATATGCAGTGTCATTACCTCGATGAAAAATAAAAAGTGAGTTATCACTTTTGCTGCACACGAACTCGATCTGCATGATGTAAGTGGTACAACACTCATACCAAGCCATGGGGGCTTGTTTCAAACCATAGAGTGACTTTAGAAGACGACAGACATACTGAGGAGCCTCTGGATGCACAAAGCCAGGCGATTGATGCATATATATACAGTTTCTTTCAAATCCCCATGTAAGAATGCATTTTTCACATCAAGTTGATGAATCGGCCAGTTCTTTCCCATAGCTATGCTCAAAACAGTGCGAATGGTGGCTGGTTTAACCATTGGACTGAATGTCTCACCACAATCAACTCTCTCTTGTTGCCCCGTGTCATTGGCCACAAGTCTCGCCTTATGGCGTTCAAGTTCACCACTATCTCTGAATTTATAACGATATAGCCACATGCAATGAATCACATTCACCCTATCTGATCTCGGGACAAGATCCCAAGTGCGTTGTGTTGTGAGCGCATTAAATTCCTTACGCATAGCCGCATTCCAATTCAGATCAAGCTTGGCTAGTTTTGGGTTTCTAGGTATTGGTGATATAGTCTAAGTGGATAGGTTAAAGTGGATTTTTGGTTTGAAAATTCATGCTGAGCATGGGTTTTCATACGAGGGGTCGGAAGCGGGACTGGTTGGGTCACGGGTAGTGGGGTGGGTTGGATTTTTGTCCCGATAATTGTGGACTGGGGTAGGGCAGTGGGGTCACAGGATTTACCGTGGGTTGGGTTTCTGTCTCAGAAATTATGGACTAGGGGTGGGGCAGTGGGGTCATGGGATTTTACTATTGCAGGGCCAGGGTGGGGCAGTATTGATGGCGATGGAAACGGCGAGGCCGAGACGAGGGTAGTGGGTCGGATATTGGATGACGGGGTGGATGGGGCAGTCGACTGGGGCAGGGGCAGTGATAGGACGGGATGGGGTGCGTTTCTAATGAGAGGGGAGGTGTCTGAATCATCAAGAAATCTATAGTCGGTGACTTGGAATTTTTGGACAGTGGCAAAAGGGAAGACGTTCTCCTCAAACGTGAAATGACGAGAGATAAAGACTTTATTTGTGGACAAATCATAGCATAAGTGCCCCTTATGAGTTGACGGGAAATCCAAGAAGATGCACGGAGTAGTCCTAGGTGCTAATTTGTGAGGAGCTGTGGAGGCGAGATTAGGGTAGCATAGACACCCAAAAATCTGAAGGTGATCATAAGAAGGGATCTGACGGAATAGAATTTCGGTGGGGTTTTATTTTGAAGTGTACGTGTAGGTAATATATTAAAGAGGTAGGCGACCATGTGAAGTGCATAGACCCAAAAGGGAGGGGAAATAGATGCATGAAAGAGCATGGTACGAATCATATTGTTAATGATGCGGATGATTCTTTCGGCTTTACCATTTTGAGGTGAGGTATAGGGGCACGAGAATCGAAACACTGCCATTGGTTATACAAAATTTATGAAAGGGAGAATTGTTAAACTCACGGTTGTTTTCACATTGAAGTGTTTTAATGGTCTTCTCAAATTGGGTCTTAACATAAGCTTGAAATTCAAGGAAATTGACTAAATTTGAGACTTATATTTTAGAGGATAAACTCAAAGAAAGTGAGAGAAAGCATAAAAAAATACCAAATAATATTTGTGACCCAGGTTGCTAGTAATGGGAGATGTTCATAAATCCGCATGAATAATATCAAAAGGAGAAAAAGTAACACTCAAAGATGATTTAAACTGAAGTCAAACATGATTCTCTAAAGGACAAGAATGACAATTTTGGGTCGATTTCCCATTATTACATTGAATGAAATTGCGATTTCTAAGAAAACTAAAAATTGTTGCTCCAGGGTGCCCAAGTCTATTGTGCCAGGTTGATGGAGAGATTGCATTTAGAGAGGTATGTGGAGTGACACGTGCAACGAAATTGGATGAGAAATGATAGAGGTCCCCCACACTATTGCATCTCGTAAGAGGTGCCCCCGTATGTAGGTCCTTTACATAGAAATCAAAAGGGTCAAACTCAATAGATATCAAGTTGTCACTAGCAAATTTTCTGACACAGATTAAATTTTTAATGATGTTAAGAGCTTATAGGACGTTTTGAGGGAAATAAAGGGTGAGGTGGAACTGTATGATTGGTGCCATAACCATGAATTAGAATGCGATTATCATTTCCGACCAAAACTTATTGAGGATTTTGCAAATTTAATAGTTGAGAAAGATTACCAGAGATGCGAGTGAGGTGGGATGTGGCGCCCATGTCCATATACCAGGCATCGTCTCGCTACTAAAGATTCATAGTGTTGTAGGCCTGGGCTAATTCGGTAGGTGTGCGGAGGCCGAAATTTTGTTGTTGTTGTTGGGCCGATGCAGGATGGGCCTGCTCTGTGTGGCCTATTTGACGGGTACCTGGGTGAGGGCCTAGTAGGCTGGGTTGTTGCCACTGGCCCATGTGTTGGGCCTGCTGCGTCAGATATGGGTTGGGGGCAGTCCAGTTTCCGTAATTCTCCTAAGGTAGTGGACCGACCCAAGGTGCTGGGTATAGGGCCTGCTGTGTTGGGCCGGTGGAATTAGATCATCCTCCACAACCCTTTCCTCTTCCGACATGCCTATTATCGCGGCCACATCTCTTGCTGCCGTCTCGGCCACCACGGTGGGGTGGGTGGTCTGTGTGTGGCAGTGATCCGGTCGGCGGAGTAGTGGTTGGTGATACGTTGACCGTCAAAGCTTGTTGATTATGCCCTTCTTGTTTGGCTCGTCTAGTCTCCTCCAATAGCAACTGTGACCGGGCCTTGTTGAGGCTAGGGAGGGTATTGGCTTGTTGGGTCATCGTGGAAAACGTATCGTAGTCATCTTTCGATAAACCATTGATGAGTTGCAAAACTATCTTTGTGTCGGAAATCGAATTGCCAATATTAGATAATTGACCGGCCACTAATTTAAGTTGTTTACAATAGTCTGACATGTTAGCAAAATTTTCAAGATGGGTGTTGTTGAATTGCTCCTCCAGATACACGATACGTGTATGTTTATTGTCCTGAAAGATTTCCTCTAGCCTTGTCCATAGTTCATGAGTCGAAGCACCTGTCTTCATAATAGTATGAAGTAAGTTTTTGGATATGGTGCCATATATCCATTGTTTGACAATTGCATCGAGTCTTTTCCACGTCGAGGTGTCGACGTCGGGTGGACGGGGGTAGGTGGTATCAATGTGATCAAGCACGTTGTATGCACATGCATGAATTTGAAATAGTTTAACCCACTATGAGTATGACCATCCTCTTGATCAAGAATTAATGGGATGAAGTTCTTGATGTTCGTCATGGCAAAGGTCGGATGAAAGGTAGTAGGATGGGGCGGAGGCATTAGGATGTGTGTTGTGGGTGGAGGAGGAATAAGCGAGAGAATCCATGACAATGGTTGCCGGCGGCGTGTAGAAAAAGAGAATAGGGGCACCAGAATTTTAGGGTTTTCCGGCAGCGAAAAAAGGAAGGGGGGATTTTAGGGTTTTGGAGGGGGTAGGGTTTGACTCTTAATACCATGTAGAATAGTGTAATTCTCATTGATTGGAGTCTTCTCATTGATACAATATTTATAGGAGTTTACAATTGTAATCCTAATCGAATGAGGATATCTACTTTACATAACTACACTAGGATACTAATTTACAGAATATATGGAGAATATACTTAATAACTTGAATGTTTTTCAAATTATTACACATAGGATTTGAAGGTGTGTGACCTCTTGTCATGGATTCAAGTCGTAGAATCAGCCTCTTGCAGAAATACAGATAAGACTGTGTACAATTGACCCTTGTGGTCCGACCTTAAACCAGATCACGTGCATAACAGGAGCTTAGTGCACTGGACTTCCTATTTTTATTTTTACAAATAGGACTTGAAGGCACCTCATAAGTATTCGGCTAAACATAGTAAATTTGTTTCCAAAATTTCACACTAATCGAGTGTTTAATTTCTAAAAGTGGTAATCTAATACAGTACCTTTTAAAAGGTATAAAATACCTCAGTAGATACTAGACACAAATCCAATATACACATTATTATTTCCAACAATTTAAGTAACGGTTGATTAGAATTACGTAAACGTAACGTAACCAAAATCTGACTAGATTCCGAATGTACTTCCGATATTATCCCCAATAATTCTATCAACCGGACCAAAGTTCATCCATTTTTAGCGAGTGATGTTAATATAATTGTACGTTACATTTTTTATTTGATGTGAGACACAACCAATAAAAGTTGTGTGATACTCACTCTAAACTAGACAAGTGGCGTCGCACCAGTAACTTCGATTTTCACGCCCTCCTTTTCCTCTTTTACCATTTCTAAATTACTACTTCCTCTATTTCAAAATATCTGATATTTTTATCTTTTTATTTTATTTCAAATAAATGATGTTTTACATCATCAAAAGGACATTAATAATATTTTTTAAATTTTATCCTTATTAAATAAAGAGATTTTTATATAATCAAGAAACTACTAAAAAGTTATATTTTTTAAGGTATTTATTAAGGGTAAATTAATAAAAATACATCTTACTTTCTAGAAATTAATATTTTTTAAGGGTGTACCCAAGTTAAAAATACCACTTATTTTGAAATGGAGGGAGTATTCCTCTCCCACATTTCTCTCCAGGGGCGAAGCTAGCTTATCAGGTGCGGGTTCGGTCAATTGAGTACTGGGCATGAGCTATGAGCTATCCGACTTGGCAAACGGCCTGGTGTTGTGCGCTTGATGCCTGTCTGGCGTTGCGCTTGGGCGCGGGCTACCAAGCGTAGGTGCTTGGGCGCTTCCTGCTGACGGGCGTTGTGGGTGGTGACTGCAAACGGGCGTTGTGGGCGCTACTGGCTGTTAGGTGCGGGCATGAGTCATCGGTGGGGCGACATAGGCACAAACGATCCTTTCTATTGGCTCAACCCAGACCACAGGGTCGTCCATGAGACTAGGCGTTGGGAGGTTTGCTAGTGCGTCATGAGGTGCGGCCAAAGAGTCATGTGGCGTGTCTAGAAAGCAGCCCATGACAAATACTAACGGGGTAAATAATATTTAATACTTCCTCTGTCTTAATTTATATGGCACCTTTCGAATTTTGATATTGAAACAAATCTTTTGTTTTACCGTAATTTTTCATATATTTTGAATTGTCAATTATTGTGACTTATAGTACTTTTTACGTAGTTTTCAAATGTGTAAATTTTATTTTTAAAAAGTTGAAGTTTCCATGCCCAAATTCACAGTCAAATTAAACTATTTAACTCGCAAAATTCAAAATAAATTGAGAGAAAGGAGTACTATTAATATATTTTGATCTTTCTTAGGAGAGACTGTTACCTATTTTTTGAAAAAGATTACCAATGAGTAATATTTGTAAATAAAGGTCGTTTGGTAGGATGCATTAGAGAAAATAATATATGCATTAGCTTTGTATATTACTAATATCTTGTTTGGCTCTATTTGTTATTATGCTATGTAAAATTAATACATAACGAATCATTGTATAAGTAATACAAGTTTTTAATACATACATAAGTATGATTAAAGACACAATTGTCCCTGAAGTCCCTCACATGCTAAATCTTTTAATTTCTTTTTAAGATTATCAATTAATGTTTGCCCATATCAAAGCCACCCTCTGTATATACATAACTGTAAAGATATGGCACCTGAACCTAACTCAACCTCAAAAGCGAGCTTGTAGGGTGACGATTGTCCAAGTCCATATAAGGAGTTCATGTTCTCATTCCATATTCGATGTAGGACTCTTAACACTCCCCAGCATGCCCAGACCTTGTTAACTGGAGCGTAGATAATATAATTTGGGGGCCCAACATCGGTGGACAAAGAATTGGAATGGGTCAGACTCTGATACAATGTAAAGAATGGATCTTGGGCCAAGACTTGGATAGGGCAATGATGAGGATGGTCTGGATAGTTGCGGGCTTTACGATCGGGCTGAACGTTTCATCACAATCCACTCCCACATGTTAAGACCTGTCATCACCTACAAGACGAGCATTGTACCTCTCAAAAGAACCATCGAATTTCTTTTTATGTCTAAAAATCAACATAGAACGAATAATGTTAGCATCAAGTGGACGGGGTACTAGGTCCCACGTCTTATTATCAATAAGAGCATTATATTCGTCAATCATTGTTGCTTTCCAATTAGAGTCGGACAAGACATCCTTCGAATTGCGAGGGACACGGGAAGGGACAACTGAAACAGATAGGTTGAACAGCCGTTTAGGTTTATGAATTTCGTGCATGTCATGGGTTTTCATGGTCCGAGAGCGTGCCTCGGGACGCGGGACTGGCGAGGCATCATAAGGTCTGGGCGTGCGGGGAGTGTTAAGAATCCCACATTTGATATGAAATAGGAACGTGAATATTTTATATGGACTTGGATAATCCTCACCTACCGACTCAACTCTGAGTAATAATTTTTGATCTTTTATAGGAGATTATGTTTCCTATTTTTTCCTTTTAAGATTATCAATTAATGTTTGTCTATATCAAAGCCACACTTTGTATATACATAATTAATACTTTCTCCGTCTCAATTTATATAATGTAATTTAACTCGATATAAAGTTTAAAAAAATAAAATAAGACTTTAGAATTTTATGATCTAAAATAAGTCCAAAATATTTATATGATTATAAATCATCTTGTTAAGCGTAAAAAGTAAAATTTAAAATTAAATTATTGTCAAATAATAAAATATATTATTCTTTTTATGATTGATTAAAAATAAATTTATGTTTATATAAATTGAAACGGAGGTAGTATGACACCATTACTAAAAACACCTTATTTAACATTACTTTTTATCCAGCTACCAAATCACCAATCAGTAATAAATTTTGATCTTTTTATAGGACATCTGTTTCTTTTAAGATTATCAATTAATTTGTCCATATCAAAGCCACCCTATCGGTATATATAAGAGCACGTCGAATTCCCTTGTGTTTCATTCTTCCAACACACTCGTTTGTTTCTACACGTCATCTTCTTTATACCATCACCAATCCATTCCAAGAACATGCAGAAGATTGTAACAAGAAGTGCAAAATGGGTTGGCTCTGTACGAGGTTTATCACAACGTTGTTATTCTCAATTAGGCTTAGCAACATCAAAAAAGGTCGAGGATGATGATGATATGATCATTAATCCTAGTATGCCTCACTTTGACTACTCTCCACCCCCCTATAATGGACCCTCTGCTGATGAAATCTTGAATAAAAGAAATGGGTTTCTTAGCCCTTCTATGTTTCACTTCTATGAGAAACCGGTGAGTCCCCTCTCTCTAATTATTAGTACCTGATTGTTAGTGATAAATTGAAAAAAGATTGAGAATTTATACTGGAATTAAGTGGGTCTAACTACTTATGTGGCACGGTTGAAAGTTTGAGAGTCAATCAAGTATTTGAATTTTGAGAGTCATTTAAATTTTTTCTTTGATTGGAAATTTCTCTATGTCTTTTAAATATTTTAATTGGAATTTCCAGATTCAACCAAATTTTTCTTTAATAGAAATTTCTTTATATGTCTTTTTAAATAGTTTAAGTTGTTAATGTAAAGAATTGATCTTGGGTTTAAATTAATCCCGAAAGCTAGCTTGTATGGTGAGTATTGTTCAAGTAACACTCTCCGCACACCCAAACCTTGTTAATTGGAGCGTGATAATATAATTTGGGGGTGCAACATCGACGAACAAATAATTGAAATGAGTCTAACTCTGATAACAGGTAAAGAATGGATCTTGGGCCTAACTCAACCCCGAAAGCTAGCTTGTAGGGTGATTATTGTCCAACTTATATAGGAGTACATGTTCTCATTTCATGTTCCGATGTGGACTCTTAACAATTAATTATTATGATTTATATTACTTTTTATTTCACAAAACTTAAAAAAATTTGAATCTCAAAATTTCAATTGTTCCACATAAATTGAAATAAAGGGATTAATAATTTGGGATTGAGACGTAGTTGGTTATGCTATTATTAACATAGAGATGTACTCATCCCAATTTATGTACCACAGTTGAAATTTCGGGATTCAAACTTCTATTTTGATAGTGTTAAGAAATAAAAGCTTTAAATTTTTTAAAAATAAAATCGATATATTTGGAAATTATGTAAAAAATGATAAATTACAATAATTAACAAACTTAAAATATTTAAAAGGCATATAAAAATTTCGATCATAAAAATACTTGTTTGAATCTCGAAATTCAAATGATGTTACAATTTATTGTGACAGATGGAGTAATTTATAATGGTTTTGGTTATGTTGGGGTTGATTATTTAATGTTATCTAGCCAAGTTCTGATTTTCGGCATGCGTATTCCTGAGCAGTTAGCGTGACTAGATTGAGATTCCTTTAATTTTTATTTTTATGTTTGCTCATTTTCGTCTTTCTTTTTACCTCTAATTGGTGATTTGATATATTTAATTACAAGTTTAATTACTATTCTGATGTTGAAATCCACAACAACTTAGTCTTAATCCCAAGAAAGTTGTAGTCGGCAATATTATACTCTGTCCCAAAAATACCTGTCACGTTTAGCTTCTCGAGAGTTAATTTGACTAATCTTTGGAGCTAAATTAGATTAGATTAAGTCAATATTTTAAATTGAAAACTATGCGAAAAGTAGTTACAATTCTTCTCATATCATTATGGTGAAAAAATATATGTTACACTGTTGGTGAAAGTTCATAAAAGTTCATACAGTTTGACTCTCGAAAAGTGAAACATGACAAGTATTTTGGCACGAAGGGAGTACAAAATAAAAAGTACTACAAGTTCGAGGCAGAAGTGGCTATGCAAGAAAGTCTTAGTAAATCCTTTTAGGCTTAGAGTTGAATCTGGCAAACTACTTTGAGGTGTGTTTATGTTCATTTTTAGTAGTATAAAGTTTAATCTTCAGATTCAGCATTACTATATATATTTTAACACGCCACTTAACTATGGTTACTTCTAGTCTGAGAATTACCTGATTCAGTATTTTTTAATTTCTTTTTGGTTTTATTCACTCTATATTGAGATTGAGAAGGTGCTTTTGGGGTGATTGTGGTTATTATGTACAGCTGAATTTGGTACATGGAAAGATGCAATACTTATTTGACAGCAATGGACGTCGATATCTTGATGCATTTGGAGGAATTGCAACTGTATGTTGTGGGCACTGCCACCCTGATGTGGTAGAGGCCATCGTAAACCAAACCAAACGCTTACAGCACTCAACTATCTTATACCTCAATCACGCAATTACTGATTTTGCTGAGGCACTTGCTTCTAAGTTACCTGGTGATCTTAAGGTATTCCTTTACTCTTTGGCTTACAAGTTAGTTTAACTTATATGCACAATACTTGTAACCGTCCATAATAAGTGAGATCAGTAACCTAGAAAATTAGGTAGATTATATGCTATAACGGATACACCTATAGTGTAAAAGTACATTGCAATGTCAGTGTTTATACATTAAATCCATGTCTACAATCTTATTGTGACATATTATTGCTTTTCCAGGTTGTGTTCTTTACTAATTCTGGGACTGAGGCAAATGAATTAGCAATCATGATGGCTAAACTATACACTGGTTGTCATGATATCATCTCTTTAAGGAATGCTTACCATGGAAACGCAGGTGTGACTATGAGCACCACCGGGCAAAGCATATGGAAATTCAATGTAGTACAGGTGCAACAACTTTCTATTTTGTGAATTGCTATTCCTCTGTGTTTGCTTTATGATCACTATCAAGAGGTCTCATGCAGAACGAATTTGCTTGAGCATTTTAATGTGAAAAAATCACATGCCCTGTTTATGCAAGCAGTCGTCCAAGTTGTTATCAGATGACTATTATGAAGTTACCGTATAGAAGTTAATTGATCATTCTGTTATATTACTTGGTATCTTATCATCATTATGTTGGATATTCTCCTTTGTTAGATCAGTAGAATTGTAGAGGGCAGCGGAAGAAAATTGCCTCTAAATAACAAGTTTAATGTGTCTATCCATTCTAAAGGCATATTTGATTATCTACAACAACTGGAGTATTAGGAAATGTGCATTGGTGCTAGGTAGCATATGATGGTGCCATAATATACAAAACCTTGTTATGTTTATTACTGTGTCTCTTGTTCACTTACTATTTACTTTGTTGATCAGACTGGAGTTCATCATGCCGTAAACCCTGACCCATACAGAGGTGTTTTTGGTTCTGATGGGGAGAAGTATGCGAAAGACGTTGAAGATCTTATCCAATCCGCAACATCTGGAAGTGTTGCTGCTTTTATGTCTGAAGCTATACAGGTACTCATCCCTCAGCGATATTACCTTGTCCGTCTAAATTCCATACAACATTGTGTGTATCATCCTCTAAAATGTTCCTTTTAAGTGTAGGGTGTTGGTGGGATAGTTGAATTGGCTCCAGGTTACTTGCCTGCTGCATATAGCACTGTACGAAAAGCTGGAGGCCTTTGTATTGCAGATGAGGTTCAAGCTGGATTTGCTCGCACTGGAAGCCACTTCTGGGGATTTGAGAACCAAGGAGTGGTTCCTGACATAGTGACAATGGCAAAAGTCAGTCTCTTCAACAATGACAATCTGCTATTTTCCATACTCGATGACAAATGAAGACATCCATCTCTTGATTATAATTTGGCCAAAAACTAAGCTTCTTTTACTTTTTTTCTTGTTATTTCCAGGGCATTGGAAATGGAGTACCCCTCGGGGCTGTGGTAACAACTCCCGAGATTGCACAGGTCTTGAAGCGTCGTAATTACTTCAACACATTTGGTGGAAATCCCGTGTGTACTGCTGCAGGACTTGCTGTTCTTAGAGTGATTGAAAAAGAAAAGCTTCAAGAAAATGCTCATGTTGTTGGTTCCTACTTGAAAGAGCGCCTTATGGATTTAAAAAATAAGCATGAAAGTAAGATTTTTTTTCTCATTTCACCCTTATGATTATTACCCTCTACAGGAGGATGATCAATCATATTTTTTTTTTTGAGGAAACACTGCATTCCTATCACTGTCATTTTCACTTGATTCTGGCTTTTGCAATAACGCTAATGCAGTTGTTGGTGATGTGAGGGGAAGAGGACTGCTGCTAGGCGTTGAACTAGTCACTGACCGCAAACTGAAAACTCCTGCAAGTGCTGAAACTGTGCATATCATGGACAAGATGAAAGGTAAGTTTCTTTTATATTATCATCCTTTTGTCCCGTCTTTAAATTAAACCTTAGGTATTAACCTAGTTTATCTATTCGGCTTAAAGCTATGGGAGTACTAGTTGGCAAGGGCGGATTCCGTGGAAATGTCTTCAGAATTACACCTCCACTTTGTTTCACTAAAGAAGATGCAGGTAACTTTTAAGCTCTTAGAAGAAGTACTTGCTTCCAAATCTCTTTCTTCTTTTCCCAGAGGAAATTGATTACATGTGTTCCCAATTCAACTTTACTCTGTCATTACAACTTGAGGGCTCTTATTTATATATCTAATACTTTGATTGCAGATTTTTTGGTGGATGTCATGGATTGTGCAATGTCAAAGATATAATGACTCCTCTGTCCTACACGCGTGCCTGCGTGCATCCAAGATACTACAGTTTAACAGCCTGGAAATTACATTTTCTCCTATAGCCATATGATAATACCATAGTTAATGGAACTTTTATATACAGCTTTATCTTCATATGTCAGTTGATTATCTACAGCCAAATGTATCTGTATGTCTCTACTAAAGTACGTACAGTATCCAACGATCATATAATATGAGTCAACAACTCGTTGTCTCTGGAACGTCCTGTCTTGTTTTTCTTTATGCTCTTGCACATCAACTTATTATCACCTGCAATCGTACCTCTCGCGACACCAATTAAATACCAAAAGAAAAAGGATAGAAATGAAAGATAATATTAGGATGACAATGTGCAAATATTGATTCAAAACTAACACCAGCACTCTTGGTTTATGTTCAATTTTCATGATTTATGGTTGAACATAGTTTTTTGAAGATTTGTTACAATATAGATGCGATACAAACTTTTGTTGTCCGTTTTTACTGATGGGTCAACAACTAGTTGCCTAAGCACCAGTGTCTGTAAGGGCATATTAACAGTGTAAAGTTGGAAGAATACTGAGCAAAGTCTTCATACAATGCCAAGAGTCAGAAGTATTATGAGAAGGGACGTTGCAAAAGTAATGACCTAATGAGACTTGGGAGCCGATTTGAAATCATAATGATTTGAAGTTGAAGTTTTGTTTGGACATGCAATTTGAATTTCTTAAGTTATATTTTTTCTCATTGACATAAAAAAAAACCCCCACAAATTATGAAAAACCATCAAAACTTTTCTAATTCTTATGCAATCTTACCAAATGAGCAAATCATAATTCATAACAAAATTAATACGCGGTTAGAAGATCTTTCTAAAAAATACAACAGCAATTGATCGAACTTTAGTTTAATAAAAAGGAAAATTGAACATGAATAGCAGTGTAACTACTCTTTAATATAATACTCCCACGTGGTATGGACAATCCTCCCACTATTTACTTTGGAATTTTAAGTCATTGCAAGGAAGGTAAAAATAATTTCATCTTGGACAATTATATTCAATACAATATAAAGTCGATCAATTGGTATATATCTATTAACTTATGGATCTTTCTTTATAAAATATAAACTTATGGATTAAGTTTTATATTTAAAAAAATTGAAATCATGATTTGAAATTCCAAATCATCCAAAAAAGGTGTGATTTGGAATTTCAAATTATGACATGAAGTTGAAATTATGTTCAAATTGCATAAACAAACGGTGATTTGAAATCAAATTATGAAATCATGATTTGAAAACGCATGGCCAAACGCCTACATATTATTACACGTGAGTTCATAGGTCTCGATGATCTATATATTGTTAAAATCGTGTCAAAACACAAGGCTCATTTGGTTGTTGGGTAGTGAGGAGTTATTTATGTATTAAAACTAGCATATTTATATGAGATAATTGCACCCTATGTTAATTAGGGTGCGAATGCTATCAAAATTAACCCACATTTTTAAAATCTTACAAAAAGTAACCCACTCCCTCCGCCCCTCTCTCTACACTCAGTCCCTCCTCCTCCCATCTTTCTCTTCTTCGCCACCGACGATGCTGTCGCCGCCACCGGTCGGCACCATTAGAAAGGACAGAGAGAGAGAGAGAGAGTTCGTCGACCTTTTATCTCTCCTCCTCCTCTCTCTCGTGTTCTCTCTCGACTACGCCTTCTCTCTCTTTTCCTCATATATCTCGTGTTCTCTCTCTACTACGCCTTCTCTCTCGTGTTCTCTCTCTACTACGCCTTCTCTCTCGTGTTCTCTCTCTACTACGCCTTCTACTACGCCTTCTCTCTCTACTACACCTTCTCTCTCTGCCACACTTCCTCTCTCTTTCTTCGGCGATGGCGACTTTCCGGTGGCTCAAATCTTGCCGCCTCCTCCGCTGCGGTGGCTTAGATTGACGGCCTCCTCCTCTGCGGTGGCTCAGATTTGACGGCCTCCTCCTCTGCGGTGTCTCATATGTTCCCCTTTTTATATACGTCGTTTGGTTATAAAAATGGGAAAAGTTAATCTTCAAAAAGTATAATGTTTGGTTAATTTTTTCTCTTTTCTACACAAAACATAACATTGCTAATATAATGTTGAGTCAATGTAGTGAATGAGTTGCATTTTATCGCATATATCCTACAAAAATATAAAATAACGAGCAATGGATCATACAGAGAAGCACTATTTAGGCATAATTTACGGGTATGAAACAATTCTGTCAGGGCCGTCTTAACTCAGAACAGATCCAAAAATACCCTAACGCCACCATGGCTAAGCGGGATACAATAGGATCATCAGCCTGAGCTTCAGACATTCCGCCTGGACTGTTCTCTTCCCAACCTTAGTTTCTTCTCTCATGAATCATCCGCTATATTATAGCATTTGTTCCATGATTCCAAGTAGATTAGTATAACATAGGTTCAACACTTAAGGATTTAGCCGATCATGGGCTAATCCTGAATATATGATAAAATAAAATACAAAAATTAAAATATACCTAAGCAGATGAGGTTGTGCTCAGTCCCGGAGGAGATGTATAGCAAACTTAAACTTTTATTAGAGAGTTTGTACAAAGCGGAGAGAGAGTGGTTGGCCAAAGCCTTGCCTCTCTTCTTTCCTACTGAATCCCTTTTATAATGGATTCTAGAAAATATCGTCGCCTAGTGGCCGACAATTACAAAAGTGAACAGTGGCCAAGTGGCCGACAGATAAAAAGTAAACAGTGGCCTAACAGGTGGCCGACAGATTAAAAAGTAAAATGTAATACGGCCAAAATTAATGGGCCCTATTAGTACAATAATTCATCTACTTTATTAAAGTAGATTCTATATGTCTGTCTGGTGGCATTTTATGATTGATCCACCAATCTTGGATATATTATTCTTTTTCTTTTTCCTTGTTTTTTCCTGAGCTGGAGGATGCCTCCATGTTTTCCTGGAATTTGGCCAGATATTCTTGAATGTCAAAATCTGAATCGTAGGTGTCTTGGGAATCCTAGACATCTTCTTCTTCTGTATGAACCGATGCCATAGAAGTGTCTGAGGGAAATTCCTCATCTAGATTTTTCATTAAATCTTTTTTCACTTCTGCCATGTATGACGAAATTATTTCAGCTTTAGATATTACTCTTTTTTAAGCTGGATCTTCCTGCCAATATGTTGTTAAGGGCTATTAGCGTCCTGCTTAGGTTGTTCATTTTTTAGCTTGGTATAACCTTCTACTGCGGAAGTAATCTGGTCTATAAGTTCTTGTCCATTCAAGATACCGTCATTGGTTTTTTCTAGCAATTTTTTCCAGAACCTGAAATAATAGGTTCTTTGTAATCAAGGAATCTGTCCTGGGGTATAACCCACTTTGACTGACCATTTCATGATCCATGGAATGGAGAATTCTATATAAAAAAAGTTCATATTAGCAATTCCATCTATGCCAGTTTTTTGTTCTCCCAATTTTATAATTTTTGGAGAGACATCAACCCAGTCGGTGTGTAAACCTTTAAAAATCTGAGGCATAATATGAACTGATGGACCATATGTAATCCACCAATGCCAAAACCAGTTCGGTATGTCCTGCTTATAAACATGAGAACATATATTTATAAACCAGGAGTGTTTCATGTTTGGATTTTCGTATAGAAAAGTTTTATAAAAACTTTCGACATAATCCCAATAGTTAAATTTAACCTGAATTCTTTGTTCATGATGGAGATATTCCCTTTCTTTTGAGGTGCTAAATCCCCAATCTTCTGGAGTAAAAATCTTTCTTATAATGATTTTTGAAAAGTTATAAATTTTTTTCGTATGCATAGGGAAATAGTGTTGAATTTCAGTTGACCCTGTAGTCATGAGAATAGTCTCATAATGCATTCATGACTTATAAGTCAAGATGGGATATGACCCTGCTTCCAGATATCTTTCCATGAGTTTCCATGGCTCATCTTTTCGTTCCAGATCTTTATTATCAAGGATGAGGATGATATCTCTTTTATTAAGTTTCTCATATCCTTCACTATCATCTTGCTCTTCATGAGCCATTTCAGCATATGATGGTTGTGCTGGAGGTTGTGGGTTATTACCCTCTCCTCTGGATTTTATGAAATCCATAAATTGTTGGTATAAAGGACTGTCTTTATCAACTGACGAAGACTCTGCTTGTGATATAAGCTTCCTATTTCCTTGCTGGACAATGGTATTACCGCGTCCAATTCCTCTTCCTCTGCCACCACGACCCCTATAATTTGAGTCGCCTGGACAATTTGGCCTCATCATCATGTATAAGAAATTTATTAGCTTATGAGTTTAAATATTCTCTAGTCAAAAAATCAGGCAAACTATTATCTGCTCCTTTTTTATAATGAATATCAAAATCAAACGGTGCTAGCAAAGTTTGCCACCGAGCAAACATCTGTTTAGAAACATCATGCTTGCAGTCTTTATTAAACATGTATTTTGCCTACTGGCAATCAGTGTTTATAATAAATCTTTGATTGTATAAATCGCCTTGGAATTTCAAGACATTTTTTACAATTGCTAGAATTTCTTTTGCAACTGTAGAATAATTCTTCTGGCTAGTATTCCATTTGCCAGAGTAGAATTGTATTAAATACTCCTGTTTATTAACTGGAGAGTATTGCTTAAGTATACCTCCGTAACCAATAGCTGAGGCATCTGTTTCTATGATTTTCGGCCAGGTAGGATTAGCCAGAGTAAGACAAGGAAGGTTATGAACCTTAACCTTAATTCTTTTGACAGCCTGAGTATGATTATCTGTCCATGGAGAAGGAGTTTTCTTCAGCCGTTCATATAATATGGCTGTATCTTTTGCTAAATCTTTTATGAAAGGACCTATACAATTTAAACTGCCCAAAAATCATTGGAGCTGAGTTTTGTCGGTTATAATATCCTGAAATTTTGAAGCAAATTCAATACTTCTGTTAATAGGAATAATTTTCCCTTTTTCTATATTATGACCTAAAATCTGACATTGATTTGGAAAAGAATCATTTTGGGTTTTGATATGACTAACCCATTTTGAATAATGATCTTTTTAAATAAATCTAGATGTTTAAAATGATTTTCAATATTATTTGAGAATACCAAAATATCGTCTATATAGACAATAGTGAAATTGCTATAAGGTATAAAAATATCATTAATAATAGTTTAAAATTCAGAGGGGGCATTTTTTAATTCGAATGGCATAACATTCCATTCGTATTGTCCCATAGGTACATTAAAAGCAGTTTTGTACCTATCTTCCTCTTTTATTTGAATCTGCCAATAACCAGATTTTAAATCGAATTTCGAAAATATGATTGCGCTATTAAGTCTATCAAGTAAATCTTTTTTGTTTGGAATATGATATCTGATCTATTTCAAAGCTTTATTAAGCGGCTTATAATTTATCACAAGTCTAGGAACTCCTCTTTCTTGTTCAGCATGTTTATTAACATAAAAAGTTGTACAAGACCATGGAGTTTTTGAAGGCTTTATTAAACTTTTTTGTAATAAAGAAGTAATCCCCTTTTTGCATAATTCCAAATATTCAGAATTCATTTGGCAAGGCCTAGCCTTAGTAGGGATATTACCCTCTTTAAAATCATCATCATAAGGAAGAGAAACAATATGCTTCTTCCTATCCCAGAAAGCATTTGGGAGGTCACTGCAAACCTGGATGTGATACTAAAACGAGCAGTGGATCATACAGAGAAGCACTATTTAGGCATAATTTACGGGTATGAAACAGTCCTGTCAGGGCCGTCTTAACTTAGAACAGATCCAAAAACACCCTAATGCCACCATGGCTAAGCGGGATACAATAGGATCATCAGCCTGAGCTTCAGACATTCCGCCTGGACTATTCTCTTCCCAACCTTAGTTTCTTCTCTCATGAATCATCCGCTATATTATAGCATTTGTTCTATGATTCCAAGTAGATTAGTATAACGTAGGTTCAACACTTAAGGATTTAGCCGATCATGGGCTAATCCTGGATATATGATAAAATAAAATACAAAAATTAAAATATACCTAAGCAGATGAGGTTGTGCTCAGTCCCGGAGGAGATGTATAGCAAACTTAAACCTTTATTAGAGAGTTTGTACAAAGCGGAGAGAGAGTGGTTGGCCAAAGCCTTGCCTCTCTTCTTTCCTATTGAATCCCTTTTATAATGGATTCTAGAAAATATCGTCGCCTAGTGGCCGACAATTACAAAAGTGAACAGTGGCCAAGTGGCAGACCAAACGTCCTATTGCGTTTACCGTCGCTTTACTCGGGACTTTGATATTCCCACTTTAGCATGGAAAGATTAGTACTTGCATATGTTCCGTGGCACGGGCATTTTTCGAAGGAGTAGACAGTGCACAACTCACTTTGGCCCCTATGATTTTAGCGAAGATGTTTCAGGCTCTAGGGAAATGTAAAAGAGGTGAAACGAGTTTCTTTGAAGGCTGTAACCTTATTCTGCAGATATGGGCGATGGATCACTTTATCAGCGCCCGAATATGGTAGACATATGCTTCAGCGAGTCAAACAAAATTGTCACATTTTACGACAGGACAAAATGATTTGTGTCGCCGGTCGGCATCAAAGATTGGTATGAGTTTTTAGCATCCCGCACTGGTGATCAGATCCAATGGAAGTACCCACTGCTCCCGAACGCCAAGAAAGCCTATATAAGATGCAGAATGCTTTATTATATTGAACTTATCGGGATGAACGGCCTCCAACCATACGCTCCACTCCGCGTACTCCGACAGTTTGGACAAGAGCAAATAATCCCCCTCCAAGCAAATATGAGAATTTCTGAAATGGAGTTTGGGTCGAATTTCGTTATCCCCGGAGTTAGGCAAATTCTCGATGAATGGGACCACATTGACAAAATGGATATTGGAGATAGTCAGGCAAGAGGTACTCCCGAATATCACACATGGCTACGAGAAGATCGCGCTAATATAGACCTTAGTGACCCAGTCGTCACCCCTGAAATGTGGCAGCAAATGCAAAACATAATGCAGTACCTAGAAGACGCAGGAGCCGGACCCAGCAGTGTTAGGGTTTCATCTCCATCTCCGTGATCAAGAGAGTATTTTATGTTATCAGCTTTGTTAATGTATGCATTATTATTACAGTAAAATTTAAACTTTATTTCCAATAGAAGGCATCACAATTACCGGCTTGGATCAATTTATCACTATCTCGCATATTTGGCGTTTAAGCCCACATTTGGCATAAGAGAGGCCCCATGCACGTTAGGACACGCATTTAATATAATTTGCTTGCTACTTGTTTACTGTTTCCCACTTTGTATATGCCATTCAAAGCAATAATTACTCATCTCGTACTAACTTAGTTTGCTTCATTTTTTAAAAAGGTTTATATTTGCTTGATTTATTTCCCAAAATTTGATTCGTGTTGACTGAAACTGGCGGAACACCCTTACTTCACGAGATCAAAGGCACAATCATCCAACAAAATGACTGATTCGGGAGCATCCGAACAAACTGGCCTGGGACTCGTCGCTCTTCCGGGAGGTGAACCAGAGATATCGGAAAGGAGAAATACTACCGTCCAAGATGAATACCTCGCCCAACTGTTGTAGCAAATGGAAACCATGCAGACTGAGATCGAGCGGCTCCGAAATCTTACCAATCTTTCCATCAGCCCCAATACTCCACTCCCTGAACAAGGGACGAGCGCGACTGCACCATAAACATTTCCATCTCCTGAACCGCTTTCCCCAGAACCTTCCCCGAAATCCCTTACTAAGTAAAACCAATCCTCAACTCGCCAGCCCGCAACGCACTAATCCGCATCCTATCAACCCACAGGCCAGTCCACAACAAAGCTCGCTACAAAATGATCCAGTAGCCTTCACATCTCCATATGCGCCTCAAGCTTCACTTATCCAAACTACCTCACTCGTCCAAAATATCCATCCCACACAAAATTACCAGGCAACCCAACAAATACCGAGGGCACACATCGCTAACAAGCAGTATGTACCACCAGTATATGCAACAGAAGCCCAACCTTCTACTTCTACCATACCAAACATACCTCTTCAGGAGATAGACCAATATGAAGAGATGGAAAGGCAAACAAGGATTAGAACTGATGAAAGTATGGCGAGAGAAATTCATAGCCTAAAAAAAACATTCAAAAGCATTCAAACCAGCAAGGGGCATGAAGGACTCGAGTACGAAGATCTCTGCATGCATCCCGACGTTCAGTTGCCTATCGGATATAAGGTGCCAAAATTTGACTTATTTGATGGAAAAGGAAATCCTCGCGCTCATTTAAGATCGTACTGTGACAAGCTGGATGGAGTGGGTAAGGACCATGTCATCATAATGAAGTTGTTCATAAGAAGTTTGACAAGAGAAGCGCTCGACTGGTACACAAGCCAAGACCCGTGAAAATGGCATAACTGGGGCACAATGGCACATGATTTTGTGGATAGGTTCCGGTTTAACACCGACACAGTCTTGGATAGATTTTATTTAATAAAATTGGAGAAGAAATCTACAGAGACTTTCAGAGAATATGCCATGAGATGGAGGGCGGAAGCAGCAAAGGTTCAACCCCCGATGGCGGAAAGTGAGATGACCAGTCTCTTTGTGCAATCTATGAAAGATGCAACATACTATGAAAGAATGATAAGCGTCATAGGACAGGGTTTCTCTGAAGTGGTAAGGATGGGAAATTTCATAGAAGAGGGTATCAAAACAGGAAGAATCACGAACTTAGCAGCATTGCAGGCCACGAGTAAGGCAATTCAGTCAGACTCATTTGGGGGAGCAATTAAGAAGAGGAGAGGCGGATCGTCCCCTGTCATGATGATCCAGGAACATAGGTCAAACCAAATACCAACCTACCAAAGCCCATCGTCCCAGCCTCCCTACTATAGTCAAAACACACAAAACCCTCAGCCTTATTATCAACACTCACCTACTCCCTACCATGTCTACCATACCCAGCCAATATATAGCCCACCACGAGCACCTACCTATCCGAATTCCCCGCAGTATCAACCCACATATCCACCTCAGCCACGAGCCCATCCACCAAATGCTCCCAGACCCCGTGCGAATCACGAAAGAAGGCCAGTCAAAACATATACACCTTTAGTCGAACCTCTAGCCCAGTTGTATGAAAGATTGAGGACTACAGGAATACTTCAGCCCATCCCAGGGCATATCCCCAATCATATTCCCAGATCGTACGATGAGACTAAACATTGTGCATACCACTCTGGAATCACTGGACATGACACTGGGTTTGCTTTGCCCTCAAAGACAAGATCGAGGCGTTGATCAAAGAAGGAATTATCCAACTGAAAGGACCTCCCCCTAACGTAAACAATAACCCCTTGCCAAATCATGACAATGCCAATGTAAACATGATTACCATTGATGAAGAAAATAGTTTGGAAGGGACCATTGTGCCGGTCCGAAGAGAGGAAAATGTTGAATCATCGGCCTTTATCACCCCTATAATTACAGTTCAAGTGAGGGCACCGTTTGAAGTGAAAGTACTTCCTCCGAAATCGCGGATAGTGACGCTGTCTTTTGATACCAAAACTGTCCCTTGGAGCTATTGGACTAAGAAAGGAGCAGGGGAAAAGAGAAACAAATTGTAGAAGTTGTCGTCGCTGGTATGACAAGATCCGGGTGATGTTATGCCCATGCAGACAATCCAAAAAAGGCTATAACAGAGACCGAAGTGGAAGAGTTTTGGAGAAAAATGCCAACCAATGAGTATTCCATTGTAGAACAATTGAAGAAAACACCGGCTCAAATTTCTTTGCTATCATTGTTGATGAATTCCGCGACCCACGGATGTGCTTTATTGGAAGTACTCAAAGAAGCTTATGTTCCGAGAGAGACCACTGGCGAGAAACTCTTGGCCTTGGTCGAACAGATTTTAGAGGCCCATAAAGTCTCTTTTCATGACAAAGAATTGCCACCTGAGGGTTTGGGCCACAACAAAGCTTTGAACATAACTGTAAAGTGCATGCACAAGTTCATTTCTAAGGTGTTGATTGATGGAGGCTCAGCCGTCAACATTTGTCCTGTGGCAACACTCCGAGCCTTGGGAATTAGCATTGGAAAGATTCGCGAAAGTCATGTGAGAGTTAAAGGTTTTGATGGAGCCCAAAGGAGCGTTATGGGAGAAATGGATTTGACATTACAAGTAGGACCCGTAGAGTTCATCGTGGAATTCCAAGTGTTAGACATATCTACCGGTTATAATCTGCTAATGGGAAGACCTTGGATCCATATGGCTGGTGCAGTTCCTTCTACCCTACACCAAAGCCTGAAGTTTGTCTAGGATCATCACGAGGTCGTGATACACGGAGAAGAGAGCAATCCAGTATGTCTCGAAGGACAAATCCCTGCTGTTGAAAGCGTAGATATATTGGATGGGTCCATTTTCCATATCAGAGAAATTACATGTGCCTCCAAAGCTGAAAAACTGAAATTACCCCAGGTTCTCACGATGGTGGCCCAGGAAATATTGAAGAATGGCTTTAAGCCCGGTCAAGGCCTCGGATTGAATTTAGAAGGTATAGTAGAGCCGGTTCACTTGCTCAGTAAAAATGATACTTTTGGTCTCGGATATGAACCCATTCCCGAAGAAGTCTTGTCAATCAATCTCCGAAAGAAAAGAGACACTCCCTTGCCAAAGCCTGTTCCACCTCTGAATCAATCATTTGTCAAAACATATGTTGCTCAAAAGTCAAAGGAAGATGATGCAGACAACCTCGTGGAAGGACTCAAGAGTCTTTTCATTGCGGGAGAAGAAGTGGAATGCAATGTAATCCTGGATGATTTTACTGAAGACCCAACCATTTGGGATGCAGAACATGGAGTTGTTTTGAAAAATTGGACATGTGCCCCGGCCCTATATCTCCGGGAAGTTTGGTAGAAATTACCTAAGTACTTTATGAAACAATGCGATTCTAATTGAGGCTTGAATCGCATCTATGCATTTTAATGTGTTTTGCCTCCATCTTTTGAAAGCTTAAATGACAAATCCACATTGCTTTTGCTATTTCAAAATTTATTTTGTTTACTAATTTTCTTTTCTCTTTCAGCATGCAAACTAATAAATCTGTCGATAATGTGAATGTGACATGTAATGAAAAAAACAAACAAAATCCAAACAACTCACATGACTTCGAAGAATATGAGGAAGACTCGCAGCCAGAAGATTTGACAGAGGAATTGGAACATTTTGAGAATAAGCCAAAGCCAAATTTAGACGAAACTGAGGCAGTAAATTTGGGAGATGCAAAATATGTGAAGGAAACAAGAATCATCGTCCATCTGAGCACCGCACAAAAGGAAAAACTTACGAATCTTTTGAGGCAATATATCGATATATTTACTTGGTCTTATGATGATATGACAGGTCTGAGCACATATATTGTTTCGCATAAATTACCTATTGATCCATCCTACCCTCCGGTGAAACAAAAACCAAGGAAAATCAAGCCTGACTTGAGTTTAAAGGTTAAGGAAGAGGTGTCTAAGCAGTTCAATGCAAAGGTCATTCGAGTCACGAGATACCCTACTTGGCTGGCCAACATTGTACCCGTGCCAAAGAAAGATGGGAAAATACGGGTGTGCGTGGATTATCGGGATCTCAACAAGGCTAGCCCGAAGGATGATTTCCCTCTCCCAAA
Source organism: Anisodus acutangulus (assembly GCA_029783415.1). NCBI lineage: Eukaryota > Viridiplantae > Streptophyta > Magnoliopsida > Solanales > Solanaceae > Anisodus > Anisodus acutangulus. The sequence continues at coordinate 47,200,433 of CM056490.1, forward strand.
TATTCACATACTCATTGATAACTGTGCAAAGCATGAATTACAGTGATTTGTTGATTGCTTTGCTGGTTACCACCAAATCTTGATGGATGAAGAAGACGCAGAAAAAATGGCATTCACCACACCTTGGGGAGTATACTATTATCGGGTAATGTCGTTCGGACTCAAGAACGCAGGTGCCACCTATATGAGGGCCATGACTACCATTTTTCATGATATGATCCACAAAGAAATCGAGGTCTACGTAGATAAAGTTATTATCAAGTCGCGAAGGGCCCCGGATCACTTGACAAATTTGAAGAAGTTCTTCGACCGGCTGAGGCGGTATAATCTGAAATTAAACCCTGCAAAGTGTGCATTTGGTGTCCCTGCTGGGAAGCTATTAGGTTTCATCGTGAGTAGAAGAGGTATTGAATTAGACCCCTCGAAGGTAAAAGCTATTCAAGACTTGCCTCCTCCAAAGAGTCGAAAGGACGTGATGAGTTTCCTTGGTCGTCTCAATTACATCAGTAGGTTCATAGGGTAATCAACGGTAATATGTGAACCAATATTTAACCTACTGAAGAAACACGCTGCTACTAAATGGACGACAGATTGCCAGCAAGCTTTTGATAAAATCAAAGAATATTTGTCTAACCCACCCTTCTTTTGGTGCCTCCAGAGCCCGGAAGGCCTTTATTATTATATCTGTATGTGTTAGAAAATGCGTTTGGATGCGTGCTGGGACAACACGATGAAACAGGAAAGAAAGAGCAAGCTATATACTACTTGAGCAAAAAGTTCACACCTTATGAAGCTCAATATACTTTGCTGGAGCGCACTTGTTGTGCCTTGACATGGATTGCACAGAAGTTTAGACATTATCTGTTTGCATATACCACTTATCTCATCTCCAGAATGGACCCACTCAAATACATCTTTCAGAAGCCCATGCCCACTGGGAAGCTAGCAAAGTGGCAAATCTTGCTAAGTGAGTTCGATATCATATATGTTACCCAAAAGGCTATCAAAGGACAAGCACTAGCCGACCATCTGACTGAAAACCCCGTAGATAAAGAATATATGCCCCTCCGAACTTATTTTCCGGACGAGGAGGTATTGTTTGTTGGGAAAGATATTTCCGAAGAATACCCGGGTTGGAGAATGTTCTTCGACGGAGCTGCAAACTTCAAAGGAGTGGGTATTAGAGCAGTTTTGATTTCAGAATCAGGTCAACACTACCCAATTTCGGCGAAGCTCCGATTTTCATGCACCAACAATATGGCGGAATATGAAGCTTGTATACTCGGACTTAGAATGGCCATTGATATGAACATTCAAGAATTGTTGGTTATAGGTGATTCAGACTTATTAATTCACCAGGTGCAAGGCGAATGGGCCACAAAAAATGTGAAGATATTTCCCTACCTGCATTGCGTGAAAGAATTGTGTAAAAGGTTCAGCGAGATAGAATTCAAGCATATCCCACGAACTCAAAATGAGTTCGATGATGCTCTGGCAACTCTGTCCTCCATGATTCAACATCCGGACAAGAATTACATTGATCCCATCAAGGTGAACTTATCGGATCAGCCGGCCTATTGTTTCCATATAGATGAAGAGTTGGATGGGAAGCCCTAGTACCACGACATTAAGAGGTATCTCGAAGCAGGCGAATATCCAGAAAGCATAACCAACACACAAAAGAAGACACTTCGGAGGTTAGCAAACCATTTCTTCCTAAATGGAGAAATCCTTTATCAGAGGACTCCAGATCTAGGTTTGTTAAGATGTGTTGATGGCCGAGAGGCAAGCAGTTTAGTTGAAGAGATACACGGAGGCACGTGCGGGCCTCATATGAATGGTTTCACTTTAGCAAAGAAGATTCTAAGAGCAGGGTACTTTTGGATGACCATGGAAACAGATTGCATTCGCTTTGTGCAAAAATGCCATCAGTGTCAGATTCATGGCGATTTAATCAGGGTACCTCCTAACAAGCTCAATGTGACGAGTTCTCCGTGGCCATTCGCAGCTTGGGGCATGGATGTCATTGGCCCTATTGAACCTGCCGCATCAAATGGACACTGATTCATTCTAGTGGCAATTAACTATTTCACAAAGTGGGTAGAAGCATCGTCCCACAAGTCAGTGACAAAGAAAGTGGTAGTTGATTTTGTCCGCAATAACATCTTTTGCCGATTTGGAATTCCTGAGTCGATTATAACAGACAATGGAGCCAATCTCAACAGTAATCTGATGAATGAGATATGCGAAAAGTTTAAGATCGTTCACCGCAATTCCACTCCATACCAACCTCAGATGAACGGAGCAGTCGAAGCAGCCAACAAAAACATCAAAAGAATACTACGAAAGATGATTGATAATTACAAGCACTGGCATGAGCATTTGCCCTTTGCACTTTTTAGCTATCGCACTATAATCAGGACTTCTACTGGGCTACACCGTATCTTTTGGTCTATGGAACAGAAGATGTGTTACCAGCAGAAGTGGAAATACCATATTTGAGAATTATCCAAGAAGCCGAGCTGAGCGAAGCAAAATGGATACAGAATTGGTACGAACAATTGATGCTGATTGATGAAAAGTGATTGAACGCAGTCTGTCACGGACAACTTTATCAAAATAGAATGGCCAAAGCTTTCAACGGGAAAGTAAAACCAAGGACTTTCAAATTCTGGACAATTGGTGCTAAAACGTATATTCCCGCACCAAAATGAAACAAAAGGAAAGTTTGCACCTAACTGGCAAGGGCCTTATATGGTTCACCGGGTGTTAACTGGAGGAGCATTAATTCTAGCTGAAATGGACGGTGAAGTATGGCCAAAAGCTATCAATGCAGATGCGGTGAAAAGATACTACATTTAGGATTTTTCTATGTAATGCACTTCTTATGTTATAAAAGTTGCGCTCCCTGGCGGGATACACAAAGAACCCATGTCGGGTTCCGTTTCTTTAGATCATAAATTTCCCTAAAAAACACATTTCTTTGTAACATGAACTACGTTATGACCTGATTCCCTCGGCGGGATACGTAGACGGCCACTTCGGCTTCGGTCCCATCTTTAGAAAATCCTTACAATCCCCTTTTGCTTGTAACGAACTATGTTATGACCTGATTCCCTTGTTGGGATACGTAGGCGGCCTATATCGGCTTCGGTCACACCATTAAAATTTCCCCCCTTTATCTTGTATGTAATAAAGTACAGTCGTCTGATCGCCTTGATAGAACAACCAAGCAGGCCACACAAGACTCGACTTGGTCCAGTTGAAAGTTCAGTATCCTCATATATCAGAAGCTGGGGCAAAATTTTAAGGGTTCACTGCAAGAAGACGCCGATAGACATGGAAAAAGTGTCGGCCAACAAAGTATTCAGCCAGAAGAATAATTTTGGATAAGACGTTTGCTTTGTTTCACCGCATGTCACAGCTCGACAAACATTTATATATATGCATACTTTCTTATAAGCAAATTATTTTCAACCAAACATTTTCATTAGAGTTCGACAGAATTTTTACTGACATGCATACTTGTTATAAATAATTTGTTTTCAACAAATGTTCTCATTAATGGCTACAAAATACGGGGAACCAGAGAGGGGCTACAAGTCCGAATCAGCAGGACCTGCAAGTATCAAGGCCAAAGCTACAAAGTCAACGAGAATCAACTCTCCCACTCCCCAAACTCATAAATTTATTTGAGTACAGGTTCTTCAGGTGGAAAGAAGTAGGGAAGCTGCAACATTTATGAGCAAATTCGCAAGGGATTTCCGCATCGCAGCTCACCACAAGGATCACTTTCCTGTTTGGAGACTGTACAAAGACGTCATGCTAAACTACATGTTCCCAACTGTGTTATGTCCAGGCGAAGAACAGTAGTTCAACTTACAGGGTCGCATTCTCATCTACTCAACTTTTGCATCGCTTATGTCCACGCATTAACTTTTCATGGCATAACAGTTTCGACCTTAGGGTCACACTCTGCATTACGTCAATACAACGACATAAATCAGGCGCCCACCTTCTAATGCGGGTATTTTAAGTTAAACCATGCGCCCACCTCCTAATGCGGGTATTTTATTTAAAATCATGCGCTCACCTCCTAATACGGTTATTTTAATTTAAATCAGGCGCCCACCTCCTAATGCGGGTATTTTATTTAAAATCAGGCGCCCACCTCCTAATGCGGGTATTTTTATTTAAATTAGGCGCTCACCTCCTAATGCGGGTATTTTATTTTAAATCAGGCGCCCACCTCCTAATGTGGGTATTTTATTTTAAATCAGGCGCCCACCTTCTAATGCGGGTATTTTATTTTAAATCAGGCGCCCACCTACTAATGCGGGTATCTTAAGTTAAATCAGGTGCCCACCTCCTAATGCGGGTATTTTAATTTAAATCAGGCGCCCACCTCCTAATGCGGGTATTTTATTTTATATCAGGCGCCCACCTCCTAATGCGGGTATTTTATTTTAAATCAGGCGCCCACCTCCTAATGCGGGTATCTTAAGTTAAATCAGGCGCCCACCTCCTAATGCGGGTATTTTAATTTAAATCAGGCACTCACCATCTAATACGGGTATTTTATTTAAATTAGGCGCCCACCTTCTAATGCGGGTATTTTATTTTAAATCAGACGCCTACCTCCTAATGCGGGTATTTTATTTAAATCCGGCGCCCACCCTCTAATGTGGGTATTTTATTTTAAATCAGGCGCTCACCTCGTAATGCGGATATTTTATTTAAATCGGGCGCCCACCTTCTAATGTGGCTATTTTATTTTAAATCAGGCGCCCACCTCCTAATGCGGATATTTTTTTAAAATCAGGCGCCCATATTCTAATGCATGTATTTTATTTTAAATCAGGCGCCCACCTCCTAATGCGGGTATTTTATTTTAAATCAGGCGCCCACCTTCTAATGCGGGTATTTTATTTTAAATCAGGTGCCCACCTCCTAATGCGGGTATCTTAAGTTAAATCAGGCGCCCACTTCCTAATGCAGGTATTTTAATTTAAATCAGGCGCCCACCTCCTAATGCGTGTATTTTATTTTAAATCAGGCGCCCACCTTCTAATGAGGGTATTTTATTTTAAATCAGGCGCCCACTTCCTAATGCGGGTATCTTAAGTTAAATCAGGCGCCCACCTCCTAATGCGGGTATTTTAATTTAAATCAGGCACCCACCTCTTAATGCGGGTATTTTATTTAAATCAGGGGCCCACCTTCTAATGCGAGTATTGTATTTTAAATCAGGCACCCACCTCTTAATGTGGGTATTTTATTTAAATCAGGCGCCCACCTTCTAATGCGGGTATTTTATTTTAAATCAGACGCACACCTCCTAATGTGGGTATTTTATTTAAATCCGGCGCCAACCTTCTAATGTGGGTATTTTATTTTAAATCATGTGCCTACCTCGTAATACGGGTATTTTATTTAAATCAGGCGCCCACCTTCTAATGTGGTTATTTTATTTTAAATCAGGCGCCCACCTCCTAATGCGGGTATTTTAATTTAAATTATGCGCCCACCTCCTAATGCGGGTATTTTTTTAAAATCAGGCGCCCATATTCTAATGCAGGTATTTTATTTTAAATCAGGCGCCCACCTCCTAATGCGGGTATTTTAATTTAAATCAGGCGCCCACCTCCTAATGCGGGTACTTTATTTTTAACCGGCGCCCACCAACGGCGTCGTCTGCCCAACGTTTAAGCAACGACATCTTTTCAACTTACAAAGTCATATTCTCACATACATATCTTATGCAACAGTTATGCACTAACTTTTATCTTAGCTCTAGTCCACATGAGTTTGAATCGGCAGGAGCTTTCAACACAACGTGAAACTATCTCTTACGGCGAACCGAGGCAATTTTGGTCAGCGGCCTACTTCGAACGTCATCCCGCTCTTTCCCAATATGTTGTCACACCTTCAACCAGTGTCATCATAACCCGACACTGGGGCAATATTTCTCGAATCTGCACCATCTTTTACAACTTCTCTTACCCTCAGGATTCTATTTCCACCCATGTATCCCTAATCATTATTCGAGTCCCGATGATCATAGACAAAATTTGGTTACTCAGTCAACTTCTTTGTCCAAAAATTCTTTCATCGTTTTTGGCCAAAGAGGGGTAGCTTGTTGACACCCAATTTTGTCCTATCTTTTCGATTCATTTGCAATTTTAAATATTTTTGACACCTAATTTTTTTTATATATATACATATATATTACTATTCTCAATGTTGTTATTATTATTATTATTATTCATATTTCTACAACCATTTGCCTTTTAAATCATGATCGTAGTTTCTATTGTAATATTCTATATTATTTTATTTTAGCAAAAAACGACATCGTATTTTCTTTATTTTTGTTAAGCATTAAGCATTTCACAAATATTATGTTTTATTATTACCACATCTTATACTATTTTCTAAATAATTTTACATATTTATTCAAAACTTTTTAATATTAAACCCCTTTTATATCTTTTAATCCATAACCCATTTCATTTCCCAACCCAAAATAATTTCTACCCAAACTAATTTCATTCCCACAAACTAGCCCAAACCCCTAACCAAATTGAAACCCCCCAAAACATAGGCCCAATCGGCCACCCAAACCCATTCCCCTTTATTTCCCTTATCTCCCAAAACCGTCGGCCCAAGACCCGGTCCAAACCCCAACTCCCATTTATTCTCTCTCATATCCATTTCACCCCTAAAAATAATCCAACACCCAACTAAATTATAGCCCAAAATCGGCCAGCCCAAATGAACCCCCAATCCCCGGCCCAAAACCCATTTCGCCCAACCCATTACCCCAAAAACCTAAAATCCCTAATCTAAAACCAGCATATTTTTTTCAACCCTTTCCCAAAAAAAATAGAGCAGCAGCAGCTCCCCTTTCCTCTTCTAGACAAAGCTACAAGCTTTGTCAACCATGGACAGAGGATGTTTGCTCTATTTTCGTGCTATGAATCACGCGAAGCCTGCAAATCCATCAAACGTTCGGATTTTGAAGGATTTCTTTTGACCAATTTCAAAATCTGAAGCTAAAAATCCCGCCCAAAGGAGCCCTAGCAAACCCTAAGTTCGTCCTATAAATATTAGCATCTGGAGTCCATTTGAGGGAGGTTTTTTTGGACAAAATGTCTGGGTTTTTCAAAAGCAGAACAAAAAAATATCCATCTTTTCTCAGGCTTTTTTTTCCAGAGGCAACGATAGCAGGAAAACCCATATTTTGAATAGCTATCGATTCTCAAAATCCCTTTTTTTACTCTCGGTTCCGGCTCGGCAAAGCCACAAACATTTTGTTCTTTTTCAATCGCATAAACAAGATTCTTCGAGCGAGTCGGCGATTCGAGACGACGTCTCGGTTCGCCGCCTGGAGAAGGTCAGTAATTCTCTAAGTCCCTCTCTTTTAATTCTGCATTTTTGTTCTTTATGTGGTTTGTGTTTTAGATTAGATTAGGTCTAATCATGCGTAATAGCTTTAAATCGGGAAGTTGTATTAATTTTAGCTTTAAATATTAGCAATACTCTAATGTTGGTTCGATACTTTCTTGAATAGCTGCTAACATTGATCAGCCTCGGCTCCTTTTACATGATTAGTTTATCTTGGAACTAGGGAGATTTCTTACTTGTCGATTAGTAAGCGACTAAATTAATACTAATATTGTTTGCAGTTATCAACGCATAATAGCTCCAGTGTTGCTGGTTTAAGTTATATCAACAGGATTAGCTATTGTTTTAGGTTTCAACAACCATTTAGATGTGTTAGAGTGTGTAGCAACCTTGATATACAGTTATTTAGTTCAAACTTGCTGAATATAATCTTGTAGTTGATTCTTACTTCACTGTTTAGGGTAGCTGCTATCTTGAACCATATTATATTGAGGTTGTTATGTATTTGAATAGCCAGTGGCTTCATTCAGGATTCTTTGGGCTATGTGTTTTTTTTATCTATGTTATTGTCTGAAATCAGCTGAACAATGTAGTTAGTTTAGAGGGGAGAAGAGAGGTTTTCTTATGAACATATAAGGTAGAGGATGGAAATCTCATGTGGTCCACCCGTGTTTTTGTTTCATGTTTGGGCCAAAGATTTAGTTCAACACCACTCCCCACTGTTTTCCATTTGAATTTTCTAAAGGAAAGATTGAGTATTCTTTTAAATAGTTAGGCTCTGATTCTGTCTAATTCAGTGTAATAGCTTTGGTTCCATCTTGTTTTAAGTGGGATGCTTAGTTCTTATTTATGTCAAAGCATGATTGTACATGGGAGCCGCTGATTCTGTCTTAGTTTTTCATAAGAATTATACTGAAATGTTTTTATGATAGATTGCCCTCTTGTTCTCATTTCTTGCTTATGCATATATTGTCATATAGGTCAAGTATTGGACATTTATGTGAACTTCTGAACCATATGCTATGTTACATATTTTAATCCTATCTCTTTCAATTTCTACGCATGAACCTATTGAGTCCACATTTGAACATTGTTTCTTGTTTAATATAAGCACTTTGCCTTTACTGTTTCAGTTCTAAATGTAAATGTAAAACCCAGTATTTCCCTTTTACATAAGCTAACTTAAGTGAAGTATTTTATTGTATGTTCTTTTTCTAGTACCCTTCTAATGTCCTTGCTTTAAACAACATGACTCTTCTCCTTCTCTTTGTTGGGCTAAGTTAACTTTGTTCGGAATCTCAGAACTGTTGTTAAACCCAGATCGTTCTTGATAAATTTGTTGCTTATCAGTTAATGTTTAAAACTGTTGAAAAGCGAGGAAAATGAACTAGATGTTAGGATGTGACATGGGTTGAGAGTAGCAAGTTCATGTGTGTATCCTGCTTGTATGTTGAAATTCAGTCACAGTTTTGATACATTTAATATGCTTATGCTGAAATACTAAAACTGCTCTAATGAGAAAAATGAGAAGGATAACAAAAAATAGTATTCTTTTTTACTTAAATTTCAGCCCTATGTCCCTATTGGTTGTATATGTCTAGCAGATGTTAATTAAGTGAATCATTTCCATTCTTCACTTGCAACTCATAACATACTTGTGTCATCGCGTGGAACGCGTGGTCTAAGGATCAGTTTACTCACCTATTAATAAGATGCCTGGAAATCTGAGTTAGCATAACTATAAGCTTCAAAAGTTTTTTTTCTCTTGAATATGCCATTCTCTTTAGATTCTGGATTGAAGCATATATGTTAAATCTCACTTTATACGAAAATAGGATTTTGAGGTTCATTAGTTTGAGTATCATAGTTACTTGTTTAAATTGGTTGTTATGCCTAAGTATGTAAGTACTCGCATGTTTGCTAGATAATAGGAGATTGGGTTGATGTGCGTTTTGGGCCTGCTTTCTTTTCCTCTCTTCAAAATCCGAAGAACACGGGCGAGTTATTGGGCCTGCCCCTTTACTTTTGCATATCACGTGTTCTGTCTAAGCCCAATCTTGAGTTTAAGTACTTGGGTTATTATTTCTTTGCACCTTCCTACATCCCAAGTCCCAACAACATGTCACTTTTCATGAATTATTTATTTACATTTTTCATATGTATATATTTTCATGTTCCGTCACTAATCATTTTCTTTTCTTTCATTTACATGAAATGCACCGGGAGCAACGAAGAGTCTCGTTATGAGACTCATCATGGCTAGTGTCAAACAAAGACCTGCATCCACATTCCTTGCATTCTCCAACCTCGGGATTTCAAAATAAATAGGGCTAGATGACATCGTCATCCGCCTTAGTTCCCCTTTTATTATTACTCTTTAATTCCATTATTTCTATTTTGTTGGGCATGTAATAATTATTTAATGTTTGTGTGACTGTTAGGATATTTAGAATAATTAGACCACGAATGGATAGTTAATTGGGTAGTTTAAAACCCGTTGCTAGTTTATTTATTCGTAGGTTCGGTTAGTGCAAAACATAGAAATCCTTCGCTAGTTTATTTATTTTTAGGCTCGTAATGCATATTTAAAATTTTCAAAACAATCTTTGATCATCTTCTATTCACTTTATTAATTGTACAACTCAAAATGATTTCCAAAAGTACTTCTTTGGCATTATAAGTAATTCGTTTTCTCCTTGCTATTAATTGTCCCAAATGCATACTTTTTTTCAAACTTTACATGTATTTTTCTTTAATACCATACAAATGCATACTTGTACAAAATGCATCATTTACTAAATATTTGCAAAACATTTGTTTAACTTTATATACTTTTAAACATGCATTTTCCTTAGTATAATATTAACCTGAGTTTGATCGGATAACCTCAAGTTAGCGGATCTTAAAGAATGCCTAACCCCTTCCCTTTAGGATAATAAAGAACCATTACCTAGAATATCATTAGTTTCGCAGACCTTAAAATTGGAGTTACATTGCAGCATTTAGTTAATATTCAGGTGTCCTAATTCACCATAAAATAATTAGGTGGCGACTCCTTAATTATACCCAGGAATCACCGGATATGTTGTACTCTGCTTTGACTCGCGGGTCAAAAAAGGGCGTGACAATCTTTCCATGAGTTTCCATGGCTTATCTTTTCGTTTCAGATCTTTATTATCAAGGATGAGGATGATATCTCTTTTATTAAGTTTCTCATATCCTTCACTATCATCTTGCTCTTCATGAGCCATTTCAGCATATGATTGTTGTGCTGGACGTTGTGGGTTATTACCCTCTCCTCTGGATTTTATGAAATCCATAAATTGTTGGTATAAAGGACTGTCTTTATCAACTGACGAAGTCCCTGCTTGTGATATAAGCTTCTTGTTTCCTTGCTGGACAATGGTATTACCGCGTTCAGTTCCTCTTCCTCTGCCACCACGACCCCTATAATTTGCGTCGCCTGGCCAATTTGGCCTCATCATCCTGTATAAGAAATTCATTAGCTTATGAGTTTAAATATTCTCTAGTAAAAAAATCAGGCAAATTATTATCTGCTCCTTTTTTTATAATGAATATCAAAATCAAACGGTGCTAGCAAAGCTTGCCACCGAGCAAACATCTGTTTAGAAACACCATGCTTGCAGTTTTTATTAAACATGTATTTTGCCTACTGGCAATCAGTGTTTATAATAAATCTTTGATTGTATAAATCGCCTTGGAATTTCAAGACATTTTTTACAATTGCTAGAATTTCTTTTGCAACTGTAGAATAATTCTTCTGGCTAGTATTCCATTTGCCAGAGTAGAATTGTATTAAATACTCCTATTTATTAACTGGAGAGTATTGCTTAAGTATACCTCCATAACCAATATCTGAGACATCTGTTTCTATGATTTTCGGCCAGGTAGGATTAGCCAGAGTAAGACAAGGAAGGTTATGAACCTTAACCTTAATTCTTTTGACAGCCTGAGTATGATTATCTGTCCATGGAGAAGGAGTTTTCTTCAGCCGTTCATATAATATGGCTGTATCTTTTGCTAAATCCTTTATGAAAGGACCGATACAATTTAAACTGCCCAAAAATCTTTGGAGCTGAGTTTTGTCGGTTATAATATCCTGAAATTTTGAAGCAAATTCAATACTTCTGTTAATAGGAATAATTTTCCCTTTTTCTATATTATGACCTAAAAATCTCACATTGATTTGGAAAAGAATCATTTTGGGTTTTGATATGACTAACCCATTTTGAATAATGATCTTTTTAAATAAATCTAGATGTTTAAAATGATTTTCAATATTATTTGAGAATACCAAAATATCGTCTATATAGACAATAGTGAAATTGCTATAAGGTATAAAAATATCATTCATAATAGTTTGAAATTCAGAGGGGGCATTTTTTAATCCGAATGACATAACATTTCATTCGTATTGTCCCATAGGTACATTAAAAGCAGTTTTGTACCTATCTTCCTCTTTTATTTGAATCTGCCAATAACCAGATTTTAAATCGAATTTCGAAAATATGATTGCGCTATTAAGTCTATCAAGTAAATCTTTTTTGTTTGGAATATGATATCTGATCTATTTCAAAGCTTTATTAAGCGACTTATAATTTATCACAAGTCTAGGAACTCCTCTTTCTTGTTCAGCATGTTTATTAACATAAAAAGCTGTACAAGACCATGGAGATTTTGAAGGCTTTATTAAACCATTTGTAATAAAGAAGTAATCTCCTTTTTGCATAATTCCAAATATTCAGAATTCATTTGGCAAGGCCTAGCCTTAGTAGGGATATTACCCTCTTTAAAATCATCATCATAAGGAAGAGAAACAATATGCTTCTTCCTATCCCAGAAAGCATTTGGGAGGTCACTGCAAACCTGGCTGTGATACCAAAACGAGCAGTGGATCATACAGAGAAGCACTATTTAGGCATAATTTACGGGTATGAAACAGTCATGTCAGGGCCGTCTTAACTCAGAACAGATCCAAAAATACCCTAACGCCACCATGGCTAAGCGGGATACAATAGGATCATCAGCCTGAGCTTCAGACATTCCGCTTGGACTATTCTCTTCCTAACCTTAGTTTCTTCTATCATAAATCATCCGCTATATTATAGCATTTGTTCCATGATTCCAAGTAGATTAGTATAACATAGGTTCAATAATATGATAAAATAAAATACAAAAATTAAAATATACCTAAGCAGATGAGGTTGTGCTCAGTTCCGGAGGAGATGTATAGCAAACTTAAACTTTTATTAGAGAGTTTGTACAAAGCGGAGAGAGAGTGGTTGGCCAAATCCTTGCCTCTCTTCTTTCCTACTGAATCCCTTTTATAATGGATTCTAGAAAATATCGTCGCCTAGTGGCCGACAATTACAAAAGTGAACAGTGGCCAAGTGGCCGACAGATAAAAAGTAAACAGTGGCCGACAGATTAAAAAGTAAAAAGTAATACGGCCAAAATTAATGGGCCCTATTAGTACAATAATTCATCTACTTTATTAAAGTAGATTTTATCTGTCTGTCTGGTGGCATTTTATGATTGATCCACCAATTTTGGCTATATTATTCTTTTTCTTTTTCCTTGTTTTTTCCTGAGCTAGAGGATGCCTCCATGTTTTCCTGAAATTTGGTCAGATATTCTTGAATGTCAAAATCTGAATCGTAGGGGTCCTGGGAATCCTGGACATCTTTTTCTTCTGTATGAATCGATGCCATAGAAGTGTCTGAGGGAAATTCCTCATCTAGATTTTTCATTAAATCTTTTTTCACTTCTGCCATATATGACGAAATTATTTCAGCGTTAGATATTACTCATTTTTTAAGCTGGATCTTCATGGCAATATGCTGGAAAGGGCTATTAGCGTCCTGCTTAGGTTGTTCATTTTTTAGCTTGGTATAACCTTCTACTGCAGAAGTAATATATCCTACAAAAATATAAAATATCCAACTAATAAGTAACTGAAGAAGATTTAACTAAAGTCACCTCTCAAGGTTTAATTATAAAAAAAATTATATTGACCAAGTCAAACATAGTTAAGAGGATTGCAGTGTTATAGTAACTATTAAAAGGTTAGGGGTAAAGATACATTTCAAATCTGTTTTAAAAAATCATTACCACTTTTGAATTTCAAACTTCTAATTTAAATTTCCCCCTCTTTTCTTTTTCTTTCTGTTCGTTCTCTCAACTAAGAGTACAAATATTTGGTAAGAAAATAAATTATCAAAAGAAACAAAAAATTTTGATATTTCGTGGGATATTTGGTATAAAATTTGGGATAAAGATAATTTTGAATCCGTTTTAAAAATATCATTACCATTTCTGGATTTCAAATTTCAAATTTAAATTTCCCCCTCCCCCTCTCCTCTTTTCCTCTTCCCCTTCTTTTTTCTTCTTTCTCTCCACGAAGTATAGATAATTTGGTAAGAAAATAAATTACCAAAAAGAAACATAAGTAACATTTTAATATTTGATATTTTGGTATGAAATTGTTAAGGATAACTGCATTAACCTCTTTTCAAGTTTGTATTTGAAATACTATTTTTTTTGTGATTTCAATATTTATTTGTTCTTAATTTAATTTATTTTATAACATAATTTTAATCTATTTATTATTAATACAAACTAATTATAAGTTGACCACTTTTCTATTATCATTTTCAGTTTGATAATTTGGTATATGGCAAATTAAGCATACTAGGGATGTTCATGATACGATACAATATAATTTATAAAAATTTGATTCATTAATTTTAATTTTAATTTTTATTTAAAAAATGATCTACCATTACCACATTGAATTAACTCGGTATGGTTTGATATTTTTAAGTCCGAAAATTCTATTTATGTTATATACTAAATTGGTAATCACGATTTGTTTAATTTTAACTTACCTACAGTGAGAAAAATAATTTGATAATGGAAGAAAACTCTTCATGCTTGAAATGAATGAAGATTGCCTAAGTATTATTAAGTGTTGGTTGAAACAACATCCAAGCATAAGTGAAACATGTTTTGAAAAATTATGGGCAAATATATTTTAAAATATGAAAAACTTTACCCCAATTTTTTTTTGGGAATCTATGGCCAAACGTTAGCTAAATTTAGGCACTTTATTAATTTATATTTAAATTAATTAAATAAATAATAACATAATAATATAATGTATATAAGTTATATATAATTAAGTATTTTGATACGGTTTTCAGTGTTTGATATTTATTTTTTAAAATATTGAATATTGTACTGAATACTAAATATTTTAAAATGCATAATGTCAAATACTATATTGAATATCGTAATATTAAAATTGAATTATTAAAATTTTGGATGTTAATATGATAATTATGTATTTATCAAAGTATGTACACTTAATTAGTACTCACTTTATTTCAATTTATTTGACTTGATACGAAATACAAGAATCGAACTAATTAATATTCTTTATGAATTCAGACATAATATCTTTATTTTCTTAAAAATAAACTTTATATATTCAAAAACAACATAAAAACATTTATAAGTCACAATATTAATAATTTAATATATTTAGAAAATATTTTAAAAAATTATAATTAAAGAAAATATTCTCTAAGTGTCCGGTTATACTTAGAGTACATTTTTAAGAGGTGAATGGAATATAGCAGCATATACTACCTCTGACAAAAAAAGAATGACTTATTTTTTTTTAATTCATAAAATAATATATTTTTTTATTTGATAATAATTAAATTTTAAATTTTACACAAAATAAAATGATCTATAACTACATAATTTTTTTAAAATTTATTTTACATCATAAAATTTAAAATTAATTTTTTATTTCTTAAAATGCATGTCCCAATTTATAATTTTGAATAGTAGTAGTATTTGTTTTCCTTTGTTGTTACTTTTTCCCCGCATTGTGTATGTTTTGTTCTTCCTCTTTCTCTCCGTCGTCCTCCTTCCAGACAGCCCCCTAGGGTTTCCATCTGTCTTCGTTGATTAATCGCAACCTTCCAATCCTACTTCACCACAATCATCTCTGATTAAGTATTTAGTAGCGCTCTTGCTCTGTTATGAGTTGCTGTTGTTGTTTAAAATTTGTTCGATTAGACAGTTGAATAATGGCATTGGGAGATTGGATTACTTCTCGCTCATCGCAAGCTGTTGTGGAGGATGTTGCGGATCATGGAGATGTAGATAGGGTTAACAATAGGGATTTGGAGGTTGCTACTAGTAGCTATGGTGCTGTTGGTGAAAACCAGACGAAGAGTATGGCTTATTTGACGCAGAATGTATGTTTTTGTGAGCTTCGACATGATGCCTTTGAGGAATATGTACCTTCTGGACCAGCTAATACTGGTTTGGTCTCCAAATGGCGGATTAAGGACCGAGTAAGATATTTGTTTTCATTTACACTTTTTTATGGTAGTTTATATACAATGTTTGTTTTGATTGTTACCTTAAAATGTTATTGTATCGTATCATTAAATCCAACGAAAAGTCCCATTTTATGTAACTACCGATTTGGCGTGATCACATTGTTACCAGATTATGTGATGGTTTTCAGGAATACATCTCCGCTTTGTCAATTATTTCTTCAGTATATTTCTTTTGACCGAGAAACATACCACTTGCATACCGAGTTACATCAATGCCAAGAAAATAATTCAACGGACCCAAATCCTTCATTGCAAATTCAGCCGCAAGAAGGGACATAATAGACTGGCGGAGTGAGGTCGATGATGCCGTGAGAATAATGTCATCGACATATAGAAGTATATATGCCATGTCAGCGCCCTTCCGATAAATGAACAATGACTGATCGGACTTGCTGTGAGGGAAACCCAATGTGGAAACAAACCTTGCAAATCTGTTATACCATACCCGAGGAGCTTGTTAAGGATTTCTTCAACAAGCATACATGATATCGACGGGTATAATCTCGGAAACCCAACGGTTGATGCATGTACACTGTTTTCTTTAAGTGACCATGTAATAATGCATTTTTGATATCCAACTGATGAATGGACCAAGATTTGGAAAGTGCCAGGCTGAGAACAGTCCTGATAGTTGCTGGCTTGACTACTAGACTGGATACCTTCCATCACTAACCAGATGAGCTTTGTATCTCGCAAAAGAACCATCAGAATTCTTTTTATGACAAAAAACCCATATAGACTGAATTATGTTCACATTAGATGGACGTGGTACTAAATTCCACGTCTTATTTTTAAAAAGGGCATTAAATTTGTCTAACATGACAGCTTTCCATTTCGGGTCTGATAGGGCTGCTTTGGAATTTTTTGGTAGAGGTGATGGTTGAACCAAAGATAGTAAGTTGAACTGACGTTTGTCATTTGGTTAGTAGGGGTCTCGGGCCGAGAGGTGGTATCGTGGCCCAAGTTCAAAGGTGTGTGAGAATGGGTTGTCATTTGGTTATTGGGCTGGGTTAATGCACGGTTTATTAGGCTGGTTTGGTTTACAGCTGAGGGAGCAGTGGGCTCCCCCACTTGGGCCTGGCTGCCACGGAAACTGGACTGTGCCGAGACCATCGGTAACAAGGCTGTGGCCTCCAAAATGTGGACCGGTTCAGTCCCGTTGTGTGGTTGGGCTGGATATTTTGGGGGTTTTGTTGGGTCCGTCCCACTTGTGTTTGGGTATTAAGATGGTGTTGTAAGATGTGATGTATTTCGTTTTTCAAAAAATCACATGACGGTGAGGATGCCACATGAGATTTAGCAAACGAGAATGTAGACTCATAAAAAAATACATGACGAGAGATAATTAATTTTCCATTCGTCATATCATAACATTTATATCCCCTATGATTTTTTGGGTATCCCCAAAAACACACAAGGAGTTGAACTAGCCTGCAACTTGTTAAAGGTAGTGGATGGAAACAAAGGATAACACAAACACCCAAATACCCTTAAATGTGTAAAAGATGGGAGACGATAATACAACATTTGAGTAGGGGACACATTGTAGAGCAGTTTGCTAGGAAGAATATTTAAAAGATATGTAGTCATTTGAAGTGCATGGTGTCAAAATTTTGGTGGTGTGAAAGAGTGCACAAGGAGAGTGCGGATCATATTGTTAATTGTTTGAATTTTTCTTTCGGCTTTCTCATTTTGTGGTGATGTATGTGGACACGAAAGACGCAAAAACATTCCATTTTGGTGACAAAAATTATTAAATTGGGCATTTATGAATTTCCCCCATTGTCACATTGAAAACATTTAATGGATTTGTCAAATTGAGTTTTGATAAAAACACTAAATTGTTTAAAAATTGTGTAGGTGTGTGATTTATGTCCTAAGGGAGAAGTCCACAAAAAATTTGAATAATCATCTAGAATTAGCATATAGTATTTATGACCTGCAGAACTCAAAACAGGTGATGTCCATAAATCACAATGTAAAAGATCAAATGGCATAAAGGTATGAGAAGTAGATGATGCAAAAGGTAGCTTAACATGTTTACCAAACACGCAAGTTTGGCAAACAAAAGAGTCTAAAAGTCTGTTACAAGAAAATAAATTATTCTTCATAAGATTATTAAAAACTGGTGCTCCTGGGTGTTCCAACCGATTGTGCCATATAATAGGAGAGATGGTAGCAAAGGTTGATGGTTTGATCATGCGATTGTTGGAAACAGTGGTAATGGGATACAAGTCCCCCGTGCTATTACATATCATTAGTGACATCCTGGTCTGAAAATCCTTCACTGAAAAGCCAAGCGATCAAAATTCATAGAAACATTGTTGTCAACGGTAAAACGTCTAGCATATATCAAGTTTTTAATCAGTTTGGGTGCATGTAAGACGTTTTTCAAGTATAATGGTGAGTGTGGAGAGGGTAGTGTTGCTTGACCTATACCACGAATTGAAATTTTCTGTCCACTACCGACAATAATATTTTTTATTACTGTTCATATTAAAATAAGACGAGAGATTACCTTGAGATGCCGTCATGTGCGACGTAGCCCTTGTGTCTATGTACCACGACTTATCTGGAACACTGAGATTCATGTGGTTCATGACTTGTTCAATGTCAGTGGGTGTGGCTGAGCCGCAAATGCATGATGTGGATGCGTCCCTTGAATTCCGAGTTGGCGGTTGGAAGGAGGCCTGACCCATGATGAAGTTGGATATGGGCATGGCGGGGCAGCCCATGGTGGGTACTGCCCCCACTGGTTACCGCCACTGCCCGGACGGGCCGTTGCTGGCTGGTTGGCCACCTCATCTTTCTCGTCCCTTTCCACCATTATTTTTTCTTTTGTTATTGTTTCGATTTGAACCCCGTTTTTGACCATTATTGTTGCGATTACCATTGCCCATCGAACCAGAATTTTGGGGCTCCAAATCCGTGGAAAATGAGTTGGTGGAGACGAGAGCAGTTTCGACGGTGGCCGCTCTAGATGATGCCTGTTTTGCTTTTCGTGTTTCGTCGAGAATTAACCTCGAACAGGCCTTATAGAAAGGAGAACGAGTTACTTTGTTGAATGAATGTAGCAACTCCATCATACTGTTCATTCAACCCTGCAATCTCAACTGAAGAACTAACCGTTGATTCGTTACCGGCGAACCAACGTTTGATAGTTGATCTGCAAGCACTTTCAATTCTTGACAATAGGCGGAAACGTTGGAGAAATCATTCAATTTAACATTAGTAAATTGGTGTTCAAGATAAACAGTCCTAGAAATTTTGTTATCCTGAAATATATTTTGTAGACGTTTCCACGCATGTTGGGCCGCAGAGTTCGGCTCTAATATGGTATGTAAAAGATCGTTTGATATAGTGCCATAAATCCATTGAAGGGTTATAAAATTTATACGAGACCATAGCTTTTTGTCCAAGGGTGTCCGATGAGGACTCGGAAGGGATGATATGGTCTATTACCTCATAAGTGCGGCAGTGAATTTTGAACAATTTCGCCCAAGAGGTGTATTGCTCTTTTTCCATTTCAAGTGTAATGGAAATAAAGTTCATAGTTTCTACTAGAAATCAAAAAAAGAAAGGAGCGAAGATGTTTTGTGTTTGATGGAAGTAGAATAAAGAACCCTAATTATTGTGTAGAAGAAGATTGTAGCCGAAAAAAAAAAATGGTTTGGGAGGGTTTTGCTTTCGGCTAGGGTATTATATTTCGTGAAGTTAAGTAGTATTAGGATACTGTTTTGTCTTAACAAAACCAAGGCCTAGAAATGGAAAAAAAATTGAATGGTAATTCGGTTTAGAGAAAAGAAACCGAGGAAGTAATATTTTTAGGGCAAATGATTTTAGGCTCTTGATACCATATTGGAATTGATTCCTTGAGTATTTCATTCCAATGATAGAAAGATATATACAATCATAAGATGTAGTACTAATCTAAGTTACCTAAAATATAAGATGCTAATTACTTACAATCATCTAACTAATTGATTACAATCCTAATTACAATATGTGATGGAGATAATTAGGGATACAAAAAATGGACGACGAGTATGGCTTATTTGACGCAGAATGTATGTTTTTGTGTGCTTCGACATGATGTTTTTAGGAATATGTACCTTCTGGACCGGCTAATACTGGTCTGGTCTCCAAATGGCGGATTAAGGACCGAGTAAGATATTTGTTTTCATTTACACCTTTTTATGGTAGTTTATATACAATGTTTGTTTTGATTGTTACCTTAAAATGTTATTGTATCGTATCGTTAAATCTAATGAGAAGTCCCATTTTATGTAACTACTGATTTGGTGTGATCACATTGTTACCGTACCGCAAAAAATCTCTAAGGTCAGCTCGAGCTTTAAACGCAAATAAAGCTCAAGCTTTAATGAAAAATGGTGCAAAAATACAAGTATATATATGTTTAGTCCAAGACTAATAATATTAAGCATGAATAACAAGTAAATGGACAAAGAAATTGTAAAAACATTACGATAAAGTGAAATATCAATTATCTAGTGTCACCTCTTCAAGATAAGACTCATTGGCAAGGAAAAGTATGTCTTGGAGCCTTGATGATGACATTGAAGCGCACATAAAGCGAGGCGAAACACTCAAACATGTTTTGAGCCTCACTTCAGCCTTTGACAACATTGCACCGTACCCTACTTTTCCTGTAGTTTTATCCTCGAAATTGTTAATGTCTAACATTATGTAACACGGGAAATGATGCAATCTATCGAAACGTTGTATTCATCAAAACAATACAATATAGTACGATACAATACAACACAATCGATATATACGATATATAATGAAACAGTATGTAACAATCATCCAAACAAAGTGTTAGTGTTGTAAATTTTCTGGAGAATATTGTGTGAATTTGGAAGCACATTTCTAATGATTTTGATGAACTTAGTTTTAACTTTCACCTATACTTATCAACTATGCCTCAATAACAAACTAACCCTGGAATCAGCCATATGAATCTTCTATTGTTATTCTGCTCAAATTGAGTAATAGCACTATTCTCATTCGTGCCTTTATTTCCTTTCCCCCCTTTTGATTGAAATAGTTTCAAATTTGTTATCTTTGAGGAAAGTTATTAGTTTCTGCTCTGGATTTTCTTGGATTTAGTTTAGTGTAAAGTCCATTGTTTCAAGGTGAAGATTATTATATGGGAGGATGAATGGTAATCTGAGCAGAAGGTTAAATCTTCTCCTTGTATGTTAAAATAAACATGAAAAATGATTTATTCCACAATGTTAACTTTGGTAGCAAGCCATTAAAATTTCATTCAAACCATTAGTTCCTTTTGTTTGAAATTCTACAATAGTTTATCAGTATGAGTCAGCCATGAAGTTCTATGGAAAGTGATATAGTTTCTCTTCATAAATAAACACTTTGAACGCGTGGCTAGTCTCTTTGTTGAATATGGCCATGAATGATTCAAAGTTGCATGAACATCTGAACCAGTGGCATGGTGGCACAGGCGTGAAACATAATCTAAAGGTTGTGATGTAGAACATGATTGTTGGCGTTAGATTGATGTTTAGATATTTCCGTGATTACTTTTTCTTCTCCCAATGAGCATTGATTGTTATATTCCTCTCCCAGTATTACGGGTGCAAAGAGGTCCCTGGTTAATGCTTATCTGAAGGTTTGGAGAATTATTGGCCCCTCGAATTGGTTTATGCATTGGGGTTTTCAAATTCTCCTACAAATTACCCATTGTGACCCTCTAGCCCTTCAAAAAATCGTTTCTTCTCTCTAAGCGGAAGGCTCTCCTTAATGAATAGTGTACTTGATTGTCTTCTCAATATCTGATGTCCTTGTGTCATATGCCAGTAAAGGTGGAGAAACACATAGATAAACTACAACAACATGCCAGTGTAATCCCACAAGTGGGGTCTGGGGAGGGTAGGCTAGGCTGTACACAGACCTTACCTCTACCTTGTGAGGTAGAGAGGCTATTTCCTATGGACCCTCTGCTAAAAACACATAGATAAACTATTTGTCAAAAATCCTTATAACAAAAACTACGCGACAAAAATAGACTAGAGAAATAAAAAACTAATTTGAAGGATCAATTCCCAGATTTGTATGATCTAATATGTTCCTCTAATGCTACTGTGGTGGACTCTATGGTTAGCGGGATTTGGTTAGTAAATTTTAGAAGAAATAGGAATGATTAGGAATGTCAGCGAGTGTGACTTTTATAACTTACTGGAAAGCTTTCTAGGTCACACATCTGATGTAGATAAACAGAAATGGAAAGACTGCAGCAAAGGAGATTTTTCAGTAAAATCTTGTTACAGGATCTTGAACACAGAACAATACCACCTCAAACTATGGTCTCGGAAACAAATTTGGAAGTTAAGAGTTGTTCTCTTGGATTGTGGTAAAGGAGGTTTGCCTTACTATTGATGATCTCCAGAAAAGAGAGTAACCTTTATGTAGCAGATGTTACTTATGCGACAACCATACAGAACCTCTTAATCATCTTTTTTTGCATTGGCCTACTACTGACCAATTGTGGAAGTTTTTTTCTCACCTTTGTCGGGGTCAAATGGTTTATGCCTGGAGTACACTTCTTTTTTTGCGCTGTTGGTATAGGCAAAGATTGAATATAGCAAAAAATAGTTGGCGGTACATGATTCCATTTGTATCTGGTTGGTGAGCTGGCGAGAAAGGAACTCAAGATAATTTGAAGAGAAGAAAAAAATAGTACAGAGGATTAAGCTTGATTGTATCATGTTACTTCACTTTTGGTGTAAAAAGGAATATGTAAATTAGGCAGAAACTTTACTACAATTTATATCTCTCTGAGATTGGAAGAGGGCCATATTTTTGTTGTGCTGTTTATGAATATAATTATTACCATTAAAAAAAGATTAAAACTTTACCATTTAAAAAAAAAACTACTTGTGATGATTAAAACTCAGTATAAAGTGGCTTAATATATTATAGTTGTTAGATTATTCTTATAAGGTAAGTTTTGTTTTACAAGGATCCCATTTATATATAATTATCTCCTAATTAATGCAAAACATTCTTGAATATTTTACATGATTCTATTGGGACATATTCTTGACAACTGCCCCTCAGACTGTAGCATATATAGTTATAGGCTTCAAGCTTGCAATATATTTCTTCTATTCGTTGAGCTTGGAGCGCCTAGTGAACTTATCGACCAAGATTACTTCGGAATGATTTTTATTTTCACGAATAAGATGACAACTAATCCCTTATTAGAAAAATATGAAGTGACTTCCAATTTCATTATGTTTGGTCATTTCTTATCGGATTTGACCCAGTGTGTATCCCTGATTGTAACATGTCAATGTTATTTTGTTACCCTGTCGGATTTTAGCTCATCAATGCTATTGCTTCAACATATGCACACATGTAGCCAAGGCCATAGCTCAATGTTCAACTGTTGCACTACCATAGAGACAATGGTTTAAATTGCAACAGTGGAAAAGTGCTTGGTGATTTCTTCTCATTTGCAGAAGTCCTTCTTAGCTAGCTACTGTGGAATTAGGATAACTGGCTAAGTTGTACAAGTCAGGAAATTGGTCTATTAGGGAGCAGGGACCAGTCCAATTATCAGTCCAAAAAGCTAGCTTCCGATCATTACTCACTTTAAAACCGATATTCTCAATAAGAGAAGGCCAACATGCTCTAATGTTTTTCTTACTGCTATTCCACATGGTGTAGAATGCAGATACACTTTTGGTATACCAAATATAGTCAGCTATCAGTTATGGTCCATGTTCTTTATTATTTTGGATATTCACCAGACAATGCGACAAACTATACTTGGTTTTTGCAAGGATGGTGCAGAAAGGGTTTGCAAAATAATGAGAACACATGGAACACTATTCCTTTGCTATATATTGGATTCTTTAGTTTGGAAGAAATTATAGAATTTCTTAAGGAGGCAAAAAGGAAAATGTATTTAGCCTGAAACTTAGGTATATTCTTTTGCTATCTTTTTGGCGCAGATAATTATTTATAAATGATGTAAATGTTATCTTAAACAAGCTTAGAGATCAGTAGAAATCAGATTGTAGATAGATGCTACATGTGCCAGAACAGTGCAGAAACCAACAACCACCTGTTTTTACATTGTGCAGTAGATACAGACTTGTGGAACATGCTTATCTCAATTTTTGGATTCAGTTGGGTCACGCCTCAAAGTACCAAGGAGGCCTTTAGAACTGGAGCACATGGAAAGTTGATAGAGAGCCATCAGGAGAATATGGAGAATGATCCCTGATAGTATTTTTTGGTGTTTTTGGACAAAGGATTGGAAGATGTTTTAATGGTGTATTAATTCCTAATCACTCTATTAAGGCTAGGTGCTTACTGCATCTTTTAGTTGGAACATTGTTCCCCCCTGACAATTTTTGAACTTTGTTAGCTTCTTGGTCTTAGATTAGCCTCTCATGTACTGGAGGAGCTAACTCAGTTTTTTGTTGTATTATCTTTTGTACTATTGCATCTTCCTGATGCCATCAATGAACAGCTTACTTCATAAAGAAAATTCTTACAGACCGGCACAACCTGTAAGCTCCTGTAGCACCTTCTTAGTGCTACTCACTCTTTAATAAGATATTACCTGGCTCACCCGAAGGGTAGCGGCTGCGGGTTCCCTTGTCATAAAAAAAAAGATATCACCATGCTTATAACGAAAATTAAGAATTTCCTTTTAGAAGAGTGGATAATTTTCGTGTGTGTGTGGTGTTTCGTGGACAATGCTGTCAAATTTAAGATCCTTACTAGTTAGTTGGCAAGGGCAGAAATTAGCAAGGAATCAGAAACAGTCGTGGAGGAGCATCCCTCTATGCATTTGCTGGACCATTTGGAAGGAAAGGAACAATGCTTATTTTGAAAATAAAAGGGCTCACTTATCCAGAATAAAAAATACTTAGTCTCCAAAATCTGTTCTTCTGGTGTAAATGAGGTTTAATTGAGAGTATGGATCAGTTTTAGGAGTTTTTAGATTTGTTAGGAAATTTGTAACTGCTTTTTGCTGTTGTAGGTGCTAACTGCTTCTGATGTAGTCTTTTGTACCTCCTTGGTACCTTTAGTAATAAAATTTACCTTATCATAAAAAAAAAAAAATTCAACGCCACAAAGGAAAACATAAACAATGGCTAACAAAATACTCTGTCCAGTTTGTCATACAATATTGCATTACAAGGCCAAGTTTTGCTTTTTCTAATAACAATTTTAAAAATGCTATAGTAAATATTTTCAAAATGTGATTATTGTTAATAGAATTAGGCATGTGCTGGGTTTCTATTCACCTCTTACAAAGAGGTACACAAATAAAATTGCTTAAGAGCATATGCCAAAATGTCTTGTTGGAACCTAAGTTGCTCAGACTCGGGTGCGGGTGTCCGATACATGTGCGGATCTAGAGCTCGGATCCTTCATGATCTAAATTTTAGGATTCGGGGATAGGGATCCAGTACGGGCAGTTATGGATATGGGTACGGGATTCAACTAAAATTAATTCAAATATCTAAAAGTAGAGTTATTAAACCTAAATTATGAGATATTATGTGAAAAACTTGAGGAGAAAATATTGATCAAAGAGTAGAATCCCGGAAGGAGATAAAAGGAAAAGAAGTGACATAGAAATTTCTATATACAAGGTATTCCATTTTCTTCAATTTCACCTTAGCTTTTGTTTTGATTAAAGAAATCATTGAATGTGTCCGGAATTTCTGTCAATTTTGGTCAAAGTACCCAAAATCGGTTGACCAGATTGGGTACGGATCCCACACCCATGTCGTGTCGACACGGGTGATGCACCGAAAGTGAAGAGTCCAATCAACATAGGTTGGAACTTGGTTTGGAATTAAGGGTTTAATGTAATTTCCGTTACTCACGTGTAATTATCAAACTTTTTATTTGACACTAACTTCATCTAAAAAAATTAATAAATTTTGGACCTCAAAAAGTCAAAACCGTCGCACAAAAAAGGACAGAATGAGCATAATGAAGGAATTCCTTCTGGAATGGCCCATCTTGTTTGCTTTTCAATTACCAAGGTCTCCTAGCTGAGTTGATTGGACGTCCATCTAGCAAGCGATTCTTGAGTTTAACTCTCAATGAGAGCACTGATCATGTGCCACTGTAGTTTAAAAAAAGAAACAATGAGGAATGCCTTTATTTTGTTGAGTCATCTATATTCTTTGGTCCATTCTTCTTTTCCTTGTCTATTAGGCTAGCTGTTATGAAGTTTCATTCATCACAAAGGTCCTGCTTGCTGTTCTTTGCATTGTACTTGACCCCGTATTTGACGTTGGTGGTCAAATTGTGTCAACGAGATGGAATATTGTGTTTGCTGCGCTGATGCTAGTGCAATTGAAAGCTAAAGGACATGCCTAGGTCCTTGTCCATGTTTTTTTTGAGAATGGTAACAGTAACTATATATCCACAGGTATACTACATCAAAAGTGTAGTCCCCCTTCCAAACTATTACAACTTACAGCTTAAGACCTCCTATTTTAATTTTTCCTTAGAAAATAGTCTAAAACATCAAAAATATCTTCAGTTTGACCTAAGACTTCCTGTTTACACCAAAAATAATACAGGTCCTTGTCCATGTTTGATGCTATCTAAACTTAAAGAAGTTGATTGATTGATGTTCAAAATGACGGGTTTCTTGTTGTCTGCTGTTCATGAAAGACTTAGACATGTGACATAACATAGTTTTGGAGGGTTGAAAAACTTTCTTCAAGCTGAATTATTTAGCAAAGTTATGAATCTTATATACATTTATTTGCCCGTTGCAGAGGAATTATAATGGAGGTTCTTTTACAATAATGGGAAAAGTCTATAGTACTAATACTTACTGATATTTAACACTTCTTACATTTTGTGATCTAAGTATGAAGGGGAAAAGCCTTAGGGAGTCTGCAATGGTTGCCATTCTGTGATGCATTTGACTTGTCATAATGCAAGAGTGGTCCAGGATAAAAGTATGTGCTTGCACCGTTCCAACTCGCCCACTCATCCCATCATCTAAACTGGTAGATTATAGTGGGATTTTGTTATGTGCATATCTATGGTATAAGGCTATTATTTTTTGTGGCAATAGCTTTGGAGTATCTCTAAAACTAAACTATGCCCTTCAATGTTTTGTGATAAGTATAGACAGTTTATTGATGTTGGAGTGAACTTCCCTTTAAGATTTCCTTTCACTGTTTCCTTGTGTTACTTGGGGAGAATAAACATCCTTTTTCCTTATACAACATAAGTTACTTTGATCTTAGTTTGCTGCTTGACTGTCCTTAAAGTGATTGGTGGACAGAGCGAACAGGACCTTTCTGATACTACGCCTTGAGGCGGGATGTGTGGTACACACACGTCATAAGTTTGAATCCGGGAACCAAGTCTAGTATTTAAGTTAAGAAGGATAGAGGGACGAGAGAAACGCCAGTTGCAGAAACAATGGATTTCTCGGTTTTCCGAAAAGATAATGATGAGTAGATGATACCTACCCTTTTTTGCTATTTTTCTTTGTTGGGTTAAGGTTGAGCAGATGATTCTTTAGTAATATTTTTCATCAATTGGTTGGTAATCCAAATACTGGTGCAATGACTGTAGACAACAAAGCTTCTGAGTCCTTGATCTGGTAAACACTAAGAGCTCTTTCTTTGCTCTTCTAGAAGTATTGAAGAAAAAGAGAAGCTCTTACATCCTGGACCTATATTGTTGTAACTTGTGCAAGCAGAGTAGTAAATGTGAGAAACGCTTGAGATTCCATTTTTGATAATTATCAGCACATAAAAAAACCTTGGGTCATTGGGTTAAGGTTGAGCAGATAATTATCAACAAAATGCATTTAAGTTTCAGGCGCTGCATGTTTCTCATTTTGCCTTAAAAGATTTTGCTATTTGTTTCATGCAAAACCGACCATTAGATAACTTGAGGAACAGTGTTCCAGGTCTTTTGAGCTTTCCTGCAGACCCTCCCTGGTTCAGCACTTCAGGATTTCTGTAATGGAGTTAGGCGTGGTCCACGTCATACCAAAAACTGACTAGAACATGTTCCATAACAGACTTATAACCCTGCAATTATAAAATAAGGCGGGTAACTTCTTCAGATAGTTCTTCACACAATGGCGTTAGGCATGGACATCTACTGCACAGCTGAAAACCCCTTTTTTGGAGATTGTTTTGTGTGAGGCATGCCTCCCTAGCCACAGTCCAGGAGAAGCGAGAGACCTTTTTAGGTATATTTTTTTCCAAGGCCATAACTATAACAGATTTTAACTGATAAAGTACCCTTGGAGTGACCCTTCCAACTAATAGAGTCTATTTTGTTGTGGTCCAAAACAACGTTGCTTAGCATTTGTAGCAAGAGACATATCCTCTCCATTTCCCAATCATTAATATTCCTTCTAAGATTCAAATTCCAGCCTTGCGATGTACAGAAATCTGCAATTGTCCCATTGTGACACGTTGATGGATTATATAGGAATTTTATTTTCCACTTGTTGTGATTTACACCTAGAAAAAAGCTTTGTGAAAAAAGTTAAAGGTTTTACCTGGACCTCTAATCTAAATAGAGCTTGGTTGACACCAGAAGAGGAGTCTATTATGAAGTATAAACTGATGTCTCTGTTTCTCTTATTTTTTCTTAGTATCTCAATAACAGTTTGTGTAACGGCAATATATATTTTGTGCTCTTTTGTGCTTACTTAACAATCTGTTGTGCATGCTTTAACCTTGTGATGATTTTGTTGCTATTATCTTCAACAACTCAAGTTACCATTGAAATGAAAGTGATTTTAAGATGTAATCATTTTCTTCTTTTGCACAAAAGTTGTTTAGAGCTGCTTTATTTAGACAAAAAAAAAATAATAAACAAAAGTTGTCTAGAGCTGTTCGTGCTGCACAACAATTTTGCTAAAGTCTGAAGATAAGATTTGGATTTGTTAAATGCTTGATCAGATTTGTTTTATACCTGTTGCTTGTTACTTTATGCCTTTTTTATAACCAAGAAATCCCTGAGAGCCCGTGGAACATGGTTCAGAACTCAGTGGATAATGGGCTTGTCCCTCTACCTTCTCCACTTGTTACTTGTTTCGTTATGTTGAGAAAATCTTACATTTGTAGTATTTGAAGACCTTTTGTTTCAATCTTATTTTTGAGCTAGCTAATGTCTTACAGAGTTTGGGCTTAGTTCTCATGTTGTAAACAAATGTTTGATTTCTTTACCATCTAGTCCAACTAAGCATGCAAAATTTCTTGCAGATGAAGACGGGATGTGTTGCCCTTGTTTTGTGTTTGAACATCAGCGTTGATCCACCTGATGTAATAAAGATATCTCCTTGTGCTCGAATGCAGTGTTGGATTGGTATGCCAAATTTTCCTTCTTCTGAAAGAACTAGTTTTTCTTCTTTTTGTTAATATTCCTTATTTTTAGACAAGGTAAATATTCTATTGATGTGATGGAAAAATCTCCAGTAGACAAGGGGCATACAAAAAGTAAATAGGTTTACACAAAGATAAGATTCTCTAGAATGGCTCCCTTACTGCTAACCAAGCGAAAAGCACATCTTGTGACCTTTCTACTCGACACCTTTGGTAGATGGGTTTTACTGATGCCCTCTTCTGATTTCATTTTCAAGCATTTGGTTTGTCAGTGTTGTGTTCTACTTACAGGGTAGGGCCAATAAATTTTAGCAGTCACCTACCTCGTAGTTCGAAAGGTCTCTAGATGTCCTACCCACATATACTATGTGTTTGTTCCAGTTGCTAGGAAGATGGAGAGAAGGTTGGAAAAGTTTAGGAGGGACTTCTTATGGCAAGTGAACAAGGATAAAAGAATATATCACTTGGTGAGTTGGAAATCTATAATGACAGAAAAAGAGACAGGGTGTTGTCAGAATTAGGAGCCGGAATCTACCCAATAGAACTCTGTTATTCAAACGGCTTTGGAGAAGAGGCCCTATGGAGAAGCGTGATCAAGGCAAAATTTTGGCTGGGGGTACTGGATCTCTACGTCTGCTACATGGCCTCATGCAGCTTCTTTATGGAAGTATATTTGACAGTTATTGGAAGAATCCTAAGCAACTATGACATTCTAATTAGGAGATGGAAGGAAACTGTACTTCTGTCAGGATGCTTGGACGGGTCATACATCTCTCGAAGATCAGTATTGTAAATTATACAGTTTTACGAGAAGTAAGTGGCGCTCGTGGCACATACTGTGCAAATGATCAGGGATGGGAAGTTCTCTTCAAAGGCCCTGCAATGATTGGGGGTTGGTAGGATGACCCCATTTCCTGTTTTGACACACAACTCTGACGGTATCTGGTGCCTGGGTCAAAAGAATGGTCTGTTCCCTGAATAGTCTTGCTACAAGCTATGGCAGGAAGGCAGACTTCACTAACTGGCATGGAAGCACATATGCAAAGCTCATTACAAGGTGAAATGTTTCACTGATGGGTGGCAACAGAGGCATGTATGACACAACATAACCTACAAACAAAGGGGATGTATATTTGGAGTAGACATGTTTTATGCGTAATGAAGAAACAAGATGCTAATCATTTGTTCTACTCTGTAACATCACTAATAAATTCTGAAACTTCTTTTTGAGCATCTTTTAAAGTGAAAGAGTGTATGCAACTTACCCTCTCCAAAAGAAGAAAAAAGAAAAGTGAAAATGTGTATGCAAAAACAACTGAAGAAGCACCACACAGCTGGAAAATAATCAGGCCTTGGAATATCAATACTTTTTTGGAAACAGGCCCTGCTTGCATTGTGTTATTTGGAAAAAGGAATCAATGATGTTTAAAGGGAAAAAGGAATGTGTAATTAGATTGAAATAGAGATGTCTTGTTTTTGTTAGCATTTTGGTACAAAATGGATGATGTACATGAATCGGACAATTCATTAAAATTCATCAGTGTAAAGGAGACAGTTGTGGCACTCTCTTAGAACTGTTTCATCAATAAATATATATCTTCTCAAAATTTCAGAGATAGAATCTGACAAATGATTCAGATAAGCACCATTCAATTCATCTTTTGGAGCCTTACTACTTTTATTACCTCCAAGCAGAAATAGCTCACTCCGCCTTAGAACTCCAACTCGTTTACTGGGGTCCTCACTCTTAGTTCTCCCACTCTGCTTCAGTGCTTGGAATTTTCGAAACCACCTAACATAGACCTCTCCTAGTAAGCTCTTGTTCAACTTTTTTTATAGGTAGAGAGCTTACTGTTAATTCTTTTTTGGGGGTTGACGTTGGGGGTGTTGTTGAATAGCTTTCCAGTGCTCTCTTTTCACAGCACTTCTCTTGATTTTTCATCCATCATGTCCATTCCCCTATAGCAATATGGGCAAATCTCCCATTTCTTTCCTTTTGTTTTTGTAGATTCTGTTCTCTTTTGGGTCATTTTGCACTTTTCTAACCTTTGAATTTTCATTCAATATATGGCCTTTGACAAATTCCTACCCTCAATTTGTCTCTGCCAATTTTTACCCCCTCATTTGTTCTTTCATGATTTTATTATCAACGTTGTAGTTCTCATGACCTTCTAATGTGAATAGTCTCCTGCCCCCCTAAGAATCCCTCGGCCCTGTTTTTTCCCTTCCTTTTGTGAATAATAACCATTTCTTCTTTAGAGCTCTCAGTCCCTCGCATAGCATTTGTTGAAGGTTCTGCGCCATACTTTTGCAGTAGCTTATCTTTGGGAACCTTTGAAGTATATTGGAGTTTTGTATACTTGTTACTTATGTTATCACTTCAGCAATGACAACAAAGTGTAGGAGAGTAGTTGATGATAGTACATCTTGGCTCAGGGTGTGTTTGGTACGACAGTAAATGTTTTCCTATCTTCCCTTGTTTGGTGCACTATATATCTTGGAAAATATTTTCCTCAAAATAGGAGAATATTTTTTCCTTAAAGATTTGAGGGAAAACATGAAGGAAAACATTTTCCGAATCAATAAAAACACACCAATGCATCCCCTGGCCCCTAGCCTCTCCCCGCCTACCCCCCCACAACTTGAAGTTGCATTCCGATTTCAAAAACCTTAGTGTTTTGCTTTGAATATATGCAAATGCTCTTACAATGACATTTTCCAACTTGGGTACCAAACACAAGAAAATGAGTAGGAAAATCACTTATTTTCTGAGACAATATTTTCTTGCAATTCATTCCGTCATACCAAACACACCCTTAGTCTATTGTTTTATTTGAATATATTTTGGTATCAGCTATCCCAGTTTTCATAGTAAGTAGTTCATATTCTCTTGGGGATATTGGATGAATTCGGTTAAGACTTTTACCTCTTAGTTGCAATCAGCAATTTTCAAATTCTAGTGGTTGAAAATTTCTGTCGACCAGCAATCACTTTGGTACTTACTCTTATTCCCGTATGCCAGATCCATTTTCTGTGGCACCTCAAAGAGCTCTTGAAACTATTGGGAGAACATTGAACGAGCAATATGAGAGGTGGCAACCTAAGGTAAGAAAAATGTTTTTGTGCTAATAGATATTATGCGGGACAAGATGTATGATGTATTCTTGTGGTAAGATAATCAATAATTCAATTATGATGACCCAAATATCTTACTGTATGTAGGCACGCTACAAGATCTCCTTGGATCCTACTGTTGATGAAGTTAAGAAACTTTGCACAACATGTCGAAAGTATGCCAAGTCAGAGCGAGTTCTGTTCCATTATAATGGACATGGTGTACCAAAACCAACACCCAACGGTGAAATTTGGCTATTTAATAAGGTTTTCTTTCTTACTCAAATTGCTTTGCAGAGCAGTTGCGATATCTATCTTTTCTTATTGGGACATCTGGTTTAGAGTTATACGCAGTATATCCCATTGCCGATCAGTGACCTGGACTCTTGGTTAAAGACACCCTCAATCTATGTCTTTGACTGCTCAGCTGCTGGGATGATCGTTAATGCCTTTATAGAGGTACACATTTTAATAACGCATTGCATGCTTAATGATGAGGTGATCTACCCATCTGCTAAGCTCTCTCTAATCAAGCCATTTGTTTAATGCAGCTCCAAGACTTGACTGCCTCTAATTCCTCTGGCTCTCCTACAAGAGATTGTATTCTGCTTGCTGCCTGTGAAGCACATGAGACACTTCCTCAGAGTGCTGAATTTCCTGCTGATGTTTTCACTTCCTGCCTCACAACACCAATCAAAATGGCATTGAGATGGTGACATGCTCTTCTTTCAGCAAAACTTGTTTATCCTATATCCTTTCTGCTTTTCTTCCCGCTTTCTGCTAAACCTGTCCAATTGTGTAATGGGGCGAACTAGCTGCAATACTTGATTGCGGGAAACTTGGCATTCCATTTCACTGGGTTTGGTCCCCGACTGATGGAATATTGTGATTTTCTCTCTTTATGGTATTCTGTATTTTTTCTTAAGCATTATGTCTCTTCTGCATCTACTAACCCTATATATGGAAAAGTTAGAATAGTTTTTTCACCAAATGAATATTTGAAACAGGACAAGTCTCTTTAATGCCCCAAAGTTATATGGCATTCACACGGTGGTTGTTTTTTATGCCAACCGTTGATACCCCAAAGAATATTTGAAACAGGATAAGTCTCTTTGATACCCCAAAGGAACCACATGATTGTTGTTTCTTATGCCAACCATTGCAATAGTATTAATATACTGTCTTGGGGAATTTCCACTTAGTATGTCTGAGTATACTCTTAGTTATTTGTGCTTGCGTCAAGTGTGTTGTTGTCAGAATTCTTAGATAAACTGTTACTTTATTTCAACCATTATGACTTCTCCTTTATTCATAAGAATCTTTTCTGTTCTTTATTCTTCTCTTCTAAACTTTTCAGTCAATTTTTTTATAACTATTTTTTGTATCTACTTAATTGTTCTTTTTTGGCTGTTAGGTTTTGCACACGGTCATTGCTTCATGAGTCACTTGACTATTCTCTGATAGATAAATTTCCTGGCCGCCAAACCGATCGAAGGACACCTCTTGGTGAATTGAATTGGATTTTCACTGCAGTAACTGATACAATTGCCTGGAATGTTCTACCACGTGGTAATGTGATAGACTACTTAGATTGATGCAGTTTTCCTAATTCCTTTTTTGGCGTTTTAAACTCTTTCTAATCTGTAAGCTTCGAAGCCACAGATCTATTTCAGAGATTGTTCAGGCAAGACCTCTTAGTTGCTAGTTTGTTCAGAAATTTCTTACTTGCTGAAAGAATCATGCGATCGGCAAATTGTTCACCAATTTCATACCCAATGCTACCGCCTACTCATCAGCACCACATGTGGTAACTACATGAAACACTTAAGCTACACAAATTCATGCTTTACCGTCTCATCATTTGTGGTGTGTACATGTTCCACAGGGATGCTTGGGACATGGCAGCAGAAATCTGCCTTTTGCAGCTTCCAATTCTGCTTGATGATCCGAATGTGGAATTTCAGGTGGGATAATGAGCTATTGTCCGTTTGATTCTATATATTTAGTTCCTAAAAGTTGGTCCGTATTCTGAAATATATGGTCCATGTATCTTCTCAAGATTAAAATTTTCCCATCTTTTGATTTCTTCAGCCTAGCCCATTCTTCACTGAACAGTTGACAGCTTTTGAGGTTTGGCTTGACCATGGATCAGAGAATAAAAAGCCACCAGAGCAGTTGCCCATTGTGCTACAGGTAAGAAATATTATGGTTCAAATCAAATGAAGGGCCATTCTTAGTTCTTCTTGCCATGAAATGGTCGATTCAAGTAATGCATGTTTCCTCATTCCCACACTGTTGCCGATTTCTGTTTCTTAATATGATGAAAAGGTGAAGTGAAAACATTTGGTTGTTAGCATTTATTGTTCCTTGATGAAGCCTCAGTTGTTGACCTCTCTGCATTTGCTTAAATTTGTTAATAGGAGAAAAAGTTTCTGTATATCATTCTAAAATTTAGAATAATAGAATGTTCTCATAATTTAAAGAGAATAAACAACCAGAATGCCATGTCATTATGTGAGGAATGGTTAATCTCTCTTATGTAACTTAAAAGGCCATCAAATATTGGATACTTCTCTCAGCACAATTGGGTTGTTTCATGTTTTCCATACTATTATTTTTACTCAAGTAATCTAACAATCTGTGGCATATTATTGTACTGTTTCTGTCAATTCTAGTGTGACCCATGTCCTTACTGTTGCAGAAGCAAATTACCACAAGGCAAGTGATTAAAGTTTCTTGGGTAAATCAGCAGAAGCATTGGGTTTAGTAATGTTAGTTTTCAGTCAAAACAATCATCTTAGTTTTTCTATAGGGTTTACTTGAAGGATAGTTGGTACTGTTCGTTCGGTTGGCACATTTATTTATTTGAATTGTGAAGCATGTCTAGATTTAATTGGTGCTTTACCTATCCAAAAAGAAGGATTTACTTGGTGTTTATCCTCTTGACACTACAGAAGGATACAGAAATTGGAAAACCATAGTTCTCCTAAGATACAAACTGATTTCTAATTGTCTTTCTGATATTTTTCCTATTTATTAGGTTGTCTTCACATTCTCGAGGGTTTTGTTGTTTTGGTGCACTTTTCTCTTTGTATGGGATGATAACCAGGTTTTTCTTTGTTATTAGGTGTTACTAAGTCAAAGCCACCGGTTTCGAGCACTGGTTCTTCTTGGAAGATTTCTTGATATGGGACTTTGGGCTGTAGATCTGGTACTTATTGGTGGATGTGCATTTCAGGCTTCTTGTTAATTAGGCTGGCTGCATCTAATTTTCAAGTAATACTTAAGTCTACAAATTTATTTCCAGGCCTTGTCTGTTGGAATATTTCCTTACGTTCTAAAGCTTTTACAAACCACGACTCCGGAGCTTAGGCAAATTCTTGTCTTCATTTGGACGAAGATCCTTGCCCTTGATAAGGTACATGAATTGGTTTGACTATCACCTGTATTATTCTCATATTAAAATTTTGATGTTTCATTTTTATCTATTTTTGTTTCTCATAGAAATGTCTTGCAATCTTTTTCTAAACCTATTTACCATCAGTGAAAAATAATTGATAAGGTAAAATGAGTGGAGAGTGCGGGTGCTTCACTTGAATTGCATTACACAAAGCATGTTTAACTCTATAAACTTTGGGGCCTCAGCATATGGAGTTGATGCTTTTTTGTGCAACATCAGAACAACTGTTCCTGCACTGCCAATCAGTGTTATCAAAAGCGAAAAGCGCAAAAAAGCTCTAAGGTCCGTTAGGGCTTTAAGCGCGAAGTGCAAATAAAGCGTGGACTTTAATGAAAAAAGATGCAAATGGAGAAAAAATACCAATATATATGTCTAGTCTAAGACTAATAAATAATAATAATACGCATGTATAACAAATATATGAACAACAGTGAATTTCAATTGTTCAGTGTTGTCACTTCAGGACGCTCATTGGCAAGGAAAAGTATGTCTTAGAGCCTTGATGATGACACTGAACGCACATTAACCGAGGTGAAGCGCTCAACATGTTTTGCGCCTTGCTTCAAGGCTTAAGACTGCGCCTTTGACAACACTATTGCCCATGTCTTGGCAGATCTGGAATTCTTCACTAACCCATTTGGTCTTAACTGGGTGAAAATCTCTCGATGTGATCTGCAGCTGAAAGACGAGGATAAAGAAGCAGTTTAAGGCTATATGAAATGCTAGCGCTGTGTTTAGTATGGAAATGTTTTGAAAGAAATAAATATTAGATGTGATGGGAAAGCAGTTGATCTTTCCCAACTATAAGAACTACATCTCTATTGTAAATTAGTCGGGGTTGGCCATATGGATTCTCAATATTCATTCCGCTCAATTAGATCCATTTCATTCAAATACTCAATAAATTAACACTTGGGGTAGGACCAGACCGTGCAAGCGTGCCAAAACGACTTGTTAAGAAATGAATCTTGGACCTAACTCAACTCCAAAAGTCAAAAGAGGTAGCTCATGAGGTTAGCATTGTCCAAAGACCATATAAGGAGACAATCACTCAACCAATTTTGGGCACTTGAAACCCTATTCACCCCCCCCTGCACTTCAAGCCTACCAACTGGAGCGTAGACAACATAATATTGGGGGCCAATAATGGGACACACAGTAACAAGGATGGGCATGACTTTAGTTCATATTGTGCTTTTCTAAGAAGTGAAACTTAACGAAAAACAAAACCACCAGCGAGCTCATAACCAAGCACCAAGTTGGAAAGGAGGAGATTACCACTATATTTACACATGTAGTTTGTGTTTTATGTTTTGTTAGGATGTTGAACTATCTTGAATGCTTTCTTTTTCTTTATTCTGATATTACCTGAATCTACTGATCTAGTTGTGGAATCGATAATGTTGATAAAGTATGTTCTTTTCTCCTTTTGTCAGTGTGCATTTTCCTTCTTTTGATCGATTATACTGTGTAGATGTTAAAACGTTCAAGTTTCTTTTCTTTCAGATTCTTCGTGTTGACATCTGTCTTAGATAATCTCCTTTTGTTTGTGTTTCTCGATTCACTTTAAGTGTTCTGATCCTTTAGTTTAATATTCATTAGATTACTCTTTCCCGTGAGATACCAGTCTTGCCAGGTTGACCTTGTTAAGGATGGCGGACATGTATACTTCATTAGATTTCTTGACAGTGTTGAGGCTTATCCAGAGCAAAGGGCAATGGCTGCATTTGTCTTAGCAGTAATTGTTGGTGGTCACAGACGGGGTCAGGAGGTGTGTATTGAAGCGGGGCTTATTAATGTCTGCTTGAAGCATCTTCAGGGATCAATCTCTAATGATGCCCAAACTGAACCACTGTTTCTTCAATGGCTGTGCCTCTGTCTGGGAAAGCTCTGGGAGGATTTCACAGAGGCACAAGTACTAGGTATGAAGGCAGATGCACCAGCAATCTTTGTGCCTCTACTTTCTCAATCGCAGCCTGAGGTTTGCTGTTTAATTATATGTCAAGTTGGTGTATTATTACCGTGGTTCTCCATTACTTTTTCAGACTTCGACTAAAGAGCAGTTTATTTCAGGTACGAGCTGCGTCTATATTTGCTCTAGGTACTTTACTTGATATTGGATTTGATACATCTAGGGATGACATTGGAGAGGATGAAGACTATGATGATGAGGAAAAAATTAGGGCAGAAGTCATAATGAAGTGCCTTTTAAGTGTTGTTTCTGATGGAAGTCCTTTGGTACGAGCTGAGGTTGCTATTGGTATGCTTTTACCGAGTTAATTCCACCCCAGGGAGACCTTTCTTTGTGATGCACTACTGTTGTTTCCTAACTTGCTTTCTGATTTGTCCTATATTTGATCTTTCTTTGTGTAGAGGAGAATATTGCAGGTTTCATTATAGTAGAAATTTGATGATAAGTCTAAAACAGCCTGCTATTACATTTCTTGTATGATGAGGACACCTCCTGAACTAAATCTAGCCAGACTATGAATTTTGTTTATCTTTCACTTTGAAGAGGCAGCCTAGTGTTGAATGATACCTTTACTTTAATAGCATACCACTTGTTCAAAAACTTCAGAGTTGCTCTAAAGCAGGAGAAAGGAAAAGAAAAGCAAAAATAAGTATGGGGCCTCAAGTTCATATACCATAAGAGGCCAAAAACACTAGGTGATTTCTTCCCATCTGCCTAAACCTTGGTGGGTAGAGTTACCGGGTACCTGTGCTGGTGAGAGGTAGCAGGTACCCGATGAAATAGTCGAGGTGCCGACAAGCTGGTGCAAAAATAAGTGTAGAATGGTGAAACTTTTCTCCGTGTTTGCTCTGTCATTGTCAAAAGAACAAATATAGTTCAACTTACAATTGTTTCATACATGTTTGCATGAGATATAATGCATGCCAACAAATATCTATTCCCTTAATAGCACGTCTAATTCTCTGATTTCCCCTCATTCCTCTCCTCTTTATCTTGTGCGTGATCTACTCTTGTGGACACAATATATAACTTAGCTAGTTCATGTTGCTCCACTGTTGTAGCTTTGGCACGTTTTGCCTTTGGGCACAAGAAGCACCTGAAGTCTGTTGCAGCTGCATATTTGAAATCTCAGTCTAATTCCATGCTCACTTCCTTGCCTTTTGCGGTCAAGAGTTCAGGTAGTGGCTATACGACCCCAACTCATTGTGTTCCACATGGAAATGTGGTTCCATCTCCTCATGCTTCTTTATTGAGAGTGGGAGGTGACAATCAGTCTATCTCTCACGATGGTAGAGTCTCGACTAGCAGCCCTGTTGCAACACCTGGCTTCATGCATGGATCTCCTTTGTCTGATGGTTCTTCTCATCATTCTGATTCTGGAAGATTGGGTGATGCTGTTACCAGTGGTGTTGCTAATCATACAAGACCCAGGCCACTAGACAATTCACTTTATTCTCAGTGTGTGCTGGCCATGTGTGTCCTGTCAAAGGATCCATCACCTCGCGTTGCAGGTCTTGGCCGGAGAGTGCTTTCGATTATTGGGATTGACCAAGTTTCTGCCAACTCGGTCAAGTCAACTGTTGAATCCACAACATCTCTTGGCCCTAGTTTTGCTGGATTGAATCGATCGTCTTCTTGGTTTGACATGAGTGGAGGTATATTTCGTGACTCAAAGGAGACTAGGAGTCAATATTACTGTAGTTTCTATACACCCACAATCCACTAATGAACCTTGATGTTCAAGTATTTCCATCGATGCTCATTATGTTTTTGAAGTAAATATTTTCGCCTGTGACACCTTTTTTTTACTTGAACTGTTGCAGGTGGACATTTACCTCTGACTTTTAGGACTCCTCCTGTTAGTCCCCCCCGGTCCAGTTACTTGACGGGAATGCGAAGAGTTTATTCTTTAGACTTCAGGCATCACCTAATGAACTCTCAAGACTCAGGGTTAGCTGATCCCCTCTTGGGTTCTGGTGGATCTTTTGGAGCTTCAGAACACAGTTTTCTTCCACAGTCAACCATTTATAATTGGAGTTGTGGCCACTTCTCAAAGCCACTCCTTACTGCAGCTGATGATAGTGAAGAGATCATTGCTAGGAGAGAAGAGAAGGAAAAGTTAGCGCTTGACCTCATTGCGAAATGCCAGCACTGTTGTGAGTCTACTGGGCTGATGGTTCTTTCCGTTTCCGCTGCTATCTTTCATGTGTGTGTGTCATCATTCGAATGCTTATTTCTGTCTCAGCGGTGAACAGACTGCATAATCAAATTGCCAGTTGGGATACAAAGTTTGAGAGTGGTACCAGAACTGCTTTGCTGCAGCCCTTCTCACCAGTTGTGATTGCTTCAGATGAGAGTGAACGGATCAGGTAGAGGAATATTGACCTGAATGAAGACATTGTTTCCATTGTTCCTTTTTCATGATTCTTCTCTTATAGAACTGCGGGTAGTGTGGGTTAGTTCAAGTACTAGGTTAGTCATTGGAGCTATGTCTAATCTGTCGTTTGAACCAACAATGCTGCTTTGTTGGTAAGCAGCAAACAAGTCCTGGAACTATGCCTTCTTCCTAAATTATTACCAAATCTTCTTGGAGCTTCAAGAAAGAGATTCCATTTATATTGAAGTCTTCTTTTGACCTCACTCTTGTATGGTGTTTGGATCAGGTGTTTCTTGTTGGTTATAAAATTTAGATGTCTTAACATAAAGTTAAGTCTAAAGGATATGAGTGGTAAAATAATGTGGATAGGGGAATCATGGCCTTTTAGTTATTTCACTTTTCTGGTATCAGTTTCTGTAGCATCTGTTTGGCTTAAGAGCGCTCAATTCTTGAGAACTCAAACCTTTCCCTGCAATTCATTCTAAGATTTCCAACAGATTTGCTGCATCTCTTGCTTATTTTTGTTGTTCTTTCTCAGTCTTCCCACCCCTTATGTCGCATCACCTCAGAACAACTTCTCAACTTTCTGGCCATTAGGTTTGAGTTATTGAGTTTCTTTTACACCGTAAAGTTTTTGCCCATTAGGTCTGATATGTTGAGCTTCTTTTGTGTGGTAAAGGAACGAACAATATTCTATTAGATTTGTTTCTGATAGAATCCTTCTGAATATTCTAGAGTATATGTAAATATAGTACATAGAATTTACTCTTAATGTAATTAGGTATTGATTTCCTTTCCTTTTTAGAACATGTAAACATAGTTATTTAAACTCCAATAGCTTAAGGGAATAATCAAACCGAGTTCCTCCCATTTTCTCTTCCGTTTCACATAGTATCACAGCTTGGTTAAGGCTAGCAACATATAGGAAGAAGAAATACCAACAACATACCTAGTGAAATCCCACAACGTGGGGTTTGGGGAGAGTAGAGTGTACGCAGACCTTACCAAAGTAGGAAGGTTGTTTCCGTAAGTCCCTTGGCTCAAGATAAATCATAGAAAGAGGTCCGATAAGGACAAGAAATTCAAAGCAGTATGAAAATGGAAATAACGAAAGCAACTAAGTCATGATAAATCTATTTGAAAAAGGGACAGTACTCCATAACCTCCTATCTAAGGTCATGTCCTTGCTAAGCTAGGAAGAAGAAATACCAAACTTGGAAAATTTTCTGGCAACCTCTCACGGCTGGCCCAAGATAACTTCATTTCCGTAAGTGATGCCATCAAACCAACACCACCACAAGAATCAGAACACCCACGCGAGCAAACCCAGCTAACTCCATCATCATCTTCCACCTCACGCGCGGACCGGAGCATCCTAGATTTCGGAGAGATATGCTCATGTGCTGGTGCGTGCTAGCTCCTCCGACCACTTTCTGACGATCTACTTTTTCCCATAGGGTTGCCTGGTGATTCTGAGCAGATCCATACTCGTTGCACTATTTCTCGACCAGATTTCAGAGACTGTGTATATCCCAGATTTCAACGATTGTAATATGCTAGATTCAGGCCAAATTTTACTATGTTTTTGGACACTAATAACACTGGGGTAACATATACTGTAATACATTATTATATAGTGCAAATTACTTATCTTGGTCTTCCTCGGTGAAAGGGACAAAGTGTACATGATCATTTGGTTAAACAATCCAACGATATTAATGGAAAAGATAGGGGGTGGATGGGAGAAGATTGATGTTCAATTGTGTGGTCTGTTGTGGAAATCTATTGATTCAAAGTTGATGTCGTTGTTCCAACCATTCCAAACTTGCTTCTCAGTTTGGGAAAGACTCGTGGGGCTATACACAAATGACATCTCCCACTTTTATAATGTGATTTCTTGGTTGACCAACTTAAAAAACACGATTCAGATATGTCTACCTTTCTTGGACTAGTTCAGGCGGTTATGGAATAATTTAATAAGTTCATGTACGCTACTATAAGTGTTGAAAAACAATTGGAGCAACGTATGTCTTTAGTTTTACACTTGCTGGACTTCTATCTGATCTTGACTCGGAGCATGACTAAATTTTAGTTTTCTCTACTATTCCTGCTATGAATGACCTATTTGCTCGAGTAAAAGGGCAGCCTGATGCACTAAGCTTCCGCTATGCGCGGGGTCCGAGGAAGGGTCGGACCACAAGGGTCTATTGTACGCAGCCTTAACTTGCATTTGCTAGAGTATTGCGACCAATTGGACAACCTATCTCGTCTAGTTATCCAGTAACATTGCATACTCTTTTATTCTAGATCTCAGACTGGAAATCAACATGGAGGACGCTTTGGGAAACCTTGGTCAAGGTGTGGCTGTTGTAACAAATTGGGCCATGGGTGTGCTACTCTCTACATGGTAAACCAAAGAATGCTTATGGTGCTCAGATTGAATCATTGGTAAGACAACATCTGCATTAATAGCTTCCGTTGCTTAGACTGGTAATACATTGCTTGTGTTTCACAACTCACCACACTTGGTCCTTGGGTCATGGACTCATATGCTTCTGACCATATTTCTAGTAACAAATCATTATTGTCCATTATTACTTATTCTCGGTCCCTTCTCACTGTTACGTTAGCTAATGGTTTTCAAACCATGGCAACGGGAGTCGGTCTAGCCAATCCTTTACCTTCCTTGACTTTGAATAATGTTCTTTGTCCCTGATTGTCCCTTTAGACTTCTATTAATTGGTCGTTTGGCTAGAGTCTTAAATAGTTTGATCTCATTCTTTAGTGACTTCTTTGTTGTACAAGACCTCAGTACGAGAAGGATGATTGGCGAAGGGCATGAGTCAGAAGGACTTTATTATGTCTTCAATGGGGTCGCAGAGAGAAAAACAAGCATATTATTGGGACTGCACGCACCTTACTCATAAGCAAATATTCCATCGAGCTTTTTTGGGGATGCATGCTTTGTCCATATCGTCACTCCAAAAAAAAAAGACAAATTGACTCATTGTGCTCTTAAATGTGTCTTTCTCTATTATTCAGGGTATATAAGGGATATCTATTCTTCTCAACTGACCTCTAACAATACCTTATATCTGCGAATGTTACTTTCTTTGAAGTTCAACCCTACTTTACATCCTCCTCTGCTAAATATCTAGGCATTTCTGAGGTTCTACCGTTCCATAATTTGGGGGATCCTGCCATTGTCTTTCCTTCCACCTCCACCTTTCTCAGCTCCAGCTCCAGCTCCAGCTCCAGCTCCAGCTCCACCACTAATGGCTTACCATCGTCGTCTGCACTCCTCATTCGATCCTGACGATTCACGCCCGCCACGAGAATCCTTGCCTACTACTTATTTGCCTACACAGTTCTCCCATTGCCACTAAAAAATGTAGTCGTTTTACTCGTAACCCTCATCATATCTATATTTGTTTGAGGTATCATCGTTTGTCACCAGCCCATTCTGCCTTTGTATCATCACTATCATCTATTTCTAATTATAAGACTACAAGTGAAGCTCTTTCTCATCGAGGCTAACAACAAGCCATGATTGAAGATATGTTTGCCTTACACTTTAGTAGTACTTGGGAGCTCGTTCCTCTACCTCTAGGTAAGTCTATGGTTGGTTGTTGTTGGGTATATATGGTGAAGGTTGGCCCCGATGGACAAATTGATCAACTACATGCTCGACTAGTCACAAAGCCATCTCTTTTTATCTATGGTTGTTGTTCGCCACTGGTCTCTCTACCAATTGGATATTGAAATGTCTTTCTTCAT
Source organism: Anisodus acutangulus (assembly GCA_029783415.1). Classification (NCBI taxonomy): domain Eukaryota; kingdom Viridiplantae; phylum Streptophyta; class Magnoliopsida; order Solanales; family Solanaceae; genus Anisodus; species Anisodus acutangulus. The sequence continues at coordinate 47,244,372 of CM056490.1, forward strand.
GGGGATCTCAAATATGAGGTATATATGAAGCAACCATTTGGTTTTGTTGCTAGGTGGAGTCTAGTAAGGTGTGCATGCTATGATGAGCACTTTATGGCTTGAAGCAGTCTCCTTGAGCATGGTTCAGGAAGTTTAGCATGGTTATTCAGGAATTTGGCATGTACTTGGTGGTTTACGTTGATGACATAGTCATCACAAGTAATGATGACGAAGGAATTACCAAATTGAAACAATACCTTTTTCCGGTACTTTTAGACTAATGATCTTGATTGATTGAGGTACTTCTTGGAATCCAAATCAGGAATTGCCATTTCACAGAGGAAGTATGCACTTCATATTCTTAAAGAAATAGAGATGACAGATTTTAGGCATATTGGTATTCCTATGGATCCAAATGTTAAGCTTGTTTCAGGTAGAGGCTTGATGATCTTGGAAGATATGACTTGTAGGAAAGTTGAATTATCTCACTGTGAGTCGACGTGATATTGCCATCCCGATTAGTGTCGTAAGTCAGTTCTTGGATTCTCTTTGTGACAGTCATTGGAATGCAGTTATTCACATTCTTCGATACATAAAATCTGCTCTAGATAAAGGATTATTAATACAAAGACCGAGGACATGAGGAAATTATTAGATATTTAAATGCAGATTGTGCAGGGTTTGATAGACGATCTACTTCTAGATATTGTGTTATAATTGGGAGAAATTTGGTCTTGAAAATGTAAAAAGGGCAGTCCGGTGCACTAAGCTCCCGCTATGCGCGGGGTCCAGGGAAGGGTCAGACCATAAATGTCTATTGTATGCAGCCTTACCTTGCATTTCTACAAGAGACTGTTTCCACGCTTGAACCCGTGACCTCCTGGTCACATGGTAGCAATTTTACCAGTTACTCCAATGCTGTTTTTCGTGTCTTGGAAAATGTATGAAGCAAAATGTGGTTGCTAGATCTAGTGTAAAAGTAGAATGTTTGGCTATGATAGTGACTACATGTGAGTTCATATGGATCAATCAACTACAGAAGGAGTTGAAATTTGGAGAAACTAGAGAAATGGAACTTGTGTGTGATAATGAAGATGCACTTCACATTTGCGTCGAATCTAGTGTTTCACGAGTGGACCAAACAGAGATTGAAGAGAAGACTCTTAGGAGTAATAGTCACAAGGTTCGCGTGATCAAATGATCAGCTTGCAGACATATTCACCAAGTCGTAGTCGGTTCTAGAACAAGTTATATATGTAGCAAGCTTAGTACATGTATAACTTGTTCTGGGACCGGCTAGGGACTTGGTGAATATGTCTGCAAGTTTGATACATATAATTTGTATGCATCCAACTTAAGGGGGAGTGTTAGAATACTTGTGAACATTTTAGAAACTATATATAATAAAAAAACGAAGCTCCTTAGTGAAATGTCGTTCGCCTTCCCTTTAAAATAAGAGTTCACATTTGAACAAAATTGTCATTTAATTTTCTTTTAATATATTTAGGACTTTTAGTCCGCTAAAATTCTAGTTTCTTTGAACATAGTAGAAAATCATAGTAATATTTAGGACTTCTAGAGCAACTAAAAATTTACATTGTATAGATTAAAGTTGAATTGAACTATAAGATTCTTTAATTGTTCAACACGTTAGAAATTAAAAACCCAAATTTGCACTACTTTTGTTTCGTCAAATTTGCTCGACTAAAAATAGGTACACATAAGCTATAGCTCAAAAGTATAAGTACTCATTATATTTGACAAAATTAAAGGAATATCAGAAATATTAATATAAATCAAAGAACAATAATTATAATTTTTTCTTGAAATTTTAATCTATCTATATTATATTAGAATCACGAACACTTTTTTTACCCTTTAAAGATAATTTTACGTTATACAAATTGTAATTTAAATTACTTTTCTAATATTTAGGATTGAGAAACCAATTAAAATTTCGGTTATTAAATCTTTCCTTATTGAACTAGGTAGTAATTCCTAATATTTAGTACTTTAGATACTTTCTTTCTTTCTGAATAATTCAGATCAAGTAACAATTTAAGCAAGATTTATGCCTCTGCTTACACAAAATCATATGTTCAGTTGTATGGATGAGTTTTTTCTCATCTAAGTTCAATAAGAAATACAAATTTAAAAGTTAATCTTTGTTGAAAACTCTTGTCAATAAAAAAAATAGTCATACTGCTATAGACAGGATTTATATAATAAACATCAGCTACTTTGGAATTAACACTTAGTCGATTGAACTCTTTTTAATGAAAATTTCATGTTCAAGCACTCTAGTATAAACATTGAATTCTTTATTCATTCATATTGTTTGTTGACAATTATAAGGTACTTAGTTTACACAAATACAAGGCTTGATTGCTGATATTATGTTTGGTTTATGCTACGATAAATATTTAAAACTTTCGCTAAACTAATATACTCGGAACTTTGAAATTTAAAGACATCTACTGATAGAGTCCATCCAGAATTCGAATAAGTTTAGGGTAATCTTAAACTTTTTCGATTTTTTGGGTAAACATGGTACAGAAGAGATTTTAGACTTTGATGAAAAAAAATCTATGCAAATTTTATAATTTACACAAGGATAGTCAAATTTAGCTTACCTATAATTTTGATAAACTTTGACTGACAAATAAGATTTCTATGTGCTTAAGTTACAAAAGACAAATCTCATCACCATGTTGAAAGATCTACAAATATCAAAGATCTGAAAAAAATTAAAATAAGAAGAAGAAAGAAAGAAAAAAAGAGAGCACGCGTCTAGTTTTTAGTTTTACCAATCTCTTATGTAATACTTTGAAAAGTTAAGTAAATTATTAGAAATATCTTAACTTCGTTTTTCTACAATAAATATTAATTATTGAAATCTTGAAGATATTATGATTTTATTCTCCAAAAATGGAACTATTTTTCCATAAATTAGAACTAAGTTGAAATTTATCTATCGTTTCTTACGCGATAATTAGAAAAAGTTTTTAATGCCATTTATTACAGACAACTAAGTTAATTAAATTCATCACTACATTCAAATTAAAGATATTAGATTTAGGCCCTAAGTTGCGCGGGCTCTTCACTTTGGTGTCGCACCCGTGTCGACATGACGGGGGTGTGGGATCCGTACCGGATATGGTTAATCGATTTTGGGTATTTTGACCTAAATCGATCGAGAAATTCGAAACAAAAGCTAGGGAAAATCATAATTTAGACATGTTTTTTATCGTTAAAAGATACTTGCGTTAACAAGTCCGTAACCAGAAGGTGCTTTAAAAATATTTACAGGTCAACATCACTGCCGAATGTGCAATGAACTCAAGAAGTCTATCATGTTACACCCAACAAACATTAAAGAGATGCATATGTACTTGATAATAATTACAAATTCAAACTTGCTCTCAAAAATTCGTGCACTCCTTTTCTTTCAAATAGTCTACCACAATTTAGGCATAATTTATTACTCTAGTTTTAGATATTTGAATTATTTTATCCCCACACCCATTTCAATACCTGGATTCGTACCCCCGAATCTTAAAATTTAGATTATGAACCTCTAGATCCTCACCCGTATCGGACACCCGCACCCAAGTCCGAGCAACTTATAATTTAGCTGTTGTATTAATAGAATAGCTTTTATTTTCTGCATTTAAATAATTATTTGCATTTTTTTAATGTCGACTATTATTTTCCAAAACTTTGTTTATTTTGCATATATCTTCTTATTGATTAACACGGCATACATGTGCAACACGCGTACACTAAAAGCAGTATATGTAAATATAGCGGGTAGCTTAATTTATTCCTATAGTAATTAGGTATTGATTACCTTTCCTTTTTAGGACTTGTAAACATAGTTATATAAATCCCAATAGCTTGAGGGAATAATCAAGCCGAGTTCCTCTCATTTTCTGTTCGGCTTCAAAATTTCTTTGTGCAGTTGCAGAAATATCATGCCACTTGTATCTTTGTGTATTACAGGGTCTGGAATTACAAGGAGGCTACCCTTCTTAACAGCTTCGACAACCATGGGTACCCTGAAAAAGGAATTTCAAAACTTTGCCTCGTGAATGAGCTTGATGAGAGCTTGCTCCTAGTTGCTTCAAGTAAACATTTGTTGTTACATATGCTTTTCTTTTTTTTATAAGTATAGACATTGCACATGTTCAATCAAGTTTGATCATTGATGCCTTAATTTTTAACAAAGTTCATTTATAAAAGGCGATGGCAACATACGGATTTGGAAAGACTACACTGCAAGAGGTCAACAGAAACTAGTTTCTGCATTCTCTTCAATTCAAGGTCTCAGACCTGGTTCGCGCAGTGTGAATGCTGTTGTGGATTGGCAGCAGCAGTCTGGATACCTGGTACATATTGTGTAAAGTATTTAATACTAAGAAGTTAGTCAGTTCTTTTCAAAAAACTAAGAAGTTAGTCAGTGAATGCAAAGTGGCATGATATTTCCATTTTATTTTTATATAACTTACTGTTTTCCTAAATGCAACCACTACAAGTTGGTGTCAAAAACTATTTACAAAAGGTGATAGTGGTTCAAGCCATGACATCCATTACAAGTGATCTCGTTGCATGAATTTACTTTTGAGTAGACATTTCACACATTTTTTACTTTTATGTCAATTTGACTTTTTGAAATTGCTCATCAGTTTGCATCAGGTGAGATTTCTTCTATCATGGCTTGGGATCTTGAGAAAGAGCAGCTTGTAAATACTACTCCAACATCTTTGAATTGCAGCATCTCAGCGTTAGTGAGTTTTTTCACATTGCTCTGAGAGTTTATAGCAAATTTTAGTTCATGTACTAGAAAACTGTTTAGAATTGTTTAAGTATTTGTTTCTATTGTGTGCTCTGAATTTTGAGAAATGAATAAAGACGACGATTTTAAATTTCGAGCAAATTGCAAATGAACCGCGAAATGTTGATGAATGAAATGGTCTCTGAAGACCCCCTCCCCACCCACCCCCCACCCCCCACTCAAACCCAAACATACACACATATATGTATGGATGTATTTGTGTGCGTGTGTATGTACGTATATGTATTCATGCCATGTCCTTCAAAAGTTGTCAGCACCACTTGCTGTGCCATGGTTTACACTGGCAAAAGATTTAGTATTATTAGTAGTTTTTGGTGGTGCTTCAAGCAACACTTTGAAGCAGGTTGATCTGGTAATCTTTAGACTGTTGTAATTGGCTTAGATTCGCTATCTTGTTATGCAGTTTAAGATGTTGGAAGTAGTTAACCTATCCAAAAAAAAAGGATGCTGAAAGCAGTAGATTTTGAATATTACAACAGGAATAGAAATTGGTAGGTTTTATGGACCGGATTGGGCAAGGTGATCTTATGACAGATGATCTACCTTTGGATATTATGTTCTAGTTGGGGGAAATCTGGTCTTGGAAAAGTAGGAAACGAAATGTAGTTGCAAGATTGAGTGCAGAAGTAGAATATCAGGCTGTGGCTGTGGCTGTGGCTACGTGTGAACTCATATGTGTCAAGCAACTATTGAGAGAATTAAAATTTGGATCTTTCCAACAGCCTATCTGAGATTAGCTTTGGGAGCAAAGCATGAATCATTGAAATATAAATGGGCAGCCCAGTGCACAAGCATCCAGCATTAACAGCGTATGGGGAAGGGCCGCACCCCAAGGGATGTGACGTAGACAACGTACCCTAATGCAAGTATTATTGGCTGCTTCCACGGCCACTAATGAAATCCTTTAATGAATCACTGAAATATTACAGGGGTTATTGAAAGAAGTGAAACACAATCAGCAAGATGGAAAAGCCAGTATCATTCTCTCTTTTGTTTTTTGAAAAAATAAGTAATTAAAAGCCAATATCTTTCTCTTGGTGGCAAAGTGATCCTGTGAACAGAGTGCTGGATTCCAAACCTGCTTAGATAATGTATTTATTCCCTTTACTTGGTAAAGTGGGAAAGAGACTTGAAATAAGGAGGCCATATGTTTTCATTTGGTGACGGAAGGCTCTCACATCCAGCAAGAGAGATTGTGGTCTTGGCATAAAAAATATTAGATTGCACCACAAAAGTTTATTATGGAAGTTGCTATGAAGATATAATTGCCAAAGAACAAGCTTTAAGGAGGGATGTGATTAACCTTCAAGACGGACAAGAGACTCAGTGGTGTACCAAAACAGTGATACTGAAATCCCTTTTGGAGTGAGTATTTTGAGAACTATTGGGTCACAGTGGCCCAACTTCTTTGATGGTTTCATCATTGGAAATGGCAGAATAGTTTCATTTTGGAGTGATATTTGACTTGGGCATGGTCCTCTAAAGATCTGTTTCCTGACTTGTATAATTTGGCATCAAATCCTGAATCTAATACTGAAGAAATGTGGGGACATGGATGTAATTTATTTTCAGAAGACTACTAAATGATTGGGAAATAGATAGAGCTACTGAGCTTTTTAAGCAGCTACAACTGATTCAAGGTACAACATCTACAGAAGATTCATTAATATGTAAAGGAAATAGAAGCGGGTTTTCATGGTGAAGTCAATTTATTTGTTACTCTCAGGTGTTGGCATCAGGGGAATAATGGGTCTTAGAAGTAGATTTGGAAAGTAAGATTCCTTTTTAAGTGGCTTATTTTGTATGGTTGGTGGCAAGGCAGGCTTTGCCTAACTCAAGAAAACTTGAAGAGAAGAGGAATCCAGATGAGTTCCAGATGTTACTTATGCTATGCAGATTTAGAGAGCAAGAGTCACCTGTTTTTCATTGTGGTGTTACTGTTCAGCTGTGGCAACTATTTCTTAGTATATCTGGACTCAGTTGGATTATGTACAAGTTTTATCTTTTAAAGTGCTGGAATAATGAGGGAGGCAGGGTGGAGGTGAGGCTTGAGACTCGGGTCATTCCAAAGAAAGGAAGCTTGAAGTACCTCGGATCTATTATCCAAGGGAATGGAGAGATTGATGACGATGTCACACATCGTATTAGGGAAGGGTGGATGAAATGGAGGGTTGCATCTGGAGTCTTGTGTGACAAAAAGGTGCCACCAAAACTAAAAGACAAGTTTTATAGGGTGGTGGTTAGACTGACTATGTTGAATGGTGCGGAGTGTTGGTCAGTCAAGACGTCGCATACCTAAAGGATGAGAGTGGCGGAGATGAGGATGCTGAGATGGATGTGTGGGCATACAAGGAGGGATAAGATTAGAAATGATGATATCCAAAGCAGAGTGGGAGTGGCCTCGGTGGAGGATAGGATGCGGGAACCGAGGTTGAGATGATTTGGACATGTGCGGAGGAGAGACACAAATGCCCCAGTGCGGAGGTGTGAGAGGTTGGTTATGGACGGGTTCAGGAGGGGTTAGAGGTAGGCTGAAGAAATATTGGGGAGAGGTGATTAGACGAGATATGGAGTAGGCGCAACTTACTGAGGACATGACCTTAGATAGCGGGTTGTGGAGGACACAGATTAGGGTAGAGGGGTAGTAGGTAGTCGAGTGTAGTCCTACTTACGCTTACAAATTGGTAGTTGTAGTGTTATTACTGTAGGCTCGCTTAGCATATCATACGAATAGACGTAGTATTGCTTTATAATCTTCGTAGTTGTATTTCTTCTGCTATGCGTTCTTTAATGTACTTGGTTTATCGCATTTATCTGCCTTAATTACTGCTTTTTTCTTCTTTGTCAGGATGCGCTATTATGACGTATTCGCGTTTGCTATCAGCATTTGCATACTGCTTTAAATTTTTAAATTTTCGACCGGGTCTGACTGTTTTTTTCCTTCTTTTTCTGCTTTGCATGTCCTATGTCCTGAGCCGAGGGTCTCTCGGAAACAGCCGCTCTACCTACCAAGGTAGAGGTAAGGTCTGTGTACATTCTACCTTCCCCAGACCCCACGTTGTGGGATTTCACTGGGTATGTTGTTGTTGTAATAATGAGGGAGGCAGTGTTAGACAAGAAATGATGAAACATGATTCCAACTCGTATGTGGTGCGTTCTTGGAAGGAAAGGAATGCAAAGTGTTTTGAAGATAGATGCAACTTAATTCAGAGGTTAAAGATGAATTTGATATAGTTATTTCATTTTTTGGTTTAAAGAAATCTACAAAAATAACACTGAATTATACTAGATCTTATAGGTTCCTTGTAAGATGAGCAAGGACAGATATGGCTACCAGTACAGCCTTTCTGCTGCTGGTTTTTATAAAATTAAAGATGTTTTGAAGACAAATGCAGCTCATCTAGAAGATTAAGATTAGTTTCCTTCTTTTATTTCATTTTTGGTGTAAAGAGGAATTCTTAGATGATTAAGATTTTCTGTTGGATGTTATAGAATCCTTGTAAGAAGAACAATGACATGTTGTTTTGCTTTCTTATACTGTATATATGGCTCCAGCACAGCCTGTGTTCATAGATATAAAATGTATTACCTTCCCCAAAATAAAAAATAAAAAAATAAACCACTCATATAAGAAGTGCATGTTCACCTATCTGAACTTATTTTCCACCACCAGCTGACATTGTCAAGATATATTTGTAAGGCTTGCATTGGGTGGAGAAGGAGGAATTTATTTTCCTCTTGTTCTTTTTTATTTTATCCCCCTTTTCTGCTATCCTCAGGTTCTACGCCGAAACATTAGTGGTTTGTTGACATTTTAAATAATTTTATCATGCGTAGATGTTATGTTTTGTGGAATGCTCTAACCATGCCACTCATCTTTGTGATGACTTCTAAACTTTTTCGTGCCTTGTGCAGTCTGCTTCTCAAGTTCACGCGGGTCAATTTGGTGCTGGCTTCGTGGATGGATCTGTCAAACTATTTGATATTCGAATGCCAGAAATGTAAGATGTAATGCTTGTAATTCACGAGCATGTGTGTTCATGCACACTTGTATGTGCATCTCAAGTACAATAGGGGAATTGGTGCATGGAATTGCATTATGTAACTTAGACCACAAGTCTTTTTTTTTCTTTGAGTTGGGCTGGGGTGTAGGAATCACGTCTACTGCAGTGTGATTTATAGATTTCAGGATGATGATGTTGTCCTTGGCATTATGAGGGGTGAGGGCAATTTCAGACCTCAAAGATGGGTATCCCTTCTGCATGGTTCGTCTCATACATTAGGCACTACCCACACATGCATATTTTGTTGGTGCATTAAATACATCCATCATTCAGTGGTTTTTGACTGTTTAATATGTGTTTGTTTAGGCTTGTTTGTTCAACACGACCTCATCCCAAAGCAGAAAGAGTTGTTGGGGTTGGCTTTCAACCTGGACTTCAACCAGCAAAGGTGACTACTATTGCCCTCTTTGTATCTGGCCTGTCAACCTGTCAGTTACTGGTTTGTCAGGAGACCATCTTTTGAGAAAAAAGAAAAAGAAAGATTGTACACATAGCATATATATACACACTCTTTAATATTTAGTTATTCTAACAATTATTTCTACTAATGACTAATTTTTTGCGGAAAAAGTTCTCCAATATTGTCAAAGCAAAATGAGAATTCATGAACTGTTTCTCTTGCTTCTTCTCAGGTTGTCAGTGCATCTCAGGCTGGTGATATTCAGTTCCTTGACATGAGAAATCTCAAGGAGGCATACTTGACCATTGATGCTCACAGGGGATCACTTACATCTCTAGCGGTACATCGTCATGCACCCCTTGTAGCAAGTGGTTCATCAAAGCAACTTATCAAAGTGTTCAACCTGGAGGGTGAGCAGTTAGGCACCATTAGATATCTGTCCACCTTCATGGCTCAGAAGATAGGATCTGTAAGATGTCTTACCTTCCATCCCTATCAAGTGCTGCTTGCTGCTGGTGCAGCGGATTCTTGTGTTTCTATATATGCTGATGAGGTCGCCCCACCAAGATAACAACTTCATAGCTTCATCACAAACACTCAGATTGAGAAACAAGATTTTCAGACTTGGGTGTTCCTTTGAGGTGGTCAGTGGCGGATGGATTGTTGACATCTCTTCTGGTCCCAGTCTACCTCTCTGAAATAGTGATCGGCTCACTGAGGTTGCTGTTGACATCTTCTGGTCAGTTGCTGTCAACCTCTCTGAAGTGCTGATCGGCTCACTGAGGTAGCATGCTACTTATTTATTGAGCTGCAGCGGCTTAAAGTGGTGGAAAGTTGAGAAGAATCAACATATTGGATGGAAGCTTTGGAGAATAATTTGATACATAGGTAAAAAGATGTAAATATCTTCATTCTTTGTTTTTTCTATTTTGTAAATACCATTTTGTTTGGTTTGCTGTTCAAATTTAGTCTTCTCGTTGCTTAGTTTACCTTCTTTTCTCCGTTCTCACCTATTTAAGTCAATTGTATATATCAACTAGCATTCTTTTACATAATTTATAAATTGTTGTTAGCAAATAGTCCCTGCGGTGTGCATGCATGTTTTCTCTACTTTCTTGATTTCTTATTTAGTTTTAGTAGAGGTCCAATGAAAAAAGGAAAACCACCCAATTGAAGGAAATGCCTGAATTTTCGATTTCGAAGATCAATAAAATAAGAGGGTTTGTCGTTCTATAACGAGGAATTCAATGGAAGCAATATAAATAAATACAAATACAAATAGAAAAGGAAAGGGATGAAATGCGTAAAATTAAAGAGAAAAGTCATACAAAGTTGTTTTAAAATCACTACCTCCTTTTTCCTTAATTTATGTTCTTAATTGAATTTCGGTTTGATTAGGACAGTTCCTTAAACACCTTCGATCTTTAATCATAAACAATACTTTGCTAGAAAATTTGAAAGAGAGTTGGACTGAATAGGATTCATATTATCTTTCTTCTGAATACGGACTACAGTGGTTTAAAAAGTTCCAGTACAGGAAGCCAGTTGAAGTGTCTTCACCTGAACCAAAAGTTCCAGTACAGGAAGCCAGTTGAAGTGTCTTCACCTGATACTAATTTTAATGTTGCGAAAAATCCTTAGGGGGGATGATAGTTAGCTTTGGATAAACTATTTCTGGTTGGAGGTAGCAGAGCAAGTACTCAGTGGAATTAATCGAGGTGTGTGAAGTTGGTTCAGACACCATCATTTTTTAAAATAAACTCCATTTCATGTCAATAGCAACTTTCTACAGCGATCGACTTCCATAAAAAGTGTGAGAATACAATGAGTTTGAATAGGTTTTAGGGACGAGGCAGAAATATAAAATACCTCTCTTGCTATAGAAAACTGATATTCATTGACTACCTAAAAACAACTTTCTAAGGAGTGATGTCAGTGGAGCTGGTGGCTCTTGTTAATCTCTCCATTCCCCGACTTCTTATTTGGTTTTGTGAAACTATGTTTAAATGTCGAAGGTTCTGATTTATTAAGAGTAGAAACAAATTCTTCTGATTCTCATTTGTTTCTACTCTTAATAAATCAGAACCTTTAATATAGAAACGATTATTGTTGTTTTTAGAAACAATGGGAATCATATTTTAAGGAAAATTCCCCTCTTGATATAGATATTTGACGCCGTCTTGGAAGCTAATTGGAAGGACTAAATGAATAGTCATGTATGTGAAGAAGATATATAACAACATTAAATGTAACTTTTGTTATCTGATGTTAGTCTTTAATAAGAATGAGTTGCAGAAAAGCTTTTGACGGAGCTGTCTTCTTGCATTTTCGTACATACATTGTGCTAACTGCCTTAAAATAGCAAATGTTATCCACAACCGGTTGGGTGCAAAAGTAACAACACATCCAATGTATTAGCGAATATTCTCCGAATATTCACCGTATATTTTGTAATTATGATAGATGTATATTTAAGGTAACTTAGGATTCTATTAGAAATCAACCATTTAAGGTAAGTTAGGATTCGTACCATATTAGGAATCAACCCTTGTACAACTATATATATTGTGAATAATGAAAGGAATCCGGAAGGGAAATTATTCTATCTTACATGGTATCAAGAGCCTAAAACCTAAACCCTACTCTTCTCCCTTCTCTTTCTCTTTCTCTGCCGACACCCCACCCACCCTCCCTTTCTCTCGGCCGGCGGCTACCCAATTGCCACCATGTCTTCTCCCACCAATTCCGGTTCATCCACTGGCACACTTGACAACCCCTCTCAACGTTCAGTATCTTCTTTTCATCCGGCATTCGCCGTTAACAACATCAAGAATTTTATCCCTATAAGTCTTGACCAAGAAGACTGTCAATATTCCATGTGGATGGAACTATTCTACGTTCATGCATATGCATACAACGTGCTCGATAATATTGACGAATCTGTTCCTCGTCCCACCGATGTTACAGACTCAATCTGGCGTCGTCTTGACGCCATCGTCAAACAATGGATCCACGGCACCATCTCCAAAGACCTGTTGTGCACTATCATGAAAACAGGTGCTACGTCACGTGAACTTTGGGTGCTTCAACTTGTTGCTGGTTTACCGAAAGGTGAATATGACACACTCGCACCAATGATTCAACAAGCCGACCCTCTCCCAAGTTTCAACAAGGCACGTTCACAACTATTGTTGGAAGAAACTCGACGTGCTAAACAAAAGAAGCATAATTAAAAGGCGCTAGCCTTTGAAGGAATGACATCACCAGCAACCAACACCACCCCGCCACCACCGCATGACCACCACCAACAGCAGTCTCGCGGCGGAGGTCGTGGCGGTAGAGGTCGCGGCAACAACAACAAAGGCAAGGGCCGGGGAAAGGGCCAACGCAACCAGTGGTCGGATGCCAGCTGTGCCCAAATCTCGCGCTCCAAATGGTCGGACAACACCAAGATGGCCCAACCAGAATCGGGCCTCGCCGCCACCCATACCAAACTGGCAGGGCCTGGGCCTAAAGAAATTTTGGTCGATCGGGCCTGCTGGGCCTCGCCCAACCACTGTGCAGCCCACTCAAAGAATAACAAAGAAGCCCACCTGGTCTCTGGCCCAAAGAAGAGTAAAGAAGAACACCCAGCAAAGAATGACCCCATCGATTTGGGTGGCCTACAACATCGTGCACATCCAACAACCCGATGAAAATTGGTACATAGACACTGGAGCCACATCTCACCTCACCCGGTTGTCAGGTAACTTATCTCAACTACTTCGGTTAAAGTGTCCTCAATTTATTACTGTCGGCAATGGTCATCACATTCCAATTGAAGGTTACGATAACACACACACCAAATATCCACACCCGCCTTTCTCCCTAAACCACGTCCTATACACCCCTAACATCATTAAAAACTTAATATCCATTAGAAAATTCACTAGAAATAATTCTGTGTCTGTCGAATTTGACCCTTTTGGTTTTTCTGTGAAGGAACTCAATACGAGGAAAATTCTTACACGCTGCAATAGTGAGGGAGACCTCTACCCATTTACTCAATCTTCCGCTGTCAGACCGCAAACACCTCTATCCCTTGCGGCGATCTCTCCCTCAACTTGGCACAACAGACTCGGACACCCCGAAGACCAGTTTTTTCTTTTCTTAGGACTTCTAAGCATATTCAATGTAATAATGGAAAAATTGCCCAACACTGTCTTTCTTGCCCACTAGGCAAGCATACTCGTCTTCCATTTATGTCATCAAATAGTGTTACTTTTTCTTCTTTTGATATTGTTCATGCTGATTTGTGGACATCTCTGATTGTTAGCTCTTTGGGTCACAAATTCTATCTAGTATTATTGGATGATTTTTCACATTTTGTCTGGATTTACCCACTAAAATTCAAATCTGAAGTTTTTGTAAAATTCATTGAGTTTCAAAAATTCATTAAAACACAATTTGAAAAATCTATCAAATCATTCCAATGTGATAATGGACGTGAATTTAATAACTCGACATTTCACAATTTCTGTTCTAAACAAGGCATGGCTTTCCATTTTTCTTGTCCCTATACTTCCTCCCAAAACGGAAAGGCTGAACGAATTATACGTACCATCAATAACATGGTTCGCACCCTTCTATTTCATGCTTGTCTACCACCGCCTTTTTGGGTCTATGATGTCAAAATGGTAGAATCCCTTCTTAATATTTTACCAACTAGCATACTCCAAAACAAGACCCCTACAGAAATCTTATACCGTAGGCTACCATCATATGATCATCTACGTATCTTTGGATGCTTATGCTACCCCAACATAGCTTCTACTGCACCTCACAAACTTGCCCCTCGCACTCTGCCATGTGTCTTCCTTAGTCTATCTCTTAATCATCGGGGCTACTTGTGCTATGATATTGCCACTCGTAAAATCATCGTCTCCCGTCACGTCACCTTTGACGAGATAACCTTTCCTTTTTCGAATCTCCGGAAATTTCAGACCACCGATTACTTCTTTCTCGATGAACCAAGTCTGTCCCCGGTCATCCAAACTATATACCAACAGCAGCCCACTGTTCCGACAATCTCGTCCCAGCCACTGTCCGACACCACCCCAACAGCTCCATGTTCTCGGTCAAATACCTAAACACCACCCTTGCTGCATCCAGTCGAGTCTCCTGCACCACCCATACTGCATCCAGTCGAGTCTCCTGCACCACCAAAGAACATGCCGCTTCACCCAAAGAACTGGGCCTCGCAACCTCGCCGCCTCTCGGTCCAAAGAACTGGCCCCATGACTGCACGCGATCGGTCTGTAACGATGGACCAAAGAACCTCACAGCCCCGACCCACCACCACTGCCCTCATATCGTATGGAGACTCGTGCACAACACAGGATCTTTAAACCCAAGGTTCAATTCAATCTCTCCACACAAACCTTATCACCCATTCCAAAAAATCCAAAACTAGCAAAACTGGACCCAAATTGGAATGCGGCCACGTGCGAGGAATTTAACGCTTTAACCAAGCAGAACATTTGGGATTTGGTACCTAGACCAACATGTGTAAATGTTATCCGGTGTATGTGGCTATTTCGTCACAAGTTCAGAGACAGTGGTGACTTAGAGAGGTATAAGGCAAGACTAGTTGCAAATGTGACTAATCAGCAGGAGGGTATTGATTGTGGTGAGACATTCAGTCCGGTTGTTAAACCGACCACTATTCAGAATGTTCTCAGTATTGCTATGGGTATGCATTGGCCGATTCATCAGCTAGATGTCAAGAATGCATTTCTTCATGGGAATTTGAAAGAAACTGTATACATGCATCAGCCCCATGGCTTTGTTCATCCGACAGTTCCGCAGTTTGTATGTCGTCTCATGAAATTATTGTATGGATTGAAACAGGCACCCCGCGCTTGGTATGATCATTTTGCCAGGTATCTTCTGCAGATTGGTTTTATATGTAGCAGGTGTGATAACTCTCTTTTCATTTTTCACCGAGGTAGCAACACTGCATATTTTCTATTATATGTCGATGGCATCGTTCTTACTGCATCGTCTGACGGTTTGAAGAATGAAATCATTGCTCTACTCAAAACTGAATTTGCTATGACTGACTTGGGCAAGCTGAGTTACTTTTTGGGTATATCGGTGACCAGATCTGTAGCCACTATGTTCATGTGTCAGTGTAAGTATGCAGAATAGATAATGTACAGGGCCAAGATGGCAAATTGTAAAATTATGCCAACTCCGGTGGACTCAAAATCCAAGCTTAGTGTCACTGACGGTGCGCCAGTTTCTGATCCCACTCTATATCAGAGTCTCGCAGGTACTCTTCAGTATCTTACATTCACTAGGCCTGATATTGCATATGCCGTTAAACAGGTGTGTCTGTTTATGCACGACCCCCGAGAGTCCCATTTTTCCGCCCTCAAACGTATTATCAGATACGTTAAGGGCACACTAGACTTTGGATTACATCTATACCCCTATGCCCCAACCAAGTTGCTAGCCTACACGGATGCAGATTGGGCAGGATGCCCCGACACACTTCGCTCCACCTTGGGGTACTGTGTATTTTTTGGGGATAATCTTATCTCATGGTCTGCCAAGCGGCAAGCCACGGTATCCTGTTCGAGTGTTGAAGCAGAATATCGCGGAGTTCCTAATGTCGTTGCTGAGATATGTTGGCTTCGAAATCTTCTTTTGAAGCTCCAGTGTCCATTACGCAAGACGTCTATAGTATATTGTGACAACATATCTGCTATTTATATGTCTCATAATCCGGTCCAACATCAGCGGACTAAGCATATTGAGATGAATATCCACTTTGTGCGAGAGAAGGTTGCCCGTGGTCAGGTCAAAATTTTACACGTGCCTTCCTCTTATCAGTATGCAAACATTTTCACAAAGGGACTACCGCGACAGCTCTTCACCGACTTCCGATCCAGCCTTAGCATTTGGCCTCCTCCCGCTCCGTCTGAGGGGGAGTATTAGCGAATATTCTCCGAATATTCACTGTATATTTTGTAATTATGATAGATGTATATTTAAGGTAACTTAGGATTCTAATTGTATTAGAAATCAACCATTTAAGGTAAGTTAGAATTCGTACTATATCAGGAATCAACCTTTGTACAACTATATATATTGTGAATAATGAAAGGAATTCGGAAGGGAAATTATTCTATCTTACACAATGTAGTTCCACAAGTGGGGTATGGGAAGGGTAGGATGTACACATACCTTACCCCTACCTTTGGGGAGGGTTAGAGAGGTTGTTTCCGATAGATCATTGGCTCAAAAGAAATGCGATCGATGCAGGATGGCAAGAAAAGTAGAACAACAAAATATCAAGATACAAAATAAATAAAGCAATAGATAGTAATATAGATTCAAGAATAAGGAGTTATGCGATACCTAGATAATACTACTAAAAAGAGAAAGAGAAGATGATGAGGCTAGCCCCTTACCTTTCTTACACAAAGTGTGATACTACTCAACTACCTACTAACCTTCTACCCTAATTCTCAACCCCCGAATCTTTCTATCTAAGGTCATGTCCTCAGTCATCAGAAATTGTGCCATGTCCTATCTAACCACCCGTTGAGTGCAAAAGCAAAATAAATAAATAAATTAATGGGTTATTGGCAGCAAATAAGGCAATTATTTCTTAGCAAAGATAGATTTGCTTCTTTCTTAATATATCGTAATGTAAAGTTGTATACCTTGTCTGTGTCCCAAGGGTCTATCGGAAACAACCTCTCTACCTCCCAAGGTAGGGGTAAGGTCTACGTACACTCTATCCTTCCCAGACCCACTTTGTGAGATTTCACTGATTATGTTGTTGTATAGTTGTATACCTTGTCAACCATGATCAACACAATTGTTTAGAGTATGTTGTTGTATGGTTGTATACTTTGTCAGCCATGATCATCACAATTGTTTAGCTGATCCATCCTTGTCAACAGGAGAAGGGAATAGGCCTTGAGGGTAATGTCGGAGCCTCTGCCTAGCCCACACCAAGGCGAGACACGTCTTTTCCAAGGTCGAATATGACGACTTGTAGTCCGTCAGCTAATGATATGTTGGGAATCTCTTATGATAATCATCCACGCTTGAAACGTATCTTAATGCCTGAAAGTTGGATAGGATAGCCCTTACGTAAGGATTATATTGCCTCAACTTACCATTGTCAGTAATTGATGATTACACAATTCGAACAATTTCGAATTTACCTCAAATAAAAAATGACTAAACCGATATTTTCTTTCGATCATATTTCGATTGTTAATACGATATATAAGGACCGCTACTACAAAGAGTATTACACCAAACCTCTAGTAAAATGCCTGCCCGTAACCCATCAGATAAAGTACATTACATAGTCGAGGGATTGACGACTTACCCATTCAGTGATTTTGGTACTGGACGTTCCCAAAATGGGGACTAAGCTTTTTATCATCCTGACATCGAGCTATTTTTCCGCAGGACCTCCCCTACAGTATCGTCAGTCCTCTTCAAGGCATAATATTGAGAATGAGCATTCTCAATAAGAGAGCTCGGATCGAATCAGTATATCATAAGTCTGATCCCACTGATGTTTAAATTATGATAGATAGCATAATTATAAATATGAACTTGGGAAATGAAAAGAATGACAAATAGAGAAGAGGCAAGATCCTTTGATATTATCTATGATAGGCTAGGTAATTGAATTCTTACATTGATTCCCGCTAGTCATGAGCTGGTTCCAGAACCTGATGATATGAAAGTGATCTTTCTTTAAACACCTACCTGCAAAAACTACAATAATGCTTGCTAATTGCTATCGTTATCTTTTTTTGGACAAAAGTACGAGTTTACTATTAACGTGAATCTTCGTAGTCATCTTAATGATCAAAGACATTCTCACAACATACCGAAGTGAAGGAATTAAGTTTCTCCTAATGACATATCATTGTCTCCTTTGCCAGTTTTGTGTATAATCAGGATTGTATATGTCCATCAATTTTCCTATTCAATCAATTGTACCTATCACAGATGTTCTTGATACTTTTTATGGTGTGTTGACGCAATTCAATGCAGCTAAAGCAAATTCTAACAATGTCAAAGTGGTCCAAGGTGCTAGTGCTACAAAAGATCTATTTACAAAAATACTGGAGCAGCCTGAGTTATAGCAATATGGTCCCCATGTTAGTTCAGATCTTTTTGTTGAATAGCATGAATCATTTCATCTACAGTTTGAGGAAAAGAATAAAACCTGCATGTAGCTAGAGCGTAGAGATGCACAATGATTCTCGTACCCAAAAACTTTAGTACTCGCTCCGTCTCAATTTACGTGACATCATTTTCTTTTTTAATCTGTCTAAAAAAGAATGTTACATTTTCATATTTAGAAACAATTTAACTTTATTTATTGATTTATAGTCATACAAATAACTAAGATTTATTTTGAACCACAGATTTCAAAAGTCTTTTTTTCTTTCTTAAACCCTGTGTCAAGTCAAATGATACCACATAAATTGGGACGGAGGAAATCCCAAATAACATAGTGTGAATCACCTTATTTAAAATCTTAGAAGAAAAGAATCAAATTCGTGACAAGTGTTGCATATTTAAATAGTTGTAACACATAGTTTTGTTCCCTTTTAAAAAAAACTAAACTCTTACATAAAACGAAACATACGTTTTACACAAAATTCATGTTCGGTCTACCGCAGACGGTCTAAATTTCCTACTCCACTTGTTGGTAAATGATTCACTAGCAATTTGGACTACCTGAAACAAAATATACCCATGAAAGAATGATCTGGTTCGGTTTAGTAAAAGTTAAAAGTGGAATATAATGGAGTGAAGAGTTAAAGTGATGGCTGTGAGATGACATCATTTCAAGAAGGCTTAATGCATATGCGTCTCCTAAAATTTGTCCGGTTTTTTTATTTTGGTACGTCAACTAAGTCTTTTTTTTTATTGAATCTCTGAACCTGTTCTCAAATGTGTCTATTAAACACAATTCGACTGATATGACATAAATTAGAAGTTTTTTTTTTTTTTAGGTTAGTGTAGTTTTTATTTTGGTTATTTTCTAGTTTTGATTTTTGATTTTTGATTTTTGATTTTTGATTTTTCAGTTTTGGTTTCTTATTTTTCAGTTTTGCTTCATTATTTTTCAGTTTTTTCCAATTTTAATTTGCAGTTTAGATTTTCCAGTTTTCCAGCTTTGATTTTCAGTTTTTGGTTTATTATTTTTCAATTTTTTATTTTCTACTAGATTTTCAGTTTTTGTTCTTTATGTATGACATCTTTGCTAATTATTAAAGTTTGTTCTTTGATTGTTATTTAAAGTTTCTCACCTCGTCAGTTGAATTGTATTTAATAGACACACTTGAGGACGAGTTTATGAATTTAATAAAAACAAGATTTAATTGAGATGATAAAATTATAAAAAAAAAAGGGTAAATTTAAGGGGCAGCATTAAGCCTTTCAAGAATGATCAGAAATGACTCGTGTTCAATGTGCATCAGTCTTACCTAGCCATACTTGATTGATAGTCTTTTAGTGTTCTTTTCCCCCTTTTCACCTTAGCTTATGCATTTATTACTAAATTGAAAATAAACCAATTAAAATTGATCATAGATAAAAGGTTTATTCATGTCACTAGTTAATTGTTAGGTATAAAAATGTCACTATCGTTACACTTTTGACCCTTTTGTGTCATTAACCACTAACGACCCTCACATAAGTATTATAAGTCAATTTCTTAGTTTTTATATACTAGAAATGTCATGCCTCATCCAATTAAACATCCAATCATTTAACTCATTCTATCTATTTTTACCATTCTCTTTATTTTTAGCAAGATTTTTTTACTTAAACACCTCAAGTAAACTTTGTTCCATTTAGACATCTCAAATGGGCTTCTATTGTTTTATTTAGATAATTTTCGTTGACTTAGCCAAATATGTAACACACTCGTTGTCGATGGCGTGGCAAAGTGCCAATTAACTGATTACATTAGACATTTTGGGTCCGAAATAGTAGTTAAAATAAATTATGAGAAAAAAAGATTTTGTTTTCAGCAAAAACGGAAAAAAAATCTAAACAAACTCCACATACTTTTCGCCGAAAAATGAATAATTTCTCACATGCATGAAGCCGAAATCGCTAGTAATCACCGGTCAGTCATACGACGGTGAACGAAGAGCCGGCATCGAGGTTCCAAACCTTCCATCGATGTGAGTGGGAAAAAGTTGCGGTGATTTTATTTTTTAAATTTTTTCAGATCTATGCTATTATTAATACTAGTCCCACTAAGCAAACCAGATAATTTTTTTATGAAATATCATCTCATTATCAGCTCAAACAAAAAAAATAAAGCAACAGTCAGAGTGTCAGAAAGACGACTGGCCCGTCGGCCAATTTATTTATATATACTTTTTATTTATTTAATTAAAGTTATATATCAATGAAAGAGAAAAGATTAATTTTTCACCCAAAAAAAGAAAATTATTATTTGAGATCATTAAAGCCTATGGAGTGATTTTTTTGGGCTGAAATCCTATTTTTTTTAAAAAAAAAACTTAAAATTTATTTTTGATATTAATTTTATACAAAAATGCCATATATTTCCAGAGAATTGTGGCTATCTTCATTTTTTTCGATGAGCAAAATAACAATGGTGGAAGGTTTGTTAATGGTAGAATATTAAGTGGAGTAGAAAGAGAAAAAGAACAAAGAAGAAGAAGAAGGGGGAAATAAAAATAATTTAAAAAATAAAATAAAATTATTTTTTTAGCCTTCCCACACCTATTTTGTGTGAAAATCACTCAGATTGTCAAGTCAACGAAAAATATGTAAATAGAATAGTTGGGACCACCTGATATCCAAATGAAACAAAATTTACTTGATGTGTTTAAGTGAAAAAATCTTAGCAACCACGAGGCCACGATGGGTTCAACCTTATTTTTAATCCGCCGACATTATAACCCAACTCAAAGTCCTTTTTACCAAATCCTTAAATCTCTTTTCTTCATTTCTTTCATTCTACCCCATCAATGTGATTAGGGTACTGACATTTGTGTATGTTCAAGGGTTTAATGCGAGATTTCTGATAGAAAAGGAACTGATATTTGAAGTGGAGAGAAATGAAAAAGGACTGGTCGCTTAGTAGAACTTAGATAGTGAAAGAATTGATATATGCTATGGCTTCGAAAGTAGCTCAGAGATCGATGGAAAAAGAAGCTACAACTCTTTTTGGAGATAAGAAGGTTCATGATTCTACGTTGCTAGGTTCGTTGAGTATCTAAAGAGTAACAGGGAAGAGAACAATACCTAT
Organism: Anisodus acutangulus; assembly: GCA_029783415.1. Taxonomy (NCBI): domain Eukaryota; kingdom Viridiplantae; phylum Streptophyta; class Magnoliopsida; order Solanales; family Solanaceae; genus Anisodus; species Anisodus acutangulus. Next base: position 47,265,992 of record CM056490.1, read on the forward strand.
TATAGAACTATTGGAGTACTCATATTCTGTCTCCGTCTTCTTTTTTTGCTTGAATTTCTTATTGTAATGAATAAATTAAAATGGTAAAGAAAGTTGTCAAGAAATTTACTTGTTTCCTCTAAGTGCACTGATTAGAAAGTTTGCATAAATTTTTAAAATTACACAAATATCAAATTAACAAGGGTTTAGATTTTGATGGAGTGGGTCTGTTCGAATGAAAGAAATGAAGAGAAGGAATTAAAGATTTGGTAAAAAAGAGATTTGGGTTGGATTATGACGTGATGCGAGTTAAAAATAAAGATAATGAGTCAAAATAGTTAGAATGGATTAAATGATGTGGGGATTTAATTGGATGACTCCGGGCATATATGATATATAAAAATCAAGAAATTAGCTTATAGTACCGGATATGAGGGTCATTAGTGATTAATGACATAAAAGGATCAAAGGTGTAGCGACGGTCACATTTCTATGCCCAACTATTAACGAGCATAATAAATAAACATTTCTGATAGTTCAATGACATATAATTTGAGCTTTTTCCCGATAAATTCATAAAGTGTTTTTCCCCTTGTTGAACAAAGTGATCAACTTTGGAGTTTGATGCTATTGCTTGTCCCAACCTTTGCAGATTCGTGCATGATCATTTAGTGTTATAGATCAAGGATGATACTTCATAACAACACTTAGTAGGCGTTTCGCCATGCGATATAAAATCATGACTTTATAGTTTGATTTCAAATTATCGTTTGTGTAAAGAATAAATCTTGGGCCTAACTCAATCCCAAAAGCTAGTTTGTAAGGTGAGAATTGACCAAATCCATATAAGGAGTTCATGTTCCCATTCCATATCCGATGTGGGACTCTTAACACTCCCCCGCACGCCCAGACCTTGTTAAATGGAATGTGAATAATATAATTTGGGGGTCCAACATCGGTGAACAAAGAACTGGAATTAGTCTGACTCTGATACCATGTAAAGAATGGATCTTGGGCCTAACTCAACCCAAAAGCTAGTTTGTAAGGTGATGATTGTCCAAGTCCATATAAGGAATTCATGTTCACATTTCATATCCAATGTGGGACTCTTAATAGTTTGTTTATACAATTTGCACAAAATTTTAACTTCAACTTCATATCATGATTTCAAATCTCAAATGCTCCAAAAAGGTATGATTTGGGATTTCAAATCATGATTTAAATTTTTTTAAATGTAAAACTTGACTGATAAGTTTATATTTTATAAGAAAGATCTATAAGTTGGTAGATATATTTTGCCAACCATGTTTACCAATAATTTATATTAAATATTAAAAAAATTGTAAATTGGTAATATATTTATAACAAATTTACTCTTACCAACCATTTATCAATTGTCCATACTAGGTGGGGGATTATATTAAAGAGTAGTTACACTATGACTCATGTTCAATTTTTCTTTTTATTAAACTAAAATTCGATCAATTGATGTTGTATTTTATTTAGAAAGGTTTTCTAGTAACGTATTAATTTTGTTATTGGTGAAAATCATTTACCCTCCCCTACTTTGCTTTAAAAATCAAACTCTCACCTCAACCATGAATAATAGACATTCTCCCCCTTTATCCTAAATGACTTCTTAAAATGCCTACTTTACCCTTACATTATCAACCTTTGTATTTTTATTTTACTTTTTTTAAAATCATGATATTTTTGTGTTTTTATCCATGTAATAATTTTATATGAAAATAAATAAATACTTGTTATTTTTTAGACGTAAAAAGAAAAGTGATAAATACTAATTTAGTATATAAGTTAATGACATTCTATAATGAAATAAATGAGCAGAATAAAAAATTAACTTAATTAATAATAATAATAATAATAATCAAAACTCTAATATCTATTTATACAAGTGAAAGTAACAGATAATAATAACTTTATAACCATACTTAAATGCATGTAATACAAAAATAATTAATAGAAATAGAGGTATATTTTACAACAAATTCCTAAAAGATTATCTATTTATATTGTAAATGAATTTTAAATTATAATTCAAAAAATATTTCCATTATTAACAACGAAAAAACTCATTTTATTTATATAGACAACAAAGAATGCCAGAGAATTGAAACACCCATCTTATATACACATAACATATACTTAATGCATGTAATATTAAAATAAACCATAAAAAATAGTATTAGATTTTGTGACAAATTCATAAAAGAATTATTCTACTTATAATTTTAACTTAAATAAAAATATATAAGTAACTAGGCTAAGAAAAATAAATATTACGTATAATATAAAAAGATATTACATAGATGGAGAATTGAAAATATCAAGGGTAAAATAGACATTGCATAGGATAAGAGGGGGAGAATGTCTATTGTTCATAGTTGAGGAGGGAGTTTGATTTTAAAGTAAAGTTGGGGAGGGTAAATGATTTTCACTCTTTTGTGATAAATTATGATTTGCTCATTTGGTAAGATTGTATAAGAATTATGAAAGTTTTGATGGTTTTCACAATTTGTGAATTTTTTTTGTATATGAGAAAAAAATACAACCTAAGAAATTCAAATTGCATGTCCAAACAAAACTTCAACTTCAAATTATTATAATTTCGAATCATTAATTTCATATCATGTTCAAACGACTCCTTAAAAAAACAGTAAATTTGATGACCACTCTGGTCATAAATTTTGACCCAAATTTTGGGATAATATTTCAGGATCATTCAAATAAGTACTCTGTCAGATTTAATTATAACCACACAAATATGTATGACTTATTTTGATAAATAATTTTTAAAAGTCTTCTTTACTTAAAATTTCGAGCCCAATCAAACAGGATGAAAGGACTATTTGTTTACCAAATTAGGTTATTATTTTAACTTCAAACTTGAAATATAAAATTTAAAATTTAACAATAATAACATACTTAGTAAAATTCCATCAACGTGAGATCTGAAGATGATAGAGTGTACGCTAAAAGTTAAAATTTTAAAAATATGTTTTAGGAGTGTCCAATTTTTTCAAGTTTCCAAATGTCAGTTTTCAAACTTCAATTTCAAGAATTATTTAGAGTTTTCTTTTCAACCTCATCCAACTCATGTCAAACACCAACTAAAATTTCGGTGCCACCCTAACGATATGGGTAGAAAACAAGAAAGGTGTCTTCCACTGTGCACGATAATCTATTCGTTTGGAGGCTGAGAATATACATTAAAAGAAAAGGTAAGGTAAAGAATTTACATAATGGCAGAAAACAAGAAAGGTGTCTTCCACTATATGTATGAATGATAATACACAACTTGTTTGTAGGCGAAAAATATATAAAAAGAGTAAGATAAAGAATTTACAACACCATCCCCCGAATAATTGTATTACCAGATAATCTTAATCCTTTTTCTCATGATAAGAGTTCTTATTTATGACAAGAGGTCACGGGTTCAAGCCGTGAAAAAAACCTCTTGCAGAAATACAGTGTAAGACTCGTACAATAAACTTTTGTTGTCCAGTCCATCCCCGAGCCCATGCATATCGGGAGCTTAAATCTCCGGGCTGCCCTAAGAGTTCTTCTTTATAACAATATTTTAGAAAGTAAATTCATGTCTCAATCACTACTCTTCCAGTACTGAATTGATAGGAATTATGATGACTAAAACTGTAGGGATTTGTTGGGTTCGTAAATCAAATAGTAAACACAACAAAAGTTTAAAATTTCTTACCCAAGAACAATCCTGACATGACTTATACGATAATCATGTTGTATGTTCAAAACATGATAAAAGAAAATTTACAAGTTTTCGTACGCGGGATTCATCACTAAGGTATCCACGCGATTTGTTTTCTCGATTGCAAGATCTAACTCCAGTGTATTTCCTATTCACGAAAGCTAGAAAATCTTGCTTTAGGATCTGAGAAGTTATTTTCTGTCTACCTATAATAATGGGGTGTGTGTTGTATATATAGGAGTTCAGGACAAAACCTAATCAAATATAAAACAGGAAAACCTGGGCCCATGTTAATGTTCATTGGGCTGGTCCACTTCACACGCCAAAAGTGGACGGCCAAGCTCCCATTTTGGGCCAGTAATTTCTAGCCCAATTGCTTCCATGTATTTTTTTGAGTACCCATTTAATATATCCAACACATTTAATTAAATTCGAAATCCAATTCGACTTAACTAAATAATTTCTATCAAATAGAAATATTTCATAATTATTATAAATTAAATATCTCGATTCTCAATCGAATATTTAATACTTTCTCAATACACTCTTAGGTCGAAGAAACAATCGCATATAGTGTGACCCTATAGGACTTCACATATCGACATTAATCTAATTAAGGTCCATAAGAAACTCCTAGACTGCGTCGTATGACGAACTCAATATGTGAAGTATGTTTACATGAATCCAGCAAACATAACCTTTACGCGGAACTACAAATTCATTTCATTCGCGACACACTCGATTAAGCTTAGGATTTGCCAAGTGTCTATCCAAATAGCGTAATAACTTTATGTCACTTTTATTAGTTGACAACTAGACCATGTTCTAAATATATCTCTTGCACTGGCCCGTGACTTTAGTCAACCTAATAACATTGAGAAGTTGAGTGCTCTCTCGAATTTCCAATCGAGGAATGAATCATATTCTTGGCTCAATTACCACCTTGATTTACATCTTGATACACCCAACACAAGGCGTATCTTATCCAGAAGGAGTTTAAGCTTAGAACTTGGTCAAAGTACATCATTCTGTAAACAAGGTGCGTATTGACCTCAAGTCAAATGACCTTTATATTCCACATGCCGATAACACTATAGACATGTATAATAAATAGTTTATCGACAGAGTATACCAATACTTCTCAAAAGTATCCATGTGTCCATCACAAGTAACTATTACTCGTAGCTGTGAGACATACTACATTCTCCAAGAATGTGATGCATACCACATGTCGACTTATAGCATACCATCGATATCCCATTCTCGATGATCATTAGTCAAGGCTATTTTGAGAGTTACGTTCTATCATTAATATCTCACTCTATTAATGACAACATCAGCTTAAGGGATGCACATATATGAATAATTGCAAACAATAATTCAATAATTGCAAATGCCATAAATATTAATCTCATTAATAATACGAATGTGTTCAAGTACATTTTTGTCCCTAATGTAGATTGTCTCTAGGACATACATACTTTCAATCTCCTACTTGGCCTAGAGCCAATCTCCAATGTATCTAATACCCATATTTTTGAAATGACCATTATGCTTAGCTAAGCTTAATGGTTTAGTAAATGGGTCAGCTAGATTATCATATGTGGGAATATAGTCTAGATTTATTTCTTTAGATTTCACCATCTCTCTGAGTATGTGGTATTTCCTATGTACATACTTGTTTCTGTTTGTTGATCTTGGTTCCTTAGCTTGCGCAATCGCACCAGTGTTGTCACAATATATTGTTATTGGATAACTGACACTTGGAACAACCCCTATTTCTTTTAAGAACTCAGATATCGAGATAACTTCTTTACCTGCTTCCGATCCAGTAATGTACTCGGCTTCAGTTGTCGAATCAACAGTAGTTTCTTGCTTGGAACTTTTCCAACTTACTGCTCCACCATTGAAAATGAAGGCATATCCAGACTATGACTTGAAGTCATCAAGATCAATTTGGAAACTAGCATCAGCGTACCCAATAGCGACTAGCTTCTTTTGCCCACCATAGACTAAAAAATATTCTTTAGTTCATCTAAGATACTTCAGAATGTTCTTGACTGCTTTTCAGTATTTTTCCCCAGGATTCTGCTGGAATTTGCATGTCGTGTTAAGTGCAAAGGCCACATCTGGTCTAGTGTAGGTCATGACATACATGATTGATCCTATAGCTGAAACATATGGATCATCTTCTTGCGTTCAAGTTCTGTAACAGTAGAAGGACTATCCTTCTTAGATAACTTGATGTCTTGACCCATCGGAAGACCTCCTCTCTTGGAGTTTTCCATAGAGAAACGTCTTAGCACTTTGTCTATGTATATAGACTGTGACATCCCTAACAATCTATTAGGTCTATCTCTGTAGATCCTAATTCCAAGAATGTAGCAGGCTTCACCTAAGTCATTCATCATGAAGGTGTTGGACAACCATTCCTTCACTGATTGCTTAAGGGACTTATCGTTTTCCATTATTAATATGTCATCTACATATACGATAATAAAAACAATACTCCCTTTTTTGCGTTTACTATAAACACATGGATCCTCCTTGCTTCTGACAAAGTCAAACGATTTGATAGCTTTGTCAAAGCAAATATTCCAACTTCTTGAGGCTTGCTTAAGTCCATAAATGGACTTTTGTAGTTTGCATACTGCTTTGGGTTTTGACTTGGATGTAAAATCTTCAGGTTGTATCACATACACTTCCTAAATTAGATTTCCATTGAGGAAAGCGATCTTAACATCTATCTGACAAATCTCATTATCATAGTATACAACCATTGCAAGCAAAATCTGAATAGACTTAATCTTTGCAACTGGTGAAAAGGTTTCATCATAATCGACCCCATGCCTCTGATTGTAACCTTTTTCTACCAACCTAGCCTTGTAGGTTTTCACCTTGCCAAATGCATCAATATTTTTCTTGAAGACCCATTTGCATCTTATGAGTCTAACCCCCTATTGGCAAATCAACCAAGTTCCAAACTTGATTGGCATACATTGAGTCCATTTCAGATTTCATGGATTCTTGCCATCTTTGCGAGTCAATGTCTATCATAGCCTCGCTTTAGGTTGTAGGCTCATCATCATCAGGAATATCTATCTCATTTTGACTTTCAACAAGGAGATTAAGTCTTTCAGGCTGACGATGAGTCCTAGTGGACCTACAGAGTTGGTTATTTTGCGTCTATGTGGTTCTTGTATTCTGATCATGAGAAGGTTCTTGTATGTTTCCACCATTATGAGAGTTTTCAGGAATATCATCTACATGTGTTTCCTGAATGGAATGATGTAAACCCATTTTATCATCTTCCATTTGTTGTGTATGAGAATTTTGCATTTCTACATCAATCCTCACATCACTCCCGCTGGCTGAAGGTTGTACTCTAAGTAACACACCTTCACCAAATACTCCCACTGAATTTTTGTCTATGTCATTCGACAATGATTCAACCTCTATGTTGCTTTGTAGTTCTTGAATTTCATCAAGTTCTATCTTTTGTAACTCTGTTCCTTGTACATATAGTCTTCCTCAAGAAAAGTTACATTTCTGGAAACAATGACCTTATGTTCTCCAGGAAGATAGAAATAGTATCTTCTCATTTCCTTAAGATATACCATAAAGTAATATTTCTCACTTTTAGATTCCAACTTGTTAGTAAACATCTTCTTTACATATGCAGGGCAGCTCCAGACTCGCATATGTGTAAGAGCAGGCTTCTTGCCATGCCATATTTCATATTGTGTTTTCTCTACTGACTTTGAAGGAACTCTATTCAGAATATAGATTGAGTTTTGTAAAGCATAGCCCCAAAGTAATGTTGGAAGAGCAGAAAAACTCATCATGGATCTGACCATATCCAATAAGGTTCGATTTCTCCTTTCAACAACACCATTCATTTGTGGTGTTCCAGGAGGTGTCCATTCTGATTGGACTCCATGAAGTTTCAAGTAATCTAGAAATTCTCTACTCAAGTATTCACCTCCTCGATCTAATCGAAGAGTCTTGATACTCTTTTCAAGTTATTTCTCTACTTCTAACTTATACTCCTTGAATTTCTCAAAGGCTTCAGACTTGTGCTTCATAAGATACACATATCCAAACCGTGTGAAATCGTCTGTAAAAGTTATGAAGTAAGGAAAACCTCCCTTAGCTTGAGTGGAAAACGGCCTACATACATCTGTATGGACCAACTCAAGTGCCTCTTTGGCTCGCACACCTTCCCCAGAAAGCGGTTTGTTGGTCATCTTTCTTCTCAAGCAAGATTCACAGTCGCCGTAGGACTCCAAGTCAAATGGATCTAGGTAGTCTAATTGTCTTAATCTTGCTATCATTGATTCATTGATATGACCAAGTCTATAGTGCCATAAGTAGGTGAGATTTCTTGGATTACTTATTTTAGCTTATTTGTTTTGCACATTTAGAATTTCACGATTACAATTGAGAATATATAAACCATTCACAAGCGGAGCATTTCCACAAACAATACCATTAACAGATAGTATATAACTGTCATTAGCAATATATGAGGAAAAACCCTCAATGTCTAACATTGGAATGGAAATAATATTCCTCGTAATCGAGGGAACAAAATAACAATTATTAAGTTCTAATGTAAAACCCAAAGGTAAATCTAATCTATAAGTTTCCACACGCTCAGCATCAACTCGTGCCCCATTTTCAACGCGTAGGTCCACCTCCCATGGTCTAACCTTTCTACTGTCCATTTGCCACTGCACATTATTACAAATGTGTGAGCCACAGGCTGTATCCAATACCTAGCAGTGAGAGTTACTTATAGACATATTAATCTCAATGACAAACATACCTTGTCCAGAAGCACGTAGTGCCTTGTCTCCTCCTGGAGCGGTGCAATCTTTCTTTCAATGCCCCTTCTGCTTGCAGTTGAAGCATACGTCCTTGACCAACCTAAATTTCTTCTGAACACCTCCTTTAGGTTTCAAGGCTGTGGGTTTGGCACCAGTCTTACCCTTATTCTTCTTGTTCTTACCTTTAGGTTTGAACCTAGTAAATGAGCCCACAATGAGCACAGTCTTCCCCTTTGAAGTAGATGATGCATAAGTCTTTAGCATGTTGTGAAGTTTTGGAAGATTCACCTTGGTTCCATTCATGTTGAAGTTCACAATGAAATTCTCAAACGAACCAGGAAGCGAATTCAAAATCAGGTTAACAGACACATTCTGGGGCAGCTTCGTTCCAATCGAAGCCAACCTTTCTATCAACCCAATCATCTTCAGAACATAACCAAACACTTGGCCCCCATCATTCAGCTTACATTTGAAAAGGTCTCTCAACAACTCATACTCCATAGTCTGAGACTGTGAATCATAAAGACTCTTCAAATGTTCTAGCATCTCATAGGGGCCCATGTTCTCATGATGCCTCTGTAACTCTACAGTCAAGGAGGACAGCATGACACACTATGCCGAGATAGCATCATCCAAATGCTTCTGATAAGCAACATTGTCAAACAAAGCGTACTCAACAAACTCTTCATCAGGAACTTTTGGAATAGTTGTGTCTAACACATACTTAATTTTCTCTTGTCTTAGTGCCAAACGCAAATTACCCAACTAGTCCAGATAATTAGCTCCAGTCAACTTATTAGTCTCAACCAAGCATTTCAATGACAAATTCGACATTTTAAATAATCTGAAGAAATAGATAGACTGAAATTAAATCAAATATAATTTCTATGAACACATTCGTTAACTAATTAACATGGCATTTAGTTTAATTAACTTCCATTATTTTAATATATTCTACGACCCTATGGAAGAATACAGACTCATATCAAATATGATCATAATGGGCCAAGATCAAAGTTCATATTGTCTCCGCTTTTGCTAGGGCTGATAACTTCAAAAGTACAACTTGGTAGGTCTCCAAACCAATTACAAACAATTTGCAACTCTTGGTTTGACCGACTGTTCTAAACAATCGATCTGCGTCGTTAAATTATTCCAACGCTAGGGCGTCAAGACATAACTAAGTCAACCCCGTTACGCGACTGCAATTGTGCATCTAAGCAAGTTTGGCCTTGTAGAGCAAACGCTAGGGCGTAAATACTCACAAAGATTTCTCACTCGCTACTGCAAACACAAGCATCTATGAAGAGTCTGAGTCCTCGTAGACTTAGAGCAAACACTAGGGTGTAAATATTCTTATAGCCGAAAATGATCTTGCACTCATTCAATTATAACAGACGACACATGGATTCCAAATCAAACCTATATTAAATTGGGGAACATTTTAATCGGGCTTTTTATCAAGATCCTTATTACTCGTACTAGATCAAATAGAGCACATTTTGGGCGGCGCCTACCCAAACATGATTTAATGTGGTCCGACAAATACTGGGCGCCGCCTACCCAGACATGCATAATGCGGTCTAACAAATACTTGACGTCACCTATCCAGACATATATAATGCGGACTTTATACTAATTATTTAAATGACAATAAATTAAACAAATAGGAGAAACAATTAATTTATGCGCACATTATCAAATAATATGCTAAATAGTAATAATCGTGGGTTAATTAATTTGTTTCAACTTAGAAAATATTTAAATTCCAAATTTAAAACTCAATTTTCAAATTTCGGAACTTTCTGCTCATCCAAACAGTCCCTTAATAATTCATGAATTCAAAATTTAATTTTGAGGGGTTTTTCTGTAATTTTCAAAACCTTAAAATAATCACAGATTCGCCCATGGACCAAATCTACTTTTCAGAAAACTACAGATTTGCTCCAAGGACCAAATATGCTGATTTTAAAACCTTTTAAATTTCTAGAGAATTTTCAGGTACCAAATTGCAATTCCATAAACTTTTAAAATTTTCAGATTTGCTCCAAGGGCTAAATTGCAATTTTGGAAACCCTAATTTAATTTCAAATAGGTCCTTGAACTATTTCAAAATTTTAAAATCAATTCCAACCTCAAATCAAATTTGGGAATTGATTTCGAAGAGAAATTGACGGAATTGAACACCACTGGTCGACGACTCACGTCGGGCCGAACACACCGGTTGTTTCCAAAACAGTCGACGGTGGCCACTTTCCGATGACTTTCGTCGTGTAACACCACCACCGTTTGATTCCTCTCATCGAGACGATCACGATGGTGGTATTACTTTACCATTTTGACGCCCGAGGCGGTCTGAAACAGGCCCGCCGTCGGCGGCCTTTCCGGCGTCTATGTCGCATCCCGTCACCTCTCAACACATTTATCGACTATCTTATAAAGTAGATTTCTCGATAATAGTGGAGACGGTGGTAGAACAACGTCGAATCGTCGAAAAAATCCGCCGGAAGCCACTACCTCCCGAGCGATGGTTTGCCAATGTTCGACTTACATCGTTAATTTTTTGAAAATTAATTTAATAAATCGAAATAATTAATTTTCCAACGTAATCGTTATTATTGATTATCATATAATCATTTAAACCAGCATCAGCTCTGATACCACTATAGGGATTTGTTGGGTTCGTAAATCAAATAGTAAGCACACCGGAAGTTTAAAATTTCTTACCCAACAACAATCCTGACATGACTTATACGATAATCATGTTGTATGTTCAAAACACGATAAAAGAAAACTTACATGTTTCGTACGCGGGATTCAACACTAAGGTATCCACGCGATTTATTTACTCGATTGCAAGATCTAACTCTAGTGTATTTCCTATTCAAGAAAGCTAGGAAATCTTGTTTTAGGAACTGAGAAGTTATTTTCTGTCTACCTATAATTATGGGGTATGTGTTGTATATATAGGAGTTCAGGACAAAACCTAATCAGATATAAAACAGGAAAACCTGGGCACATGTTAATGTTCAGTGGACCAGTCCAGCTGGTCCACTTCACACGCCCAAAGTGGACGGCTAAGCTCCCATTTTGGGCCAGTAATTTCTGGCTCAATTGCTTCCCTGTATTTGTCCGAGTACCCATATAATATAGTCAACACATTTAATTAAATTCGAAATTCAGTTCGACTTAATTAAATAATTTCTATCAAATTGAAATATTCCAGAATTATTATAAATTAAATATCTCGATTCTCAATCGAATATTTAATATTTTCTCAATACACTCTTAGATCGAAGAAACAATCGCATATAGTGTGACCCTATAGGCCTTCACATATCGACATTAATCTAATTAAGGTCCATACGCAACTCCTATATTGCGTCATATGACGAACTCAATATGTGAAGTACGTTTACATGAATCCAACAAACTTAACCTTTATGCGAAACTATACATTCCTTTCATTCGCGACACACTCGATTAAGCTTAGGATTTGTCAAGTGTCTATCCAAATGGCTTAATCACTTTATCTCACATTTATTAGTTGACAACTAGACCATATTCTAAATATGTCTCTTGCACTGGCCAGTGAATTTAGTCAACCTAATAACATTGAAAAGTTGAGTGCTCTCTCGAATTTCCAATCGAGGAATAAATCATATTCTTGGCTCAACTACCACCTTGATTTACATCCTGATGCACCCAACACAAACCGTATCTTATCCAGAAGGAATTTAAGCTTAGAACTTGGTCAAAGTACATCATTCTGTAAACAAGGTGTGTATTGACCTCAAGTCAAAAGACCTTTATATTCCACACGCCGATAATAATATAGACATGTATAATAAATAGTTTATCGGCAGGGTATACCAATACTTCTCCAAAGTATTCATATGTTCATCACGAGTAACTATTACTTGTAGCTGTGAGACATACTAAATTCTCCAAGAATGTGATGCAGATCACATGTCGACTTATAGCATACCATCGATTTCTCATTCTCGATGATCATTAGTCGAGACTATTTTAAGAGTTACGTTCTATCATTAATATCTCACTCTATTAATGACAACGTAAGCTTAAGGGATGCACATATATGAATAATTGCAAACAATCAAACAATATTCAATAATTGCAAATGCCTTAAATATTAATCTCATTAATAATACAAATGTGTTGAAGTACATTTTTGTCCATAATATGAATTGTCTCTAGGACATACATAATTTAAACAACCTATGAGAATTAAGCGAGTAAGCGACGCTATGTAAGATTTCAACTTCAGAATTTCGATTATTTGAAAATTTCAGTTAGTAGTTCTTCTTCTGCCCGATTATTGTTTACTGCTGTTTCGTAAATGATCGACTACTTTTTTGAATAAGCCTTATTGCTAATGATTCGATGAACCTTATAGAAGGTGATAAGCGAAAATTGATTATTGGAGGAGCATTACTGTGAAGATATGTCAATATGGATGAATGATGATATAACATATGCTACGAGGAAGTAAGTAATTAATGAATTCTAATTATTATTTCTTTTTGAAAAATACGTTGGATTGATAGAGGCGGATACAATGTTGCGATATTGAATTGATCTGGATTTCATAATTTCGGCGTAGAATAAAAACTTATATGTAACAATTCACTTATTATAATAAATAATATACCTAAAATTAAATTTAAAGTTACAATAGATTTAATATTAAAAACTTTAATTTAAATATTGAACTCTTATATAGAATTTTTAATCTTAAATTCGCCCCGGACCGACATATATTCAAGAAATTTTGGAGATGAAGGTCTCACATTCTAATTATGTCCCATTAATTAAACACAATTCCACTCTGTCTCCATTAACTGTTCATAGTGATTACAAAGTTAGGTGCAGTATACTAGGATAATCCCAATAGGTTTTAGCTGTTGCTACCTTCCTTGTCTCCTCCTTTTCCTTAAACACGTGGGCACCTCATAAACCACTAATTCTAATTTCTTCCCTTCGTTAGACAATCATTTCTTTTAAATTTCCTTAGTATTGACAACTGTTGATTCTCTTATTCCCTCCATTTTCGTTTATATTAGTCTATTTGATTAGATAAGAAATTATAAAATAGTAGAAAAAAATAAATTTATAATCTCAAATATGTTATATTTTTTGTGTATCTATAAGATTTTTGAAATTTATGATATTAAAAATATTAGTATAACATTTGAATGACTATCAAAGTTTATGATTAAGAATGATATGAAGAGTTTAAATTAAATTAGTTTCAAAATTAGAATGAAATCATTCCTTTTTATTACACTATAAAGAAACATAATCACATAAATTAAAATGAAAGAATCCAATCACCTAAGATGAACTTACTGCAAAGTTCTTATCCCTGTCAATGAGGTCCATATATGAAGTTGTTGATGCTATTTTCATCTGATGCAGAATCTGGAAGATAATGATGTTCTCCTTTCCACAAAAGTATGGTATGTGTATTGAGTAAAAACCGGTATATTTTCTCTTAATTAAGTACTGTTTAAATTTTTCCTTATTGATCCGGTGAAAGAAAAATTTATGACATACTATAAGAAAGTATGGAATTGGAAATAAAATTTTAGCAATAATAAATATATTATTGCTAAAAACATAAATGACAACAAAAATTTAATATATTGTTGCTAAAAAACGTAAATGACAACCAAAAAAATTTCTTGTTGCATCTGAGGTTATTGCAACGGCATCCAACAATTTTTTTCGTTGCGAAAAGTACTTTTGACAATAACATCCAATATATGACAACAAAAAATATTATTGGCAAATAACTTTCTTCTTGTAGTGACTATAACATTTATCTACATTATTAACACACTCGTTAAGTTTTGCAATTTTTTTCGTTAAGCTATTAGAGGTCCCCTTAGCTTTTTACTGGACATGAGACTTATTTCAACCCCGAATAACCCGTCTCAACTCGATTAATTTGACTACATATTGCAAAGAGCTAGTAGTGGTATATCTTATAAAATGTTTAGCTACTATTAGGCAAAAACCATCCTGTTAATTAATTGGCATCGGGGGGAGCCATGTTTTTAGTTTTATGTCTTTTTTATAAGAGATTTATATTTTTACACACATGAGAGATCTAGAAATAACCCACAATGTTTTTTTCTTGTAATGTCATTTTCTTCTATTAGAATTATAAAGAGTTATATACACCTATTTCCTCGATGTTAGGGTAGAACATATGGATTCATCCGATAAATATGTTAAGAAATACATTAAATAAGTATAAATAATATTCCATCCGTTTCAAAATGTTTGTCTTACTTCTCTTTTTAGTCCGTTTAAAAAAGAATGTCTCTTCCCTTTTTTGACAGCTCTTTAGTTCCAACTTTCCACATGTCATGTTTAAGACCACAAGATTCAAAAAATATTTTTTACTTTCTTAAACTTTGTGTCAAGTCAAAACCAAGCAAACATTTTGAAATGGAGAAAGTATTAAATTTCAAACTCAATAAATCAAATAGGTTGTGGTAGAATTTTGAAGTTGAACTCATAAAATTCAAATTTCGAATCCGCCTCTAATTGACATGCATGCTTGCTAACAACATAGATAGACAGAGAGCGTGAGAATTTAATGTTTGTGGGTTCAAAATGCCACTAAACTCTTGATTATTTGAATTACTGAGTTCAAAATTTAATATTTAAACATATTTATTAAAATTTTAATACATATATACAATCCAAATTAAAAGCTACTGAGATCAGTTGAATTCACCAGTTTAGATAGACAACCTAATGTCATTATGGAGGAGTAAATGTTTAAGTACTATATACTATAACATTTGAAGGAGAGTCTTGGAGTAACTAGTAAAGTTGTTGTCATGTGACCAGGAGGTCATGAGTTCAAGCCGTGAAAACAATCTCTTGCAAAAATATGAGGTAAGGCTGCGTACAATAGACTCTTGTGGTCCGACCATTCTCCGGACTCCGCGCATAGCGGGAGCTTAGTGCACTGGGATCTCCTTTTTTTTTTTTTACTATACTATAACATTTTGGTGCGTGGTCCTATACATATATATGTTTATACCGACAGCTTAATATCTTGCATTCTAATTTATAGATGTCCCACTTTCAACTAATCTTTTTATGTTTCCTTTACACCTAATACCAAACAATGACTTTCAGACATCAGTCCACAACTTTCTTCTTTTGTTATAAATATGATGCAAGTGAGAGCTCAACTACACCTGAAATATCAAAACAAACTGCCCTTGCTTGACTTGAACGCCTTCAAATTTCCAATAAATAATTAACCCCTATAAACTAATGCAGCCTCTCAGATAATGTGGCATCATGAGAAGGTGAGTGTTGAGCAAGATGGAGAAGCAGGGTACGTGCTTAACTAACTCATGCATTACGATCAGATTCAAAATCGGTGAATTAAGAATGAGTGTAATCTTATTATTTGTGTGTGTTAAAGCTTTTAGCAAATGTATACGCTAAAGTTCTTACCATCCAATCCATTGCATTATAGATTCAGTGTTCAATATTTTTTGACATTTTAGTAATTTTTAACAAATATATTAAACTCGTCAAGTGTAGGGTGCATCCACCTCTGTGCATATAAAATTTGAGTCTAAAGCAATATGTTCAATTGAACCGACAACACCACCCTAATTAAATTCGCTATCTATCCGTCGGTTCCAGAAGTTCCATGGGGTTCGCCTCTACTATAGTCATTAATTTCACTTCTCATTTTTCCCTTAGAGAATCTTTTATAATCATAATATACAAGGGAAAATGATTAAATTTACCACTGTACTTTGAGAAAAGGTTCATAATTACCCCTAGTAAATTGGTCTTATCAAACATGCCCTTATCGTTAATAAAGTTGTTATATTTACCCTCCGTCCTAATGTTTCTCCAATGTGGCATAGTCACGTCATTTAAAAATTTCATGTCACCTGCCATATCTGCCACCAACTTCTCAACCGACCCATCCATTTGACCCGACCCAGCCACTATTCGCCCGAACTACTCAACCGGACCACTAAAGTACCTTTGCTTAAATTCAGCATAAGCAACTCTTAGAGGGAGGTTTTTACTTTTCAAGTAAGTAGAAATCTGTCGTTTGGCATACCTAAAAGCTTGAGGATTGGGGTCATCATGTGATGTTATGTTTCTAAAGAAGTTAACCACTTCTTGATCATCGCCATTTAAGAAGTTGATCTGGAGTATGCCCCTGGCTCGCAGCTCCTTAACATCTTCCTCTCCATTAATGAACATACCCATGAAACACAAGTAAGATAAGATCCCAAAGGGTCTGTATCTTGGTCTGCAATTGTTTTTGAAAGCAACTAGGTTTAAAAACAGGGGTATAGTCCATTCGTCGATAGTTAGTCGAGCAAGGAACAACCTTCCTGATAAGACATATGATTTAACATTGATGTCTGATATGGAAGATATATCCCTTGCACAGCTGTAGCTAATACCTACTTTCTTCAACTCTGTGACTGAGAAAGGTGAATAGTGGATGGGTCGGGTCAGATGGATGGTTCGGTTTAGAAGTTGGGTGCAGGTCCGTTACAACTTATGTGGCGGATGACATAGAATTTTTAAATGACGCGGTCATGCCACATTGGAGAAATGTTAGGGCTGAGAGCGAATATAACAACTTTATTAACGGGACATGTTTGATAAGACCAATTTACTAGGGGTAAATATGAATCTTTTCACAAAGTACAAAGATAAATTTGAACTTTTCCTTATATACAAATCTTATGATATGTTTAAGCCATAAATTTAAATTTTTTTATACTCATACAAATGCTATGACTTGTTTTTATATCATAAATTTTGAAAGCCTTCATTTTTATTAGAACATTGTCTAGTTCAAACTATGTCACGTAAATTAAAATAGCTACTAGTTTTATATGCTGCACCAAAATGGACACTAGTACTATATGTTGAGTCATTTGTAAAATGAGTTAGTTCTTCATGTGCCCATCTTCCCCATCATGACCACACTACCTTATTATAATCTGTACGAGCGCCCAGGCAAACCATTTGCAGCTAGCTCTCTTCCCATCATTTACAGGTAAGTGATTTGTTCATTTTTAATGTTTAACAAAAGCTAAAATAAATTATGCTGAAATTTATATTTTTCTCCTTGCATGAGATAGAAATTCTGAGCTTTTAATGATCATGTATAATTCAATTGTAATGGAAGGTATAAATATTAATGTATGTCAAGTGTCAACAGACAAGATAAGCATTAATTGGAGTGATCAAGTGGTGTAAATTAGAATCAAACAGCTTTTTAATATTTTTTAAGAAAGTAATGCCCTTAGTTCTTCTTCAAATTGACCTCTTGACCAACTGGCTGTGTTTCGCAAATTGAAACATACATCAATGTCTGAATTCATTATACTCCCTGTTTCAACATATTTATCCGATTTTGATTTGACACGAAATTTTAAAAAGTAAAAAAAAAAAAAAAATTGTGATCTTAAATTAAAGATATATAAAATGTATCAAAATGTTCTTTAATCTTATGATCTTAAACATGTCACGTGTAAAGTTGAAATTAAACTCAAAAAGGAAAAAAGATATCCTTTTTTACACGGACCAAAAAAGAAAGTAATACAAACAGTTTTAAATGAAGAAATTAATTAATAATTGAAAAGAAGTTGGAATTGTAAAATTAAGGCACCGGCCAGGCCACATTGATGGCATGATAATATGTATGATTATAAAATCATCCATCGGGATGGAACGACTCAACACGAGGTTGATGGACTTTTTCTTTAGCCTCTCGGCTTTCATAAAGGAAAAAGTAGAACTTAAAAGAAAGTTTATTTCCTAATAATTGGATGATACGTTACAAACCACAAGTATTAATTGCTTGAAGACAGCATCCAGTGCTTTGTGAAATAACTTCCCACCAACTAGGACAAAATGAAAAAGAAAGATTTGCAAGTATATTATTCCCTCCGCTCCATAATGAGTGATTGTTTAGGTCTTTCAATTTTTTTAAAAATAAGTGATTCTTTAGAATTTTAAGAATACTTTGGACATGTTCTTCCAAAATCGCCATTGTTTAGAATTTAAATAATCAACATTCATTAACTACATTTTCTTTTTCTAGGCATTGATTTAAATTAGTAAAAACACTTCTAATTTTGTAGGAGTGATCACTTTCTTAAGGAGTGTGCACAAGCTAAATGAATTACTTATTATGAAACAGATAAAGTATTGCTTAAAATTGGTTTCATTTTCACATAGATCTAATTAGTCGAATGACCACTATTAACTTAATTTCCATGTGTTTCATTGTGTTTAATCTAATCAAGTTGCATTACGAAAAATCCAACTTCTCAAGTGAAAGAGTAAACAAAAAAAATACGAGACATCCTAGACTATATATATGGAAGGGTTTGAGGCAGATTCAAAATCAAAGCATAATAGAATTCCATTTAGCTTTATATTTTCCATTTTCTCTTATGTAAATTTGAATTCCATAGTGAGATTAGATTCATATCCTTTCACATTCTCAAAATCCAAATTAAAAATTCAGAAATTACAACAAATTTCATTGTACAAATTTAAACTTTAATTACTGAATTATAATTTTTTCGTAAATGTTCACTTACATCACATCATCTTCACATATATATTTAACAACAATATACATATTGGTCTAATGAAAAAACTTAGAATATTGTATACTAGTTATATAGTGCTTGAATTTATACTCCTTCTGTTTCAATTTAAGTGTCTTACTTTTTTTTTGGTCTATCTAAAAAAGAGTGCATCTTTCTATATTTAGTAAGTTTTTCAATTGCAAGATAACTTTATGACCATAAGATTTAAAAAACTCACACATCTTTAATTTATGTCTACAAGATTCAAAAGTCTCCCTTTATTTTTTAAACTCGATGTCAAGTCAAACTAAAATATTTAAATTGAAACGGAGGGAGTGCATTTAAAGCAAAGATACGTAAAAGGTTAAAAATATTTCAAGCTTCAATGAGTAGCAATATGTCTTCACCAACTTGGAAAGTAAAACCTTTTTGTCTTGCTTGTTTAGTTTTTGTATTAATTCTGCTTTTGAAATGTCACGGTTCATGCCCAACTGCTAAGTTATTGTTCGTTTTGGCCCAATCCATTTAGGTTACTTGTTCAAGTTTTATGGGCCTCACGGTTTTATCTCCTTTTGTTTTAGAGATAATTACTTGAAGGTGCTGTTCGGCTATCTAGTTAACTAAACTTTCTTGTTCTTACTAGTTTAATTTAATTTAGCCTAATATTCTCTCCGGATCAAAAAGAGTGTGGACTAACTTTTATTTTTAGTTCAAAAAGAGTGTTTACTTATCAAATAAATAAATAATTAACCTTAATTTTCAAACTCTATCCTTATTAAATATTACATGACTAAATCTCAATAACTATTTAATTAGGATATTTTAGTTAAATTACTTATTTTTATTTAGGAGATAATATTTTCTTAAGGGGTATGTAAATGACTGAATAATTCTTTTTTATGCTGGGGGAGTACCTAATTTTCTTCACCTCTCTCTCTGCCTATTTGCGATTTTAAGCTCTGATTGAAACTCTCGACTTCATTTCTTCAGAATAATTATTCACCCAACAGATTCTAAGCAACAAATCTACAGGTCTGAAATTTTATAAGAAGCAGTCCGCCCAAGAAAATTATCAGCTTAAATACCACAGTCAAAATCTTTACACAAATCTCAGATTTAGAATATTACAAGAGATTCGAAAGACGACAATGGTGATTTTACTCTTACCCACGAATCCCTTCTCAAACTAGCAGCACCATTAGATTTAGCTCAATAACAACTATAAATAGAGATATGATGGATGGTAGTGTACAGATGGAGATGGAGATGGAGATGTAGGGTTTTGTTGGGTTCAAAATACATAAGTAAGACACATCGGAAGTTTAAAATTTTGTTCTTACTTACCCCAATAATTTCTTCTGCTATGGTTATATGACAATAAAAAACCTGTAACATAAAACATGAACACTTACATTTATATTATATGGAGTCTTTACTAAAGGATGGACACGCGATTTCCTTTTCGACTGCAAACACAATGTTACAGTGTATTCCTCTCTCAAGAAAGCTAGGAAATCTTGGCAGAGGTTTGACAGAGTTTCGTCCTAGACTCTAAGTCTAGAATTAGTTTATAGAATTGGTGTGTTTAACTTATGAGGTTTAGTGCTGTTTATATAGGGAGAATTAGGTCAACATCAGATTAGGGTTGGGCTCTAAGCATGACCCAAAAATTGAGGTGCAGTGGGCCAGTCTGACTGGGCCCACTGCCGGGTCGGCGCCGCGGCGCAGCCTAGCAGGCGTCGTGGCGCCTTACGTAAAATTATGTTTCCCGTTTTCATTTAATATATATATTCAGTACATTAAATCCAAAATCTAATTTTGATTTAATTAAATAATTTCCATCTAATAGAACTCCCATAGTTATTATCAATTTAAATATCTCGATCCCAAATCAAATATTTAATACTTTCTCAATACACCCTTAGATCGAAGAGACAGTCGACATAGTGTGACCCTATAAACTTTCATATATCGATACTAATCCAATTAAGGTCCATATGAAACTCCTAGACTGCGCCGTACGACGAACTCAATATATGAAGTACGTTTATATGAATCCAGCAAACATAACCTTTATGTGAGATGATAAATTCCTTTCATTCGCGATACAGTCGACCAAGCTTAGGATTTGCCATATGTTTATCCAAATGGCTTGATCACTTTATCTCATGTATATTAGTCGACAACTAGATCATATTCCAAATATGTCTCTTGCATTGGCCAATGACTTGGTCGACCTAATATCACTGAGAAGTTGAGTGCTCTCTCGAATATCCAATCGAAGAATGAATCTTATTCTTAGCTCAACTACTACCTTAATTTACATCATAATGCACCCAACACAAGTCGTATCTTATCCTATAAGGAGTTTAAGCTTAAGACAGGGTCAAAGTACATTACTCTGTAAGCAAGGTGCGTATTGACCTCAAGTCAGAGGACCTTCATCTCCCACACGCTGATAACATTTTAGACATATATAACAAATAATTTATCAGCAGGGTATACCAATACTTTCTAAAAGTATCCATGTGTACATCACTAGTAACCATTACTAGTAGCAGGTGAGACATACTACATTCTCTAAGAATGTGACGCAGACCACATGTCGACTTATAACATATCATCGATATCCCAGTCTCGATGATCATTAGTCGATGCTATTTTAGAGTTACGCTCTATCATCAATATCTAACTCTATTACTGACAACGTAAGCTCAAGAGATGCATATTAATGAATAATTTCAAACAATCAAATAATAATTCAATAATTGAAAATGCCATAAATATTAATCTTATTAATAATACGAATGTGTTCAAGTACATTTATCCCTAATAATGATTGTCTCTATGACATACATACTTTCAATCTCCCACTTGGCCTAGAGTCAATATCCAATGTATCTAATACCCATGTTTTCAAAATGACCATTATGCTTAACTAAGCTTAATGGTTTAGTAAATAGGTCAACTAGATTATCATCTGTGGGAACATAGTCTAATTTTATTTCTTTAGTTTTCACCATCTCCCTGAGTATGTGGTATTTCCTTGGTACATGCTTGTTTCTGTTTGTTGATCATGGTTCCTTAGCTTGCGCAATCGCACCAGTGTTGTCATAATAAATCGTTATTGGACAAGTGACACTTTGAACAACCTCTAGTTCCTTCAGGAACTCAGATATCGCGACAACTTCTTTACCAGCTTTCGATCCAGCAATGTACTTCAGTTGTCGAATCAGTAGTTGTAGCTTGCTTAGAACTTTTCCAACTCACTATTTCGCCATTGAAAATGAAGGCATATCCAGATTGAGATTTAAAGTCATCAAGATCTTTCTGGAAGCTAGAATCAGTGTACCCAGTACACACTAGCTTCTCTTGTCCACCATAGACTAAGAAATATTCTTTAGTTCGTCTAAGATACTTAAGAATACTCTTGACTGCTTTTCAGTGTTCTTCCCCATGATTCTGCTGGAATTTGCAAGTCATACTAAGTGCATACGCCACATCTGGCCTGGTACAGGTCATGGCATACATGATAGATCCTATAGCTGAAGCATATGAGATTCTTTTCATGCGTTCAAGTTCTGTAACAGTAGAAGGACTATCATTATTTGATAACTTGATGCCTTGACCCATATGGGACTTCCCTTCTTGGAGTTTTCCATAGAGAATCGTCTTAGCACTTTGTCTATGTATATGGACTGTGACAGCCCCAACAATCTATTAGGTCTATCTCTATAGATCCTAATTCCAAGAATGTAGCAGGCTTCACCCAAGTCCTTCATCATGAAGGTGCTGTATAATCATTATTTGATTGATTGCATGAGAGTCTTATTATCTCTCATTATTAATATGTCATCTACATATATAACAATGAAGACAATACTCATTTCCTTGCGCTTATTATAAATGTAGGGATCTTCTTTGCTTCTAACAAAGTCAAACAATTTGACTGCTTTGTTAAAGCAAATATTTCAACTCCTTGAGGCTTGCTTAAGTCCATAAATGGACTTCTGCAGCTTGCATACTGCTTTGGGCTTAGTCTTGGATGTAAAACCCTCAGGTTGTATCATAGACACCTCATCGATTAGGTTACCATTGAGGAAAGCAGTTTTAACATCCATTTTGCCAAATGTCATAATCATAGTATACGGCTATTGCAAGCAAAATCCGAATGGACTTAATTTTCGCAACAGGTGAAAATGTTTCATCATAATCGACCCCAGGCCGTTGATTACAACCTTTAGCCACCAATCTTGCCTTATAAGTCTATACCTTGCCAAATGCATCAATCTTATTCTTGAAGAGCCATTTGCATCCTATGGGTCTAACCCTTGTTGGCAAATCAACCAAGTTACAAACTTGTTTGATGTACATCGATTCCATCTCAGATTTCATGGCTTCTTGCCATCTCTGCGAATCAATGTCTAACATAGCTTCGATGTAGGTTGTAGGTTCATTGTCATCAGGAATATCTGTCTCATTGTGTGTTTCAACAAGGATATTAAGTCTTTCAGGCGGACGATGAGTCCTAGTGGTCCTACGGTGTTGATTATTCGGCGTTTTAGTGTTTGTTGTATTCTGATTGTGAGAAGGTCTTTGTGTGTTGGACAATCCATCACCTTGAGAGCTTTCAGGAATGTCATTTTCATGTATTTCCTTAATCGAATTATGTACAACCATTGTATCATCTTCAATTGGTTGTGTATGAGAGCCTTACATTTCTGCGCTATCTCTCACAGCACTCCCACAGGCTGAAAGGCGTACTCTAAGTACCCAATCTTCACCAAATACTCCAACTAAATCCTTGTCTAGGTCTTTTCACAAGGGTTCAACTTCTGTGTTATCTTGTGGTTCTTGAATTTCTTCAAGTTCTATCTTATTGCAGCTCCATTCCTTGTAGACATAGTCTTCTTCAAGGAAAGTTGCATTTCTATAAACAATGATCTTATGTTCTCCAGGAAGATAGAAATAGTATCCCTTAGTTTTCTTTGGATGCCTCACAAAATAATATTTCTCACTTTTAGATTCCAACTTGTCAGTAAGCATCTTCTTTACATATACAGGGCACCCCCAGGGTCGCATGTGTTTAAGTGCTGGCTTCTTGCCATTCCATATCTCATATGGAGTTTTCTCTACTGACTTTAAAGGAACCCTGTTCAGAATATAAATTGAGCTTTGCAATGCATAACCTTAAAGGTATGTTGGTAGAGCTGAGAAACTCATCATGGATCTAACAATATCTAATAGGGTTCAATTTCTCCTTTCAGCAACACCATTCATCTGTGGCCTTCCAGGAGGTGTCCATTGTGATTGGACTCCATGAAGCTTTAAGTAATCCAGAAATTCTTTACTTAAGTATTCACCTTCTCGATCTGATCGAAGGGTCTTGATACTTATTTCAAGTTGCTTCTCTACTTCTGACTTGTACTCCTTGAATTTCTCAAAGGCTTCGGACTTGTGTTTCATAAGATACACATGCCCAAACCTTGTGAAATCGTCTGTAAAAATGATGAAGTAAGGGAAGCCTCCCTTAGCTTGGGTTGAAAATGGCCCACATACATCAGTATGGACCAATTCAAGTACCTCTTTGGATCGCACCCTTTCCCAGAAAGTGGCTTGTTGATCATCTTTCCTCTCAAGCAAGATTTACAGTTACCATAGGACTCCAAGTTAAATGGTTTCAAGTAGTCTAACTCTCTTAATCTTGCTATCTTTGATTCATTGATGTGACCAAGTCTACAGTGCCATAAGTAGGTGAGATTTTTTGAATTACTTATCTTAGCTCATTTATTTTGCATATTGAAAATTTCACGACTACAATTTAGAACATACAAACCATCCACAAGCAGAACATTTCCACAAACAAAATCATTAAAAGACAGTACATAACTGTCATTGGAAATAAATGAGGAAAACCCCTCAATGTCTAACACTGGGATAGAAATAATATTCTTCGTCAATGAGGGAACAAAACAACAATTATTTAGTTCTAAACAAAAGCCTGAAGGTAAATCTAGTCTATAAGTTTCCACGCGTTCAGCATCCACTCGTGCTCCATTTGCAACGCGCAGGTCTACCTCTCAAGGTCCAACCTTTCTGCTGTCAATCAGACCCTGCACATTATTACAAATGTGTGAGCCACATGCGGTATCCAATACCCAACAGTGAGAGTTATTTATACATATTTATCTCAATGACAAACATACCTTGTCCAGTAGAGCCAGGAGCACCTAGTGCTTTTCCTCCTCCAAGAGATGTGCAGTCCTTCTTCCAGTGCCCATTCTTCTTGCAGTTGAGGCACACATCTGAAGCTACATATGCCTTCTTCTGAGCACATCATCTAGGTTTCATAACTGTAGGTGCAGCAACTGTCTTACCCTTCTTCTTCTGCATGTTCTTACCCTTGGGTTTGAACTTGTTAGAAAAGCCCACCATGAGCACGACTTTACCTTTAGAGGTAGATAGTTCAAAGGTATTCAACATGTTTAGAAGCTCTGGAAGACTTGCCTTGGTCCCATTCATATTGAAGTTCACAATGAAATTCTCAAATGAACCAGGGAGTGAATTCAGGATCAGGTTGACAGAGACATTTATAGGCAGCTTCGTTTCAATCGAAGCCAACCTTTCTATCAGCCAAATCATCTTCAGAACATGTGATAACAGTTGACCTCAATCGTTTAGCTTACACTTGAAAATGTCCCTCAACAGTTCATACTCCATTGTCTGAGACTGTGAGTCATAGAGACTCTTCAAGTGTTCTAGCATTTCGTTGGGGCCCATGTTTTCATGTTGCCACTGTAACTCCAAGTTCATGGAGGATAACATTACACATTGTGTCGATGTAGCATCGTCTAGATGTTTCTGATAAGCCACCTTGTCAAACAGGGCATACTCAGCAGAATCTTTAGCAGGGACTGTGGGGAACACTGTGTCTAACACATACTCAATTCTTTCTAGTCTTAACACCAACCACAGATTTCTTAACCAGTCAGGGTAATTTGATCCAGTCAACTTGTTTTTTTACCAACATTTTCAGTGATAGATTCGATATTCTCTATATAGTCTGAAGAAATGAATAGACTTGAAATTAAACTCTAATATAATTTCTATTGAACACATTCATTAACTAATTAACATGACCTTTAGTTTAATTAGCTCCCACTATTTTAACATACCCTTCGACCCCATGGAAGAATACAGACTCATATAAAATTTGGTCAAAATGGGCCAAGATCCAGGTTCATGCTATCTCCGCGTTTGATGTGGCTGATAACTTCAATAGCATAACCCGGTAGGTCCCCAAACCAATTATAAATAATTTGTAACTCTTGTTTGACCGAATGTTCTAAACAATCGATGTGCGTCCCTCGGCTTGTCCGACACTGTGGCGCCAAGACAGCCTAGCAAGTCAACCCCGTAATGCGACTGGAATTATGTATCTAAGTGAGTTTTGCCTTATAGAGCAAACACTGTGGTGTATTTTGGGTCTGAGTCCTCGTAGACTTTTAGCAAATGTTGTGGCATAAATACTCATCTCGCCGAAAAAGATTTTGCACTACAATCAATTATAACGGACGACGTGTTCATTTTAAATGAGACTTGTATTAAATTTTGGGGAACATTTTAATTTAGGGTTTTAACCAAGATCAACTCTAGCATGCTATATCAAATATAATATCTTAATTATTTTGCAAATGACTAAGCATATATTGAGTACCGCCTGCCCAAGCATGATATTAAGCGGTTTAAATAAATACTGGGCGCTGCCTACCTAGACAATTATTTGCAGACACTATTCTAGTAATCTAAATGACAATCATTTAGCACATAAACAATATACTTATCAAATATACTATATAATAATAATCATGGGTTAAACATTCTGAACAAATTTTTTTTTACAAGTGGGTGCCACGGTGCCCATCATTAGGGCCGCGACGCCACCGAGGCAGAATGCTTATGCAATGCTTTAGAGTCGCGGCGCTCGCAATGCAGAAGCATTTCGGCTTCTGTAATTCATTTAGGGTCGCGACGCTCCACTATGGAGCCGCGACGCTTACTGTCTAGTAAGTCCATAATTAAAAAATGAAGAATTAGGGTCGCGACGCTCCACCATTTAGCCGCGGTGCCGCCTTGAAACCTTAGCAAGCGCCGCGTCGCCGACGTCCTGACAAACGTTTCTGTGTTGATTTTTTTTTCAAAATCGTTCGAGCCCTAAATCCAATTTAGAGATCAAATCACAGATCCTTTATTATCACCCACCATTATCAATAACACACATATCGACCATCATCCATTCTTACCCGTTCTTTGCCATGCACATGAGCCGTATATCCGAACTTTTGGCTTAGTTTGAGTTAGAACAGAATCACTTCCTCGAGTTAGCGTAGGAGATAATTTAGGGTGACATAAAAGGTCTACTTTTTTCAGCCAAGATTTGGAGGATTTCAAGAAGCCTTGTTTTAATCTAATTTTATGTTTAACCCATATTATTATGTTATTTAATTGTTATATAATCATTGAACTATCCTGGGCTCTGATACCACTGTAATGTTTTGTTGGGTTTAAAATACATAAGAAAGACACAACGGAAGTTTAAAATTTTGTACTTACTTACCCCAATAATTTCTTCTACTATGGTTATATGACAATAAAAAACCTGTAACATAAAACATGAACACTTATAGGTTGTATTATCTGGAGTCTTTACTAAAGGGTGGACACACGATTCCCTTTTCGACTGCAAGCACAATGCTACGGTGTATTCCTCTGTCAAGAAAGTCAGGAAATCTTGGTAGAGGTTTGATAGAGTTTTGTCCTAGACTCTAAGTCTAGAATTAGTGTGTTTAACTTGTGGGGTTTAGTGTTGTTTATATAGGGAGGATTAGGTAAACATCAAATTAGGGTTGGGATTTAAGCCTGGCTAAAAAACTGAGGTGCAGTGGGCCAGTCTGACTGGGCCCACTGCCGGGTCGGCGCAGCCTAGCAGGCGCCACGGCGCCTTACGTAACATTTTGTTTCCCGTTTTCATTTAATATATATATTCAGTACATTAAATCCAAAATCTAATTTTGATTTAATTAAATAATTTCCATCTAATAGAACTCCCATAGTTATTATCAATTTAAATATCTCGATCTCAAATCAAATATTTAATACTTTCTCAATACACCCTTAGATCGAAGAGACAATCGACATAGTGTGACCCTATAAGCTTTCATATATCGATACTAATCCAATTAAGGTCCATATGGAACTCCTAGACTGCGCCGTACGACGAACTCAATATATGAAGTACGTTTATATGAATCCAGCAAACATAACCTTTATGTGAGATGATAAATTCCTTTCATTCGCGATACAGTCGACCAAGCTTAGGATTTGCCATATGTTTATCCAAATGGCTTGATCATTTTATCTCATCTATATTAGTCGACAACTAGATCATATTCCAAAATGTCTCTTGCATTGGCCAATGACTTGGTCGACCTAATATCACTGAGAAGTTGAGTGCTCTCTCGAATATCCAATCGAGGAATGAATCTTATTCTTGTCTCAACTACCACCTTAATTTACATCATAATGCAACCAACACAAGCTGTATCTTATCCTATAAGGAGTTTAAGCTTAGGACAGGGTCAAAGTACATTACTCTGTAAACAAGGTGCGTATTGACCTTAAGTCAGAGGACCTTCATCTCCCACACGTTGATAACACTTTAGACATGTATAACAAATAGTTTATCAGCAGGGTATACCAATACTTTCTAAAAGTATCCATGTGTATATCACTACTAACCATTACTAGTAGCATGTGAGATATACTACATTCTCTAAGAATGTGACACAGACCACATGTCGACTTATAACATATCATCGATATCCCATTCTCGATGATCATTAGTTGAGGCTAATTTAGAGTTACGCTCTATCATCAATA
This sequence comes from Anisodus acutangulus, assembly GCA_029783415.1. Taxonomy (NCBI): domain Eukaryota; kingdom Viridiplantae; phylum Streptophyta; class Magnoliopsida; order Solanales; family Solanaceae; genus Anisodus; species Anisodus acutangulus. The sequence goes on from CM056490.1 coordinate 47,295,118, forward strand.
TCTAACTCTATTAATGACAATGTAAGTTCAAGGGATGCATATTAATGAATAATTATAAATAATCTAATAATAATTCAATAATTGAAAATGCCATAAATATTAATCATATTAATAATACGAATGTGTTCAAATACATTTATCCCTAATAATGATTGTCTCAAACATACATACTTTCAGGAGATAGCTCAATAACAACTACAATAATGTATATATAATATATATGCAACGTATAATAGTGACAATATATATATATATATATATATATATATTATTTATATACCGATAATAAAACTAGATGTGTGTGCTCCCAAAAATACACTTGACTGTTGGAGTGAATTCATCCTTATATGTTTCTAGATTTCCTCTCTCAGATTTTACAAAGAAGCTCTTTTCGAGTTTCAATTGCCAACAACTCGTGAGTTGATACATAAACTCTCTATGATCCACTATATGGAAGGTACTTAATGGATCAAGAATAAACTTATTTGCCGACTTCTAATTATTCCTAAGCTCACTGATTTTACATCTCGAGTTCTATCTTTTTCTCGTGTATCCCCTTTAAGTACTTCTTACTTTCTTCTATCTATCTATATATAATTGCATGACTTAAGCCCGATGACGTGGCACTCTCCTAGACCATTTTTATTCTCAATTTTTTGTCTTTATTCTCCATTTTAATTATATTAATTAGTAAAAAAAAAGATACTCCTATGATACTGTTCGGAATAGTTAACTTGAAACGTTGTGTCTTTTGCGTAGTAAGTCAAAATTTTGCTTTTGTCTCTCCTGAGAAGTTAAATTAATCCCCACCAATTCCTATTCCCACGTTCATTGTCCATTCAATACCATTATTTTGGTTACTTTTCCATCCATTTCAATTGTCCATTACTTCCAAAATTGAGGACTTCATTTACGATGTCATTTCCTAGATATCAATGTAAAGTTTTTCTTTTGTTTAACCTAATTATTAAATTATGTTTTGGTTTTGAACTTTACTCTGCGGTTTTTTAAAATATCCTATGCTGTGCATGTACTTCCTTTTCTCTTCAACGCTTTTAATTATTTATAGGTATGACAGAGGAACTAATCAAGAAAATGAAAGTGCTTTTTATAATTTCTTGATTTTACCGAAGCATGAGAATTTTGCAAAAGTAATTATAGGAGGAAAACTGGGTTTGAATTATTTTACGCTGAAATTCGTTTTCTGCTGTAAATGGATTGAATAATGTATTATTAAGCCTATGTCTATGATCATTAGTTTAATTTATTATTACATTTGTTTTCTAGAAAGTGTTGTTCATTTTTTTAGTTTCGTTCCAATAATCATCTTTATGGCAAGTCGTTAAGTGTAACTTTCCTGATGGATAATGTGTACTTCTGTAGCGTGTATTGAGAATGTGACTGTGCATTTAATCACTTGAATTACCATGGTTAAATTAAAGTGTAGGTAATAGAGTGATACTGATGATTCCTCTACTGAACAAGAAGATAAGAAAATATTGAATAAGTTCTGTCAAGGTATTATTCTATCATTTTTAGCAACTCTTTTTGTATGGAAGCTTCGATTGAATACATTTGTTTAGTAATCTTAAAATCTCATGAAAAAAAGTTAGGTTTTGGACGCGTAAGAATTTAAGAATAATTAGTTTATTTTTCTTAATTATTCTCTTCCAAAAGTGTGGGTAATATATTATAAACACAATCATAATTTAGGTTAGACTTAAGCACAAATCATGCTATCTAATCTACCTACTATATTCAATTAATTCTACTATCAATTACACTAATTACTAAATAATTATAATAAATACAACATTTAATATAATTATTCTATCACTCCCCCGCATTCGAAACGGGAGGTAGACGTATGTTGAGACTGTCCCGGAATCTTCAAATAGAATCAGCGGAAGACCTTTAGTAAAAATATCTGCAATCTGATAGCGTGACAGGACATGTAACACATGCACTTGTCCGCGTGAGACCTTTTCACGAACAAAGTGGATATCCAGCTTAATATGTTTAGTGCGTTGGTGATTGACCGGATTTCCAGAGTGGTAGATGGCACTAACATTATCACAGTATACTAATGTGGCCTTCGGAATTGGGCAGTGGAGTTCAAGGAGAAGATTCTGAAGCCAACATGATTCAGACACAACATTGGCAATACCTCACTATTCTGCTTCGGCACTGGATCTAGATAAGGTTGCTTGTCGTTTCGAGGACCAAGATACAAAGTTATCACCAAGAAATACACCATAACCAGACGTGGATAGTTTGGTGTCCGGACACCCTTCCCAATCGGCATATGTATAAGCGACAAGTGAGGATGTCGACGATGGATATAGGTGTAGGCCATACTCGAGAGTGCCCTGAATGTATCGCACAATGCGTTTGAGAGCATGCATATGATCATCCATTGGATTATGCATGAAAAGGTACACCTGTTGCACAACATAAGAAATATTCGGCCTGGTGAATGTCAAATACTGTAGGGCCCCTACCAAGCTGCGGTAGAGTGTTGGATCAGCAAACAGTTTGCCGGATGATGCACTCAATTTGGATTTAGTGTCCACTGCAGTTGCCGAAGGTTTACAGTAGGACATGTCAGCACGTTCAACAATCTCAGTTGCATACTTCTTTTAGGATAGAAATAAACCACCTGCATGACGTGTCACAACTATACCTAGAAAGTAGTGTAGTGGCCCTAGATCTTTCATTGCAAATATAGAACCAAGTTGTGACATGATGAACTTGCGAAGAACATCTGATGAGGAAATTAGTATAATATCATCAACATATAAAAGCAGATAAACAATATTATTACCCTGACGGTAGATAAACAGAGATTGATCAGAACGGCTGTTGGAAAAAAATATGTGAGACAAAATCGGCAAACCTCTTGTACCATGCCATAGGGGCTTGTTTTAGCCCATATAATGATTTCTTGAGCATGCACACATGATTGGGATATTTAGAGTCCCTATAGGCTAAATATTGGTACATCTAAACAGTTTCATGTAGTTGTCCATGAAGAAAGGCATTTTTGACATCTAACTGATGAAGTGGTCATGCCTTTGATAGAGCTAGACTAAGAATTGTTCTGATAGTTGCCTGTTTAACCACCGAACTGAACGTCTCACCGCAATCCACACCAACATGTTGTGTCTTCCCATCACCTACAAGACGGGCTTTATGGTGATTTTGGGACGTGAGTAAGTAGGCTATATTTGGTGTTGGGTTTGACAATGCCATGTTGTCTACGGGTGATGGGCCGCGGGGCTGGAAGTGGGGCCAGGTGTGGGACACGGGAGACTGGGTCAGAACTGCCAGTGCCAACTGGGCCCAGTGTCGGTAAAACTGACCCAGTTCACTGGTCAGTAATTTCTCGAGAATGGGCCACTGTTTCGGAGCCCAAATTTTTTGGGTACATTTGGTCAGCCGAAACAGTGGCTATGGGGTGGTTTGGGCCACTGTTTCGGGGCCCAAGTCACCCAAATAATTTGGACTGGTCGAAACAGTGATTGTGAGGCCTGATAAATGGTGAGTCAAATACAGGAATATGCCATCATCTAGAAAATTATAGGTATGTGGTCCGGACACATGCAATTTTGCAAATGGGAAAGTGGTTTCATTGAAGAGGACGTGACAACTCACAATGATTTTATTGGAGGAGAGGTCATAACATTTATAACCTCGATGATTGGAAGGATAACCCAAAAAATGCAAGGATTAGAACGGGGTTGTAGTTTGTTGATGGTGGTGGATGGAAAAAGAGGATAACGCAAACATCCAAATACCCGTAAGTGAGAATAAGATGGATCTCGTAAGTATAATATTTTTAATGGGGCTTGATAGGACAAATTTTTGTGGGGTAGTATGTTCAATAAATACGTAGTCATTTGTAGTGCATGACTCCAAAAGGATGGAGGTAGTGTGGCATGGGCAAGGGATGTTCTAATAATGTTATTGGTGGTTCAGATTTTTCTTTCCGCCTTCCCATTTTGTGAGGATGTGCGTGGGCATGAAAGGCGGAAATTTAAACCATTTGAAATGCAACATATCCAAAAATGCCTATTATCAAACTCTGTACCATTATCACATTGAACATTTTTAACATCTCGTTCAAATTATTTCCGGATGAATGCTCTAAAAATGAAAAATGTGGAAAAGACTTGTGATATTTTTGACAATGGAAATGTCCACAAAAAAATTAGAGTAGTCATCTAGCAATACCAAATAATATCTATGGCCCGAAGAGCTCAAAATAGGTGATATTCAAATATCACAATAGATAATATCAAAGGGCATAAGTGTGCACAAATTAGATGAAACAAATGACAATTGAACATGTTTCTCAAGTGGACATGAACAACACATATTAGAATTACGTGTTTGAGCACATGAAATAAAATTATTTTGTTTGAGAGAGGCTAAAACAGATGCCCCTGGTTGACCCAAACGTTCATACCATAACGAGGGTGTAAAAGCAGCAAAAGTGGAAGGTAACTTGGTTCGTTGGTGGGGTGATGTAATTGGATAGAGCTCCCCTTGACTATCACATCTCATGAGAAGCGTTCCCGTCTAAAAATCATTCACGAAAAATCCAAAAGGGTAAAAAACAACAGACACCTAATTATCAGTAGTAAATTTTCTAACAGACACCAAGTTTTTGATTAACTGTGGAGCATGAAGGACATTCTATAAAATTAATGGTGGGTTTGGTGGTGACAATTTAGTAGAACCATAACCTCGAATTGGAATAGAATGACCATTTTCGACAATTATACCATTATTTTTGCTCAAATAAAAATAGGACGACAGATTACCTTGGGAGGATGTCATATGTGACGTCGCTCCGGAGTCCATATACCAATTTGCATCGGGCGGATTAAGTCCAAGGGTGTGCATGTCGGACTCAATATCTGTTGGGCTTGCCACTGCCGAATGGGCCTCCTGCCATTGGTTCGGTAGTGGCCCAAAGCTACTGTAATTGCTCGCTGCACTGTTATGTGGCCCAAAGTTGTTTGGCCCAAAACTGGACTGCTGGTTACCTGTGCCCTGTCCAGTAGGCCTTGGATTGGGCCTGGCCCAGTTACCCGATGGGTAAGGGCAAAGTGGCACAGCCCAAGGCCACTGTTAGGCCCACTGGTTTGGGCCGCCACCCCACTGTGGTCGGGCTGCCACTGCTGGCCGCCGGTGCCACTGTTCCTGCCGTCATTTTCGTCGCCACATCGGCCACCGGAATTCCAGTTGCCGCTATTTTTACCATTTCGGTTATTTCCACCCCGATTTCTACCACCGTTCCATCATTTTTGTCCCCAATTTTGTTTTATAGGCTCAAAGTTTGTGGTAGTGTCATTTTCCATCATGGCGGAGTTTGAAACGGTGGCGACCTTTTTGGCAAAACCCGCCTTTTCAATAGTAAGCATTGAACGGGCTTGATAAAAAATGGTAGATAATTGCTTTGTCGGATAAGTGTACCCACGCCACTATACGCGTCGGTAAGATCGACAACCAATTGGAGAGCCAATCGATTGTTGGTAACTGGCGAACCAATATTTTGAGTTGATCCGATAAGATTTTGAGGCATTGACAATACGCCGATGCATTCGAAAAGTCCTCCATATTCGTGATGGAGAATTCTTTCTCCAACATGACGGCTCGAGAAATTTTATTGTCTTGAAAAATATCTCGCAAATGGTTCCAAGCTTCAATTGTTGTAGATACGGGTTCTATTATTATGGTATGCAACAAATCACTAAAGATAGTTGCATAAATCCATGAAAGAACTGTGGCATCAAGAGTTTCCCAAAGTTTTTTTTCATCATCGATTTTTAACTCATTTCCTTTGCCAGTCGCCACGCGTGATTATGTGATGAATAACCCAGTGGGAATGACAACATGTTTTAAAAAGCTCTGCCCAAGTTGCATAGTGAACATTTTCCATCTCAAGAATGATGAAAATATGTGTTTTGATGTTAGAAATAGTAAGGGTGGGATGGAATGTGAATTTGGAGTCAGACATTATTGACCGAAAAATGAAGAACAATAACAGAAAAAATACAAATATCCAGAAAGGTGGTGGTCGGCAAGGCTGCGGTAGTGAGAGGGATCCTCATACGGAGTGCTAGATTTAGCACTGAGTTTCGATTTAGTATAAACTAAAGTAGGACAAGACTTACACGAGGATATGCCAGCACATTCAATAATTTATTCTGCATACTTTTTCTGAGACAAAAATAGACCACATGCATGATGAGTGACTACGATACCCAAGAAGTAACTTAGTGGACATAAGTCTTTCATAGTAAATTCTGAGCTGAGAAGCGTCATGATAGACTTGCGAAGAGTATCAGAAGAAGTGAGGATGATATCATCCACATATAGAAGAATGTAAGCCATATCAGTACATTTTCGATAGATGAAGAGAGAGTTGTCAGACTTGCTTTGAGAGAACCCAATAGAAGAAACATAATCGGCAAACCGTTTGTACCAGGCTCTAGGAGGTTGCTTGAGCCCATATAACGATTTCTTCAGAAGACATACATGATTAGGATGATCCGGGTCTTTAAAACCCAATGGTTGATGCATGTACACTATTTCTTTTAGTTCACCATGTAAAAATACATTTTTAACATCCAACTGATGAATGAGCCAAGTTTTAGAGAGAGCAAGACTGAGCATTGTGCAAATGGTTGCCGGTTTGACTACCGGGCTAAAAGTTTCTCCACAATCCACGCCAACCTGTTGACCGGCACCATCACCTACAAGACGGGTTTTATGCCTCTCAAAAGAACCATAAGATTTTTCCTTATGTCTGAAAATTCACATAAACCGAATAACATTAACGTCAGGTGGACGGGGCACTAAATCCCACGTCTTATTTTTAATGAGAGCATTATATTCATCATCCATAGCCATTTTCCAATTCGAATCTTTGAGTACAGACACTGGGTTACGAGGTAATGGTGATTTTGTGACTTTAGTGAGGAGGCCATGATGATATTTTTTATTGGGTTTAAAAATACCATGTTGGCTCCTTGTAACGGGCTTTAGGTCTGAACTCGTAGTGGGCTAGAAAATGGTAGGAATGGGTTGATATTGTGTTTGGTTTGTGGTTGGGCCAAGGGAAGAGTGGCCTACGATTGGAGAATTTAAAAAGGGGAAATCTGACGGTGGGTTGCCAGTGCTGGACTGGGCAACAGGTTCTGGCCTTGGGTCTGTGACAACGGGTTGAGTGATGTGAGAGCCTGGCGAGCTGGGTTGGGAGGCAGTGTGCTGGGAGCTGTTGTTGTCTACTGTTTGGGTCGGAGAAATAGAAGGTTGGGTCGGCTCATTTTCTGGGGGAGTGGATTGATTTTGAAAATGATTAATCACATAAGGTGATAAGCAATAATCAAGAAAATCATAAATGGTGGAAGTAGGATTATGTAGCTTTGAGAAGGGGAATTGGGTTTCATCAAATAGTACGTAGCGACTAATGATAATTTTATTTGATGATAAATCATAGCATTTGTAACCACGCTGATTTGAAGGGTAGCCCCAAAAGACACAAGTTGTGGAACGAGGTTGAAGCCTATTTATCGTATTGGAAGGAAATAAAGGATAACATAAGCAACCAAAAACTCGTAAATGAGAGTATGATGGGTCTTTTTGGTAAAGGATTTTCAATGGCGATTGATATGCGAGAGTTTTGCTTGGTAATATGTTAAGAAGATATGTTGTCATTTGCAATGCATGATTTCAAAATGATGGAGGTAGTGAAGCCTAAGCTAATAAAGTTCGAACTATATTATTAATAGAATGAATTTTTCTTTCGGCTTTTCCATTTTGTGATGAGGTATGGGGACAAGAAAAACGAAAAGAAATTCCATTAGCTTCACAAAGACTCAGAAATGGACCATTATCATATTCTCTACCATTATCACACTGAATGTTTTTGTTCCCGTTCGAATTGAGTTTTGATGTAGGCTCTAATAGCAAGAAAAGTTGAATAGACTTGTGATTTTTTTTAGATGGGAAAGGTCCATAAAATTTTTGAATAGTCATCCAAATAGAGCACATAATATTTGTGACCCGAAGAACTCAAAGAAGATGTCCACAAATCATTATGCAAAATATCAAACGGCATATAAGTAGAGTTATGAGAATCAACAAATGACAATTTAACATGTTTACCAAGAGGACATGAATGACAAAAACTAGAGTTTCTTATTTTAGTACATTCAATCAAATTATTTCGTCTAAGGGTGTCTAAGACAGGTGCTTCCGGGTGACCTACATGGTCATGCCAAAGAGAATAAGATAGAGCTGCAAAAGTGGATGGAGAAACAACTTGATTTGTGATGGTGGTGGTGATGAGATATAGCTCGCCCTGACTATCACATCTCATTAGTAGCCTCCCCGTCTGAAAATCCTTCACAGAAAACTCAAATGAATCAAAGTTAACAGAAACCTGGTTATCAGTAGTAAATCTTCTAACTGCAGCTAAGTTTTTAATTAAGTTGGGGGCATGAAGAACATTGTTAACACTACTGGAGGATGTGGGGGTGATAAATTAGCACTACCAAAACCACAAATTGGAATGGAATGGCCATTTCAACAATTATACCATGATTTTTGCTCAAATTATTATAAGACAAGAGATTACCTTGCGCGGATGTTATGTGAGATGTCACCCCGGTGTCCATATACCACGACGGGTCGGGTTGAGCAAGGCTGAGTGTGTGAAGGGTCGCTTCAATATCTGTTGGATTGGGTGCTGATGCAGTGAAAGCAACCTGTTGAGGCCTTGGTCCGAAAAGCCCAACTTGTTGTGGTCTGGGTGAGGTATTAGACCTGGCCCAATTATAAGTTGGATAAGGGTAGAGAGGCACTATCCATGGAGCCCACTGTTGCTGATACATCAACGGGCTGGGAGGCAACCATTGTTGTTGTTGCTGCCACGACCCCCACTGCCGTCGGATCCCTGCCCGCTGCCGAAGCCACCACCTCCATCGCTTCCACTGCGACCACCTTTGCCAGAGTTTCGGCCTCCCCCGCCGGAATTTTTGTTATTTCTCTTGTTGTTTCCTTTGTTGCCACGGTTGGAATTATTATTATTATTATTATTCCAATTATTATTGTGATTACCTTGAGAGGGGTTTTGGTAATCATCATCAGAATTTTGGGAGTTCACAGCGAGAGCAGCCGAATGAGACGAACCAGATTCACGAGCGACTCGTTGGAGGATTGTCGACTCTTCTAATGCCAATTTGGACTTAGCGGTTTCGAAACTCGGCAAAGGATCATGCTGTTGAATATGTGTCACAAATCCAGCATAAACATCGGTAAGTCCTGCAATCATTTTCAAAACCAAACGAGTATTAGATATCGGAGCATCAACATTCGCTAATTGATCGGCTAGAAGCTTGAGGTGGTTGCAATATGCATTGGTTGTAGGAAAATCCTCCAAATTTTGTTTTGTGAACTGAATTTCGAGGTGGACAGCCCTCGAGTGTTTGTTGTCTTGGAAAATAGCCACAATTCTTTTCCAACAATTTCCAGCCGAGTCATCTATCACATGTATAGAATTGAGGATGTCTTGTGATATGGTAGCATACAACCATTGTAACACGGCTGCATCAAGGCGTTGCCAAAGATCGAGGTCGGCTTCTTTTACGTCATTTGCCGCCTTTTGGAGGGATGATGTGATCAAGCACATTATGGACTCGTGCTTGAACTTTGAATAGGGCTTCCCAAGAGTGGTATTTGCTTGAGTCGTTATCTAACGTGATTGGAAGAAGGGATTTCACGTTGGTGATTGCTAAAGCTGGATGGAATTTGGGTTGGACAGCCACTGAAGGTGGCGAGCAGAGAGGAAGGGAGCGGAAGAAAGCAAGAGGTGGAAGGATGTCGGCTAGGTGACTGAGAGGAGATGAAACCTAGTCTGATACCATGAAGAAAATCAATTCCGTGAGTATTCTCATTGATTGAGTTGCTTAATATACATTAGATACATGAGTAACTCAAGGCTAGAAACTAGGAAGATCTTTGATTAATTATAACAGAATACTGCCTAACCTAATATAGATGATTTACCCCTAATATAAAGGATTTACAAGAATAGTTACATATATTCTATCAATGAACTTATAGAAAATTTACAAGTAAAATCACTGGCAAATGTAATAAGATCCTAAGTTACGCCGCAAAAATTATGTATCTAGCTGTAATCAAGGATGCGAGAATTAGCAAGCATCATAACAAGAAATTACAAAAAGAATTATTCATGACAATTGAAGTTTTTGGCATATTAATGATATCCGCAAAACATGTTAACATAAGAAATCTTTTATACAACAACATAAAAGAGAAATGTAGACCAGTACACTTATTACATATTGTGAAATTATATTCTGATTAACTTATTAGCAATAACTAACTAAAGCATGGAGCATCCACTGTTAGCAAGGGTAATTTCCAACGAATTGTGAGGCTGGTGTATTCAGTCATTTCCAAATCTTTTTTGTTTTGGTAATGTAACATTGAACTGTACACAAGCTTGCTAATGGTCTACGCATGCCGTTAACCTTTAATTTTTGCTTTTAATGAATGCCTTACGGTAATAATAGTTCAATGGTCTATGCATAAACGTTGTCTTATCTATAATAAAAGTTATAAATCTGAAATGTTCATCTTCAACCTCAAGCTCAAATATGAAATGTTCATTTTTTACCTCAAACTTAAATCTAAAATTTTACATAAAATCACCTTAAATCTTCTCCAAACTTTCTTAAATTTGAGTTTTAGACTCCTCAAAAGATCACCAACAAAACTAAGTTTGCAGCTCAAAATTCAACAATGGCTATATCCGTAGGCTCAAATTTAAAATTTAATCCAAAGCCACCTTATATCTTCTCGAAACTCTCTAAAATGAGATTTATACTCATCAAAAGATCCCCAACAAAATTCAATAACACCCACTTGAAGTGAATCACTCTTTCGAAAACTCATTTGTCAATTGAAGCTCAAACTCCAACAATGATTGTTAATGCAATATATTTCAAATGTGGGAGGAAAACAAATGTGAGAATGAATTGAGAAAGGGAAATATAATTTTATATTTCTTTTTATAAGGTAAAAGATATATTTTTAGATTTTTATTTTATTATTTCTTACTTCGAATAAAAATGTATTTTTTAAAACTTGAGGGATGATTTGAAAATTTGGAATAGTTATTATTTTATTTATTTTTAAATCGTTGGACCAAAATATATTTTTTAGAACTTAGGAGCTTATCCTGACACCTAATAATTAAAAGTTGGGGTACAGATTCTAAAATTTAGCTTTGGGCCTTGTCACCACACTTGTCCTCTAATTTTTCTTCTTCTTCAAGTATTTAACTGAGCAAGCCTGCATTATAACTGAACTCGAAACTCCTCTCCCTAACACAAAAGGGCTAGCATATAAAACAACTTGCGTCCACTTTTTATCATCTCATTCTAAATCGTGAATTATATTGGTCACTCTTTTTGGAACAGATCAAAAAAATAATAAGACATTTAAATTGGGACGGAGGAAATATATAAATTGCTAGAACACTGTTGTGAACCAAGTTGACTCCGTAAAGGCCATTATGGGCTAAAAGTGGTGAATGAGACTGATTGATCAACTAGAATATAATTATGTATTGGTCTAAGTAAAATGTCGGAGAGTTTTATTTGAGATTCGTGCTCAATTAGCAACTGAGTAAAGGGATAGGGGGTTTGAAAGTATAGGTTGATGCGTATTGTTGAGAAAAAAGTCTATTCCTCTCATCCCCATCTCTGAGTGTAAGCTTCTCATTCCCATTCTTCTATCTGTGTTTTTTTTGTTATTCTCCCTCTCCGATTAACCTTATCCGTTTCCGTTTAAGGACTGTTAGATGTTATTGTTGGGTATTTTTGCTCTATGGTACTTTATAAAGCAGTACGGGAAGTATATAACTATTACAAGTATTCGAAAGGATAAACAAAGATTCAATAATTCAACTAGTAATCTGAAAATTACAATATAATCACAAAACTGAAATTACAATTTTGTTGAAGACGGAAAAATGGAAACTGGTTTTGCTGAGTCGAGTGTGGCACTCTGTCCTTAAGACAATATTTCCCCGTATGTATCCTTTATACGTCCTGGACAATTTGTCTCCCAAGATAAAACAGCAATGGAACACTTGAGCAAAGGAAACTCAAGAGCTACCGTGAAGAATATTGAGTAACGAAATGATGCCTTGGAAGTTGTAGGAAGAAGAAAACTTTCTGCTTGTGTAAGCTTCTGAATTTCGTGTATATTATATGTGTGTTCTTGGTGCTCAACAATGGTGTAAGGGGGTGTTTATATAGGTGATAGAGGGGCTGAAAAACTGCCTCCATAATAGCCAAATAATGGCCATTATGGAGGTAGTAAAGTCACCAACATAAATGGTGAAAGACCAACGGATTTGGCCATTATAGGAGGAGTAATTCAGCCAAAATAAATGGCTGAATTGAGGGACCAAACTGTACATCTTGAAACTTCAGGGATCAAACTGTACATCTTGAAACTTCAGGGACCAAACTGTACATCTGAAAGAATTCTGGTCCGAACTGTACATCTGGAACTTCTGGGATCAAACTGCATTACGGAAAAGTTCTGACCCAAAGATAATGACCACGGTAGTGGCCGAGAGCCAGGACGGGCGGCGCGCGTGTGGTCTTTCCTTGAACCGAAGCACATCTAGGTCCTCCCTCCTTTAAACACATGGGATACCCCTTGGGGTCCCAAACCCCAAACCAATTTCGAGTCTTATATACACAACAATTCTTTCTTCCTCTACCGATGAGGGAGAATTGAACACAATACCACACTTTCCATGCTTCAAACACCTTACTTCGTGGACCAATATCTCTTTCATTTGTCAATGAAATTTGACGATTCTTGGCCCTACGGTTATCTACGTACTTAGTAGATCATGCATGTGTGAAGAACCGGATTCTCCAACATACGTAACACTAGTATTTAAGCCGTTAAAGTTGGTCGGTCGCAACTCCCGCCAAAGACAAATTTCCAACAGTTATTTGCTTGTTGTTTTCATTTCTCAATTGTAATTTGTGTTCTCAGTGATTATAATACATATCAGGTTAGCGTTGGACCGTTGGTAACTTGAATTGTAACAAATACACATTTTATCAACTAATTTTGCTTTTAGCACTTCTTGCCATATGAATAGTGAGTGTTGATGTCAAGACTGAAACTCAGTAGTTATACCTACTCTAATATATATCATCTTAAAACAATATAATAATGTCTTTAACAATCAGGATATATTAAGGTTCTCATGTAATTAAACTGAAATATCTTATCGCATGCAATTGATCAAAGAATACTTTGACCTCATTTTGGCAAAACAAAAGCTAAAGAATCGAGAAATGATAAGAGCATATTCCAACATCTTCTAGATTGAGGAATTGCTCCATAGTTGAACATTCATGCATGGGGCCTAGTTGTTGGGTCGAAAAAATAAGTACGTAATGAGAAACTTAATAATTATAAATTTTGAACGATAATAAATTAGACAATAAAAAAAATATACTAAAAAATACAATATTATTTGATCAATTAATACATATAAAAAACTAATATAAAAGTATAAAACTATTGAGAAAAAAATCTTTCTAAAACAAAACTCTTTAAACGATTACATTATAAATGATATTGCGTTTTTGTTTGAATGGAATATCCTCAATTTATAGAAGTGCAAAACTTCTCCTCCAATAAAACATAATCATAATAAAATCTAAATAAAATAGATAATGCAATGCAAATACTACTACTAATATTATGTCCTAAGGAATTACACTGCTTTGTGAGTTTTGATACACAAAGTCAAGCCGAAATTAGGAGGAAGAAATAAAAATCATTGGTGGTATGAAGTATGAACACGTTAATTGTACGGAAATTAAAATTATTATTTTTCTTTGAGCTTATTATTCCATTGCCCCATTTCTCTCAACCACGTGTTTACAGCCCCTTTATAATACTCTTTCAATTGACTAAGCTGCCTCCACCCTTGACTCTGGATCCTTCTCAAGAAATGTTTCTATTAACTGTTTCAATTTTTATTACGAATATCAATATGGACCAACTATATAATATAGCTAAGATGATCATCTTGTATGGTGATGAATGTAACATTGACAATGCATAAGTCGCTGAAGAGTAATGAGTACTACTACTTAATTTCATACCAAGTTTAACAATATTAATTTAATTACGTATTTATTAGTAATAGTGAAAATTAACATTAAGACATCAATTGCAAACGTCGGGAAAACATTACATAAGTATTATTAATGGAATGATGTTAAGAATTTTGTAACGTTTATATATACATATCATATAAATTAAAAATACTTGGAGTGTTCGAGCATAGTGAAGGCCTGAAGGGATAACACTATCATCCTCCTTGCATGCTTAATTGGTGGACTTATAGTCTCCATCAGTGTCATACGAGTCGTCTTATAAATGTCTTTTAAAAATCTATCATGAAAAAAATTAGAAATGAATCTCTAACGACCCAGCTCATTTTTCTTCTGAGTAGGGTTGTCGTTTGTGATAAATTAAAGCCATGAAAATAAAATTGACCTAAGTGATGGACCTAGAAAAACCATGTTGCAATTATGAACGTGTATAATTAAGAGGCTAGTTCCTCCACTATAAGGAAATGATGGTTAATATGCACAGAGACAAGAATCGAACACATCCAAGCTAAGAACAAATTCAATAACATAGAATAAAGTAAAAGTCAGACCAGATATGCATCATGCTTAAGACATAAAATTAGATTAAACGAAGGAATAAACTTCCCCTGAGCACAAGAATTCTTTCTTATTGTAACCTCCACATCAATCCTTCAGTAGTATCGAGAGAGCAAGTGGGGAATCTTCCCATTCTTTTCTCTTTTATATGTACATTTTAAATAATTTTTGTTGAAGAATCAAGATGTTTATAATTTGAAGTTGTTAAGAAGCCATGATAGTTCATAGATGAGCTTCAAAGAGAAGAGAAAGAAGATTATGTGTATTTATACACTACAATGAGTGAATTGTTAGACTCACTAATCATCTACTAATCGAAATAAGCTAACTAACAACCTACTAATTAACTAACAACTTGACAGCCGGAAATTACTAAACTGCCCTTGCAGTAACTAACTTTGTGAAGTGTAACCAACTTCCTGTATACTCCATATACACATGAATATACATTCAGATACACACTTCAAGAGCTTTTTTTTTTGGTAATCAATGGAACCAATTTATTACCAAGAGCAATAAAGTACAGAAAAAAGCCAATACTTGGACAGAGTCCTAAGTTATCAACAACAGCAACCAAACAACAATTCCTTCCTACGACTAAGTCTTGAAGCTAATTTTGGTTTCAACCAACCCCTACACATGATCTCATGTACAATTAATCTAATCAACACTTCTGGTCTCCTTTGTTTTTGTTGAAAGACACGAAGATTCCTCTCTTGCCATATGAAATATATACTTCTAGCCAGAACAGTTCTGTACATGTCATCTTTTTCCATCCTGTGACCTTTATTATGTACATTTCATCATTCACGATGTTTTGATAAAGTTTGTAAGCATTTTTTTTGTTTATCTTACTCATTTAGTAAATACTAAAAGTGATTATAATTACTCAAAAGTTATGAGTTGGTTATAACCACAACTTGTAATTGTAATTTATAGGCACTTTTGATTTAACCAGATTTTTTATGATTTTATCCTTAATATCTCTTTTAATTTCTAAATATTCTTCATAAAATTTAACTTCGAATTATCTTGTATTCCATTTTCGTGATTCGTCCTTTGTATGTAAAAGTTCTTTTAAATTTATATTATTGTTAAATAGTTATATAGATATTTCAGTAATTTTTAATAAATAAGTGCTTGTGAGTTATCAACACCTTTAATTTTTATAAAATACACTAACAACTTATTATCAATTTCATCACTTGTATACAAATACGTAATTACAAAATCAATTTTAGTAACCTAAAAATATTTTGTTAACACTTGATAGTTATTGATTACCCCGCTAACCAAACTAATTGTCACTCATCTATTGTGGATGATTGCAGGTCCTTGGTGAACAGATTGGATGAACCTCAAATCACCCACGATTACAGGGAGCTTAATATGATAGAAGATAAATTAGCTAGTATGGCAGCTAATAGCTGATTGATGGATGAAATTTTGCTATTTTGGGAGCCACCATCAGCAGTCCAAGAAATGTTAATCTGAGATTGCGAAGGTCCTCCATATCATCATCTGACTACTACAATTACAAGGCAGCATGAAGCACAATAGATAACTTTAGATAACAATACACTTCTAGTAGTGGTTCAGCTTCCACTTTTTGTAATATGGCACCACTTAATGGTAGTTGGGTTCTGTGTCCTTCTGACCCAACGAATAATGTTGGGCTGGTAAGGCCCAATGCTCTGTTGTACTCCCTCCGTTCCACAATAAGTGACTGTTTAGGTCTTTCAATGTTTTTCAAAATAAGTGTTTTTTAGAATTTCAAGAATACTTTGGTCATGTTCTTCAAAAATTGCCTTTGTTTAAATAATCAACATTCATTAACTATATTTGTTTTCTAGGTATTGATTAGGGGTAAATTAGTAAAAACACTTCTAATTTTCTAGGAGTAAGCACTTTCTTAAGGAGTGTGCACAAGCTAAAAGAACCACTTAATATGGAACGAAAGAAGTAGTATTTTGTTTTGAAATAATAGTATGTGTCATCTTTCATGACAAAAAAAAAACCGCTAAATCAAACGAGCTCATTGTTTCTTATTCTTTTGACATTTTTGTGTTGCTTTTTCGTGTTCCTGTTTTGTAAGTAAGGGAAACCTTGACATAGGATAGTAGTTGTCTGCATACGATCTTTACTGTATTAGGGTTCCACCTTTGTATAACTATATATATTGTGAATTAATGAGAATATTAGCTAATACTGCTGGCACTCAAGGGTGGTCAATTGGTCAGGCTACTCGGATCACGACCAATTTACACACTCCTTTTTAGTGTTTCGGGACCATTACGAGACATCAACATACTAGCTATTATATTCAATTATGTACCAACCACAAGATTGAAACCTGAACACCGTGACCGGATTAGATGCAAATCTTGATAATCTATCTATATTATATTAAAAGCACGAAGGTCTTTAGAAATGTTGATTGAACTTTTTGTCCTTCATTAAAATATTTTACAATAGATAAAATCGTCATTTACTACTTGACTAATATTTAATCACTAATTAATTAATTAATTTTTGGGGGGAAAAACAAAAAAGACTGTTGTATATTACCGTTTGTTTAGGTTTAGGATTCTTTAATTTTTCTTTATTTAGGACTAGAACTCTTTACTATCACTTACTCGTAGTATATTATCATATTTTGGTATGTGCATCGTGTTTCAAAAAAAAATTCTCCTCTCCACCTTTAAATATGTTGTAATAGTCTTATTTTGTCACGTTCGTATATGGCTTTCCTTTAGGGGTACTGGTTTAGGTTTCTTTAGGTTTTCTTTGTACATGATTTGTAATTTGGTGTACGTTTAGGATTCTTTTATTGCAATTGTTAATGTTAATTACTGTATACTTTTCTCATGCATTCAAATTTATATAAACGTATCTGTAGATCAAGAATTCTCTATTCTTTCGTCTTCTTTTTATCCTTCAGGCAGCTATCAAAAGAAAATTTTCCGCTTTAGTGCTTGAATTAAACTCTTACATATGATTAACATTTATTATTTTGAGATTTGTAATTATTTTGCTATTTTTTATATTATTACACAAACAATTTTTGTAAATATTATTTATGTTATTTTAAAAAGTTTGTTTCTTATTAATACGAGGGACACACGTGAGGTGCGTACACTAATGAAGCTAGCTTATTTAGTAGTTTACGGGATTATTTGTTTTAAGCATCATGATAGAACTAATCTATCTAATATTTGTATTATATTAAAAGCACAAAGACTTAGTGCTAAAGCGAATTAGCTATTAATAGTTTGATATGCTTTTAACTTATAATTTGTGTTTACACTTTGATTACGCGAAAAGCGCATACACTACGCTAGTATAATTAATATAATTAGAGCTATAGGATAAGATTATCATTTTATTTAGTCTGAATAAAAATAAGGGGGATTGTGGAGGAGGACGCATCTATGAGTCAAGTAGAGTGAGAAGTAAACGAGAATGACACATTGATATGATGAGTTAGAAATATCTTGTGAGGAAGGTTGTATATGACCTGCATGAGATACAACCTCACTCACCGTATTTTCCTTATTCTGTGGACTCTATTACTTTTATCACTTTATGTATTGTGGGGTACCCATTTTCCGCTGATTTACACCTTAAAATTAGGTGATTCTATGGCTGGATAGTGGGTTGGGTCGGCCTGGTCCCGGTCCGACACCGCCCCGAACCCGAGTATTTAAAAAAAATGCGGTATCGGGACTCGAATCGGAACGGGACAAGGTCTCGTCCCGACCCGCCCCAGGCCCGCCAGTCCCAACCCAATCCCGATCCCGCCCCCGGTCCCGACAAGATCCCGCCCGAAACCCCCCCTTTTGCAAAAATAATCGTTGCACCAACGACCATTTTTGGCCTCCCCCTCCCCCAACCCCCCCTACCCCCTTAATATTTATTTTTAACTCATAAGTTATTATATTTACACTTTAATCCATTTTTCAACTATAAATACCTTATTTTCTCTTCATCTTTCTCACAAATCTTCCTACAATCTCTCAATCCATCTCTCTACAAGTCTACATTGTCTACTAAATAATCAATTTTATTTATTCATTTGGGAATTGGGAGTGAAGTTGTCAACTAGCTTGAGGATCTTCCATCGAGCAAAGTTTCAACTTTCAACCTCTCGATTACACGTCGATGTTACGTCGGCGTTTGGTACATTCGTTCCTTCATTATAATTTTTTAATGGAAGGATTTAAACGTATGCTTACGGGTAGGGATCATGCTTCTTCTAGTAGGGGCAACAAGGGCAAGGGTCCTATTTCTAGACAGAATCATATTCCTACACAGGATGATTTTGTTGATACTGAATATTTTCCTACAATACCATTAGATTTAGACGAGGAGCTATTTTCTGGAACTCAAGAAGACTTTAATTTAGATGATGATCTAGATGATACACCCACTAATGTAGATGACAACACACCCACTAGTGCACCTTCAACTGAAATGCCTCTTATTACCCCTAGTATGAGACGAGGTCCAGCAAAACGAACATTAAAATCAGATGTATGGACATTTTTTTATAGGGACGTAGAGAATCTAGTAGCTAGATGTAAATTTTGTAAAGATGTTTTAAAATTTAAAACTGAAAAAGGTCACGGTGGGACGGGGGGTTTAATGAAACACGTAGCAAAGGCTCATCCAGCTAGGTATGCCCAATACGAGGCTTCAAAACCGGGTGCGCAAACGCTCGCTCCATCGGGACAAGGTTCACATACTGATACTGTCCCAGACCAAGTACAGGGTTAAATTAACCCTATGACGGAGGAAATTGTAGGCCCTAAATACAATAAACATAGAAATAGGGAAGCAAACACACCTCAACTATTAGTTGTTCACTTTCCTACTTGTTTAGTTGAGATAGAAAAAGTGAATAATAAATAGTTAAGATGTATTTTTCCAATTAATTGATAATAATTTAAATAGAAAATTTTCATAATTCGGATGAGAAACTCAAAAAATAATAATAATATTTAAGATGTGTTTTTTTAACTTTTTAACTCATAATATTAAATGATTAAATCTAGTAAAGAAGGGTCAGTTAAGGCCTGCATGAGAAAGAATTCTTTCTGAGTCCTCAACTTAATTCATGATATTTTTTTAGTACTAGGAGTATTATTTTGTGTGGTGGTGGCCCCCTGACTTTTCTCTCTCTTATCATAGCTTTGCCGCTCTTATCAGGGTGAGTTACGTACGTACTTTGTTGACAACCCACCCTCAAACAGTACGGCCTTTCTTACCCATTTTTTTAACCCACTTTTTATATTAAGCCTCGAAAACAACCAATTTATTTATTAAAATAGATATACGATTTATGTATACTTTACTTTTCTCAAATTTTATGTTGTGAAATTTTATTAAATATGTTATTGTTGTTGTTGCCGCTTTTTATATTGGCCACCAAAAGTATCATCATTTCATCCCCAAGTGCTACTATTTGTTTTTTTTTCTACACTAAGAATGATTATATTCGTTCTATATTTTATACAAAATGATATTTAATATGATGAATGAGATAAATAATACTGCTTTTTTTCCCGTAAATAAATAATACTGATCCATAAATTAAAATATATGCAAAGCACTAACATTATTTTTTATTACCAACTTTTAAATGTGAGTAGATGATAAAAGTTGCATATATTCTCTCTAGAATTTTTCTTTGATAAACATATGAGTAGCTTTTTTGTTGGCATGAGATTCATGCCGAAGTGTGTTACCATGACATTTAAAAGTTGCTATTAAAAAGAATGCATTTTAATTTATTATTGTCATACTCTTTCCCGTTATCACATTGAATATTTTTTATTTCTCTTTCGAATTGAGTACGAATGAACGCTCTAAATTTTATGAAGACGGAAAACACTTGTGATTTATTCGCAATTGGAAACGTCCACAAAAATCTAGAATAATCATCTAAAAAGAGAACATAATATCGATGACCCATTGAACTAAGAATAGGAGATGTCCATAAGTCGCTATGAATAATGTTAAATGGCATAGAAGTATGGGAATTGGAGTCTACAAATGGCAACTTAACAATTTTTTCTAATGAACAAGACTGACAAATTGGAGTACGACTTGTACCCTTACAAGAAATAAAGCTATTTTTATTTAAAGCTGATAAAATAGCAGATCCCGGATGACCCAGACGAGCATGCCACATGGAAGGAGAGATGGCTGCAAAAGCTGATGGCAAGGCTGGACTCGATGGACTGAAACCGGGCATGATAGGATACAGATCCCCCCTACTATCACACCTCATGAGATGACTCCCCGTATATTATTCAGAATTTTTCGGACATCTCCCGTACCTAAAATCCTCCAGTATCTTATGTTAAACAAAGCAGCCCATTCTCGGCTGAGTCTTACCAAACAAATAAGTGTATATATGGTATATATATTATAGTATATTGTAGTATAAAAGGTTACCTTAATTAGTGTTATACACCTACCATTGATTGAATAGATATATATACAAGTTACATATTTCTATAATAGGAAAATCCTTTTCCTATTCTACTTCTAAATCTTTATTTTACCATAATTCTACCTATACAATTATGGTAGGTGTATAACACTAATTAAGGTAACCTTTTATACTACAATATACTATAATATATATACCATATATACACTTATTTGTTTGGTAAGACTCAGCCGAGAATGGGCTGCTTTGTTTAACATGAAAGAAATAATCCCCTTGATTATTTTCATTGATTGAATAGATATATATACAAGTTACATATTTCTATAATAGGAAAATCCTTTTCCTATTCTACTTCTAAATCCTTATTTTACCATAATTCTACCTATACAATTATGGTAGGTGTATAACACTAATTAAGGTAACCTTTTATACTACAATATACTATAATATATATACCATATATACACTTATTTGTTTGGTAAGACTCAGCCGAGAATGGGCTGCTTTGTTTAACATGAAAGAAATAATCCCCTTGATTATTTTCATTGATTGAATAGATATATATACAAGTTACATATTTCTATAATAGGAAAATCCTTTTCCTATTCTACTTCTAAATCCTTATTTTACCATAATTCTACCTATACAATTATGGTAGGTGTATAACACTAATTAAGGTAACATTTTATACTACAATATACTATAATATATATACCATATATACACTTATTTGTTTGGTAAGACTCAGCCGAGAATGGGCTGCTTTGTTTAACACACCCCCGCAGTCATAGCGGGCGGTTTTCGAACGCTGAGACTGTCCCTAAAATCTTCAAAGAGAACCGCTGGTAGACCCTTTGTAAAGATGTCTGCAATTAGATAACGAGACGGGACATGACATACGCGAACTTGACCTTTTGCAACTTTTTCACGGACAAAGTGAATGTCCATTTCGATATGCTTGGTGCGCTGGTGTTGAACTGGGTTACCTGAAAGGTAGATGACACTAATGTTATCGCAATATACCAAGGTTGCCTTCTGAATGGGACAATGAAGCTCCAAAAGCAAATTACGTAGCCAACATGACTCGGAGACCACATTCGCTACCCCTCGATATTCTGCCTCTGCACTGGAGCGTGACAAAGTTGCTTGACGTTTTGCCGACCATGAGACCAAGTTGTTGCCAAGGAACATACTGATGGCAGTCGACCGTCTGGTGTCGGGACAACCACCCCAATCAAAGATCCGTGTAAGAGACAAGTGTGGATGTAGATGAAGGATACAAGTGCAAACCATAATCCAGTGTCCCCGAATATACCGTGATGATGCGTTTGATTGCATTCATGTGCTCAACTCTGGGGTCATGCATGAATAAACACACCGGCCAGCATCGCATATGTAATATCTGGTCTGGTAAAGGTAAGATACTGGAGGGCCCCTGCAAGACTGCGATAGCGGGTCGGGTCCTCGTATGGTGCACCTGCTGTGGCACTTAGCTTTGGGTTTGCATCAACTGGCATGGAAGTGGACTTACAGGATGACATCCCAGCCCTTTCGATGATCTCAGCAGCATACTTTCGTTGAGACAGAAACAAGCCATCTGAATGACGTTTGACGGCAATCCCCAAAAAATAACTCAACGGCCCTAAGTCCTTCATAGCAAATTGAATCGAGCATGGCCATGATAGATCGACGCAAAGCATCGGAGGAAGCGGTCAAGATGATATCATCCACATATAATGTAATATAGGCCAATGACGAACCACGGCGGTAGATGAACAAAGAATTGTCGACTGCTTTGTGTGAACCCAATAGTCGAAACAAAATCAAGAAATCGTGTATACCAGGCACGTGGACCGCTTAAGCCCATATAATGACTTCTTCAACAAACAGACATGATGAGGTCGGTTGGGATCCCGAAACCCAACGGCCGATGCATATAGACCCATTTCCTTGAGATCTCCATGTAGAAAAACATTCTTGATATCTAAGCGATGAATCGGCCAAGTATTTGAAAGAGCCAAGCTAAGTACAGTGCGAATGGTAGGCGGTTTGACCACCGGACTAAACGTCTCACCACAATCAATAGCAACCTGCTGAGTCTTACCATCACCAACAAGTCGCGCCTTATGCGGAGCAAAGGACCCATCTCAATTTTCCTTATGAGCAAAAATCCACATAGACCTGATAATATTAATACCATATGGGCGGGCACCAACTCCCACGTCTTATTATAAATAAGAGCATTATATTCATCACCATAGCAATTTTCCAATTAGGGTCATTTAATGCGGACACAGATTGCGGGGCAAGGGATTTAGAGACATCGAATGTAAATTAAAATGTCTTTTAGGTGTAAAAATACCGGCCCGACTACGAGTGACCTGGTCTATGACTCGAGGAAGAATTAAGGGAATTTTACGGGCTCAGGCGATCGGCGTGACGGTGGGCTGCAGGCCCAAATCGGGCCCAGGCTTGGACTCGGCTCGGACGATTCGAGCTGGGCTGGGCCGGCCCGATTCTTTGGGCATTCGATGGCTGGAATAATCGGATGTGGCAGATCTTGTTGGGCGGTAGGCGATGGGCCATTGGAGGATTTTGGGTACGGGAGATGTCCGAAAAATTCCGAATAATATACGGGGATATTTGGTCATCCAAAAAATTATATGACTTAGGTTCGGGAGTATGAACTTTCGTAAATGGAAATTGAGTTTCATCGAAAATGACATGGCGATTGATTATGATTTTCTTGGACGATAAATCAAAACACTTATAACCACGATGATTTGACGGATAATCCAAAAATACACACGGAGTAGACCGAGCCTGAAGTTTGTTAATTGTGGTAGATGGGAATAACGGATAACACAAGCACCCAAAAATCCGAAGGTGAGAATAAGATGGGTTCTTATTATATAGTATTTTTAGGGGGGAAGAATATGTCAGACCCTTAGAAGGAATTATGTTAAGAAGATATGTGGCCATTTGTAGAGCATGATGCCAAAAATATGGAGGTATGGAGGCATGTATTAGGAGAGTTCAGACAATGTTATTTATGGAACGAATTTTGCGTTCGGCTTTCCCATTTTTGTGAAGATGTATGAGGACATGAAAAACGAAAATTTATCCCATGAGTAGCGCAAAACTCTCGAAACTCCCTATTGTCATACTCTTTCCCATTATCACATTGAATATTTTTTATTTCTCTTTCGAATTGAGTACGAATGAACGCTCTAAATTTTATGAAGACGAAAAACACTTGTGATTTATTCGCAATTGGAAACGTCCACAAAAATCTAGAATAATCATCTAAAAAGAGAACATAATATCGATGACCCATTGAACTAAGAACAGGAGATGTCCATAAGTCGCTATGAATAATGTCAAATGGCATAGAAGTATGGGAATTAGAGTCTACAAATGGCAACTTAACAATTTTTCCTAATGAACAAGACTGACAAATTGGAGTACGACTTGTACCCTTACAAGAAATAAAGCTATTTTTATTTAAAGCTGATAAAATAGCAGATCCCGGATGACCCAGACGAGCATGCCACATGGAAGGAGAGATGGTGCAAAGGCGATGGCAAGGTGGACTCGATGGATCAAATCGGGCATGATAGGATACAGATCCCCTACTATCACACCTCATGAGATGACTCCCGTCTTGAAATCCTTCACAGAGAATCGAAAGGATCAAATTCAACAGAAAGCAAATTGTCATTTGTGAATTTTCGGACGGACACTAAATTTTTAATCAATTTAGGAGCATGTAAAGTGTTTTTCAAGAGGAGTGGTGGATTAGGAGGAGATAATGTTTTCCGACCATACCCTAGAATTGGAATAGAATCGCTATTACCAACAATTATCCCCAGGGGTGCTCAAATTGGAATAAGATGAGAGAGTACCGATTCGAAGTCATGTGAGTAGTGGCCGGTGTCCATGTACCAATTTGGGTCCGGTTGGGACAATCCCAAAGTGTGCATCGCGGCCTCGATGCTCGATGCCTGAGTGGGGCCCACTGCATGATGGGCTTGCGGAGGGCGGGGCCCAAGAACTCCTGGCCGTCTTTGGGCCGAACATTACCATTGTGAGGTGCCATTCTTTGGGCCATCGGCGATGGCCGCCACCGCTGGGTATTGGGCCTGGACTCTGGCCACCAGCTGGCCGGGCACACTTCTTTGGAGGTGCGGGTGCCATCGCCATCGCCCCATTCTTTGGGCCCACGGTGGTGGTGGGCCATTGTACCCCGGATGGGACCCACCTCCTGTTTGTTGATCACCGCCACCCGAACCGCCTCGTTTGCCCCCGCGATTTTTGTTATTTTTGCGATTATTCTTGCCTCCACCATTAATATGGTTTTGACCCGAATTATTAACAAAACCCGAAGGACTAGGAGAGGATGCCACCATGACAACTGGGCTTCCTCCGGTAGCCGCCTTTTTTTGCCAAACCGGCTTCTTCCAACGTCAGCATGGAGCGGGCTTGATGAAAGTCGGGAAGAGGGTTGCTTTGGCGAAGGAGAGTTCCAACACCATTATAGACCTCCGAAAGCCCGGCAACCAACTGTAGAACTAGACGATTATTTGTTACTGGTGCGCCAACATTACGGAGTTGATCCGCCAATTCCTTTAGTTTCTTGCAATATGCGTAAGCGTTGAAAAATACGTCCATTCGAACGAGAGAGAATTCCTGCTCGAGTGTGACGATACGGGAATGTTGGTTGTCTTGGAATATGTCACGCAATCTATTCCATGCAGCCATATCCGTGGTATCAGGCTCCATAATCGTCTGTAGAAGGTCCACTGAAATAGTGGCGTATATCCACCGAAGAACGGTAGCATCAAGTGTAATCCATACCTCAGGATCCTCCGCAGGAAGGGATCTAGCGGGAGGAATTATGTGATGAAGAACTTGATAAGAGATAGCGTGAATTTTAAACAACTCCGTCCACATTGCATATTGAACGTTTTCCATCTCAAGGACAATAGGGACACTGAGCTTGATATTGGAAACCGTGAGGGCAGGGTGAAAATTGTTCTTAGACATATTTGAAAGAACAAAGAAGGAGGATAAATTTAAGAGAGGTTTTTGAGAGCGGAAGACGAGATATTTGGAGAGAAAAACCCGAGGAAGGGAGGGGGGGTTCTCGGCCAAAGAGGAGGCAAAAGTTTGAGAGAAGAAAACTTTTGTTTAGACCTAGTCTCTTGATACCATGAAAGAAATAATCCCCTTGATTATTTTCATTGATTGAATATATATACAAGTTACATATTTCTATAATAGGAAAATCCTTTTCCTATTCTACTTCTAAATCCTTATTTTACCATAATTCTACCTATACAATTATGGTAGGTGTATAACACTAATTAAGGTAACCTTTTATACTACAATATACTATAATATATATACCATATATACACTTATTTGTTTGGTAAGACTCAGCCGAGAATGGGCTGCTTTGTTTAACACTTTTCAACACACTCTCTACGAATCTGATACTTTTCATAAGTCAAACCCATAAAAAATATTTTTGTTAATGAATAACAGCGAGACACATGTCCTAAGACAATATTTATTTTAAAATATTTGATCATCTTATATAAAAATTTAAATTATTTAAAAGTATATTTTTATTTGTTTAATTATGTGCGACAAATAATATCTGTAAAGGTAAAATAAGAATACAAAAATAAATATTTTAAAATTAAATAAAACGACCAGAAAGGAACAGTATTACCTAAAATATTACCGAAAATATAACAGTACTACTAGTAGTTATTACTTATTAGTGTTAATAATAATAATAATAATAATAATAATAATAATAATAATAATAATAATAATAATAATAATAATAATAATAATAATAATAATAGAACATGAAAGGTTATATTTTTCTAGATTTGTGGGGACAAGAAAAATAAAAAAGAGGATCGTACCGTCCCGTCTGCACTTGAATATGTCCTTCCTCACATATTTTCTCCACCGAATGAAATGCTATACGTAACATAATGACTTTCAAAGTCACTTTCAATACCCGAAATGCCTTCGTCAATGCTACCATCCTTTTCTGTCCTTTCCCCCTACGGCACTATCTCATTTGACCTTTCTACCCTTTTATATTTTAAGTATTATATATAATTCCAACATTTCATGACTTTCCACTCTTTTTCTTTTTTCTTTTATTGTCTTTTTTGGTTTATCAGATGTAGAATATTCAAGTTATTCTTCCATAATAAACTTTTTAGTTAACCAGGAAAACATATATTCACTTTGCCTCATTTATGACTTGTTTTTAGTCTGTATCATTGCAATTCTTTTTCTTTTTCTTTTTCATAATACATTTTGAATGCAAGCCTATAACATTTTTTTTTCAAATCATATAAGCGCATACAAGAAATGTCCAATTGCTCTTACCATGCTCAACCTATGTACTTCAATAGATTTTCAATGTGAATACCACAATTACAAAAAAACATTCTGACCAAAGCCCGAAAGAAATAATTCATTGATTATTTTCATTAATTGAAAGATTATTTATACACGTTACATAATTTCATAATAGGAGAATCTCATTCCTATTCTATTCCTAAAACCTTATTCTACTTAGATACTAACTTATACATTTATGGTAATACAATTATTATGGTAAGTGTACAATACTAATTACATTACAACATTACCTAAATTATATACTCTATATACGGTAATGTCACGTAGACCGAGAGGGAGAATCCGAGAGCAATATACACATGTATATTGTGTATATTTAACACGCACCCGCAGTCATAGCGGGCGATCGTCGAACGCTGAGACTGTCCCTAAAATCTTCAAAAAGGACTGAGGGAAGACCCTTTGTAAAGATGTCGGCAATTTGATATCTCGATGGGACATGGCATACACGAACTTGACCACGAGCAACCTTTTCACGGAAAAAGTGAATGTCCATTTCGATATGCTTGATGCGTTAGTGCTGAACCGGATTACCAGAAAGGTAGATGGTACTAATATTATCGCAATAAACCAATGTTGCCTTCTGAATGGGACAATGAAGCTCTAAAAGTAAATTACATAACCAACATGATTCCGAGACCACATTAGCTACCCCTCGATATTCAGTCTCGTCACTTGAGCAGGATAGAGTCGATTGACGCTTTGCAGACCATGAGACCAAGTTGTTTCCAAGAAACATACAATAGCCTGACGTAGACTGTCTGGTGTTGGGACAACCACCCCAATCAGCATCCGTATACGATACAAGTGTGGACATCGAGAAAGGATATAAATGCAAACCATAGTCAAGTATACCCTGAATATACCGAATGATGCGTTTGAGTGCATTCATGTGCCCAATTCTGGGATCATGCATGAACAAACACACATGCTGGACAGCATATGTAATATCCGATCTCGTAAAGGTAAGATACTGAAGGGCCCCTGCAAGACTGCGATAGCGGGTTGGATCCTCGTAGGGTACGCCGGCCGCGACACTAAGCTTGGTCTTTGTATCAACTGGATTGGAAGTGGACTTACAGGATGACATCCCAGCCCTCTCGATGATCTCAGCTGAATACTTCCGTTGAGACAAGAACAATCCATCGGAATGACGAGTGATGGCAATCCTAAAAAAGTAACTTAAGGACCCTAAGTCTTTCATAGCAAACTCAGAGCTGAGCATGGTCATGATAGACTGGCGTAAGGCATCGGAAGAGGCAGTCAAAATGATATCATCCACATACAACAAAATGTAGGCCAAGGACGAACCACGACGGTAGATAAACAAGGAATTATCTGACCTGCTGTGAGTGAACCCAATAGTCGAAACATAGTCAGCAAACCTTGTATGCCAAGCCCGGGGAGACTGCTTAAGTCCATATAAGGACTTCTTTAATAAACAAACATGATGAGGATGTTTCGGATCCCTGAATCCCAACGGTTGATGCATATAGAATGTCTCCTTGAGATCCCCATGTAGGAAAACATTCTTGACATCTAACTGATGAATATGACATGCCTTCGACAGAGCCAAGATTAGCACCGTGCGAATGGTAGCCGACTTGACTACCAGACTAAATGTCTCACCACAATCTACACCAACCTGCTGACTCTTACCATCACCCACAAGTCACGCCTTATGTCGAGCAAATGAACCATCCAAGTTCTCCTTATGAGAAAAAATCCACATAGACCTGATAATATTAATACCAGATGGACGAGACACCAACTCCCACATCTTATTATCAATAAGAGCATTATATTCATCGGTCATAGCAATTTTCCAATTCGGGTCATGTAAGGCAGACACAGAATTACGGGGTAAGGGGGATTTAGGAACATTAGAATGTAAATTAAAATGTCTTTTTAGTTTTAAAATACCCCGTTGACTACGAGTGACCGGTCTATGACTCGAGGGAGAATTGGACGGATTTTGGGAATTTGCTGGGTTCGGGACGGGCTGGCCCAACTTGGTAATCTGGAGCAGTGACTGGACCCGTTCCAGAACTGGGCTAGACTGACCCAATCGCTGGAACTGGTCTAGTGGTGGTACTGGTAGAGGTAGGGGATGACGGACCAGTGGGCCCGCTGGAGAATTTTAGGTGTGGTATACATCTGAAAAATACTGAATAACATACGGGGATATATTATCATCCAAAAAAGTATACGAACTAGGCACGGGAGTATTACCTTTAGAAAATGGAAATTGGGATTCATAAAAAATGACATGGCAATTAATGATGATTTTATTAGAGGATAAATCAAAGCATTTGTAGCCACGATGATTGAATGAAAAACCCAAAAACACACACGGAGTAGACCGGGCCTGAAGTTTGTTAATTATGGTGGACGGGAATAATGGATAACACAAGCACCCAAAAACCCGAAGATGAGAATAAGGAGTCTTATTATATAAAATTTGAAGGGGGGGAAGAATATGTCAGACCTTTGGAATGAATTATGTTAAGGAGATATGTAGCCATTTGAAGAGCATGATACCAAAAATATGGGGGTACGGAAGCATAAATTAATAGAGTGCGGACAATGTTATTTATGAAACGAATTTTGCATTCGGTTTTTCCATTTTGTGAAGACGTATGAGGACAAGAAAAATGAAAATTGATCCCATTATTAGCACAGAATTCCCGAAACACCCCATTGTCATATTCTTTGCCATTATCACACTGAATATTTTTAATTTCTCGTTCGAATTGGGTTCTAATGAATGCTCTAAATTTTAAGAAGACGAAAAAAACTTGAGATTTTTTCGCTATCGGAAACGTCCATAAAAAGTTAGAATAATCATCCAAAAGAGAACATAATACCGATGACTCATAGAACATTTGAACTAAGAACCAGAGATGTCCATAAATCGCTATGAATAATATCAAATGGAATTAAAGTATGAGAATTTGAGTATACAAATGACAACTTAACAATTTTTCCCAAAGAACAAGACTGACAATTTGGAGTACGACTCGTACCCTTACATGAAATAAAACTATTTTTATCTAAAGACGACAAAATAGATGATCCCGGATGACCAAGACGAGCATGCCATAAGGAAGGAGAAATGGATGCAAAGGCTGATGGCAGGGCTTGACTCGATAGACCGGAACTGGGTGTGATAGGATAAATATATTCCCTACTGTCACACCTCATGAGAGGACTCCCCGTTTTGAAATCCTTCACAAAGAAACTAAATGGATCAAATTCAATAGAAATGGAATTGTCAGTAGTGAATTTACGGACTGAGACTAAGTTTTTAATCAATTTGGGGGCATGTAAAGTGTTTTTCAAGATAAGAGGTGGATGAGGGGGAGATAACGTCTTATGACCAAAATCGCGAATTAGAATAGAATTACCATTACCAATAATTATACCGCAAGGGTTGCTTAAATTGGAATAAGACGAGAGCTACATGAATCGGATGTCATGTGGGTAGTGGCACCGGTGTCCATATACCAATTTGGGTCCGGAGGATTTAAACCAAGCGTGTGCATTGCGGCTTCGATGTCGGTAGACGTGGGTGCCAGTGCGTGATGGGCTTGCGGGGGCCGAGGCCCAAGCACCCGCCGCCCACTGCCAGTTGGGCGAGAAGTTGTTGGGCTGAAATTTCCGTTGAGGGCCAAATTGGCTGGGCCCAATCTGCTGCATAGGGGCCCACTGTGGGCCCTAGAACTGCTGTTGCTGCTGCTGACCACCGCGAGGACTCCCATCGCCACCACCATTCTGCTGGCTGTCGCCGCGGTTCTTGCCATTATTTTTCTTATTTCCATCCTTTTTGCCGCCACCGTTGTTGCGGTTTTGGCCCGAGTTGTTGGAACCGGTAGGATACACCGTGGACTCGGTCATTATGACTACGGGACTAGCACCGGTAGCCGCTCGTTTTGCCATGCTTGCTTCTTCGAGTGTAATTATAGAACGAGCCTGATAAAATTGCGGAAGCGGATTGCTTTGCCGAAGAAGCGTTCCAACACCACTATAGGCCTCGAAGAGGCCGGAAACCATTTGGAGGACCAAACGATAGTTCGAAACTGGCGCGCCAACATTGTGAAGTTGGTCCACCAATTCCTTTAATCTTTTGCAATAAGCCGAAACATTAGGGAAATCTTTCATATTGACGTGGGAGAAATCCTGCTCAAGGGTAACATCTCTAGAATTTTAATTATCTTGGAATATATCACGCAGTCTATCCCAAGTCGCCTGTGCCGTAGCGTCAGGCTCAATAATTGTTTGCAAAAGGTCGGTAGAAATTATGGAATATATCCACTGAAGGACGGTAGCATCAAGAGTCGTCCACAACTTAGAATCATCCTCGCGTTTTGGCACATTCGTATCCTCAGGAGCCGCGGGGATTATGTGATGGATGACTTGATGCGATCGTGCGTGAATTTTGAACAGTTCGGCCCACGTCGCATATTGAACGTTTTCTATTTCAATAACAAGAGGGATGTTATTCTTGATGTTAGAAACTGTAAGGGCATGATGAAACATGTTCCGGGATGTAGACATATTGATAGAACAATATGTGAGTGAGGCATTAGGGAGAAAAATTTAGGAAGAAGGGGGTTCTGGTCGGCACGAAAAACTGAGAGTAAGGTCTCGGATTTTGCAAGGGAAGTCGACGGAAAAATTTAGAGAATTTGGGAGAGAAAATAAACCTAGACTCTTGATACCATGAAAGAAATAATCCCTTGATTATTTTCATTAATTGAAAGACTATTTATACAAGTTACATATTTTCATAATAGGAGAATCATATTCCTATTCTATTCCTAAAACCTTATTCTACTTGGATACTAACTTATACATTTATGGTAATACAATTATTATGGTAAGTGTACATTATTAATTACATTACAACATTACCTAAACTAGGATACTAAATATTACCTAAATTATATACTCTATATACGGTAATGTCACGTAGACCGAGAGGGAGAATCCGAGAGCTTACATTTGTTTATTGTCTATATTTAACAAAGCCAATTAAGCTCAAGAAACAAAATATCGGACTTTATCAACAAAAAGAAAAGCTCTAGAACAAAATAGTGGACATTATAAAAAAATCGAACAAAATATGTTTCATCATGAATTAGAAAAACAAACAGATAAATATTGTTATTATATAAAGAGTAGGATTAGAAATGTTGATATCCGGGACAAAGTGAGAGTGACCTCGGTGGACGATAAGATGCGGGAAGCGAGGTTAAGATGGTTCGGGCATATGCAGAGGAGAGTCACAAATGCCTTAGTGCGGAGGTGTGAGAAGTTGGCTATGGACAGGTTCATGAGGGGTAGAGGTAGACCGAAGAAGTATTGGGGAGAGGTGATTAGACGTGATATATCGCATGTGCAACTTACTGAGGACATGACCTTAGATAAAGGGTTATGAATGATACGAATTGGGGTAGAAGGGTAGTAGGTAGTTGAACGTAGTCCTAATTACGCTTACATGCTGATACTTGTAGTGTTATTATTGTAGCTCTGCTTAGTCTATCATACTAGTAAGCGCATTATTATTTTATAGTCCCCTGTCCTTTGATTTCTGCTGCTGTATGTTCTTTCGTGTACTTTGTTTATCTTATTTACCTGTGTTAGTTACTGATTCTTTTCTCACAATGCTTTATCATGGCTTATTCATTTTTGTTACTCTCATTTTCATACTGCTTTAAATTTCTTATTCGGGTCTGACCGTTTCTCTTGCTTCGCTTGTGCTTATGCTTTTTCTTGAGCCGATTGTCTTTCGGAAACAACTTCTCTACTTACCAAGGTAGATGTAAGGTCTGCGTACACTACCCTCAAACCCCACATTGTTGGACTTCACTGGGTATGTTATTGTTGTTGTTGTATAACGAGTATGATATTATCTTTCACATTTTCTTTTTTAAACATTCAAAGATAAAACCGTGTAAGCTCCTTTGGTTTCTCTTTTTTTTTTTTTTTCTTTTTAGCGTGAATATTTAATTTTCTTTTTTTAACCCTTTCTTTCAGGTCAAACATAATTAAAACTTTCCCTTCTGATTTAGTTGCTGAAAATTAAACGCAAGTGAGAAATATTATCACCAAGTTAGGTCTGTTTGGAAAACATATCACCAAGTTAGGTCTGTTTGGAAAACATATCACCAAGTTAGGTCTGTTTGTTTTCAACACAAACATCATCTAGGGTAGGTATATTATACTATTATTATTATTATAGGAGTACATGAAAAGTCTCCATTCTCCAGTTTCCATTATTATAGGTCTTTCAAGAAAAAAAAAAGTTGGGTGGTCGGGTCTTTCAAGTAAATGGAAGGACAATAAAGTAATTGAGACATTCTTTCTTCTTCTTCTTCACCCGGTTCTCTCAACTGCTCAACTAGGCCAGTGTTTTTCTGTTAACAGTTGCTTCTTAATTTCCCAACTTCTTTTATCTCGTCAAAATTCACATATACAATTTGCAAATTCTCCCATAAAATCCCACCTATCATCTTCTTAGTTTCCAAAAAAAATCTTTCTTTTTTTTGTTTATCCAAATCTAAGCTACAATTTAGTTTATACAAAGAACCATAAAGTTTTAATCTTTGGCTCAAATGATCCTTAAAGTTTCAATCTTTGGAACAATGAAGAAGCAAAAGGCAATGTCACAAACCAATTTCAAGAACCACTTTGATATTCTCTCTGAAGAACTTGTATTTTCAATTCTTGATTGTTTCAACAACAACCCACTTGACAAAAAATCATTTTCTCTTGTTTGCAAGTCTTTTTATGCTATTGAATCTCACCATAGAAAAATCTTGAAACCCTTTAGGTCAGAACACTTAACAAAGATTCTTAATAGATACCCACAAATTACCCATCTTGATCTTTCTCTTTGTCCTAGAATTACTGACACTTCACTCACAGTAATTTCTAGTTTGTGTAAGGAAATGTTGAGGTCAATTAATCTTTCTAGGTCTAAGTTTTTTACCCATGTGGGGTTGTCTAATTTGGTGATGAATCGTGGGAATTTGGTTGAAATTGATTTGTCAAATGCTACTGAGTTGAAGGATGTTGGTGCTGCTGCATTAGCTGAGGCAAAGAATTTGGAGAGGTTGTGGTTGGTTAGGTGTAAGTCTATAACTGATATTGGACTTGGGTGTATTGCTGTTGGCTGTAGGAAGCTGAGGTTGCTTAGTTTGAGATGGTGTTTGGGTGTTGGTGATCTTGGTGTTGGTTTGATTGCTGTTAAGTGTAAGGAGATTCGTACATTGGATCTTTCTTATCTGCCGGTAATGGAGCTTTTCTTCCCTTAACTTTGTTTTTCATTCTGTTTTTTCTCTTGCTGTTGTTTCCTTTGCTTCAATGATCGTATTATTTTTTGTTGTTGCTACTGTTCTTTTTCTATTATTTTCAACGTTACTTCTTCACTGCTGTATTTTCTTTTCAAACCTGCATTGATATGCTTTACTTCAGCCGAGGGTCTATCGAAAATAACCTCTCTACCTTCCCAAGGTAGGGGTAAGGTCTGCTTACACATCACCCTCACTGGGTATGTTGCTGTTGTTGTATTCTGTTTTTCCCTTCTTTGGATGGTGAGTTTGTTTGGGGAAGCTGAGCTTGCTTTCTGTTTATGTTTCTTTTCAAGTTAAGTGGGGACGAAGTTGTCAATTGTAGATTACCTAGAGAAATAGGTAAAAGAAATTTCCACCGAAGATTTAATAGTTGGTCCATTCTCAGCCTCGGTAAAGTCCATCATGTTGTCTATTATACATGTTTCTGTTTCTGTTTTTCATGGTAAGTTAGTTAGTTTGTCTAATATAGTTCATTTGAAGATGTTTAGACGGTATGCTCGTTGATTGGTTGGTTTCCGGTGGACAATAATTTGTAGGGTTAACTGATGGCTTGGTCAATTAGATGTGTGTGTTCATTCTTATTGAGTTCTTTTGAGTACTTTTATTTGAGTTTTCGTAGTCATACTCTGCCAAGTTAGTTCCCTGATTGATGGCTTATCAGATTAACTTGTCTTTCACGAATCCCTGCTTGTGCCAGTACGAGTAAATGAGTTACCAAAATGGTTATGGACGCGGTTTATTTGAGTTCTGATGTATGATGAATGTTTAATATGCATTGTCTGTCATAGAATAAATGTAGCTTAGTGAAGATAATTTATCCAGCTTTGGGAGATTTAACCCATGTTTTAGTAGATACCTAGCGGTTTAGTCAATGTGTGCACAAGCTGGCCAAGAAACCATCCTTATAAATAAAATGTTAAGCCGTGTTTAAATTTCTCACTGATATATTTAACTTAGTCGATGAGAATTGTGACGCCCATGGCGGATTTTCTTCAGAAGGGAAAGTTCTGTTCATGTGATTTCTAAGTCCCTTTTTGACCTATAAATTTATTACGACTTTGATATGAGCTTAAATGGAGGGACATAGACAATGAAAATTCGTATAGTTGATCCCAAGTTGCTTGAGGTTAGGCGTGGTAGTAGTTGTTGGTGTTATCATTTACCACAACTTTGGTTCAGAACTTAAATTCCAGATGTCCGAGTTTCCTGTGATTGGCTGTTTTTATAAAGTTGCTATATGTAATCTATTTCTGTGTTCTGTTATTGCATCCCATGTCTTTTCCTTCTTCATTTTTCTTTTTTCTTTTGTCTAGGCTTTCGTTAATGATCATACAGTAATGTTTTTTAATCTTCTTATTACACAGATCACTAATGAATGCTTATCATCAATCTCGAAACTGCAATATCTTGAAGATTTGGTTCTAGAAGGTTGTTATGGAATTGATGATGACAGCCTTGCATTCCTCGAGCAAGGCTGCAAGTCACTGGAGGTAGGTACTTTGGAAGACACTGTTTAACAGATTTTGATTCTCATATTTGTCTCTGTTTCAGAAAAAAATGAAAATTAGAAAATAAAGATGATATTGTTGTGGGAAAATTGCCAAAAGCCCCCAGCGCTTAGCTCAATTGGAAAAGGTTGAGGGGTTTGTGACTTAGGTCACTGGTTCAAGCCCTGTGCCTAGCAAACTAAGTTTGGTATTTAAGTGGAGAAGAGCAGAGGGCGGACCCATTATCCCCGAGTTTTGAAGGCTGAAAATTGCCAAAAAAACTGTGATATTGTCTAGCATCAAGCAATACTTCTTTCAGATGTACAAATATATGACCTTTTTTTTCCTAATTGCCTAGTCAATAATTGGAGACCCACTGGGACAACGCTACTATAAGTTCTTTGAGATAGTTAACGAGTAACTCGGATTTTACGCACTAGAATTCTATCTATTCATGAGATGTCCCAAAGAAGTGAACTATTGTGTAACTCAAGTGTTGCCTTACACACATCATGTCTTTTTGTCTCTTTTTTCTCCTTTAATAACTTTGTTAACAAGGTCCTATTGACTAATGTCGGTTTATGTATTTTGGATCTTTTCAGACACTTGATATGTCGAGCTGTCAGAATGTTTGTCATGTGGGTTTGTCATCTCTCACCAGCTGCGCTGGATGTCTGCGGCAACTTATATTAGCATATGGTTCTCCTGTAAGCCTTAACAGACTTGAGCATCTTTCAGTAGTACGAGTTTTAGTTTGATTGATGATTTAAGATTACTGGTATTTTCAGGTAACGCCGGCTGTCACAGATAGCTTGCAGAAGCTTTCCAGGTTGCAGTCGGTCAAACTAGATGGTTGCCAAGTTACATGCTCTGGACTGAAGGCTATTGGAAATTGGTGTGTTTCACTTAAAGAACTGAGTTTAAGTAAATGTTTGGGAGTGACAGATGAAGGTCTCTGCTCCCTCGTAACAAAGCACAAAGACTTAAGGAAGCTTGACATTACTTGTTGTCGCAAGATAACTCATGTATCGATATCCCATATAACGAATTCCTGTGCTTCCCTTACTTCTCTCAGGATGGAGTCTTGTACTGTAGTCCCGAGAGAAGCTTTTGTTCTAATTGGACAGCGATGCCAGTACCTTGAAGAGCTTGACCTTACAGACAACGAAATTGATGATGAAGGCTTGAAGACCATTTCCAAGTGTGCCAGCCTTTCCAGCTTAAAGCTGGGGATCTGCCTGAACATAACCGATCAGGGTCTTATCCACATTGGCATGTTCTGCTCAAATCTTAAGGAGCTTGACTTATATAGGTATGTATTTCACAGTTCATGGGTCGTTAAGAAAGAAAGTACGTAAGACTTTGAAACTTGTGGTCTAAAATAAGCCATAGATATATGTGTGGCTATATCATCTAATTAAGGGTAAAATTGAAAGTTTAAAATGTTAGTATTAAATATAGAAAGGTGTCATTCTATTCGGGATTGACTAAAAAGGAAAGAGTGTCACATAACTTGGGATAAAGGGTACTACATATCTTGTGCAATTTTTTTGACATTCTTTTTCTTTTTTTGTGATGGATTGGAAAAACTCACTTTTAATTATAGAGTACAGGAGATTGAGTGTGCTGATTACTGGGTTATTCTTATTGACAGGTCTGCTGGAATTTCCGACTTGGGAATATTAGCAATTGCTCGTGGTTGTACTGGCCTTGAAATGATCAATATTGCCTATTGCAATCGTATTACTGATGGCTCATTCATATCTTTATCAAAGTGTTCAAAGTTGAATACACTCGAAAGTCGAGGTTGTCCTCTTGTCACATCTTTAGGTCTTGCAGCTATTGCTGTGGGATGTAAGCAACTTACCACACTAGACATTAAAAAGTGCCAAAACATTGATGATGCCGGAATGATTCCACTTGCTCACTTCTCACCAAACCTAAAACAGGTAACTGGTGGTTCTCTTTCATTGTATGTTGAGAGAAAATGACAAAAGTGGTCCCTTATGTTTGAGGGTAGGTTTAAAATAGTCCCTTAAGTAAATTTGTCAAAAGTTAACACTTTCAGTCCCCGTCAAATATTACCAAACTCCGTCAGTTAGATTCAATGGAAACTATGAAAAAAAGGAAATTAACAGAACTCACATTTAGAGGTACAAATTTTGTAGTTTCTGCTATTTTAAATTTATTTCTAGAGTCTAGTACAGCTTTTTGAGGTGTATTTTTTTTTCTTAAAATCTTTTTAGTGTCTAGTATAGATGTTTGTATTGCATTTTTAGGATTTGGTGGAGCTTTCTTGGTGTTTATAGATTAATATTTTTCCACTGTTTCTGTCAAATTTAACCGACAAAGTTCAGTAAATATTTCACGGAGACAAAGTGTTAACTTTTGGCGAACTTGAAGGACTAAAGCTGTTCAGTGCATACGTAAGGGACTATTTTGAATCTACCCTCAAACAGAAATGACCATTTTTATCGTTTTCTCATATGTTGATGAACTGGAGCATGGACATCTAATATGAGCTGGTCTCATCTGTCATATACAGATAAATTTATCCTACACTTCAGTGACGGACGTGGGGCTGTTGTCTCTTGCCAGCATCAGTGGTCTGCAGAACATGACAATCCTGCACCTTAAAGATTTATCTCCTGGTGGACTAGGAGCAGCACTGTTGGCTTGCGGTGGACTTACTAAAGTTAAGCTGCAAGCTTCGTTTAAATCATTGCTATCGCAACCTCTTCTTCAACATTTAGAAGCCCGAGGTTGTGTCTTCCAATGGAGAGAAAAACCATTTCAGGTATTTCTTTCTCTGAAAATATGTGAGGTACTTCTGTGTTTGTCAGAAATATATCGTAGTGTGAATCAATTAGAATTTTGCATATTTTAGCTAAAGATGACATAGTTCTGGATTGATCTAAAGGGTTAATGCAGTTTCAGGGCCTTTCTCGTTTTGCATTTAATTGAGACAATAGAATAGGCGTTATAGCTTTGATTATCTTTGTTGTGATAATGAGAATACCTTGTTTTGCTTGATGTAATCATAAATTATCTTACTCCTATCGGTTAAATACAGGCTGAAGTAGATCCAATATGCTGGAAAATTCAGCTGGACAATTTAGAGTGAAGATTTGAGGCATCAGTTTGAGCCATTTATGTTAGTGGTCAATGGATGAAATGGACCGTCGTCTCAAAGTTTCTCAGTTCATCTGTTAACACTTTAGGTGCATTGTTTATGGTGCCTGTTTTCCCCGTTTCGTGTCTGCAACTTGTTCATCTGTATTTTCTAAGTACTCTATAAATTCCAAAAATAGATCAATTTTGTCACAAATGTAATGAGAGATGGATTGAACAGATTGTAAAAATCATGTTTATGAACTATCAATGACTACTTTGTGAATCGTTTATTACTTTTGACTGATGTGGTTTTACTGATGATTTATATTGAAATGTAGTGTCATAATTTGAAGTTAACTCCCATTTGATTAATCTAAGTAACAATTATTGTGCCTTACGCTGACGCACAAACTTCTTAATTTTTAACAATTCTCACTTAATAGTTCATTCTATGACAAATGGGACATCATGGATAGACTATAGAGCAAATACTTGGAGACATTACAAGGGTACAAAAAAACAAGGTAAAAGGGTAAAAAATAACCCTCTACTTGGAAAAAGGGTTAAAAATACTCTTCGTTATGAATTTGGGTAAAAAATTACCCTCCAGTCATTAACATTTTCAAATATACCTCTCTTTTAACAGAAATTCCCATCCCTAAATTACCCAAAATAATTTGATTTTACTTTTTAAACCCGCTCCATTATTTAAAGCGATACCAACTAAATAATAACCCATAGATTCTTTGCCTTTTTGTTCTCCTTGTCCTGCTCTTTTGGGGTTACGACTTACGACGCATAACAATACTCCAGTGTTACAAAAATATTTTCTTGGTACACATCACTAATAGTACTGATTTATATGATTGTTCTCTCCGATGTTTCTAAAGATACCTTTTTGGATCTTCTATAAATATAACATATGATCTACAATGATTCATGTAACTACTGATCACTTCATATTGGATATATATATGGTTTTTTGTCAAGTTTAGCTCTAAATATACCCCTCGTCAGAATTTTCTTTTTACTCAAACATCCATCAAATTAAACAACTTTTCTTGGCCCTCAAACTTATTGTTTCTCAAAATCATAGTGAATCTCATGCGGAGATCCTTATTCTCCATATAAAATTTCATCAATTTCTTTAGTGAGTATCAAAGCACCGATTTCGATTATACTTGTGGGTAGAATGACTGGGGCTGAAGTTACGAGGGCTAGCAAGCTGAAGAACAGTTTAGGAAAATTGAGGCTCAGATCCAAGCAAATAAGGGTGAGGCTGATTCTAAACTTGACGCTCTTGAGTCTAAGATAACTGAGTTGAATACTACTCAGTTAGGGATGAAACAAATGATGGAGGAAACTCATGCTGGGTTGATGAGATTGTTGGAAAGGTACCTGGGAAAGGCTACTGAGCTAGGACAAGTCAGCAGAGGGGATGGACTTTTGCCCAGGCCTAGAGGAATGGAACTTAACCTCAATGGGACTGGTAATGGAAATGGAACTGAGTTTCATCCGGAACTGCAGTTTCCAAACTACAGTGGTGCTGAGCCCAGGGCTTGGTTAAGAAGATATGACAGATACTTCAATATATACATGATTACTGATGCAACTAAGAAGTTGGAGATGGCCACTCTTCATCTAGAGGGAGATGCTGAGGCATGATATTTTTCTTTCACTCTTACAAGAGGCAAGTGAGGTGGTAGGAGATTCTGTGAAGAACTAGTGATGAGGTTTGATGATGATAGTAGTGAAGGTGTTGTTAATTAATTCAAAATGCTCACTCGGACAGGAACAGCGAGAGCCTACTTGCAGAAGTTTGAAGACTTGAGGGCTCTAGTGTTGATGAAAAATCAGAGTTTCTGATGACTTTCTCTTGGAATGTTTCGTTGGAAGACTTGAGGAAAAGATAGGTGAGATTGTAAAAATGCATGAACCATACACCCTTGTCTCAGGCTGTATCCCTAGCAAGGAAACAAGAAAGGGTGATTAATGCCAGGGAAAAGAAGACCAAGTGGTTACACAAGGGAGTAGCTGCACCAACCAACAAGGATGTGAGTAAGATGGGGTTGACTGGCCAAAAACAGCAACAACAGCACGTAGACCTGAGATCAGGTCAGATTTCAGAAAAGTCCCTGAAGCTTGTTGGAGATGTGGGGAAAGATACTTCTCAGGGCATGTGTGCAAGGATAAACAACTGAATTCTATCACAACTGAAGAAGATGAGCCAGGTTGACTAATAGGAGAAGACAAGGGAGAGGCTCAGGGTGAGGAGGAAATGCCTCAAAAAGGAACAAATGAAAGAAGAAGCTGTATGTTTAAATGCAATATGAGGAACCCCAGAACATAACACTTTCAAACTTAAAGGGTGGATTAAGGATTACGCAACAGTTGAAGAACCTAGATCTCTACCACCACCCAGAGATCAAGACCATGCCATTTCTATCATTCCTAGCCAGTGTCTCTAAGGCCATACATGTACAATTACTATCAGAAGGATGAACTTGAGAAGTAAGTGTCAGAAATGCTACAGCTAGGGATCATTCAACCTAGTCATTCCCCTTACTCCTCCCAGTGTTAATAGTCAAGAAGAAGGATGGAAACTGGAGATTCTACATTGACTATAGGGAGTTGAATAGTGTTACTGTGAAAGACAAGTTTCCCATACCAATAGTGGATGACTTGTTGGATGAGCTGCAAGGATCAAACCTATTCTCCAAAATTGATCTTAGATCTGGCTACCACCAGATCAGCATGAAGGATGAGGATATACCAAAAACTGGATTCAGGACTCATCATGGTCATTTTGAGTTCAAAATCATGCCATTTGGGCTGACCAATGCCCCAGCTACCTTCCAATCCCTGATGAACTCAATATTCCAACAATACTTGAGGCATTTTATGTTGGTCTTCTTTGATGATATTTCAGTGTACAACAAGAGCTTACCAGAACACGTGAAACACTTGGAAGAGACTTTCAGAATTTTGCAACATCATCAGCTGTTTGCCAAGAAGTCCAATTGCAGTTTTTCCAAGACTCAAGTGGAATACTTGAATCATATCATCAATAAAGAAGGTGTAGCCACATACCCTAGTAAGGTAGAAACGATGTTGTCTTGGCTTGTTCCCAAGAATCTCAAGGGCTTGAGGGGGTTCCTAGGACTCACATGATACTACAGGAGATTTGTGAAGGACTGAGGGTCAATAAGTAAACCTTTGATCACTCTACTGAAAAAGAACTCATTTCAGTGGAGTATAGAAGCTGAGAGAGCTTTTGACAAACTGAAGGTAGCTATGAGCATTGTACATGTGCTTGCCATGCCAGACTACAACAAAACATTTACCATTGAGACTGATGCTAGTAATCAAGGAATAGGGGTTGTACTGACTCAAGAGAACATGCCCTTAGCATACTACAGCAAGGCCCTGAGCCCAAGACACATGGGTAAGTTAGTATATGAAAAGGAATACATGGTTGTTTTAGCAGCCATTGACAAATGGAGACATTATGTGCAAGGTGGGCATTTCATCATAAAGACTGATCACTTCAGTCTCGAGTACTTAATGGAGCAGAAGGTTACTACTGCTATTCAGTAGAAGGGCCTTACCAAATTATTGGGCCTAGATTGTGAGATTTTATACAGGAAGGGAACTGAAAATAGGGTAGTTGATGCCCTCTCAAGGATAACTGAAAGAACAAGGGAAGTGTATGCCATCTCTGGAGTCCAACCAGAGTGGATGCAGGACATACAAGAAAGAGCTATGAAGGAGATGGAGCAATTCAGGAGTTACTAGCTGCATTGGCTGTCCAACCAGGAAGCCAACCTGATTACACAGTGACCTCAGGAGTATTAAGATACAAGGGCAATATTTATGTGGGAAAGGTTACAACTCTCA
This sequence comes from Anisodus acutangulus, assembly GCA_029783415.1. NCBI lineage: Eukaryota > Viridiplantae > Streptophyta > Magnoliopsida > Solanales > Solanaceae > Anisodus > Anisodus acutangulus. Next base: position 47,338,703 of record CM056490.1, read on the forward strand.
GGCAACAACTGTTGAAAATCATGCGCACCTCTGCCCTGGGTGGGCATTCAGGCCAACAAGGCACATTAAAGAGGCTTCAACTGTATTTTTACTGGCCAGTAATGAAGAAAGATGTTCAGGAATTTGTTTCAATTTGTGATGTGTTAGAGGTGAAAGGATAAACTGTGGCTCAACCAGGTCTACTACAACCCTTATCCCAACTCAAGTTTGGAGTGACATCAGTCTGGATTTCATAGAGGGACTACCCAAGTCTCAAGGAAATGATGTGATCTTTAGTGGTAGTGGACAGGTTCACAAAATATGGTCATTTCTTGGTACTGCAACACCCTTGCACAGCTGCACAAGTAGCAGACCTGTTCCTCAAGGAAACATACAGACTCATGGTTTCCCTAAGACTATGATTTCTGATAGTGACAAGGTTTTCACTAGTCTATTCTGGCAACAGTTATTCAAAGCAGCTGGTACTACACGTGCATGAGTACTGCATATTATCCTAAATCAGATGGACAAACTGAGAGGCTCAATAGATGATTGGAAGGATACCTTAGAGCTATAGTGATGAGCAAACCAAAGTAGTGGGCATGTTGGATATACTTAGCTGAATGGTGGTATAATACTAACTACCATACAACACTTCAGAGCACTCCTTTCCATGCCATATATGGTTATAACCCCCCACAGCTATGCATGGGTCCCTACAATGACACCCCAATCCATTCAGTGCAAGACTTGATTCAGCAGAGAATACAGTTTCAACAAGTTCTTAAGGATCATCTAGTTCAGGCTCAGGCAAGGATGAAGTGATATACAGATCAAATGAGGAGTGAAAGAGAGTTGTAAGAAGGAGACTTGGTCTATTTGAAACTGTAGCCATACATGCAGACTTCATTAGCATTGAGAAACCACCTCAAACTATGCCCAAAGTTTTATGGTCCCTTATAAGATTCTCAAAAGGATTGGTAAAGTTGCCTAAAAGCTACAACTTCCTACTACATCCCTCATACATCCTGTGTTCCATGTGTCACAGTTGAAGAAAAGGATTGGGCCTGAAGTCACACCTCAACAACAATTTCCTATAGTTGGCCATGATGGACAAGATTTGGTCAGGCCCCTAGCTATCTTACAAAGGCAAATAGTGAAGGAAAACAATGTTGTAGCAGTCAAAGTTCTTATACAGTAGGAAAACTTAGCACCTAAAGAAGCTACTTGGGAGGACTGGTCATTCATCAAAACCAATTTCCAGAGTTCATCCAATAGCAATCTCAACATTCTTGAGGACTAGAATGATTTAAAGGGGAGTAGAATGTAATGAGCTGGTAATTCTAGGGTAAAGGTAATTAGAAGAACGACATCATTAAAGGTTGGATTAACCACCTTTAACGGTATATTAATTAAGGGATGAAATCATAAATGAACTGTCGAGATACAATCAGATCAAGGGCCAAGACTACGCAGCTAAGATATAAAAGCCAAGGGCACCGGTGTGAGAAAAACATGAATTTGATATGTTTATTTCTCGTGCTCACTCTATCTCTATACTATCCTTCTCTCCGATCTTACCTCTGATCTTTCTCTTCTTCTTCTTCTTCCCAATTACTTCTCGTTTTTACTCAAATTATATTCTCAATTAACTGGAAATGACAAGCTTTTGATTGTATATTGAATCAGGTATGTTGACACAACTTGTGCTGGCTACGGTGGATCATTTGGTGTTTAGATGATTGGTTGATTTGTTCGTAGCTGATTGTAATCCCAGTAGTGAATAATCAGCATTTTTGGATTTCCGTTATTACTGTAGCTTACTGTTTCATTGATTAATAAAAATTCTGTTGGTTGAATGTCGATTGAGTTGATCAATTGAGTTCATTAAAGAACATATTTTTACTACCATTGAAGACATATTGGACAAAGAAAAATTCAGGGAGGATATTTTGGGCGTGGCCCTATTATGGGATTAGTTATGATTTGAATGTCAATTGTTTTTAGAAAGTTGCTGGAATAATATATTTTATAGCATAATGATTGCACTGTTGCGAGTGGTTCAGCGATTTCAATCCAGTGCAGACTCATCACTATAATCAGACTTTGGCAAACAAAATATATTATTATGTCCCTATGATGTTCAAGGATCTCTATGTATTCTTTGTGAAGGGGAAAGTCCCGAAGGCGAAACTCCCCACCTGTACCAGAGGTCTCTTGGCCATGGCCAGGTGGGATGTAAATCGAGGGATATGCGCGAGTGACAGCCCTGCAAGGGAGAGTACCAACGGGACACGAACCCAGCAACAACCCTTGCAATATTTCAGCAATTACTGTCACCACACGGATTCGAACCCGTGACGTCGGAGTGGTTGTACCCCAATCACTTTGCCACTTACCAACTCGCCTGTGCCCCTCGGGGCAGGATCTCTATGTATTCTCTCACGGGTGAAAAACTATTTGCGTGGCAAGTTCGGCAGTCACGGTCGAAGTTTTAATCTTCAAATAAATCATCATCTTTGTGTAGAATATATACAAAAGTCTATGAAAAGTAACCAATTCTTAGAAATGATGTTATCTCCTAGTTGAATTTGTATTACTATATGAATTTTTAAAATAGTTTGTGATATGCTATCTCCTAGTTGGATTATGTTGGTTTCACACTTGATTTGCAAAGTTACTGTCTCAGAATTTCAAGGATCAATTCGCAAAGCTACTGCTTGGGGACAACTAAATTTTGGAGCAAAATATTTGGAATAAAATTGAGACGAGATCTGATGATGCTTATGTTTTACTGGGTTAGCAATTTTTTAGAACGAACTGCTGCGCATATTCAGATGAGGACTGCTCTGTTTTGGCTGCCCAAGGAGTTTGGTGTAGCCGCGTCGTCTTTTCTAGGCATATTGTGCGGGCAAAGCTGATCTTTACTAACAAAATAGTTGTTAGGCACTCTGTCTAGTGTTATATATTAGATTGATATTAATAAATTCATTTATTTTCGAAATGGGTTTAAGCAGATATCCTATGAATGGGGATATTTCCGAAACTCACACAGAAAAAAGTTCGTCAACAAATTGTGTAGTACTTTATAGTTGGTTTAAGTTATTAATTGAAAGTCCGCAAGGATGTTTGATACTTCAAATGTATGAAATTGTACTTTGTACTTAATTATGTAATGAAATTGTGACTACAGTTGGCTATTTTGTCCATTTATCCTGAATTTTGATGATGTTGGTCATTATTTTATTTGAGTTGTAGCGTACGCTAAGTAAAGAACACAATTAAGCAAACATTGTGAGCAAACAATATAGTTCTATTTCCATATTAATAAACAATCACTACATTAATGAAACTGCATAAAAATGCAGAAAAATTCAAAAAACAGCAACTAAATTGAACTAGAATGCCCTATTTTCAGGAGTTTTTGTGCAGAAAATAGCTTAAAACAGCAGCTGAACCAAACTTCACAAAGCTGCAGAAAAATTGGCATCAAACTGCAGAAACCATCAACCAAACTGCAGAAATCAGCAATCAAACTGCAAAAAATAGCAACTAGACTGCGCAGACGCCACAAAAAACTGCACAAACTGCACAAAAAATCAGCACCAAACTGCAGCACCAGACAACAACATCAGACCACCAAAACCAGCACCAAAGCTGCATAAAAAAACTGCACCAAAAAGTCACCAAACTGCACCGAAAACGTCACCAAGCTGCACCAAACTTCACAAAAACTAGGACCAAACAACACCAAAAAATCAGCACAAAATAAGTAGTACCAAACCACCAAAAAGCAGTAACAAATAACTACAAATCAACAATCGAACCTAAATTTGCACCAAAAATTGAATTGCGCCAAAAATACACCAATCACGGAAACATTTCACTTTGTTGAGTTGAATGTATATTGACTTGACTCTCTGGAGCTCTTCTAACCTGTGGAATATAATGAATTAAGGGAAAATCTTTACAGAATTTAACATAATGAATTAAGTGAATTATGCTAAAAATTAAAGAAGAAAGTACTGGTAGCTTTGCAGGAGCACGTGATGAAGATGATTCTTGACATTGCGGAGTCACATCTGTTAGGATTTCAGTCCCAAATTCTACCTAATCATAAAACAGTAAATAAGCGAAGAACAAATAATACAGATTTATAGTGGTTCACCCTCAGTGCGAGAGCTACGTTCACTTTGCCGTTGCAGATTTTACTATTATCAAAATAGGGAGTTTGTGCCTTTTACAATTCTCTCTTTTTCTCATCACACACACTCTGGGAAAAAAACCCGGCCCCCTAGTCTATATATAGCGAAAACTAGGGCGAACATAATACAAGCCCGATGTCTGGAGCAAATATCATCAGATCTCCACTTGACAGATTTATCCACGATCTGCGTTCCACACTCTGTGTAGGGTCTTCATAGTGTCGACGATGAATTAGGCTCCACAACTCAACAACATCTTGAGAATCTGTTCTCCTATACTTGCAGGTTCTCGTGTTATGTCGGAGCTTGTGGCATGTACTGCATCCTAAGTTTTTCTGTTTCCTTTTCATTTTTTGTCTACTTGCTCCCACTTCGTCTGATTCTTTTGTTCTTTTCTTCTTTTCTTCTGCTTACTTCCTTTAGTACTTTGTCTTACTACTCTTGGAGGCAAAGGAGGAATATTATCATGTCGCGGCCACATGTTTTGACCATTCATAGGAAGAATAGCAAATTCATAGATCTTTCTATAGGTTTCCACCTTATAACAGTCATCAACATAAGAATTAATTTCATCATTTTAGCCCAAATTACAGCTATGGCATGCTTGCAAGGCAATGCTGTCAAATCTCATTTTCTACAACAGCATTTCCTGTTTAGCAAATCCACAGCCCAAATGTTAGTTATGCTAGCTCCTATAAGCTCATGGTTCTACTCATTTGACTTTCTAGGAATATATTCAGCAGCGGCAGCTTCACTTTTAGACAATACATCCTCAATCCTGGGGCAAATATCATCAGATCTCCACTTGACAGATTTATCCTATTTGCTTGCATTCTTGTCATGAGCATATACCAGATTTTCTCCAGAAGAGTGATAATAGGTTTATCCCTCGCATCCAATATCATGCTGTTAATTAAAACATTCACACAAGTTATTAAGCAAGATATCACATTTTACATTTTCGGAGAAGTGAGATCTAGATCATTCACTAGGTGACTTATCTCTCAACCAAATAGCAGCTTCATGATACCTGTTGAGAATATAATATTAAAAGTGTGTTCTATCTAACAGCTTAAGCTTTTAGATCAGATGATCACACACTTCAATATGGTATCAGAGCACGCCAAAGGTCCTGGATCGAACCACACCGCCACCCATTCTCAAAAAAGAATTTCCACGTGCTTAAACCATGAAAAAAAATCAGGCCAGCACGTGAGGGGGCGTGTTGAGAATATAATATTAAAAATGTGTTCTATCTAATATTAAAAGTGTGTTCTATCTAACAGCTTAAGCTTTTAGATCAGATGGTCACACACTTCAATATTATATTCTCAACAATACCATCACTCGTGCACATGGGCAATCTACTCAAACCACTTTACCTACCAATACCAAGATAGAGGTAAGTTCTGCGTACACTCTACCTTCCCCAGACACCATATTGTGAGATTTCACTAGATATGTTGTTGTTGGTCATCAAACCACTTTACGGTTGTTGAACTAGCGGTTTTCAAAGTGCATCTCTCAAAGTGATATCACTAAATCTCGCTCTGTTAAAATTACTATGCAAGTGTCTCATACAGAATCTATGAGCGACAAATGGCAATACATCATTAAATGCTTCTATCAAACCTTTTTGCTTGTTTGACATGGTCCAATTAGTTCCATCATCTATCTCCAAGTTAAGCTTCAGATGATCCAGAAACCATGCCCATGACTCGCGATTCTCTTTCTCCACAACTGCATATGCTATCAGATATATATTATTATTAGGATCAAGCCCAATAGAAGCTAACAATTGATTCCCATACATCGGGCCCTTCATTCAACAACCATCCACTCCAACTATCCTTCTGCAACCACTTTTTGTTAGAATATTAGAATAATTATCTATTATAATTAATGATGGTATCATTTTATGTATGTTGAGTTGTAAAATGATAATTAGGAATATATTAATTAGGAAGAAGATTATTAAGAATTGATTATTGATTAGGAAGATTAGAGGTTTGATTTCCTACTTCACATTTATTTGTATATGTTAAACAGAGCAATATACATGTGATATACACCCAATATACAACAGTGTATATCACAGGCAAAGCAGTGGACTGAACTGGCCCAAGCAGTGGGCTTTCGGCACTGGCCCAGAATCGGCAGTGGCCCATTTCGGACAGATTGTGGACAAAACAATTTTGTATATATGGTATATATATTTGTAGTATAAAGGTTACCTTAATTAGTGTTATACACTTACCATAATTGTATAGTTAGAATTATGGTAGAATAAAGTTTTAGAAATAGAATAGGAATATGATTCTCCTATTATGGAAATATGTAACTTGTATATATAGCCTTTCAATTAATGAAAATAATGAAGGATATTATTTCTTTCATGGTATCAAGAGACTAGGTCTAAACAAAAGTTTTTCTCTCAACTTTTGTCCTCTCTTTTCGGTCGAGATACCCCACCCCCCCTCGGGTTTCTCTTCCAAAATTCGTCTTCCGCTCTAAAAAACACCTCTCTTAAATTTCCCTTCCTTCTTTGTTCTTTCAATATGTCTAAGAACAATTATCATCCTGCCCTCATGGTTTCCAACATCAAGAACTGTATCCCTATTGTCCTTGAGATGGAAAACGTCCAATATGCGACGTGGGCGGAGTTGTTTAAAATTCACGCTATCTCCTATCAAGTTATTCATCACATCATTCCTCCCGCTAGACCTCCTCCTGCGGAGGATCCTGAGTTATGGATTACTCTTGATGCTACCGTTCTCCGGTGGATCTACGCCACTATTTCAGTGGACATTCTACAGACGATTATTGAGCCGGATACCACGGCTATGACTGCATGAAATAGATTGCGTGACATATTCCAAGACAACCAACATTCACGTGTCGTCACACTCGAGCAGGAATTCTCTCTAGTTCGAATGTACGAATTTCCAAACGTTTCTGCATATTGCAAGAAACTCAAGGAGTTGGCAGATCAACTCAGTAATGTTGGCGCACCGATAACAAATGATCGTCTAGTTCTACAGTTGGTTGCCGATCTTTCGGAGGCCTATAATGGTGTTGGAACTCTCCTTCGCCAAAGCAACCCTCTTCCTGATTTCTATCAAGCCCGCTCCATGCTTACGTTGGAAGAAGCCAGTTTGGCTAAAAAGGCGGCTACCGGAGCAAGCCCCGTCGTCATGGTGGCGTCCTCTCCTAGTTCTTCGGGTTTTGTTAATAATTCGGGCCAAACCATAATCATGGTGGCTGCAAGAATAATCGCAAGAATAATAACAAAAACCGCGGGGGCAAACGCGGAGGTTCTGGTGGTCAGAAAGCAGGCGGTGGGTCCCATCCAGGAAACAATGGCCCACCACTCCCCTGGGCCCAACTTCCAGCGGCCAGTGGGGTGGCCAACAGTTCAGGCCCAACACCCAGCGTGGCGGCCCACTGGCCAGTGGCCCAACAGCAGCAGCTCCAGCAGCTACGGCCCAACTCCATCACGGATAGGAATTCTTGGGCCCCGACCTCCGCAAGCCCATCATACAGCAGGCCCCACTCAAACTGATATCGAGGCTGCGATGCACACGTTGGGGTTGACTCAACCGGACCCAAATTGGTATATGGACACCGGTGCCACTACTCACATGACTTCCGAATCAGGTACTCTCTCATCTTATTCCAATTTGAGCACCCCTCGGGGGATAATTGTTGGTAATGACAGTTCTATTCCAATTCTAGGGTATGGTCAGAAAATGTTGTCTCCCCCCAATCCACCCCTTCTCTTGAAAAATACTTTACATGCTCCTAAATTGATTAAAAATTTAGTATATGTCCGAAAGTTCACTATTGACAATTCCGTTTCCGTTGAATTTGATCCTTTTGGTTTCTCTTCGAAGGATTTCAAGACGGGGAGTCATCTCATGAGGTGTGATAGTAGGGGGATCTGTATCCTATCATGCCTGGTTTCAGTCCATCGAGTCAAGCCTTGCCATCAGCTTTTGCAGCCATCTCTCATTCCATGTGGCATGCTCGTCTGGGTCATCCGGGATCTTCTATTTTATCAGTCTTAGATAAAAATAGTTTTATTTCTTGTAAGAGTACGAGTCGTACTCCACTTTGTCAGTCTTGCTCATTAGGAAAAATTGTTAAGTTGTCATTTGTAGACTCCAATTCTAATACTTCAATGCCATTTGATATTATTCATAGCGACTTAGAGACATCTCCTATTCTTAGTTCATTGGGTCATCGATATTATGTTCTCTTTTTAGATGATTATTCTAGATTTTTGTGGACGTTTCCAATTGCGAATAAATCACAAGTGTTTTCCGTCTTCATCAAATTTAGAGCATTCATTCGTACTCAATTCGAGAGAAAAATAAAAAATATTCAATGTAATAATGGGAAAGAGTATGCCAATAGGGAGTTTCGGGAATTCTGTGCTAATAATGAGATAAATTTTTGTTTTTCAGGTCCTCATATATCTTCACAAAATGGGAAAGCCGAACGCAAAATTCGTTCCATAAATAACATTGTCCGAACTCTCTTAATTCATGCCTCCATACCTCCCTATTTTTGGCATCATGCTCTACAAATAGCCACATATCTTCTTAACATAATTCCTTCTAAAGGTCTGACATATCCTTCCCCCCTCAAAATCCTATATAATAAGAACCCGTCTTATTCTCAACTTAGGATTTTTGGATGCTTGTGTTATCCGTTATTCCCATCCACCACAATTAATAAACTTCAGGCTCGGTCTACCCCGTGTGTATTCTTGAAGAAGTTATTATATGGGCTTCAGGGATCCAAATCGCCCTCATCATGTATGTTTGTTGAAGAAGTCATTATATGGGTTTAAGCAGTCTCCACGGGCCTGGTATACGAGGTTTGCTGACTTTGTTTCGACTATTGGGTTCACTCACAGCAGGTCAGATAATTCCTTGTTCATCTACCGCAGTGGTTCGTCCTTGGCCTACATTCTGTTGTATGTGGATGATATCATCTTGACTGCCTCTTCCGATGCCTTGCACCAGTCTATCATGACCATGCTCAGTTCTGAGTTTGCTATGAAATACTTAGGGCCTTTGAGTTATTTTTTGGGGATTGCCGTCAAGCGTCATTCAGGTGGCTTGTTTTTGTCTCAACGAAAGTATACTGCTGAGATCATAGAGAGGGCTGGGATGTCATCCTGTAAGTCCACTTCCACGCCAGTTGATGCAAACCCCAAGCTGAGTGCTGCAGCAGGTGCACCATACGAGGACCCGACCCGCTATCGCAGTCTTGCAGGGGCCCTCCAGTATCTTACTTTTACCAGACCGGATATTACGTATGCGGTCAGCAGATGTGTTTATTCATACATGATCCTAGAGTTGAGCACATGAATGTAATCAAACGCATCATTCGGTATATTCAGGGGACACTGGACTATGAGTTGCACTTGTATCCTTCATCTACATCCACACTTGTCTCTTACACGGATGCTGATTGGGGTGGTTGTTCCGACACCAGACGGTCGACTTCGGGCTACTGTATGTTCCTTGGAAACAACTTGGTCTCATAGTCGGCAAAGCGTCAGGCAACTCTATCACGCTCCAGTGCAGAGGCAGAATATCGAGGAGTAGCAAATGTGGTCTCCGAATCATGTTGGCTACGTAATTTGCTTTTGGAGCTTCATTGTCCCATTCAGAAGGCAACCTTGGTATATTGCGATAACATTAGTGCCATATACCTTTCAGGTAACCCAGTTCAACACCAACGCACCAAGCATATCGAAATGGACATTCACTTTGTCCGTGAAAATGTTGCAAAGGGTCACGTTCGCGTATGCCATGTCCCGTCTCGTTATCAAATTGCAGACATCTTTACAAAGGGACTACCAGCAGTTCTCTTTGAAGATTTTAGGGACAGGCTCAGCGTTCGAAAACCGTCCGCTATGACTGCGAGTGTGTGTTAAACAGAGCAATATACCTGTGATATACACCCAATATATAACAGTGTATATCACCAAAAGCGATGGTGGCAATCGCCCAAGCGGTGGGCTTTGACTGCCCGTAATCGTGATGGCCCATTTCGGACAGATTGTGGACAAAACAATTTTGTATATATGGTATATATATTTGTAGTATATTGTAGTATAAAGGTTACCTTAATTAGTGTTATACACTTACCATAATTGTATAGTTAGAATTATGATAGAATAAGGTTTTAGAAATAGAATAGGAATATGATTCTCCTATTATGGAAATATGTAACTTGTATATATAGCCTTTCAATTAGTGAAAATAATGAAGGGGATTATTTTTTCAGTATATTGTGTATATATTATTCTCTTAATGGAGGAATACAATTGAGAAAAATATTTTCAAATTATTACTTGGTATCAGAAGTTTAAGGAAAAAGATCCAAAATATTTTTCACTATCAATTTCGGTTATCTTCCTCCCAGAAACCCTAGCTTGGTCGAAATTTTCTTCCATTTTTTTATTTTCGTTTCTCCATTAGTGGTCATCATCTATCCCAACCAACTATGTCCGAGTCCAAATCATCTTTTCATCATGCCCTTACTGTCTCAAACATCAAAACACATGTTTCCGTCAAACTAGAAATGGAAAACGTCCATTATGCAACTTGGGCGGAATTATTCAAAATATGTTGTCATGCTTACAAAGTTCTTCATCATATAATTCCTCCAAAGAATGAAAAAGGGAAGGAATTAACATCCGATGCAGACAAGGAACTATGGGATACATGCCACAGTCCTTGGTTGAATTTATGCAACAATCTCCACCGACTTGTTGCATACAATAATGGAACCGGATTCAACAACCATGGCGGCTTGGGAATGCTTGCGAGATATCTTTCAAGATAACCAAAACTCTCGCGCTGTTACATTGGAGCAGGAGTTCTCAACCATTGACATTGCAGATTTTCCTAATGTTTCTGCATATCATCAACGCCTCAAAGTGTTGGCAAATCAATTAAGAAACGTTGGTTCACCGGTTACTAATAACCGGTTAGTCTTACAACTGGTTGCCGGTCTCACCGATGCGTATAGCGGCGTGGGAACACTAATCCGTTAAAGTAATCCTCTACCTTTATTTTATCAAGCACGGTCCATGCTTGTGCTTGAAGAGTCGGGCTTTGCAAAAAAGGCTTCAACTATTTCAAATTCCGCCATGATTGCCACTTCCTCAAATGATGATAATTTTTTGACCCTTCTCAACAAAATAAGGGACATAAAAGATGTAATAATAATAGGAATAAGGGTGGAAATTGTGGAAATAACAAAGGTGGAGGCCACCGAAATTCCGATGGCGGCGGATATAACGGCAACACCAACATCGGTGGCGGGCAGTGGCAGCAACACAGTGGAGCAGGCAATTGGGCCTGGCAGTGGCCTTAGGTTGTACCGCCCAACCAAGTCCCAACAGGGAATTGGGCTAGGCCGCCCCAACGGCCCACTGGCCAGTCCCAGCCCACGAATTATTTTCCTCAATATCCAAATAATGGGCAGAATCATAGACAGTCCCAGCAGGCCCATTTCGCTGGGTCTGTTTCGGCATGTAATAATATTGGGCCACTGCCGACCCAGTGGCAGGAGGCCCATTCAGCAATGGCCCACCCCACGGATATTGAGTCCGCCATGCACACCCTTGGACTCAACCCACCAGATTTAAATTGGTATATGGACTCCAAAGCGACGTCACATATGACGTCCTCTCAACGTAATCTCTCATCCTATTTTAATTTGAGCAATGATAATGATATAATTGTCGGAAATGACCATCAATTCTAATAAAATGGTATGGTTCTAGCAAATTGTCACTATCAAACCCACCACTAATTTTAAAAAATATCCTTCTGGATTTTCCGTGCATGATTTTCAGACGGGGAAGCGTCTCATGAGATGTGATAGAAAGGGGGAGCTCTATCCAATAAATTTACCCAATAAACAGTCCAATTTTCCATCTAATTTTGCAGTCTTGGCACCATCTTTATGGCACGAACGTTTGGAACATCCGGGAGAGTCTGTTTTAGCCTCTTTTAAATAAAATAAATTTATTTCGTGTACCCAAATACGGACTCTAAATAAGTGTCATTCTTGTGCACTTGGTAAACATGTTAAATTGTCATTTATTTCTTCTACTTCGTGCACACTTATGTCATTTGATATTTTACATTGTGATATTTGGACATCACCCGTTTTGAGTTCTTCTGGTCATAGATATTATTTGCTCATACTAGATGACTACTCTAATTATTTATGGACATTCCCTTTGTCGAAAAAATCACAAGTGTTTTCCACTTTTCTCACATTTAGAGCATTCATTCAAACTAAATTTGAACGGGATATAAAAAATATTCAATGTGATAATGGGAGGGAGTTTGACAATATTCAGTTTTGGAATTTTTTCAAAACAAATTGTCTAAATTTTTGTCTTTCTTGTCCTCACACATCATCACAAAATGGGAAGGCGGAACGCAAAATTAGAACCACAAACAATATTGTTAGAATATCTATTGCTCATGCTTCACTACCCCCCATATTTTGGCATCATGCACTCCAAATGGCCACTTACCTATTGAATATTCTTCCTCATAAAAACATGTCTTACCAAGCTCCACTAAAGATGCTCTATTTACGAGAGCCCTCCTATCTTCATTTAAGAGTGTTTGGTTACCTTTGCTACCCCCCTCTTTCCATCCACCACAATAAAAAAACTCCAACCCCGATTTACTCCATGTGTCTTCTTGGGATATCCTACTAATCATCGCGGTTACAAATGTTACGACATTTCTTCCAAAAGAATAATTATAAGTCGTCACGTAATTTTTGATGAAATAATTTTTTCGTTTGCCAAGAAATCGGGACTCATACCTATGATTTTTTGGATGATGATAAGCTTCCGTTTCTAACACATTTTTTCCACAGCTTGGTACCCACTGTTTGCATTGGAAATACGAGTTTGGGCCCACTGGTCCAAAGAACGATGGCCCAGCCACTTGACAATTCAGTTTAGCAGCTTGGGGATTCGGTTCTGAGGCCCAGTCACCCTCTCCCACTCTCACAATCCACACAGGAACATCCCACAGGAAGCTTCGACCACCTCTCGGCTCCAGGTCTAATCCCGAACCCAGTGGTCACTCTCCCAAGCAGGGCCGCTCATCCCACTGCCACTAGGCCGCTGAACAGTTTGAATTCCTCACTCTCGTCCAGTGACGTCCAGTCCACTGGCCCTGCAAATCGTCTGGTCATCCGTAGTCAACATGGAATAGTGAAATCCAATACCAAATATAGCCTACACACCCAGGTCTCGAAATCACCTTTGCCTCGTAACCCAATGTCTGCTCTAAAGGACCTGAATTGGAAAATGACCATGAATGATGAATATCACGCTCTAATTAAAAATAGGACGTTGGATTTAGTACCTCGTCCATCTAATACTAATATAATCTGGTCTATGTGGATTTTCAGTCATAAAGAAAAATCTGATGGAACTTATGAGCGACATAAGGCCCGTCTTGTAGGTAATGGGAAGACACAGCAGGTTGGTGTAGATTGTGGGGAGACGTTCAGTCCAGTGGTCAAACCGGTAACTATCAGAACAATTCTAAGCATATCTCTCTAAAAAGAATGTCCCCTTCATCAATTGGATGTAAAAAATGCCTTCCTCCATGGACAACTCAATGAAACTGTCTACATGCACTAACCGTTGGGATACAGAGATCCCAAATATCCCAATCATGTGTGTTTGCTCAACAAATCATTATATGGACTGAAGCAGGGCCCCAGGATATGGTATAAGCGGTTTGTGAATTTTGTGTCAGACATTGGTTTTTCTCACAGCCGTTCCGATAATTCTCTATTTATTTATCGTTAGGGTAATAATATTGCTTATCTTATTTTATATATGGATGATATTATCCTAACAACATCATCAGACTCTCTTCACAAGTTTATCATGTCACAGCTTGGTTCCGAATTTGCTATGAAAGATCTTGGTCCACTGCACTACTTTCTAGGAATTACTGTGACATGCCATGCATATGGATTATTTCTCTCCCAGAAGAAGTATGTATCTGAGATTATTGAACGAGCTGGAATGTCATCTTGCAAACCTTCGCAACTCCGGTAGACACTAAGTCTAAATTGAGTGCTACCTCAAGCAAACCATTTGCCGATCCAACATTATACTGCAGCCTAGCAAGAGCTTTGCAGTATCTCACGTTCACCAAGCTGGATATTACTTATGCAGTGCAATAAGTGTGCTTATTCATAGATAATCCGATGAAGGAGCATATGCATGCTCTAAAACGCATTGTGTGATATATTCAGGGCACTCTGGAGTATGGATTACATCTATACTCATCCTCTGTTTCCAAACTTGTCACTTACACAGATGCAGACTGGGCAGGTTGTTCGGACACAAGACGCTCCACCTCAGGTTATTGTGTCTTCCTCGGTGACAATTTGATCTCCTAGTCTTCAAAAAGACAAGCCACAATATCACGTTCAAGTGCTGAAGCAGAATACCGTGATGTTGCCAATGTTGTGTCCGACTCATGTTGGATTAGAAATCTGTTAATTGAACTTCATTGCCCAATTCCAAAAGCCACACTGACATACTGTGATAATGTTAGTGCAATCTATCTCTCAGGGAATCCGATCAATCATCAACGCACTAAACATATTAAGTTAGATATCCATTTTGTTCGTGAGAAGGTGGCTCGTGGATAAGTGCGAGTGTTACATGTCCTGACACGCCATCAAATCGCAGATATTTTCACAAAAGGACTTTCGCTGGTATTATTTGAAGATTTTCGGGACAGTCTCAGCATTCGTCGCCCTCCAGGTTCGACTGCGGGGAGTGTTAGAATATTAGAATACAATAATTAGAATAATTATTTATTATAATTAATGATGGTATCATTTTATGTATGGTAAGTAGTAAAATGATAATTGGGAATATGTTAATTAGGAAGAAGATTATTAGGAATTGATTATCGATTAGGAAGATTAGAGGCTTGATTTTCTCTTCACATTTATTTGTATATTGTGTATATATTATTCCCTTAATGGAGGAATACAATTGAGGAAAACATTTTCAAATTATTACACTTTTGAACCCTTCCTTGCAAGAACCAAAACAAATATAGAATCTCTGAAATCTTTTAGACTTGCTGGGATCTTCATTTTTAACCAACTTCCCATAAACAGAAGTATTTGGATTTGTCCTTACTATTTCTTTGCAATAGTTCCACAACAATTTAAATTGATCAGAGATATCTCCATCGATTGTTGCAATTGCCTCCTTTTTTTCCCTTCTACATTTAGATAATGTCACATGTGCTCTTAACTGAACACTAACATGATCTCTAAATTTAGAGATCTTCCAATTCCTATTTGATTTTATCTCATCAAGATATCTTTTAGCAATGAACGAGGATGTAATGGTTTTATTAATATAATCCCAAGTTTTGCACTTGTGGGTGGGATTATATGTCTTTACTTGAAAAGCAGTATCTTTGTACATTTTAGAAGCCATAATCTCCCAATCACAATCTGGATGTTTCACAAAAACTGCTAGTATCTTTTTTTTTTTATCATTCTTGCGCCATATTATATACCTCTCTTGATTGACTTCATGAGTTGTCACATTATTCTTGAACTCTTTTTTGCTTTTGAATATCAATTCAAGTGCCAAGACTGGATACAATCCATCTGTCTTTGGATTGAACTTAGGAAAGTTCATAATGTCAGAATTAGAATCGCTTTCTAGGCTCTTGTACCCTTCAGAGTTAACACAATCAAAACCTCCTTCTTCATTAGCCATCTTTTTTCGCACTTCTTCACTAACTTCATATCTATGCGCTCTATTTTCACTCACTCCTAAGATATCGTGTTCATCCGACAAATCATTATCTGAGTCTTCAAAATCGTCACTACTTGCAGAATAATCAGTCCTTACTGTAAGATTTTTTTTTCAAAACATTATTTTATTCCAAAGGGTAGTAAATATAGTAATAATACAAGTATAATCCTAGGCTATAATAATGGTAATAAATGACTAAATATACATCTACCATATACACAATATACACAATTATGACTAAATATTCTATCTTATTCTATCACACTTGTTGGAAATTTAGTAAAATGTAGAATTAAGTATATCCCATTAATTTATGACTCAAACAATTGGGCCCGCACGTCGGAAACGTCGTTTCCAAACACGTGCACACGTAGTGCCAAGTATCGCAAATTTCATTAGTGAAAGATATATTGGTACGTATATAATACGTTTGAGACATAGAATTATGGACGGTTATTGGCCAAATGACAAAGTATTCCACGTTGGTAAAGGAAGGAAGAAGTGTACGAAGTGTAAGATGAAACGAGTCGGAAATCGCCACGGAGCCGTCCGCGGCGCCACAACCGTCGAAGCCGCGGCGCCATAGCGCCGTGGCGCCTCCCTGGCTGTGCCGCGACGCAAAATGGCTGGTCAGCTACTGGAGCCGCGGCGCTTCGGAGGCAGATTGCTGCGATGGGAAGTTGGAAAAATCTGACGTTTGGGATGGTTTTGGAGCATTGATTCTCCATTACTTGCCACATGAATTCAGCCATTATTTGGTTGAATATAACCCCTCATTCAAGTGAAATTACATGTCTATTGAAGGCCATTAGTTTGCTAGGTGAGGGGTCTTCTACTTACACTATAAATTGAGGCATTTGGCTCAATTGAACACAACACTCAACACTTAGAGAATTTTACAGATTTTCAGAGTTCATATTCTTCCTCTCTAGCAAAGTCACTATACTCAAAGTTCTTCAAGAGTAACACTTGAGTTTCCTTTGCTCACTTGTTAAAGTTACAGTTGTATCTTGGGAGACTATTGCTCAACACCATAAAAGGAGATATACGAGGCAATCTTGTCTTAAAGAAAGAGTGCCATCACTCGACTCAGCGAATCACACAAAGCAGTTTGTTAAGGTTTTGATTTCCAGTTTTATTGTAATAGTTTGTTTATCATTTCTATTATTGTAATAGTTACTTACTTTCCGTTCCCTACAACAATTGTATCCCAACAATTTTAAGACAAGATTCTGTTGTAAGTAACTAAGTTAGAAATATGACTGGTATAAATCAAATTGCTTCTGATTCTGATGCTGCTGCTCAAGGCAATCCCACTGCCTTCCCCACTGCTCAAGGCATTCCTAATGCCTTTCCGGTTGCTCAAGGCTCATCCAACGCCTTTGCTGCCACTCAAGGGAATGTTGCCGCTCCTCCACCCGCTGGATTTCACTATGAACGCCCTGAAAAGTTCATGGGGACAAACTTCAAAAGATGGCAGCAAAATATGCTCTTCTATCTGACTGTTATGGGAATGACACGTTTCCTAATAGAAGATCCTCCACAAGCTGGAGATGAAATGGACCCTTCGTCTTCTGAAGCGGGTTAATGGGGCCTAGGTATCCATGTCATTAATGGCATGAAGATGGTTTTTGATGCATGGAGTCATAGTGATTTCAAATAGTAAGAATTACATATTGAACTGCTTGTCAGTCCCCCTCTACAAGGTGTATTGCACCATTGGCACTGCCAAAGAGTTGTGGGAGAAGCTTCAAAAGAAGTACATCTCACAAGATGCAGGTACTAAGAAATTCATCGTTGGGAAATTTCTGAAATTTCAAATGGTGGATAGTAAGACAGTGATGTCCCAAGTCCAGGAATTCCAAATGATTTTACATCACCTAGATTTGGAAGGTATGAAGCCAAACGAGCAATTTTTGGTTGCATCACTGATTGAAAAGTTACCTCCTTTGTGGAATGAGTTTATGAGCTACTTAAAGCTCAAGACAAAGGAGTTGACCTTTGAAGAACTTATTATCAAACTCCAAATTCAGGAAGATAATAAGAAGGCCTTGCCTAGGGGTAAACAACCCGCTGAGGCAAAGGCAAATCTGGCTGAGGACAAAGGGAACCTAAGCAAGAAGCGCAAGTTCCAGAAAGACGGCAAGACCCAAGCAGCTGAGAAGTTCAAAGAAAACTGTCACAACTGTGGGAAACCTGGTCATATGATCAAGGACTGCCGCAAGCTCAAGACTGAGAAACAAGAGAAGGCCAAGGCTAAGGTTAACATTGTCAAGGACCAGTTTTTGGGCGACATGATTGAGGAGTTCTCAGCGGTGGTGCTATAAGCAAACCTGGTTGAGAATCCTATGCAATGGTGGATGGACACAGGTGCTACAAGACACAGCTGTTCCAACAGAGATGCCTTCTCCACTTATACACCGGTTACAAATAAGAAGTTGTTCATGGGCAACAACGCTTTCTCTGACGTGCTGGGGTAGGAAAGGTAGTCTTGAAAATGACTTTTGGAAATGAGCTCACTCTGAAGGAAGTGATGCATGTTCTTGAGATTAGAAGAAATTTAATTTTAGGTCCTTTATTTGTTAATGCTGGTTTTAGACTAGTGTTTGAGTCCAATAAATTTGTAGTCACTAAAAATGGAACGTTTGTGGGAATAGGATTCGTCTGTGAAGGCCTTTTCAAAGTGAACACCATATCTGTATTACGTAAAAACAATAATATTAAAGCCTCTTCATCTTACTTGCTTGAGTCCTCTAATTTATGGCATCATAGATTATGACATGTCAACTACAAATCCATCCAAAGGTTGGTAAAGTTGTAGTTATTGCCGTCTATCGACTTAAACCCTCAACATAAGTGTGAGGTGTGCGTAGAGACAAAACTCACAAAGCTTCCTTTTCGATTCGTCGAAAGAAATACCGCTCCTCTAGAACTTATTCACACAGATATATGTGATTTGAAGTTTGCACAAACTAGAGGGGGGAACAAGTACTTTGTGGCTTTCATTGATGATAACATAAGGTATTGTTACCTTTACTTGTTGAAAAGTAAGGATGAAGCCTTTGAAGCGTTCCGACCTTACAACACAGAAGTTGAGAACCAACTAAACTTGCGGATCAAATCCATTCGTAGCGATAGAAGGGGATAATATGTAGCGCCTTTTGAGGAATATTATGCCCAAGAAGGCATTGTTCATCAAAAGACGGCTCCATACTCACATCAATCGAACGGTGTGGCGGAATGTAAGAACCGCACATTGAAGAAAATGATGAATGCCTTTCTCATCAATTCCGATCTTCCCCAAAACATGTGGGGAAAAACTGACATTACCGCTAATACGATTCTTAACAGAGTCCTACATAAGGGTAAGGAAAAAACTCCATATGAATCATGGAAGAGAAAGAAACCCACCTATAAATATTTAAAGGTGTGGGGTTGTCTGACAAAGGTTGAAGTACCCAAGCCAAAGCAGGTCAAGATTGGGCCTAAGACTGTAGATTGCATATTCATCGGATATGCAAATAATAATAGTGCTTATCGCTTCTTAGTGCATAAGTCAGATATTTCAGATATCCACGGAGGTACAATAATGGAATCAAGGAATGCTCAATTTTTTGAAGGTATCTTTCCTAGAAAGGAAAAAGACATAACCTCTCGCAAACGAAGTTATGAACAAAGCTCTTAGGAACCGGGAGTCGTTGACTGCCCGGATCTAGATGATTCAGATCTAGTGGATCTCGAAGTGGCTGAATATCCGGAATCTAGTGTTCCAAATTCTCAGAACTTAGAGACTCCAGAGATGGAACTAAGGCGAAGTAAAAGGGCCAGGAAGGATAAATACTTCGGTCCTGACTTTGTAGCTTATATGGTTGATGATGAACCAAGGACAATTGCTGAAGCATTGTCAACTCCAGAATCACCGCTCTGAAAAGAAGCTATTGAGAGTGAAATAGGCTCCATTCTGCATAAGCATACTTGGGAGTTGATTGATCTTCCTCCGAGAAATAAACTATTGGGTTGTAAGTGGATACTCAAACGGAAGTATAATGCAGATGGATCTATAGATAAGTACAATGC
Organism: Anisodus acutangulus; assembly: GCA_029783415.1. Lineage (NCBI taxonomy): Eukaryota > Viridiplantae > Streptophyta > Magnoliopsida > Solanales > Solanaceae > Anisodus > Anisodus acutangulus. The sequence continues at coordinate 47,358,833 of CM056490.1, forward strand.
CAGGTTGGTAGTTAAGGGCTATCGGCAGAAAGAAGGTCTTGACTACTTTGACACGTACTCCCCGGTATCTCGGATGACGTCCATACGGGTATTCATTGCGATCTCAGCGTTGCGTGATATTGAGATACATCAAATGGATGTAAAGACAACCTTCCTAAATGATGATTTGGAAAAAGAAATTTATATGGACCAACCCGAGGGGTATGTGGTTCAAGGGCAAGAAAAGAAAGTATGTCGGCTTGTCAAATCTCTGTACGGGATGAAACAAGCCCCGAAGCAATGGCACAAAAAATTTGATAGTACACTATTATCGAAGGGTTTCTCCATTAATGAGTGTGGTAAATGTGTCTACATGAAAGGTAACTCTGACTCGTTTGTTATGATATGCCTGTATGTAGATGACATGTTGATCACATGGAGCAGTCCTAGCATAATTCTAGAGACTAAGAACATGTTGAAACAATGCTTCGACATGAAGGATATGGGTATCGCAGATGTCATCTTAGGGATAAAAATCTCTAAGACGTCTGACATACTGGTCTTATCTCAGTCTCACTACATCGAGGATGTTTTGAGAAAGTTCAAGATGTTTGACAGTTTGCCTATAAAGTCACCAATGGATAGAAATCAAAAGCTTGATAAAAATCGTGGTGCACCCATATGCCAGGAGCGATATGCACAAGTGATCGAAAGTTTGATGTACATAACAAACTGCACCCGACCTGATATTGCTTATGCAGTCAACAAGTTAGCTAGGTTTACCCGTAATCCGAGTGATGATCAATGGAAGGCGTTGAATCGGGTGCTTCAATACCTGAAATACACGCTAACTTACGGGTTACATTATTCGAGATATCAGCTGTACTAAAGGGGTACAATGATGCAAACTGGATATCTGATATAGAGAACACCAAGTCCACCAGTGGGTATGTATTTACAATTGGTGGTGGGGCTGTGTCTTGGAAATCCTCTAAGCAAACTTGCATCGCCCGATCCACGATGGAATCAGAGTTTATCGCTTTAGACAAAGCAGGAGAAGAAGCTGAGTGGCTTCACGACTTCTAAGAGGATGTTCTTTGTTGGAACAAACCCGTACCTTCTGTAATGATCCACTATGATAGCCAGTTGGCTCTAGGAAGGGCACGAAATGCTATGTACAACGACAAGTCTCATCATATTCGATGGAGGCATAAGATCGTTAGGCAGCTGATCACCACGGGTATAATATCCATTGATTACATAAAGTCAAAGGATAATATAGCAGACCCGCTGACAAAAGGCCTACCCAAGGATCAGATATTCTGCATGTCTAGGGGAATGAGCTTAAAACCCAAAGTATAAGGACCAATACGGTGGTAACCCAACCTTACTGACTAGAGATCTCAGGAATTAGGTTCAATGGGAAAACTAAGCTGTAAAGGTTCAGTTGATCGCTTCGGTGGAAACATGAGCACTTTGGATAGTGATTTCTGTAGAGAAACACCAAATCCAAAGTCGTTCCCGCGATAGAATATAAGTGCTATCTGCAGTGTGGGTGAAGATTAAGTTTCCAAAACCTTTAATGATCCTCACCGGTTGAGATTAGGTTTGGGGAAACTTTTAAGGGTTCCTAACACTCGTAAAGTGGGGTATAGCAGGATACCTTGTAGGAGACCACCTATTTAAGTGCGAGGACAGGCCGCCTAAAATAAATGCACTTAAGAATCCAAGAAGTGTCCACAACCACAACGGACAAAACATTACGAAGAACTGAGTAGAGGAAATTGTTGTATTGGTACCGTTGACTTGGCTTACACTAAACACTGACGGTTCAAGACATCACGTTCACCGCACAATAAGTAAGTCCGATGGTATTCAACTATGGAAGGTTCAAAGTGTATGCTACCTATCCAGATGCAACATCAGTCCGCTGAAAGATTGGTAGAAAAGACACCATGTGTGCGCGCCAAAATCTCTTTCAAGAGGGGATTGTTGGAAATTTACTAAATGTGAAATTAAGTATATCCCATTAATTTATGACTCGAACAATTGGGCCCGCACGTTGGAAATGTCGTTTCCACACACGTAGTGCCAAGTATCGCAAATTTCATTAGTGAAAGAGATATTGGTACGTATGTAATACGTTTGAGACATAGAATTATGGACGGTTATTGGTCAAATGACAAAGTATTCCACATTGGTAATGGAAGGAAGAAGTGTACGATGAAACGAGTCGGAAATCGCCACGGAGCCGTGAAGGGCCGCGACGCCACAACTGTCGGAGTCGCGGCGCAAAATGGCTGGTCAGCTACTGGAGCCGCGGCGCTTCAGAGGCAGATTGCTGCGACGGGAAGTTGGAAAAATCTGACGTTTGGGTTGGTTTTGGAGCATTGATTCTCCATTACTTGCCATATGAATTCAGCCATTATTTGGCTGAATGTAACCCCCCATTCAAGTGCAATTACATGGTTATTGAAGGCCATTAGTTGGCTAGGTGAGGGGTCTTCTACTTACACTATAAATTGAGGCATTTGACTCAATTGAACACAACACTCAACACTTAGAAAATTTTACAAATTTTCAGAGTTCATATTCTTCCTCTCTAGCAAAGTCACTATACTCAAAGTTCTTTAAGAGTAACACTTGAGTTTCCTTTGCTCACTTGTTAAAGTTGTTGTTGTATCTAGGGAGACTATTGCTCAACACCTTAAAGGAGACATACGGGGCAATCTTGTCTTAAAGATAGAGTGTCATCACTCGACTCAGCGAATCACACAAAGCAGTTTGTTAAGGTTTTGATTTCCAGTTTTATTGTAATAGTTTGTTTATCCTTTCTATTATTGTAATAGTTACTTACTTTCCGTTTCCTATAACAATTGTATCCCAACAACACTCCCGCAGTCGAAGCGGGAGGTCGGCATATGCTGAGACTGTCACGAAAATTTTCAAATAGAATCAGCGGAAGACCTTTGGTAAAAATATCATTGATCTAATAGCGTGAAGAGACATGTAAGACATGTACTTGTCCACGAATTACATTTTCGTGAACAAAGTGAATAACCAACTTAATATGTTTAGTGCATTGATGTTGAACCGAATTCCCTGAGATATAAATTGCATTAACATTATCACAATAAACCAATGTCGCCTTCGGAATCGGACAATGAAACTTCAAAAGAAGGGTCCGTAGCCAACAAGATTTAGACACACATTGGCAATTTCTCAGTATTCTGCTTCGGCACTGGACTTGGACAATGTAGCTTGTTATTTGAAGGATCAAGATATCAAATTGTCATCGATAAATACATAATAACTAGATGTGGAGCATCTGGTATCTGATCATCCACCCCACTCTGCATTTGTGTAAGAAATGAGAGTGATTGTCGAAGACAGATATAGATGCAAGCCATGATCGAGAGTGCCCTGACTATAACGCATAATGCATTTGAGAGCATGCATGCGATCTTCCATCGGATTATGCACGAATACACAAATTTGTTGTGCATCATAAGATATATCAGGCTTCGTGAAATTAAGATATTGCAGGGCTCCTGCAAGGTTGCAGTAATGTGATGGATCTGCATATGGCGTGCTGGAAGTAGCACTCAACTTTGGTTTAGTATCAACCAGAGTGGAAGATGGCATACACGAGGACATGACAACTCGTTCAACGATCTCTTCTGCATACTTCTTTTGAGATGACTTACTACAATATCGCTCACGCTCTATTTTTTCTTCACAAACTATTTTCTTACACAGTCTATGGACTCACTACTCTTTTTATTTTCTCCTTTTTTTTGGTGTATTTCAACTGAAGATTGATCTGCCTTTTTATAGAGGTGAATTCTTTTCCTTGATGTCATGAATGACATCCACAAATCCAAAATCAAATTTGGCTTTGTTGACTTTGCCAAACAAATCATTGTTTGTCAAAGAGCTATAAATTTGGATGATGACCAACACTCATTTGCAATTAGCTGCAAACCTTCTGATTTGAGTGTGAATGAGTTGACATTCTCTTAAATCATGAGTATGAGGCTGGACCTCACAAATCTTCCTCTTCAGTCCCATGCACCTGAAGGATGTATCTTTGGTTTTTCATATAGAGCTCATGCCGATAAGTTCTTTGCACAATTTTAACTTGTCTCTCGGCACCACCTTGGTCGGCATATCTGTAGGGTTTTCATTCATGTGAATCTTCTTGAATTGAAATAATTCATTCTTCATGAATTCAATGATATTTGATGTCGATGTGTTTTGTTTTGGCATGGTACAAGAAGTTCTTGCTCAGAACTATTGCACTCTGACTGTCGTAATAGACAACATACCACATCTGTTACAATTCAAGTTTTTGAAAAAATCTCTTGAGCCATATCATCTCATTGCCAGCTTCAGTATCCGCAATATAGTCTGCTTTAATTGTAGATAGTGCGATATATTTTTGCAACTTCAACTGCCATGATATAGCTTCCTCTGAAAAAGTAAATAAATACTCAGTAGTGGATTTTCTATTATCAAAGTCACCTGCCATATCAGAATCTGTATAGCCCTTCAAAATTGGATTTGACCCTCTAAAACATAAGCATTCATTTGAGCTTTCTGTCAGATACCTGAGTATCCATTTTACAGCTTTCCAATGCTCTTTTTCTGAATTTTCAAAAAATCTGCTAATAACACTGACTGCATGAGCAATTTCTGGTCTAGTGTATACATTAGACTTCCGACGGCAGAGGAATATGGTATTCTTGCCATGCTCTCTTTATCCTCAGTTGTTGTAGGACATATCTTCTTACTATATTTCAGATGACAAGCAAGATGTGTTATAATAGGCTTAGCATTCTTCATGTTGAAGCGCTCTAGTACACGTTCACTATACTTTTCTTGTGACAAATAAAACTTCCTTTCATATCTGAAATGGGTAATACTCATGCCCAAAATCTTCTTAGCATGACCCAAATCTTTCATAGCAAAAGACTTACTCAACTGTTTCTTCAACTCGCCAATATTAGAAGCATTCCTGTCCACAATCAACATATCATCCACATATAGCAAGAGGATGATAAAATCATGATCGGAAAATCTCTGTGCAAATCCACAATGATATGAAGAGGTCTTCTTATAACCTTGCTCCCCCATAACAGATTCAAACTTCTTGTACCACTGTCTGGGAGTTTGCTTCAATCCATAGAGACTCTTCTTAAGTTTGCACACGTAATTTTCTTTACCTTTTGCTTTGAAGCCCTCAGATTGATCCATATAATCTCTTCTTCTAAGTCACCATGAAGAAAAACAGTCTTCACATCCATCTGCTCAATCTCCAAATTGAGACTTTCAGTAAACCAAAGAATGTACGAATGGAGGACATTTTCACAATGGGAGGAAATATTTCATCAAATTCAACACTCTTTGTTTGATCATATTCCTTAACGACCAGTATGGCTTTGTACCTGGGATTCAAGCTGTGTTCTTCAGCTTTAATTTTGAAAACCCACTTATTCTTCAAAGCTCTCATGCCTATAGGTAATTTCACCAACTCATACTCCCCCAGCAGTGAGTAATACATACTCATTAGGAGAATAATGGAAAGAAGGAATGTGTTGTCTAGTAGACCTCCTACGTGGAATATTTGACTCGTCCAGGACTTTATGAGTAGAAGCATCTACCTCATCAACTACGACATCGTTATCATCAACATCAATATGATGATCTGGAACATGATTCTGGGCATCACTGTCATCATCGAGCGCACCAACATCATCCACATTTGTATAAGAAACTTGATCAAGATTAAATAAATCATCAGATTTTGAAAATTTTAGCTTCTCTACTTTGTCAATATCTTCAATGGTTTGATCCTCCATGAAGACAACATCATGGATTCTCACAACCTTCTTCTCAACTGGATCATATAGTTTTAACCAAACTAATCAAGGCCATAACCAATAAAGATGCATTGCCTTGTCTTGGCAGCTAATTTTGACCTCTTATCTTTAGGCGCATGTACAAAAGTTTTACAACCAAATACTTTCAAATGGTCATAGGAAACTTCTTTGTCATACCAAACTCTTAACATCACTTTGCAAAGCAACAACAAGAGATAGGTTGATAACATATGCAGCGGTTAATAAAGCCTCACCCCAAAAGAAATGCGACAACTTTGCTTCAGAAAGCAAATATCTGACTCCATCAAGGTCTTGTTCATCCTCTCCGCCGAACCATTAAGCTGAAGAGTCTTCTGGTGTCTGATACCCTGTTATTTGCAATATTTTTCAAATGGTCCATTGTTTTCATCACCGTTATCAGTATGAATACACTTCAGTTTCTTTCATGTTTTTCTTTCAATTGAAGCCTGAAATGGCTTAAAGCCACCCAACACTTGGTCTTTAGTCTTCAAGACATAGATCCAAAGTTTTCTTGAGCAATACCAATAAACGTAGCAAAGTAAAGAGCACCACCCAAAGTCCTTATTTTCATAGCACCACATAAATCTAAATGCACCAACTCAAGCAACTCTGTCTTTCTTGAAGGAGGATGAGATTTGAAAGAGACTCTATTTTGTTTTTCAGCCAAGCAGTGCTCACACTTTTTAAATTTAGCACTTTCAAAATTTGACAACAATTTCTTCTTGGCCAGGACATTGAGTCCTTTCTCACTGATGTGGCTAAGCCTCTTGTGCCATAGCATTGAAGAGTTATCGCTCTCAACTACATTCACTATATTAGCATAAGTAGAAGTTGTAGTCCAGTATATACCACGACGCTTTGTACCACGAGCCACAATCAAGAAAACCCTTAGTGAGTTTCCACTTTCCAGCACCATTGGTACTAACATAACCTTCATCATCCAGAACACCAACATATATCAAGTGCAAATGAACATCAGGTGCATAATTCATGTTGTTCAAAACTAGTTTAGTTCTAATACTAATTTCCAAATAAATTGTTCCAATACCAGTCACCCTAAAGACAATCTCATTACCCATACTCAATGTTCCAAAATCACCTAGAGTATAGGATGAGAAAATATCCATCCTTGATGTCACATGAGATGCGGGATCACTGTCCACAATCCAGCTTGACTCATCACAAGTAATTTTTATCAAGAACATTAACAAGATCTTCTGTTGTGATGGTGGTCACACAATTGCCATCTTCTTTCTTTTCCTCATTATTTTTGTTCTCCTTCTTCAATATCTGACAGAACTTCGTTGTGTGCCCTTTATTCCCACAATGATAACATTCAATATCTTTAAGTTTGCCTCTGGATTTACTTCTATTATGTTCTCTATTTTGAAAACTACAATTCTTATTTCTCTCCCTAGAGTCAGTCACCATAACATCTGACGAGGAGGAATCCTGAGGTTTTCTTTTCATTTCTTCATTTAAAACACTAGTCTTGGCAAGATCCATATATATCACACCATCCAGAGCAGAATTTGACAATAAAGTTCTAAAAATTTCCCAAGAATCTGATAGGGAATCAAGTAGAAACAAACCTTGAATTTCTTCATCAAATTTAATGCCCATCGCAGATAACTGGTTCATGATCCCCTGAAAGTTGTTCAGATGATCTGTCATCGGAGAACCATCAAGGTATTTTAAACCCAACATCTGCTTAATCAAGAACAACTTATTGTTTCCAGTCTTTCGAGCATACAAACTTTCAAGCTGCTCCCATAAGGTCCGAGCATATGTCTCCCAAAAAATATGGTTCAACACATTATCGTCAACCCACTGTCTAATAAAGCCACAGACTTATTTGTGTAACAGATTCCACTCTTCTTCTGATTTATTATCAGACTTTTTAGTGACAAAGACTGCTTGATAAAAATTCTTGACATAGCAAATCTTTCATTTTGCCCATCCAAATGGCATAATCGACACCACTCAAAGTAGCCATTCTACTAGTGTTGGCTTCTATCGTTTATCACAAATACAAATATTATTTATTAGCAGAAGACCAAAGTAATTATTTTTTGATGTGGAAGTTCACGATGTGCTGCAACCACAAAGCATACACAGACAAAACCTTGACTCTGATACCACTTGTTGGGAATACAAATAGACCCGTAAAAATAATATTCACGATATTAGTGATAAACGCGGAATACTAAGTTATGGTTAATTAGAAAGAATAAAGAGCAATAATGACACTGAAATATTTTATGTAGAAACCCTTCTGAATAAGGGAAAAATCACAAGTCAAGATAAGCAATTGATATCACTATAGCAAGGAATTTTACACTGTGTAGTCACGAGTATAAATACTCCAAAGACCACTACACACTCAAAATAAATAGCCCTCTTTTAATTTTCTCACCTTACTACAATATCACTCATGATGTGTGGTGAAATTACACTTTTTATACCGTTTCCTTAAACTTTTCTAGCCCTTTAAGTAAGTTTTACTATCATTTATTATATTTATTTTGTTTTTTGTAGGATTTTTGTCTCGGAACACCAAAAATGAGGAAAAGTGCATAAACGTGGACAAAAGTGCTGAAAAAAGAAAGAAGTGCAACAAAAGCCATTTCTGCGGACCGTAGATTGGGAGGCTCAACCGCAATTCGTAACAGTGAACAGAGGAATTTGAAGCCCCGAAGTGTGACCACACTTCCGTTCTGCGAACTATAGTACGGTCTGCGAAACATTGCTTCTCCATAGTCTTAACTCAGATTGCGATGCTTTAGAGCATTTTTGCGGACCGTAATTCAGTTATGCGAACCACACTTCTTGTCGCAGTTCGAGACAGTCCAAGCATGAAGACACTTTGTGAATCCTAAGCTAATTTTATAGGCCACAGATTAGTTCTGCGGTTGCACAGTATATGATAGTGACATTTTTGTAATTAAGTGTAGTCTGAAATTTTGGGTCTATATATAAGCCTTGTCCGAGTGTTTTGAGAAAAGATATATACACAATACACCAACTCACAAAAATTCATTCTCAACCACATTTTGAGAGCTTAAAAGAGGGAGAACAAGCCTTTGGAGGCTAGAGTTTCATCACCCATCACCTTGGAAGTGAAGACTTGAAGCCATTAATGAAAATTTCTTACTTCATCTCTTTATTTTCTTGCTTTGTATTGTTATATTTGGTGTGAGTGATGACTTTGGACAACACAGTTGTAAAGGCTTGTTGAGTAGTATTTGTATTTAACTCTTATTGCTTTTGTATTGATTATTTCTTGCTATTTATGAAATTGGTCTCTTGCTTATCTAATTAATCTTGTTCTTGAATGTTTTCAAAGGGAGTAGCTAACCCTAGGACTTGCCCATTTATCCTTAATTAAACCTGAGAGAGAAAATTAGCGCTTGAGATATATTGATTATCACGATTTGAGGCTTTAACCCTCATCTAAGTTTGACATTTAGATAGGAAAAAACCTAGTGTAGCCTAATATTGAAATGTGTTTAATACTCCTTAGTTTGATTCGAGAGAATAAGCTAAGATAGACCCGCTAAATAGTCGAGAGACATTAGTGGGTAATTGAGATTCCTAGGCTAATTTGCTAGACTCATGATTAATTAGTGGTAGATAATTACTTGCAATGGATCATTATTGAGTTTAAGTTAAATTACTATATTTCAAAGCCCCGAATTTCCATAACTTGTACTCCCTATTAGTTAGTTTTATCTCTATTAGTTTTTAAACAAAATCAAATATTTGAATATCATTTGGCTTAACTTAACTGGTGATAATTCCATAACTAGCTTAATTGCCCAAATATATTGTTCCTTGTGGGATTCGACCCCGACTTCTAATTGAGTAAATTATATTGCGACGACTGTTTACACTTTCTCTTTGAGGAGTGAATTTGAACGTCATCAGCTCACACTCTATTTTTTCTTCACAGATCATTTTCTTTCACAGTGTATGGACTCACTACTCTTTTTCTTTTCTTCTCTTTTATTGGTGTATTTCAACTGAAGATTGATCTGCCTATTTATAGAGGTGGATTTCTTTTCTTGATATCATTAACTTTGCCAAACAAATTTTTATTTGTCAAAGAGTCATAAATTTGAACGGTGACCTGCACTCATTTGCAATCAGCTGCAGACCTTCTTATTTGAGTGTGAATGAGTTGACATTCTCTTAAATCATGAGTATGGGGCTGGACCCCACCGGACCTCACAAATAGACGCTCGTAAGATCAAAACCTTATATCTTATAAGGATATGATGTGAGAATTAATATTGATTAGGTATTCAATTCTTGTCTTATATAACATAACCCTCCAAACAACACCATTAACTAAATTTCGTCACAAGAAAAAAAAGGCGTGCATATCAACAACCAATACGTATGTATACTAAAATAACACCATTAACAATCTGGAACATAATATTTACCATAATTATCATATGTGAGTATTCATTATTCTGATCCACAACCTCTAGGCTAGCATCTCTGTATTAAGAGGTTGGGACGATAAAAATGGTTATTTTTGTGGAAAATATTTCAAAAAACTATATCTCTATGCTTTGGGATTTCACAAATACAACTCGACATAAACATACCAGCAAAACGTGCATTTACCGCATTACTTTCTACACGTAAAAAATAATTTTGGTATTCTACATACGAAGGGGGTTCAGATGAACGCTCTTCTGATATCCTAGCTTCGCCCATGCCTGCATCGAGAAAAAGAAGAAGAAGAAACTAATAGATGTATTGTATTAGTACTTTATTTCTTAAATATCTAAAACATGTTAAAAAAGATATTAAAGGAGTAAACTTTGATCGAGATACAAAATAAAGAATCAAGATTTGATGACGTAAAGAAAAAAATATCATATATTTGGAGACGAAGAATGCGTTAAGTTGAAAAAATAAGATGATAAAGATATTTTTATTCGCACGTGTACAATTGTAATATATTTAGCCATATTTAGTTTTGTGTAATTATGGTAGATATAGGATCCCTATTGTATGAGGATTCCAGATTGTACACCCTATATATATTTGTATTAATGAGAAAGGCTCTCTAAGAGAGATTAATACAATTCTACATGGTATCAGAAGCCAAAAATCCTTCCCAACCTAAAACCTAGTTTCGGCCGCCCACCTCTGTCCGTTTCCGGCGCCGAATCGACCGTATACCACCGATATAACTCCGATATACAGCTGTCCAGCCCTCAAATTCTACTAAAAGCACTGTATACCATGGGAATACTGTTGATATACAGCCTCCTTTCTTTCCCTATCTCTCAACCAGGCTGTATACCCCTCGTATATAGCTTATACACGCCGATATACACTCTATATACGGCTGATATGCCCTTACTGCCACCGTATACCACATGTATACAGCCTCCCTAAGCCGTTATACACCCCCGTATATGGTTGTTTCTGCCCATATACACTGCCCCTACGTCCCGAACCCCTCCCCTAATTTTTCCCACTCTCCGGCAGCTTTCATGGCCGAAAACAGCACCGGAAGCAATAGTAGTCAGCTGCGTAGGAATGACAGATGGGATTGACCTACGAACTGGGCCTCCAGCATTATCCCAGCAGCTGCGGCCCAGTTTAATACAGACAGGCCATCCGCACCATACAACTCGATGGCCACAGTTACACGACCCACTTCTCTGCTGCTCAAAATCGGCCCAACAGTCTGGAAAATCTACAGAAAATGGCACCTATATCCGGCCCAATATTTTGGGCCCCAACAGTCCACTCCGAGAATTTCCCAATTCAATTTGGGCCAGACTTTCAGCACATTGAATCCTCAGAAGCCCGATAATGCGTGGTATATAGATACGGGCGTCACGTCTCATCTCACCAACAATTCTGGTAATCTTACTCAAATGCGAAATTTAAATACTCCGCAGTCTCTTATGGTCGGTAATGATCATCACATTCCAATTCAAGAATTTGGCCACACCCTTACCCCACCACCGCATCCCCACTTCTCTCTTAAAAATGACTTTTATGCCCCAAACATCATCAAAAATCTAATTTTTGTTAGACATTTTGCCACCGATAATTCTGTCTCAATTAATTTTGACCCTTTTGGATTTTCTGTAACGGACCTCTGTACCGGGAAACTCCTTACGAGATGCAATAGTAAGGAGGACCTATATCCTTTCCTACCCACATCCGCTGCTAGTGTCGCTCCTCCCACCATTTTAACTACCATATCCCCCTCTACGTGGCATAATAGACTTGGTCATCCGGGATCTCACGTTTTTTATTCTCTTAGAAATCGAAATTTAATACAATGTAACAAAGGGAATCTTTATCATAGTTGCTCCTCTTGTCAGTTAGGGAAACACGTTAGACTACCATTTACGACGTCTATGAGTACTACTTTCTCTCTTTTTGATATTATTTACGCTGATTTATGGACATCTCCCATAACTACCAAATTAGGCCACAAATATTATCTGATAATTTTGGATGATTTCTCTCACTTTCTTTGGGTCTATCCACTCAAACTCAAATCTCAAGTGTTCTCCAAATTTGTTGAGTTTCATACACTGGTTAAAATAAAATTTGAAAAAGACATAAAATTGTTTCAATGTAATAATGGCCGTAAGTTGATAATTCTATATTTCATAAATTTTGTGCGGCTAATAACATGATCTTTCATTTCTCGTGCCCCCATACCTCCCCTCAAAATTGAAAAACCGAAAGAATTCTCCGAACTATTAATAATATGATTCGTACCCTTTTTTTCATGCGTCTCAACATTTTACCTACCCGTGCGATTCAAAATAGGACACCCACCGAAATTCTACTGTCGAATCCCTACCTATGACCATTATAGAATTTTCGGTTGTCTGTGTTACCCTAATATGACATCCATGCCCCTCCCCACAAATTGGCACCCAGATCTATTATGTGCGCCTTCTTAGGTTTCCCATCAAACCATAGGGGTACCTGTGCTATGAGCTCTCCACCGACAAAATCATAATTTCACGCCACGTCACCTTTATTGAGTATGTTTTCCCGCTTGACAATATTAAAACATTCCGAGTCACTGATTATCAATTCCTCGATCATTCTGACCTATCACCGCTTGTCCAACAAGCATTACGTCAGGCGACCACTGTTCCGGCGGCGCCAGATGCACCAACTGCCACCGCCGGCAGTCCAGTCATGATCTCCCCTCATCGTTCTTTCAGTTCTGATACCACCGAAAATCGAAACTCTGCATCTTTATCACCTTCCCATTCCCTGCCCCAGTCTCTGTCAGTACCGTCATCGGCCACAAACCCCGCTGTTGTATACCCTCCGAAATCCCTAGTTGTACCGACATCACCACACCACCATCCAAACAAACCAGTCCTACCTCTCTACCGACCTACTACCTAATCTCATCGACCATCACTAGTCTCGGTCAACTCTGATTCACTACACCACCACACCAGTCCCACCTAACTACCGACATTGTGCCTAGTTATGACCCACCCAAATCAGTCACTCCGATCTCACCTGCCTTTGACACCCGTCACCAGCACGACCCCCAAAACCAGAACCCGAATCAACCAACACACACAGTAAACCCGACCCGACGACCTTCAACCACACCCAGCCACCCACCTTGCACCGTATGAAAACCCGTGCCCAACACGGGATTTTCAAACCCAAAGTCCAGTTTAACCTCTCCACACAAACCATTTTCCCAATTCTAAAAAGCCCCAAACTAGTCAAACTAGACCCAAATTGGAATGCGGCCATGTGTGAGGAGTTTAATGCTTTAACGAAATAACACACTTGGGATTTGGTTCCTCGATCGGATGGGTGAATGTGATCCGATGCATGTGGCTTTGTCATCACAAATACAGGGACAGTGGTGACCTAGAACGATACAAGGCAAGGTTTGTGGCTACTGGTACTAATCAGCAAGAGGGTATTGATTGTAGTGAAACATTCAGCCCGGTTGTTAAATCGGCTACCATTCGTACAATCATGACTATTGCTATGGGTAAACATTGGCCGATCCATCAACTTGATGTGAAAAATGCCTTTTTACATAGGGATTTAAAAGAAATTGTTTCCATGCACCAGTCGCCCAGTTTTGTCCATCCTGCAGCCTCTCAGTATGTCTGCCATCTCCATAAGTCACTTTATGGTTTGAAACATGCCCCTCGAGCGTGGTATGATCGATTTTCACAGTACATCATGTGGATTGAGTTTGTATGCAGCAAGTGTGATAATTCTCTATTTATTTTTCATAGAGGTAGTAGCATTGCATATTTATTATTGTATGTGGATGGTAATGTTCTTACTGCCTCATCTAAGTTGTTGAAAAATGAGATCATTGCACTGCTCAAAACAGAATTTGCTATGACTGACTTGGGGAAATTGAGCTATTTTTTGGGGATTTCAGTGACTAGATCTGCAGATACTATGTTTCTGTGTCAGCGTAAGTATGCAGAGGAGATTGTGTACAGGGCTAAAATGGCAAATTTCTAAATCATGACTACTCCAGTTTACTCTAAATCAAAGCTTAGTGCTTTGGATGGTGATCCAGTATCAGATCCCACTCTCTACAAGAGTCTTGCAGGTGTACTACAGTACCTCACTTTCGCCAGGCTTGATATTGCTTATGCCTGTTCAACATGTATGCTTATTTATGCGTGCCTCCTGGAGCCTAATTTTACTGCCCTTAAACGTATCATCTGATATGTTAAGGGCACACTTGATTATGGTTCGCATCTATACCCCTCAGCAAGGACCAGGTTGTTGTCCTATACGGATGTTGATTGGGCAGGCTGTCCAGACACGCGACGCTCCACCTCAGGCTACTGTGTGTTCTTAGGGGATAATCGTATTTCTTGGTCTACCAAGAGACAACCTACATTATCCCGTTCGAGTGCAGAAGCAGAATACAGAGGCTTTACTAATGTTGTTGCTGAGATTTGTTGGCTCCAAAACCTTCTTTTGGAGCTTCAGTGTCCATTACGTAAGGCGTCTTTGGTTTATTGTGATAACATATCTGCCATATATCAATCTCATAATTCGGTTCAGCATTAGCGAACCAAGCATATTGAGATAGACATCCACTTTGTTCGTGAGAAGGTTGCTATCGGTCATGTCAAGGTATTGCATGTGCCTTCTTCATATCAGTATGCATATATATATTCACAGAGGGCCTTCCTAGACAACTCTTCCTCGACTTCAGATCCAGTCTTAGCGTTCAGCCTCCTCCCGCTCCGACTGAGGGGTTGTATTAGCACGCGTACAATTGTAATATATTTAGCCATATTTAGACTTGTGTAATTATGGTAGATATAGGATCCCTATTGTATGAGAATTACATATTGTACATCCTATATATATTTATATTAATGAGAAAGGCCCTCAAGGAAGATTAATACAATTCTACAATTTTCGTCTCTGTATTTGAGTATTTTGAAGGGTTTGTGGGGATTTAAGTCCTTATGTTAATTAAGTTAATGAAGTGCTCTATTTGATTTCAAACTCCCAAAAATTAGTTAATTCTATAACGTGAGTTAAGTTCAGTAGTAATAGCCTAATAGGAATATACTCCTAATGTGGGTTGAGTAACGTTTCTAGCAGTAATAATACGATAATATTACTAATTCATGTTGAATAATTTAAGTTAAGTTTAAGAAGTATGTTTCATAAGAAATAGGATTAGAATTTATTAGGGATATAAAAATCATTCAATATTTGAAGGATATTTTGGTCAACTAATATTTATATTCAGGCTTTAAAAAAAATATAGACTAGTCTATACGTTTGTGCTTTGCACGAATATATCTTACTTTAAATACTACGATTTATATACCTAAACTAATAAATTACTGTCGAATGTGTATGAAGTCCAATAATTGTGTTCTACTATTAGTTGACTTCAGCATCCTCCTAAATACGACAATTTTATCCACCATCATGGATTTATATATTGAACAAATATTCACTTTGAAGGCTAAGAAATATTTAACTTTCTTACATTTCTGTTTTTTATCCAAATATGTGCCGTGAGTTAAGTTCCTAATAGGATATATTTTTCATTCTAATGTGTATTATTCCAGTTGTGTCCTTTTCTTTTATGTTCTTGTACAAATTAATGAAATAGTTAAGAGTATAAAAATCATTTAATATTTAAAGAATATTTTGGTTAACAAATATTTATATTCATTTTTATAATAAATCTATATAGATAGATATATCATAAAATCCAGTGACTCGAAAGTTGCAACATATGGTATTTTAAAAATTTTAACATGTTATTTTTATTTGTAAAAATATTACCTACTATATCTAAATTCGCACAAAAAATACAGATGTACAGACAAATCAACGCAATTCTGATCAACTCACAATTTATATAGTTCATACATGATACTGTTGATTACAATGGTGCAGGAAACGGAAATAAGTAACTGCTAAGTATTACAGCAAATGAAATTACAACAACTGAAATTTCAATATGCTTGAACAAGAAACTGGAACAATTTGATATGCTGGGTCGAGTGATGTCACTCTGTCTTTAAGACAAGATTGCATGTATGTATCCTTTCTACGTTCTGGACAGTAGTTTCCCAAGATAAAACAGCAACTCAACAAATGAGCAAAGGAAACTCAAGTGTTACTTTGAAGAACTTTGAGTAAGAAATGATGCTGAAAAGTAGTAGGAAGAATCTGATTTCGTTTGTGTGTTCTTCTGTGTAGTCTCAATAATTGAGCAAAGGATTCATTATATAGTGTAAGGAGGGGACTTATCAACTACCCACATAATTGTTGTTACTGGCCAAGTAATGACAATTATGGAGGTAGTAATTCAGCCAAAATAAATGACGAATTGATGTGCAACGGATTAGAGCTTTTAGGGAGAGTAATTCAGCCAAAATAAATGACTGAATTGATGTGCATAATAATGTTGGTTAACGTTCCAAAACCAACAGCAAAGCATATCTAGGTCCTCCCTCCTTAAAACACATGGGATACCCCTTGGGGTCCCAAACCCCAAGCCAATTTGAGATTTATAAACTAAACAAATCTTCCTTCCCCCACCGATGAGGGAGGATTGGTCTTTACCACATTTTCATGCTTCAAACACCTCACTTCGTGGACCAATACCTCTTTCATTTCTCAACGAAATTTGACGATCATTGGCACTACGATCATCTACTTACTTAGTAGATTATGCACGTGTGAAGAATCAAAGTCTCCAACATGCGGAACCCAAGTGTTTAAGTCATTAAAGATGGTTGGACGCAACTCCCGCCAAAGGAAAATTTCCAACAATCCCCTCTTGAAAGAGATTTTGGCGCACTCACATGGTGCCTTTTCCCAGCAATATTTTAGCAGACCGATGTTGCATAAGGAGAGGTAGCTTTAGCTTTGAACCTTCCATAGTTAAATACCATGGACTTACTTACTGCGCGGTGAACGTGATGTCTTGAACCGTCAGTGTTTAGTGTAAGCCAAGTCAATAGTACCAACACAACAAATTCCCTTACTCTTTTCTTCGTAATGTTTTGTCCATTGTGGTCGTGGACACTTCTTGGATTCTTAAGTGCGTTCATTTAAGGCGGCCTGTCCTCTCACTTAAATATGTGGTCTCCTACAAGGTATCCTGCCATACCACACTTCACAAGTGTTAGGAACCATTAAAAGTTTCCCCAAACCTAACCTCAATATGTGAGGATCGTTAAAGGTTTTGGAAACTTAACATTTACCCACACTGCAGATAGCACTTAACGTCTATCGCGGGAACGACTTTGGATTGGTGTTTCTTTACAGAAATCACTATCCAAAGTGCTCATGCTTCCACAGAAGCGATCAACTGAACCTTTACAACTTAGTTTTCCCATTGAACCAAATTCATGGGATCTCCACTCAGTAAGGTTGGGTTACCACCGTATTGGTCCTTATACTTTGGGTTTTAAGCCCATTCTCCTAGACATGTAGAACATCTGATCCTTGGGTAAGCCCTTTGTCAACGGGTCTGCTATATTATCCTTTGACTTTATGTAATCAATGGATATTATACCCGTGGTGATCAGCTGCCTAACGGTCTTATGCCTCCGTCGAATATGACGAGACTTGCCGTTGTACATAGTATTTTGTGCCCTTCCTAGAGCCGACTGGCTATCGCAATGGATCATTACATAAGGTACAAGTTTGTCCCAACAAGGAACATCCTCTAAGAAGTCGTGAAGCCACTCAGCTTCTTCTTATGCTTTGTCTAAAGCGATAAATCCGATTCCATCGTGGATCGGGCGATGCAAGTTTGCTTAGAGAATTTCCAAGACACAGCCCCACCACCAATTGTAAATACATACCCACTAGTGGACTTGGTGTTCTCTATATCAGATATCCAGTTTGCATCACTGTACCCCTCTAGTACAACTGATATCTCGAATAATGTAATCCGTAAGTTAGCATGTATTTCAGGTATTGAAGTACCCGATTCAACGCCTTCCAGTGATCATCACTTGGATTACGGGTAAATCTAGCCAATTTGTTAACTGCATAAGAATATCAGGTCGGGTGCAGTTTGTTATGTACATCAAACTTCTGATCACCTGTGCATATTGCTCCTGGTATATGGGTGCACCACGATTTTTATCAAGCTTTTGATTTCTATCCAGTGGTGACTTTATAGGCGAACTGTCAAGCATCTCGAACTTTCTCAAAACATCTTCGATGTAGTGAGACTGAGATAAGACCAGTCCGTCAAATGTCTTAGAGATTTTTATTCCTAAGATGACATATGCGATACCCATATCCTTCATGTCGAAGCATTGTTTCAACATGTTCTTAGTCTCTAGAATTACC
Source organism: Anisodus acutangulus (assembly GCA_029783415.1). Lineage (NCBI taxonomy): Eukaryota > Viridiplantae > Streptophyta > Magnoliopsida > Solanales > Solanaceae > Anisodus > Anisodus acutangulus. The sequence goes on from CM056490.1 coordinate 47,377,573, forward strand.
CTAGGACTGCTTCCTGTGATCAACATGTCATCTACATATATGCATATCATGACGAACGAGTCAGAGTTACCTTTTGTGTAGACACATTTGTCACATTCGTTAATGGAAAAACCCTTTGATAGTAGAGTACTATCAAACTTTTCGTGCCATTGCTTCGAGGCTTGTTTCAGCCCGTACAGAGATTTGAAAAGCCGACAGACTTTCTTCTATTGCCTTGGAGCCACATACCCTTCGGGTTGGTCTATATAAATTTCTTCTTCCAAATCACAATTTAGGAAGGCTGTCTTGACATCCATTTGATGTATCTCAAGGTCACGCAAAGCTGCGATCGTAATGAGTACTCGTATGGACGTCATCTGAGATACTGGGGAGTACGTGTCAAAGTAGTCAAGACCTTCTTTCTGTCGATAGCCCTTGACTACCAACCTGGCCTTGTACTTATCTATAGATCCGTCTGCTTTATATTTCTGTTTGAGTATCCACTTACAACCCAACGGTTTATTTCCCGGAGGAAGATCAACCAACTCCCAAGTATGGTTATGCAGAATGGAGCCTATTTCACTCTCAATAGCTTCTTTTCAGAGCGGTGCCTCTGGAGTTGACAACGCTTCAGCAATTATCCTTGGTTCATCATCAACCAAATAAGCTACAAAGTCAGGACCGAAAGATTTATCCTTCCTGGCCCTTTTACTTCGCCTTAGTTCCATCTCTGGAGTCTCCAAGTTCTGAGAATCTGGAACACTAGATTCCGGATATTCAGCCACCTCGAGATCCACTAGATCTGAACCATCTAGATTCGGGCCGTCAACGACTCCCGGTTCTTGAGAGCTTTGTTCATAACTTCATTTGCAAGAGGTTATGTCTTTTTCATTTCTAGGAAAGGTACCTTCAAAGAATTGAGCATTCCTTGATTCCATGATTGTACCCCCGTGAATATCTGAAATATCTGACTTATGCACTAAGAAGCGATAAACACTACTGTTATTTGCATATCCTATGAATATGCAATCTACGGTCTTAGGCCCAATCTTGACATGCTTTGGCTTGAGTACTTCAACCTTTGCCAGACAACCCCATACATTTAAATATTTGTAGGTGGATTTCTTTCCCTTCCATGATTCATCTGGAGTTTTATCCTTACCCTTATGTGGGACTCTGTTAAGAATCGTATTAGCGGTAAGGACGGCTTCTCCCCACATATTTTGGGACCGGAATTGATGAGCAAGGCATTCATCATTTCCTTCAATGCGCGGTTCTTACGTTCCGCCACATCGTTCGATTGAGGTTAGTATTTCCTTCAATTTATAGAATTTTTTTATTTTGTACATTATATTTCTCAAATTAAACAATTAACTTTTTTCGGTAACTAAGAAAAGAAAATAAATAAACAATTAATTAATGATGGTGCATTGTATCTAAGTTTATTAATCTTGTTAAAAAGAAGTTTATTAATCTTGAGTTGGTGTGATTCAAAATAGAATGCATATACATTAGAATATGAAGTGTTAGAATATGATGTGTTGTGAATTATTTTAAGTACACAATATAGAGTTTATAAATAGACACATGTACTTTAACTTCATATACCAAAATATAAAAATTCATATATTATATCTTCTCTTCCATGACTACTCATTTGAAAGGTGTAAAAAAGTCTACGCTAACTGATGAGATGGAAAAAGCATTATGTGAGTACAAAAATAAGCATCCATCTTCAAGTCAAAAAGATTTGCAACAGTGGGTTCAACAAAAGTTTGATCTCTCTATTAGTCAATCAACATTATCAAATACTCTTAAAAGGTCAGCATAATATTTGTCAAAAGAGATAACAAATAGCAATGTTAAAAGACACAAATTAGCAAAATATCCTGAATTAGAAAATGTATTGTATGAGTGGTTTCTCCAATATCAAGAGAAAATGAACATGACTAGAGAAATGATTCAAACTAAAGCAAGAGAGTTTCTACAGAAAATGTATGGTGATGCAAATCCAGAATTTAACTTCTCAAGTGGTTGGCTAGAACGGTTCAAGGCGAGACAATGGAATCGCCTACGGACGAAGAAATTATTCAAGGAGTAATGGGTATGAAAGATGATGACAATCAAGATCCAGATGATGACAATCAAGATCCAGATGATAGTAACGTTATACCGCATGTTTCTCCAAAAGAAGCTTTTCTTGCCATAGAGACTTTGAAAAATTATTTGCTTCAAAATGAGAAGAATGTGCCGAATGTAGTTTATGCCCTTCAAAAAGTTAAAGATGAAATTGAGTTCAGTTCGCATGAAAAGAAGAACCAATTGACTATAGATACATATTTTAGGAAAGCATAAAATTTGAAATAAAAATTATTTAGGAAGTGCTTTATTTTATGAATTATATATGTAATTTTCATATGTATTTAATTAATTATTATTTTATATTTTTAGTGGGCGTCAAGGAATTTTTTTAAAAGTATTATCTTATGCATTTATCGAGGTTATTATTTTATCCCATTAACCCAAGTTGGGACCGGAAAAAATTATTATTTAATCGAAGTTATTAATTTATCGAATATTCATTTATCGAGGTTTTACTGTAATTAAGTTCCTAGTTGAATTGTAATCCTTACGTTCTGTTAGGTAGTGCAAGAAGGAACAGTATTTGACATTAATTGTAGTAGTAATAGGATAATCTTACGTTTTGTTAGGTATTCAATAAGAAATAGGATTAGACATTTAGTTCTATTAGGTAGTTCATTCAATAATTAATAGGATTAGAGATCATTAAGGGTATAAAAGTTATTTAATATTTGAAGAATAGTTTGATCATATATATATATATAAATTAAGATAAAATATATATATAAATTTTAAAATAGGATTCATGAGTGAAAATAATACATGAAATAGAAAAGAGTTATCTTCTAATTTAAGGACAATGTTTTGGAGTTTCAACTTAGACAAATCAAGACTTCATGGCTTTTCCTAAAGTTTGAACGGCATATTTCAAACTCCATGAATTTTTATTTGAGTTTGAACTGCATCAGTTCTAATTTCAACAATATTGAATATTTTGTGGAGTCCTTGTGTTTCAAATTACGTCGAGGTTGTCTAATTTTTAAAAGGTTTTCATATTTTAATTACCAATTTCCTCTATTATTTTTTACTAATTCCAAAGGGTTATACTGACCAAATTATATTTGTAATGACCCACCAAATCGAATCTCCAGTAAAAGTGAGGAGTCTTTAAGTTGTGTATATTGGAAATTGATTCCTTGAGTTATTTCATTTCAATGAGAATATAAATACAATCATAAGATATTAGTACTAATCTAAGTTACCTAAATTATAAGATGCTAATTATAACCATCCTAACTAATGAGATTACAATCCTAATTACAATATCAATCATAGTCATGATTAATGGAGAGTAGAGATAATTATGGGATTGCCCCATAATTATTCTAACAGTCCCCCGCAGTCTTAGCAGGAGGTTCACGTATGATAAGACTGTCCCTGAAATCATCAAAAAGTACGCGCGGAAGATCTTTTGTGAAGATATCCGCAATTTGATAGCGGGACGGTACATGTAGAACACGGAATTGTCCACGGGCAACCTTTTCTCCGACAAATAAGATATTCATTTCAATGTGTTTGGTGCGCTGATGCTGAACAGGATTTTCGAATAAGTATATCGCACTCACATTGTCACAATAGACCATTGTTTCCTTTTCAATAGGACAATGTAACTCTAACAATAGATTACGAAGCCAACATGATTCAACAACCACATTGGCTACCCCTCGGTATTCTGCCTCAACACTTGACCGAGATAGTGTGAATTGTCGTTTTGACGACCATGAAATGAGATTGTCCCTCAAGAACATACAATAATCGAAAGTGGAACGACGTGTGTCCAGGCAGCCACCCCAATCCGCATCTGTATATGATGAGAGACTCGATATGGAGGACTTATATAGATGCAAACCGAAATGAAGAGTACCCTTAACATACCACAAAATTCTTTTGAGAGCCCCCATATGTTCTTCATTCGGATCATGCATGTGTAAACAAACTTGCTGAACCGCATATGAAATATCTGATTTCGAAAAGTCAGATACTGCAAGACCCCTGCTAGGCTGCGGTAATGTGTAGGATTGCTGTGTGGAGTACCGACAGCGTTACTTAATTTCGTCTTTGTGTCAACTGGAGTATGTAATGGTTTGCAGGAAGACATCCTTGCTTTGTCAATTATTTCTTCGTATATTTATTTTGACAGAGAAACATACCACATGTATATTGAGTTATAGCAATGTCAGGAAAATAATTCAACGAACCCAAATCCTTCATTGCAAATTCATCCGCAAGAAGGGACATAATATAATGGCGAAGTGAAGTTGATGATGCCGTGAGAATAATGTTATCGACATACAGAAGTATATATATCATGTCAGCGCCCTTCCGATAAATGAACAATGACTGATCGGACTTGATGTGAGAGAAAACCAATTTAGAAACAAATCATGCAAACCTGTTATACCATGCCCGAGGAGCTTGTTTCAAACCATATAAGGATTTCTTCAACAGGAAAATATGATCTGGACGGGTATAATCTCGGAAACCCAATAGCTGATGCATGTACACTGTTTCCTGTAGGTGGCCATGTAAGAATGCATTTTTGACATCCAGCTGATGAATGGACCAAGATTTGGAAAGTGTCAGGCTGAGAACAGTCCTGATAGTTGTTGGCTTAACTACCGGACTGAATGTTTCACCACAATCCACGCAAACCTGTTGAGACATGCCATCACCAACAAGACAAGCTTTGTATCTCACAAAATACCCATTAGAATTCTTTTTATGACAAAAAACTCACTGTTGACACCCAATTTTGTCCCATCTTTTTGGATTTTATTTGCAATTTTTAATATTTTTGACACTTTAAAACAATTTTAAAATATATGCATATATGTGTATATATATCATTATTATCATTTATTATTTGCATTTTTACTGTCATTTGCATTTTTATATCACAAGCATACTTTTATCTTAATATTATATGTTATTTTATTTTCGCAAAACGGCATTGCATTTTTATTTTTATTTAAGCATCAAGCATTTCACAAATATTATATTTTATCATATTGTCATCTTTACAATTTATAAATTTTGCAAAGCTTTCTTTTTATATAATAAAATCTCTTTTTATATTTTTAAACCCATAACCCATTTCATTTCCCAAAACAACTTCTACTCAACCCAAAACAATTCCTACCCAACCCAAACTAAAACCCATTTTCGCCCAAGCCCAACCCATCACCCATTTTATTTCCCCAACCCAAAAACAAATACCCAGGCCCAACCGAAAGCCCACCGGATCGCCCAATACCCAACTCCCTTCCCTTTATTTCCCTTTAAAACCAAACCAAACCCTAAAAACATTTCATTTTTTTTTCCAGATAATCTCTCTCTCTCTCTCTCTCTCTCTCAATGGGTCAAGACTTCCCACACCGGCGACCCCACGTCGCCGGTCACCTCGCCAACACTACCACACCACCAGCCACACTATCCCACCTACGCCGGACACCCTACACCACCCATACCACCGTTGATTTCGGGGTTTTTTTTTGAGGTCCTAAGTCCGAAAATGAGGGTTCCGGTTTACTCTTGTTGGTGGTTTCCGTTTTGCTTTTGTTGGTGGTTTTCCGTTTTGTTTTGTTGGTGGTTTCGTTACTTTTGTTGGTGGTTTCCGATCTGTTTTTGATGGTTTTATTTCCGGTCGGTTTTTGGTGATACTGCTTTCTCGGGTCACAATCCGGGTCGGGTCACTGTTCCGGTCGGGCCAGAATCGGGTCAGGTAAGTTTCCAGATTTGTGTATTTATATTTTGTTGTTGGTTATCTGTAATTTGGAGAAAATTAATTCGGGTTGAAAAACATTCGATTCGGGTCGGGTTACGGATACGGGTCGAGTCGATCTTGCTCGTAAATTTTCAGATTTTGTATGTTTATATTGTCTTTGTTGGTTACCCAAATTTGGAGAAAATTGATCCGGTTGAATAACATCCGTTCGGTCGGGTCACTGACTCGGGTTGACCCGGTTCGGTTAAATTCCAAATTTTTGTGTGTTTATGTGTTGTTGGTTACCTGAAATTTGGAGGAAAATCGAGTCGGGTTGAAAATATCCGATACGGGTCGGGTCACTGATCCGGGTCGGGTCGACCTGATTCGAATGAATTCCCAGATTTTTGTGTGTTTATATTGTGTTGGTTCTCTGAAATTTTGGAAAGAATTTGATTCGGATTGAAGTATCCGATTCGGGTCAGGTCACTGTTCCGGGTCGGGTCGATTCGACCCGATTCGAATAAATTTTCAGATTTTTGTGTTTTAATATCTTGTTTGTTTGTTATCTGAAAATTCCAAAAAAAAAAAAACATTTGATTCCGGGTCGGGTCAACCTGAGATCCGGGCCGGATCACTGTTCAGTATTCGGGTCGGGTCAAATTTCAGAATTCGGGTCGGACGTTTTAATTGCAAGCTGTTGGTTTATTTTGGCATTTAAATATTCATACACGCATCTCTTGTATTTTGCTGTTTTATCATTTTAACTAATACTGCATTCTGGCCGATGAAATTAAATTCGAGGCCGCGCTTTTTTTTTTTTTGTTTCTCTGTTCTCTGTTTTCTGTTTACTGTTTTAAACATCCGTGCAACGGATATTTTGTTGTTTTTACTGTTTTATTGTTTTTAACTAATATTACATATTGGCCGATGAAATTAAATTTGAGGCCGCATTTTTCGTTTCTTTGTTCTCAGTTTACTGTTTTTGGCATTTAAATATCCGTGCAACGGATATCTTGTTGTTTTACTGTTTTGAATTAAATACTGCATTTAGGCCGATGAAATTGAATTCGAGGCCGCGCTTTTCTTCTTTCGTTTCTCTGTTTCTTTAATTTACTGTTTTAAACATCCGTGCCACGGATATGTAATCGCTTTTTATCAAGCATCGCTTTTGAATTAAATACTACAATGGCCGATGAAAAAATATCCGTCGATTTTTGAGGCCTCCACAGTTGTAAAGACGGAAAATAAAACTTCTGGGCAATGATGAAACTTAAATCTTTTTCACCCGAGAGACCAACATGTTCGGTAGGCAAGGCAACTAAAATGACCAACGAGTTATATGTTCGCAGCCACGACGTGATTGGAATGATCTTTTCAAAATTTAAGTCTGAGTCCTCTGTAATCAAAACATTTATTGTTTTGGATATGGATCCGAAGTTATGTATATTCATTTGTTTCTAACCGTTTGTTCTTGACAGCTTGCAAGGGATAAAGTCAAAGAAGGCAAATACCCCTCGGAGATTATCTATTTTGTTGTTGTTTTTACTTTCTTTAATTCAGCTTTATTTCATTCTTTATTATAATATTATTGTACTCGTGAAATTATTGAAATGTTTAGAATAGGCATACATAGAATTAATTAATAGGGTAGTCTAAAATTGAAAACTCATCGCTAGTTTATTTATTTTAGGCTCGGTTAGTTTTAAAATCGTTAATCGCTAGTTTATATATTTTTAGGCCCGTCGCCCATAAGAAATCACATTGCATACTTCTTTATCAATTTTCATACGAATGCATATTCATATTCTTTTTTTAGCTTTACATGTATATTATTGTCATACAAATGCACGCCGGTACAAACGCATCATTTCATTAAATACTTGCAACATTATTTTTATACTTGTAAAACATGCACTTTTTCTTAGCATAGCAATTAACCTGAATTTGATCGGATAACCGCAAGTTAGCGGATCTTAAAGGATGCCTAACCCCTTCTCTTTAGGATAATAAAGAACCCTTGTCCAGAATTTCATTAGTTTCGTAGACCACAAAATTGGAGTTATTTTACATCTTTTAGTTAAACATTCAGGTGCCCTAATTCACCTTAGAATAATTAGGTGGCGACTCCTTAACGCAAGCATTTTATCCAATCCATAGGGAATCGATGCCATCGCGTCGCGAAGCCCGCAGGTCAAAATCGGGTGCGACAGCATGGCGACTCCACTGGGGAATCAGGTTCTTAACCATAGCAAGTTCAGGTTAATTATTATTGCGCTTTATTTTGCTTCTTATTTATTCTACTGCTTCTAATTGTTTTCTTTTTGAAATTTTGTATGTTTAACATCTTTAATTGCTATATTCTTTTATTGCTTTCCTTAAATTGGCATTTCGCTCATATTTCTTCCACTATGGAAAATTGACACTATCACACATTACACGCGAGGTGTGTTTTGCGCACCCGCAAATTCTTTCATATTACCAAATTTTAGGAGAGTTGGCGTATGCGCGGAGTGTCCGGACCATCCGGAGGCCGCGTAGCCTTCTCACTCGAGTAGTCCGCTCGGGAACCTTGAGTCCAGTAAGCCTAATCTTAGTAAATTTAGGATAGAGCTACACACCCTCTATCTTAAGTCATGCATGCATACACCTTAGATTGGTCGATCCTTGGCATCGACTCCACAATTAAGAAATCCACCAAAATTGTCGACAGGTCTCACGACCCAACGGCCCATCAACATATTATGTGTAGCGTGATAATGATAGACTAATCCAAGCCTAATTATGACATGCCGATATTGGAAAATGTATATACGTTTTGTCTTCATTTCCAATAAAAGCATTGCAGTTTTACATCTTGGATTAATCTGTCATAATCTCTCATATTTGGCGTTTTAGGCTCACCTCTGGCATAAGAGAGGCTCCATGCATGTTAGGATGCACATTTAATTACCGTACAATTTGTTTGCTATTTTTCTACTTTTAACTCTGTACATATTATTTAATACAATAATTACCTGCTTCAATTATGCATATATCATGCCATGTCGCTTGCAACTCTGGGCATGAACATTTGCACTTAAACTTTTGGGTTATCGCACCACAATCAAGACTTTTACTGGGGCAACACCATATCTTTTGGTCCCCGGGACAGAAACTGTGTCGCCGCCCAAGGATAAAGCATTCTTCAACATCAACTCTCGGACCTTGTAAAGCAATCAGGGGAGTTTTTGACCGTACTTTCACTCTTACATTTTATTATTCTTTTAGTGGCTTTCCTCCTTTCACCCGGTGCTCTTATTTTTTGCAGGAAGATCGTCCTCGCGAATAGTTTGGGGGGGTCGTTCTAAAACATTATTTTTGGATATATTCTAGGAAAGAACAAAGCCAAAGGCTTTCACAAAGATGACCGAAAGATGTTTTGACTGAAAAAAGTCCGCCAACACCAGATTCAACGAATCATCTCTTTAATTTGTCTATACTTTTGTTTTGTTACATATTTGCAAATTCAGTTGATATGTTTAATTTTCGTTACATAATTTTTTTTATATCATACCATTTTTACAACATATCTTACGAACTACGAGTGTCTGATTCTCACCATACGGTGTGATACGTAGGTAACCCTTCTCGGGTGCGACACCCCTAAAAAAAATCAAATCAAAAAAAAAATGAAAAAAATGATTTCGGATTATCAATCTTATTATTTTTTTTTCATTACATCCTAATGGACAATCTTTTTTTCATTACATCCTATTGTGGATTATTATTTTTTCATTGCATTCATCCTAATATGGACAATCACTTTTTTATTGCATACAATTTTGCTTGCTATCTTATTGTGGGTAAATTCTTTTTCAATCTTACATTTTTTATAACCTATCTTCACGAACTACGAGTGTCTGATTCTCACCGTTCGGTGTGATACGTAGGTAGCCCTTCTCGGGTTCGACAGCACTAAAAAATAAAAATAAAAGAAAGAAAGAAAAAAAAGACACTTCCTTGTCCACCACAGAGGGACATATCTGGTTTATCAATTTTTTCATTCATCCTATAATGGATATTCATTTTTTATTTACATGCATCTTATCGTGGATAATCATTTTTTCATTGCATTTATTCTATTGTGGACAATTATTTTTACTTTGCATTCGTCTCATAGTGGATAATCATTTGTTTTATACAATTTTTACTTTTACTATCCTTGCGTGGATGAATTTTTTTATAAACATACATTTTATATATACTTTCTGCACGAACTACGCACACCTGATTCTCGTCAAAGATGAGATACGTAGGCAGCCCTATTCGGGTTCGGTACCCTTTATTCAAAAATACAAAAAAAAAAAAAATTAAGAATCATTGATGGACTTGGTTGATACCAACACAGTTAGGAGTGTGCATAGGAAAGAACAAGTGGAGAAGATTGTCTTCGTGGTAAACCATAGATTCTTCTGGTACCTCTCATTCACGCCTGTGTTGACACTTAAAAAATTGTTTTTCATGCTTCCAAGATATGAACAAAGCCAACCTCATCGTTTCATGTGCATTGTGTGGTGAGTTTTTAGAATAAGTTCAATTGCATTGCATTGTGATCTAGAACTTGGCTCGAATGTTTGTTGAGGCGAAATCCTGGGTAACACTTGGTATAGGAAAGGATCGTAGGCTTTCTTTGATCCGTTTGAGCCTTTCCAGCTTACCAAATAACATTATCCGTAGCATTTCCCCTTTGAGCCTCAAGCCTATTTTTTTTTGAACAACCACATCTTATGCCTATACCCTTTCTGAGTGCGTACACGCGCTATCCCTCTTTTGGCCCGACCTTCTTGAGCGCATCAGAAATATGCAAATTGCTGAAAATGATTCGAGTTGAAGTTGCAATGTTCCCAAAAGAGGAAAACAAAACAAAACCAAATGACGACTTCACACAAAAAGAAAGTTAAAAGCCCCGACAATATAAAAAGAAAAAAAGAAGGAAATAACTCCGAAAAAAGGGAAAAAGCTTCAAACGAAATATTCAAAAGAAGCCGGTACAAAACAAAAGGGGGCAAAAAGAAGCAAATCGGAATCAATGCACACAAATACCAAGCACGGACATATTCCAAAGCTCAAGGAAGGATTAGTCACTCTTTACCCAAATAATATCCTTTTCTTTCCCAAACCTACATTACAAACCCATAACAAGCCCTACATGATCCTATACCGAGGGTTCTCACATTAGTGGATACTCACATGACGGCCAAGCCTATGGTATCACAATTAAATGCATTGAACATCTTTCTGAGGGTGAGTGTACTTCTCTAGACGTCCCAAAGTTCAAAATACTGAAATACATGTGAGGAATGAACTTTCTTTCAGTGAGGGCATTTGAAACATGAGGATGCATATATGTCAAAATCTTGGCTTGAAGCAAGTGTCGATACTCAGGTATGTCTGAGGTAGCATCTGAAGCTGTAGGAAGTACCTTGAAGTCTGTCTCGATTTGACAGAAAGCAAATAATGAAAACTCCTAAGCACAATACTAATTGTTGGTACCAACCGAAGTCAAGACGTGATTATGTCTTTTTCATATTTTCACAAAAAAAAGAAAAAAAAAACAACAAAAAAAAAAAAAACCTTGCAAAATATATTGCATCATTTTTCAAACTCTAGTCACTCTCTTTTACAAAAAAAAAACATTCTACAAATACAAATCTCTTTTGCCGCATGAACTACGTTATGACCTGATTCCCTCGGCGGGATACGTAGGCGGCCACATCGGCTTCGGTCCCATCAAAAAATCCTTATAAATTCTTTTTGCTTACATGAACTACGTTATGACCTGATTCCCTCGGCGGGATACGTAGGCAGCCACATCGGCTTCGGTCCAATTTTGGAAAACTTCACAATCGCCATTTTGCTTGCAGCGAACTACGTTATGACCTGATTTCCTTTGTCGGAATACGTAGGCGGCCTATATCGGCTTCGGTCACATCATTGGAAATTATCCTCCATTATCTTGCACACAACGCATTAGGCTCACATGATCGCCTTAATAGGACAAGCAAGTTGCCAGCACAAACTCGATTTTGTCCAGTTGGAAGTTCAGCATCTTCATATATATCAGAAACTGGGGCATATTTTAAGGGTTCACGCAAGAATATGCCAATGGACTGAAAATGCCGACAACCGAAGTCTTCAATCTAAACCAATATGAGCTTGCAAGCGTCCAGGGCAAAAGCTACAACTCACAAATTTCTTTGAGTGCAGGTCTTCAGGTTGACAAAGGCAAGGAAGCCGCAACATGTGCGTTTAATTCGGCAAAGAGGTCGCATCACATTTTCGTCCGTGCATGGACGACATTTAAATCCACAGTCCACATGAGTTTGAATCGGCAGAAGATTCAACACAACGTGGAATCATATTACAGCAAACTGACGCCAATGACGTCATTTACATCTTTCACAGCATTACAACGACAGCAACACGCCCATACAACGGCGTCATCAGCAACACGCCTATGCAACGGCGTCATCTGCACAACACGTCTACACAATGACGTTTACAATGCACCACGTCTATGCAACGACGTCATTTCAACCCATGCGGGTCACAAACGCATCACGTCAATACAACGACGTCAATCAGGCGCCCACCTTCTAATGCGGGTATTTCATTTTGATCGGCGCCCACCTCCTAACGCGGGTATTTCAATTTGATCAGGCACCCACCTCTAACGCGGTATTACATTTTGATCAGCGCCCACCTCCTAACGCGGTATTTCAATTTCAGCCAGCGCCCACCTCTAACGCGGTATTTAATTTGACCAGCGCCCACCTCCTAACGCGGTATTTCAATTTGATCGAGCACCCACCTCCTAACGGGTATTTCAATTTGATCAGGCACCCACCTCCTAACGCGGTATTTAAATTTGATCAGCGCCCACCTCCTAACGGGTATTTCAATTTGATCAGCGCCCACCTCCAAATGCGGGTATTTCAATTTCACCAGCACCTACCTTCTAATGCGGGTATTTAAATTTCAGTCAGGCGCCCACCTCCTAATGCGGGTATTTCAATTTCAGTCAGGCACCCACCTCCTAATGCGGGTATTTTAATTTCAGTCAGGCGCCCACCTCCTAATGCGGGTATTTAAATTTCAGTCAGGCGCCCACCTCCTAATGCGGGTATTTCATTTTCAGTCAGGCGCCCACCTCCTAATGCGGGTATTTCATTTTCAGTCAGGCGCCCACCTCCAAATGCGGGTATTTTAATTTCAGTCAGGCACCCACCTCCTAATGCGGGTATTTTAATTTCAGTCAGGCACCCACCTCCTAATGCGGGTATTTCATTTTCAGTCAGGCGCCCACCTCCTAATGCGGGTATTTCAAATTCTGTCAGGCGCCCACCTCCTAATGCGGGTATTTCAATTTCAGTCAGGCACCCACCTCCTAATGCGGGTATTTCAATTTCAGTCAGGCGCCCACCTCCTAATGCGGGTATTTCAATTTCACCAGCGCCCACCTCCTAACGCGGGTATTTCAATTTGATCAGCGCCCACCTCCTAACGCGGGTATTTCAATTTCTGTCAGCGCCCACCTCCTAATGCGGGTATTTCAATTTGATCAGCGCCCACCTCCTACGCGGTATTTAATTTGATTAGCGCCCACCTCCTAACGCGGGTATTTAATTTGATTAGGCGCCCACCTCCTAACGCGGGTATTTCAATTTCACCAGCGCCCACCTCTAACGCGGTATTTCAATTTGATCAGCGCCCACCTTCTAATGCGGGTATTTCAATTTACATCAGCGCCCACCTCCTGTCGCGGGTATTTTAATTGTCAGCGCCCACCTCTGTGCGGGTATTTCAATTTCACCAGCGCCCACCTCCTAACGCGGGTATTTTAATTTCGCCAGCGCCCACCTCTGTCGCGGTATTTCAATTTACGTCAGCGCCCACCTCCTAACGCGGTATTTAAATTTGTCAGCGCCCACCTCCTAATGCGGGTATTTAAATTTGATCAGGCGCCCACCTTCTAACGCGGGTATTTCAATTTATCAGCGCCCACCTCCTAACGCGGTATTTCAATTTCTCGCCAGCGCCCACCTCCTAATGCGGGTATTTCATTTTCAGTCAGCGCCCACCTCCTAACGCGCTGGTATTTAAATTTCACCAGCGCCCACCTCCTAACGCGGGTATTTTATTTGATTAGGCGCCCACCTTCTAACGCGGTATCTTAATTTCAATCACGCCTATGCGACGTCGCCATCTGCATAACGTCTAAGCGACGACGTCACCTCATCACGCCTATGATATATCATCATCTGCATCGGGAAGTTCTTGAACATCGCTCACCCTTCCCCAAAGATCTCGCCACATCCGCAACCGGTGTCATCATAAGCTCGACACCGGGCATTATTTCTTGAATCTGCACCATCTCTTACAACTTCTCCCCTCGGATTCTATTTCTTACCATGCATCTCTAATCTTCCTCGAGTCCGGTGATCAGGACAAAATTGGCTACTCAGTCAACTTCTTTGGCCGAAAACTCTTTCATCGTCTGCGGCCAAAGAGGGGCATCTGTTGACACCCAATTTTGTCCCATCTTTTTGGATTTTATTTGCAATTTTTAATATTTTTGACACTTTAAAACAATTTTAAAATATATGCATATATGTGTATATATATCATTATTATCATTTATTATTTGCATTTTTACTGTCATTTGCATTTTTATATCACAAGCATACTTTTATCTTAATATTATATGTTATTTTATTTTCGCAAAACGACATTGCATTTTTATTTTTATTTAAGCATCAAGCATTTCACAAATATTATATTTTATCATATTGTCATCTTTACAATTTATAAATTTTGCAAAGCTTTCTTTTATATAATAAAATCTCTTTTATATTTTTAAACCCATAACCCATTTCATTTCCCCCAAAACAACTTCTACTCAACCCAAAACAATTCCTACCCAACTCAAACTAAAACCCATTTTCGTCCAAGCCCAACCCATCACCCATTTTATTTCCCCAACCCAAAAAAAACAAATACCCAGGCCCAACCGAAAGCCCACCCGGATCGGCCCAATACCCAACTCCCCTTCCCCTTTATTTCCCCTTTAAAACCAAACCAAACCCTAAAAACATTTCATTTTTTTTTCCAGATAATCTCTCTCTCTCTCTCTCTCTCTCTCTCTCAATGGGCCGCACCCCCACACCGGCGACCCCACGTCGCCGGTCACCTCGCCAACACTACCACACCACCAGCCACACTATCCCACCTACGCCGGACACCCTACACCACCCATACCACCGTTGATTTCGGGGTTTTTTTTTGAGGTCCTAAGTCCGAAAATGAGGGTTCCGGTTTACTCTTGTTGCTGGTTTCCGTTTTGCTTTTGTTGGTGGTTTTCCGTTTTGTTTTGTTGGTGGTTTCGTTACTTTTGTTGGTGGTTTCCGATCTATTTTTTATGGTTTTATTTCCGGTCGGTTTTTGGTGAATCTTTGCTTTCTCGGTCCTGCAATCAAGATTAGATCCTTTATTCACGGTCGGGCCAGAATCGGGTCAGGTAAGTTTCCAGATTTGTGTATTTATATTTTGTTGTTGGTTATCTGTAATTTGGAGAAAATTAATTCGGGTTGAAAAATATCCGATTCGGGTCGGATTCTGGATCTGGTGGGTCGACCGATCTTGGTAAATTTTCAGATTTTGTATGTTTATATTGTGCTGTTGGTTACCTGAAATTTGGAGAAAATTGATCCGGGTTGAATAACATCCGGTTCGGGTCGGGTCACTGACTCGGGTTGACCCGGTTCGGTTAAATTCCAGATTTTTGTGTGTTTATATTGTGCTGTTGGTTACCTGAAATTTGGAGAAAATTGAGTCGGGTTGAAAAACATCCGATACGGGTCGGGTCACTGATCCGTGTCGGGTCGACCCGGTTCGGTTAAATTCCAGATTTTTGTGTGTTTATATTGTGTTGTTGGTTCCCTGAAATTTTGGAAAGAATTTGATTCGGATTGAAGTATCCGATTCGGGTCAGGTCACTGTTCCGGGTCGGGTCGTTTCGACCCGATTCGAATAAATTTTCAGATTTTTGTGTTTTAATATCTTGTTTGTTTGTTATCTGAAAATTCCAAAAAAAAAAAAACATTTGATTCCGGGTCGGGTCAACCTGAGATCCGGGCCGGATCACCGCTCAAGATTCTGGGTCAAATTTCGTAATTGGCCTGACGCTTTAATTGCAAGCTGTTGGTTTATTTTGGCATTTAAATTTTCATACACGCATCTCTTGTCTTTTGCTGTTTTATCATTTTAACTAATACTGCATTCTGGCCGATGAAATTAAATTCGAGGCCGCGCTTTTTTTTTTTTTGTTTCTCTGTTCTCTGTTTTCTGGTTAGTGTTTTAAACATCCGTGCAACGGAGATTTTGTTGTTTTTACTGTTTTATTGTTTTTAACTAATATTACATATTGGCCGATGAAATTAAATTTGAGGCCGCATTTTTCGTTTCTTTGTTCTCGCCATCGCTTTTGGCATTTAAATATCCGTGCAAATGATATCTTGTTGTTTCTTGTTTTGAATTAATTACTGCATTTAGGCCGATGAAATTGAATTCGAGGCCGCGCTTTTCTTCTTTCGTTTCTCTGTTTCTTTAATTTACTGTTTTAAACATCCGTGCAACGGATATGTAATCGCTTTTATCACATCGCTTTTGAATTAAATACTACAATGGCCGATGAAAAAATATCCGTCGATTTTTGAGGCCTCCACAGTTGTAAAGACGGAAAATAAAACTTCTGGGCAATGATGAAACTTAAATCTTTTTCACCCGAGAGACCAACATGTTCGGTAGGCAAGGCAACTAAAATGACCAACGAGTTATATGTTCGCAGCCACGACGTGATTGTAATGATCTTTTCAAAATTTAAGTCTGAGTCCTCTGTAATCAAAACATTTATTGTTTTGGATATGGATCCGAAGTTATGTATATTCATTTGTTTCTAACCGTTTGTTCTTGACAGCTTGCAAGGGATAAAGTCAAAGAAGGCAAATACCCCTCGGAGATTATCTATTTTGTTGTTGTTTTTACTTTCTTTAATTCAGCTTTATTTCATTCTTTATTGTAATATTATTGTACTCGTGAAATTATTGAAATGTTTAGAATAGGCATACATAGAATTAATTAATAGGGTAGTCTAAAATTGAAAACCCATCGCTAGTTTATTTATTTTAGGCTCGGTTAGTTTTAAAATCGTTAATCGCTAGTTTATATATTTTTAGGCCCGTCGCCCATAAGAAATCACATTGCATACTTCTTTATCAATTTTCATACGAATGCATATTCATATTCTTTTTTTAGCTTTACATGTATATTATTGTCATACAAATGCACGCCGGTACAAACGCATCATTTCATTAAATACTTGCAACATTATTTTTATACTTGTAAAACATGCACTTTTTCTTAGCATAGCAATTAACCTGAATTTGATCGGATAACCGCAAGTTAGCGGATCTTAAAGGATGCCTAACCCCTTCTCTTTAGGATAATAAAGAACCCTTGTCCAGAATTTCATTAGTTTCGTAGACCACAAAATTGGAGTTATTTTACATCTTTTAGTTAAACATTCAGGTGCCCTAATTCACCTTAGAATAATTAGGTGGCGACTCCTTAACGCAAGCATTTTATCCAATCCATAGGGAATCGATGCCATTGCGTCGCGAAGCCCGCAGGTCAAAATCGGGTGCGACACTCACCTAGACGAAATTATGTTCACATTCGATGGACGTGGTACTAATTCCCACGTCTTATTTTTAATAAGAGCATTAAATTCGTCTAACATGACAGTTTTCCAATTCAGGTTGGATAAGGCAGATTTGGGATTTTTTGGTAGTGGTGACGGTTGGACGAAGGTGATTAGGTTAAAATGGCTCTTAGGTCAAAAAGTTTCATGCATTGCACGGGTTTCAATAGTCTGAGGTTGGACAGTTGGGTTGTCGGGTATGCTAGGTAGTTGCGTGGTTGACCGATTTTGGGCCAAAGTGATGGGCTCGGTTTGGCCATGTCGGTTTGTGTTAGGGGTAGGAGTGAAGTGTTTTGCCTTTGTTGGGCCAAAGTGACCTCTGCTTTTCGGACCGGACCATTCACATTTTGGGTTTGGGTCATGGGGTTTTGGTTAGGCCCCACAGTGTTTTGAGTGTTTAAATGAAAAAGTCAAAATTGGATGTATTCCGTCGTCTAGAAAATCGTATGAAGGTAAGGATGCCACTTGAGATTTAGCAAAAGGGAATGTAGATTCATCAAAAATGACGTGACGGGAAATAATAATTTTCTCATTTGTCATATCATAACACTTATACTCCTTATGATTTTGTGGGTATCCTAAAAACACACACAGAGTGGAACGGGCTTGAAGTTTGTTAATTATGGTGGATGGAAACAAAAGATAACACAAACACCCAAAAATTCTTAAATATGTAAATAACGGGAGACGGTGGTATAATATTTGTGTGGGTGACACATTGGAGAGCAGTTTACTAGGAAGAATATTTAAAAGATAAGTGGTCATTTGAAGAGCATGGTGCCAAAAATTTGGTGGTGTGGACGAATGCACAAGAAGAGTATGGATCATTTTTTTAATTGTTCGAATCTTCCTTTCTGCTTTCCCATTTTGTGAAGATGTATGTGAACATGACACACGCAAAGACATCCCATTTTGGTGATAAAAATCATTCAATTGGGCATTTATGAAACCCCCCCCCCCCCCATTGTCACATTTGAAAACTTTTAATGGATTTTTCAAATTGAGTTTTGACAAAAACACCAAATTATTTTAAAATGGTGTAGGTTTGCGATTTATTCCCAAAGGAAATTCGAATAATCATCTAAAATAAGCATATAATATTTATGACCTGCAGAACTCAAAATTGGCGATGTTCATAAATCATAATGCAACAGATCAAATGGCATAAGAGTACTTGAAGTAGAAGATGCAAAAAGGAGTTTAACATGTTTACCAAACACGCAAGTTTGCCAAACAGAAGAGTCCAAAAGTTTTTACAAGCAATACATTTATTCTTCATAAGATTATCAAAAACTGGTGTTCCTAGGTGTCCCAACCGGTTGTGCCACAAAGTAGGAGAGATGGATGCAAAAGTAGATGGTTTGGTCATGCAATTATAGGAAACAGTCGTGAGGGGATACAACTCCCCCATGCTATTGCATCTCATTAGTGGCATCCCCGTCTGAAAATCTTTCACAGAAAAAACAAACAGATCAAAATTCACAGAAACATTGTTGTCAATTGTAAAACGTCGCACATATATCAAAATTTTAATCAATTTTGGTGCGTGTAAGACGTTTTTCAATTTTAATGGTGGGTGTGGAGGGGGTAGATTGACCTGACCAATACCACGAATTGGAATTTCATGCCCACTGCCTATAATAATATTTTATTAGTGCTCATATTAAAATAAGACGAGAGATAACCTTGAGATGCCGTCTTGTGAGACGTAGCTTCGGTGTCCATATACCACGATTCATCTGGAACATTCAAATTCATATTGTTCATGGCTTGTTCGATATCTGTGGGAGCATAACCAACAGATGATGGTGCATGGGCTACAAATGCATGTTGTGGACGAGGCCCGAGAATTCTGGACTGGCGGTTTGAAGAAAGAGGCCTGGCCTAGTTTGTGTTCGGGTTCGGGAATTGTGGGGCAACCCACTGTGGGTCACAGGCCCACGGTGGGTACTGGCCCTACTGATTTCCGATGGATTGGGCAGTGGGCAGCCACTAGTTGGGCCGCCACTGCCCGATTTGGTTGCTACCGGCGGCTGGCTGCCCGCCTCCTCTTCCCCGTCCTTTTCCACCATTATTTTTTCCTTTGTTATTATTATGGTTTGAGCCACGTTTTTTATTATTATTGTTTCGATTTCTGCCTCTACCGGAACCAAAATTTTATTGTTGAAAAGCTGTGGAAAAAGAATTGGTGGAGACGAGGGCGGTTTCGGCGTTGACTGCGCCAGAGGATGCTTGTTTTAATTTCCGTGTTTCTTCAAGAATCAACCTCGACCGAGCCTTGTAGAATGGAGGCAATGGATTGCTCTGTTGAATAAACGTAGCGACGCCATCATATTATTCATTCAATATGGTAATTAATTAAAGGACTAACCTTTGATTTGTGACTGGCGAACCAATGTGTTGGATAGTTGGTCTGCAAGTACCTTCAATTCCTGACAATAGGCGGAAACATTGGAGAAATCATCCAATTTAACATTAGTAAATTGGTATTCAAGATATACAACCCTAGAAAGTTTGTTGTCTTGAAATATGTTTTGTAAACGTTCCATGCTTGTTGAGTCGTAGATTTTGGCTCTAATATGGTATGTAAAAGATCATTTGAGATTGTGCCATAAGTCCACTGAAGGACTATAACATCTAACCGGGACCATAGCTTTTTGTCCACCGTAGTGGTGTCCGACTAGGATTTGGATGGAATGATATGGTCTATTACCTTATAAGCGCGACAATGAATTTTGAACAATTCCGTCCACGAGGTGTATTGCCCTTTATCCATTTCAAGTGTGACAGAGATAAAGTTTTTGACGTTATTTACGGCAAGAGCATGATGAAAATTTTATTTTTCGGGCATTTCTACTAGAATCAAACAAGGAGAGAAAATATTTTGTGTTTGATGGAAGTAGAGTAAAGATCCTTACTTTTTGGAGAGAGGAAGGTTGTAGACGAGGTTGGGGGGTTATTTGTCGGCTAGGGTGGTATTAGAGGAGATTAGGATTTATGAAGTGGTTTTATGATTAGGGTTTGTTAGATTTTGGTCGAGTAACAACAGAAATGGAGGAAAAGAAAAAAAAATTGGTGTCGACTTGGAGAAATAACCGAGAGAAGGAGAGAAAAAAGAAGGTTTAGGGCAAAGGATTTTAGGCTCTTGATATCATATTGGAAATTGATCCTTGAGTAATTTCATTCCAATGATAGAAGATATATACAATCATAAGATGCTAGTACTAATCTAAATTACCTAAATTATAAGATGCTAATTACAATCATCTTAAATAATGAGATTACAATCATAATTACAACATCAATCATAGTCATGATTAATGGAGAGTAGATATAATTATGAGATTTCCCCATAATTATTCTAACAGTGGTAACGAGAATCGTGCGATTATCAATTCCATTAGTTTCTTTTTCCAGCTTGCATTTTCTCAATCATTTGAAAGCTAATTTTCTGGAACTACAAATATGTAATACGGATTATAATGATGATAGAGACCGTAATAGAAGGGTAAAAGTTGGTTAACTTGAATAATGTCAAGGTCTAAACTTTTTTGGAATTACAAATACGTATACGTATCGAAGATAAATTGCGATATCAAGTCAAAAAAATTAAGACAAGAAAAACATTAGGCCATAAAGGGGGAAACTGAGAACCAAATTATTGTCTTCAAAAGGACAGTCCAACGACCAAGAAATCAAATTCAATTACTAGTATACGAGTTAAATTTTCAGTATCTCATGACCACTAACCAAATTGGTTCTTTCATGCTTCATATATATTAATTACTTATAAAAACAATCAAGGGCTGAGATGGCATGGTGAGAGTAAGAGTCAAATTGACTGGTCATATTGTGTAACAAATTAAAAAGAGTTATGACCTTAGGATGGGTTAAAATGAGGTCTATTTTTTATACGCTAAAATTATATTCTCTCTATACTACATGTTTTCTTTTTTCCCCACAAATCATGAATGTTATCTCATGAGACAACATTCATGATTTGCTCGTCACCTTCTTCCTCTTCTTTTTTTCTGATTTTCCTATAAGGAATCAGACACACTCTATATCTCAGATTAATTAGAAGAGGAACATAATTAATTAATTAAACCAGTTTTTTTTTGCAGAATTAACCTTGATTAATTACATGTAATAATGGCTTTAATCCCCAAAGACAAGATCTGATATATTTTCTAAGGGGGCTGAATATAATTAATTGGAGATGGGTGCATGTTGTACCTGTCAAAGGGGACAAAAATTGGAAGGCAAGAATCATCATCATCATAATAATCATAGTTATTTTGAGGAGAATAATAATGGGGAACAAAAAGAGGCTGAAGATGATTGTCAAAGCATGGTAGGAAGAGGAGATTTTGGTGCCAATATAAGGTTGTGTGGATTTTCTAAATTTGTATCAATGTATAGTCAACAAGGTAAAAAGGGGATCAATCAAGATGCTATGACTGTTTGGCAGGTATTCTTCTTTCCCATTCCTTTACATTATAATTAGGGTGAAAAGTTCATCTACCTTTCTCTATCATCCTATATTCTTAACAAAAAAATACCTTAGGGCAGGCCGGTGCATGAAACATCTCGCGTTCACGAGGGATTCGGAGAAGGGACGTATGCTAAGGGGTTAAATCTCTTATTCCCCGTTTCTCCATCATCCTATATCCCATTAAAAATAATACCCTAACGCAGCTCGATGCACGAAGCATTCCACGTTCATGGAGGGTTCGGGGAGGGACACACCCTAATGGCTTAAAATCTCTTATCCCCCCTTTCTCCATCATGTTATATTCCATCCAATATAGTTGCCCTAATAGATGCAAATTTTCTTCACTATTTTGTGTTTTTTCTTTTTGCAAATCATTTTACGGTAAAACAGGAATATCCTACAATTTAAAGCATAGTATGATGCAAATTGTCATTCATATTATGTGCTGATAACTTAATCTTCATGGTAGGTGCTGAATGATCCCTAAATTCATTTAAATAGAAATGCATTTCTTTCGTACTAAATTTTCATGGTTGTTCTTGCCTTCAGTGGCGGAGATACATTGGCCTAAGTGTGGTCGATTGAATTCCTTTATCAAAAAAAAAATTCACTATGCATATGTTACAATATTAAATGTATACATTGATAGTTGAATACAATTAATACAAGAAAAGTTTTTGTCGTAGTGGCAAAGGGGGTTCAAAAAGTATTTTAGACCATGGGCTCGACTCTGAGCTCTGACGTTTTAGCTGTTTTTGAATCTCCTTGCCTCCAAATCCTCATAATGTTGAGTTCCATAGAGGCAGTGGTATTAGCTTTCAATTCTAGATGGTAACTCGATCCCCATTCCCCAATGACTCGTTGGACACTGAAAATTTGCTATGTAGAATATAAATTACTCTGTGATTTCTTATCTGAAAGTGGAGGCAAAGGAGTGATACAATTATTACACATTATGGTACAGAACTTTGGAGGACAGAAAGGTATGTTCTTCTGTGGTGTCTTTGATGGACATGGACCCTCCGGCCACAAGGTGGCACACTACGTTAGAGACTCGTTACCTTCCAAGATTTCATCGTCCAATGTGATCAATACAAACAATATTAGATGGGATGTCGAAAAAGATGATCAATCTGACAACCCAATCTTTGCTGCATGGAAAGATAAATTTCTCGAGTCTTTCAAAGAAATGGATGAAGAACTTGAAGGTGATGGTTCTATTGAAAGCTATTGCAGTGGTACAACTGCAGTGACTTTAGTTAAACAGGTAAAAAAACATACTCGAAAGGACGTAAATTTGTTAAATGTGATGATGGTTTCTTTTTTGTTTTTGTTTATATTCTAAGGTGGCAATAATTTTGGAAATTTCAGGGAGAACATTTAATAGTTGGAAATTTAGGAGATTCTCGAGCTATTATTTGCACAAGGGATGACAAAAATGAGCTTGTTGCCGAACAACTCACGATCGACTTGAAGCC
Organism: Anisodus acutangulus; assembly: GCA_029783415.1. Taxonomy (NCBI): domain Eukaryota; kingdom Viridiplantae; phylum Streptophyta; class Magnoliopsida; order Solanales; family Solanaceae; genus Anisodus; species Anisodus acutangulus. The sequence goes on from CM056490.1 coordinate 47,401,170, forward strand.
TAACCTCCCAGGTAATTGCCTTTTTTACACTATCAGTGTATTATAATCAGTTATAGCAGGTTATTTACTAAATAATAATTGTCATAGATAGTTAGCTGCAGAGACGAATCCAGGATTTGAACTTTATGAATTCTGAATTTTAGGACAACAACCTTAAGTGTTAGCAATTGGGTTCTCAATTTAATTTCTGTACATATTTAGTAAATTTCTTAATACATATATACAATTTGGACCAAAGCTGTCGAGTCCTGCCAAACCTGTATTGTATAGCCTAGATCCGTGCGTGGTTAGCTGTTGTTACATGTCATTGTCAAAAACCTTTACGTTATGATGTTTACAAAAAGTTGCTTTTAGTAGATTGACTTCATTTTGTTAATACATTGTGCAATCATTTCATCAGCTGAATATGAGAGAATCAAAAGTTGTGAAGGAAGAGTAATGGCAATGGAAGAAGAACCAAATATATACAGAGTGTGGATGCCTGATCAAGATTGTCCTGGCCTTGCCATGGCTAGAGCTTTCGGAGATTTTTGCTTGAAAGACTTTGGTCTCATCTCAGTCCCGGAAGTATATTATAGAAAGCTCACTGAAAAAGATGAATTCATTGTCTTGGCAACAGATGGGGTAAGTCATGAATTCAATCTTCTTGCATATTCCCCTAATCCTAGTTTTTTGACTTATACTTGCAGAAATGAACAATGCAATCTTAATGTCTCTAAATTTGTGAGGATAACTACATGTCTTTGTGTAGCTTTGTTAATCAAATAGTTGTGACGTTGTTCATATTAGATGAGCTTTAATGGAGCGGAATTGTCGGTGATCATTCATGTAGCGGACCCCAACTTTCTTGGGTTCATAGTTATTGTAGTTTTACTTACATTGCTCCCTCATATGCCAATATCTATGTTGCTCGGACTCTCCAAAATGTTGGCGCAGCCGTGTCGAATCCTTCAAAATGCACTACTTTTAGAGGATCCATCGGCATTTTTTAAGAGTCCGAACAACATAGGCCAAAATTGGAATTAGACATCAACATCTCATGAGGAAGCTCCACATGACACATTTTGGCCAACACTAAAGGACAAGAGGTGGATTCATATTCTTGTTGGAAATTTAACTATGTAGGATCGAGTTATTCCCGTCTTTAGTGACTTAAACACGTGAGCCCCGCATGTCGAAACATCGTTTCTTCGAACATGCCTAATTTACTAAATGAGTAGATGATATAAGTGTCAAGTATCGTCAAATTTCTTTAAGAGATGAAAGAGATATTGGTACACAAAGTAAGGTGTTTGAGATATGAATATATGGATTGTTTTGACCAAATAACAAATCTTCCACATAGGTAAAAGATGGAAGGATTGAGCACTATATAAGCTCTATTTTTGAGTAAGGGTTTGGGATCCCAAGGGGTAACCCATGTGTTAAGAAGAGGGAGGACCTAGGTGAGCTTGTGTTCGGGGCTAAGCCCCACACGCGCCCCGCCGCCGCCCAACCGGGCCGGCTCGAGTCTCGGGCTGTCTTCCGAAATTTTCTTTTTGGTCCCTTCTGAAACGTTGCAACTAATCTGACTTCAACAGCCAGAAACGCCCTCCTCTTTCCTATAAATTACACTCTTTTGATCTGTTCGAAATAGACATAATCTACATAAACACACAAAAATCCTCTCCTTTCAGCAGTCTGTTCTATACTTATTTTCTTCTCTAGAATCAACTTTACTTGTTTTGTGTTGTTGATTGTTGTTGTTTTATCTTGAGAGACTATTGTCCATTACTGTAAAAGAATTTATACGGGATAATTTTATCTTAAAGACAGAGAGTCATCTCTCGACTCAGTCATCCTTCTTGTTTAACCTTTCAGTGACACCATATTTTACCTACAATTCTTAGAGTCAATGAGTTCAGAATAGTCACAATATAACATTTTAAACCTTACTTTTCACATAATTCTAGTAAATAACAGTTGGTTCCGCCGGCCACTATGTAAGACCTTAAGCGACTAATAGACTTAATATGGGAACTCATCATTCTTTTTTTTTTTTTTTGTGTATAGTTGTGGGATGTTTTAAGCAACGATGAAGTGATCCGGATAGTAGCTACAGCGAGGAAGCGATCTATTGCAGCAAGACTGGTGGTGCATCATGCAGTTCGAGCCTGGAAATACAAGTACCCACGTGCCAAGATCGATGATTGTGCAGTGGTATGCTTGTTCTTGAAACGCCAGAAGCCTCTGCTAACGAAATCATTGTCAGAAGTGACCGAGCTGAGCTTAAATTACACAGAGATAGCAAGCTACACCCCCAACTCCAAGATAGATGATGGTCTTGATACACTGCTAAATTATCAACTCAAGGAAGAAAAAGATCCAAATGTTGCAACTGGACTTAATGATGATCATAAAAAGAGTTCTTCGAGGCACGCTCGTTACCTTAGCAGAAGAAAATCTGCAAGGAATTTTTGAGTTCATTATAATCAGCAGTAATATGTGAAACTAAAAATATATGTCATCTATAAAATTAAATGAAATACTTGTATGTATTTTGATTTGTAGAGTAGTCAAATAGTGTAAGGCAAAAGAGAATGGTTGGGTAAATGATGGTATATCTGGCAAACTATGACAAAATGAGGATTGATACTTTGGAGAGTTGAAAATGTTGTTGGTAGATAACCTAACTGCCATTGTCATGAATCATGATACAACTCGGGTTGAGGAAACATAGCAGCTACCGGTCTGGGTGGGGATAAGCTTGCTTCTTCACAAACTTATCTCCAAAAAGCGGACCTTGTTAGGCTAGTGCTTGGCGTTTGTTTTATTCCATCATGTTCCATTCCAGATAGGCCGCTAATATTAAAATAATAAGTAAATTAGATATCGTCAAACCAAATATTTGTCTCCTACACTAAATCGCCCTCCCCCCTTCTCCCCCTATGTTGTCTCGTCCTAAATAAAATAAGTGCCTTTGTTAGGCTACGTTCCCACTACACCGTCGTATGCTTTTTTCCGCGTTCACAACCAGTAAGTTTACATGTTTTCTGAATTATATATATATATATATATATATATATATATATATATATATATAACAATAGATCCAATTAAATCCCACAACGTGGAGTCTGGGGAGGGTAGAGTGTATGCGGACCTTACCTCTACCTTGGTAGGTAGAGCGGCTGTTTTCGAAAGACCATCGGCTCAAGACAAAGCATAGAAAGAGAAAAGGCCAGACCTAGACAAGAAATTTAGATCAGTATGAAAATGATGGTAACAAAAGCGAATACGCCATGATAGTACATTCTGAAAAAAGAAGCAGTAACTAACGCAAGTAAATAAGATAAACAAAGTACACTAAAGAACATAGCAGCATAAATCAAACGGCAAGGGACTATAAAGCAATATTGCACCTACTAGTATGATAGGGTAAGCATGCCTACAATAATAACACTACCACTACCAGTTTGTAAGCGTAAGTAGGACTACGCTCAACTACCTACTACCCTGATCTGTGTCCTCCACAACCCTCTATCTAAGTCTCAATAAGTTGCACTTGAGTCATATCACGTCTAATCACCTTTCCCCAATACTTCTTCAACCTATCTCTACCCCTCCTGAACCCATCCATAGCCAACCTCTCATACCTCCGCACTGGGGCATTTGTGTCTCTCTTCTGCACATGCCCGAACCATCTCAACCTCACTTCCTGCATCTTATCCTTCACCGAAGCCACTCCCACTCTATCCCGGATATCATCATTTCTAATTATATCCCTCATTGTATGCCCACACATCCATGTCAGCATCCTCATCTCCACAACTCTCATCTTTTGGATGTGCAAAGTTTTGACTGGCCAACACTCCGCCCCATACAATATAGTCGATCTAACCACCACCTTATAGAACTTTCCTTTAAGTTTTGGTGGCACCTTTTTATCGCACAAGACTCCAGATGCGAGCCTCAATTTCATCCACCCTGCCCCAATACGATACGATGTGTGACATCATCATCAATCTCTTCATTCCCTTTTATATATATATATATATATATATATATATATATATATATACACAATAAAATTCGCTCGGGTTCTATAGAATCTACAGCTACATAGCTACTTCATCAACATCTTTTTCTAGTTCAGATCGATTAAGTTAACATTTCATGAACCAACAACACCAAGTCGTTGTAGTATAGTGGTAAGTATTCATGCATGTCACGCGGGTGACACGGGTTCGATCCCGACAACGGCGTCACTCTTTTTAAAAAATCGTTTAGAGTCTTTCCAAATTTTATTTCTACCTTAAAAAGCATCTAAATGATCAAATGATTTTGAAACAATGGTTAAGTGTTAATCAGCAATTCCAAAATTGGCTATTTGCCGATTTCTTCCCCATCAATGTTGGGTATTTTCATCCTTCTAAAAGAAGCTCGCCCATCTACACCAAAGTTTTGTTTTTATATATTAAATGTGTTTGGTATAAAGAAAATTATTTTCCATGAAAAATGTTTTTTTTCTAAAAAATAAGTGATAGTCTTACTTATTTTCTTGTATTTGCTATATGTGCATAAAATATTATCTAAGATGCATTTGCATATAATCTAGATAAAGTATAATGGAAGGTGAGGGTATGGTGGTGGGATGGTGGGGATGAGGGTTACGGGGGATGGGGTTAAATGAGGTGTATGGAGGGTGGCAAGTACATAATCAATGTGAAATGTCAGCTGTGGAGTTTGTTATTAATGTGGACATAATAAATTGGGAAAGTCATTTTTCTCAAACTTGTTTTTCTAAAGATTTTTTAAAAAAAATATTTGACCAACCAAACATGAGAATATGAAAAATGTTTTTCTCCGTACCGACACACCCTTAGTTCTCTACTATTTTCTAATGGTATTAGAAAGCACAATACATTTAAGCTGTTAATTTTGACATGTTAATAATAATAGGGGAAAAGCTCAAATATGCCATCAAATTATCGGAAATGACTCATATATGTCATTTGTCAATAGTTTGACTCATTTATGTCATCGACTTTACCAGAATGGTTCATCCATGCCATTTTTCATTAACATTGGTTTTACAATACCATTTTTATTAACACCGGTGTTAATGAAAAATGACATGGATTAGTCATTTTGGTAACGACAATGATATAAATGAGTCAAACTTTTAATGAATGGCATAAATGAGCTATTTTCCATAGTTCGACGATATATTTAAGCTTTTTTCCATAATAATAAAATATTGATGTAACAGTTGAAAAGTTAAACTTTTCAGAAAAATATTAAAATATATTTTATTCGATAAAGTGCTAAACTCAATTCGTTGTGTAGACATAATTTGTTGGTCTGAGATTCTCTTTTGAATGGTCCATGCTATTCTATTATTTGTTTTCTATCATATTCTTGATAGCAAATAGGTTACGCCTGCAATTGAAATGAAAAAAAGAATATTTAGTAGAAATATTTGAAAAATAACGAATCTCGTCTGAATTAGGACCTAAAGGGCCTTGGCATAGCTTTTTGGCTTGTATCGAGCATTTAGAAAATTGTCTATGTTTCCATTTTTGCAAAATAAGAGAATAGAAAAAAAAATCAATTTTGAAAGAAAAAGATGAATGAAACATTATAAACGAATTTGAACTTTTGATAGTTGTTAAAAGTGTATCAAATAATTTACGACATTTAAATAAAAGAAGTGTCATATAAATTAAGATAATAGGACATGTGCATTTCCTTCACCATCTCTGTGATTTCTAAATCAATTAATATGTACACTTAAAAAAACGTTTCCCATGCTATGTGCATTAGTTCTCTTTCCCCTATAGTTTACCACAACATAGCAACAAAATTACAATTTTATTTTTATTTTCAAGATTTTTTTTGTTAGTTGCCAACAACAAAAGCTAGAAGCAAACTATAAAATTAAAGAAAGACGTCAAAAAGGAAAAAATATAAAAGACTTTCCTAATTTTCAGTTCAAAGACATTGCATTTTTCATTAGCCAAGTTGGCTTAACTTGTGGTGGGTACTTGAATGTTCAAATGTACTTTGTTATGGTAGTAATTTAAATATTGTAACGTCTTACCATAAGGATAAATGTATATGGTCAAATAATTTTCCATTTTACACATGAAAAGAAGATAAATTTCACCTATAAAAGACAATGGGTACTTCTCACGTTAGGGTTAATTGCATTTTTTATCCCTCAATTATTATTAAATTTTGATTTTAGTTCTTATAAAATTTAACTAAGCACATTAAACCTTCAATTAATTAAGTTGTGCCACTTTGATCTCTTTTCTTGTGAATATTCACAAATGTATTATAATTATTAACAGTTTCACTACTTAATTACTTATTTATTATGCTAAGTTTATATTGTTATACCATATTTAATGGTAATATAGTTTTACATATAGTTAAATATGATATATTTTCTATATAAAAGGATCAAAACACACATGTTAATTAATTAAAAATTAAATATATCTAGTCATATCACAAGGATCAAAAGGAGAATTTTCCAATAACCTAGGGACCGTATGTGCTATTATCGCATCACAATACGCGGGTCTGGATGATTTTGAAAAGGAAACCTTTATCCACATTATGTCTCCGCCCGAGTAGAAATCTTGATATAAATGCCCGAACAACTGCCTCTTTCGTTCAAATCATACAACAACAAAAAAATTGGGACTTCCATTAAGAATGTTCTGCTGAAAAGATTTTCGTGGATCATCAACATCTTTCCATTGATAGATCAGGGGGTCCCCTTGGACAAATTCTCTACCTTGCTTCTATGAATAAATATTTCAATTTATTATGATTATCTAAGGCAAAATTGTTTCAGTTTAGGCATAAAAATGTAAATAAAATCTTATTTGCGGTAGTGCTCCTAGTTAATAAACTTACATTACAGAGGTTATAGAAAGAACGTCAAAATTTGACTTTACTAAACAAGATTGAAAGATTCTTTCTATCTTATTAGTCAAGCGCTAACGAGTAAGAAAAATAATATGTCCTAAGAAGTGGTTAATTATGAATATAAATTGGTAAATAAGTAGAATAAATATAAATTGATTAATAATTTATCTTTAAAAACTTTATAAAGATGGCCTTTAAATTGTATCTTCAATTTCATAACTGATTGAAAAATCGAAAAAGGGTAAAAATGGAATTTTTACACTATGTTAATTAGGGTAAAATAATTACCCGGTTTAACCCATATTTACTTTTACCTGCTTTAGCCATTGGAGGTTCATCTTCTCCGCTCTTTGCCTTTCTTTCTCACCATTACTAAAGCGCCATCTGAAAAAACTCATTTTCAGCTTTCAGATCCATATATTTTCACCCCAAAACGCATGTCAACACCACCACTGAAATCGGACCCCATCATGTGAGAAGCTCATTTTTCAGCTTCATCGTTACACCATTGAACCACCCTTGTACCACCAGATCTCCACCCATAAACCACCAATCTTCATCTTTATTTTGATTTGCTCCGTCATTGATCTTGAGTTTGATTTGATCCGATCTCAGCAAAACAATCAGGTAATGTGTGGATAAACACCTCTTATACATTATTATGCACTTTATACAATGTAGAAGTGTGTATAAACACCTCTTATATAATATTATACACTTTTATACAAGGGTGATACATTGTCTATGGTAATTGTATAATGTTATATATCGTGTGTATAAACACCGTTGCAAAGAAAAGTTGGCTATGCGAATATAAATTAATAATATGACTAGGACAAGTACAATCCAAGGTTTACCTGCAAATGACAAGATATCAGAAAATAAACCATACAGTTTCGTTGATGTGAATAGGAAGTCGGGTGCTGGGGACAATATATGTGTCGATTTTCGTCAATCATGATAACATTTTTGCTCTAGTTATTTTTATATGTTCGATATCTCTGTTACTGCAGCTAGTTAAGAAAGAAATGACAGCTTATAGGGAAGAGCAAACTCAAATAATAAGTGGTCTGAAGCAGGAGCTGGTAAACCTTATCTCTATATAGTCTTTGACTTATCTATTCTATGCTAAAATCACTTCCTGGTTGGTCTATTGTAGAGAATTTCTCTATATTAGACATAGACATCTTGGAAGAATGGCAAAAAATATAAAAAAGAGGGATAGAAAGAAAATGTTACATGAGTACTAATGAAAATTCATGTGCAATTTATTTCTAATTTTAAATTTTTAAGGAGGGCGCTGTAGTTTTAAAACAACAAACTAAGGAAATTGAATATTTATAGAAGACATTATCTGCTTTACCCAGGAGAGAGGCCTGATCCGTGTGGAGGTGGCTTTTCTAAACATTCTCTTTTTGTTCAGGGAGGGGAGTATTATTATGAATTACATCTTATATAATGATTGGTCCGTAATGCTTTGTCCAAATTGAGAAAGATGTATGTATCAGTGATATTTGATGATTGTATCCAGTGTATTCTTAGAGACGAACTTAACTACTAAAAAGTGTTTTGCCAATTTCATGAATTTCAATAAATATCCTATTTGATACTTCATATTGTGTCTTTTCTCTGTCTAAATGATTTAATAATTTTTTGTGTTCTCCATGCGTACCTGAATACATGTTGTGTCTGCAGTAGAAGTGAAAATCTGACGGCTGTAGTGTTTTTTTCCCTTCGTTATTTCCTTATCTTCACATGGAATTTAGGTTGATGCAAAAGAAGAAATTAAACTGTTAAAACATAGATGTTTGATGTTGGAGTCCACAAATCCTTCTCGTACACATGACAGTGAAAATGTGGTTAAGTCAGACCATATAGTGAATGATGAGTCAATCATCCTAGCTGGAGGATATGATGGGGATTCATGGTTATCAGTTTTGGACTCGTACTCGCCTTTAAATGATGTTTTAGAGTCACTTTAGCCAATGAATTCCATTAGAAAGTATTTCGCAATTGCAAATTTGAGTCGAGAGCTTTATGTGTTTGGTGGCAGATCTGAAAGCTTGTGGTGCAACACAGGTAATGTTAATAGTCCCTCCCTTCACATACCCTCTTTTCCCACCCCTTTCTCTTAAGTTGTTGATACTGATGCCACTCTATTCTTGTGAAGTTGAATCATATAACCCAGCCGATAATACGTGGACTGTGCATTCTTGTTTGAATGGGAAAAAAGGTAGCTTATCTGGAGCTACTTTGCAGGACAAGATCTTTGCAATTGGTGGTAGAACTGATTTTGAAAGCTTTTCAGAAGTTGAAATGTATGATCCTCAAGTAGGTCGATGGATTTCTACACAATCCATGTCGCAGAAAGTTTATTCTATTTCTTGCTACTTTCATGGTGATATTTTGAAGTTGGAAGGGACAAAGAGCATGTGAAAAAAAACTGAAGATGTTCTGACAGTAATTTTCAGTTCAAAATTTTGTTCTGACAAGAAGGCTCATGTGCATTACCTTGGATATTTTTCTCATCCTCTTAATTTTTGTAGCAAATCTTTAGTTTGTTCATTTATCTTCATGTTTTTCATGGAATTTCTTTTGTCTCTTCTTTGTTCAATCCTTTATGTGCTAATATAATCTCCATTTGTATGTGAAGTATCCATTTGTATCTCCATTTTCTTGTTACAAGTTCTAATATAATATCCTCTGACGTGATGTCTACCATGCATGCAACGATTTTCTCTTGCAGCAGCAGAACTTGATGGTGCATTATACGTTGTTGGTGGATTTGATGGAAGCAATTGTTTGGCGTAAGTTATTACTGAATTAGTGATTTCTTTTTCTTTACAATGTATGCACAAAAGGAGCATGACATTTGAGCCTCATTTTTCCAATCATTGGAATTATAATTCTCTTTGATCTTTCGTTTTTCAACCTGTGGTCCAATTGAGTGCTAAAGTTGTTCCGATAGAAATTTGGACAGTTTCTTTTAATTCACTGGAGGATTATATTCATATGTGAAAGCAGTTGAGTCTGTTCTCCTGTAGCATCTTTCTTATTAGCTATTACCTCAGAACTGCTGAAAGATTTGACCCCAGAGAACATTCATGGACAAAAATTGAGAGTATGAGCACAAAAAGAGGATCTTATGCTTTGGTTCCTTTGAGGGGAAAGTTGTATGTTGTCCTCCTCTCGCTTCTTTAAATTCTATATCTTTGGTCTGTATTGTCTGAAGAATCACTAGGTGGGGTGAGGGGTGGGTATTGAGCATGGTCTGCAACCTGTCCCATTTTTCTTCTTGTTATTCACTTTAGCTTCATGGTTGCTTTTTAGATATGCACTTGGTGGCCATGATGGGTCTCAAAATGTGTCGAGCATTGAGATATATGATCCCCGTCGTGGAACATGGATGATTGGAGAACCAATGAACTACCCAACGGGGTATTCAACTACAGCTGTTCTAAAGGAGTCCATTTATGTAATTGGAGGGGTTCAATCTGACAATGAACTAATTGACATGGTACATAAGATTATCTATTTCATCGTTTTGTTATGCTAAGATTCCATTACATATGTGGCTCTGTTAATCAGTACTCTTTATTGTGATCGCAGATTGAACGTTATAAGGAGGGTGAAGGTTGGCAAACAACCGACTTGAGGGCTGTGGAAGAGGGGTTTTTGCTCTGCTATAGTTTTGGAGGAAGGTTGAACTATGCATTCTTAAGTACATACTCAAGTTATCTCTTCCTGTGGGCACCCTTTGTTCATTATAAATATCTGTTGTTTTGCTATAATGAACAGGTTTAATGCTTGAAAGCATCTTTAAACATTTCTTGACTTACCGAAAACGATCAGACTTATAACCAACGTATGGTATAGTTTGTAGTAGTATGACTGTATCACAGACAGTTTCCTGAAGCTTCTTTTTTTAAGGCAAATCATGTGCACAATATTGAATTATTTTTGTATCATTAAATGTGTTTCTTAAAATAAAATCAGGGTAAATCATTGAGTTTTAGGAGGGCTTTTGATGATCCAATACTGTCATTTTTATCTGTTTATAATCATAAAAAAAATAAACGTAAAAATCAATATTGTCCAAAAATGCTGATAGAATTGAGAATCATGGATTGCCTTTTGTGTGGATATATATACCACTAAATCAATGCTGGCTTGAGAATATCAGAATGTGAAGAGTTTTCACGAACCATTGTGGTGTCAGGACCTTGAGAAAAGATCTAAAACTATGACTCTCTTCACATGGTTAATCCACACCAACATACACAACACACAAATAGACACATATGAACATGATTTTAAACTTTGAATATAATGTATCAAGTAATAAAATAGAGTAATGCAATGTGTATTTATCATTTCAACTCCAAAAACAAACACCAGAATCTCCTATGTAATATTTTTGCTTAACAGATTGCGTAGCAGAAGAAGATAGCGAAAAAAACTAAAAGATAAACCTCAGCAAATTTTTATTTTTTCTGATCACTTTTGACTTGTAGATCCAAATTAAGTACTTCCATGAAAATTTTATGATTATTTATAACACCAAAGATCAGTTATTGATTATTGGGGCGAAGGAAGTGTTATATATATAAATATATATATATATATATATATACTATTATCTCTGCGCCGAATCATATATTACATAATTTCTTAAAATAAAACAGAGTAAATATTTATAATGAAAGAATAAATAAAGTTTCTGTGGATGATCAACGTCAATCATCGTAAGATAAGTTATTTGTAGAGATAAAGATGATTGTACATATATAGTCGGAACCTAAATAAATGAATAACCGAAGTTTCATTAGATATGTGTGAATTTATTTTACTTATTTTGACATCTAATGCTTCCTTAATATTTCTAGTTGGAAAACAACCAACATAAAGACTGTTGGGAAAAGGTGTTTTTCCTCTGCTATAATTTTGAAGGAAGATTGAATGCATTCTTAAATACTCAAGCTATCTCTTCTTGTGTGCACCTTTTGTTTACCAAGATCAATATCTGATGTTTTGCTATAATGAATTGAGTTAATGCTTCAAAGTATCTTTAAACATTTCTTGAATTCTTATGGAAACGATCAGACGTATAGCCAACGTAAGGTGTAGTTTCTAGTAGTATGATTGTATCACATACAGTTTCCTGTAGCTTCTTTTTCTAAGACAAGACATGTACACAATATTGAATTATTTTGCATCGTTAAATTTGTTGCCTAGGATAAAATCAGGGTAAAGCATTGAGTTTTAGGAGGGATTTTGATGATCCAATACTTTGACATTTTTATCTGCTTATAATTATAGAATAGTAAGCGTAAAAAAATAATAATGTCCAAAAATGTTGATAGAATTGAGATCAGGGGTTGCCTTTTGTGTGGATATATATACCATTAAATAAATGCTGGTTTGAGAATATCAGAATGTGAAGAGTTTGCACGAATCATTGTGGTGTCATGGACCTTGAGAAAAGATCTAAAACTATGTCTCTCTCCTCACATGGTTAATCCACACCAACATACACAACACACACAAATAGACACATATGGACATAATTTTAAACTTTGAATAGAATGTATCAAGTAATAAAATAGAGTAATGTAATGTGCATTTATCATTTCAACTCCAAAAACAAACACCAGAATCTCTTATGTAATATTTTTGCTTAACCAATTGGGAAGCAGAAGAAGATAGAAAGAAAAAGCTAAAAGAGAAATCTCCCCAAGGTGTTTATTTTTCTGATAATTTTAATATATAGATCTAAATTTAATACTTTAATAAAAAAATCATGATTATTTATAACACCAAAGACTAATTGTTGGATATTGTAGCGAAAGGGGTGCTATATATATATATATATATATATATATATATATATATATATATATATATACGAACACAACTTTCACAAATTGTACATGTAGAATTGTATTAATCTTCCTGGGTGAGTCTTTCTCATTAATATAAATATATATAGCGTGTACAATGTGGAATCCTATTTTTACCATAATTATACATCACTAATAATTACAATATGGATTATAATATTCACTACTACACCCCCTCAGTCGGAGCGGGAGGAGGCCGAACGCTAGGACTGGATCTGAAGTATAGGAAAAGTTGTCTAGGAAATCCTTTGGTGAATATATCCGCATACTGATATGAAAAAGGCACATGCAATACCTTGACATGACCGAGAGCAACCTTCTCACGGATGAAATGTATATTCATCTCAATATGCTTGGTTTGCTAATGCTGAACCGGATTATGAGATAAATATATGGCGGATATGTTATCACAATACATCAAAGACGCCTTACGCAAGGGATACTGGAGCTCCAAAATAAGGTTTCAAAGCTAGTAGATCTCAACAACAACATTTACAACGCCTCTATACTCTGCTTCTGCACTCGAACGGGATAGGGTGGCTTGCCTCTTGGCAGACCAAGAAATGAGATTATCCTCTAAGAACACATAGTAGCCGGAGGTAGAGCATCACGTGTCCGGACAGCAAGCCCAGTCAGCATCCGTATATGATAATAACATGGTCGGTGCTGAGGGGTATAGATGCAATCCATAATCAATGGTGACCTTAACGTATAGAATGATAGGCTTGAGAGAAGTAAAATGAGGCTATCTGGGGGCATGCATGAATAAGCACACCTGCTGAACAGCATAAGCAATGTCAGGCCTGGTGAAAGTAAGATATTGAAGTGCACCTGCAAGACTCCTATAGAGAGTGGGGTATGACACTGGATCACCATCAACATCACTAAGCTTAGATTTAGAGTCAACTAGAGTGGACATGATCTTGCAGTTTGCCATCTTAACCCTGTACACAATCTCCTATGCATACTTACGTTCACACAAAAACATAGAATCGACAGTTCTAGTCACTGATATCCCCAAAAAATTACTCAACTTTCCCAAGCCAGTCATAGCAAATTCGATTTTAAGCAATGTAATGATCTCAGTCTTCAACAGATCCAAAGAGGCAGTAAGCACAATGTCATCCACATATAACAATAAATAAGAAACGTTACCACCACGATGAAAAATAAATAGAGAATTATCACAATTGCTGCATACAAACCCAATCTGCATAATGTACTGTGCAAAGCGATCATACCACGCTCTAGGGCATGTTTCAAACCATAAAGTGACTTACGAAGACGGCATACATATTGAGGAGCTGCTGGATGGACAAAACCAGGTGGCTGGTGTATGTAAATAATTTCTGTCAAATCCCCATGTAGAAACACATTTTTTACATCAAGCTTATGAATCGGCCAATACTTACCCATATCAATAATTAAAATTGTGCGAATGGTATCCGATTTAACAACCGGACTGAACATCTCACCACAATCAATGTCGTCCTGCTGATTAGTGCCATTAGCCACAAGTCTCGTCTTATATCTCTCAAGATCACCAATGTCTCTGTATTTGTGACGAAAAAGCCACATGCATCAGATCACATTCACCCCCTCTGGTCTAGGAACCAAACCCCAAGTGTGTTGTTTCGTTAAAGCATTAAATTCCTCCCACATGGCCTCATTCCAATTTAGGTCTATTTTGGTTAATTTTGGGTTTTTGGGAATTGGGGATATGATTTGTGTGGATAGGTTAAATTGGACTTTGAGTTTGAAAATCCTGTGTTGTGCACGGGTTTTCATAGGGTGTCTGGAGGGGGCAGGGGTAGTACGTGTATTTTGGAGGGCTGTGGACTGGGTTGGTAGCGGGTCAGGGGATGTGGTCTGGGTTTGGGTCGGCGATTCTGTAACAGTGACAGGGAGATTTGGGCTCGGCATATGTGACTGGTTGGGTGTGGTGGAGTATTGATTTAGGTCGATGGGTTGGGGAAGGGTCGGTATCGATTTTCGTTCAAGCGACGGTGACAGTGTTGGGTTGATTTTATGGGGTCGTCGAGGGGTGGTGTCTGGGTTCAGGTGGTCGACAAGAGGGTTGAGGATATGCGGGGGTGACATTTGGTTTGGTGACCAGAGTAGCCGACGGGTAGAAGAGACGATGATGGGTTTGTCATCTCTGCCGGTGAACGACCTAACAGAGTGCTGACAGTGACTGTGGGTAGGTGGCGATGGAACAGTGGTTGTAGTGGTGGTACAGACTGACGCCGGTGATGGAAGACCATCGGTAGTGGCAGTGGCGAGAGGTGGTGGTGACAGAGTGTTGACTGCTGCCAGAACAGTGGTAGCATGACGGAGAGCTTAGTGGATAAACGGTGATGTGTCTGAATCATCAAGAAATTTGTAATAAGTGACTCAGAATTTCTGAATGTTGTCAAACGGGAAAACATACTCAATAAAAGTGACGTGGCGTGAGATTATGATTTTGTCGGTGGATAGTTCATAGCACATGTACCCTCTATGGTTTGATGGGAAGCCTAAGAAGGTGCACGAAGTAGATCTGGGTGCCAATTTGTGGGGGGGGGGGGGGGGGCGTGGATGTCAAAATAGGGTAACAAATACAATTGAAAATTCTAAGATGGTCATAGGTAGAGGTTCGACGGTAGAGTATTTCGATGGGTGTCCTATTTTGAATCGCACGGGTAGGTAAAATGTTGAGAATGTGTTCTATCATTTTCAATGCATACACCCAAAAAGTAGGGGGAGTGACGCATGAAAAATGAGGGTACGAATCATATTATTAATGGTGCGGAGAATTCTTTCGGCTTTATCATTTTGAGGGGAGGTATGGAGGCACGAGAAACGAAAGATCATGCTATTAGCCTCACAAAATTTATGAAATAGGGAATTATTGAACTCACGACCATTATCACATTGAAACGTTTTTATGTCTTTTTTAAATTGCGTTTTAACCAGTGTATGAACTTCAATGAATTTGGAGAACACTTGAGATTTGAGTTTGAGGGGATAGACCCAAAGAAAGTGAGAGAAATCATCCAAGAATATCAGATAATATTTGTGGCCTAAGTTGCTAGTTATGGGAGACGTCCATAAATTTGCATGAATAATATCAAAATGAGAGAAAATAATACTCATAGAAGACTTAAATGGTAGTCTAACGTGTTTCACTAGATGATACGAGGAGTAACTATGCGAAATGTTCCCTTTATTACATTGGATTAAATTTTGATTTCTAAGGGAATAAAAAATGTGAGAACCCGGATGACCAAGTCAACTATGCCACGTTGAGGGAGATATTGTCGTTAAAACGGTGGGAGGAGTGAAGAGGGAAGCTAGAGATGTGGGAGGGGTGACACTGGTACGGACGTGGATAGGAAAGGATAGAGGTCCCTCTCACTATTGCACCCCGTAAGGAGTTTCCCGGTACGGAGGTCCGTTACAGAAAATCTAAATGGGTCAAAATTAAATGAAATGGAATTATCGGTGGCAAACTTTCTAACGGAGATTAGGTTCTTGATAATGTTCGGGGCATATAGGACATTTTAAGGGAGAAGTGGGGATGCGGTTGTGGGGTTAGTGTGTGGCCAAACCCTTAAATTGGAATGCTATGACCGTTTCCGACCATAATAGATTGCGGAGTATTTAAATTACGCATTTGAGGAAGACTACCAGAATTGTTTGTGAGGTAAGACGTGGCACCCGTATCCATATACCACGCATTATCGGGCTTCCGATGAGTCAATGTGCCGAAAGCTTGGCCCAAACTGGATTGGGGAAGGCCCGGAGTAGAGAAATGGGCCCCAGGAAATTAGGCCTAGATTATGTGGGCCATCGGATGGGAACCCAGACTACTGTGCCGTTGCTGGGCAGAAGCCTGGTGGGACGGATGGCCTTGGCCTAACAATTGGTCGAGCTGAACTGTGGCTGGGACTTGCGCCGCAACTTCTGGGCTATGTCTGGTGGCCACAACTTCTGGGCTCTGTCTCGGATCTTGGGCTCAGCCGGAAACCAGTTCGGCTCGCCATCGATGCCAGCACCTCTGTCTGACTATATCCGTGGTGGTTTCCGACCATGGTGCCGGCCGGAGATCGGGTAGTAGAGAGAAAACAATAAGGGGATTTGGGACGTATACAAGGCATATATAAGGCTGACACAGCCATATACAAGGTGTATAACGGCTTAGGAAGGCTGTATATGGGTAGTATATAGTGGTAGAGATGGTATATCAACCGTATACAAAGTGTATATCGGCGTGTATAGGATGTATATGGGTAGTATATAGTGGCAGAGATGGTATATCAGTCGTATACAAAGTGTACATCGACGTGTATATGCTTTATACAAGGGGTACACGACATGTTGGAGAGATAGAGACGGAGGGGGGGTTGTATATCAGCAATATACCAGGGGTATACATTGTTTTTTAGCAGAATTGGAGGGTTGGGCATCTGTATATCAACGTATATCGAAGGTATACCGGCGGTATACGGTCGGTTCGGCGCCGGAAAAAGAGGGGAATGGGCGGCCGAAATTAGGTTTTGGGTTGAGAAGGATTGTTGGCTTCTGATACCATGTAAAATTGTATTAATCTCCCTTGGGGAATCTTTCTCATTAATACAAATATATATATTGTGTACAATGTGAAATCCTAATACAATAGATTATATTTCTACCATAATTATACATCACTAATAATTACAATATAAATTATAATATTCACTAATAGTACAAAGGTAGTCTATATTGTACCCTGGATTGTACCCTCTTTCAGTGGTGAATGGACACATGAATATCTTAGAGAACCACGTGTAGCACTTTACATAATACAACATTATTAACACTACATAGGTTTACTCTATTTCTGCAAATTTCGATCTTCTCCTTCCCTCGGAAGTTCCATCTTTCTGTATGGTTAGTTGAAAACTTTCTTTTTGCGCTTCTCTTTCGGTCTTTGATGGCCTGAAAAAATTTCAGTGAAAAAGGTAAGGTGTCGTTCTGATTGCCTTTGCATCATGAACCGATTAGTTATTTGTATTAGTGAATTTTTTTGCATAAGAGCTTTCAGCCAGAGCAAAATAAAGAAAACTAGATTCAAAGGGAGCCTGATAGATATGTTAACAACAGCCGTTTCGTAACCAGTTAAACTGCAAGTGTTTGTTCTTTATGTTTGTTGTTATATACTTGTCTGAGGTGTTGTCTTTTTATTTATTTTTAAAATATTTCCAGTAAATGATACTTCATCCGTCTCAAAAAGATTGTCTTAGTGTGACTGTAAATCATCTCATAAAGTTAAATTGTTTCTAAATATAAAAATGTGTTAAATCTTTTTGGGACAAATTAATAAGGAAAGAGAATCTTTTCGGGATGGAGGGAGTACATGAAACTGAATGTCCTTTTTTATATGTCTATGTTTCTCTGATGAAAGAAAATAATCATAAAATAGCAGCCCTGCACATCTGCAGGACTATTAGTGTATTGAGATTTGGGGAACAAAAATTTTCATAGTAATGAATTCACGTAAAAAAAACAAAAGCGCCCTCGCTCAGTGAAGGAAGCCAATGACATGAATGCCAAACGACGTAAAATGTATGACCACATGACTGGAAATGTAAAAAAGGAAATTGTTGCTGCAACGACGTCTCAAAAAACGAGAGTTGGAATAAAAAGAAATAGAGCATAAATTTTAAATATGTGGTAAAATGGACACTTTTATGGTTAGTGTTAATTATCCAAAACTTGTCATTGCATATGTTTAGACTCTAAAGAAGACTGCTTAAAATTCATTAAATGACATCTATTATGGTGCAGGTTTCGTTAACCAGATCTGAAACTCGACGTCGAATACATCATGCCGCATCGTTGGCCTAATGATAAACCCCTTGGAAGATGTCCTACCGTTATTTGTATGCTCATCTCTTGCTCTATTTGACAGATATTGGATGTCTCTAGAGATGACAGTGGATCCTGGATCCGGTCCGGATCTGGTGGATCCAGATCCGTTTTATAGGATATGGATCTTCAAAATTTGGACTCGATGGATCCGGATCGAACCCGGATCCATTTCTGACGGATCGGATCTGGATCTGGATCTGGATCTTGTATTTGAGATCCGTATCCGGTCCAGATCCGACCCGTGGATCCATTTTTTATTAAATATATTCATAACCTAGAATGTAATTTTATAACTATTTTCTTAAAATTGTTAAGCACATCCTTGCAAGTTTAATTCTCAAAACAAGTTTAATTTATCCTCGCGTTAACTCAAAAACAAAAAAATAAAGATGTAACTTCAATAATAAAATCAATGTTATATTAGTGAATGACTAACATCTCCATAGAGAAGTAGTTAAAATTATATTCACTTCATTTGTGAAGATTCCAAGCACATGCAAGTTCTGCATTGTGAAAATACTAGTCAGCATTTTCCACAACTATTGTCATTGTCCAACATTTTCAATTAATAGCTCACAATCAAAACGAGACAACAAACAAAATATCTCATATGAACATTTTAAAATTAAAACACAGTAAACTGTTAGCTAAGTAAAAATCGTTTGTCAGTTCAAAAAAAATTCTTAGCAAGGCGAAATTTTTTACATGTGGATCCAGTTCCGATCCGTGGACCCGGTGGATTCGATGAATCCGGATTTGGATATAATTTTTATGGACCCGATGGATCTGGATCCGGGTATGAAAATGGATCTGGATCTGGATCTAGTAGGATCCGGTCCAGATCCGATCCGTTGTCATCCCTAATTGTCTCATCGATGCACTAAAATATATTGGTCTGATTAATAACAAGGTAGTCATTTCTTTTTTTTGTTCAATCTTTTAGTAGTTGATGGATGTCACTTAAAGGTGAAAATGTTCTCAAAAGGGATGAAGTAGAAGAGAAAATTATTTTTCATATTGTAGAATTATATTAATCTTCATTGGAGAGCGTTTTTCATTAATACCAAATATATATGGGTGTACAATGTGGAATCCTTATACAATAGGGATCCTAATTCTACCATAATTACATAACATTAAATATGTTACATTATACACTACTAATACACCCCCTCAGTCTAAGCGGGAGGAGGTCGAATGCTAAAGCTGGATTTGAAACTAAGAAAGAGTTGTCGAGGAAGACCTTTTTTGAATATATCCGCATACTGATAAGAGGAGGGCACATGTAAAACTTTGACGTGATCGAGAGAAACTTTCTCACGAACAAAGTGGATGTCCATCTCAATATGTTTGGTTCGTTGATGCTGAACCGGATTATGAGATAAATAGATAACGGATATGTTATCACAATAAACCAAAGACACCTGACGCAACAGACACTAGAGGTCCAAAAGAAGGTTTCGGAGAGAACAGATTTCAGCAACAACATTAGCAACACATTTGTACTCTACTTTTGCTCTTTAACGGGATAATATGGCATGTCTCTTGGAAGACCACGAAATGATATTATCCCCCAAGAACACATAGTAGCCTGATGTGGATCGTCGCGTGTCCGGACAGCATGCCCACTCAGCATCCGTATATGATAATAACATGGTTGGTGCTAAAGGGTAAAGATGCAATCCATAATCGAGTGTGCATTTAATGTATCGAATAACACGTTTGAGGGCAGTAAAATGGGGCTCTCAGGGGGCATGCATGAATAAACATACTTGCTGAACATCATAAGCAATATCAGGTCTGATGAAACTGTAGGGCTGGCGGTGGCGGACGGCCCGACCAAACCCGACCCGCCCCGAGCCCGCCGGTCCCGCCCGACCCGCAAAAGGGGGCGGGACTCGAACTCGGGACGGGACGATGTCTCGTCCCGCGAGACCCGAGCCCGCCCCAGGCCCGCTTGACCCGACCCCGCCCCGACCCCGTCCCGAGCCCGACCCCGACCCCGCCCTTTTTCCCCCTTTGCAAAAATGGTCGTTGCACCAACGACCATTTTAGATTATGGCCGTTGCACCAACGACCATTTTAGATTATGGCCGTTGCACCAACGGCCATTAGCCGGAGACAGCTTGGAAATTGCAGTATTATTCAGAGATTGGATACGAGCGGAGCGGAGAAGGTGCGGTCAACCGGAGATCAACGAAGAAGATGATGAAAACTACAACGAAATCTTAACCGAAGGTAGTGCAAGCGACGTGGATCAATTTGACCAACAAATACCAATTCCAACCGAAGAACCACATGAAATCATCAAGCAATTAGAATAGGTTTTTTTGAGAATGTAATTTTTTTAATTGTAATTTTATTATGTAATTTGCAACTTTTGGACAACACCACAAAGTTGCAATTTAGATTTTAGACAATTGTATTTGTATTACAAAAAAATCATATGTCTATTAAATAATATAAGAGGCACAAAAACAGCCTTGGGATTTTTTTATTACACTATCTTGTTTTGTTTATTGAGTTTTTTTATACATATGTTATTTAAAAAAAAAAAAAAAAGGAAAACCCGCCGTATCCCGCCCCGAGCCCGAGCCCGACCTGAGCCCGCTTCGCCCGAGCATCGACGGATCGGGATCGGACGGACTTGCTCGATCCCCGCTGCATCTGACCGCCAGAGCGCTGCATCCGACCCCGACCCTTCTCCCGTCTCCGCCTGCACCGGCCCCGCCAGATTTCGAGCGACCACCGCCACTCTTAGATGAAAGTAAGGTAATGTAGTGCACCTGCAAGACTCCGGTAGAGAGTGGGATCTGACACGGGATCACCATCCAAAGCACTGAGCTTGGATTTAGAATCAACTGGAGTAGACATGATCTTGCAATTTGCCATTTTCTCCATGTACACAATCTCCTCTACATACTTACGTTTACAAAGGAACATAGTATCTGCTGATCTAGTCACTTAAATCCCAAAAAAATAGCTCAATTTCCCCAAGTCAGTCATAGCAAATTCTGTTTTGAGCAGTTCAATGATCTCATTTTTCAACAACTCTGATGAGGCAGTAAGCACAATATCATCCGCATACAATAATAAATATGCAATGCTACTACCTCTATGAAAAATAAACAAAGAATTATCACACTTGCTGCATACAAATCCAATCTGCATGATGTACTAGGCAAAGCGATCATACCACGCTCTAGGGGCATATTTCATGCCATTTAGTGACTTACGGAGATGACATACATACTGAGGGGTTGCTGGATTGACAAAACTAGGCGTCTGGTGCATATAAACAATTTCTTTTAGATCCTCATGTAGAAAGACATTTTTCACATCAAGATGATGAATCGAATAGTGCTTACCCATAACAATGCTCAGAACTGTGCGAATAGTGGTCGGTTTTACAACCGGACTGAAAGTTTTACCACAGTCAATACCCTATTGTTGATTTGTGTCATTAGCCACAAGTCTTGCCTTATATCTCTCAAGGTTACCATTGTCTCTGTATTTGTGACGAAATAGCCACATGCAACGGATCACATTTACCCCCTCCGGTCTAAGAATCAAATCTCAAGTATGTTATTTCGTTAAAGCATGAAATTCCACACACATGGATGCATTCCAATTTGGGTCTAGTTTGGCCAATTTTGGGGTTTTTGGAATTGGGGATATTGTCTGAGTGGATAGGTTAAAATGGACTTCGGATTTGAAAATTCCGTATTGGGCATGGGTTATCATATGGTGCGAAGGGGCAAGGGTGTGCGGGGTGGGGTCTGTTGGGTATCGGGCTAGGGTGTGTATTCGGGATTGGTGTCGGTTGGTTGTTAGTGGTCGGATCGGGCAGTGGGTGGGTGTCGATGGTGTTGTCGATGGGTGACGGTGAGGGTGCTAGTCGGGTTATCGGAGGTGATGGTGGTGCCGATATGAATGGTGGACCTGGTTGGGTTGGGTAGGTTGTTGGGGGCGGTGGCTGTGCAGAGATGGAGGGTGTGGTGGTGTTCTGTGGCAGAGACTATTTCAGCGGACTACCAGCGGTGACAGGAGCTGGTAGTGGTGATGGTGGACAAGGGGACTGTCGTACAGTGGATGCCGATACCGGCGGTGACGGTGGACCAGATACTTTCTGTCAAAGGACACCGTTACCGGTGGTGACGGTGGGACTGTGGTGACAGTGCGTTGGAGTTCGTGAAGAATAACGGGGGAGATGTCAGTCTCATCATGAAAGGTGTAGTCCATGTTGTGAAATTTTTGGATGTTGGCAAAAGGAAAAACCATCTCATCAAACGTGACGTGACGAGACACGTGAATTTTACAAGTGGACAAGTCATAGCACAAATAGCCCCTATGGTTAGGTGGGAAACCTAAAAAAACACATGGAGAGGTTCGAGGTGCTAACTTATGAGAGGAGATAGACGCGAGGTTGGGATAACACAGGCAACCGAAAATCCGAAGATGGTCATAGGAAGGGATCCGTCGGTATAATATTTTGGTTGGGGTCATGTTATGAAGTGTACTAGTGGGTAAAATATTAATGACATATTCTACCATTTTAACAACATAGACCTAAAATGCGGCAAGTAAAGAAGCATAAAACAGAAAAGTGTGAACCATATTATTTATAGTGCGGATGATTCACTCAGCTTTGCCATTTTAAGGGGAGGTGTGGGGACATGAAAAATAAAACACCATGCCATTATTTTTACAAAATTTGTGAAACATGAAATTATTAAATTCACGATCATTATCACGTTGAAAAGATTTAATTGCTTTTTTAAATTGTGTGTGGATGAAAATACGAAACTCAAGAAATTTGGCAAAGACTTCTGATTTAAATTTAAGAGGATAAATCCAGATAAAGTGAGAGTAGTCATCTAAAAAGAAGAGATAATATTTATGACCAAGAGAGCTAGTAATTGGAGATGTCCATAAGTCAGCATGAATGCTATCAAACAGAGCAAACGTAACAGAAAGAGACGATTTAAACGGAAGACGAACATGTTTGCCTAATTGACATGAAACACAATTTTGGACAAGTTTCCCATTACAATGAATAAAATTATTGCTTCTCAAAAAATTTAAAATAGGGACTCCTGAGTGTCTAAGCCTATTATGCCAAGTTGACGGAGATATAGCAAAAGAGATATAGGAGAGCATGAGCTGGCAGCAGAGGTGGATGGAAAATGATATAGATCCCCCGTGCTATTGCATCTCGTGAGAGGTGTCCCCGTATGAAGATTCTTCATAGTAAAACCAAAATCAACAGAGACATAATTATTACGAGTAAATTTCTGGACATATATAAGATTTTTAATAATGTTAGGAGCATATGGGACGTTATTTAGGGAGAATGGTGGGTGAGGTGGTTGGGTGTAGGTGGTACCATACCCCTGAATTGGAATGTAATGGCCACTACCCACAGTGATAAATTGAGGATGATTTAACTAAACAGTTTGGAAAGATTACATGCATTCCGAGTGAGATGAGATGTAGTACCCGTGTCTATGTACCAATTTTCATCGGGTTGTTGCATGGTCATGGTGCTGAAGGCCCAAACCAATTCGGATGGGGCCAGGCCACTGTATGAAGGCGTTGGCTGGGCCAGTTGGCGTGGTCTGGGAACTGGGTCCAATAGACCAGGTTGCTGCTTTTTGGTTGTGTCCGATGTAGGGGGCGACAGAATTGGCGGGAACGTCAACCGCTAATGCTTTTTGGTTATGTTCGTCTTGTTTTGCACTCCGTGTTTCTTCCAACAACAATTGTGATCGAGCGTTGTTGAAACTAGGAAGAGGGTCGTCCTGTTGGATCATCTTGGCGAGTGTGTCATATTCACCTTTCGATAATCCTGCAACAAGTTGGAAAACCATTTTTGTCTCAGAAATTGGTGTTCCCACGTTGGATAATTGGTCTGCAACAATTTTTAATTGTTTGCAATACGCGGACATGTTGGTGAAGTTTTCTAGACGGGTGTTGTTGAACTGTTCTTCTAGGTATACGTTGCGAGTATGCTTGTTATCTTGAAAGATCTCCTCCAAACGGACCCAAAGTTCACGTGCCGAGGCACCAGACTTCATAATCGTATGAAGCAGATCATTAGAAATAGTACTATCACGACCCAAACCGCAAGGCCGCGACGGGCATCCGGACCCTATCCGCCGGGTACCACTAGCCATACAGTCAACACCTAGTAATAATTAAATACGGACTAAGCCGAAAAGGATTATGTACAACCTTAACCAAAAAGTCCAACTTATATATATACCAAGGCCACACAAGACTACTACACACAGGACACCTGTCTACAAGCCTCTAAAGAGTATACGACATCAAAAGGGTCGGGACAGGGCCTCGCCATACCCATATATACAAGATTAAACCAACACTCCGAGACAAGGGGAGTGCTCCAAAATCCGCTGAGTCAGCAACCTACTAACGTGGTTCGTCGTCCGGTCTACATGAACCTGCGGGCATGAAACGCAGTGTCCCCGATAAAAGGGACGTCAGTACGACTGATGTACTGAGTATGTTAGGCATGAATAATAGCATAACAGGAATATAATAATAACTGAAACAAAAACAGCTGACCAACAATAAATGCCTCTGAGGTCCCTAATACATATGCCTAAATGTTATGCAGAATGCAAATGCAGAATACATATAAATATTGGCCACACAAGGGAATCTTCCTTCCCATAACCGCCTCTTTGGGCATCGGGTTATATCGTATTGGCCACACAAGGGCCTCAATATTGGCCTCTTCGGGCTCTTTCGTGATAGTTTGTACCAACTGCAGGTGGTGTGCGTACGCCTTCTCTTTCCCCATATCCCCTACATATATACAATATTTACCATATAGTAGTGTGCATAGCACAAGTGGATCCAGGATAATATATGAATATAATGCAAATAAAAATACATGAATGACAATAAAACATTCTGAATTTACCGGATGACATAATATCCTTGTTCCTTCGGCTAACACTGTGAATATCATCATCTTTTCTGTATGCCTCAATAAGGACTTAGGAACATATTTAGACATGCTTTTAACATAGGAATCAATAACATGAATATTCTTAACCACAAGGAGTAGAATAATTTATGAAACAATGTCACGGTTATATTTGTTACATGGAACATATGTCAAAAGAAGAAATCATTTGCCTTAACATACCTTGAACCAACCCTTTTAATATTTGCTTCCTGGAACGTTGCTTCGCAACAATATTGCAGGATGTTTTGTTCTAACCAAAATTAAGAAATTTAGTTGTTGGTTCGAAAAGGACTAAACTGCTTCATGCGTTTTTTCCAAATCAAAAGTAAAGTGCATTGTTTTAGTATCATACAAAAAAAAAGGGTCTGGAAGAGTCTATAAATGAAAGTGATTCACTATTTGCTTAATTGGAGGAGTCTTATAAAAGTGATTCACGATTTTCCATCAACACAATGCTAATTCATCTACCAACGTGTCCATTCCTCATGATTAGCTAACTCCACCCTTACGCTAACAAATGACACCAAATTAACCCCACTTAGCTTAGTCATTTAGGTAGATTACTCCCACGTGATATCTCCACTAAATTTTGTCCCCCCTAATTAAACTTATCCCATAATTAATCAATTACACACACAAAATTAATTTTGTGATCCCAATTCACTTAAATCTTGATGACTTATAAACCTCCATATACTCAACATCATAATTCTGTGATATGACATTAGTCCATAACCTCTTTGAGGATATACAACTATTATTATTAATTTTCACCGTCACACTTATTACGTCCAAAATTATTTCAAAGTTTAATCCTTTTATATACTGATCTTCTTATTAGCATACATAAATATAACATAAATTCCCCGAGGCTCGGGTCTACTTACATACGTTCAGGTGCGCAAACCATTGCCTAAAATTACGGGATGTTACATCCTTTCCCTCTTAGAAACATTCATCATCGAATGTTGGGGTGACATATCTAATCCTCGTCGCGTAACCAGCGAATACAACTACTTGTTCACATAATCATATATTATCACATACATTACTGCTTCTACATCAGACTTGTAGCATGAAAATAGAACTCACCTTATGCTTCTCTTGGAACCTCGACATTAGTCTGGAATAGGTGTGGATATTTGTGCATCATTTCCTCTTCCGCCTCCCATGTCATCTCTTCCATGTTCTTATTTCGCCACAGAACTTTCACAGAGGCTACTTCTTGAATCCTCAACTTGCGGACTTGTCGATCCAAGATAGCAATAAGAACCTCTTCATATGATAAGTCCTCTGTAATCTTCACATCATCAATCGGTACTATCCGGGAAGGATTTACAATACATGCTCTCAACATCGAAACATGAAAAACTGGATGAACAAACTCCAACTCCGAAGGTAAGTCCAATTCGTAAGCTACTTGACTGATTCGTTGAATTATATGATATGGCCCAATATACCTTGGACTGAGTTTTTCTTTCTTCCCGAATCTCATTACACCCTTCATAGGATAAATCTTCAAGAATACCCAATCATCTACCTGAAACTCTAAGTCTCGCCGTCGCACATCTGAATATGACTTATGGAGACTCTGAGCGGTTAACAGTCGTTCTTGGATAAACTTCACCTTCTCTATGGCTTGGTGTACTAGGTTAGGCCCAAATAATTCTGACTCGCCTACCTCGAACCATCCGATAGGAGATCTACATCTTCGTCCGTACAAAGCCTCGTATGGAGCCATTTTAATACTAGTATGATAGCTGTTATTTTACGCAAACTCAATAAGGGGTAAATGATCATCTCAATTTCCTTTAAAGTGCAATACACAAGCTCGTAACATGTCCTCGAGCGTCTGAATCGTACGCTCGGCTTGCCCGTCTGTCTGAGGGTGGAAAGATGTGCTAAGATTAACTTGAGTGTCTAAACCTTTCCGAAATGACTTCCAGAAGTTAGCTGTAAACTGTGCACCTCGGTCAGATATAATAGAGATAGGCACACCATAAAGGCGAACAATTTCCTTAGTATACAACTTCGTGTAATCCTAGGCTGTGTAGGTAGTTTTGACCGGTAAGAAATGAGCTGATTTGGTCAGTCTGTCAACAATTACCCGAATAGAATCAAAATTACGGTAAGAGTGGGGTAAACCCGTAATGAAATCCATATTAATCATTTTCCATTTCCACATCGGAATCTCAATGTTCTCAGTCAAACCACAGGGCTTTTGGTGCTCTATTTTTACTTGCTGACAATTAGGACACTGAGCTACAAATTCCGTCACGCTCCTCATCATGTCGTCCCACCAATAAATGCTCTTGAGATCATGATACATCTTGATAGATCCAGGATGAATGGAATATCGTGAACAATGGACCTCCGTCATAATTCTATCTCGTAATCCCGCTACATTTAGAACACATAGACGGCCCTGGTGCTTGAGAATCCCATGTTCGTCAATCTCAAAGGTTGTGGTCTTCTTTTGTTGAATGTCTTCTCTGATTTTTCTCAAACTGGGGTCTTCCCACTGACGTTCCTTAACTTCCGATATGAGGGACGATTTTGACATATTCTGAATCACAAACCCACCATCCTCTGAATTCATTAACCGGACTCCCAAACTAGCTAACTGGTGGAGCTCTCTTGCTAGTTCCTTCTTATCGACCTGCATCGACATTGAGTTGACCATCGACTTACGGGTGAGCGCGTCTGCTACAACCTTAGCTTTACCGGGATGATATAAGATGTCCACATCATAATCCTTCAATAATTCAAGTCACCTCATCTGCCTCAAATTCTGCTCCTTCTGTTTGAATATGTATTGCAGACTTTTATGATCTGTGAAAATGTCCACATGAACACCATACAAGTAGTGTTGCCAAATCTTCAATGCATAAACCATCGCGGCTAACTCCAAATCGTGTGTCGGGTAGTTTTTCTCATGTTTCTTCAATTGCCTTGAAGCATAGGCAATCACTTTACCATGCTGCATTAGCACACATCCTAAACCTGCTCCCGAGGCATCACAATACATAACATAGCCTCTTGGACCTTCTGGAAGAGTAAGGACTGGTGCCGATGTTAGTCTATCCTTTAACTCTTGGAAGCTCTGCTCACACGCATCGGACCACTGGAATTTTATGGCCTTTTGTGTTAACTTTGTTAATGGTGCTGATATGGTAGAAAACTCTTCTACAAACCTCCTATAATAGCCAACTAAACCTAGAAAGCTGCGAACCTTTGATGGAATCGTAGGTCTCAGCCAATTCTTTACCGCTTCAATCTTCTGAGTGTCAACTATTATCCCATCGTCTGACACTATATGACCAAGGAATGTCACTGACTTCAACCAAAATTCACACTTGGCAAGCATTGCATACAACTTCTGGTCCTAGAAAATCTGTAGTACTATTCGCAAATGACCTACATGCTCTGCTTCCGAGTAAGAGTAAACCAGAATATCATCTATAAATACTATCATAAACACATCCAGAAATGGGTGAAATATGTTGTTCATTAAATCCATAAATGATGTTGGTGCATTTGTGAGTCCAAATGACATTACTAAGAACTCAAAGTGCCCATACCTCGTTCTGAAAGCCGTCTTTGGAATGTCCTTCTCCTTAACCCTTAACTGATGGTACCGTGACCTTAGGCCGATCTTGGAAAAACATCTTGCACCTTGTAACTGGTCAAACAAATCGTCAATTCGGGGAAGAGGGTACTTGTTCTTGATCGTGCCTTTATTCAGTTGCCGATAGTCGATATACATTCGTAATGAGCCATCTTTCTTTCGTACAAATAATACCGCGCGCAACCCAAAGAGATATGCTAGGCCTAATAAAGCCTTTCTCGAGCAGATCTTTTAATTGCTCCCTTAATTTCTTGAATTCGGCTGGAGCCATTCTATAAGGAGGAATAGATATCAGTTGAATGTCTGGCGACATGTCTATACCGAACTCAATTTCTCTTTAGGGAAAAAGGCCTGGAAGTTCGTCTGAAAATACATCAAGAAACTCGTTAACCACCGGAATTGATTGTGAAGTAGGTGGTGTCGCACCCGTTTTTAACCGCCTCACCCGGGAAGAAAGGGGGATTCGACACGGTCGCGACGTATAGGCAATTCTTGAGTTGATTAAGGGTCAATAAGTCACCACCTAATTATTCTACAGTAAATTAAGGCACCTAAATGTTAAAATAAATACTAAAAATGAACTCTAATTAATGGTCTACTAATCTATGAAATTCTAAGTAAGGATTTTTTATTATCCTAAATGAAAGGATTTAGACATCCTTTAAGATCTGCTAACTTATAGTTATCCGTTCAAACTTAGATTAATTATTATGCTAAGGAAAATGCATGTTTAAAAATATGAAGTTAAAAAGATGTTGCAAGTAGTTAATTAAAAGATACTAAGGAAAAATGCATGTAAAATTAATTTTTTTGGATGAAAGCGTGCATTTGTATGGAATTATTTATAAAATATCCATTTTGGCAATTAATAGTAAGGAGAAAAGCAATTATTTATAATGCAAAGAAATGATTTATATGAAAGTCGTTTTAAATCGCAAATAAAAAAAAACAAAATCATATTTGTATGATTAGTAATACGAATAAAAGATGACCAAATTGTTTTGAAAGTTTAAAACATGCATGACGAGCCTAAAATAAATAAACTAGCGGCGGATTTCCAATTTTTAAACTACCCGAGCCTAAAAACTAAACCAGCGGCGAGTTTCCAATTTTAAACTACCCTATTAATTATCCGTTCTAGGCCTAATTATTCTAAGTCTTTTAATGATCGCACAAACTGAATAATTAAATTACAACAAAAATAAAATGGCGGAATTAAGGAATAATAATAAAAGGCGACTAAGGATGACGATGTCATCCCGCCCCATTTGTTTAGAAATCCCGAGGCCGAAGAATGCAAGGAACGTGGATGCGGATCTTCGTTTGATAATAGCCATGATGAGTCTCATAATGAGACTCTTCGTTGCTCCCAATGCATTTCATGTAAACAAAAAGAAAAGGAGTAAGAGACGGAACATGACAATATATACATAAGAAATGTAAATAAATAATTAATAATATATATATATATATATATATATATATATATGTTGTTGGGACTCCGGATATAGGCAGGTGCAAAAAGAATATAGAACAGGCCCAAATCATGAAGCAGCCCACAACAAATCCACTCTTCTTGTTAATATATATATATGTGTGTGTGTGTGTTATATATATATATATATATATATATGTTGTTGGGACTCCGGATATAGGCAGGTGCAAAAAGAATATAGAACAGGCCCAAATCATGAAGCAGCCCACAACAAATCCACTCTTCTTGTTAATATATATGTGTGTGTGTGTGTGTGTGTGTGTGTGTGTGTGTGTGTGTGTGTGTGAATAAACGGGCCCAATTACCATGCATTTATCGATATGCCAGTCTATATTGGACACCCATTTAGCCACATAAAACTGATATACACGAAAAATTCAAAAGATATATGATATACTTGGAGATATACAAGGATATACAGTCTTGATATACACCTGGTGTATACCTAAGTCTTCACACCTTGTATACATCGAGGTATATCATTGCATACTCAACAAAGCAGGTAGAAGAGCTAAAACGAAGCTGGCCCAAACATAAACATGTTTTCAATATCACCATGAAAGGGAAAGGCCTACATGTTTGGGTCCACATAGCACCAAGAGAAACGCATATAGACACATTCAATTTTAATCAGGAAAAGAAATAATGTACTGCACATCTTTCCCAGCACCCAAAATAGACATATCACGCACTTACATGCATAATTGACAGAACAGATAACAGGACAAGCATGCCTGAGGATTTTTAACATGAAACTTCAACATGTACTATATACATGCTCATATGCAAGGCACTGTGGCCAGGAATAATCATACTCTCTTTAAAGATATACATAGGCCTGAGGTCCTCTACATTAGTTCAGAGGCATGCTTAAGAGGGTAAGTATAGGAGACCAGATTACATTTGAACAGGCAGCGAAACATCACAAGACATAGGCATTTTTTCTATCCATACAAAGGACCTGGTTAACTGAGCAGTATACTAGGGTTAAGTCATTTCAAACACACAAAGTGGTTATCATAGATGCAGACATGCTTACATAAACCAATCTAAAGACTAAGGCAAAATGAATACATGCTCTTTGCATACTGCTTGGATAACTAAAGTAGACAACATATATCCTAACATAGAGCGTATATGCAGGTATATTTTTAACTTACTTGGTCTACAAGTTTTCATATCAAACAGGGATCTTAGATTTGTGCATGCTTGTAGAAAATAAACTTGTAACCCAAGTAGACAAGCAGAAACTTCAAGACTTATCATGACATAATCATTTTCATTGAATACTTATCCCTAATCCATATATCATTTTAAAATCTTAACAGGTAAGGCACATACCACATAACTATATGATGACATAGGCTAACATGATGCATTCTCCTCTCTAAATATGAAAGGGAAATATATAAACAGTCCAGCAGGCATATGAGGCAAAGTGATGAACAAATGATCATTTTAGAGTAGCATCTTGAAAGGCATAGAATCACTAGCTTAGGCAGCACACACACAAGGCCCTATTCATGCTATATAACCAGATATAATGACTTTAAAGAAAATAAACATATGCACAATTAGGCTAATAGACATATAGACACTTGATAGACCAATCTACAGACAACATACTATAGTTGTGGGACTGTCTAAGCTAGCTGAACATTCATACTATTGAGCTAATCAAAACATGATCTAACATGATTCAGAAGACTTTCAGGCTAACATAGAGGTATTTTCTACACTAAACAAGTAAAGTTGAATATGCAATTGGTTCAAACAGACATGGTTGATTAACCTTTGGAACACTATCTTAACCAAGCCATCAGAAGCTAGTTTCAACATCCAGGTCATACTAGACATTTGTGACAATTGGTATTAGACATGGCATGGTTGGCATAACACTTAGAAATAGTTTATATATACTAAAGTAAATATGTCCAAACATGATAATCCAATATAAGGCCAAGATAAGAACAATCATTTCCCAATACCACTCAACATAGCCTTAACTAATCATGTTCAGGAACATCCACAGACATACACAAAGTTTATGTTGAACGTCCCGGCCCTTTTTTTTTTTTACACAGATTCATGTTGTTAAATACTCAAAAGCAAGACAACTCATCCCCTATTACTTCTAAGCCATAAAAGACATGAAAGCAGTTCTTATTACATACTAAAGCTCACATGGGATTTAGCAACTAACTATTTCAGGGCAGATTACACGGAAGTTTATTATGACCACATATCGTAATCCCTCATATAACTAAATTAAGTTACACTAACAAAATTAAAAAGACTAAATTGATTTAAAATAAACTAAATTAGCAGTAAACACCTATATCACATAAAAAGGAAAATAGGCGGAATTTGAGTTTACTGACCTTCTCCGGGCAGGAACCGAGGCGTCATCTCGAATTGTCGAACCCGCTCGGAGAAGTTGTGTTTCGACCAGTAAAGAACGAAGCGTGAATATGTTTACAAGGGGGTTTTTCAAATTCTTGAACCTTAGTGAAAACAGTAAGAAGAGATGAATTTTTTTTGGTTGATAGTCTTTTTTCTCCCCAAAAAACCACTCCCAAACACAACCCAAAGGGCTGTAGTTATAGCCAAAAATTGAGGGGTTTCAACAACTTCTTCAAGAAGCTTTTAGTTTGAAATTCGAATTCAAAAGAGAGGGAAAGTGTGTGTGACATTTTCAACAGACAATGTGATGGAAAAGGGAGAAAAATCTCACATTTTCAGTCCGATTTGAAAGGGAAGGAGTCGTTTGGTTTGGATTTATGCCTTTGCCCATCGGATTGAACATGCGACGAGCTTCAAACCAAAAGCTTTTCGAGTTTCCCCTTTCGCAGACACCAGGGTTATGGATGTTTTTCAATGTCTTAAAAAGGGGAAGATGACAGGGGATATGATGGGAGATGTTGATTACACTGTTGGGTGACGAAGATGATTATCCGACGAGTTTGAAGGGTTATCGGTGAAGGGCTGCTGGTTTTTGGAGAGTGTCGTTGGTTTTGGACGATTGGTTTTGGGTGAAGGGTTTAGTTTTATTTTGGGATTGGGCTCGGGTAACTGGGCTGACTGAGGTATTGGGCCGATTCGGTTTGGTTTTGGGTTTGTGAGATTAGGGGTTTTATGGTTTTGGGCCACGATTTGGAGAAGACTTGGTAGCCCAATTAATGCACTTTGTAGCTAATCTAATTCTCTACTTTAATTAATTGCAATATGCTTCTTTGTCCTAATTAATTTTCAAAAGTGCATACATATATAAATTACGATACAAGTGATTTAATATATGTATCTACTTTGAGAAAAAGTAGAATATTCATATAATAATAAAAAATGATTAATTTGGTAATTGGTGAAATATTATCAAAGAAATCGATCATCAACACCGACGTAGGAATATTAAAATTATTTTTCTGGTTATTATAAAAACATAATACCTAGTATTTTCAAAATCATGTGGTAATTGGTGAAAATATTCAAAATTTACTTTGGAGAATTTTCAAGACTGAGAAGCATAATGAAATTAATTAAAGATAAAAGAATGGCAAAAATGAGGTGTCAAAATATTTCAAACTGCAAACCAAATAATCAGAAGAGAGGAGACAAAATTGGGTGTCAATGGGTGGTTCGGCATTGACATCTCTAGCTCGAACAAGATGGTATATACAACCTTTGGAGATCATCTTTATTGCCTTAAGGTATGAAATAAACCTACCTTTTGGCGTCGCCGTATTACCCTTCCATTCAAGGACTGGCTCGCCTGGGAACTGAAATTTAACAATCTTCGTTCGGCAATCAACGTTAGCGTAGCATGATGCCAGTCAACCCATGCCCATGATGACATCAAAATCAACCATCTCTAGTTCTACCAAATCCTCTAGAGTCTGATGGCTAAAAATTAATACGGCATAATTCTGATAGACCCGTCTAGCAACTATTGACCCACCAACTGGTATGGATACCACAAATGGATCTTTTATCAACTCAGGCTTCATACCAAATTTACAGGCAATAAAAGAGGTGATATATGATAGATTGGAGCCTGGATCTAATAACGCACACATATTATATGAAAAGATCGATAATATACCTGTAATAACATCAGGTGAGGACTCTTGATCATGTCGTCCCATCAATGCATAAGTGCAGTTCTGGCCCCCAACTCTGCCTCGACTGGATAATGTCGGCTGACTCTGCCCTGACGGGCGTACTGATTATGATGAAGTTGATGTAGATCCGACTGGCTGAACTCTAACACCTTCGCCTCCTGTCAGACAGTCTCACCTAATATGACCAGGTTCACCACAAGAATAACACACATTTGATCCTCGTTGGCACGACCATGTATGGGTCTAACCACACTGCCTGCATTGAGCCAACGATGGCCTCATCTGAATAAAATCCCCTCTATAATAAGACCCTAATGCTCGTGAACTCTGACCTGGTCCAGACTGAACATACCAATCAGCCCTCAACCCTAAAAATGGTAATGATGCGCTGGCTGCTGGGTAAGATGGTCGTCTATAAAGCTGTCGCCTGGGCCCACCTCTAAAATCCCTCAGGTCACCTACGGATCAAGCCCTCTTATGCTGGTCCTTATTACGTTTTCGATCTACCCGTTGTTGCCTCTTACGATCCTCTAAATTTTGTGCATAAGCCTGAATGCGAGAGATATCCATATTCGGATTCAGAGAAGTCGTAGTACACTCGTTAACCAAGTGCGGACCCAAGCCAGTAAAAAAATGATGTACCCGGTCACTCATCTCCGCTATAATCGTAAGAGCATATCTGGCCAATGATATAAACTGCAAGCTATATTCTCGAACACTCATGTTGCCCTGCTCAAGACGTAGGAATCTATCCTGCATGGCCCGTCGAAGCTCGACTGGCAGAAAATGTTGTAAGAAGACCTCTGAAAACTCTTTCCATCCTGCTGGTGGAACACGAGTCCCCTAGATTGCTCCCATGTCTCATACCAAGTCACCGCGATATCCCGCAATCTATAAGAAGCAAACTTTATCGATTCAGTATCGGTAACATCCATCACCCGCAAGGTACACTGTATTTGATCCAGAAAATTCTATGGGTCCGCGTTTAGGTCTGATCCTGTGAATACCGGAGGGTCTAGATTAATGAAATCCCGAACTCTCGCGCTAGCAGCTCTATCCGAAGGCTGGGAACCTGACATTGGGCCTGAGCGGCCACTAATCGTGTTAATAATTGTACGACACTTCACATATCAAGATCCACATCTGGAGTATCAAGTGGAGGAACTAGGGGTACTGCATCTCCACTAATCTCCTCCGCTGGTGGTGAACTGGGGAATCATATGAAGGAGTCACACTGTGGGTCTCACGCTGGCCCTCACTAGCGGGTGGCAATCAGCTAGCACCTTCGCCCGCGATCGTATCCAACGCCCTCAAACTCTTGAACTTCTTCCATGCGGTAGACATCACTGGAATAAAAAACATGAGACGGATTAGGAGTGAAATACTTATAACTCAACTCCATTGCACGATTTATGAGATGAAAGAATGGAAACCATCCCTAAATATCAAGCAGCCTCCTGCTTATAAGTATGGTGCACAACATACCCATAAACAAGACTCTACTAGACACGACTTGTAGACTCCCTAGGACAGACATGCTCTGATACCAAGTTTGTCACGACCCAAACCGCAGGGCAGCGACGGGCACCCGGACCCTACCTGCCGGGTACTACTAGCCATTACAGTCAACACCTAGTCATAATTAAATACGGACTAATCCGAAAAGGATTATGTACAACTTTAACCAAAAAGTCCAACTTATATATATACCAAGGTCGACAAAGCCATACAAGACTATTACACACATGACACCTATCTACAAGCCTCTAAAAAGTATATGACATCAAAAGGGTCGGGACAAGGCCCCTCCATACCCATATATACAAGCAAAAATATATCGTACCAAGATTAGACCGACACTCCGAAAAAGGAGAGTGCTCCAAAATCCGCTGAGGCAGCAACCTACTAACGTGGTTCGTCATCCGGTCTACGTGAACCTGTGGAAATGAAACTCAGCGTCCCCCAACAAAAGGGACGTCAGTACGACTGATGTACTAAGTATGCCAGACATGAATAATAGCATAACAGGAATACAATAATAACTGAAACAGAAACAGCTGACCAGCAATAAATGCCTATGAGGGCCCTAATACATATGCCTAAATGTTATGCACAATGCAAATGCGGTATACATATAAATATTGGCCATACAAGGGCATCTTCCTTCCCATAACCACCTCTGTGGGCATCAAGTTATATCTTATTGGTCACACAAGGGCATCAATATTGGCCTCTTCGGGCTCTTTCGTGATAGTCTGTACCAGCTGCTGGTGGTGTGCGTATATAACGTCTTCTTTTTCCCCATATCCCCTACATATATACAATATTTACCATATAGTAGTGTGCATAGCACAAGTGGGTCCAGGGTAATATATGAACATAATGCAAATGAAAATGCAAGAATGACAATAAAACATTCTGAATTTATCGGATGACATAATATCCTTGTACCTTCGGCTAACACTGTGAATATCAACATCTTTTTCGTATGCCTCAATAAGGACTTAAGAACATATTTAGACATGATTTTAACATAGGAATCAATAATATGAATATTTTTAACCACTAGGAGTAGAATAATTTATGGAACAATAACACGATTATATTTTATTACATGGAACATGTCAAAAGAAGAAATAATTTGTCTTAACATATCTTGAACCAACCCTTTTAATATTTGCTTCCTGGAACGTTGCTTTGCAACAATATTGCAGGATTTTTTGTTCTAACCAAAATTAAGAAATTTAGATGTTGGTTCGAAAAAGACAAAACTGCTTCATGCGTTTTTTTCCAAATCAAAATCGAAGTGCACTGTTTTAGTATCATACAAAAAAAAAGGTCCGGAAGAGTCTCTATAAATGAAAGTGATTCACTATTTGCTTAATTGGAGGAGTCTTATAAAAGTGATTCACGATTTGCCATCAACGCAATGCTAATTCATCTACCAACGTGTCCATTCCTCATGATTAGCTAACTCCACTCTTACGCTAACAAATGACACCTAATTAACCCCATTTAGCTTAGTCACTTAGGTAGAGTACATCTCCACTAAATTTTGTCCCCCCCCCCTAATTAAACTTATCCCATAATTAATCAATCTCACACACAATTAATTTTGTGATCCCAATTCACTTAAATCTTGATAACTTATAAACCCCCGTATACTCAATGTCATAATTTTGTGATATGACACTAGTCCATAACCTCTTTGGGGATATACAACTATTATTATTAATCCCCACCGTCACATTTATTACGTTCAAAATTATTTCAGGGTTTAATTCTTTTATATACTAATCTCCTTATTAGCATACGTAAATAAAACATAAATTCCCCGAGGCTCGGGTCTACTTGCATACGTTCAGGTGCACAAACCATCGCCTAATATTACGGGATGTTACAAGTACCATAAATCCATTGTTTGACAATAGCGTCAAGGCGACGACATGTCATGTCGGGGATGTTAATAGGGCGAGGAATGAACTCGTCAATGTGGTCGAGCACGTTGTACACGCAAGCATGAATATAAAACAGTTCAACCCAAAAAGAATATTGACCTTCCTCCTGATCAAGAATTAAAGGGACAAAATTCTTGATATTGGTGTTGGTAAACGCCGGATGGAAGGAGGAATTTGAGGATGGATGGTCGTTAAAGACAACCGTAGAAGATGCGGAAGTTTTGGGTGAGGTGGGAACAGACATGGTAGCCACATACAGGAGGAAACAACCGTGAAAGAGAGGGAAAAGAGATTGACGGAAAATTTAGAACTCCGGCGGCGGGATTCCCGAGGGAAGGGACCCGATGGCTGAAGAGGAAAAAGAGGAAAATTTAGGGTTTGTGGCTTAGGCTCTTGATACCATGTAGAATTGTATTAATCTCCCTTGGGGAGCCTTTCTCATTAATACCAAGGTATCATTAAGCTTATGAAAAAATATTTTGCTAGATTTTTTTGGGGCTCTTCTGCTGAAAAGGATAAGTATCATTAGAGCTCTTGGAAGAACTTATGCTTTTCCAAAAAGAAAGGTGGATTGGATATCAGAAGCATGAAAGATATCAGTGGTATTCTCAACATAAAAAGATGGTGGAGATTCAGACAATAAGACTCTTTATGGACAAAATTCACAAAATCAAAGTATTGTGTAAGGGCTCATCATGTTTCGAAGGTCTGAATATCTGGAGATTCTCATATATGAAAATATGTAACTCAAGCTAGAACAATTTTTGAGCCTTATATGATTTGAAATATTCATAAGAAAAATAGTAATTTCTGGTGGGACAATTGGACTGGATATGGATCCATAGCCACCTATTTCCCTGATCAGAGTCACCCTATCAAGATTCTTGTTCAAAATTTCTTTGCTAATCATGTTTGGGACAGACAAAAACTCTAAGATTTACTTCCTAATTGGCTGGTTGATCACATTTTGAGTATCAGAATTGGGAACAGTAATAGAAATGATCATATGAGTTGGAATAGGTCTAATGATGGTTCTTTTACTAATAAAATTGCTTGGGATATTTTAAAGGACAAAAAAGTGCCAGATAACTTTATTCGCAAAGTTTGGCAAAATAGTGTCCCTTTTAATTTATTTTTTCTTATCATGGAGACTTATTAAATCTAAACTACCTTTTAATGATGTTATTTGCAGGCATGAAGAAGGGACCCAATGGATTGTCTTTACTGCAGAGATCCTTTACCAGAGACTATCAAACATTTGTTTATTGATAGTGAACCTGTCAGGAAGCTATGGAAGTACTTTGGACAACCATTAGGGATCACCTACCAAAGTAAGCCAGGAAAAGGATTCATGAAAGACTGGTGGCATGCCACATGAAAGAATGTTATTCATAGAATGATCATACAAATCTTGTCATTGATTATTTGTCGGGTATTGTGGACCACAAGATGTTCTTGTAGATATGGTAATCAAGTCAGATTCTACTGTGCAGAATAGAGCAACACGTCTATTGGTTGATTACAGCCTCTGTAGACAAGATGTTCCCCAGATGTAAAATGGAGATGCAGTGACCTCAGTTGTGTGAGAAGTTGGAAAAGCTCAGACCAAGACTCATCGCTAGGTCTGTGGTATGGACTATGCCGCAAGGAAATTACATCAAGGTCAATACTGATGGGAGCTTCATAACTCAGGACAGAAAAACTTACATAGGAGGGATTGTCAGGGACAGTGCTGGTGAGTTTGTGTTTGCTTTTGCTTCCCCAATTCATTGTAGGGATCATAACATGGCAGAAGTCATGGTTGCACTTCTTGTTGTCCAGTTGTGTACTCACAGGGGCTATCAACACTATATTATTGAGATGGACTCTCAACTTGTTGTAGATATGATGCAGAATCAATCTTCCCAAAATACTAACCTCAAGATTGTTGTGGATGATGCAACAGAACTAATTAACAACTCTGATATTACTTTTGCACACTGCTATAGAGAAGCCAACAAAGTGGATTTCTTGGCTAAGTTTGCCACAACATTGGATGCACAGATTTTTTATACCTCTTATGATCAGATTTCTACTGGTGTTAAAGTCCCTTTTGTACTTGATAGGATGCAGTTGCCTAGCCTTAGAATCAGAGTTGATAAGGCGCAACTTCTTTGTTAGCTAGGTGTACAGTTGTAGTTTATTGATTTTGGATCACAATTTTTAGCCAAAGCTACTACTGGATCCGTAACTACAATGCTCCACCCCTGGTTAGCCAACAAGGATATGCTATATGAACAATTACCAAAGCTCACATTACATGGAATGGTTGGAAATTAACAAGACGAAAAAGAACAATAAAAGTTCATTCCATTACTATGTCACATAAAATAAAAAGAAACTTGTGCGGGGCAAATTTACAGAGCTAAGAACCAAGTGCTTCGAGCAATTGGCTAAAAGGGGAAATGGAAACTGGAAAGTAAGAAACAGAGCTCGAAATTGAACGTTTAGTTAAAAAATGATCTTCATATGATCATGTTTTTCTAGCATCAACTTAAAGTTCTTGCAACACTGCTTTCCACTGCTCCCATCACACCTTAAATATATCAGTGTTTTAGAATGTCAAATAATTTCCCTTTTGAGCACAATTTTATATATTAATTGAAATGACTATTTAACAATAATAAACATTAGAGTAATGTTTTTGTTCATGGCTCTTTAATTATGTAAATTTAATTTTTTAAATAGAAAATTTGGCAAACATAACATATACTATTATCAAACCATAAACAAACAATAAGAAATGAATCAATTCAATGCTTTAACTTCACTTTGTATCACAAATTACACAAACAATATCCCATCACAGACATCCTGATTATACATTTCCATCTAATAAAAAATAAAAAAAATAAAAAAAGAACCTCATAACAATAAACTAAAAGTTACTGATTTACCCCAACAGAACCTCTATACGTCGTCGTACCCTCAAACACTAGCGGCAACAGCTGGCCCTGTGCCGCCTGTAGGGGCGGCGGGGACCAAAAAGGAGAGAAACCCAGTTGCAGGAGACTCCTGTTCATCAAGGAAAAGATATTCAGGGACCCTAAAAGCAGCATGTGTACACACAATCCCAACACCAACCATCAACCCAGAAACAAGAACCGATCCAACACTTGTTAAAAATATCACAACAACACTCGAAACAATAAGCACACCCAGCGTTTCCCTTTCAGAAAATTCCCGATTAAAAATAACTAAAGGTGGATCGGACGGACGAAAAAGGTAAAGAAAAAGCCAAGCAGCGAGAAGCGCTGTAAGGAGAAAAAGGGAAAATGGGTTAGTAATGAGGGAAAAAGCGAGGACAAGGGTGAGGATAGAAAGGTAATTTGTATGGAAATAAGTGTAGTTTTTGCGGATACGAAGGGTAGTTTCGGAAATTGATTCGGGTTTAGAGAAAGCGGAATGGTCGATAAGTTCGGACCAAGGACGACGATTTGAAAGACCGGAATGGATTGTGTCGGAGATGCGGTTGATGAATGAACGGAGAGCGGCACCCGTGATGGTTTGTTGGGTGTCGGTGGTGGTTTGGGGGTTGGAAATTGGAAGAACGGCTGGTGGTGATGAAGAGGCGGCCATTGTTGGGGATTTCCTGGTGAAATGCAGAGAATTTTGGTGAATGAATTGGAGCAGAAAAATTGAGGATTTGGTTGATTTATACGGTTACTGAGGTTTGACTGATGTAGCTAATTTTTTGTCGCTGGATCTCGCTTATATACACGCTAAGTCCCAATTTATTCATCACATTTTTTAATTTAATCTGTTTTAAAAGAAAATTACGTTCTTATAATAAAAAATAACATAATTTATAATTACATAAATATTTAAAATTTATTTTAAATAACAAATTATGTCGCATAAATTAAAATGAAAAGAGTATATCACAACATACAATATTTCTTAAAAACTCCATTGTTGAGATTTTTAAGCTTGAAA
Organism: Anisodus acutangulus; assembly: GCA_029783415.1. NCBI lineage: Eukaryota > Viridiplantae > Streptophyta > Magnoliopsida > Solanales > Solanaceae > Anisodus > Anisodus acutangulus. Next base: position 47,443,554 of record CM056490.1, read on the forward strand.
ACTCACAAATGAATTTTGTGATTTGTTGAATTTTAACAAGTTATGATTAAGATTCTTTGGGGATTCCATTTCGGATGGGGTTTTGTGGTTAAAGTTCGTAGAAGATGAAACTACTTTTTTGTATAATATTATACTTCATTAATAATATAAAAGGTATATAAGCATCTCTTAATCTTCAGAATAAAATACAGTAAAAGTGACATTTTGATGAATAATGTGTACTCCATGCGTTTGCTTTTTTATAAAGGATGGCATGGTATTAATAGTTTGATTTCTAGAAAAATGGGTATTGTGATACATAGAGAATATTGCTAAAAATTCATGAAAACCTTGGTTAACTATTAATAAAATTAAAAGCATAGTTGGAAAGATAACACTAATAATATGACGACGACCAAACTAATACTTGAAAAATAGTAAGACAGGAGGAGCATGTAAATGTAATGATCACAGTGAAGCTACATACATATAAATAATCAGGTCAAGGATTTGCTTGAATTGCCAAAGGTAGAATCTGAATCCATTTACATTTTAACCGCGCATAGAGTATAAAACCATTCAGCTTCGCACTTTCACTAAACGACGTTAACCACAGATACAAGCAAAGCTGCAAATTTCAATGCTCGCTTAAATCAAAAAGTTTTAGCATTACTTTCAAGTACAACTACACAATTTGTATAAGTTGCATCATACATGAATAAGGGAGCTTAAATTATGCGTAATCTCGAATAAATAATCATAAGATAAATGAATGCACCTGCCATATCACCCTTAAAGAGTATTGCTGCAAGACGAAGCTAACTAGACATTAGCACAATACTAAGTTGGTGAAGGTGTGAAACAATTCTGCAAATGAGCGAGCCATTGTTTAAAATGCAGATTGTGAAGCCTTCGTGACAAAATATCGGGTAACAAACTAGAAGTCTAGGCGATTTTCAGATAGGCATGCAACAAATATGGAGCATTGAAATAAAGAAACTACGGATGAAACAAGAATTAGAGCATCTTGCACGAACAAAATTATCTCAGCGATAACAACACAAATTGCTTTAGTTCCAAGAATGCAACTTATTCCTTTATATCATGTCATTGCTTAAGAGTGCTAATAGCTAAAACCTTCTATTGAAGACTTAAGTTCCCAAGATTACATCAAAGGCTTAAATGCAGGATAATTCCATCAATCACAACAAGGACCAGACATTCATCATTCCAAGTACTTACCAAGAAAGATATGATACCAAGTTAGTTGGCAGATACAGATCCAACCACATACATACAGTTCATAAGTTGCTCAAATATAGCCAATTGTGAAATGAAATAGAAATTTAGAAGGTAGATCCATTCCAGCCAAAGAAGGAACCCTGCAAAAACGAGCAGCAGTCATCAGTTTTGTCAGATTTAAAAGGACAAAATACTATATGACCAACACTCCTAAAGTAGAACATTTATGTTCACAATACTTAAGGAATCGGACAAGTACAAAAACTTCTAATGTTCTTAAACGGTGAAAGTTCATTTACATGATCTAGTACTGGTGTAAAGCATGCAGACATTGTGCATAATCTTGACTTTGATTGGCCTAAACAAACAGGAAGAATGCAATGAGAGATATGCGGGGAATTTACCCATTCTCGAAATATTAAGAAGCCAAGCACATACCTTAGTATCATAGAATTTCAGGAAGAATCGAGATTTGGGGATAGACAATTTGGTCTCAAGTATTTCAGCAATTGCAGCACTGAGCTTCTTGTTAACATCAGCATTTAAGCCCCCAATGGAGACCAACTCAGCATAGGCAGCTGGTTGTTCTGTACCCCCAAAAGACATAGGAACAGAACCCTTCAACACAATCATGACATACTGCACAATGAAAGCAATCTTAATGTACTACAGAGAAAACAACCAAACAAAAACGACGCTAATACATGTCGATTGAGCTTCTGATGAGAGACTAAAAGGCAAAACCTGCTGAGGGAACCTACTCGCTTAAATATTCATCCGCTAATGCATTTTCTACAAATAGGCCATTACTTTCTACTTAATGAGACCTGTGAATTCATCAAACTAGAGACTGATTATCTTTTTTGATGAAGTGCAAGAGACTGATTATCTTGTAAAACTAATAACCCTGCGTAGAATTTCTAGAGCCAATCCTTCAGGGGCAGAATTACCTTAAAAACATCATTTGCTATTTCAGAAGTTACTAAAAAAGGGCAGCCAGTGCACTAAGCTCCCGTTATGCGCGGGGTCCGGGGAAGGGCCGGACCACAAGGGTCTATTGTACACAGCCTTACCTCACATTTCTGCAAGAGGTTGTTTCCACGGCTTGAACCCATGACCACCTGGTCACATGGCAGCAACTTTATCAGTTACTCCAAGGTTATTTCAGAAGTTAATAATATAATATAAGTTAATTAACGCAATCTTTAGTCCAATGAAAATCCATGATCACTTCAGTTGCATTCATACATCATATATATACCATATACTCTTGCAGAAAATCCCTGAGCTCCAAAAACTGACAATTAGCCCGAGATTTTGAACAATGCACGATACAGACCTTCTTGTCTTCATAAGTTAAACTGTTTGTAGTACAAGCAAAATTTTCTTTATAAGTCAAAAGGAGCTCAAGAGTAAGAAGACGTAGACAACCAAGGTGGAAACACCAAAAGAGGTTAATATCGGTGTAATCACAAATTTGAAGAGCTAAAAGAACAAAAAGCCAACATTGATTACTTGGGACCAATCATGACCAACATCAGTTCCTCTTCTCCACCATTTCCCACTCTCCTTTTTTTTAATTTTTTTTTTTTTGGGGGAGGGGGCAGTATCACCTTTACCCACTCTTCTAAAACCTACCCTGCCACCAAAAGCAACCAGCAACCCTAGAAAACCTCTCCTTCTCTAGAATACTTCTACAGGTTTGAGTAACAGCAGCAAAACAACTCTTTTGCCTCCTTGCTCGATACGTCATATTGCAATGCTTGTCTGGCCTCACCTCTAGACCAAGAATTTTCTGGCCTGTTCCCTGTAATATCATCTTTTCTTATCTCCATATTTTGGGGCTCTTGAAGTTTATTGTTGCCAATATCATTACTGAGTTGACTGGTTCGATGGAATAGGACAGAAAGGAAAGGAATAGAGAAGAAAAAAATGTGCATATTAAAGTAAACTATTATATGTTACTCATGTTTCTGTCCTATCTTTTCCTTCCTATCCCAAATGATCCATCCAAATATAGGATTATTTAGCATATTGTAAATATTTTACTTGTTTTTTCTTTTTGCTTTTGATAACCGATAAATCCCCGAGGGCATATAGGCACACGGTTAAAAACTTGGTGGTTAATGTATTCTCTCATTCTTGATTTGAGGTTTCCCTTTGTGAGCCTGATTTTCATTCTGGAAGACATACGTGAAGTGAACAAAAGATCGAAAAGCAGAAGTAAGCAGAGTAAAACTGGAGTCAAATGTTTGGTATATGATCTCAAGCAAGGAGCAACTATCAAAAGCGCATTGTGCCAAAACATGAGGTCTTAATCAGAGTAAGTAACAATTAGCCATACAAGATACAGCTCCTATAGGTGCATTAAGGCTAGTTCATTAAGATCCAACGTGATGTTAAGAGAGAAGGGTGAGACCTGAAGATAAGACAAACTTCACTATCCCAAACTAAAAGAGAGCAATTAATGTTTAACAACATTTAGAAGCTTTATAGTTTGCAAACTAGACAAATCCCATTTCTTCGTCTAATTTACATAAACACAAAAATTCATGAATATGCACACATTTCACTCTTCCTTAGCTGCACTACTACATGATACGCAGTCTCAGCTCAAGCAACGAGCATTGCTAACTCCATGTTATGACTCATCAAGAAGTCTTAATTAGAGCCTATTGGCCTATTTCCTTGCACCGCTACAAAAAGAAAACACTCTCAAATCAGAGGCGGATGGAACTTTCGATGCGGTGTATAAATTTTTATGTAAAATTTACTAAAATAACAATAAATAGTAAATATGAACCCATAATTTTAGAAATATAATGGTTCAATGCTAAAAACTTTAAAAGGTAGAGTTTAAATTCTAGATCCGCCTCTGTCTCAAATATTTCTTTTGTGATTAATTTAGAAAATAAAAAGCACTCCCAAGTTCATAGGAAAAATGAGTCACCTCATACCTCATTTTTCTCATGAACTTGATTATAATCCTTTCTGGCTATCTCGAAAAAAATGGTTTGGATGCCAAATGTGCTTTTCATTACTATGGTTTTTCTTACCAAACAGTTTACACTTATTTTTAACCATAAAATATTGTAATCTATAGTACTCCCTCTGTTTCATTCTCTATGGTAGTGTTTGACAGCGAACAGAGTTTAAGAACATAATATTATTGGCACATACCAAAAGTACCTTTAGAATTTGTAGTACTACACATGAAATGACATTTCTATGGCTATCAAAGCTTCAATAAAGGTAAATCATAAAGTTCAAAGATAAAGAGTTTTCAAATATTAAAGGCATCTTTCATTTTATAGCGGACTAAAAAGGGAAGAGTGTCATATAAAATGAAAGCTATTTAGGTTACAATTCAGTATGTAAATTTCCTACTACATTTATAAGTCAATCAGATTTATCTTTTACTTATGGTTTTTCCGAACATCTTAAAGATACTTTTAACTATAAAATGATTCTAACTCGATAGTCAGCACCGTGGAGATGGAGGCCCAACAGAGATTGAGTTTTCTCAATACAGTCATGCTAGTACAAGCTGCTGGAAATGGGGCTTCCTGCACGTATCAGTTTGGATTCCTAGGTTGCTCAAAAGATGTGTCCTCTAGGTATGGTTGGCAACAAAAGGGGACTGCTTCTAAGTTCCAAGGAGGTAAAGAGGATCACATTTTTGAGTAAGTGTTCAAGCTAACCTCATATTGTATTATCAGGTGACGACATGATTGTGATATGGGTAATATTGAATTGGTTATCAGTTAAGGATGTGCTCCATATATGTGCTTGTAGAAGCAAGAACAGAATGCGTATGGCATTGGATGTTGTTCCCCTAGCCATAATGTGTGTTATTGAGGGATAGAAAATGTCTTTGTACACTTGAAGAATAGCCTTTGTTCTCAGTTAGTTTTTGGTGCACACATAAAATCCCTGCTCATATAGAAGATTGTGTGTCATTTGTAGCGAATCATATTTTGGTGTAAGTTCTCTACTTTTTGGTACAATACTTATATAAACTATAAAAAAAAATATTATTCAACACACTCTTTCTGTAATTTCTAAGTATGTACGTCAGAATTCAAACTGAAAATCAGCTGTACTTGTTGTATTATTTTCAGAGTTTAATTTTTCACTTCACAATTTAACAGAAAAAGTCGATGTAACCCCAACAAGCATAGATGAAAATCCCTAAAGCACGAGACCCACAAAAACACACACACACAATTGAGCACATGTGCATCTGGGTGACTGTCCAAACACTTTAAAAGCTCAAATAATGAGACCCAAAAAAGCAAAAATACATAAAAACATTTTTTATTATATGTATAAGTGAAAAAAATACAATACAAACAAGAAAGGAGAAATATACATACAGCTTCTGGTTTGCCGATGAGTTTGGCAACAGTGGAAGTAGCTTCAGAAAGTACGGAAGAAGTATCGACTCCCTCCAAGTTCACATTCGTTGAAATGTTAAGGCACGGCATTTTCTTCTTCTTCCTCACTTCTCGACCACTGTAAAACCCTCAAGAATATCGAATTTGAGTTTCTGTTTTCTCCACCAAATAAAAAAATTGGGCTTTCCTAGAAAAAGTTAAAGAGTGTTTTGTGTTTTGCACCCTAAGGTACTGATTTCTTTCACTTTTGCTTCATTGGTTTTTTTCGTTTAATGAATGAACCCCTAACTCCTTTAGTTTCTCTTTGTATACCCATAGCCATCCCTATCTTTCACTAATATAAATATGGAATAGCTTTATGCAAAGGAAGAAATTATACTCTAATTTTTTTTGCTTTGATAAGATTCGAACTTTAATCTCTTAAGATTTATTCTTATATTGAGATGTTTCCTAGTTTAACTCTATTAGTTTTATGATAAAATTTTAGTCTAAGTATATTTGGTAAATTGTAATTATAGTAAGTTATTAGAATAGGGTTTTCTTGTTAGACTAGAAAAATGAGAATTTTTGTCTCTATATAAAGAGGTCATTATGATGAATGAAACCAAATGAATTCTCCAATATTTTTCTTCTCTCTAAATTTCGTCTCCTCTTAATTTTAACATGGTATTAAAGCCACATTAAAAGAACACAAAAACTCTAAATAATGGTGGTTGACGGAGAAACCGGCGATAAAAATAAAGGAATCGCCGGTGAAGAAAATAAAATTCAAAGAAAAACAATATCCTCGTATGACATTACGTCAAACGATAATCCTAAAATTATGGTGACACAAGTCCAATTGAAATTAGAGAATTATGAAGAATGGGATCGATCCATGAGGACGGCCCTAAGAGCAAGGAATAAATTCGTCTTCGTTGATGGTACGATCAAGAAGCCGGATGAAGAATCACCGGACTTAGAAGACTGGTGGACTATAAACTCTTTATTGATGCTGTGGATTCGTAACACCATCAAACCAACTCTTCTCTCAACGATCTCACATAAATAGAAAGCGGAAGAATTATGGACGAGCATTCATGAGTGTTTCGTTGTTATTAACGGACCTCAGATTCAACAACTAAAATCAGAACTTGTGAAGTGCAAGCATAAGGGGAGGACCATAGTGGATTACTATGGAAAATTAAACAAGCTATGGGAATAATTGGCGAACTACGAACAAATTCCAACTTGCAAGTGCGGAAAGCGCACGTGCAATCTGGGATGATTTTGGAAACCAAAAGAAAAAAGAAAAAGTGCATTTTTTCCTCATGGAATTGGATGAGGCAATGTATGGACCAGTGAAATCGAACATACTGGCCCAAGAATCATTACCATCATTAAACAAAGTTTATTCGAAGCTAGTGTAAGATGAGCGTGTGAGAGGACTCACACAAAAAATGGAAGAACGGAGTGAAACCGGGGCCTTTGCTGTACAAGGGAGAAATCCTTACCGTGAACAAGGTGAAGGGAAGAAATATGGTGCATTCTACACACATTGCAAGAGATCCGGACACGTTGTGGAAGAATATTTTCAACTCATTGGGTATCCGGAATGGTGGCCAGAAAATAAAAAAGGTGATGAAAAATTCATAGGAAGAAGACGAGGACAACAACAGCAGAGGAGGCACGGGATTTGGTCGCAGAAAAGGCAATTATCGGGCTAATGACGTTGTTGTCAAGGATACACATGTGGATATAGAACAGATGAACACATGCGGGATATGACCTCACAATCTAAGTGAGGAGATCCAAAAAATGGTGACTCACGTGTTGAATTCACAAGGAGTAAATTTGAATGGGAAGATGGATGGTAAGACCGAAAACTCATCCTGAATTATTGACTCCGGAGCTATCAAATCACGTGACATGTAATCTGAAGAAACTGAGCGATCAGCGGGACATTTCTGAATGTCTGGTTGGGCTTCCGGATAAAAGTAGCTCGGCGGCTACAAAAGAAGTAACAACCAGGCTGAATGACAGGATATGGTTGAAGAATGTTCTTTATGTTTCTGATTTCACATGCAATTTAATATTTGTGTCACAACTAGTTGATTATTTAGATTGTGATGTGACATTTAATAGAATTATGTGTGCTATGCTGGACTCCACCACAAGAAAGCTGATTGAAAAGGGTGAGTGTCGAGGTGGACTTTACTATTTTCGAAATGTGTCGTTGGTACGGGCTATAAAGGCATATGCAGTTAATTGGTTCGAACTTTGGCACAAACGGTTGGGTCATCCTTCAGCACAAGTAACAAAGTTAATTACGGAATAGGCTTAAAGGAGAATGGCGATAGATTGGATAGAGAATGTGATGTATGTCAACGAGCAAAGAAAACGAGAAGTGTTTTTCCTTTAAGTGAGAATATTGTTTCGGATACTTTTGAGATGATTCATTGCGATTTATGGGGACCATATAGGACGTGCTTCATAGTGTTTTACTATTATGGACGATCGTTCACTAGCCGTGTGGATCTTTCTTTAGTTGATAAGAAAGAAGTGTTCCAAACCTTGAAAAGTTTCTTCGCTCTTATGGAAAGGCAGTTAAAGAAAAAGGTGAAGATAGTTAGAAGTGATAACGGAACTGAGTTCACGTGTATGAAGACTTACTTTTTCAAACATGGAATTTTGTTTCAAATATCTTGCACAAGGACACCTCAGCAGAATGGAATAGTCAAAAGAAAACACTGTCACATTCTTAATGTGGTGCGAACATTAAGATTTCAGGGCCATCTTCTGATCAAATTACGGGGAGAATGCATTTTGACTTCGGGATACTTGATCAATAGAACACTATATTCGATTTTGAATGGAAAAACCCCCTATGAAATTTTATACGGGAAGGCGCCTCATTATGATCACTTAGAGGTGTTAGGATCACTATGATATGCATACACAAAGGAAAAAACAAGAGACATGTTTGAGAGTCGAATTCGTAGGTGTATCTTCTTGGGATACCCCCATGGACAGAAAGATTAGAGACTGTATGACTTAGAAAACGATGAATATTTAGTCTTAAGAGATGTGGACTTCTACGAGACTAAGTTTCCTTTTACCATAGGAACATGTAACTTGGTCAACAATATAGAAGCGATCCCGGATGAAACAAAGGACGAAAGGAATCAACACATTTTCGAAGAAGAACATACAGATAATGTAGGTGCGAACAAAGCTCGAATAGAAAAAATTTAGACACCGGATACCGAACCTACGGATCAGTCAGAATTAGATCGGACATATGCTAGTCCGAATAATCAAAATGTGGAAGAAGTACAGACGGAAGGTACCTGGGCCAATGAAAATCCACCGGAGAAACAATTGGGTCGAGGTAAACGTCAGAAGCACGACTTCCTCTTGATGTTCTCTTTCTTTCTCTCTCCTATTGACTATTGACATAGCAAAGTCTGGTTCTATTGAGCGTGATACCCGCCTATTCGATTACATGACTACATTACTGAAACATTCCAGAAAGAAAGTTCATCAACGAGTTCGTACAATCCTCAGTAACCCTCGGGTGCACCTTATCCTTTAGCTTACTATATATCTTGTGATAATTTTTTCTCGCAGCACCAAAGCTTTATTGCAACAATTACCACATGAATTGAATCAAAATCCTTCTCGGAGGCTATAAAAACTGAATGTTGGAGAAAATCCATGCAACAAAAAATCCAAACACTAGAGGACAATGGCACATGGACATTGGAATTATTGTCGCTGGATAAGAAAGCATTCGAATATAGATGGGTGTACAAGATCAAATACAACTCGGACGGAATAATTAAACTATATAGAACTTGGTTGGTCATCTTCGGTAATAAGCAGGAGGAAGGTATTGACTATGATGAAATGTTTGCTCCAGTTGCGAAGGTAGTGACCGTTCAGACCTTCTTAGCGGTAGCGGCTGCTCGAAATTGGGAGTTGCATCAAATAGATGTTCATAATTCCTTCTTGCACGGTGAACTGGCGAAAAAAGTTTAGATGAAATTACCACCGGTATTCCGTGTGTCTAATCCGAGGCAAGTATGTCGACTCCGAAAATCTTTATATGGGTTGAAACAAGCTCCAAAGTGCTTGTTTGCAAAATTGTCAAGTTCCTTAATGAAATACAAGTTCAAAAATGTCATACTCAGATTATTCTCTCTTGACGATGCACCAGGAAAGTATATAACCGAACGTTTTAGTTTATGTGGATAACACTGATTATATCCGAAAATGACCATGGTGCCATTGCATGGTTCAAAGACTATCTCCAATCCTATTTTCACATGAAGGATTTGGGCCCCATGATGTATTTTCTGGGGGTTGAAGTTGCACGTGGATCAACTGGATTATTCCTTTGTCAAAGAAAGTATGTCTCGGATATAATCCTTGAGTCCGGACTACTGAGAGCAAAATTAATTAAAACTCCCATGAAACAGAATCACAAGATGGCGTTGGTCAAATGGGTTAATTTGAAAAATTCAAAACCATACCGATGTCTGGTCGGCAGATTAATATACCTCAGTTTTATACAACCGGAGTTATCCTATTGTGTGCATATTGTGTCCCAATTCATGCACCAACCGAAGGAAGCGCACTGGAGAGCCGCCCTCCGGGTGGTAAGATACTTAAAAAATAACATTGGGCAAGGAATTGTGTTACATAAGGTTTGTGATCTCCAGTTGTATGAGTGGTGTGATGCAGGCTGGGCTGGATGTTTGTTGACCCGAAGATCGCTCACCGGATGCTTTATCTCCCTCGGGAATTCACCAGTATCATGGAAAACCAAGAAGCAACACATTTTTTTCCCCTCGTCAGCAAAGGCTTACCGTTCAATGGCAATGACGGTTTGTGAATTGAAATGGTTGAAGAGACTCCTACATAGCTTAGGCGTCGAACATAAATCTCTGGTTAAAATGTATTGTGATAGTCAATCAACATTGTATATTGCACGAAATTCGATAATTCATGAACGGACTAAACATATTGAAGTTGACTGTCATTCTGTCCGAGACGCACTCCAATCGAGTATAATTCTTTCGAGTTATGTATCAACCAACAAACAATTGGCCGACGTGTTTACAAAGGCTTTGGGCAAATCATAACATGAATATCTGCTTGGCAAGTTAGGCATTCAAGACCTCCATGCTCCAACTTGAGGGGTATTGAGATGTTTCCTAGTTTAACTCTATTAGTTTTATTGTAAAATCCTAGTCTAAGTATATTTGGTAAATTATAATTATAGTAGTTTATTAAAATAAGGTTTCCTTGTTAGACTAGGGAAAGAGAGACTTTTGTTTTTATATAAAGATGTCATGATGATGAATGAAAATAAGAAAGAATTCTCCCAATATTCTCTCTATATTCCGTCCCCTCTTAATTTTAACATCTTACTTTCTTATTCTTTAGTTTTAAATAATTATTATTATTTTCAAGAGGTAAGATTTTTTTGATATGATTAATTTTAATGATAAAAATTCATAAATTTTTACTTTTAACTTTAATGAGATAATGTTTTAGTGACTGACGATTTGTGTGGACCCTTGGTAGTTTCGCATGTTAGAATTTCATGTTTAAAATTTGCTTTACTTTATAATATGCCGAGAAAAGGGCTAACTTTAAATTATAAAAACTCTTTTCAACGCCAATAGTACTTTCCGTCTCCCTATTTTGATGAGATGATAAAGGGAGTAATACTTATAATCAACAATTTAAAGGACAGTACAGAATTTCAAGGAGAGAGGGCCTCTTCAACTCTTTCAAATATTAATATTTCTACTAATATCTAGATATATATGTTATGATACTTAAATTTAATATTTTTAAATTCTTTTTCAAACTTATTACCAATATAAGCAGTATCTTCACAATCACAAATCCTTTTTCTATGAAAAAAAGCTTGTTGAGCAGAAACCAAGAAGAAGGAAAAAGCCTACTGTATGGACAAAGATATATTACCATACACAGTAACACGGCAAGTAAAATCCTTCTCCTTCCCGATCGGTAAGACAAAAACATACATAAGAGACTCAGGTGTTTGTTTTTGGAGTTGAAATAGTAAGTGCACACTACATTACTCTATTTTACTACTTGATACATTTTACTACTTGGGTATAAAATCATGTCTAAATATATTTCTAAGTCCTTATTGAGGCATACGGAAGATGTGTTGGTATTTACAGTGTTAGCCAAATGTGCAAGGATATTATGTCACTCGGGTATTTTATTATCATTCATGCATTTTCACTTGCATTGCATTCATATATTACTCTGGACCACTGGTGTTATGCACACTACTATATGGTAAATATTATATATGTAGGGGATATGGGGAAAGGGAAAGGCGTTATATACGCACACCACCTGCATCTGGTACAACTATCACAAAAGAGCCCGAAGAGGCCAATATGATGTGATGTGATTCTTGCATGTCTTATTGGGACGGGTTGCACGATCTGCAACACTAATATATATATATATATATATACCGCACTTGCACCATGCATACGTTAATTAACCATTACATGGTATGATACTCACATAGGCTGTCATGGTAAGGAAATTGCCTGATGAGGCCAATAAATATGGACACTGCCTTGTACATAACATGTAGGCAAGTATATTAGGGACCTCAGAGGCAGTTCCTGTTGGTCAGTTGTTTATGTTTCAGTTATTAGTATATTCCTGTTATGCTGTTATTTATGCTTGACATACTCAGTACATCAGTCGTACTGGCGTCCCTTTTGTCTGGGGACGCTGCGTTTCATGCCCGCAGGTTCGCATAGGCAAGGCGACGGCCCACGTGAATAGATTGTAGTTTTCAGCGGATTTTGGAAGCACTCCTCTCTTTTCGGGGTGTCGGTCTGATTTTAGTATGATACAGTTTTGCGTGTCTATATGGGTATGGCGGGGCCTTGTCCCGACCTTTGATGTTGCTACTCTTAGAGGCTTGTAGACAGGTGTCATGTGCGTAGTAGTCTCGTATGGCCTTGTCGGCCTTGGTACATGTATATATATAAGTTGGTTACCTGGTTGTTCATAATTTTCTTTCAGCTTAGTCCGTAATTAATTATGAATAGATGTTCATGGTAAGAATGGCGGTACCCGACGGGTGGGATCCGGGTGCCCGTCGCGGCCCTACGGTTTGGGTCGTCCCAACCTTGGTATCAAAGCATGTCTATCCTAGGGAGTCTATAAGCCATGTCTAGTAGAGTCTTGTTTATGTGTATGTTGTGCACCATACTTATAAATAGGAGGCTATCTGACATTTTAGGGATGGTTTCTTTTTTTTTCATCTCATAAATCGTGTTATAGAACCGAATTATAAGTATTTCACTCCTAATCCATTTCGTGCTTATGATTCTAGCAATGCCTACCGCAAGGAAAAAGTCCAAGAGTATGAGGGAGTTGAATACGGTTGCGGGCGAAGGTACCAGCCGATTGCCACCCATTAGCGAGGGCCAGAGTGAGACCCTCGGTACGATTGTTTTGTATGGTTCTCCCAGTACATCACCATCAGAGAAGATTAGTAGAGCTGCAACACCTCTAGTTCCTCCACATGATACTCCATACGTGGATCTTGATATGCTGAGTGTGGTTCAGTTATTGACACAATTGGTTACTGCTTAAGCCCAGCATCAGGTTCCCAGTCCTTCTGACAGAGCTGCTAGCGCAAGAGCTCGGGATTTCATCAATCTAGACCCTCCGGTATTCACAGGAACAGATTTGAACGCGGACCCGCAGAATTTTCTGGATCAGGTACAACGCACCCGTAAACCTTACGGGTGATGGATGCTACCGATGCCGAGTCAGTAAAGTTTACTTCTTATAGACTGCGGGATGTCGCAGTAACATGATTTGATATATGGGAGCAATCTAGGGTACCTCGTGCTGCGCCAGCAGGATGGGGGGAATTTTCAGAGGCTTTCTTATAGCATTTTCTATCAGTCGAGCTTCGACGGGCCAAACAGGACAGGTTCCTACGTCTTGAACAGGACAACATGAGCGTTCGAGAATATAGCTTGCAGTTTAATTCCTTGGCTCGATATGCTCTTACAATTATAGCTGAGATGAGTGACCGGGTACACAGGTTTGTTACTAGTTTGGGGTCACACTTGGTCAATGAGTGTACTACGACTTCTTTGAATCTGGATATGGATATTGCTCGCAACCAGGCTTATGCACAAAACCTGGAGGCTCGCAAGAGGCAACAACGGATCGATCGAGAGCGTGATAGGGGCCAACATAAAATGGCTCGGTCTGTAAGTGGCGCGAGAGACTTCGGAGATGGGCCTAGGCCACAGCCTTACAAACGACCATCTTACCCAGTAGTCGGTGCATCATTGCCATCTTCAGGATCGAGGGCTGATCGTTATACTCAAATGGGACCAGGCCAGAGTTCACGAGCACCAGAATCTTATTATAGAGGGAATTCTATGTAGATGTGGTCGTTATTGGCTCGATGTGGGCAGTGTGGTGGGACCCATGCAGGGTCGTGCCAATAAAAAGGAAGAGTATGCTATTCTTGCGGGAAGCGTGGTCATATAGTGTGAGATTGTCCGACAAAAAGTGAAGGTGGTAGAGCCCAGCCGGTCGGATCTGTAGCAGCTTCATCCCAATTGGTACGCCCGTTAGGGCAGAGACAGCAGACGTTATCTGGGCAAGGAAAAGAAAGGGGCCAGAACTGTATTATGCACTGATGGGACGACAAGATCAAGAATACTCACCTGATATCATTACAGGTACGCTATCGGTCCTTTCACATAATGTGTACGCGTTGTTAGATTCATGCTCAAATTTATCATATATTACTCATTTCGTTGCCTGTAAATTTGGTATGGATCCTGAGTTGATAAGGGATCCATTTATGGTATCTACACCGGTTGGTGAATCGGTAATCGCTAGACGAGTCTATCGAAATTGTGCAGTATTAGCTTGTAGTCATCAGACCCTAGCCGATTTAGTGGAATTAGAAATGGTTGACTTCGATGTTATTATGGGCATGGATTGGTTAGCGTCATGCTACGCTAATGTTGATTGTTGAACAAAGATTGTTAGATTCGAATTTCCAGGCGAGCCAGTCCTTGAATGGAAATGTAATACGGCGACGCCAAAAGGTAGGTTTATTTCATACCTTAAGGCAAGAAAGATGATCTCCAAGGGGTGTATATACCATCTTGTTTGGGCAAGAGATGTCGATGTTGAACCACCTAATTCTCAATCAATTCCGGTGGTCAATGAATTTCTTGATGTATTCCCAAACGAACTTCCAGGCCTTCCTCCTGAAAGGGAAATTGAGTTCGGTATAGATGTGTTGTCAGACACTCAACCGATATCCATTCCTCCTTATATGATGACTCCAGCTGAATTGAAAGAATTGAAGGAGCAATTAAGGGATTTACTCGAAAAAGGCTTTATTAGGCCTAACATATCTTCTTGGGGCGCGCCGGTATTGTTCGTATGAAAGAAAGATGGCTCATTACGGATGTGTATCGACTATCGGTAGCTGAATAAAGTTACTATCAAGAACAAGTACCCTCTTCCCCGAATTGATGATTTGTTTGACCAATTACAAGGTGCGAGATGTTTCTAAAAAATTGACCTAAGGTCGGGGTACCATCAGCTGAAGGTTAAGGAGAAGGATATTCCAAAGACGGCCTTTAGGAGAAGGTATGGGCACTCGAGTTCTTGGTAATGTCATTTGGACTTACAAATGCACCAACAACATTTATGGATCTAATGAACAACGTGTTCTGCCCATTCTTGGACGTATTTGTGATAGTATTTATAGATGATATTCTGGTTTACTCTCACTCAGAAATGGAGCATATGGATCACTTGCGGATAATACTACAAACGCTCCGAGACCATAAGTTGTATGAAAAACTATCCAAATGTGAGTTTTGGCTGAAGTCAGTGGCTTTTCTTGGTCATATAGTGTCAGACGAGGGTATAAGAGTTGACACTCAGAAGATTGAAGCGGTGAAGAATTGGCCGAGGCCTACGACTCCAACAGATGTTCACAACTTTTTGGGCTTAGCCGGCTATTATAGAAGGTTTGTAGAAGGATTCTCTACCATATCAGCACCACTAACGAAGTTAACATAAAAGGCTATAAAATTCCAGTGCTCTGATGCTTGTGAGCGGAGTTTTCAAGAGTTAAAGGATAGATTAACATCGGCACCAGTCCTCACTCTCCCAGAGGGTCCAAAAGGTTATGTTGTGTATTGTGATGCCTCGAGAGCAGGTTTAGGATGTGTGCTAATGCAGCATGGTAAAGTGATTGCCTATGCTTCAAGGCAATTGAGAAAACATGAGAAGAACTATCCGACACATGATTTGGAGTTGGCCGCGGTAATCTATGTACTAAAGATTTGGCGACACTATTTATATGGTGTTCATGTGGACATTTTTACGAATCACAAGAGTCTACAATATATATTCAAACAAAAAGAGCTGAATTTGAGGCAAAAAAGATGGCTTGAATTATTGAAAGATTATGATGTGGACATCTTATATCACCATGGCAATGCCAATGTTGTAGCAGCCGCGCTCAGCCGTAAGTCAATAGTCAGTTCGATGCCAGTGCAAGTCAAAATGAAGGAATTAGTGAGAGAGCTTAATTAGTTAGCTTGTTTGGGAGTCCGACTAGCGGATTCGGAGGATGGTGGGTTTGTGGTCCAGTATGTGTTAAAATCATCCCTTATATCAGAAATTAAGGAATGTCAATGGGAAGACCCTAATTTGGAGAAGATAAGAGAGAGCGTTCAACAGAAGAAGACCACGACCTTTGAAATTGACGAACAGGGAACTCTCAGGCACCAGGGTCGTTTATGTGTTCCAAATGTAGCAGGACTATGGAATAGAATTATGACAGAGATTCATGGTTCATGGTACTCTATTCATCCAGGATCAACAAAAATGTATCATGATCTCAAGAGTATTTATTGGTAGAATGATATGAAGAAGCGCGTGGCAGAGTTTGTAGCTCAGTGTCCCAATTGTCAGCAGGTTAAAATAGAACACCAAAAGCCTGGTGGCTTGACTCAAAATATCAAGATTCCAATATGTAAATGGGAAATGATTAATATGGACTTCGTTACGGGATTACCTCGTTCCTATCCGAAATTTGATTCTATTTGAATAATTGTTGATAGACTGACTAAATCAGTTCATTTCTTACCGGTGAAAACTACCTACACCACCGAAGATTACGCGAAGTTATATATTAAGGAGATTGTTCGACTTCATAGTGTGCCTATTTCTATTATATCTAACTGGGGTGCTCAGTTTACAGCAACTTCTGGAAATCGTTTCAGAAAGGGTTAGGCACCCGAGTTAATTTGAGTACGGCTTTCCCTCCTCAAACAGACAGTCAAGCTGAGCGAACGATTCAAACGCTCGAGGACATGTTATGAGCTTGTGTGTTAGACTTTAAGGAAAGTTAGGATGATCACTTACCCCTTATTGAGTTCGCATACAATAACAGCTATCACGCCAGTATTAAAATGGCTTCATATGAGGCCTTGTACAGACGAAAATATAGATCTCCTATTGGATGGTTCGAGGTAGGTGAATTAGAGTTATTTGGACCTGACTTGGTACACCAAGCCATAGAAAAGGTAAAGATTATCAAGGAATGATGGTTAAAAGCTTAGAGTCGTCAGAAGTCATACGCAAATGTGCGACGGCGAGACTTAAAGTTTCAGGTAGACGACTGGATATTTTTGAAGGTTTTGCCAATGAAGGGTGTAATGAGATTCGGGAAGAAGGGAAAGCTTAGTCCAAGGTATATTGGGCCATACCGCATAATTCGACGAATTGGCCAGGTAGCATATGAGTTGGACTTACCTTCGGAGTTGGAATGTGTTCATCCAGTCTTCCATATTTCCATGTTGAGAGCTTGTGTTGGGGATCCTTCTCGGATTGTACCAATTGAGGATGTGCAGATTATAGAGGATCTATCATATGAAGAAATTCTTGTTACTATCATAGATCGACAAGTTCCCAAGCTGAGGACTAAGGAAGTAGCTTCTGTAAAAGTTCTGTGGTGAAATAGGAACGTGTAAGAGATGACATAGGAAGCTGAAGAGGAAATGACACACAAATATCCACACCTATTCCAGACGAATGTCGAGATTTCAAAAGAAGCCTAAGGTAAATTCCAAATTCCTGTCATGATATTTAATGATTGTGTATTCGGGCTACGTAACGGGGATTAGATGTGTTACCCCAACATTCGAGGATGAATGTTTCTAAGGGGGAAAGAAGTAACATCCCGTACTTTCGGGTTACGGTTTAAATCGCTGAGCGATTATAAAATTGCTAAGTATGTGTAAATAGGTCCGAGCGTTGGAAGAATTTATGTTATATTTATGCATGCTAATAAAGATATTTGTATGTAAAAAGGATTAAATTCCGAAATAATTTTGGACGTAAGAAGTATGACGACGGAAGCCGAAAATAAATTTGACACGTGTATAAAGAGTTTATGGGATAGTGTCATATCACAAATTGTGACATTGAATATATGAAGGTCCTATAAGTTGTCAAGATTTAAGTGAATCCAATCACAAAATTAATTATGTGTGTGATTGATAAATTTTGCAGAGGCATGTCACTTAATTAAATTAAGTGACTGTGCATGGAAGCTAGGTGGCATCAATTGAGGCTCCCCACTGCCAAGAATTGGCTGGTGGGAGACCGAATCATTACATCCATTTAAGTCTAATTAAAGATTCCATCCAAAGTTGTTTTTTTTAAAAAGGATTTCGGAAGCATTTCATTTCCTGTGGATTAGAAAAAGGGATCATTTTGTTTTACTTTGGGGTTAGGATTTAGGAAGCATTTTGTTTTGCTTTGGGGTTAGGAAATAGAGAGTATACTAAGTCCTAACATTCCTTTTTGGGTAAACTTTTTAACGCTTTGGAGATGATGCAAAGGTGAATATGATCAGTGAGTAATCCGTGGGGTAGAATAAATTGTCACAGCGGATTCAACACAGTATTAAGTGAAATCGAGGTATGTTAAAACAAATTATTTTTTCCTTTTGGCATGTTTCATGTAACAAAATATAACTGTGTTATTGCTCCATAATTTATTATACTCCTAGTAGTTAATAATATTTATGTTATTGATTCCTATGCTGAAACATGTCTAAATATATTTCTAAGTCCTTATTGAGGCATACAGAAGATGTGTTGGTATTCACAGTGTTAGCCAAAGGTGCAAGGATATTATGTCACTCGGGGTATTTTATTACCATTCATGCATTTTCATTTGCATTGCATTCATATATTACCCTGGACCACTGGTGCTATGCACATTACTATATGGTAAATATTATATATGTAGGGGATATGGGAAAAGGGAAAGGCGTTATATACACACCACCTGCAGCTGGTACAGACTATCACAAAAGAGCCCGAAGATGCCAATATGATGTGATTATGTGATGTGATTCTTGCATGGCTTATTGGGACGGGTTGCACGATCCGCAACACTAACATATATTGGGACGGGTTGCACGATCCGCAACACTGACATATATATATATATATATATATATATATATATATATATCGCATTTGCACCATGTATACGTTAATTAACCATTACATGGTATGATACCCACAGAGGCTATCATGGTAAGGAAATTGCCCGATGAGGCCAATAAATATGGACACTGCCTTGTACATAACATGTAGGCAAGTATATTAGAGACCTCAGAGGCAGTTCCTGTTGGTCAGTTGTTTATGTTTCAGTTATCAGTATATCAGTATATTCCTGTTATGCGGTTATTTATGCTTGACATACTCAGTACATTATTCGTACTGACGTTCCTTTTGTCGGGGGACGCTGCGTTTCATGCCCGCAGGTTCGCATAGGCAAGGCGACGACCCATGTGAATAAATTGCAGTTTTCAGCGAATTTTGGAAGCACTCCTCTCTTTCCGGGGTGTCGGCCTGATTTTGGTATGATACAATTTTGCGTATCTATATGGGTATGGCGGGGCCTTGTCCCAACCTTTGATGTTGCTACTCTTAGAGGCTTGTAGACATGTGTACTGTGCGTAGTAGTCTTGTATGGCCTTGTCGACCTTGGTACATGTATATATATAAGTTGGTTACCTGGTTGTTCATAATTTTCTTTCGGCTTAGTCCGTAATTAACTATGATTAGATGTTCATGGTAAGAATATCGGTACCCGGCGGATGGGATCCGGGTGCCCGTCGCGGCCCTACGGTTTGGGTCGTGACACTTCACCCTCCTTATAACGTTCAATCTGCAGTCACCAAAAAAAAATATTTATTAACAGAGCCACATATGTAATGGAATCTTAGCATAAGAAAACGATGAAATAGATAATCTTATGTACCATGTCAATTAGTTCATTGTCAGATTGAACCCCTCCAATTACATAAATGGACTCCTTTAGAACAGCCGTGGCTGAATACCCCATTAGGTAGTTCATTGGTTGTCCAATCATCTATGTTCCACGACGGGGATCATATATCTCAATGCTCGACACATTTTGAGACCCATCATGGCCACCAAGTGCATATCTAAAGAGCAACCATGAAGCTAAAGTGAATAACAAGAAGAAAAATGGGACAGGTTGCAGACCATGCTCAATACCCACCCACTCCTCACCCCACCTAGTGATTTCTCAGACAATACATATCTTCAGACAATACATACTAAAGATATAGAATTTAAAAAAGCGAGAAGAGGACAACATACAACTTTCCCCTCAAAGGAACCAAAGAGTAAGTGCAGTGTGGTCAATATTACATTTGCTGGTGAAGTTCCCAATGCCAAAAGGAATCAAATAGATTAAGAGTGAACAACCATCTGCCAGAGAGATGTATGTCATAGAAGAACTAGGAGTAGTGGATGATCCTAAATAGAACTTAAAGGAATCGGAGCCCGCATCAGAAGATGTCCGACAGGTTCTGCCGGCAAAAACAGAGTTAACCTATTCGAAAGAGGAGTTTTCATACCGATACCAGGTGCCTAGATATTTTCAGGTACCGAATGAGTCTGAGGCCACCAAATCCACAGTAGAAGATCTTGAGCAGATAGCTCTACACAAGGAAACTCCCGACATGAAGGTATATCTGGGCACGAGATTAACCTTGGAGCTCAGAGATTTAATTCTTAATTATCTTGCAACTAATAGTGATTATTTTTCTTGGTCACATAAGGATATGACAGACATTCCTCCAGAAGTCGCAACTCATAGGTTGGTCCTGGATCTCAATTTTCCTCCTGTGCGGCATAAGAAGCGGCCCATTGTCGAACTCCATAATAGGTTTTTGAAAGAAGAGGTATCTAGATTACTTAATATAGGATCAATCCGGAAGGTAAAATATCCGGATTAGTTAGCAAACGTAGTCGTAGTATCTAAAAAAGAGAACAAATTTAGGATGTGCATTGACTATAAGGATTTAAATAAAGCATGCCCAAAAGACACATTTCTGTTGCCGAACATAGATCAAATGATCGATGCCATGGCCGAACACGAGATAATGAGTTTCCTCGATGTATATTCCGAATATAACCAACTAAGGATGCACCCGGAAGACCAAGAGAAAATATATTTTTAACTACTTTTGGCACTTATTATTATAATGTTATGCCTTTCGCATTAAAAAACGTTGGAGCTAATTATCAAAGGTTAGTAAACAAAATATTTGAAAAACAAATAGGAAGAACTATGGAACTGTATATAAACAATATGCTTGTTAAGAGTCTTCGTACAGAGGACCATTTAAGTCATTTGCAAGAAACATTCAAAGTGCTGAGAAAACTTAATATGAAGTTCAATCTCGAGAAATGTGCTTCTGGGGTAGGCTCCGGAAAATTCTTAGGTTTCTTGGTTTCTAAAAAAGGAATCGAGATAAACCCCAACAAAATAAAGGCCATCGAAGACATACCGGACATGCTTGAATACATAAAAGCGGTACAAAGGTTGATCGGGCGAGTGGCAGCTCTAAGAAGGTTTATCTCCCGGTCGCCAGAAAAATGTCATAGGTTCTTATCTCTTCTAAAAAAGAAGAACGACTTCGTATGGACGCCCGAATGTCAGCAAGCCCTACGGGACCGGAAAGCCTACTTGTCCAGTTCTCTGCTCATGTCAAAGCCAAAGGATGGAAAAAACTGCTCGTATATCTCGCGGTCTCAGAAGTAGCGGTAAGTGCAGTTCTTGTATAGGAAGAAAAAGGACGTAATTTCCTGTTTACTATATAAGTAGAGTAATGTCAGGGGATGAAACCCGGTACCCATTACTTGAAAGGTTGGATTTCTCCTTGATAATGGCATCGCGAAAGCTTTGACCATATTTTCAGTGCCACCTAATTATTATAGTAACTACATTTTCACTTAAGAACGTGTTACAGAAGCCTGAACTGTCAGGGCGTTTGGATAAATAGGCGGTAGAGTTAAGTGAGTTTGATATTGAATATAGACCCTAGAAGGCGATAAAGTCGCAAGTCCTCGCGAATTTTATGGCTGAATTCATTCCGGGAGTAACCCCTCAGGCGGAAAAAAGCCATTTTGGCTCAGGGACTGCCCACGGGGTCTAGACGCTTCAAATAGATGGAGCCTCCAATGTTAAGGGGACCGATTTATAAATAGTGTTACCGAGGAAGTTTTAAGGTAGGAAATTCATAGTTCTCCTTTGACTAACAATGAAGTCGAGTATGAGGCTTTGATTGCAGGTTTGGAATTAGCCCGAGGCTTGGGATCTCAAATAGTTGAAGTAAAATGTGACTCGCGCTGGTGGTGAACCAATTTCATAGAGTGTTCTAGGACAAAGAGGAGTGTATGTCAAGATACCTAGAGAAGGTTTTGAAGCTGCTTTCCCGTTCCAAGAATGAACGGTGGTGCATATACCCCGGGAAGAAAATATAGAGGCAGATGCACTCACAAACTTGGGCTCCTGTAGGAAAGCAGAACGTTCTAAAGCTGAGTTGGTTATTCAGCTGCTTCATTCAACACTGGATTTAGAAGGGTACGATGATGCAAACTCAACCACCCTAACGTGGGACCAGAGGAATGAATTATTGGACTACCTCGTGAATGAAAAGCTCCTAGAGGACCCGAAAACATCAAGAGCTCTGAGGACCAAAGTTACCTGATAGAGTTTTGTAGTAGAAAACTTTATCATCGGTGTTATTATGGTCCCTTAGCCCGATGTAGGCCCCGAGAAAGTTGAGTACGTGATGAGGAAGTACATGAAGGCATATGTGAAAACCATTTGGGAGCGGAATCCTTGATGACAAAACTCATGAGGGCCGGTTATTATTAGCCCCAGATCGAGAAACACACAAAACATTCATAAAGAAATGTGATAAATGCAGCATCATACACAGTTGTTACATCAACCGGGAAAAATAATTACATCCGATTGTATCCCTATGGCCATTCATGAAATGGAGAATGGATATAGTCGGACCCTTGCATGCTGCACTAGGACATGTATCTCAAAAAATATTTATGACTGACTATTTTCTCAATAAGTTGAAGTTGCAACTTATACAAAGCTCCGGGAGAAGGAGGTTATTGACTTCATTTGGCAACACATCATTTGTCATTTTGGCATCCCAAAGGAGATAGCTTGTGACAATGGTCAGAATTTTATTAATGTCAAAGTTACAAAGTTCTTGAATGACTTGAACATCAAGTGTATCACCTCCACTCCCTATCATCCTAGCGCGAATGGTCAGGAGAAGTCCACAAACAAGACTATGATCCAAAACTTGAAGAAGAAGTTGGAAGCGACAAAAGGAAATTGGCCTTTTATGTTATTGGAGATATTATGGGCATACAGGATGACGACAAAAATGAGTACCAGAGAGACTTCTTTTTCCTTGGTATATGATGCAAAAGCCATGATCTTGGTGGAGGTTGGTACTCCGAGTTTGAGGTATCTCCGGGCAGAGGAGAAGTCAAATACATAATCAATGTCCGTGCATCTAGATTTACTAGAGGAACGTCGAGATCTTGCGTATGCCCGGATGGTATCCCAAAAGAAAAGAATGGAGCGATAATATAACCGGCGCACACATATCTGACATTTTAAACTATGAGACTTGGTGCTATGAAGGGTAACCCAGAGCACACACGAACATAATGCAGGAAAATTAAGTGCGAACTAGGAAGGTCCATATACTATCACCGGAATCGCCGGTAAAGGATCTTATCAATTGACAGACCAAGAAGAAAACAAACTTCCTAGTAATTGGAACATATGCCATTTAAATAAGTACTGCATTTAGTAAGAAAGACATGTGCTGCACTCTTTTTTTCTTTGTTCGGTTTTTTTCCCAATTGGGTTTTCCCGGTAAGATTTTTAATGAGGCAACACCGATAAAAAACATGTTATGAGTCTTGCTACCGAAGTAAGTTATCCAATGTCCGGGTCCTCATAGTATGAACACCCAAACACTGGGGGCATATACACCGTATAAGAGGGTAAATTCGAAGCTTTAAGAAAAATCATGTATTACTGGGGACTTCATTCGAAGCTTCAAGGAAAAGCATGTATTACTGGGGACTTCCTGGAACATCAAACAATTACATGAATGTAACCGGACTGACCACACTAGATGACAGTCGGATTATTCTTACACTTGTCTTCGCAATTGTAAGTTAGAGGAATCAATAAAATTCAGTCGGATTATTCTTACACTTGTCTTCACAATTGTAAGTTAAAGGAATCAATAAAAATTTCTTTTATGATTAATAAATCTTTACCATCAAGAGCATAAAAGTGTGTGTTGTTATAAACATATCGAAAATTTCGTGCCATAATGAACATGAGATGTCATTTTCTACATCACCATTAAAAATAAGGGCCATCTCTTATTAAAAACCATAACAAAAAATAAAAATTTAAGGATCCAATTACTCAATGTACTAGAGTTCTAAGTTGACCGGGACCAAGGCGAGTCTGAAACCACCGGAACCAAGGCAAGTCCGGGATCAACTACAAAGGTCATGTGAAGCTCCGATAAAAGATGAAAATAACAACTTTTAGAATAAATTCAAGTTTGATAGAAAGTTGTTAATAAATTCAAGGCTTAGAATTTATTAAGTATAAAGCAAGCTTCAAATTATTGCTTGAAGTTGCAATCATCAGATAAATTTATGGGAAGAATAGAGATTTTCTTCCATGAATAAAAATATAAAATGAGAACCTTAAAGCAAATTGCAGAAAAAGGGAATGTATTCATATTTTATCGGGTTGAAATCAACCCGGTTACAAAGGAGGATAACCATGCCCAAAAGTGACCCAGTAACAGTTAGAAAATAAAATGAAAATAAAACTCGTGCAAAAGGTTACGATACACTCACTCCATAATCCCCCGGGGATGTTTCAAATAATATCATCAAAAATAAAAATAAAAACTAATAGGGCAGGCAGGGGGGGCATCATTAGCTACCATATTAGAGTCATTTTCTATCTCCGCGTAGTTGTTTCAGGGATAATTCCGTGTCATGGAGATCGATCTTCGCGTCTAGGATCTCAGAAGGGATATTAATTTCTGTCTTGCTGGCTTCTTCAAGGGTGTCCACGCGTGTCTTTAAAATTACCAGATCTCTATGAAGCTTCCACCTTTGACACATGGACTCGAGTTCAGTGATGGAATTCTCAAAAGCGATGAATTCCTCTTAGGCTGTGGCCAAATCTGTTTCCAGCCTAGCCGTTTTCCCTTAAAGGATTACATATGAAGAGGTCAAGACTTGAAGGGAATTCTCCCGGTCTCTCAATGAATCAACGACGTCATGCAACCGTAATCTGAGGGAATCTTGAAGCGAGTCAGAATCTCTGATGTCGGCCCTAAGATTTTCAACCTCAGCCCTGAGGTGTTGAATCTCCTCTAACAACTTATTTTCTTCATGAGAGGAGCTACTGCTCTAGCTAAGTCTATTATGAAAAGACCAGTGGCGTGCCCCTGAATAAAAGAAAAAGTGTCAGGAAAAAAAAAGAGCAAGGTCACAAAGGTAGCTAAAAATTATTATACCTGCAAAAACATATTTGCAAGATGTGAAAGAGAAGCCTTCAAAGTGGCATTAGGGAACTTCCGGGGGGAGAAGAAGCGGATATCTCGACCTTAGTACTGGAGGTTGGAATCGAGCTATGTTTGGAAGGATCAGCCGGGGGGGCAGGTGTTTCATTCTCAGGAGCATTATTTGGGGGAGTCACGGGATCCGTGCCTCTATCATTCCCTTTCTCTTCATCGTCAATTTGAATAGCGCCTATTTGTGCTTCTTTCCAAAGCTCAGTAAGCCAACGGTGATTCCTAACCCTGGAACCAATCCTCGTTGGGGCATCGGAAGTCTCTTTTGGGGTTTTTCGCTTCCGATTGTTGGAAGCAAATTGGAGTATGTTGGTTAGGGCGGCTGCACGAGAAGGCACTTTTTGTGCTGCATATTTTCTTATCGGAGTCCTACAGAATGAGTGAATAGAATGAGAAAGGATCCCGGGGAATGAACATATATAATGTGTCATATTAGGGTTAGACTTACCGTAATATTTTCCCTTCCACCACTGGAAAATAATGATTTTCCATAACCGGACGGTGTTGGGGGAAGCACGAAAAAGACTAACAACCCACTCGAAGATCCCATCAATCAGTTGCGGCTCAACTAAAATGATTGTAAAAATACAATATCTATAAGAAGATAATTCCTTTATTCAAAGTGGAATAACAAGTTTGTGGCTAAAGATACTCACGAGAAGTGTTTCATTCTTCTGGAAAAGGATCAGAAGAAGGTTGATGGATTTGGTCGATTTTGATAATTATAAACTGGGTTAACCAACCTCGGTCGAAGTCATCCTCCTCATTAATAAGGCTATGGGTTCCACGAGGGTATAGATAGTAATACCGCCCCAGAAAACCCTAGGGTAGTAAAGAAGGAAAAGATGGTCAATTGTAAATTGTGAGCACCACAGTCGACCAACATCTGAATGCAGTACACTAATCTCCAAATTTAAGGAACAACTTGCCCCAAGCAGACTCTATATCGATGTCATATGTCCTCGGTAATTTTTGAAACATGAATTTAAAGCCGATAGCAAAGGGGTATGTATGAATCATTGAAAATCCTTTAACATGATGGTTCATCCGATTAGTCGGGTCTATCGCTCTGACGACTGTGTCAGAGTTGAACTTACAGTATTTATGACTTTAGGGAGAATTTTTGCAATTATTAAAGATTCTATGTCTTCATGTTCAAAGTTCTCTTGAACACGAACGTCTCTAGAGAAATAAAAACCAGAGGGAATCTCTGCATCAATGGATTGCAGATCAAGTCCTTGACTTTTAGGGGAGATATGCTCTTTCCCTGGGTGATGGTTTGGAGGAGAACAATCATTATTGACAGAGGAGTGTGAAGGAGAAGACTTAGTAGATGACATTATGGAAATGGGGAGAAGGAAGGAAGATCTTTGATGGTTATAAGTTTGGAGGATATTGTAGTTACCTTCTGTGTAAGATTTTAGACTCCTATTTATGATATCAAGATATAGCATTTGGAGATGAAAAAACGTGCATCATCATATCAACAATTCACGTCGATCAGAGCGAATGATCAGTTGTCGCTGTATCAGAAGCATTGAAGAGATGTGACGTTTGATGTTTTTGCAATTATTACATTTCAAATTTTCCGCCGAAGTATAGGGTTTTGATCAGCCCGGTGCTTCAATCTACTTCCCGGGCGTGCGAAGGATGCACCCAGAAAGTGCGGAGACTCTCTGTATAGGAAAAAATTCATATAATACAGTTGGATGAATTATGTTATAACACGTGGCAGGTGGTGACGAGTCAGATCCACATGAGCCTATGACGCTACCGGTAAAACTTAAGCAGGACCGGTGGCGTCGTAAGGGTGCAAGGTACCTGTAATTCTAAAGGTCAGGTGAACCGTTTGAATTCCAACGGACTTCCGTTACTGGTCCAATCTTACATCTTCCAACGGAATATTAATGGTATTTATAGAGACACTAATTGTCCAATTATTATAACATTCATTCTCTTGTATTAATAAGAGCGTATATCGCGGGGTGTGTACCCAGAAGCTTATGTATAAATAGGACACATTGTTCCATTGTAAAGGATATATGCAAATTATTACAATATACTCTTTAATATCATTCTCGATTCTTACGCTTTCATACTAGTCACGGAAGCTTTGCCAAGAAGCTAACACAAGGCTCAAGCTAATTATCTCTTTACTTCGTCTTAATATTATTTACTAGCATTGTATTTTTTGTAACATTATTGCCAAATTGGTCACTTGAGATCCACGTGTCCTTGACCACGTATACAAATTCAACTGTACCGTTTCACGGGTAAACAATATGCATAAGCTACATTCAGCTACTTATACCACCCTGCATAAGCATAATCAGACAGTAGTTTTCATTTATCTATAAATGATGAACAAGGTAAAATAATGTGTATCATTTTCATAACGGCAGGTCAAACACCAGGAGCACTTTCCATTAATGTTAAATTGATGGTAGTATAAGATAAAATGCAGTAAGGTGAAATGCATACAATTGGATTAGAAGTTAAGGCTACATTTTTGGCTTTGATGGTGACACAAAAGCAAAAACTCTTGGCCAGAAAGTGAACCAGTTTAAGCAAAGGCTATATCAGGATGCAAACTGATGATATTTTCTTGCTGTTCTTGATATAAGAGACACCCCAAGGTCACCATTTTGGTGTATTGGTGATGGGGAAAATTGAATATGCTAATAAGAAATTAAGCGCAAGTTCAATACATATGGATGCAATTTGCGGAAAATTGCTCTGCATCTCAGTAATTGCCTAAATCCAATGCTCAATGTGAGACTTATGTGCTTAAGAGCAAAGATCTCTAGCATCTTATTACCAGAGGCGAATCTACAGTATTGGAGTGGGCTTTATTGAACCCATAACTAGAATAAATATTAACTTTTGGATTCATATTTAAAAAAACTCAAAATGTAAAATTAATTAAGTCTTGAATCCGCCTCTCTTATTTCCATGATATAGCAACAACGACCTCAACTTTCTTTTAATCAGTGTAACAAGGACCTCAACTTAGTAGGCGTTTAGCCATGAAAATCAAATATTTTTCACTTTATTTGGAATTTTGAAGTTGGAATTGCGAAAAATATTTGATTGTTTAAATGTACTAAAAGTGAAAACAGGATGAAGTTGTATTTGGAGAAATTTTTAAATAAGGTGAATTTTTTTTGAAAAAAGTGAAAAAGTCGCATGGACAAACGGGTACTAGTTATTCTTCAACTGAAAAAGTTATTTCATTGCCAAGCATCAGCTCTTTGGAAAATTTGTGCTTCTTCCTTCTAATTTATGTATGTGTCGTACTCAACCTACTCGGATACAGTTTTATCAACGATAAAAACAGAAGCTCTTAACGGATATGTCAGTAACGTATGAATATATGTTTAATTGTCAAGAAAAAAAAAGCTTTTATTTGACGATGTTCAGTCTCACAATTCTAACATGTGAATATGGGTGTGTTCGGTATGGAGTTTTCAAAATTTTTCATGTTTAGTTGATCGAAGTTTTTGAAACATATTTTCTATAGAAAATTAAATTTCTTTTAAATATGAAGAAAGTGACTTCGAAAATTGGAAAAATAAGTTCCACCAGTGATACTTCACCTTCCCGCCCTCCAACACATATCTTCTTTAGGAGTGGGCGTATATCGGTTTTGTATCCGAAAAATATGAACCGAATAAAAAACGGTTTTTTTAAAAAAATGAATCCAACTTTTAAAAAAACAAAACTGATATGTTCGGTTTATATCGCCGAACGTATCGGATTATATCGGTTTTTTCTAGTGAGCCGGACCGGGTCGGGACGAGGATTTTTTTATTTTTTTTAAAAAAATTGAATTTCCAAAACTGAAATTGACATTCACACCTACACTATCATGAAATTTTGAAGTTGAAATCTATTGTGTATCGTGAGATGTTTACTAAAGACAAATTGGTTGGGAAAACAGTCGTTTTTCTAAAAATTGGTTGTGCCAAACCGCCTTGTGGAAGTTTGGGCCGGCCCCGTCTCGAAAAAATTCCCAAAATAAAAAAAAATCGTGTAAAACGGACATCCGAGCGCAGAGTTATGACCATTTAAAGTTTTACCAATTTACAACTAATTTCTCTCCCTACATTTTATGTCAATGCTTCCGTGATATGTTAATCAAGTTCATGCTGCATTCGACTTCCATAAAAGCTTCATAAATTGGCTTCAATGGCTATGATTCAAGAGATAGTAGTAGCCTAAAATAAAAAATAAGATTAATTACATATTTAATTCATTTTTTCTGTTCGGTTCGTATCCAAAATAAAAAAACCGAACCGAATCACTAAATCCTGATTCGGTTCGGTTTTTCAAAAAATTAATTTTTTTTTATTAAAAAAAATGAATAAAATGATTCTCCGGATTTTTTGCCCACCCCTAATCTTCTTCACCCAACCATAGTAGCCCCATCCTAACCACCCTACACCCCTACCTCTCGTAGTATTTATTTAAGTTATATACAAATATTTATAAAATACTTATTTTTTATTACATCCCAAACACAAAAAACTAAATCAGAAATCCACTTATTTTCCCGAAAATATATATTTAAAAAAAATATCTTTTATGAAAAACACACCCCTATATATCTTATTGTTTTCCAATAAAAAAATAACAAAAACCAAATATAAATGCCACCCTGTTATTATCAACCACTTGCCATTGTATTCAAGTGGAAGCATTTAAAGGAAAACGTGGAACCATAGCAGCCTTAAAGAAGAAATTTGGTACTCCTTCTAGTTTATTTTAATTGTCATGCTTGCTAAAAATAACCAATCTAAATAAATTAAAGAATTATTTTTAAAATCAAGATATAATTAATTATTAGTTTCACTAGTATCCATACTCAATAAATGTGAAGAAAAATTAATATGGTGAAAAGAACAATAGTATTTAATTGAGATCAAAGAATAAATATAAATATTATAATTAAATTATTTTTTAGTTAATATTTTCTTGAGGTGTGTGCAAAAGAAAAATAAAATGGACCGAAAAAAGTATTTACTACTCCGTGCGCGTAATCAGATGATAAAATTAGTGTATGCTAAATTTAAAGGGAAATTCAAAAATCCTCAACCCTTATGTTAGAGGTGTCATGGGCCGGGCCGTTTTAGGGCCTAGGAAGCGGTATCCGGTCCATTAGGGGGTTGGGGATTAAGGGGCCTAACAATACCAGGCCGGTCGGATCTAGGCCCCTGATCGGTACCTTGGTGGGTCGGTCCCGTGGGCCAACACCTAAACCCCTAATCGAGCCTCCAACCAAGGCCCATCCCTTTGGCGGTTCAAGCCTATGCAGCCTTGGTTCCAATCGATTAGGGGTCGACCGGCCCACTTGATATCCTTACCTTCTGCATAAGGTATGTGATTTATTACTTTACACATCGTGCGTTACTGTCTTACAATTGAATCAAGCATTGGGACATATTTAGCATCAAACGTTAACATTATGCACCAAAAGAGAGCATGAAGAAGCCATGAAACTCAGGATGGATAGCGCTATAGATAGCGAAAAAGAAAGCTTTAAACAAATGTATAAGCTCATGAATATAGTTCCCATGGTGCTATCCCTCCTGAGCTTTATAGACTCTCCATACCATTTCCACAACAACATCATAATTTCTTCAATATATGTATATATAATTATTGAGTGAGAAAATGAAAGAGAAAGGACTAAAGATATATAGCTGAATGTATGGCTGGGCAAGTGTTAAAGGGAGGAGGGCCTATTTATAGTAGCTAAAGTAACATGGGAATTTTGACTAAATATTTCAACGTGTGTAGGAAAGCAGCTGTCTCTATATTGGTGCTATTTGACTGATTTTTCCCTTTTAGTCATTATTGTATTATTTGGAAAATCAATACTTAAATAGTTAAATATGTCTCTGCCGACTACGTTACTCTCCTTCCAATCTTAAATAAATACGTATTAATGTACAGTCTGAATTGAAATTTGCAATTTTTTTCTTGCTTTTACAAATGGCTATTGTGTTTCGCTATTACTACAATTTACAATTTCGTCTTATTTGAGACAATTTTCAAACTTTACGTTAGCTCATCATTTCTACACAATTTGTTTTTGAGTTTTTAGTCAAAAATACCCTTCACTACACCTAGACTTAGAACTCATTTATTTGCACTTAATAAAGATCTGAATCTAAATGGTTCAGATCTTAGGTCATTAAGTGCATGTTTGGTTTCGATTTTGGCAACCCAGAAGTGCTTCTGGGTTGCTACTTTCGTGAAAATGAGCAAAATCTGGGTGTTTGGATTTCCTCTCCAAAATAAATCCTCTTCAAAATTGATTCTGGAAGAAGCTATAATTTCTAGCTTCTAAGGTGAGTAGAATCAATTCTCCATTTATTTCAATTTGAATTTTTACCTTTTCCTTCATTACCCTCTTTAATTTTCATCAACAACTCTACCCACCTTCATTACCTTTTCCTATGTTTCGTGATTGTCATTCCAAAATTAAAAATGATCAACGATATTGGCCATTTTTTAAGAATGTTATAGGAGTAATTGATGGTACACATGTTTCATGTGTAGTTAGTGCTAGCGAGCAACCAAAGTTTATTGGAAGAAAGGGATATCTAACACAAAATATAATGGTTGTATGTGATTAGAATATGTGTTTCACTTTTGTATTAGCTGGTTCGGAAGGTACTGCCCATGATGCTCGTGTTTTTAACCAGGCTCTCACAAATGCAAACCTTAATTTTCCACACCCTCCTTCAGGTAAGTATTATTTGGTAGATTCTGATTATCCAACACCAATTGGGTATATTGGTCCCTACAGATGTGAACGCTATCACCTTCCTGATTTTAGGCGTTCCAATGGGTTTGCTGAAGTATTCAATTATTACCACTCAAGCTTAAGGTGCACAATAGAAAGAACTTCTGGGATATGGAAGAACAGATTTGCAATTCTACGTCGCATGCCCAAGTTCAATTTTGAAACACAAGTTCAAATAGTCGTCGCAACAATGACTATACACAACTTTATCAGAAGGAATGTAGAAATGTATATTGATTTTGATCTTTATGAAGATGAAAGCACATTCATACACAATGATGATTATCATAGATCATCTAACTTGGATCAATCACAGGTTTTCAATGTAGCTTCTTCATCAGAGATGGATCACGTTCAAGACTTAGTCCGCAATCAAATTATAGAGTACATGAAAAATTAGTATTGTAATAATATTTAAGTACTATACTGCACTTTAAATTCTATTATATATTTGTAATTTGTATTTACATACTTCATATTTCACTATTATTTTACTAATTTTTATTTATATGTATTTGACTATGTCCATTTTGGTAATTCCACATTCAAAAGCAATTTTGATCAAAACTATCCAAACATCATGAATTGATAACAATCACTTTTACATTGTGCATCCAAACATAAATCAATTATTGTCAAAATCAATTCTTTCAAAGTCAATTATGTCCACCGCAGAACCAAACACACACTAATTACATTTGTTTATACTAAGATCTAAGCACTTATTTGGTATGAATGAGTCTTGATCATTAAGATCTTGAACAAAATCTTAATATTATTAAAAGTTATTTTTGCATCGATAAATTTTATCACCAGCTCCACCCCCACCCCACCCCTTTACTCCATCCTACCACCCCACCTCCACCTCACCCACCAACCTCCACCCCCTACTCCCCCCCCACCCCTCCCCAACCACCCCACCCCTACCACCCCACCCCCCCACCACCCCCCCACCATACTTCTCTCCCCCCCCCCACCACCACCCCCCCCTCTCTCTCTCCGCCATCACAATTATTACCATTGTCAATTCAATCACCACCACTGTTGCCAATCACCAACCACTGCCACTAGCTATATCTGTCATCACAATCACCACTGACAACCACTACTATCAGTCGCCGCCATGCCTACCACGCCATCATTATAATTATATCAACAACCACTGCTATCACCATAATCACTACTGTCTCCACAACACCAACCAGCTTCACCATCATAACTATCACCATCACCATTACTAACCACTAGGATCAACCATCACTACCACCACCACTATAAAGCATCTCCACCATCACTGGCCAACCAAATTTTTTTTTATCAATAATAATTTTATTTTATTAAAATTATACTTATTTTGATAAAAAATATGTTTATTTTCTAATATTTAGTTATTTTTTATTTGAATTGTATATGTATTATGTTTAAGTAAATACATTATGCATATTCAGATGTTAAAAAACAAACAATCTTAATCATTCAGTGTTCGGATCTAGAGACAATATTTTAATCATTCAGATGTGCATTCAAATTCAGACGTCTTAATCTTAATGAAAGCAAATGAGGCTTCAAACAACATCCTTAAACTATTTATATGAACAAAAAACATCCTTGAAATATCTAAAACTTAGCAAGTTACATCCTACTACTAGTAAGAATCTGTCCAACAAAAAAAAAAGTTACCTTGCCAACAAACAACTGTGCAACTCATGCACACATGAATTTAGAATTTTTAGATCATGGGTGCACCACTAAAAAAAGAAGGAAAAAATATATTAAGTGGGAATTTGATCCCTAGTTCTGTAAGTAAAAAACTCAACCTTCAACAAGTGCACCATTGAGTCTTCTTGTAGTATGGGTATATACTAGGGCTGGCCAGTGAGCCGGGATGGCCCGACCCCGACCCGACCCAGCCCCGGTCCCGCCACGACTTCGCTAAAAAAAATAAAATAAAAAATAACGGGGGCGGGACTCGAACTCGGGACGGGATGATGTCTCGTCCTGCCAGACCCGAGCCCGCCCCAGGACCGCTAGACCCGACCCCACCCCGACTCCGTCCCGAGCCCGACCCCGACCCCGCCCTTTTCTCCCCTTTGCAAATATGGTCGTTGCACCAACGACCATTTTAGATTATGGCCGTTGGCCAACAGCCATTTTAGGCCCCCCTCCCCCAACCCCCCCTACCCCTTAATATTTATTTTTAACCCATAAGTTATTATATTTACACTTTAACCCAATTTTCCAACTATAAATAACTCATTTTCTCTTCATCTTTCTCACAAATCTTCCTACAATCTCTCTAATTTCTCAATATATCTCTCTACAAGTCTACATTGTTTGCTAAATATTCAATTTTATTTATTCATTTGGGAATTGGGAGTGAAGTTGGCAACTAGCTTGAGGATCTTCCATCGAGCAAAGTTTCAATTTTCAACCTCTCGATTACACGTCGACGTTACGTCGGCGTTTGGTACATTCGTTCCTTCATTAAATTATTATTGTCTGTTTATTTTATTTAGCGCACTTAATTTTATTGTCTTTAATTATTTATTATCATAATTAAAATGGAAGGATTAAAAGGTATGTTTAAGGGTAAGGGTGCTTCTTCTAGTAGGGGCAACCAGGGCAAGGGTACTTCTTCTAGTCATCTTATTCCTACACAGGATGATTTTGTTGATACTCAACATTTTCCTACAATACCATTAGATTTAGACCAGGAGCTATTTTCTGGAACTCAAGAAGACTTTAATTTAGACGATGATCTAGATGATATACCCACTAATGTTGATGACAACACACCCACTAGTGCACCTTCAACTGAAATACCTCATATTCCCCCTAGTATGAGACGAGGTCCAGCAAAACGACCATTAAAATCAGATGCATGGACATTTTTTGATAGGGACGTAGAGAATCAAGTAGACATATGTAAAATTTGTAAAAATGTTTTAAAATTTAAAACTGGAAAAGGTCACGGTGGGACGGGGGGTTTAATTAGACACGTAGTAAGTGCTTATCCAGCTAGGTATGCCCAATACTAGGCTTCAAACCCGGGTGCGCAAACGCCCGCTCCATCGGAACAAGGTTCACATACTGATACTGTCCCGGACCAAGTACAGGGTCAAATTAACCTTATGACGGGGGGAATTGTAGGCTCTAAATACAATAAACATAGAGATAGGGAAGCAATATCAAAATTAGTTGGTGTGGAGGGTTTGCCTTTTTCATTTCCTTCATCTCCCGATTTTATTCATTACATTAGAGATATATATAATCCTGCTTTAACGATTTTCCTAGATCAACTGTTAAGAGAGATGTATTTAAATTCACGCATGAATATCAACAATATTTACGTTTTTTATTTTATCATTTTAATGGCAAAGTATCTATCACGTCTGATATAGGTCGTAGTACTAACGGCCATGATTATTTAACTATAACTTGTCATTGGATAGATTATAAATGGTCTATGCAAAAATGTATTTTAGCGTATAGATATATAGATGATAGGCACACTGGTACTTTTATTGCAGAAAATATTTATCAAGTGTGCGATTATTACGGAATTACCGATAAAATTATGACTATTACATTAGATAACGCTTCTAATAACAATTACGCAATTACAATTTTAAAAAATAGTTTAACTCCATCTTTTTCAGACCATTTTCATATAAAATGTGCGTGCCATATATATAACTTAATTGTAAAGGATGGTCTATCACTTTTTGAAGACATTCTTAGTAAAATACAATTTGCTATAAACTTTATTTTTAAAAGTAATAAAGTACAACGTAGAAAAGAATATAAAAAAACTTGTCACGATTGTGGACTACCTTATAGAAAAATTCCACAAGAAGTATCCACTAGGTGAAATTCTTTATACGAGCAACTACTTGTTGCTTATGACTATAAATTACCTATAACTTTATTTTTTAACTCTCATAATAAAAAGCCAGCTGATATGATTTTAGATAGTGATTGGGAAAAAATTTCCGAACTTATTGTATTTTTAGAGAAAGTTTTTCAAGCAACAAAAGAATTTTCCGGTATATATTATCCTACTATTTCAACTATGTTATTTTATATAACTCTAATATTTTTATTACTTAGTGAATATATGGAAAAACCGGCTTATAAGGCATCTATTAAAAAAATGTTTGTCAAAATAAAAAAAATATTTTATTCCTATTCCCTCTATTTATATTATTGGTTCTGTATTAAATCCTACTATTAAAATAGACGGTACTAAATCACTAATTGAAACTATTTACGATTGTATAGAAGTACTACCACCTCCAAGTCCCAAAAATCTAAATCACCCACCACCTATTGAACAAACTAAAGAAGAAGTGTTGTCTAGCGTAGAACACCAATGCAAAAATATATATAGATTTTATCAACAAGAAAATGCTAGTAACTTACCGGCTTCCATACCATCTTCTTCATCTTCAACACAACCTCACCAAAGACATGCTGTTTCTGCGGCTAGTATTGAAAGCCTCAGAAATAGAATGTGTGGCCGTACCTCTACTACTAACCAAATTAGCGAGTTGGATATTTTTGTTTTGCAGGGTTCTGTACCGTATCAAGATGTTATCAATGAAGATGGACATGAAGACTTGCTGAAATACTGGAGGGGGAATGAGAAGACCTTTCCGACACTTTCATTGATGGCTCGAGATATTTTGAACATTCAAGCGTTATCAACTGCATCTGAAAGCGCTTTTTCTGCAGGCAGATATCAAATAGGAGACCACATACACTCATTAGCCGGAGACAGCTTGGAAATTGCAGTATTATTCAGAGATTGGATACGAGCGGAGCGTAGAAGGTGCGGTCAACCGGAGATCAACGAAGAAGATGATGAAAACTACAACGAAATCTTAACCGAAGGTAGTGGAAGTGACGTGGATCAATTTGACCAACAAATACCAATTCCAACCGAAGAACTACATGAAATCATCAAGCAATTAGAACAGGTTTTTTTGAGAATGTAATTTTTTTAATTGCAATTTTATTATGTAATTTGCAACTTTTGGACAACACCACAAAGTTGCAATTTAGATTTTAGACAATTGTATTTGTATTACAAAAAATCATATGTCTATTAAATAATATAAGAGGCACAAAAACAGCATTGGGATGTTTTTATTACACTAGCTTGTTTTGTTTATTGAGTTTTTTTTATACATATGTTATTTAAAAAAAAAAAAAAGGAAAACCCGCCGTACCCCGCCCCGACCCGATACCGACGGGATCGGGATCGGGACGGGACTGGAGCAAGTCCCGCCAGACCCGACCCAGCCAGACCCCGCCGACCCCGACCCCTTCTCCCGTCCCGCCCCGACCCCGACCCCGCCAGACCCGGCCCGCCAGACCTGAGCCCGGCCCACTGGCCACCTTTAGTATATACTAGCAGATAATAATATACTAATTTTATAAAATATATACATAAAATATTCTATTTTACGGAGAGATCATAAATTCACGTGCCCCAAATTTTACATATAAAATCACCCCCGATTACTCACGTGACTCCCCTTTGGAAGCTCCCCCAAAACATGCCATCTTTTTTCTCAACTAGGGCTTTTCACTGTGAAATCAGGTAAAACTTACGCGGTTCGTGGTTACACCAAATTAATTAATATTAGATGCATAATTGTTTATACATACCTTTCTCGTCTAATCATGCTTATGTGATATGTGTTTTTATAATTATTTCATATACATTTTCTCACTTTAAGATTAACAAGTTTTTGGGTTTAATATAAGCACACCAATAGAAGTATTTACCATGAAGTCAGGAAGTATTGTTTTTGCAAAAGTAAGTTTACTCGTAGCCTATTTGCACATCGTCATTAAGGCGTAACCATCTTTTTGCATCCGTGGCCAGTTAAGAGTTGTCGGTATTAAATTGTCATTGTTGCAAGCTTGAAGAAGTGAATGAATTTCAAATTTAAAAAATTGAGTTTAAATCAAGTGGATTTTGTTGGAAAAATTTGAAACCATTTGCACGGATAAAATTGGTAGTTCAAACTTCGACAAAAAATACGACTGAAGCATCATATCTACTTGTTTGAAGGAGTACGTGATGTTAGGTGTATTTATACGTCTTTTCGCCATACTTTACTCATGTTTCCACCTTGTTTTGAGAGCTAAATGAATTAAATACACCTAACATATATTGACTTTGCGATGTCACGCTAATATGTGTGTTTTTGTGGAAATTAGGTGTTTGACATGTGACGATGCTTCGGTTTTGGATTAGAAAAAGTAAGAGACAAAGGTGGGGGGACTTTGAAGTCTGAGTAGAAGTCTCAAAATTCAAAGAAAGATGAATTCTTGCACAAAAACCAAGTGTACGTGTAAAGAAGTATCAAAATGCAAATGAGGCCTGTGAAAGAATCATGGCGCGGGGCGCCCGGTTCCACGAGGCCCGCGCCGCGCCTGTTATCACTGAAGAAATGGATGAAATTTTGTTCAAATTCTGAAGGCACTGAAATTTACACCTGGAGTGGGGCGCCCACTTTCATATGCCTCGCACCGCGCCAGTACAAAGTACGAGTTTTTAAGTTTTAAGGGCAGTTCGGTCCAGACTTTTTTGGAGGCAATACAAATACAATCCTAAGTTTTGGTTTTATCTTTTATTCTCCTTACTACTAGTTTTTATGTTTCTTTGTATGAATTGTTGTTTTTCATCCATGTTTATGTGGAGCTAAACTTTGCATTCTAGGGTTGTAGTAAATAATGAATATTGACGTTTGAAGATTATTTCTATTTTAATATGAGTTGTTGATTTTGATTATTTCTTTAATTTTGTGCATAACTGCTTGATTGTTTGGCCAATAGTTAGGTTCTATCGAGTATTTAATATCGTGCTTGGAAGAGACCATATTAGATTAGAGAAGGGTTAAAGAGAGCGTGATCTGATTATTCTTAAAGTAGGGCTAGGATTTATGGCTAGGATATGAATATTTCTAGACACCGCATTCAATTAAATACCGTAAAGAAATTGCATTCTTAACATGTCAATTCCATAGGAATATAGGCGGCGAACTGTATTGAATCGGCGGGTAGTAGTTCAGGAGAATGCTACACGATTAATAATTCGGTTAATTAGAAATCGTCGATAATTTAGATTAAAGAGAAATAGTTCGAGAGATCAATAGGATTGGTGAACCAACCACAACCTTGGAACATTCATATCATTGATAACATAAAAACTTGCTCTTTCTTAGTTAAAGTTTATTATTTATTTTAGTTTGTCTATAATTATAACCTTCAGATTTTATGTCTTGTGTAGATAATTAGGATCTTTGACTCAGTAAAATAGTTAATCACAAGTCTCTGTGAGTTCGACATCCGATTTCTGAAATTACTATATTACTTGTACGACCACGTATACTTGCGTGTGCGGTTAGGTGTATTTATACGCCTATCCGTCGTATTTTACCCATAATTGTATCTGGTTTTGAGGACTAATTACACCAAATACACCTAACTAATGTTGATTATTGCATTTCGGGCTAATATGTGCGTCTTTGTTGAAATTAGGTGCTTTACATGTGACGATGCTTCGGTTTTGGAGTAGAGAGAGCGAGAGACAAAGGTTAGAGAACTTTGAAGTCTGAGTAGAAGTTTCAAAAGTTAACGGGAGATGAATTCATGCTCAAAAGCCAAGTGTACGTATGAAAAAGTCACAAAACTCAAATGATGCCGGTGGAAATTGCACTGGCGCGGGGCTCTCAAGTCCAAGGGGCCCGCGTCGCGCCTGTTGTGGAAGAGAAATTTGGTCGATTTTTTGAAGTCACTGGAAAATGAACCTGACGCGGGGCGCCAGTTCCATATGCCCTGAGCCATGCCAATACAAAGTGACGGAAAATTTAGTTTAAGGGTATTATAGTCCGGGCTTGTTTCTACATGTTATAAATACATTATAAACTCGTTTTTGAGAGGGAAGTTGATAACTTTTGACCTAGGGAGAGCTTGAAGCCGCCGTGGAAGCTGGAGATTATTTGGTTTTACCTTTTCTTCTCCTTACTACTAGTTTTTATGTTTCTTTGTATGAATTGTTGTTTTTCATCCATGTCTATGTGGAGCTAAACTCCGCGTTCTAGGGTTGTGGTAAACCATGAATATTGACGTTTGACGATTATTTTTATCTTAATACGAATTATTGATTTTGATTGTTTCTTTACTTCTATGCTTTATTGCTTGATTGTCTGCTCAACATTCAAGTTTTATTTACTATTTAATATCGTGTTTGGGAAAGATCATATTAGATTAGAAAAGAAGTATGGAGAGTGTGATCTAATTATCCCTAACATAGGGCTAGAATTTGTGGCTAGGATAGGAATATACATAGACACCGCATTAAATTAAATATCATAAACAAATTGCGTTCTTAACGGGTTAATTTTATAGAAATATAGGCGGCGAACTGTTCTAAATCGGCAGGTAGTAGTCGGGAGAATGCTACACAATTAATAATCCAGTTAATTAGCAATCGGCGATAATTCGAATTAAGGAGAAATAGTTTGATAGCTAAATAAGATTGGTGAACCAACCCACCCCTGGAACATTCATATCATTGATAACATTAAAATTCGCTCTTTCTTAGTTAGCGTTTATTACTTGTTTTCTTTTATTTTTAGATAATTTATAATTAAAACCTTCATATCCCATCACTTGTTTAGATAACTAGGATCGTTTGATTTAGAAAATAGTTAATCATAAGTTCCGGTGGGTACGATATCTGGACTTAAAAATACTATATTACTTGTACGACCGCGTATGCTTGTGTGTGCGTTTGGGACCAACAAGTTTTTGGCGCCGTTGCCGGGGACATAGAAATTAACTGTTTATCTAGATTAGCCTTTTCTTGTTGTCTATAAAAAATAATTTCATTTTATTTATTTTTATTTAAGATTTTGAGTAATCTTCTTGACCTGACATCTTGGAACGAAAATTGGTTGAATGTTGGTTGTTCTTATTTTGGTGATCCTTGTGTGATATGTGAAGGACCCCACTTATGGCCACACTATGATAACATTTCTAGGAACGGATTGTGTGCACCTCCCTAATCCTTTGCATGGAATGTTTGTAGTTTATGTGATGGCGAAGATAGACATTGGAATGGTTGTCCTAATTCTTATTCCCCATCCCCGAACTCCTATTATGATTCTTCTATTGTTTTTTATGTTGACAGGAATATTGAAGTAGAGGATCCGAACTTCTTGCTCGAGTCATCGATCTTGAAAAAATGGTGTGTGAGACGAGCACAATAATAAGCGAGCGGAATGCAAAAATGATAGATCAGAGAGCGGAATAATATAAAGTCATAGAGAGGATTCGTTCCAAACTCGTAGAGATCCAGGTCAAGACTAAAACTTGTAATGATCTATAAGTCACAGACTTAGACAAACCTCAAACAAAAGAAGAGAGCGAGTTCCTGCAAAAAAATAACTTTGAAGAAACAGAGATAGTGAGCCAATCTTGGATTGAGGAACAACCTAAACAAATAAAAATTCACGGGTTTCTTCGTGATGGTGTTACGAACATGGCGACACAATTGGTAAAAGGGGGAAAAGAGCTCAGATAAGACATTGACTGATTTGGATTAGATATCCATGACCTGCAGACTCAATTAAATAAAAAGGTTGAGGTGTCTGATGCCCAACCACTAATTATTATGGATACTGGTCAATTTATGAATCAGAAAGAGGAGTATCAACCATTCAATCAAAACATTATTGATGATGGAGGGAGTATACATTAGTGAGGATGTAAAAATAAAACAATTTTGAGATAGGACGCATTAGACCTCATTCCAATCATTTTTCCACATTGTGTTTAGATAATTTGATAGTAATCGAATCATCTGAGTCTATGGGGGAGCCAAAGAATTAGGCTGAGGGTGTCTATATTCTTGAATTTATTGCGCCAAAAAGCAAAAAATTACATTCCTCATTTAAAGGCTCAGAAGTGCAGAGTGAAAAATTTATTACTTGGACTGATTATCTTTGTAGCCCCACCAAAAAAGCATAGTCACAGACGGGAAGTCTTGTTAGGGGTACATTTCATAAGTTCAAGGTGGAGGAAAAAGTTGGTTCGTGTCGTGCCGCGACGTTAAATCAAGCTATTGTTGGGAGGCAACCCAACATGTATTTTATTTATTATTATTTTTGTTAGTGTTACATTTTGTTTTGTTTTTATTTTGCAGATTAGGGAAGTATGAGTACCCGAAATTGAAAGTTGAGGAGCATGTTTGGGTTTAAGTGTGAAATTAAAGAGAAGGGTTAAAGAGAGCTTGATTTAATTATCCCTAAAGTAGGGCTAGGATTTGTGGCTAGGGTAGGAATATACCTAGACACCACGTTCAATTAAATATCGTAAACGATTGCGTTCTTAACAGGTCAATTTCATAGGAATATAGGCGCCGAACTGTAATGAATCGGCAGGTAGTAGTTCGGGAGAATGCTACACGATTAATAATCCGATTAATTAGCAATCGTCGATAATTCAGATTAAGGAGAAATAGTTCGAGTGCTCAATAGGATTGGTGAACCAACCGCAACCTTGAAACATTCATATCATTGATAACATAAAAACCTGCTCTTTCTTAGTTAAAGTTTATTATTTATCTTTTATTTTATTTTAGTTAGTCTATAATTATAACCTTCGGATTCTATCTCTTGTGTAGATAATTAGGATCGTTTAATTTAGTAAAATAGTTAATCACAAGTCCTTGTGGGTTCGACATCCGATTTCTGAAATCACTATATTACTTGTATGACCACGTATACTTGCGT
This sequence comes from Anisodus acutangulus, assembly GCA_029783415.1. NCBI lineage: Eukaryota > Viridiplantae > Streptophyta > Magnoliopsida > Solanales > Solanaceae > Anisodus > Anisodus acutangulus. The sequence goes on from CM056490.1 coordinate 47,486,901, forward strand.
GTGCAGTTGGGAGAAACAATACGATTTTGGCAAGTCAAACTTCAGGCGAAAATATCAAAATTTTTGTTTTGTCAAGACAATAACTTTATGCAAAAATGTTGGAAGTTTACTGTTAAACTTCATATGTTTGAAATTTTTGGTCGTGTATGCCTGAAGTTGATTTCGAAGCTATTAAACTTGTACTCCCTCCGTCCAAATTGAAGTGTCGTAGTGATGTAATATGGGACTCAAGATAACACACCACAATCAACAATAGATAGAAAGTAGGGAGAAGAGATAGAAATCAAGAAAGATAGAAACTAGAAAGGATTTAATCAATTAAATGAATGTAAAACTAAGCATTCAATAAATGATTATAATCCAAGGGAGAAGGGAAATTGAACTCATATGAAGGAATACTTACCCAAGTAATCAAGAGAGTTCAGTTGAAGAGATAAAAGTCATCCCAAAACTCACAAAGAAGCCTAAACCAAAATATTCATCCAAAAACTAACTAACCCTAATGTGAAGACTTAAGACTATTTATAATAGTCTTGCAAAAACCAATTTACAAGAATGACGAAGTTATAAAAATAACCATTTGAGCATATTAGTGTCCTTGAAGTCTTCCTTCCATGTTTTCTTTAAGTCCTCCAAACTCATGATGATTGAAAGAATGGTCCAAAGTTCTTGATGACCTCGTCGGTTTCCACTACTTCCCTCGTAAATCCATTTGAGCATGTTGTGGACTTTAAACGCTCTTTTAATAACTCTTCCATGACACTATATACTTATTTTAGGTGATTAAAAGCTTTCAAATCTAAGATAGCTCACAACCTCACTTTTCATATTGACCTTGGTAACTCGATTTGCATCACTTAGTTTGATTAGGCACGAAGTTTAAGAAATAAAGGAAGATTTTTTAATCTTGTGGTCTTTAATTAAAGATCTGTGGGGTCCTTCAAATTTTGTGGTCTTAAACTTGTCAAAACTTACTAAATATAGAAAGAGACACTCTTTTTGAGACATACCAAAAAAAAAAAAGTAAGACATTTAAATTGGGACGGAGGGAATAATTTTTTTTACACTACGGCTATAGCTTAAATGATGATCCAAAAATCGGTTATCTATCCACTTAACTCGTTTAAGTATGACTGAAGATGTTTGTTTCAATTAATAAAGTCATTGACCCTACTGGTGGAAAATCTTAGTAGCTCAGTTGGTTAATTACCTGAACTCTCACCTTGTTGGTGAGGGTTCAATTCCACACCTTGTAATCCCCTCCCTATTTCTCCCTCCCCTATTTCGTACATAGTAAAATGTTTTTTTAAAAAAACCCTACTTGTTTTGTACAGTAATATTTTCCTACCTGACCTCCAATGATGTACAAGGATTAAAAAACATTTTGAATCTCAAATTACGTCAGTATCACCGAAATCCCTGTGGTTCACGTTGGGGGACCAGTGTAATCTTCGGTTTACTATACAAGATCTAGTGATAGTGAACCAACTTAAAATGTTGAATTTGCCGCAATGCTATATATGCATTTGGCAATAATTGAGTCTAAAAAGCTTATCTAAAGATGGAAACACAATTGACAACATAGCACAACTATATGCGATTTCCTTGGGGGAATGAACCTGCATGAACTTTCAAGTCAAAATAATTACCCGCCATACCCCCATTATTTTTGTATTTTCAGAAAAAAATCAAAACTATTTACTCAAAATATCCCCCAAATTATGATACCAACATGATATATAAATATATTGAGATGATATCATGGAAAACTGCTTCAGTCCTTCTCTTAGTCATCCATGATATCATCATGGTATATAAATATATTGAGATGATATTATGGATGATCATGTTCATTTATTAAAAAAACACTTTTTTCAAAAGAAACATCTATGATAACATATATATACATATATTGTGATGGTATCATGAAACACTCCTTAAGACCATAGTGTCATCGTGGTATATAAATATACTGAAAGAAATAATCCATTGATTATTTTCATTAATTGAAAGACTATATATACAATTTACATATTTCCATAATAGGAGAATCATATTCTTATTCTACTCCTAAAACCTTATTCTATTTGGAGATTAACTATACAATTATGGTAAGAGTACAAGACTAATTAAGGTACACTACAATTATACAAAATTGTGTACAATAAAGCATTCAAACCTTGACCATCCGATACCAAATATACATAGGATATACACGTGCATAACGTGTATATCTTATGTATATTTGGTATATTTAACACACCCCCGCAGTCATGACAGATGCGTACCTGACCACAAGCAACCTTTTCACGGACAAAGTGAATGTCCATCTCGATATGTTTAGTGCGCTGGTGCTGAACCGGATTACCAAAAATGTAGATGGCACTAACATTATCGCAATAAACCAAGGTTGCTTTCTGAATAGGACAATGAAGCTCAATAGCAAATTACGTAACCAATATGATTCTGAGACCACATTAACGACCCCTCGATACTCGGCATCGGCACTGGATCGGGACAATGTCGACTGATGTTTCGCAGACCATGAGACCAAGTTATTGCCAAGAAACATACAATAGCCAGATGTAGATTGTCTGGTGTCCGGATAGCTAGGGGTGAGCACGGGTACAGGGTACCCAAATTCCCGACCGAAACCGATACTATCGGGTAGGTTCCGGATAGATATATTATAATAATGGGTAGGTTCCGGGTATTAAAATTAGGAACCGATCAATATCGGGTCCGGTTCTGGTAAATAGAAACCGGGTACCCGGAACCGATATCCGGACCCTATGAACCTACCCGCATTTAAATTATTTAGTTTTGGGCTTTAGGGCGTTTAAGTTTTTGGCCCAGTCCGGTTAAAAGGTCATAGACGGATATACACTAACACTACGCACTACGCAAGGTCGCCCTAATTTACTTTCTCTTACTTTCCAAATTTTTCATTTAGAGGCAGAGGCACTGAGGCGCAGCTTGCAGGTTCGCACTACTACGCAGCTCGCAGCCTCGTCATCGCCATCGCCAGTCGCCATTACGTAGCTCGCGCCTCGCAGTAGCCTCGCACTCGCAGCCTCTCCTCTCTCTTGTTGTCACTGTTTCTCACTCCAGAAGCTTGACAAAGGTTGCGGTATTGTGCTCGAATTCCTCTTGGTTTTGTTAAAGGTAATGAATAACCCTTAAAGTTATTGCATAGTGAAGAACATTAGATTTTTGCATGTATTGGCTTAATCAAAACTGCATGAGATAGAACATTAAATAGTTCAGATTTCTGATGATTCAATAGAGAATATTCTGAATTAGTTTGGATTGATTTTTGTTCGTTTAGATTGAATTAGTTTGGGTTGATTTATGTATTATAATGTTACTATTTTTTATTGTTTGTTGTTAGTATTTGGGTTGATTTCTGTTAGAAAAGCTAGTGTTTGGGTTGATATTTCCCTTTTATTGTTTGTTGTTAACTTGTTATGCTCAATTTATTGGAGTTGTTGTTTTGTTCTCTCCTCTCATAATATTTTGATATTTAGAAAATTGAAAAAGCTAGTATTTGGGTTGATATTTCCCTTTTATTGTTTGTTGTTATGCTCAATTTATTTGAGTTGTTGTTTTGTTTTCTCATTTCATAATATTTTAATATTTTGAAAATTGAAAAAGCTAGTATTTGTGTTGATTTCTGTTAGAAAATTGGAGTTGCTGTTCTGTTTTATTTTATTTTGATACTTTTTTTTGGTAGATGGCTGAGGGTAGCACGACATCCACAACTCGTGCACCATCGAAAAAGAAGGCAACAAAATCTGAGGTTTGGGAGCATTTTGTTAAAGCGATGAGAAAACTGGTAATGTTGTTTCTATTTGTAACTATTGCAATGAAGACTTAGCTTATAGTGTTAACAATGGTACCTCATCCATGTGGAAACATTTGAGAAGTTGCAAAAAGTATCCTCACAATATTGACAAGAAGCAAAAATTGCTTGGTGGTCATTTTAAAGGTAGTATAAATGGGGATAATGAGCATATGCTTAGCACTTGAAAATACGATAAAGAGTTTTGTAGGCGTATGTTGGATAGGATGATTATTATTGATGAGCAACCATTTAGAACGGTTGAACGTGAAGGTTTTAGGGGTTTTGTGTCTGCATTACAACCTTTATTTAAGAATATTTCAAGATTCACAATTGCTAGGGATTGCATGAAACTTTATGTTTGTAAAAACTCATGCTTAAAAGATAAGTTGTCATCTCTTAAATCTAGGATTGCTCTCACCACTGACATTTGGACTTCCATTCAAAATTTGAGTTACTTATGTCTTACCGCTCACTTTATTGATGAAAATTGGAATTTGCATAAGCAATTGCTAAACTTTGTTGTTATGCCTAGCCATAAAAGTAGGGATATTAGTAAGATGGTAGAAAAATATATAATTGAGTGGGGAATTAGAGATCGTATATCAACAATTACAGTTGATAATGCGAGCTCTAATGATGTGGCAATTGCTTATTTGAAGGACAAGTTAAGAAATACCCTTGTTTTGGGGGGTGAGTTTTTTCATATGAGATGTGCAACTCATATATTGAATTTGATTGTGAAAGATGGGTTGAGTGAGGTTCGTGAATCAATTAGTCGAATTCGAGCTGCAGTTAAGTATGTTAGGAGTTCTCCAAGTAGAGCACAACAATTCCAAAGTTGTATAACTGAATAAGGCATAACTTATAAGGGCTCTGTTTGTCTTGATATTAGTACGAGGTGGAATTCTACATATCTTATGTTAGAAAGTGCTAGTAAGTTCAAACAAGCATTTGTAAGACTTGAAGATGATGATATGACTTTTGTGACTGAGCTTGATTGTGGTGTCCCGAAAGATGAGGATTGGGAAAATGCATCCTTGTTGTCTTTATTTCTGAGAAATTTCTATGAGGCTACTATTAGGATGTCAGGAAGTCTCTATGTGACAACTAACCATTATTTTCATGAAGTTATTAGCATGTTTTCAACATTAACTGAATGTGAAAGCCAAAATAATAATGAAAACCTTAAGGCAATGGCTACAAAAATGAGAGCCAAATTTGACAAGTATTATGGGAGTATTGAGAAAACAAATATGATGGTGTTGATAGCCGTAGTACTAAATCCTCGATATAAGTTAAGATTTCTGAATTGGAGTTGTAGAAGGATTGGTGTTGATGATGCTAAAATAGAATTGATCGTTAGTAAAGTAATGAATGTATTGGAACGTCTTTTTGCATTCAATGACAAAAATCATTCTTCTATGGTTGATTCTAGTGTATTGGATGAGTCTACAGGCTCTATTGATAGTGTTGGTGGAGAAAATTTTGGTTTTGTTGATCCAGCTTCACTTGTCAAAGATTGGTACCAGGATGACCAAGATGAACTTAGTGGGGATTTAAGATCTGAATTGGAAAGGTACCTTAGTAGTCCTCGTGAGCCCAAAAATGAAATATTTGATTTATTGATGTGGTGGAATGCTGCTAAGTCGACTTACAAGGTTCTCAATTTGATGGCTAGAGACATCTTAGCCATCCCCGTATCCACGGTAGCCTCGAAATCGGCTTTTAGCACATCTGGTCGAGGGCTTGATCAATTTCGCAGCTCTCTAACTCCTAAATTTGTGGAAGCTTTAATTTGTTGCCAAGATTGGTTGCGCTCATCTTCAAAATCCATTAGTGTTGAGCAATATATGGAAGATGCAGAAAAATATGAGGAAGGTAAGTCACTAGGTCTTTCTTTATTTTTGTTTTAGGGATTTGGGTTATTTAGAATTTTTATTTTTGTGTATTATCTTTTGTCTTGGAATCTCACAATAGTTTCATTTTATTTTTGTAGAGCTTACTTGTGTCACGGAAGACATAATGGTGGATTAGTATGCAAGTGGACGTGTGACATTTATGAGCGTTTCTTTAGAAGATGTATTTTTGTTTTATGTTTATTTGAAGTTTTGTAATGTATTCTTCATTTAGTGATTGTGTTGTATCCTGTTCCTCCATTTCAGTCACTGATTTCAGTCACGGGAGACCCATTTCAGATTTTCAGTCACTGATTTCCTCAATTTTAGGCTCAAAAGCAGATCTGCAATTTCAGTAGTTTTGCAATGTTTTCTTCATTTATTCACTGGAATACTGGATTATGCAGATCTAAAATCAGTGACTGATATTTATATTAAATGTCACTGGATTATGCAGTGTAGTTTTGCAATGTTTTCTTCATTTAGTGATTGTGTTGTAGTCATTTCAGATTTTCCGTCACTGATTTCCTCAATTTTAGGCTCAAAAGCAGATCTGCAATTTCAGTAGTTTTACAATGTTTTCTTCATTTATTCACTGGAATACTGGATTATGCAGATCTGAAATCAGTGACTGATATTTCTGTTAAATGTCACTGGATTATGCAGTGTAGTTTTGCAATGTTTTCTTCATTTAGTGATTGTGTTGTAGTCATTTCAGATTTTCCGTCACTGATTTCCTCCATTTTAGATTCAGTCATTGTGTTGTAGTCATTTCAGTTTTGCAATATTTATAGGGTACCCGGGAACCCATTTCACGGGAGACCCATTTCAGATTTTTCGTCCGTCACTATTTCCTCCATTTCAGATTCAGTCACTGATTATGCAGTAGTATTTATGACAAATGTTTTACAGGGTACCCTGGAACCTACCCGGAACCGCAGGGTCCGGGTAGGTTCCGGGTAATGATTGTTATGGGTAGGTTTCGAGTAACAGATTTAGGAATCGGTCATTTACTGGGTAGGGTCCGGGTAGTTTAAAAAAGTTAGGGTACCCGAACCCGCTCACCCCTACGGATAGCCACCCCAATCAACATCCGTATACGAGACAAGTGTGGACGTCGAGGAAGGATATAAATGTAAACCATAGTCAAGTGTACCCTGAATATACCGAATGATGCATTTGAGTGCATTCATGTGCTCAACTCTGGGATCATGCATAAATAAACACACCTGTTAGACAGCATATGTAATATCTGGTCTCATGAATGTAAGATACTGAAGGGCCCCAGCAAGACTGCGATAGCGGGTCAGATCCTCGTATGGTACGCCGGCCGCGACACTAAGCTTGGGCTTAGTATCAACTGGAGTGGAAGTGGACTTACAGGATGGCATCCCAGCCCTCTCAATGATCTCAGCTGCATATTTCCTTTGAGATAAGAACAACCCACCTGTATGACGAGTGACCGCAATCCCCAAAAAATAACTCAATGGCCCCAAGTCTTTCATAGCAAACTCAGAGTTGAGCATTGTCATGATAGACTGGCGTAAGACATCGGAAGAGGCAGTCAGAATAATATCATCCACATACAACATAATATAGGCCAAGGACGAACCACGATGATAGATGAATAAGGAATTATCTAACCTGCTGTGAGTGAACCCAATAGTCAAAACATAGTCGGTAAATCGCGTATACCAGGCCCGTGGAGACTGCTTAAGCCCATATAAGTACTTTTTCAACAAATAGACATTATGAGGATGTTTGGGATCCCTAAATCCCAAAGGCTGATGCATATAGACTGTTTCCTTGAGATCACCATGTAGGAAAATATTCTTTACATCTAACTGATGAATAAGCCATGCTTTCGAAAGAGCCAAGCTAAGCACAGTGCGAATGGTAGTCGGTTTGACCACCGGACTAAACGTCTCACCACAATCCACACCAACCTGTTGAGTCTTACCATCACCCACAAGACGCGCCTTATGTCGTGCAAATGAACCATCTAAATTGTCCTTATGAGCAAAAATCCACATAGACCTAATAATATTAATACCAGATGAACGGGGCATCAACTTCCACGTCTTATTATCAATAAGAGCATTATATTCATCGGTCATAGCAATTTTCCAGTTCGGGACGCAAACACATGATTACGGGGTAAGGGTGATTTAAGAACATTATAATTTAAATTAAAATGTCTCTTTGGTTTAAAAACACCCTGTTGACTACGAGTGATCGGTATATGACTCGAGCAAGAATTAGGCAGATTTTGGGAATTTTCTGGACTCGGGACGGACTGGCCAGCAGGCAGTGGGCCTGCTGGCCCAACACGGTAAACAGGGACTGGACCAGTTCCAGAATTAGGCTGGACTGGCCTTGAAACTGGTCCAGTGACTATACTGGGCACTGTAGCTCGTGACGGGGCAGTGGGCCCGCTGGAGAATTTTGGGTGCGGGAGGCGTCCAAAAAATGATGAATAATATACGGAGATATATCATTATCCAAAAAATTATACGAACTAGGCACGGGAGTACTTCCCTTAGCAAATGGAAATTGGGATTCATCAAAAATTACATGGCGATTAATGATGATTTTATTAGAGGATAAATCAAAGCATTTGTAACCACGATGATTAGACGAAAAACCCAAAAACACACATGGAGTAGACCGGGCCTGAAGTTTGTTAATTGTGATGGACGGGAATAACGGATAACACAAACACCCAAAGACCCGAAAATGTGAATACGAAGGGGTCTTATTATATAAAATATGAAGGGGGGAAGAATATGTCAAACCTTTGGAAGGAATTATGTTAGGGAGATATGTATCCATTTGTAGAGTATGATGCCAAAAAGACGGGGGTACGGAAGCATGAATCAATAAAGTTCGGACAATGTTATTTATGGTACGAATTTTGCGTTCGGCTTTCCCATTTTGTGAAGACGTATGAGGACAAGAAAAATGAAAATTGATCCCATTATTAGCACAGAATTACCGAAACACCCCATTGTTATATTCTTTGCCATTATCACACTGAATATTTTTTATTTACCGTTCGAATTGGGTTCTAATGAATGCTCTAAATTTTAAGAAGATGGAAAAACTTGAGATTTCTTCGCTATCGGAAAAGTCCATAAAAACTTAGAATAATCATCCAAAAAGAGAACATAATACCGATGACCCAAAGAACTAAGAACAGGAGACGTCCATAAGTCGCTATGAATATTATCAAATGACATTAAAGTATGAGAATTTGAGTCTACAAATGGCAACCAAATATTTTTTCCTAAAGAACAAGACTGACAATTCGGAGTACTACGCGTACCCTTACATGAAATAAAATTGTTTTTACCTAAGGAAGACAAAATAGACAACACCGGATGACCAAGACGAGCATGCCACAAGGAAGGAGCAAGGGCTGCAAATGCTTATGGCAAGGCTTGACTCGATAGACCGGAACTTGGCATGATAGGATAAAGATCTCCCCTACTATCACACCTCATGAGAGGACTCTCCATCTTGAAAACCTTCATAGAGAAACCAAATGGATCAAATTCAATAGAAACAGAATTGTCAGTGGTGAATTTAAGGACATACACTAAGTTTTTAATCAATTTGGGGGCATGTAGGGTATTTTTCAAGATAAGGGGTGGATGAGGGGGATACAAAGTTTTATGACCATAACCATAGAATTACCATTACCAACAATTATGCCACGAGGGTTGCTCAAATTGGAATAAGACGAGAGCGTACATGAATCGGATGTCATGTGGGTAGTGGCACCGGTGTCCATATACCAATTTGGGTCCAGAGGATTTAATCCAAGTGTATGCATTGCGGCTTCCATGTCTGTATAAGTGGCGCCCACTGCGTGATGGGCCTGCAGGGGCCGAAGCCCAAGCACCCCAGTTTGCTACCTCGGCCTAGAGGGAGTGCCAAAACTGGGCCACTGCATGTTGGGCCTCTGCTGCTGTTGGCGACCATCGCCAGTGGGGCCGTCATTGGGTTGCCTTGTTTGACCCAAGCGTGGGGCCCATCTGGGGCCTAAAGCGTTGTTGTTCTTGGCGCCAGGAGCACCACCACTATTCTGGCTGCCGCCATTGTTATCGCCGTGATTCTTGCCATTATTTTTCTTATTTCCTCCCTTTTTGCCGCCACCGTTGTTGCAATTTTGGCCCAAGTTGTTGGAACTGGGAGGATGAACAATGGATTCGGTCATCATAACCACAAGACTAGTACCAGTAGCCGCTTTTTTAGCCATGCCTGCTTCTTCGAGTGTAAGCATAGAATGAGCTTGATAAAATTATGAAAGTAGATTACTTTGACGAAGAAGCGTGCCAACACCACTATAGGCCTCGGAGAGGCCTGAAACCATTTGGAGGACCAAACGATCATTTGAAACTGGCGCGCCAACGTTGCGGAGTTGGTCGGCCAATTCCTTCAATCTTTTGCAATAAGCCGAAACGTTAGGGAAATCTTCCATATGGACGTGGGAGAAATCTGCTCAAGAGTAACATCTCTAGAATTTTGAATATCTTGGAATATATCACGTAGTCTATCCCAAGTTTCCTACGCCATAGCGTCGGATTCAATAATCGTTTGCAAAAGGTCGGTAGAAATCGTGGAATATATCCACTCAAGGACGGTGGCATCAAGAGTCGTCCATAACTTAGGATCATCCTCGCGTCGTGGTACCTCCGTATCCTCAGGAGCCGCGGGGATGATGTGATGGATGACTTGATGCAAGCGTGCGTGAATTTTGAATAGTTCGGCCCACGTCGCATATTGGACGTTTTCTATTTCAAGAACAAAAGGGATGTTATTCTTGATGTTAGAAACTATAAGGGCAGGATGAAACGTGATCCGTGATGTATACATACTGATAGGACAATATGTGAGCGAGGGATTTGGAAGGAAATTTTAGGAAGAGAGGAGAGACCGTCGGTACAAAAACCGAGACGAAGAGGGCTCGGAATTCGAGGTGGCGAAGGGAGTAGGAGAATTTTTAGTGAGAGGATTTTAAGACCTAAATTTCTGATACCATGAAAGAAATAATCCTTTGATTATTTTCATTAATTGAAAGACTATATATACAATTTACATATTTCCATAATAGGAGAATCATATTCCTATTCTACTCCTAAAACCTTATTCTATTTGGAGATTAACTATACAATTATGGTAAGAGTACAAGACTAATTAAGGTACACTACAACTATACAAAATTGTGTACAATAAGGCATTCAAACCGTGACCATCCGATATCAAATATACATAGGATATACACGTGCATAACGTGCATATCTTATGTATATTTGGTATATTTAACATATACTAAGATGATATCATGGAGGATTGCTTCAGTCCTGCTTTTAGTCCTCCATAATAGTATTATGATATATAAACATATTGCGATGATATCATGGAGGAAGGGTTTTGGGTGAGGGGGTACGTTGGGTAGATAGTTTCAGCCGATTGGGTAAGAAGCGAATTAGTTTAGGAGGCGTGGGTAATTATTTTGTATTTTAGGGGTATTTGGTGTTTTCCCCCATTTCTTTAAGCCTAGGCGAGCCGCAAGGTCGTTTTAAGTAGATAACTTGTCGAGGGGTTGAAATTAGAAAATATGCATGTTTTATGTCGATTGAGTGTCAGTGTTACAATTTTTTTTTACATGAATACAGAAGCAGAGCTAGGGTCTGAAGTTTATGATTCAAAATTCTAACCATTTTAAATTATTGAGTTCTTAATTAATAATCTATAGATATAAAATAAATTCTTAAGACGATTACAAAGTTTGAATTAAAAATACTAAATTTAATCTAATTAGTACCTTAAACACTGGCTCCACCCCGCATCAGTGAAAGTTAAAGTTGATAAGCTTATTTCCACAACTGATTAAATTACTCTGTAATTTATATTACTCAACTAAATGCATTAAAGCCGGCTCATTAATGCACTTACTAATGAGGTCTCAATTTTAATCATTTATATTTCAATTGTTGAGTGCTTTTATTTTTTTATTTTTAAATCATAATCATTCAAATATTAATAATTAAATACTCCATCCGTTCATTTTTACTTATCCAGTTTTGATTTTGCATTCTCCTTAAGAAATAATAAATGGAGTGCATATTTATCAAGATGCCCATATTAATTGGTGTATAGTCTAAATGAGACCTAGAAAATGATTTGAAATGACTAATTAATGTTATCGGTAAAACAAGAAAAGTAAATTATTTTTCTCTTGATATACTAAATATGATAAGTAAAAGCGAAAATCTATTTATAGAATAGTAAACAAGTAAAAGTGATCAAGGGAGTATATTTTTGTATGTTACAAGTTACAACCACTTAATGAGTTTGAATATGTCTGAATGATTAAGATCTATAATAAAATCTTAATATAATTAAGATGCTATAAAAAAAAGATTTGTGCAACGATATCCACTTTTATCGCTTATTGTCGTCGTCCACCATTATCAACTAGTTACCACCACCCACAACAACCATCCATAGTCACTCCCCCCATTACAACACTAGTTAAAATCATAACTAACCACCATTATCAAAACAATTATCAATTACTACGGATAATCACCACCATCAACCACCACTATTTATTAATAAACACCGCTATCAGTCATCATCACTATCACTAACTATCACTATTATTCAACACAATTATCTGTCACCGCCAATCAACACCATTAACCATTATTGTTAGTCATCATCAACAGTGGCGGAACTTGCCCAAAATATTAACGGAGGCGATAACTACTAACTAAAATATTATAATTGAAATTTATAAGAACAAAATATAATTTTGTCAAAGATTCAAAATAACATCAACACAACAAAAATATAATATATAAAGAAAAGACGTACCTAGAATTAAAGTGTTGCCCTTCATTCTTTTAAAGACTTGAAATCATTAATAATTGAATCAGAGCTAAAGCTTTCAGCTATCTCTTTTTCAATATAAACCATCATATTGTCAGCAAGAAATTCATCCTCCATTTTATTACGCAACCTTGTCTTGATTATCTTCATTGTTGAAAATGATCTTTCTGTAGTAGCTGTAGAAACTAAAAGAGTTAAGATAAGGCGGATTATCCGGTCAATCAAGTAATATGTATTCGCCTTCCCTGTTTTTTCCAAAGCTTCACACAATTCAGACATAATTGACAAGTTATTCAATTCTGAATGACTAACAGCCTCAAGAATAAAGTGTTGAAGTTGAAATCTCAAATTTGTTTTCTCTTGCTCACTAAAATCCACTGGATATAATTTTTCTACAAGAGCACATATATCATCCATATTAAATGCTTCATAAATATCTTTAGGAATCAAACTATTGCTTAGGCTCAAAAGCTCCATTGTCTGAACATTAAACCTGTGATTCAATTCCTGCAATTGTTGATCAATAGTAATACAAAAGAGATTCACTCTAAAATGTTGACCCACTGTGATGTGATCCTTATGATGACGAGCACGCCCTTGACGCTCTATATAAACATAATTACAATCAGGAGAATCAATATCATGTTGTTCACAAAATAATGTCACATTTTTCAATAATTTATACCATCTTTTATCTCTCAACTTCTGAATTAATGTTTTTGTAATGCTGACTAAATGTATAACATTAAGTATATCTTGGGATTTCTGTTATAAAGATTGAAAAAGACAATCTGTAATTCTCATAATCTCTTTCATCATGTGTAATATCAATATGAACTCAAATGAATTCATAATCTTATAAGCAGCATTAGCATCCCCTTGTTGAGAGTAAGTTGATCCATTTTTCCTTATATTTTGAAGAACCACACAAGTTGCATCATACATATTTATCATACTACAAACAGAAGAAAAATGTAAGCTCCAACGAGTATCTCCAGCTCGTTTCAAAGTGCCTATCTGATTTTGTCCTTTACCACTATCAAGTTCACCAATCTCTAGCAAAAGTGATATCTCCTTTGACAGCTTGCAGCTCATCATGACGCTTACTAGAGGAACATACAATATTGACAACAAAAGTCAAGTTTGAAAAGAAAACATGAATAAGGATAACTTCTCTAGAAGCAGCAACCAAAGCAAGTTGTAATCTATGTGCAAAGCAATGTATGTAATAAGCATAAGGACAATCTTTGAGAAATAATTCTTGCAATCCATTCCACTCTCCTCTCATATTACTAGCACCATCATACCCTTGCCCACGGATATTTGAAACATCAAGACGATAGCGAGAAAGAACATCACAAACCTCTAGTGTCCTTAACATGCACAAGATCAAAAAATCATTCTTGTGTACAACTCTTTTTATCAACAAACCTCAAAATAATAGCCATTTGCTCCCTTAGAGATTCATCGACAATTATGCAAAATTTAGAATTCCCAATCTCTTCTCGGATATAGCTTTTCACTTTACTAGAAATGATATGCAAGATTTCCTTTTGAATTTGATGAGAAGTATACTTTGAATTATATGGAGCATTCTCTAGCACTACTTTTGCAAGTTCATTGTTGACACCCAATTTTATCCCATCTTTTCTGATTTATTTGTAATTTTAAATATTTTTGACACCTCAAAATAATTTTAAAATATAGGCATATATATATACATATATATCATTATTATTATTATTATTATTTGTATTTTTTACTGTCATTTGCTTTTTAATATCATAATCATACTTTTATCCTAATATTATATGTTATTTTACTTTTGCAAAACGGCATCACATTTTTTTATTTTTTTATTTAAGAATCAAGTATTTCGCAAATATTATATTTTCTAACATATTGTCATCTTTACAATTTATAATTTTTGCAAAGCTTTTTTTTTATATATATAATAAAACCGCTTTTTTATATTTTAACTCATAACCCATTTCAACCCTTTTTATGTCTTAACCCAATCCCATTTCCCCAAAACAAAACTCTATTTCGGACCCCCACATCCGAGTCCCAACCCCCCAACTCGCCCTAGGCCCAATTCGGTCGGCCCAACCGACCGTTCCCCTTTTATGCCTTATACCCAAGACCGCTTATACCAAAAACCCCTAGGCAAACTAACCCTTAAATTAAGAAACCAAACCACCCCATTTCAGACCCCATCGCCGCACCCCATACCCCCCAACCCGTCGACCGCTGCCCCATACCCGTGACCCCACACGTCGGTCACCTCACCCGACACCACCACCAACCCCCTCTGCCCCTGACACCACTAACCTATCATCCCATACCATTATCCCCCAAAACCCGCGACCCATACCCCTAAAATCCATTCCAAAATCGTTGCTTTTGGGCCCCCTTTATGTTGAATTCAAGCTCGGTTTTGGGGAGACGAATCCATCTATAAATACCCCTTTTTGTTCTTCATTTTGGGAGAAGGATTTCGGAGGTCGGATTTCGGGTTCAAGAAAGAATTTTCTGATTTTCGGTTTCTAAAAAAAGTCAAGAAATCTGAGAAAAGAAATCGAAAATAAGGCCGAAAATAGGTCCAAAATTGGAAAGAAAATGGTGAGTTTTGTTCTTAAATTTTAGGGTTAAAATACTCCTATTAGCTTCGTGAAACCCAATCCGAAAAATCTGCTTTGTTTTGTTGTTGTTCATTGTTTTGGGTTTTCCGATTTGGGTCACTGTTCGGGTCGGGTCGGGTCGACCCGATTTGGGTAAAAACCAGATTTATATGCTTGATATTTTGTTGTTGGTTATCTGAATTTTGAAAAGAAATCGATTCGGGTCGGAACCTCTGATTCAGGTCGGGTCACCGATCCGGGTCGGGTTGGGTCGACTCGGTTTGGGTAAATTTCTAAATTTTGTGTTTATATCTTGTTGTTGGTTATCTGAAAATCCAAAAAAATTGATTCCGGGTCACCACTGTTCCGAGTTGCATTTCTCGGGTCGAGTCGACACGAAATCCAGGTCTGTTTTTCAGAACTGGGTCGATTACCTAATTTTCTCTAATGTTTTGTTGAAATATGGGTCGGGTCAAATTTTCAGGAGCATTTCAAGTTCTGCTTCGGTTCGAAAATTTCAGAATTCGGATCGGACATTTTTAATTATGAACTGTTGGTTTTTGGCATTAAACATCCGTACGCGGATATCTTACTGTTTTACTTATTCGAACAAATACTACATTTAGGCCAATGAAATTGAATTTGAGGTCGCGCCCCTTCGGAAATTGCTTCTCGGTTTTAGTTTGTTGTTTTTGGCAATTAAACATCCGTACACGGATATCTTGTTGTTTTACTGATTTGAATAAATACTACACTTAGGCCAATGAAATTGAATTTGAGGCCGCGCCCCTTCGGAAATTGCTTCTCGATTTTCGTCGAATTTGAGGCCTCCACAGTTGGATAGACGGAAATAAAACTTCTGGGCAAGGATGAAACTTAAATCTTTTTTTTTCATTCAAGAGACCAACATGTTTGGTAGGAAGGCAACTAAAATGACCAACGAGTCATATATTCGCAACCACGACGTGATTGGAATGATCTTTTCAAAATTTAAGTTTGAGCCCTCCGTAATAAAAATATTTACTATTTTGGATACGGATCCGAAGTTTATTTATATTCAACTGTTTTCTAACCGTTTTTTCTTGACGGCTTTCAAGGGACTCAGTTAAAGATGACAACATACCCCCTCAGAGATTATTTATTTTGTTGTTGTTTTTACTTTCTTTAAATCATCTTTATTTCATTCTGTATTGTAATATTATTGTACTTGTGAAGTTATTAAAATGTTTAGAATAGGTAGACTTAGAATTAATTAATAGGGTAGTCCAAAATTAGAAACCCTCCGCTAGTTTATTTATCTTAGGGCTCAGTTAGTTCAAATTTAAAAATCCTCCGCTAGTTATTTATTTTTAGGCTCGTCATGCATATTCAAATTTTTTAAAACAACTTTGGTCATCTTTTACTCGCTTTATTAATCATACAAATAAGTTTGTCTTTTCCGATTTGCAACTCAAAATGATTTAAAAAAAAGAATTACTTCTTTGGCATTATAAATAACTTTTTTTTCTATCAATTGTAAAAAATGCATGTTTTTATTCAAAATCAAACTTTGCATGTATTTTCGTAAATAAATGCATGTTTTATCCAAAAAAAAAACTTTGCATATATTTTGTAAATAATGCAATCAAAAGTGTGTTTTAATCCAACAAATTACTTTGCATGTATTTTTGTAAATAATACAATACAAATATATGTTTCACCCAAGAATTACCTTGTATATATATATTTTTTTAATTTCCCCACAAATGCATATTTTTTCAAACTTTACATATATTTTTTAAATGTCATACAAATGCATACGTACAAAATGCATCTTTTTATTAACTACTTACAACATTATTTTTTATACTTGTAAAAACATGCATTTTCTTTAGCATAATAATTAATCTGAGTTTGACCGGATAACCGCAAGTTAGCGGATCTTAAAGGATGCCTAACCCCTTCCCTTTAGGATAATAAAGAACCCTTACCTAGAATCTTGCTAGTTTCGCAGACCTTAAAATTGGAGTTATTTTGTAGCATTTAGTTAATATTTAGGTGCCCTAATTCACCGTAGAATAATTAGGTGGCGACTCCTCAACAAAGCATTTTTTATTCAATCTAGAGAGAGAATCGACGACATCGCGTCGCGAAGCCACGGGTTAAAAACAGGCGCGACATTCATCATTGTATGATGCTAAGAGTTTGATCATTTCAATAAAGTTACCTCTATTTTTTTATCCCAGTTATTCGCCATGGCCTCTAAAAGCACAAGCTTGAAACGTGAGCCAACAAATTGAATCAATAGAGCTCCTGAGACGAAGTCTATTTTTGCTAATTTGATCGGAACTCTGCACGTTAAGGACATTTCTGATGTGCATAGACTGATTGAACAAGTCTTGAGAAGATTTCAATGCATTATTGTGAGACAAACACGGACTCTCACCAATATGATTAAGCAAAGCACAACTCTTTCCAGCATTAATCTTTTCCATGCTTTAAATCCTTTTCTAATAAAGACATCAGCTCCAGGATGCCCACTTGGCTTTTTACTGAACAAGTAACAAATCAAACAATAAACAACATCATTAGTCGGTGAGTACTCTAGCCATGAAGGGAAAATTTTGAACCAGGATGCTTGAAATCGCCTTGAATGCTTATCTCTATTGAGAGAATACTTTTCAACTTGACATTGATAGGGACCCCAATTGAGATAAGCTCTTCGAACATCATCTCTTCGATTCACTAGTGTGGTCTTCCGCTGTCCCTTTCCGCTTCACGCAATAGCACGCTCCGAAGCAAGCGGGAACCACTTAAATGGAGGAATCGATTGTATTTCGTCCTTTGTTCCCCATACTGGATATTCCCAAATTTAGGGATGCTTTCTAGGGTCACGTTCTAAACAATTGACATCAAATTCATCCATGGTGACTTTTTGAATCTTGCAAGGTTGCTCATCCAGTTGAACCATTTGATCATCGGAATGGTGCTTTTCAAGTGTCGATGTTGAAGCTATACAATTTTCATCTGTATTGGAAGCTTTCCTCTTGAAAAATGCATCAATTTTCTTAAGTTGGACCATCGTACCACTCCTAAAAAATACATAAATCAATTATCAAAGATAACATCTAAATCTGAAAACAGAACTAAGTCAGAGAAATTCGGCTTTTAAAGCGTTAATCTGTTAATTCCACTCCCATAAGCCCAAAATAGCCTCGTATATGATAAAACAAACATAAAGTTCTCTCAATCTCACGAACTCATTCACACAGAAAAAGAAAAATTTAGACTAGGAGAAACCTTGAAAAAATAAAAGAATAGTTAGGATTTTGGCCAAAGACAAATTCCAGATCGTAATTTCAAAACCTAGGGTTTCTATGCTCGAAAATGAGACTTGTAAGGGTTCTTGAATTAGTAGAAAATATAGAACTTCAAAACCTCATAAGTTCTTCTTGAAATCAATGTGGGACAACTACAAGTGAATTTCATCGAATTTTTATTTCTTTTTGAAAATATTTGATTCTCAGCCAATGGGATACGTTGCTTTTCGTCCTCAATACAGTCAATAGCATAAAAATTAAAAGTCATTAAGAACTCACAGAACAACAAAGAGGAGAGAAAGAGAGAGATTACCACTGTTGGGGCTGAGATGCGGTGGGGATGGACGGGTCCCGGGTGGTTAAGAGCAAAATGGGAGCTGATATCTTGTTTAGAACGTGAAAATAGAGTGACGTGAGAGAGAAAGGTATATATAAAAAAAATTGAGTTTTTATGGGGCCACAGCTCCCCAACCCCTACCATAATCCGCCACTGGTCATCAAGGAAAAACAACCTAGTGGAACAGCTTATGTGGATGGTTGTTATGTATCGTTTCATAACATGTCGTATTTTATTAGCTTGTATTGTATTAATTATTTTAATAAGTATAATATTTGAATAGATTGTATTGTTTATCGTCGCAACATAATGCCAACATCATAAATCTAAAAAATAAACTCACAATATTGTTTAAGAAAATTAGGGTAAAGAGTAGAGTTGTCATAAAAAAGTAGGAAAAATGATAAAATGAGATTATCAGATAATAAAATAAGATAAATAATAAAATAAGATAACGATGCGATTATACTAGATCTGTCATTATATAAAATGAGACATATTGTCATTACATAATGATGAATTTAATAAAATAAAATTTAAATAATAATTAAAACACATACTATATTTAAAGTAATGATAAGATAAGATACAGTACAACACAATAGGTAACAAGCAACAATCATCCGGCTAAAGCGTTATGCATTCGTCATATACGTATAATATTCGTGATTATATTGTTAGCTTTTGATCCATACTATTTATGAAGGAACAATGCAGGTTATATTTTCTTAAAAATAATTATAACCATTTTATTTATTCAAATCCAATTATACTAACCTGCAACTTCATAGCAAAGGAGTAATTAAGAGTGAGAAAGAAAAGGAATTTAGAATTAACATTAATAAGACGAAATGATTAAAAAAAGTAGCTTTTCCGTTCTTTGGTTAAAGAGAAAACAAGAAACAATAGAGAAGAGATTCTTTCATCAAAATGGTTACTTTTGTGAGATCCAATAGAAAGTTTAATAACCCATTTTCTCTACATTCTTTCTTCAGAAAACAGATCAGTTTCTTTGTTTTTTCAAAAACTCTCAGTATGTCTAGTCAAAAAAGCAATAATGGGATTTTGGAAAGGAAGTGTTATTTTCCATTACTACTTTTTAGCTAAACTAGTTTGAACTTATTTTATTTAATAATCATGTCCTTAAATTCAAATAATTATAACTTATTCTCTGACTTCTTAAGAAGAGAGAACGATTTTCCGGGTATAGTTGGATATTACTATATCCACTCCAATTTTGTGAGGCGGTTCAAATTACGAGGGTTAAACTATTTAATTTTAGGTGTGAACTTAGATATAAATTTTTTTAAATAAAATTTAATATTTAAAAACTAAATAAAAATAACATAAGTCGCGATAATTAACAATTCAAAATATTTAAAAGACATGAAAATTATGATCTAAGAAAAATTTCCTTAATTCTCCAAATAATAATTGTCACATAAAATGGGATATGGGAAATAGTTCTTAATTATAGGTTTTAGATTGATTTATTTAACCTTTTAATTCTTTTATTTTTATTGGGTTTATTAGAAAGTAATTGTTTGTTTAATCTATTGATTCATATACCAATTTCTGATTTAGCTTTAATGTAATAATATATACTTTTTCTTTGAATAAATTAGACCTACTAGTTCTTATTTGCATTGCAATATAATATTATCGTAATTGTGTTCGACTTGGTTTAATCTTGTCTAGATTCTTAATAATTATGTTGCTCTATGAGACTACAAAACATAATCATCTCAAAATCGAAAAGTATGCGACTAGAGTTCTTAGCTGCTTCGCCCCGGGCATAAGCGAGTTGGTAAGTGACAAGGTGATTGGGGTACAACCACTCCGGCTTCGTGGGTTCGAATCCGTGTGGTGACAGTCTTTGCTGAAATATTGCAAGGGTTGTTGCTGGGTTCGTGTCCCGTTGGTCCTCTCCCTTGCAGGGCTGCCACTCGCGCATATTCCTCGATTTACATCCCACCTGGGCAAGGGGCCTCTGGTACAGGAGGGGGGGTTTCGCCTTCGGGACTTTCCCCTTCACAAAGAGTTCTTAGCTGCTTCCCCAAATTAAGCTCTTTTCACGTGGCAGAACTTAATGACCATTCATATATTACGTAATAAAAAAAGACAGTCCGGTGCACTAAGGTCCCGCTATGCGCGGGGTCCGGCATGTCTTTAACAAAACAACACACCTTGCGGATCATTTGGTAAAAGAGATATAAGGATAATAATTCAAAAATATTATGTGTAATCATCTTATTTCTTATTTGGATTAAAAAAAATTCGGTACAAGTAAAATAATTTTGATATTATTCTTATGTAACATTTTATGTGGTGTAATAATTTTGAAATTTATTAATCCTGAAATAAAATAATACTGTATAAAGAAACAAAGATGGTCTTCTCAAAATTCTTGTATCACTATTATAATTGGCTTGACCTATCTTCTAAGGTTGTTACAGACATGATTGTGCAGTACTAGCGGAGCCACAACTAAGAAAAGAGGGTGTAACTGAATTTCCTTTATTAGAAAATTGTATTGTGCAAGTAGGACAAAAAATATTAATAATACTTTAGTATATTTATTAACTTTTGAATTACTTTGTAATGATAAAGGTAGACGTTTACTAATTGCTTTAGGTTAGTAAGTTTCAAATTATAAGTGTCTTTGAAAAATTTCTAATTCAGCCATTGTTGTTGAATGGATGCATATGGGTCACATCTAGACAAGGCGAAGCCATTGTTATAATTACGAGTTCAATAAAATTAAATAATTTTGATTCAAATTTGGTATTTATATTTTAAAATATATATAAATAATCTATTAATTAAAACGAATTATAATCCAAAATATATAAACTAAAAATCCCCAATCCACTTGTGCGTTTAGACGTATCATCATTGCCAGTCCAAACCATCCATGTTAAATTGGTAGCTTTGTTTCATATGATTATTAGATATAATTAATTTTAGGACCTTTGTGAAATTTTGCTCGATATGTTATTATTATTGTAGGTAATTCTAGAACCTTTATAAGCCTGGATGAAAAGTGTTAGATGATATTAATCTCCTTTGGGAAGTCTTTCATTAATATCAAGGTATATGTAGAGTATAATATTCATCATTTATACAATAGGAATCTTAAGCCTATACAAAAGAGGAATCCTAGTCTTACCATAATTATATTTACACAATATATGAAAATATTCTAATTATGGGTAGGGAATATATTGTTTCCTATATTTACACGTTTACACACCCCCTCAGTCGGAGCGGGAGGAGGCCGGACGCTGAGACTGGATCTGAAGTCAAGAAATAACTGTCTGGGAAGTCATTTGGTAAATATGTATGCATATTGATAGGATGATGGAACATGTAACACTCTGACATGCCCTAACGCAACTTTCTCACGAACGAAGTGTAGGTCAATCTCAATATGCTTGGTTCGCTGATGTTGAATCGAATTATGAGAAAGATAGATGGCATAGATGTTATCACAATACACAATAGATGCCTGACGCAAAGGACACTGAAGTTCTAATAGTAAATTTCTGAGCCAACAAATCTCAGCTACTACATTTGCAACGCCTCTGTACTCAGCCTCAAATTTGAGCGAGATAGGGTAGGTGTAAGCCGCGGTACTCAAGAAATCAGATTATCCCTTAAGAAAACACAAAAGCCGGAGGTGGAGCGTCGCGTGTCCGGACACCCTGCCCAATCTGCATCCGTATATGAAAGCAACCTGTCTGGTGTAGAGGGGTATATGTGCAAACCATAATCAAGAGTGCCCTTAATGTATCGAATGATACGCTTAAGCGCAGTGAAATGAGACTCTCTGGGGGCATGCATGAATAAGCACACCTGCTGAACAGCATAAGCTATGTCTGGCCAGGTGAATGTGAGATACTGAAGTGCACCTGCAAGGATCCTATACAAAGTAGGATCAGAGACTGGAGCACCATCCATAGCACTGAGCTTAGATTTGGAATCAACTGGAGTAGGCACCTCTTTGCAGTTCGCCATCTTAGCCCTGTACACAATCTCTTCTGCATACTTACGCTGACACAAGAACATATGATTGGTAGACCTGGTCACTGATATCCCCAAAAAGTAACTCAGCTTCCCCAAATCAGTCATTGCAAATTTGAACTTGAGCAAGACAATAATCTCATTTTTCAATCCGTCGGAGGAGGCAGTAAGAACAATATCATTCACGTAAAGTAATAAGTAAGCAGTGCTACTACCTCGATGAAAAATGAAAAGTGATGTATCACTCTTGCTGCATACAAACCCAATCTGCAAGATATACCTGGCAAAGCGATCATACCACGCACGGAGGGCCTGCTTCAGGCCATATAGTGACTTACGGAGACGGCACACATAGTGAGTAACTGTTGGATGGGTGAACCTTGGTGGCTGATGCATGTAGACTGTCTCTCGCAGATCCCCATGTAAGAATGCATTCTTCACGTCAAGCTGATGGATCGGCCAGTGTTTGCCCATGGCTATGCTCAAAACTGTGCGGATGGTAGTCGGTTTGACAATCGGGCTGAAGGTCTCACCACAATCAATGCCCTCATGCTGATTTGTGCCATTAGCCACAAGACAGGCCTTATACCTCTCAAGATCCCCATTGTCTCTGAACTTGTGACGAAATAGCCACATACAACGAATGACATTTACCCCCTCAGGTCTAGGTACTAGATCCCACGTGTGCTGTTTAGTTCAAGCATTGAATTCCTCATACATAGCCGCATTCCAATTAGGGTCTTGTTTGGCCAATTTTGGGTTCTTTGGAAGTGGAGAGATGGTTTGGGCAGACAAGTTGAAATGGACTTTCGGTTTGAAGATTCCATGCTTTGAACGAGTTTCCATTGGATGGGTAGGGACAGTGAGTAGCGGAGTGGTGTCTGAGACGGGGGGTAAAATCGGATAAGGAGAAGGTGGGGGCGAAGCCGTCGGAGGCGTCGCGGCTCCTGGATCGAGAGTCGCGGCGCTAGAAGGTTGACAGGCTTCTCTGAAGTTTGGGCGCCGCGGCGCTGTCTACGGTGTTTCAAAAGATTGCTCTCTAGAAATCAGGCGTCGCGGTGCCTCCCCTCGAGGCCGCGGCTCTGACGACGGAACAAAGGATGTGAGTTGTTCGATTATGAGGGGAAAGATGGCAGACTCGTCAAGAAATGAGTAGTCCTATTTTTGGAATTTTGGAAGATTCGAAAAAGAGAATGTGGTCTCGTCGAATGTGACGTGACGAGATATGTGGATCTGACGAGTCGATAAGTCATATCATAGATAGCCCCTATGGTTCGGCGGGAATCCTATAAAGACACATGGAGTGGACCTAGGAGCGAGCTTGTGAGGGGCGGTGGAGCTAAGGTTGGGATAGCACAGACAACCAAAAATTCGTAGATGATCATAAGAGAGGATTCTATGGTAGAGGATTTTGGTAGGGGTCATATTGTGAAGAGTTCTAGTAGGGAGAATATTTAGAGTGTATTCTGACATTTTAGCAGCATAGACCCAGAAGGGTGGAGGGAGGGAGGCATGAATCAATAGGGTGCGAATCATATTGTTAATGGTGCGGATGATTCTTTCAGCGTCATCGTTTTGTGGTGAGGTGTGAGGGCAGGAGAAGCGAAAGACCATGCCATTATTGGTACAAAAGCGGTGAAACATAGAGTTATTGAATTCACGACCATTATCGCACTGAAATGATTTTATGCCTTTTCCAAATTGTGTTTGAATGAACTTGCGAAACTCAAGAAATTTGACAAACACTTCCGATTTAAATTTAAGAGGGTATAACCAAATGTAGTGTGAAAAATCATCAAGCAACACAAGATAGTATTTATGATCGAGAGAACTAGAGATAGGAGATGTCCATAAATCGGCATGTATGATATCAAAAGGAGCAAATGTAACACTAGTAGATGATTTAAACGGAAGACGAATATGTTTGCCTAAAGAGCAAGAAACACAATTTTGGGCAAGTTTCCCATTACAAGCAATGAAATTGTTGCCTCTAAGAAAATTAAAAACTGGAGCTCCTGGATGACCAAGCATATTATGCCAAGTTGAAGAAGAAACAACCGCTAGAGTGACGGGAGAACAAGATCTGGCAGCGGAGGTGGAAGTGAATGGATAGAGATCCCCCGTACTATTGCATCTCGTAAGAGGTGTCCCCGTATGAAGATCCTTCACAGTAAAACCAAAATGGTCAAAATCCACGGAGACAGAATTATTACGAGTAAATTGGCGGACATATATGAGGTTCTTAATTATGTGTGGGGCATATAGGGTGTTTTTGAAGGAGAAGAGTGGATGAGGAGGTTGTGTGTATGAGGTACCATAACCCTTAACTGGAATGCGTTGTCCACTACCAACTGTAACATATTGAGGATGCTTTAACTGAAACCGTTTAGAAATAGTACCTGCAGATTGGGTGACGTGAGATATGGCGCCAGAGTCCATGTACCAAGTATTGTCAGGCTGTTGCATAGAGAGGGTGCTGAACGCCTGACCCAACTCAGTGGGTGTCATGCCGGAGGAGGGTTGCGGGACCTGACCTTGCATGAAGTGGGCCTGCTGTGGGGCTGGAGCGGGGCCTAACAAACCGGGGTAAGAATACGGATTGTATGGCTGCTGGTACTGGAATGGACATGGCGCCGCGACTGAATCGGGCGCCGCGACTCAGATCGAGGCGTCGGCGTAGTACGAATCAGCTGGCGAGGAGCTGCGGCCCAGTTGTTCTGCGATCTCTGTTGCTGTTGCTGTTGTTGGTTCTGTTGACCGCGACCCTTGCCATGACCACAGACTCCTCTACCGCCGCTGCCTTTTCCACCCTTGCAGCCGCAGCCCTGCCGCTGTTGGGAGTTGTCTGGTGGCGTCTGATCTTGGGGTTGCGTGTTGACAGCTAACACCAGCTGGGTGTGCTCATCCTGCTTAGCACGACGGGTTTCTTCGAGCAACAATTGTGAGCGAGCTTTGTTAAAACTCGGTAGCGGATCTGCCTGTTGAATAATGGTGGCCAAAGTATCATATTCGCCCTTAGTAAGGCCAGAAATCATTTGTAGCACCATTTTATCGTCAGTGACAGGCGTGCCGATGTTGGAGAGTTGATCCGCTAGAAGTTTAAGCTGCTTGTAGTACTCAGAGACATTGGAGAAGTTTTCAAGACGTGTTTTGTTGAACTGTTCTTCCAAATACACGGAACGAGTGTGCTTGTTGTCCTGAAAAATTTCCTCCAAATGATTCCACAAGTCAAGGGCTGTGGAGTCAGATTTCATGATAGTAAGGAGCAAATCCTGAGAGATACTACCATATATCCATTGTTTGACGCCGGCGTCGAGACGATGCCAGATAGAATCATCAACCTCCGTAGGGCGCAGAATAGTGTCATTAATATGGTCAAGCACGTTATAGAGACATGCATGATTGCAAAAAAGTTCAACCCAGGGAGAATACTGGTTGTTTTCTTGATCAAGAATAATGGGAATATGGTTTTTGATGTTGGAAACAGTAAGGGCGGGATGAAACGGTGGTGGGATTTGTGGAGGTAGAGGCGTCAGAAAGTGTGGAAGAATCAGGGATAGCCATTTAGAGAAGAGAAGAAAGGAAGAACAAAACCCGAAAAACAAGAAGAAAATCCGGGAGGGCCGCGACGTAGGAGAGGCAGCCGGCGGCTGTGGAAGAGAAAGGTTTTTAGGAGTTTTGTTTATTTGGCTCTTGATACCATGTTAGATGATATTAATCTCCCTTGGGGAGTCTTTCATTAATATCAAGGTATATATAGAGTACAATATTCATCCCTTATACAATAGGAATCTTAAGCCTATACAAAAGAGGAATCCTAGTCTTACCATAATTATATTTACACAATATATGGAAATATTCTAATTATGAGTAGGGAATATATTGTTTCCTATATTTACACGTTTATAAAAAGAACTGATATATTAATTTAGCCTATTGCAGTTCTTATGTTTTTCTTAACTTATTAGGCTTATTGATTGTTAATCACGTTAAAAAAAATCTTTTAAAAAATATTTAACCTATAGATTCTTATCTTTTTTGAATTTAATTATTGATTAAATCTTATATTTTCTTAATGTATTTGATCTATTAGGTCTTGAATCTTAACTGCATTCAAACTATAGTATTAACGCATTCCTATTTGAATTATTTAATCTCATCAAATTCTTCATTGCCATTAACAACAGTACGCATAAACACTTGTTCAGTTATTAATGAGAATGAATTGTATATTTGTATTACAACAGCACTAATGGGGTGAGATATGATTCCTTCATCTTTAATCACAGGTACTATTCGAATTATGATATCGAAAAAATCCTGGTACACAACGTTTCTCCTTTTTAATGAATTTTATGCGGTACAAAATTTAATTAATCGAGCCTCTAATGCAGATACCGAACATGAAAACAACAAAACAGGTTACTCAACCTATACATGAACTGATCAATTGGACTCGTTACTCAACCTATAAACGTTACATGATTTGATTTGAATGTCACAATTATAAACAGATGGAAAGCTTATTTTTGATAACCTTCCAAAATATATACTATTGTATGACGATCCATACTTGTAGTTTTATTGATAGATACCCATGTATATCACGGAATATACATCGTGTATATCATGGGCTGACTTCGTGAAATTGGGTTGTTAAACCCGTGATATATACGGTGTATACATACCGTGTATATTACAGTTTTGTGGCCTATTTTAGGTGATGTTTTATTATAATTAAAATTGTACACTTACCATAATTGTATAGTTATTGTACAAGTAGAATAAGGTTTTAGGAGTAGAATATGAATATGATTTTCCTATTATGAAAAATTGTAAATTGTATATATACTCTTTCATTAATGAAAATAATCAAGAGATTATATTCTTTCATGGAATCAGAAGTCTAGGTCAAATATTTCCTCTCCCATACTCTCTTCTCTCATGCCTCGAATTCTGAAAATTTCCCCTCGGTTTCTGTGCATTTTTTTTTATTCCTTCTCTCTTCCCAAATTTTCTTCCAAAATCCCTATGTCACGTCTTGCATTGATTTTGATGGCTAAGAACATGTTTCACCCTACCCATATTGTTTCTAACATCAAGAATCACATCAATATCATTCTTGAAATAGAAAACGTCCAATTCGCGACATGGGCCGAAATGTTCAAAGTTCACGCACGCTCGCATCAAGTCCTCCATCACATAATTCCCTCGGCCCCTACTGATACGGAGGTGCCTAAACCCGAGGATGATCCTAAATTATGGACGACTCTTTATGCTACCATTCTTTAGTGGATTTATTCAACTATCTCTACCGACTTGTTGCAAACGATTATCGAACCAGACTCTACAGCGATGGATGCTTGGAATAGAGTGCGTGATATATTCCAAGAGAATCAAAATTCTCGGATGTTACACTTGAGCAGGAATTCTCCCACGTCAATATGGAAGACTTCCCTAACGTTTCAGCTTACTGCAAAAGGTTGAAAGAATTGGCGGACCAACTCCGCAATGTTGGTGCGCCCGTTACCAAAGATCGTCTCGTCCTTCAAATGGTTGCAGACCTATTTGAGGCCTATAGTGGCGTCGGTACACTTCTTAGTCAGAGCAGTCCTCTTCCGTAGTTTTATCAGGCCCGTTCCATACTCACGCTCGAAGAAACAGGCTTGGCTAAGAAATCGGCCACCGGGGCCCCTTCTGTCGTTAGAGTGACCACGTCTGACTTTTCTCCCTCCGTCTCCAATAATTCCGGCCAAAACATCAACAATGGTGGTGGCAAAAAGGGTCAGAATCGCAAAAATAATGGTAAAAACTGAGGTGGCAATAATGGGGGTGGCAATGGGCCTCGAGGCAGTGGGCCGCAAGCCAACTGGCCACAGCCCTGGGGCCCATGGCCGTGGAACTGGGCCAGTGGCCCTGGGCCCAATGACCCCTACTACATGTCGTATACCCACAATCAAAATTGGGCCCAATTTCCAACCGCCAACAGGCCCAATTCTGCCCAGCAACAGTGGTTCCTGAGACAGTCTCTAGGCTGGGGCAGCAAGCGGGTGTGCTTGGGCCTCAGCCTCCGCAGGCCCACCATGCAGCGACCCCACCCCTACCGACATTGAAGCCGCGATGCACACACTTGGATTAAATCCCCCGGATGTAAATTGGTATATGGACACCGGAGCCACTACTCACATGGCGTCCGACTTGTAATGGCAATTCAATTCCAATTCGTGGTTACGGTCATAAAATTTTATCTCACCCCCACCCCCCTCTTGTCTTGAAAAATGCCCTTCATGCCCTAACTTAATTAAAAATTTGGTGTCTATCCGTAAATTCACCTCTGATAATTAGGTTTCTGTCGATTTTGATCCTTTTGGGTTTCCTGTGAAATATTTCAAGACGGGAATTCCTCTCATGAGATGTGATAGTAGGGGAGATCTTTATCCTATCACGCCAACATCCGGTCTCTCGAGTCAAACCTTGCCATCTACTTTTGCGGCCCTCACTCCTTCCTTATGGCATGCACGTTTGGGTCACCCTGGGTCGTCTATTGTTTCTTTCTTACATAAAAACAATTTTATTTCTTGTAAGGGTACGCATAGTACTCCAATTTGTCAATCTTGTCCACTAGGAAAACTTGTTAGATTATCGTTTGTAGACTCTACTTCTCATACTTTAATGCCATTTGATATTATTCATAGCGATTTATGGACATCTCTTGTTCTCAGTTCTTTGGGCCATCGTTATTATGTTCTATTTTGGATAATTATTCTAATTTTTATGGACTTTCCCGTTAGCGAAAACATCTCAAGTGTTTTCCACTTTTTCAAAATTTAGAGCATTCATCCGTACCCAGTTCGAACGGGAAATCAAAATTATTCAATGTGATAATGGCAAAGAATATGATAATGAGTTGTTTCGAGATTTTTGTGGTACTAATGGAATAAATTTTCATTTCTCTTGTCCTCATACGTCCTCGCAAAATGGGAAAGTCAAATGCAAAATTCATACCATTAATAATATTGTCTGTACTTTATTGGTCCATGCTTCTGTCCCCCCTTCTTTTTGGCATCATGCTCTACAAATGGCTACTTATCTCCTTAACATATTTTCTACCAAAGGAGGCATATTCCTCCCCTCTTCAAATCCTCTTTAATAAGACTCCTTCGTATTCACATCTTAGGGTCTTTGGGTGCTTATGTTATCCATTATTTTCGTCAACTACAATTAACAAATTTCAAGCCCGTTCTACCCCCTGTGTTTTTTTGGGTTATCCATCGAGTCATCGTGGTTACAAGTGTTTTGATTTATCATCTAATAAAATCATCATTAGTCGGCATATTATTTTCGATGAAACCCAATTTCCTTTTGCAAAGGTAAATAGTCTCGGGCCTAGTTCGTATAATTTTTTAGATGACGATGTATCCCCGTATATTATCCACCATTTATCAGACATGTCCCACACCCAAAATTCGCCAGCGGGCCCACTGCCCGCTGGACCTACAATACCGTCGTAAATTCCCTGCCCTTCAGTTACGGGTCCAGCAAGTGGGCCGACGATCCAGCCCAGTTCTGCCCCTGTTTTGGTTCTTGGTCCATCCCACGTTTCTACTTCCAGTTTGGGCCAGCAGGCCCACTGCCTGCTGGCCAGTCCGTCACCCCGCCAATTTTATCCCAAAATCCACCCAATTCTCTCCCAAGTCACAGACCGGTCACTCGTAGTCAACGGGGTATTTTTAAATCAAAAAGGCATTTTAATTTAAATTCTAATGTTCTTAAATCCCCTACCTCGTAACCCAGTGTCCGTATTAAATGACCCGAATTGGAAATTGGCTATGACCGACAAATATGATGCTCTTATTGCAAATAAGACATGGGAGTTGGTACCCTGTCCTTCTAGTGTTAATATTATTCGGTCTATGTGGTTTTTTACTCATAAGGATAATTCTGACGGTTATTTTGCAAGGCATAAGGCTCATCGTGTAGGTGATAGTAAGACTCAGCAGGTTGGCGTGGATTGTGGTGAGACATTTAGTCCGGTGGCCAAACCGGCTACCATTCGCATTATTCTTAGTCTGGCTCTTTCCAAAGATTGGCTTATCCATCAGTTAGATGTGAATAATTCTTTCTTACATGGTGATCTTAAGGAGACCGTTTACATGCATCAGGTCTTGAGTTTTCGAGACCCCAAATATCCTCATCATGTCTGTTTATTGAAGAAGTCCTTGTATGGCCTTAAGCAGGCCCACGGGCTTGGTATAAGAGATTTGCAGACTATGTTTCATCTATTAGGTTTTTACACAATGGGTCGGATAATTCATTGTTAATCTATCGTCGTTGTACTTCCCTGGCTTATATACTATTATATGTGGATGATATTATCTTGACTGCCTCTTCTGATACTTTGTGAAAGTCTATCATGACAATGCTGAGTTCTGAGTTTGCTATGAAAGAATTGGGGCTCTTGAGTTACTTTTTGGGGATTGCTGTCACTCGTCATACAGATGTGTTATTCTTATCACAACAGAAGTATGCAACTGAGATAATTGAGCGAGCTGGTATATCCTCGTGCAAGTCTACTTCCACTCCAGTTGATACTAAACCCAAGTTGGGTGCTGCAGCTGGTTCACCGTACGAGGATCTGACTCACTATCGCAGTCTTGTAGGGGCTCTTAAGTATCTTACTTTCACGATACCAGATATTACGTATGTCATACAACAGTGTGTTTGTTTATGCATGATCCCAGGGTTGAGCACATGAATGCGCTCAAACGCATTATTCGATACATCTAGGGAACACTTGAATATGGCTTACATTTATATCCTTCATCGACGTCTACACTTGTCTCGTATATAGATGCTGATTGGGGTTGCTATCCAGATACCAGACGCTCCACGTCTGGTACTGTATGTTTCTTGGTAATAACTTGGTCTCATGGTCTGCGAAGCGTCATTCTACATTATCACGCTCTAGTGAAGAGGCTGAGTATCAAGGGGTAGCCAATGTGGTCTCTGAATCCTGTTGGTTACGTTATATTCTTTTAGAGCTTCATTGTCCTATTCAGAAAGCTACATTGGTTTATTGTGATAATATTAGTGTCGTCTACCTTTCTGGTAATGCAGTTCAACACCAGCGCACTAAACACATCGAGATGTATATTCACTTTGTTCGCGAAAAGGTAGCTCGTGGACAAGTACGCGTCTGACATGTCCCTTCCAGGTATCAAATTGCAGACATCTTTACTAAGGGTTTTCTCTCGGTCATTTTTGAAGATTTTAGTGACAGTCTCAGCGTACGAAGACCGCCCGCTATGACTTCCGGGGTGTGATAGATACCCGTGATATACACGAAATATACACCGTGTATATCACAGGTTTACTTCGTGAAATTGGGTTGTTAAACCCGTGATATACACGGTGTATACATACCGTGTATATCACAGTTTCGTGGTCTATTTTAGGCGATGTTTTGTTGTAATTAGAATTGTACATTTATCATAATTATATAGTTATTGTACAAGTAGAATATAATTTTAGGAGTAGAATAGGAATAAAAAAAATATTATGAAAAATTATAAATTATATATATATATTTTTATTAATAAAAATAATAATGGTTTCATTTATGATAAAAAAGAGTGCTTTTTGTCTGGGTACATCAGAAAGAATACTGGTAGTGTACTCTATTTATTCTTTGATTCCCCATATGTGACATTTGGACAAAATGTGGTAGATGATCAAAAATTCAGAAAAAAGAATGTACTCTCACCTGAAATTATGTCTTGATTTCCGACAGCAACGAATATTAACTGCTATCTGCATGGAATATCTCCACTGCCAATTTCTCCATGCATGCTTCTTTTGGTGTTTTCTTAGCCAATTATAGAAGTATTTGTTTTTCCTGTTTCAAGTCACGTTATTATTCAAAATACCTTAACTAATTAATAAGTTGGTATTGTTAAAACCAAATCCAATAGATCTAAAACCAATTAAAATATGAACGTATTAGCTATATTACTCCCTACACAGTGACAAATTTTGAGAGTCAAATTTCTTTCATTTGACCGTAAATTTGAATATATAATTTTTAAGCTTTTTAAAAAATAATTTATATATTTAGAAATTAATATACTGTAAATTACAATAATTAATAATTAAAAATATTTAAGGGGATACGAATAGATTGTGGTCAATTGTTTTTTTATTTAACTTTCAAAAAGGGAAAGGTGTTATAGAGGGTGTATATTTTATTTCATAAGTTACACATAAAGTCTCAAATAGAAAATTAAATGTTAATTGTATTTGACACTTGTCAATGTTCCTGAGAACTCTATAAAACACCAACTGAAATAAATTCTCTCGTTTGATCAATCATTAACGCTATGTAAAATATTTTGAAATTAAAAGAATCACTGAAGGAAGTACTCACACCAAACTTGGAGGAATATATGCTGTCTACTTTATTGTACTCCTAATATGTCTGCATATTGTCTTTCAACTATAAATTACTACTCCTACCAACAACTAGAAGAGGACCAAAAACTAAAAAATTAAGAGGGCAAGCAGAACTCAAAACAATGGTGGAAGATAAGAAAACAAGTAGTCTTAGAGGATGCATAAAAACCAGTAGAGGGCCATGGAAGGTTCATAGAACCACAAAAGACGGCAGTGTGGTGACTAAGTTCCGTTATCCTTCTGATAGAGAGAGGCAGAAAAATAAGCAAAGGGAGCAAAGACGCCGAACTGAAGCACGCAAAATCTTTGCTGGACTCCGAGCTCACGGAAACTACAAACTTCCGAAGAATGCGGACACCAATGATCTTCTGAAGGCTCTCTGTGAGGAAGCTGGATGGCATGTCGAAGATGATGGCACCATTTACAGGAAGGTGAGGATGAACACCCTTCTGGTTTCTCCTCTGTTTGTTCATGAATGAATTTGAAAAAGAAAATCTTGTTACTTCTTAAGTTTTTTTTTTTGGTCAATGTATTTTATCATGCTTTATTTTTACCTTTTCTACAAGAGACACTAAAAATGATAAATCACATGGAACTCGCTTATTAGTAGGGGAACAAAAAGAAAAGAGAAAACAAACACCTAGAAAAAACGTCATTTTGAGTGGCTGGTTCATTAAGGAGTATGATTGAACTGGACTTTATGTTTTGTTCATTTTGTTTTTGTTTTTGTTTTTCGTGTTGAGCTTGTGCAGAAAAGTGTTGGGGTTTTTAACTTTACGTTTGTTCATGTTTGTTGTTTAACTTTCATGTTTCTTTGGTTTCTCAAACATATCTATAAGCTTGTAATAGTATTTTAACGTGCTAATCTAATATTCAACATTTTTCTTGGGTTTGCTGTTTGAAAGTATCGAGTTTCAAGGACAGTCAACTACTTTGTTATATAATGATGTTTATGTGTTAGATTAATCTTGACGATTCTGTGTTTGAAACTTCGTAGGATCTGGTGAAGGATATGCCAAGATTGATTGATGTAGATTCCACTCAAATTTCTATGGAGGATCAGATTAAAGATGGAGATTATTGTAAATGTGAAGATCAAATTAAAAATGGAGACTTTTGTAAGTATGATGTTGATATGAAAATGAGGGAATCTAAGAGAGCTCCGGCCGAAGGCCCGCTCACCCCATCTGCTGAAGTGTCTACTGTCAATTTGACTCTATCACTCTCTACCTAGCTATTTTGTCATAGCAAAAATAGAATTTTAGGATAAATGAAAATATTGTTTATCTATTTAAAATATACTTTAGATTAAGTGGGTAAGTAAATACTTATTATAGATGCAATATGTCAAGTAGGATATGCTAATCTATATCAACTAACTTCAAACAACGTCTACTTTATGATCAATGTAGTCATCTAAGTCAACTTTAGACATTTTTATTAAAGTGTTCAAATTACAATATGAAATGAAGATGTGATTATTATAACTTAAATGTGTCATCACTATGTCACATTTTATATTTTCCTTAATTTTAAGATCGAATCTTTACCCATACAATTGTCACATTGCCATAATCCTATTCATCTGTGACCATGTTATTTCTTGTTAGTGGGAGAGTGATTATAACTCAAATAATCCGCTACATATCAAGTTTATGTCTGGATCTACTAAGTTTATGTTTGGATCTTCAAGCCAGCCATATTTTCTTATAACGAAGCAACTTATTAGCTCAACTTGCACTTCTCAGTGACTCCAACCTTTAGAACTATAGTCATTTTGAGTTAAGATGGTGTCTTGAATCTGGTTTGTGTTGTTGATTTTGTTGGTTATTGTAAAGCAGTACGGGAAGTAAATAAATATTACAAGTGTTCGAATCGAAAGGATAAACGAATAGCCAATATTCAGAACTGCTGCAAAGTTGTTGAGTCTTGAATTTTGATAACCTGAAATCAAGAAACACTAAATCTGGATGGTTACAACTGTATGCTGAGTCGAGTGATGACACTCCGTCTTTAAGACAAAGTTGCCCCATATATATGCTTTACGTTAATGGGAAATAGTCTCCCAAGATAAAAAAAACACACACCTAATATCAACACTACAAAGCAAATATGTTGATCCTGACGAAGAAAACAAATACGAAACGACTTGCTGAAGAACGGAAAAGGAAGGAAGAGAATTGAGTTTTCTGTTCACTGTTTGTGGACAGAATTTCAGTTGTTCTCTTCTGTTTGTCTGTGTATTATATTGTAGTCTCGTTTTTGCTGTTTTTTTGTGTGTTTTTCGTGTTTATGTTGTCCACACAATTCAGCCCAAAAGGCTCCAATATATAGCATAAGGGGGGACTTCTCAACTGCTAAGAAAATGGATGTTTAAGGCCATTGAAGGAGGGAGTAAACTGCCAAGTAATGGCTGTTTATGGCCATTGAAGGATGGTGTAATTCAGCCAAGTAATGGAGGGAGTTAATCAGCCAAGTAATGGATGGTTAATGCACACTAACGCCCCCAAAAAACAACTCCAACGGTTCCATCGTTCCCAAATTCAACTTTCCAGAAACTGTAGGGACCAAACTGTAAATATTAAGCAATTTGGGGGTCCAAAGAGATAATATCAGAAAGTCCCGCGACCCGACGGGACAGGCGGGCGGCGGCGCGCGTGTGGGCTTAGCCTCGAACCCAAGCTCATCTAGGTCCTCCCTCCTTTAAACACACGGGTTACCCCTTGGGGTCCCAAACCCTTAGCCAATTAAGAGACTTATAAAGAGAGCAATTCTTCCTTTTCCCACCGATGTGGTAGATTTGTCCCACACCATATTTCCATGCCTCAAACACCTTACTTCGTGGACCAATATCTCTTTCATTTCTCAACGAAATTTGACGATTCTTGGCCCTACGGTCATCTACTCACTTAGTAGATTATGCACGTGTGAAGAGACAAAGCTTCCAACATGCGGAACACTAGTGTTTAATTCATTAAATATAGGTTGACGCACCTCCCCACCAAAGACAAATTTCCAACAGATTTTCTCCTTTGATTAATTCTGGCTATTAGTTTGAACTCATGCTCTTTAAAAATGCTTGATTTAAACATGTGAGATGAGAAAATTCAAGTTTGGTAGGTTTGATTTTCTGAAGAATTTGAATCAAACTCATTTTCTTTAAAGCTTTGAAACTTCAAAAAGAACCAAAGAGTAATTATGCCTAAGTTATTCAAGAAATAATAAGATTTGTATTTTAAAAGTCACAGGGAGAACAAAATTAACTGACCGACCATACTTCATGTGGTCAGTGCTATTGGTTATCAATTTGCCACAAAATTATTAGTAGGACAACTATTAAAGTAAAACTTGAAATAAGAAAACTCTCTTCATTGTGTAATTGATTGCAATGACCTACAAGAACTTCTTCACTATGAACAACAAAAATCACATCCTTTTCAGATGTACATTGTGTTTTATGCATAACTTTCCTGTTCTCCAAGGATAGCTGAAGAACCAGTCACAAATAGGAGTGTTCAATCAGCCGGGTCGGGCCAATCTTAGCCCGGCCTGATTACCCCCAAAAAAAAAGGAACTAAATTGTAGATAGCGTGGTTCGATCTCGGGACGGGACTAGGGCTCGTTCTGCCGGTCCCGATCCCGCCACGGCCCCCCACCCTTTTGCAAAAATAATCGTTGCAACAACGACCAAATTTTAATTTTGACCGTTGTGCAACAGCTATAACGATCATTTTTTGCCCCCCCCCCCCATAAACCCCCTACCCCTTACTATTTATTTTTAACCCTAAGTCAGTATATTTACACTTTAACCCTATTTCTCAACTATAAATACCTCATTTTCATCTTCATTTTTCTCACAAATCTTCCTACTATCTCTCTAGTCTCTCAATCTATCTCTCTACAAGTCTACATTGCCTACTAAATATTATATTTTATTTGTTTATTTGTATCAAAGTTCAAAATTTGAGAGTGAAGTTGACAACTAGCTTGAGGATCATCAATCAAGCAAAATTTCAATTTTCAATCTCGATTACACGTCGGCGTTTGGTACCTTCGTTCATTCTTTAATTATTATTGTTACTTAATTTTAATTATCGTACTTAATTATAATGGAACGAATTGAACGTTTCTGGTAGAGGTACTAGGGGTAACAGGGGTGCATCTTCTAGTAATCCTATTCCTAGTGAAAGAAATAATCCCCTTGATTATTTTCATTGATTGAATAGATATATATACAAGTTACATATTTCTATAATAGGAAAATCCTTTTCCTATTCTACTTCTAAATCCTTATTTTACCATAATTCTACCTATACAATTATGGTAGGTGTATAACACTAATTAAGGTAACCTTTTATACTACAATATACTATAATATATATACCATATATACACTTATTTGTTTGGTAAGACTCAGCCGAGAATGGGCTGCCAGGCTTGCAGAATGGGCTGCTTTGTTTAACACACCCCCGCAGTCATAGCGGGCGGTTTTCGAACGCTGAGACTGTCCCTAAAATCTTCAAAGAGAACCGCTGGTAGACCCTTTG
The DNA here is from genome assembly GCA_029783415.1 of Anisodus acutangulus. NCBI lineage: Eukaryota > Viridiplantae > Streptophyta > Magnoliopsida > Solanales > Solanaceae > Anisodus > Anisodus acutangulus. The sequence goes on from CM056490.1 coordinate 47,524,816, forward strand.
TAAAGATGTCTGCAATTTGATAACGAGACGGGACATGACATACGCGAACTTGACCTTTTGCAACCTTTTCACGGACAAAGTGAATGTCCATTTCGATATGCTTGGTGCGCTGGTGTTGAACTGGGTTACCTGAAAGGTAGATGGCACTAATGTTATCGCAATATACCAAGGTTGCCTTCTGAATGGGACAATGAAGCTCCAAAAGTAAATTACGTAGCCAACATGACTCGGAGACCACATTCGCTACCCTCGATATTCGCCTCAGACCGAGCGTGACAGAGTTGCTTGACGCTTTTTGCCGACCATGAGACCAAGTTGTTGCCAAGGAACATACAAGAGCAAAGTCGACCGATGCGGTGTCGGGACAACCACCCCAATCAGCATCCGTGTAAGAGACACGTGTGGATGTAGATGAGTGATACAAGTGCAAACCATAATCCAGTGTCCCCTGAATATACCGTATGATGCATTTGATTGCATTCATGTGCTCAACTCTGGGGTCATGCATGAATAAACACACCTGCCAGATCGCATATGTAATATCCGGTGCGGTAAAGGTAAAGATCTTTGGAGGGCCCCTGCAAGACTGCGATAGCGGGCCGGGTCCTCGTATGGTGCACCTGCTGTGGCACTTAGCTTTGGGTTTGCATCAACTGGCGTGGAAGTGGACTTACAGGATGACATCCCAGCCCTTTCGATGATCTCAGCAGCATACTTCCGTTGAGACAGAAACAAGCCATCTGAATGACGTTTGACGGCAATCCCCAAAAAATAACTCAACGGCTCTAAGTCCTTCATAGCAAATTCAGAACTGAGCATGGCCATGATAGACTGACGCAAAGCATCGGAGGAGGCAGTCAAGATGATATCATCCACATATAACATAATATAGGCCAATGACGAATCACGGCGGTAGATGAACAAAGAATTGTCTGACCTGCTGTGTGTGAACCCAATAGTCGAAATAAAATCAGCAAATCGTGTATACCAGGCACGTGGAGACTACTTAAGCCCATATAATGACTTCTTCAACAAACAGACATGATGAGGTCGGTTGGGATCCCTGAAACCCAACGACTGATGCATATAGACTGTTTCCTTGAGATCTCCATGTAGAAAAGCATTCTTGACATCTAACTGATGAATCGGCCAAGTCTTTGAAAGAGCCAAGCTAAGTACACTGCGAATGGTAGCCGGTTTGACCACCGGACTAAACGTCTCACCACAATCAATACCAATTTGCTGAGTCTTACCATCACCAACAAGTCGCGCCTTATGCCGAGCAAATGACCCATCTGAATTCTCCTTATGAGCAAAAATCCACATAGACCTGATAATAGTAATACTATATGGACGGGGCACCAACTCCCACGTCTTATTATCAATAAGAGCATTATATTCATCAGTCATAGCAATTTTCCAATTAGGGTCATTTAATGCGGACACAGGATTGCGGGGCAAGGGGGATTTAGAGACATCAGAATGTAAATTAAAATGTCTTTTAGGTGTAAAAATACCCGGCACGACTACGAGTGACCTGGTCTATGACTCGAGGAAAAATTAAGGGAATTTTGGGAATTTTACGGGCTCGGCGGTCGGCGTGACGATGGGCTTTCTTGGCCCAAATCGAAGCCCAGGCTGGACTCGGCTACGGACCAGTTCAGGCCGGGCTGGGCCAAGCCCGATTCTTTGGAGTATTCGATGGCTGGAATAGCTGGGTGTGGCGATCTTGTTGGGCGTGGCGATGGGCCCGCTGGAGGATTTTAGATGCAGGGAGATGTCCAAAAATTCCGAATAATATACTGGGATATTTGGTCATCCAAAAACTTATATGACTTAGGTTCGGGAGTATGAACTTTCGTAAATGGAAATTGAGTTTCATCGAAAATGACATGGCGATTGATTATGATTTTCTTGGAGGATAAATCAAAACACTTATAACCACGATGATTTGACGGATAACCCAAAAATACACACGGAGTAGACCGAGCCTGAAGTTTGTTAATTGTGGTGGATGGGAATAACGGATAACACAAGCACCCAAAAATCCGAAGGTGAGAATAAGATGAGTTCTTATTATATAGTATTTTTAGGGGGGAAGAATATGTCAGACCCTTAGAAGGAATTATGTTAAGAAGATATGTGGCCATTTGTAGAGCATGATGCCAAAAATATGGAGGTATGGAGGCATGTATTAGGAGAGTTCGGACAATGTTATTTATGGAACGAATTTTGCGTTCGGCTTTCCCATTTTGTGAAGATGTATGAGGACATGAAAAATGAAAATTTATCCCATGAGTAGCGCAAAACTCTCGAAACTCCCTATTGTCATACTCTTTCCCATTATCACATTGAATATTTTTTATTTCTCTTTCGAATTGAGTACGAATGAACGCTCTAAATTTTATGAAGACGGAAAACACTTGTGATTTATTCGCAATTGGAAACGTCCACAAAAATCTAGAATAATCATCTAAAAAGAGAACATAATATCGATGACCCATTGAACTAAGAACATGAGATGTCCATAAGTCGCTATGAATAATGTCAAATGGCATAGAAGTATGGGAATTGGAGTCTACAAATGGCAACTTAACAATTTTTCCTAATGAACAAGACTGACAAATTGGAGTACGACTTGTACCCTTACAAGAAATAAAGCTATTTTTATTTAAAGCTGATAAAATAGCAGATCCCGGATGACCCAGACGAGCATGCCACATGGAAGGAGAGATGGCTGCAAAAGCTGATGGCAAGGCCGACTCGATGGTGAAACCGGGCATGATAGGATCAGATCCCCTACTATCACACCTCATGAGATGACTCCCGTCTTGAAATCCTTCACAGAGAAACCGAAAGGATCAAATTCAATGAAAGCAAATTGTCATTTGTGAATTTTCGGACAGACACTAAATTTTTAATCAATTTAGGAGCATGTAAAGTGTTTTTCAAGAGGAGTGGTGGATTAGGAGGAGATAATGTTTTCTGACCATACCCTAGAATTGGAATAGAACTGTCATTACCAACAATTATCCCCCGAGGGGTGCTCAAATTGGAATAAGATGAGAGAGTACCTGATTAGGAAGTCATGTGAGTAGTGGCTCCGGTGTCCATGTACCAATTTGGGTCCGGTTGGGACAATCCCAACGTGTGCATCGCGGCCTCGATATCGGTCTGAGTGGGGCCTGCTGCATGATGGGCTTGCGGAGGACGGGGCCCAAGGACTCCTGGCCGTCTTTGGGCGGGTTGTTACATTGTAGGTGCCATTCTTTGGGCGGCTGGCGATGGGCGCCAACTGAGTATTGGGCCTGGGCTGGCGGCGACCAGCGGCATTGGCGGTTTCTTCTTTGGAGAATGCGGGTGCGCGCCACTTGGCAGCCATTCTTTGGGCCCACAGTGGTGGTGGGCCATTGTACCCCGGATGGGACCCACCTCCTGTTTGTTGATCACCGCCACCCGAACCGCCTCGTTTGCCCCCACGGTTTTTGTTATTTTTGCGATTATTCTTGCCTCCACCATTAATATGGTTTTGACCCGAATTATTAACAAAACCCGAAGGACTAGGAGAGGATGCCACCATGACAACTGGGCTTCCTCCGGTAGCCGCCTTTTTTGCCAAACCGGCTTCTTCCAACGTCAGCATGGAGCGGGCTTGATGAAAGTCGGGAAGAGGGTTGCTTTGGCGAATGAGAGTTCCAACACCATTATAGGCCTCCGAAAGCCCGGCAACCAACTGTAGAACTAGACGATTATTTGTTACTGGTGCGCCAACATTACGGAGTTGATCCGCCAATTCCTTTAGTTTCTTGCAATATGCAGAAACGTTCGGAAATACGTCCATTCGAACGAGAGAGAATTCCTGCTCGAGTGTGACGATACGAGAATGTTGGTTGTCTTGGAATATGTCACGCAATCTATTCCATGCAGCCATAGCCGTGGTATCGGGCTCCATAATCGTCTGTAGAAGGTCCACTGAAATAGTGGCGTATATCCACCGAAGAACGGTAGCATCAAGTGTAATCCATACCTCAGGATCCTCCGCAGGAAGGGGTCTAGCGGGAGGAATTATGTGATGAAGAACTTGATAAGAGATAGCGTGAATTTTAAACAACTCCGCCCACATTGCATATTGAACGTTTTCCATCTCAAGGACAATAGGGACACTGAGCTTGATATTGGAAACCGTGAGGGCAGGGTGAAAATTGTTCTTAGACATATTTGAAAGAACAAAGAAGGAGGATAAATTTAAGAGAGGTTTTTGAGAGCGGAAGACGAGATATTTGGAGAGAAAAACCCGAGGAGGGGGGGGGGTTCTCGGCCAAAGAGGAGGCAAAAGTTTGAGAGAAGAAAACTTTTGTTTAGACCTAGTCTCTTGATACCATGAAAGAAATAATCCCCTTGATTATTTTCATTGATTGAATAGATATATATACAAGTTACATATTTCTATAATAGGAAAATCCTTTTCCTATTCTACTTCTAAATCCTTATTTTACCATAATTCTACCTATACAATTATGGTAGGTGTATAACACTAATTAAGGTAACCTTTTATACTACAATATACTATAATATATATACCATATATACACTTATTTGTTTGGTAAGACTCAGCCGAGAATGGGCTGCCAGGCTTGCAGAATGGGCTGCTTTGTTTAACACCTAGTCCCGATGATTTCACTCATATATATTAAACTGATTTTTTTAATGATATTAATATACCAGACTTTAATTTTGAAAATGAAGTAAACGATAATGTAGATAACACATCCACTAGTGCACCTCCACCTCAGGCTCAGGCTCAGGCTCAGACTGAGTCTCAGCCTAAACTCAAACTGGAATGCCTCCTATTCCCCCAAGTATGAGTCGAGGCCCAAGCAAACGAAAATTAAAATCACCTGCATGAGATTTTTTTGATAGGGCCATTGATAATCAACTAGCTAGATGTAAAATTTGTCAAGAAGTTTATAAATTTAAAAATGGAAAAGGTCATGGTGGGACGGGAGGTTTAATGAGACTTGTAGAAAACTCTCACAAAGCAAGGTATAATCAATACTTGACTGAAAAATTGGATGTGCCAACCAAGTACAGGGTCAAATTAACCCGATGACGGGCGGAATTATAGGTCCTAAATATGATAAACACAAAGATAGAAAATATAGCAAAATTAGTTGCGGTGGAGGGTTTCACCTTTTGCATTTCCTTCCTCTCTTGGTTTTATTCATTACATTAGAGAAACGTATAATTCTGCTTTTAACGATTTTCTTAGATCAACTGTTAGAAGAGACGTTTTTAACTTTGCACATGAATATCAACAGTATTTACGTTATGCATTATATCATTTTAATGTCAAAGTGCCTATCACTTATGATATAGGCCGTAGTACTAATGGTAATGATTATCTAATTGTTACATGTCATTGGATAGATCAGACTTGGTCTATGCAAAAACATATTTTAGCATATACATATATTGATGATAGGCACACTGAATTATTTATTGCAAGAAATATTCATAAAATTTGTGAATATTATGGAATTACTGATAAAATTATGACTGTTACATTAGATAATGCAACTGCTAATGATTATGTTGTAAACCTTTTAAAAACTCGATTTACTCCATCTTTTCCCGATATTTTTCATATGATGTGCATGTCATATTTATAACTTAGTTGTAAATGATGGCCTAAAACTTTTTAAAAACATTCTTGATAAAGTACAATTTGTTATAAACTTTATTTTTAAAGGTAATAAATACAAAGACGCAAAGAGTATAAAAATATTTGTCATGATTGTGGACTACCTTATAGAAAAATTGCAGAAGTTTCGACTAGGTGGAATTGGAAATCTTTATATGAACAACTACTTGTTGCTCACGAGTATAAAAGACCTATAACTTTATTATTTAACACCCATAATCAAAGTCCAATGGATATGCTGGCAGATGATGATTGGGAAATTTTTTTGGAACTTATTGCATTTTTAGAGAAATTTTTTCTAGCTACTAAAGAATTTTCTGAAATTTATTATCCTACTATTTCAACTATATTATTTTATATAGCTCTAATATTTTTGTTACTTAATGAATATATGCAAAAACCAACTTACAAGCCAGCTATTAAAAAATGTTTATAAAATTTAAAAAATATTTTTTTCCTATTTCCACTATATATTTTGTTGGTGATGTATTAAATCCGACTATTAAAGTAGACGGTTGTAAATCACTTGTTGAAACGATTTATGAAAGCTTAGAAATACTTCCAACAGACTCAACTGAAGAACCAACTAAAGAAGATGTTATATATATATATATATATATATATATATATATATATATATATATATGTGTGTGTGTGTGTGTGTGTGTGTGTGTGTGTGTGTGTGTGTGTGTGTGTGTGTGTGTATTACAAACAAGAAAGTGTAAATAATCAACCGGCTTCGATACCATCTTCTTCTACTTCACTGCAACCTAATAAAAGAAATGTGGTTTTTTGTTGCTAGTGTTCAAGGCCTTAGAAATAAAATGTTTAGTGGTTCAACTTCTTCAAAAGTTAGCGAATTTGATGTTTATGTTTTGCAGGGTGTTGTACCGTACGAATCAATTGCCAATGAAGATGGACGTGAAGACTTGGTGAGATATTGAAGGGAGAATGCGAAGACATTTCCGACACCATCAAAGATGGCCCGAGATGTGTTGAATATTCAAGCGTCATCAATAGCATCTGAAAGCGCTTTTTCTGCTAGAAGATTTCAAATAGGAGAGCACAGACACTCATTGGCGGGAGACAACTTGAAGATTACAGTTTTATTCAGAGATTGGATTAGAGCAGAGCGTAGAAAGTGCAGTCAACCGGAGATCAACGAAGAAGACGACTACAACTACAACGAAATCTTGTCCGAGGGAGCAGGAAGCGACGTCGAACAATTTGACCAACAACTTTCAATTCCAACCGAAGATCCTCAAGACATTGTGAGGAAATTAGAAAAGGTATGGTTAACTATGTAATTTTTTTAATATCACTTTTACTATGTGATTTGCAACTTTTGAACAACGAAACAAAGTTGCAATTTTAAAATTGTATTAAAAAAATCATATTTCTATTAAATAATATAAGAGGTACAAAAACAGCCTTCAAATATTTTTATTACATTATCTTGTTCAATTATTTAAGTGTTTAAATATATGTATTTTAAAATTAAGTGTCTAAAAAAACTCAAATCCCGCAACTCGACCCGACCCGTCCCCACAAATTACGACCCCTCTTCCGGTGGGATGTGGGACCTGACGGGACCTCTTCCCGGCCCGCCAGTCCCGCCGGATCCCGGTCCCGACCCACCCCCTGTCCCTGCGAAAACCCGTCCCAGCCCGCCCCGACTCGCCCCGTTGGCCACCCTTAGTTACAAAGAGTCCAATCACGGCATGTGCAGTACTATTACCTGTCGAGAACAAACAGACATTCTCGTGATTTGTATCCAAGCTCACTTATACATTGAAAAATTAGATTATGAAATTGCGTTGCATAATTTTTGAATTGGATCCATACTTCCAATTGAATAACTATGAATAAAGGATCCATGGATGAAAATTTTATTTGATTTATAATCGTAATTAAATCTTCAATTTCTTATTTGTAAAGAATAACACACACTGACCTCGACTTGTATTATAGTCTATATATCTATAGTTTAACAATTTGAAAAATAAATGTATCTGTACTAAGTTTGTACTAATTGTCATAAAATAGTAGTGAGTGCAGTAGTACTCTTCATCGATTTCCATAATATAAGGGGTCAATGCCTCTGTCACAAAAATTGAAATAGAAGTTCATTCCATACATCAGACACCCCTGGCAAGCACCAGTGGATGCAATCCGAGTAACTTGCAGGATTTGCTAATTTCTCAGGGGACAGTTTACCGTAAAATTTGCGATAAATGCTGGGGTGTCCATCTTTCCTTAAGGCCGTGAGGTGAGTGATGTTGATAATGTGTGTCCATCTTTCCTTAAGGCCGTGAGGTGAGTGATGTTGATAATGTTGGAAGTTTATTAATGTGGAATTAAGTTTATCCCATTATTTATGACTCGAACAATTGGGGCTTCGCACATCGGAAACGTCGGTTCCGCACACGTGCAAATATAGTGCCAAGTATAGGAAATTTCATTAGTGAAAGAGATATTGGTACGTAAGTAATACGTTTGAGACATAGAATGATGGACGGGTATTGGCCAAATGACAAGTATTCCACGTTGGTAAACGAAGGAAGAAGTGTACGAAGTGTAAGATGGAGCGAGTCGGAAATCACCGCGGAGCCGCGAAAGGCCGCGACGCAGCCCCGTCGGAGCCGGGGCACTAATTGGGTGTCCCGTCACTGAAGCCGCGACGCTTCGGAGGCAGAATGCTACGACGGAAAGATGGAAAGTTCTGACTTTTGAACTAATTTTGGAGCATTGAATCTCTATTATTTGACACATGAATTCAGCCACCATTTGGCTGAATGTAACCCCTCTGTAAGATTACTGTGAATATTCGGAGAATATTCGCTAATACCCTCAATAAGTGTCATTACATAGCTATTGAAGGCCATTAGTTGGCTAATTGAGGGGTCATCTCATTACACTATAAATTGAGGCATTTGACTCAATTGTTCAACACTACCAAGAAAACACTTACAGAATTTTCTGAAATCTTCTTCCTCCTCTCTAGCAAAGTTAATATACTCAAAGTTCTTCAACAGTAACACTTGAGTTTCCTTTGTTCATTTGTTAAGTTGTTGTTGTATCTTGGGAGACTATTGCCCGACAACATAAAATGATATATACGGGGCAATCTTGTCTTAAAGACAGAGTGTCATCACTCGACTCGACAAATCACACAAGGAGTTTGTTTCGTTCTTGATTCCAGTTTGTTGTAATCTTTAGTTTATCCTTTCTAGTAATTTGTAATATTTACTTACTTCCCGTTTCCTGCAATTATTGTATCCCACAGATAACGGAGACCTTTGAGCCCAACCTAGCTAGTATTTTTTCCACCATCCGCTTGTAGGCAAGTCGTGGTTACTTTCCTTGGTTTGGTTCTTTATAGGGAGCTTCTCATCATAACAGTTTCCTCCTTTTCCTGATTCCCGTTCTTGTTTCCTAAATATCAAGACAAATAAAAAGATAAAGCACAGTTTCTTTATGTATAGAAGATAAAACGGAAAAAATAATGAGCGCGAAAGCTAACCAAAACTCTTTTATTTTGGATTTCCAGGCTGAAAATTGAGCTGTAAAATAGTGGCATATACATTGGAAATAATAATACAGTTAGAAACATGTTTAAGACATTTCTATGATCAGAATTGCGCATGTTTCGTTTTGCTCCTCACCTGTTTAATATCTTATGATCGCGAGAGAAGCATCAGCAGAAGACAAGGAAGTGAAAATTATACACCAGTAGCATCTACCCAGAAAATTCTGAAATTTTTGTTTCAAATGAACTGGAAACTTGAACTCAACCTATGAGATGGTTTGGATCGAACATGTATGAAAAAAAAAGGGCAGCTCGGTGCACAAAGCATCCCACGTTAGCAGGGTCCGGGAAAGGGCCACACCTACCCCAAAGGGTGTGATGTAGACAGTCTAACCTAATGCAAGCATTAGTGGCTGCTTTCACGGCTCGAACCCCTGACCTATAGGTCACACGAAGATAACTTTACCGTTGCTCCAAGGCTCCCCTTCATGGATCGAATATGTATGAATTAACATAAATTTCTATACATCAGCAGAAATTGTGAAGTCTTGTTTCTGTAATGGATCAATTCGTTACCGACACCACACAGTCATTTTCTTGTTAACATAATGACGATCCATTATTGCAGCACATTCTACTGTACAGAATCAGCTATTTACAATTTGACAGAAACAATTAAGAATTTGTTTCCCCTACTAACTGCATCAGAAACAGTACTACATATCTCCTGTAAACTGGTTTTGAGTTGTAATTAGTTCACTACCAATGTTTAAATATTTGACAATCTGACTTGACAAACCTTACTTCAACTACTTGAATTTGGTAAAGAGCTCAACTCAAGCAAAAACCTCCTACTTAGTTCACATATAATTAGTGATTCGTCCCAGTGCAATCAAATCCTCGCATTGTGTATACTTATAATGAACAATTTGATAGAGGAACACGAAGTTTTGTCCTGACTTACAATAAATGTGTAGGGGACATCGTAACGAAAAAGACTTGCTTCTTCATAGGATCAACATTGGATTCTATCCAATTAGCCCACGCGTCCATGGCCAACTCCATGCCTTTTAAATTTTAATCCATCTATTTCTTCACAAACTCCATTTTCTTCCGAGCTCCATCCAAGAAGTTAATGAAACTAATAAGATAGCAGATCCTTTTGTCTTTCTCAAATCTATTTTAACTTTTCTAAGATGTCAACTACTCGTCCATTGCATATATATGATCTCTTTTCAACTAGAAAGATGAATTTAAGTTGCATATCTGAAGAAGCCATGACCAGATAATTCACACTCACAATAGCTTACCAAAGATATGAATTGAAGACCAATATATCAGCATGAATCCATTGCGATGCATACCTAAGATTTGAGTCAGGACGCAGTATTTTCTCAGGCAACCTGTGACCCACTGGGTCGTCAGAATTTGATTCGTCTAGAAATGGTGCCCAAAGGAACTCTATGCTGGCATTGTATTCCTGTAATTTACACAAAAACAATTGAATCTAGTACCAGGTGTTAAACTTTCTTTATTATGAACAAACTTGACATCAGCATTAAGTTTAAGATTACTCATAGAATAACATGTTGTATGTCCATATAATGTTTTTAAGTTCACTTGACCTCTGTTCTAAAACTTGTAAGGTGGGCTTGTCGTGACATGAACCGCTTCTCAGCTGGAATAACAGATTGCAATAAACACACCATTGATAACCATTGTCCTCTATTCAGTGAATCGCCTACAAACATTAGTCTTTTCCTTCTTAGTTTCTCCCACAACTCAGTCGAATTCCACCTATATACGAAACATTAACAAGTCAACAAAGGGAACAAGAATTACAATAATATTGTTAAGTAAAAGAAGACATATATAGCAAATACAAAGAAGATAAGATGCGCTAATATATAAAGGGTCAAGCTTGAACCAATCTCATACACAAACATATGTACTCAGAGTTAAAGATTTTAGAATTTTCTTTTACTGAACTGCTTTCAGCTATTAAATATTAAGATTAACATGAAGCTTGAAACTGCATAATGTTGAAGTGTGTTACCATCTCATCTAAAATGTTAAGTTGTTGGAAAAAGCACACTTTTATTTACTTAATTATATTCTCAACACATAACAAGGTACAAGAATAATTAGTTCTAGTCCGTAGAAGTGTAACAACAACTACAACAATTATGTCTCGATCCCAAAATTGTTGGCGACTCCAAACCAGAGACAAAAAGAAAAGCAAAAACTACCTCTTCAAATTACAGTTATGAGGTTGCTGTTAAAGCTAGTTAATGAATAAAACTAGCCAAGTTGGTGTGAATGAGAAATGGAAGGCAACCTTTCCGAACAGTCACCAACCTATTCCGAAGAGGCACCTTCAAGGCTATATAAACTAAGGCAATGCCTCATTTTAAAGATACCAAAACCAAAAATTTCTGCATCTGAAATTCTGCATTCTTTTTTCACAAATAAAACTATCGAGTCTTACTGTGTTTCGTTGCCAACTTTGAGTTCGTCGAAGTCGAAGGCGTTTGACGTACCGCTACTCCTGCGACAGGTATATCCGTTTTATCCTGGGAGGAAGTAATCCATAACCTCGGGTACAGTGAGGGGATTAAATTCCTTAAGGACACACAGTGAATTCTGTGGTCTCGGATATTTTCTTACTTCTGTATTATTTTTCCAGTTTCTGTTTTTTCTGGTTTTTGTCTTTCCGTTTGGTTTCTGTTTTTCCTGATTTTTGAACACAGGCACAACAACAAGCTTAAGGAATTTAATCATTATTTCTGTGTTCATTTGTTCTTGTTTAACAATTACAGAACATTGTCGGAAAAAAAAAAAAAGGTGTATGTTTGTTGTTTCGATGTAACGAACTTGTATGTTGTTTGGAGACTAAAATCTTCGGATTTTCTACTCCGGTTGAGATTAAAGTTTCCATAACTTTCTACTCCTTTGGATACTTGATTTGAAGATATAAAAACTTCATCAAGTATACAACATACAATTTACTGGAAAAAAAAAAAAAGGTGTATGTTTGTTGTTTCGATGTAACGAACTTGTATGTTGTTTGGAGACTAAAATCTTTGGATTTTCTACTCCGGTTGAGATTAAAGTTTCCATAACTTTCTACTCCGTTGGGTACTTGATTTGAAGATATAAAAACTTCATCAAGTATACAACATACGATTTACTGGAAAAAAAAAAAAGGAAAAAAAAAAGGTGTTTGTTGTTTCGGTGTAACGAACTTATATGTTGTTTGGAGACTAAAATCTTCGGATTTTCTACTCCGATTGAGATTAAAGTTTTCATAACTCTCTACTCATTTGGGTACTTGATTTGAAGATATAAAAACTTCATCAAGTATACAACATACAATTTACTGCATTTCGTTTCAAGTATTTTAAATCTGTTTGTGTAACCTTGATTCGGTTTGAAGAAATAAAATCTTCACCGTTGTGTATTATAATTGTTGCTGTCAAAACTGATTCAGTTCGATAATTTATGGCATTCACGTTTAGGACATGTCAATTATAGAACCTTGCGAAAAATGATTAGTTTGGAAGTATTGCCTAAGTTTGAATGCAATCAATCAAAATGTCAAATATGTGTTGAGTCTAAGTATGTTAAACATCCTTATAAGTCAGTTGAAAGGAATTCGAGTCCTTTAGACTTAATCCATACAGATATTTGTGACATGAAGTCAATCCCATCTCGTGGTGGGAAGAAGTATTTCATAACTTTTATTGACGATAGTACGCGGTATTGCTACGTTTGTTTACTTAATAGTAAAGATGAAGCAATTGAAGCATTCGGGCAATACAAAAGTGAAGTTGAGACTCAACTTAACAAAAAGATTAAAATGATAAGGAGTGATAGGGGGCGGTGAATATGAATCTCCTTTTGAACAAATATGTTTGGAATATGGCATTATTCATCAAACAACTGCCCCTTACTCGCCACAATCAAACGGAATTGCGAAAAGGAAAAATAGAACCCTGAAAGAAATGATGAATGCCCTGTTAATAAGTTCTGGTTTACCCCAGAACTTGTGGGGGGAAGCCATTCTAACAGCTAGCCGAATACTCAATCGAGTGCCCCATAGCAAAACAAAATTTATTCCATACGAAAAGTGGAAAGGAAGGAAGCCCAATTTGGGATACTTCAAAGTGTGGGGGTGGGTGGCCAAGGTGCAAATTCCTAAACCCAAAAGGATAAAAATAGGACCTAGAACGAGTGATTGGGTTTTCATAGGATATGCCACAAATAGTAAGGCATATCGATTTACAGTTCACAAATCAGAAAATCCCGACATTCAGGTAAATACGGTAATTGAATCAGATAATGCTGACTTCTTTGAAACCATATATCCGTATAAAAAGGAATGTGAGTCGTCTAGCAAAGAATCTAAACGACCTCGGGAAGAAACAAAGGAAAATATTCCTGATGAGGAAAATCCGAGACGCAGCAAACGTCAAAGGACGTCTACTTCATTTGGACCAGAATTTCTAACATTTTTGTTGGAGAATGAGCCTCGAACCTTCAACGAAGCTATGTCTTCATCGGAAGCTCAATTTTGGAAAGAGGCAATCAATAGTGAGATAGAATCCATCTCAAACAACCATACTTGGGAATTGGTTGACCTTCCTCCAGGAAATAAACCTTTAGGTTCCAAATGGATTTTCAAGCGGAAAATGAAAGCTGATGGTACTATTGATAAATATAAGGCAAGACTAGTTGTTAAAGGGTTTAGACAACGAGAAGGTCTTGATTACTTTGATACATACTCGCCGGTAACGAGGATTACATCTATTCGGGTGTTAGTAGCGTTAGCCGGTATGCGGTCTTGAAATCCATCAAATGGATGTGAAAACAAATTTTCTTAAATGGAGAGTTAGAGGAAGAAATTTACATGGAACAACCTGAGGGGTTTGTAGTTCCAGGGAAAGAGAAGAAGGGGGGTCGACTTGTTAAGTCTCTTTACGGACTAAAACAAGCAACCAAACAGAGGCATGCAAAATTTGACCACACAATGTCAAATGGATTCAAGATAAATGAGTGTGATAAATGTGTCTACATTAAGAACACTCCAAACCACGTAGTCATTGTTTGTTTGTACGTGGATGATATGTTGATAATGAGTAACGACATTGCTAACATAAATGCTACTAAGCGCATGCTTGCTAGTAAGTTTGATATGAAAGACTTAGGAGTTGCCGATTTAATCTTGGGAATTAAAATCCATAAGACTCCTCAAGGTCTAGCATTGTCTCAATCTCATTATATTGAAACGGTACTTGAAAAGTTCAAGTATTTGGACTTTAAAGTTGCAAAGACGCCAATTGATATGAACCTTGCTCTTGCAAAGAATAAAGGTGAAAGTCATTCTCAATTGGATTATGCCAGTGTTGGGAAGTTTGATGTATATCATGAACTGCACGCGACACGATATTGCATGTGCTATAAGTAAACTAAGTCGCTACACTAGTAATCCCGACCAAAAACATTGGTCGGCAATGGAACGAGTTTTGGGGTATTTAAAACATACTCAAAACTTTGCTTTGCATTATAACAGGTATCCTGCAGTTATTGAAGGATACAGTGATGCAAATTGGATCACCGGTTCAACTGAAACTAAATCCACAAGTGGATATGTTTTTACCATAGGTGGAAGAGCAGTGTCTTGGAAGTCATCCAAACAGACATGTATCGCCCGCTCTACAATGGAATCTGAGTTCATAGCTTTAGACAAAGCCGGTGAAGAAGCTGAATGGCTCCGGAATTTCTTAGAAGATATTCCATTTTGGCCCAAACCGTTGGCTCCTATATGCATACATTGCGATAGCTGGCGGCAATAGGAAGAGGCGGGAGCCTTATGTACAACGGAAAGTCTCGTCACATACGACGAAGACATAATACCGTTAGACAACTACTCTCTAGTGGAATTATCACAATTGACTATGTTAAGTCAAGAGATAATGTGTCGGATCCACTAACTAAAGGCCTAACTAGAGAGGTAGTTGAAAGATCATCAAGGGGAATGGGACTATGGCCGAGGACAAGTCATCGTGACGGTAACTCTACCTAGAAGACTGGAGATCCCAAGATCTAGGTTCAAAGAGATCAAACAAAGTCATTAATGACGGTTCAACATTGTCACAATAACTCTTTGGTCCATTCTCGTGATGAGACAATGTTGATGACAGGATAAAGCATTGCGGCTTTTTAATGGTTCCTAAGTTTGGTACGGGGTATATCAAATAGTGAATCTATGGGATGACACATTTAGGAATCACCTATGTAAGTGTGAAGTGTAAGCCGCTTCAAGGAGAATTATGTAAGGCCAATTCTCTACGCACTTATGAACCAGGCAGTGTTCATGGCTGAAACGAACAAAACAATGAGAACCAAAGACGGTTAAAGGGTTAATTGTGTGACATGTGGTTGTCTAGGTATACACCAAAGCTCGACGGTTCAAGGATATCACATCTACCGATTGACCGAGTATATCCGACATATGTTCACTACGGAAAGTTCAAAGAGAAATCTACTTATCCAGATGCGATTAATCCTTGCTTACGAATCACACAGTTTTTTGTCATGCATGTTTTTCATCATATAGCCATTCCCCATTCATGTGGGGGATTGTTAAAGCTAGTTAATGAATAAAACTAGCCAAGTTGGTGTGAATGAGAAATGGAAGGCAACCTTCCGAACAGTCACCAACCTATTAGAAGAGGCACCTTCAAGGCTATATAAACTAAGGCAATGCCTCATTTTAAAGATACAAAAACCAAAAATTTCTGCATCTAAAATTCTGCATTCTTTTTCACAAATAAAACTATCGAGTCTTCTTGTGTTTCGTTGCCAACTTTGAGTAGGTCGAAGGCGTTTGACGTACCGCTACTCCTGCGACAGGTATATCCGTTTTATCCTGGGAGGAAGTAATCCATAACCTCGGGTACAGTGAGGGGATTAAATTCCTTAAGGACACACAGTGAATTCTGTGGTCTCGGATATTTTCTTACTTCTGTATTATTTTTCCAGTTTCTATTTTTTTTTCTGGTTTTTGTCTTTCCGTTTGGTTTCTGTTTTTCCTGATTTTTGAACACAGGCACAACAACAGTTGCCATCTCCAATACTGGTAATCCAGATCAGGTCTTCCATACTTTTGGCAAGCTACTTGAGCTGACATATATGGACAATTCGATTCATTATACAGTGGACGTGAAGTGTTATCAAAGACCCATTTTCCGGAAGTGTAATCACACGTCTCCAGCAGCGCTTTCCTTCCATCGGACCTCAGTATAGGGCTATCCCATTTAGGTCTTCTTCCACTGTACTTAACAGTATAATTGCAAGCACTCGATTTATCCAAAGGCACTAGGAAAAACAAATAAAACATATGCACAGAAAATCTCATCAGAGATATGTTTATCTTTATTCTACAGACAAGATTGTACATTAAACCTTAAATAAACTCATGCACAAGACATAGGAAACTTGTCTGTTTGGACACTGACCTGGAGGATTTCTTGGGGTGGTGACCTTTTCAGTATGAGAAGATTTGAATATAGGTTCTTTCTTGGATGAAGATGTATTACCATTGAAAAAAGGATCTTCTACATTATATAAGATGGAGACTACAAAGAAGAAAAATACAAGTGCTATGAGAGGATTGTTAAATATACATACGATGTACACCGTATACACATGTATATCGTATGTATATTATCTATTGTTGGTGTCTCGGGTTTGTACAGTAAGTCAGCCCTGGGCTATAATTTAGGTAGTATTTGGTTGTAATTATTATTGTACACTTGCCATAATTGTATAGTTAGTGTCCAAGTAGAATAAGGTTTTAGGAGTAGAATAGAAATAAGATTCTCCTATTATGCAAAATGTATATGTACTCTTTCAATTAATGAAAATAATCAAGGGATTATTTCTTTCATGGTATCAGAAGTCTAGGTCAAACAAATTTTTTCTCCCAAAAATTCTTGTTCCTCGGCCAAGCAGAATCCGAGAGCCCATCCTCAGTTTCCGCGTCTGTTTTCCGCTCTCCAATTCTCTCTTCCAAATCCCTCTATCACTTATTGTTCTTTCGTTATGTCTACATCAAAGAACACGTTTCACCCTGCCCTTGTTGTTTCTAACATCAAGAATCATATCCCTCTAATTCTTGAAATAGAAAACGTCCAATACGCGACGTGGGCTGAGTTGTTCAAAATTCACGCTCATTCGCATCATGTCATCCATCAGATAATCCCCGCGGCTCCTGAAGATACGGAGGTGCCTCAACGCGAGAATGATCCTAAATTATGAACCACACTTGATGCCACCGTCCTTCGGTGGATTTATTCTACTATCTCTATCGACCTATTGCAGACGATTATTGAGCCAAACGCTACGCGATGGCTGTGTAGGATAGGTTGCGTGACATATTCCAGGATAATCAAAATTCCAAAGTTGTTACCCTTGAACAGGAATTTTCCCACGTCAACATGGAAAATTTCCCAAACGTTTCAGCTTATTGCAAAAGGTTGAAAGAATTGGCGGACCAACTCCGCAACGTTGGTGCGCCAGTTAGTGAAGATCGTCTTGTTCTACAAATGATTGTTAGCCTATTCGAGGCCTATAGTGGCGTTGGAACTCTCCTTCGTTAAAGTAATCCTCTTCCGAAGTTCTATTAGGCCCGCTGTATGCTTACCTTGGAAGAAGACGGCTTGGCTAAAAAGGCGGCTACGAGTGCTAGCCCCGTGGTTATGATGACATCTTCCACTAATCCTCAAAATTTTGGTGACAATTTGAACCAAAACCGGTCTCATGGTGGCGGCAAAAATAGTCAGAAAAATAATAGCAAAAATCGCTGGGGCAAACGTGGCAGTTTCGGAAATGGTAACGGGGGCCGAAACGGTGGTGGAGGACAATATCCCAGATACAATGGGCCACTGACCCACTGGTTCCAGCCTTGGGCCACTGGGTCGTGGGCCTGGAGCGATGGCGATGGCCCAACGACCCAGTTCACCGTCGGTTCGGCCAGTTCAATGGGCTTTCGGCTGACCTCCTCGACCCAATACCAATCGGGCGGTGGTTATTCCTGGCAAAGATTGGGCGGTGCGGCAGCCTTCAAGGGTACTTGGGCCCCGTCCTCCGTAAGCCCACCATGCAGCAGGCCCCACTCAGACCGATATTGAGGCCGCGATGCACATACTTGGTTTGACTCCATCGGACCCGAATAGGTATATGGACACCGGTGCCACTACCCACATGCATCCGATTCAGGTACTCTCTCGTTCTATTCCAATTTGAGCAACTCTCGTGGCATAATTATGGGTAATGGTAATTCTATTCCAATTCGTGGTTATGGTCATAAAACTTAGTCTCTCCCCCCCCCCCTCATCCACCCCTTATCTTGAAATACACCCTACATGCCCCCAAATTAATTAAAAACTTAGTGTCTGTCTGTATATTCACCATTGACAATTCCGTGTCTATTGAATTTGATCCGTTTGGTTTTTCTGTGAAGGATTTCAAGACGGGGAGTCCTCTCATGAGGTGTGATAGTAGGGAGATCTTTATCCTATCACGTCATGTTCCGGTCTATCGAGTCAAGCCTTGCCGTCAGCATTTGCAGCCCTTGCCCCTTCCTTGTGTCATGCTCGTCTTGGTCATTTGGGGTCGTCCATTTTGTCTTCCTTAGATAGAAATAATTTTATTTCATGTAAGGGTAAGCATAGTACTCTGAATTGTCATTCTTGTTCTTTAAAAAAATTTGTTAGGTTGCCATTTGTAGACTCTAAATCTCATATTTTAATGTCATTTGATATTATTCATAGCGACTTATGGACATCTCATGTTCTTAGTTCTTTGGTTCATCGGTATTATGCTCTCTTTTTGGATGATTATTCGAATTTTTTATGGACTTTTCCGATAGCGAAATAATCTCAAGTTTTTTCCATCTTCTTACAATTTAGAGCTTTCATTAGAACCCAATTCGAACGAGAAATAAAAAATATTCAATGTGATAATGGCAGAAAATATGACAACAGGGTGTTTCGGTAATTTTGTGCAATTAATGGGATCAATTTTCATTTTTTTGCCCTCATACGTCTTCACAAAATGGGAAAGCCGAACGCAAAATTCATACCATTAATAACATTGTCCGCACTTTATTGATTCATGCTTCCGTACCCCTGTCTTTTTGGCATCATGCTCTACAAATGGCTACATATATTCTTAACATTCTTCCTTCCAAAGGTTTGACATATTCATCCCCTCTTCAAATTTTATATAATAAGACTCATTCGTATTCGCATCTTAGGATCTTTGGGTGCTTATGTTATCCGTTGTTTCCATCCACCACAATTAACAAACTTCAGGCTCGTTCTACCCCTTGTGTGTTTTTGGGATATCCCTCTAATCATCGTGGTTACAAATATTTTGATTTATCGTTTAATAAAATCATCATTAGTCATCATGTCATTTTTTATGAATCCCAATTTCCGTTTGCTAAGGTTAGTAATCCCGTGCCGAGTTCGTATAATTTTTTGGATGATGGTTTCTCCCCATATATTATTCACCATTTTTCAAACGTGTCCCGCACCCTAAATCCGTCAGCGGGCCCACTGCCCGCTGGCCCCACTGCCATGTCACTAGCTACAGTCCCCGCCACTGGGTCCTGTCCAGTTACTGGGCCTGTAACGGTAACTGGGCTAGTCACCCAACCCATTACCTCCACTGGTCCAGTCCCTGTTTCTCAATCCTGTTACCGAGTTGGGCCATCAGGCCCACTACCTACTGGCCAGTCCGTCCTGAGTCCAGAAAATTTCCACAATCCGCCCACTTCTTCCCCGAGTCACAAACCGGTCACTCTTAGTCAACGGGGTATTTTTAAACTAAAAAGGCATTTTATTTTAAATTCGAATGTTCTTAAATCACCCTTACCCCGTAATCATGTGTCTGTATTAAATGATCCGAATTGGAAAATTGTTATAATCGATTAATGTAATGCTCTTATTGATAATAAGACGTTGGAGTTGGTGCCCCGTCCATATGGTATTAATATTATTAGGTCTATGTGGATCTTTGCTCATAAGAACAATTCAAATGGTTCATTTGCAAGGCATAAGGCCCGGCTTGTGGGTGATGGTAAAACTCAGCTGGTTGGTGTGGATTGTGGTGAGACATTTAGTTAGTAGTCAAGCCGGCTACCATTCGCACTGTGCTCAGCTTGGCTCTTTCGAAAGCATGGCCCATTCATCAGTTAGATGTGAAGAATGCTTTCTTACATGGTGATCTCAAGGAAACAGTCTATATACATCAGCCCTTGGGTTTAGGGATCCCAAATATCCTAATCATGTCTGTTTGTTGAAAAAATCCTTATATGGGCTTAAGCAGTCTCCACGGGCCTGGTATAAGAGCTTTGCCGACTATGTTTCGACTATTGGGTTCACTCATAGCAGGTCGGATAATTCTTTGTTCATATATCGTCGTGGTTCTTCTTTGGCTTATATACTATTATATGTATATGATATTATCTTGATTACCTCTTCCGATGCATTACGTCAGTCTATCATGACAATGCTCAGTTCTGAGTTTGCTATGAAAAACTTGGGGCCATTGAGTTATGTTTTGGGAATTATTGTCATTCGTCATGCAGGTGGGTTGTTCTTATCCCAAAGGAAGTATGCAGCTGAGATCATTGAGAGGGTTGGGATGTCATCCTGTAAGTCCACTTCCACTCCAGTTGATACTAAGCCTAAGCTTGGTGCTGCGACCGATGCACCATACGAGGATCTCACCCGTTATCGCAGCCTTGCAGGGGCCCTTCAGTATCTTACATTCACGAGACCAGATATTACATATGTCGTACAACAGGTGTGTTTATTTATGCATGATCCCAGGATTGAGCACATGAATACGCTCAAACGCATCCTTCGGTATATTCAGGGTACACTTGACTATGTCTTGCATTTATATCCTTCATCGACGTCAACATTTGTCTCGTTTACAGATGCTGATTGGGGAGACTATCCGGACACCAGACGGTCTACGTCTGGCTATTGTATGTTTCTTGGTAATAACTTGGTATCATGGTCTGCAAAACATCAGTCAACTTTGTCCCGCTCCAGTGCCGAGGCCGAGTATCGATGTGTAGCTAATGTGGTCTCTGAAAACTATTGGTTACGTAATTTGTTGTTAGAGCTTCATTGTCCTATTTAGAAAGTGACCTTGGTTTATTGTGATAATGTTAGTGTCATCTACCTTTCTGGTAATCCGATTCAGCACCAGCGCACTAAACATATCGAGATGGACATTCACTTTGTTCGCGAAAAGGTTGCTCGGGATCAAGTACGCATCTGCCATGTCCCTTCCAAGTATCAAATTGCAGACATCTTTACAAAGGGTCTTCCCTCGATCCTTTTGAAAGATTTTAGGGACAATCTCAGCGTACGAAAACCGTCCGCTATGACTGCGGGTGTGTGTTAAATATACATACGATATACACCGTATACACATGTATATCGTATGTATATTGTCTATTGTTGTTGTCTCGGGTTTGTACAGTAAGTCAGCCCACGGTTTGGGCTATAATTTAGGTAGTATTTGGTTGTAATTATTATTGTACACTTACCATAATTATATTACCATAATTGTATAGTTAGTGTCCAAGTAGAATAAGGTTTTAGGAGTAGAATAGGAATAGGATTCTCCTATTATGTAAAACGTATATATACTATTTCAATTAATGAAAATAATGAAGGGATTATTTCTTTCAAGGATACTGTGTTAGCTCCTTCAGCCATATCTGCATTGTGTAATTGTGTCTGATAAATAAGAGAAAGAAGGAAGGCACTGAAGACTCTTGGTCGATAATGAGCCAGTTAGGCATATTTTAGACAGCTGATAATGTTGTTTACATTGAAACATGTCTAAAAATTATTTCTGATTGTTGTCTATGATCAATGTATGTGCTTAATGATAATTAAAACCTGCATGTGTCTAAGAAACAGATTTGTCCACCTGATTGACTTGTTGATTTGCTTTTCCAGAATTCTCTTTTGTTTCATCATGTTTGGAGATCTATTTGATAATGGTATGGGATCTTTTATCAGGTGGAAGTTTCCATACAAAGGCACCATACTGGCATCCTCAATATGATATTTTTTTGGTAATATATCTTCTTATTCCAAGCTTTACCTTGTATAAAGATTCATTAATCTTACATATGCGGTAAATCAAGAAACCTTTTCCACCATAAGAAAGATTTTGTTTTTCCTATTCAAGCCACTGAATTCTGTTGAGACTTCCTCATAGGTGATGAAATGAAGGGAATGAGAAAAACTCCATTACTTTTGTTAAAGACTTTGTTATTATACTATTCTACATCATCTTCTAGTTTGATCACTTCCTCTATAATCTTCTTTAGATATGGGGCATTTGTGTCATTAAAGCAATTTCCATTTCGGCCTTTGCAAATTCATTGCCTTGCTCTTTAAGGTTAAAACAACCAACAATCCTGTTCTGGGAATTAAGGTTAAAAATACTGTCCATTACGCACAACATTAGTGAAGCATTATTGTTTTAACCTACTGTTGTTGCACTGATAATATTAGAAGTCGGAACTTGTAATTCAGATACATACATAGTGTCAGAGCATCCAGCTAACACTCGGTTCCTCTTCTCATGATCCCTCCCTCTGGAGGACAAGACAAATGAAAGAATCTGAGTATGAGTCCTTTAATCCAAAAAACATAAGACTATGGGTGGAACAGTACCTTTATTAGAGCCCTTAAACCTTATGTGAGTGGAACATTATATATATCTAACAATTATGTAGCATATGATTTTTTTGTAACTTTCACCTGAAGTTTAAGTTGGAATTGAAATAATCAAAGCGTCACGCGGAAGCTTACAATTACAAATCTTGAACGACTATACTAAAAAGTATAATATTCTAATATGATTTGATTAATTGATCTATATATGAAAAAATTAATATAAAAAGGTTTTAAACCTATTGAGAGAAAAAAACTCTCCTAAACAAAACTCTCTAAACGACTACATTGTAGATGTTATTGTGTTGTGTATGAGAAGAAAATATATTCTATTTATAAAAGTACAAAACTTCACCTCTAAGAAAATAATAAATATGGTAGAATTCTTTTTCACAAAGAAAACATTTCTACCAAAAAATACTTTTTGAAGTAAAATACAATTATGGTAAAACTCAAATAAGGTAGAAAATTCAGGGCAAACCCTAACAAATCTCCCCGTAGCCTAAATTTTCTGGCAAATTAATTTTGATTCTTCTTCTTCTTCTTCACAGTCTTCATCACTGCTGCTTGTCATGGTTAAAAATTGGCTTTAAAATATTTTTCTTTATTTTAAAGATGCAACAGCATGAATATTGAAAATATGATTGAAAATTCATCTCCGCGTGTAGTACACTGGATAAAATCTTCATTATCGCGATATTGGCTGCAACTTGATTTGTCCGCCTTAAGCTTGTCAACCTATTGAATTGTTGGCTCTAATAACACTTGTTGAGATTGAAATAATCAGGGTGTCACGCGGAAGCGTACAATTACAAATCTTGAACGATGATAAATCAGACGAAATAAAATTATACTAAAAAGCATAATATTCTAAATGATTTGATTAATTGATTTACGTATGAAAAAACTAATATAAAAAAGTTCTAAAACCTATTAAGAAGAAAGTCTCCCCTTAAATAAAACTCTCTAAATGATTACATTGTGGATGCTATTGTGTTGTGTTTGAAAAGAAAAAATCTTCTATTTATAAAAGTAAGAATAAATACGGTAAAGTTCTTTTGCACAAAGAAAACATTTTCACCAAAAAATCCGTAAAACACAATTATGATAAAATTCAAATAAGGTAGAAAATTCAGTGGAAACTCTAACTCTTTATTGGAATACATTGTACTGATGTACTAGATTTGCTAGTGTTCCTAAGTGATCCTATATTTCTTTCCAATTGATTCACCAGGTCGGTGGCTACAATGGACTTGGTCGCATGAACTGAGACGAAGAGCTTGATCAGCTGTGAGGAACCTTAGATTAGTCATTGATAGTGAAGGTCCCTCTTTTGGATGAGATAGTGTTACAATGAACATCTATGCACTAATAAGGATTTCTTTTCCATCCTATTATATGAAAACCTCGAAGCTTATAAGAATTATATGTTTAACTCAACTCTAAAAGCTAGCTCAGACCAAATTCATCCAAACCGATGCTAGAATTTTGACATAAAGCAATACCTGAAATATCTTTCTCAAACCGAGTAGAGGTTGGGGATGGGAGGAGTTAATCAATTGGATTGCAATTGTTTCTAACAGCACTTGCAAAAGAATGTATGGATTATACATATTCTTGTGGGACTCCATTTCTGAAAATTCTTATAGACAAGAAAAAGAATGTACAATGAGGAGAAATTTTTGGTTCTATCATCAATTCCTTATACATGTAGAATTGTATTAATCTCCCTTGTGGAGCCTTTCTCGTTAATACAATATATATAGTGTGTACAATATGGAATCCTAATACAAAAGGAATCCTATAATTATCATAATTATACACCACTAATAATTATAAAATATATGGTGAATATTCTACTAATATTCACTAATACACCCCCTCAGTCGGAGTAGGAGGAGGTCAAACGCTTAGACTGGATCTGAAGTCGAGGAATAACTATCTAGGTAGTCCTTTAGTAAATATATTTGCATACTGATAGGAAGAGGGCATGCAATACCTTGACATGTCCGATAGCAACCTTCTCACGAACAAAGTGTATATCCATCTCAATGTGTGTTGGTTCGCTGATGCTGGATTGTGAGATAAATAAACAGCATATATGTTATCACAATAGACTATAGACGCCTTACGTAAAGGACACTGAAGCTCCAAAAGTAGATTTCGGAGCCAACAGATCTCAGCAACAACATTGGCAACGCCTCTGTACTCTGCTTCTGCACTCGAACGGGTTAGTGTGGCCTGTCTCTTGGAAGACCATGAAACTAGATTATCCCCTAAGAATACACAATAGCCGGACGTGGAGAGTCGCGTGTTCGGACAACCTGCCCAATCTGCATCCGTATATGATAGTAACCTGGTAGGTGCAGAGGGGTATAGATGTAATTCATGATCAAGTGTGTCCTTAATGTATCGAATGATACGCTTAAGGGCAGTAAAATGAGGCTCCCTGGGGGCTTGCACAAACAGACACATCTGCTAAACAACATAAGCAATATCAGGTTTGGTGAACGTGAGATATTGTAGTGCACCTGCAAGACTCCTGGAAAGTGTGGGATCGGACACCGGATTACCATCAACAGTACTAAGTTTTGATTTAGTGTCAACTTGAGTGGACATAATCTTGTAGTTTGCCATTTTAACCCTGTGTACTATCTCCTCTGCATACTTACACTGACATAGAAACATAGAGTCTGCAGATCTAGTCACTGATATCCCCAAAAAATAACTCAGTTTTTCCAAGTCGGTCATGGCAAATTCGATTTTAAGCAATGCAATTATCTCATTTTTCAATAGGCCACACTCGAATGGGATAGTGTGACCTGTCTCTTGGCAGACCATGAAACTAGATTATCCCCTAAGAATACCCAATAGCCGACAGTCGGTTCGTCGACTCGATATCACCATCGAAAATCGTCCCCACCATTGTGTTGTCACCCCAGGCCGCAATCGATCCACCCTTCCATCAACCCACTGTTCAGCTGCATCATTGGGAGTCTTGGGCCTCCCGTACATGTCGGCCCCAATTGCATACATGCCACAGTTATATTAGTGAATATTAGTAGAATATTCACCATATATTTTGGAATTATTAATGGTGTATAATTATGGTAATTATAGAATTCCTTTTATATTAGAATTCTACATTATACACACTATATATATTGTATTAATGAGAAAGACTCACAATGAAGATCAATACAATTCTACCAGCAACATCTAAAACATAATGTACTTAGAAAACTTTCATTTTAGGCCTTATGAAGACCAGAATTACTGCATTAGTCTAATTCCTCCTTGCTGTCCTTTCAATTGGTGTTTCACTGGATCTCCAGAAGCTTATTCTGCTATTAATGGTGACCACTAGAAATCAATTGACGATTCTGCTATCTGTGTATGACACTTAGGTGACCAAAACCAAAATTTTCCTTTTTAATCTGAAATGATGCATCAAAATAATGGGTCAAATCAATGTATAAATCAAAATTCAATCCAAATCCAAGCATACAATTCAAATTTTAAGATTTAAAATTATATCAATTTGAAAAAACTCGGGAATTATGTTAATCTGGAAAAAATATGTCAAGAAGAAAGAAAGAAGTAGATCATGTTGGACGAATTGGATTATGATCCAACTATATTGCATTGTGACCCGTCTACTCTAGAAGTTTGAAGTTGTGCCCCATTTCTCTCTTTAATTGTCATGTAAGATATAAAGATTTGAAGTAATATTAGTTAGATATATGAAATGTTAATCCAATCAAGAGAAAGTCTAGCCATTGGGTTTGTATTTGGCTCCTCTCCATTATACTTGCTTTTCATTTTTTCAAGTACAAAATTAGATGAGTGACATTTGTCCAATATAATTATTAAGGGTCAAGATTTAATTAATTTAACAAACATCTTAATCATGGTTAAAAGGATTGTTTTAGAAAACATTCTCTAATTTTGGTATGCAATATCAATCTCCTTGTAATCTCATTATTAGGATCATTAA
Organism: Anisodus acutangulus; assembly: GCA_029783415.1. Classification (NCBI taxonomy): domain Eukaryota; kingdom Viridiplantae; phylum Streptophyta; class Magnoliopsida; order Solanales; family Solanaceae; genus Anisodus; species Anisodus acutangulus. The sequence goes on from CM056490.1 coordinate 47,551,821, forward strand.
ATTCATTTTCTAATTTTAGTATCCAAAATTCGGTGGACTTCCCTACTTTCTCCCCACCCCCTCCCGCTACCCCCAACAACAAAAAAAAGAATCTGAATTCATAATCTGAACTAAATTTAAAAGCATCAAACTAAACATCATTCTACATGCTTAAATTAGTGAAATACGTTTATGTCAAAAGGTTAACAGAAACAAGTAGATCAACTTTATTGAAATAGTTTGCATGCTTTCTTCATTTTATGAAGTGCATGTGCTTTCAACGATGATAATTTTTCACCGTTTTATAATTCATTTCTTACTTAATATTCTCAAATAGTCAAAATGTCCAGTTGAGACATTTATTAAACACATTGTGGGCATTATTTGTCACATTGGCAATTGCCATTTACAATATCACACAACACACGAGTTTGATTCTAAGCTGAAAGAATGGTGTAGGAACGAATTGATTTGGTGTTGTTTTCCACAAATTTGTTTGCTCATCAATTGGTATTATTTTTCTTGTGATTTTGTTGTTATTGTACCTTGTAAATTACTTAATCTTCTTCTTTTGTTGATGCTTGCACTGACTTTCTGAATTGATTTGCAATATGGTAAGAAAATATATTTCCAACTAGGAAGAGATTTCCGAAAATAGGCAAACTTCTAATCTAACTCTAGTTAAGGGGTTGTCTAGTTTAAATAAGTTTTGACCCTTAGATATGAAAGCAGACAGGTGTAAGAGATCCAATCATGTGAGGAGAAGTGTAATGGAGGGGAGCCTTGTCCATTGGGTTCCTCCTTATTATGTCTCTCTTAATGCTCTAATATATAATAGAGTGGAGCAGGTGATTTACTCAATTTTGGTGCAGTTGAGTGAATTATGTACAAGCTTTTCAGGCAGTTGGGGTTCTCTAATAATTTACACCTTTAGGTTGAGACTAATAAATTCCAAATTCTAAAACTAAGTTGAAACATCAACTGCTTCTCAACATCTACAATAATTGTAAATCGTGTTGCTTCTATGCACACAAAAACAAATATCATTACAGTTTCACTGTATTTTTTTCACATAGAAAAATTTTCTATTCGTTTGACGAGTCCATGATATAGGCATAAAGAATCTGATTCCAAAAATCAGGCACACCAGGAAGACACCAATGTACACAATCTGCATTTTTCCTTGGATTTAACAGTTGCTCTTTCGTTGGAGCAACCCAATTCCTCTTGTAAATTGATGGATGTGCATCTTTTCTATAATCTGATAGTTGTGTTATGTTGAGATATTGTATATCTAATCCCCTTCTCTTCAGCCCATGTACAGAAGCCTCTGCTATTTCCATCATATTTCTTTCAGTTTCACTTCCCCAATACTGTTTTCGTGATATCGGTTCTGTTTCACCATAGCAATTTTGATCATTTCCCATGCCCCAATCTGTACCACTGCATGTAACAACAAAAAAGATTCAATCTTTCATCGTATTTAAAAGAAGGGTTTTTTTTTTCATTTTTGACCCATCGGTCGAAATTAATTACGGGTGCTAGTCAAATTCTATTGTTGTATATAAACTATGTATATTTATACTATGCAAAAATATATACATTTGATGACTATTATGTCTTAGGGCGGTGAAAAAAGATAAATATATGTGGACAAACAACGTAGTCATAATCATACTTTTTGTGAGAAGGAGAGAGGCTCATGAAGAACAATGTTGTTCTGTTTCTGTCAATTTGAAACTCCAACCAATCTGACCATGTTCTTAAGGCCATCTCATAGCGGCGCAGCTTCATTCCAACCTTCTTATAGATTGCATCAGAACTATTAAAAGATCCCCACCTGTGTAAAGTTGGCATGGAAATATGAAAAACCAATTAAGTTCTATGCACTCGGTATCAGAAATATTTACATTGTCAGATCACTTATAAGATAACCCGATAAAAGTTGGTTACTTATATTCACTTAAATCCAAATCTGAAACGCCCCGTATAGACTGCGAAAACTATAGGAGTACTTGTTTTGGTGAAACAGACTTACTGAAGTGTCATTTGGGGTTCAAGCCACCAGGTGAAGGAATCAAATATGAGAATATCTGCATCAATCCAATGCCTGGCATGTTTTTCAATTGCCTCAATTCTGATAATTCGATCCCGGACACGGTGCTTCACTGGATCATCGCAATTGGATTCTACTAGCAATGGTGACCAGTAGAAATCAATTGTTGCATTGTATTCCTTGATCATATTTAGAAAATGAAAAAACTTTAGCCTCACAATAGAAGAAATATTTCTCTTAATGAAGAAAATCTCAGCTAGTTCACATTAATAGCTCTCTCCGACCCAATTTATGTGGCGTACTTTTCTTTTTATTTTGTCCCAAAAAAGTGTTTACTTTTGGACAAAGGTGCAAATATACCTTAACTTTGCGATTTAGAGGAGATATATCCCCGTCATAAAAGTAGTGAATAATTAATTTGAAAATAATTTGAAATCGCAAAGTTGAGGGATAAATTAATTTGAAAATAATTTAACTTTAAACTTCTGATTTTGAGATGATTTAAAATCACACGTGTTTAAGGCTTGTTTTAAGCTATAAATTTGAAAGTCTTTCATTCTATAGTGAGTAATAATTTTATCTATTTGAATTAACTAACCACCAAACAATCATGTAACTTTAGCAAAGGCATCTCTAACAAACTCTAATAACAGACAGATACAACAAATACCACATGAATAATGACCACAGTACTTGCCATTTGAATTAGGTAATCTTGACAAATTTTGTGGATTTGGTTTGTTTCTTACAAGTGCACCATTTCAATAAAACCAAACAAACAGAAATGGTAATAAAATGGAGTGAAAAGGCTTGCTTGGTGCAATTAAGGATGTGACCTTGTGGTTAATGAAGTGGGATGAGAACTTTGAGAGATCATGATTCAAATCCGAACAAAGCAAAAAAACGATCGGCAAATTCGTGGTTCAAATCCGAGCAAATCAAAAAATGCTTCGTGAATTCTTAATTCCATCTATTTAAACGTAGATGGACAGAGTTACATGATACTGGTTCGCTAGGAGATTGCCGGTACTAGGCAAATAATAAAAAGGCTAAGGAAAGAATTCCAGGGGATAAAGAAATCTACCTACCTTGATCTCAAAGGTGATCAAGTTGCCTTTCCAGATAGGTGGTTTGAGAGAACGAATTCCAGAGGATTCAATTAAGCATACCATAGATGCCCATTGGTTCTTGTTCAATGAATCCCCAACAAACAACACTCTCTTCCCTTTTAGCTTCTCCAACAATGCCTTAGCATTAAACCTACACTTTTTATAAAATAAATACATTAAAACAAAATTCAACAAACAAAAAATAGAGAAAATCCAAGAATTTGTTTTTTTTTGAGTTTGGTACCTTGGAAGATCACAATCATAAGGTTGCCATCTCCAATGCTGATATTTTGAGTCTTTTCTTCCAAATTTGTGACAAGCAAAATCATCAGCCATAAAAGAACATTGTTGTTCTTTGTATAAAGGATATGAGACATTATCAAAAATCCAACTTCCAGAAAACAAATTGCATTTTGGAGAAGAATTTTTTCTTGTGGGCTTATTTGCTAAGATATTACCACTATTATTACTCTCCTCTACAAGATAAAAAGACACAAAAACAAAGGCCAAAAGAAGTATTCCTAAAATAGAATGCAAATTATACTGAATAATCCATGATTTATGCACTAATTTTTCTGCCATATTGGACCTCTTTGATTTTTCTTGTTATGGGACTATTGATACTTATAATAACAATGAGAGAAGCAGCATAAGGGAATTGAAGTTTGTTGAATTTGAAAGAAATATTTGAGTGAGCAACTAATCTTGCCTTTTTTTTGCAAAAAGAAAGCTATTACTTAAACAAACAAACAAACAGAGGATTAATATTAAATAAAGAAAACAAAAGCTGGTAAAAAACTAGTGGTACTAAGAACAATGACCAATAGCTATGATTTAGTTGGTTTTATTTGACTTTCTCTGATGACTCATGAAACTACTTCTCTAACTAATATTTAATGTGTTTAAGTTCACCTAACCTATGAACGAGATTTAGTGAATTATGAGTCCACTTAATCTGATATTGAGTGAGGTTTTTAAGTCTTTATTATGAGTTAGAGCGTATTTGACTAAGCTTACAAATTGACTTATAGATATCTTTTAGCTATTTAATTATGTGTTTAACAAACAGTTAAAGTGCTTATAAATAAAATCAATCAAAGCCTATATATTGGTTACCCCAATTTATAATTTTCCGTGGCACTTTTAATTTGATCAAGATTTTCACTATTTTATCCTTAATATTTTTTCTAATTCTCAAAATACCTTTTTCAAAACAAACTTCTAACATTCTATTTCATATCAACACTTCTTTACCAAACACATCAAGTGTTTTATTATTAGATTCAACACTTTCATCCAAACTATAATTACTTATTTATAAAATTTATTTCAGCACTTAAATATGCTTATCAATACTTAATGTTAGTGAGTTATTTATAATTAGCTAATCCAAACAAGCTCCTAATTTGTTTAAAGTCTTGCATTTATTGTGGCATCTAATTACATTAGAAGAAGGAACATGCAACCAAATGTTGTTGTTTCTTTAATTTCTACTACATTACTGAAATCTATTATAGTATTTAATTTCTGTTTTTGAGATATGCTATTTTTTTTTCTGCTACTTTTGTTTTTTTAAGTACTTGGTTTAGCTAGTTTATTGTCATCTCCTGCAAGATTCTTCCTACGTCTGGGGATAAGCGTGCTGAAATTTTGAAGAATGTTTGTTAATAATACATGCACGTGCATCCACCTCGTACAATGTACGACCTCTTATGTCGTTCGACAATAGTTCTTTGTCTTTTTTTTTTAATTTCTTTTTAAAGAGTCGAAAATTGTATTTTTTTTGTTTTGCTAATAACGTTGTAATACTAAGATTTATAAGTTTCGTTAGTAACTTGTCATTTATGACATTTGAAATTCATATGTTTATTCAGAAAAATTATGGGGATTTGATTTTACATGAGTACAAAGTTACAATATGAAAACCGTTGAAACTGCTAGTAATCAGAAATGTTTTGTTTTGCTAGTTTAAACATTAGTTTGACTCAAAACCAATTGATTTGGACTGAATTTCAAATTCCAGTTGATCTATGATATCAGGGAAGTGCCAAATACCTGATTTTGGGATCATTGTTTAAGTTGTGCTCTAAGTTTCAATCTTTTCTAAAACAATTATCCACTTCGAACACAATTTTAGGCATACATGATTGAAGTGGCAAACGTGCATATGAGAGATTACAAATTTGATTTGAAGTCGGAAAGTTACAAACATATTCGTTTTTCAGAGTTAATCAGATAATAATCATCTAATAAAGCGGTAGGTAATCTTGATTTCAATTTCATTTTTTTAATAAAGAAGTCTATAATCATTTATCAATATCCAAACATCATAATAACAGAGTAATATACTTATCAAAATCATAATTAGAAACACATAGTCTGAACACATACCTCTATTCAGATTCTCAGATCACCTGAGTAGCTCAACCCACCTTGGCGCTGCCTCCCTACGTCCACCTGACTTCACGGGATAATGGCCTGGGTGCTTGGGAGTCCTCACGGATATTCTCTGATAATCGTCTGAAAGGTGTTGTGTTCTTACTAATATGGTTCTAATCATGAACTTTCAAAGTAATCTACTCTTATTCTTATGATATTCTTAATCGATATTTGATTATAGACTAAAGGTTGTTTAGCTGAACATCGATAATTGAGAGAGTTTGAAGTAAGGTAAAGGTTGTGTGTATTTCCGAATGAATTCTCCTTTGTACAAGAGGCTCCTTTTATAGATAACCTCGACTATTCACTATTCAATTTTTAATCAGAAAGTCGTAAAGTAAATAGTAATCGACAAAAATCTTTTCAAAAAGTCTTAAAGGCTACAGTGCCTTGTCTGTTACTTTTCTAAAGTTGTTTGTCTTCTTCTTCTTCTTTTCAAAGTAGTCATTATTCCTCTTGTCTTTATTCGGCTGCTTGTCTTGTTTGTTGATGACTTCTTGTCAGGATGTCATTTTCTTGTCTGGCTGCTTTTCTGTTTAATGCTTTCCAGTTGTCCGATTGATTTTCTTGCAAATTTCTTTCAGTAATCAATCGTATTCTGTTAATCTTTTTTGGGCTTTACCATAGTTGAAAACTACGTTGGGCCATAATCATTTTTGGGCCATAAGGCCTCTTTTTTGGGTTATAGGTAGCAAAGCTACATATTCCCTCCCATGATAATCTTTTGGGCCGTGAGGCTCCTAATCTGTTTGGGTTATAAGTAGTAGGAACTACATATTCCCAGCATAGTAATCTTTTTGGGCCGTGAGGCTCCTAATCTGTTTGGGTTATAAGTAGTAAAACTACATATTCCCATCATAATAATCTTTTGGGTCGTGAGGCCATAATCAATTTGGGTTACAAGTAGTTAAAACTACATGCTCCCTGCCAAGATAATCAATTAGGTCTCAAGTAGATAAATCTACATGATTCCTATAAAAATAATCAATTTTTCCCTCCTTATTCAAAAGGATCAGGACTTTGCTCTTTTTTTATGTTTATATTAGATAATGATGGCGTTTATGTTCCTATCATTGGTCTTTTCTTTTGTTCCACCATAGTCTTGTAATGTCTTATAGTTTCCTCTGCATGGGTATGCTTTAGGCTGGTAATCTTGTTTAATAATAAGGTTAACTCAGTGGTCTCCTTTACTTCTATGTCGTTGTCATAGTAAATGGTCATTATCTCCTCTACATCTCCACCTTTGGAACATCCAATTAAAGATGCTTTCCTTGTTCTTAGCATGTCCTCTATTCTTGTTTTCAATGTCATTAATCCAAATACTCTTTTGGCACTAAGCCAATCTTGAAATTTCTCCAACGTACATGGAATTTTCATGTTCAAATTCTTGTCATCCCCGCTGATGGTGCTATTCCTTCCTGTTTTAAATATTTGACAGATAACAATCGGTTTACCTTTTAAATCTGTTAAGGCATCTAGGATTTGTATTCCGTAGATTCCTTTACCGAAAGATTCCATCATAAGCTCCGTTGATCTGGTGATAATCTGTGGTAGTCTGGTGATATTGATCATATTTTCATTTGTAATTATTTTGTCAATGAATCCGTATGTAAATAGTATTTCCACTATACTCGGATTTTCTCTTTCACTGCAGATAAACCTTGGATATTTACTCAGTTTTGCACTGCGTACAATATCAGGGTTAGTTTTGTAATCATAAAATTTATTATTTTTTTCATAAGCACTAATCACTTCAGGTCTATACTTCAGGGTATCTGCCATTGATACCGTTGATGAGGTTGAAGGTATTGATGATGGCATGGTTGCAAGTTTAGATAAGAATGGTGAAAAGGTTTTCTGTTGTATTGGTGGTATTGTAATCGGTGTTTTCTGTTGGGTTTCTTTTTGTAAGATTTTCATTTTAGAAAAGTCTTGTATGGCTTCTACTAGCTTGTTGATAGTCTGGGTATTCTCCTGTAATTTGGTAATCATTATTTCGTTTGTTCGGATAATCTCTTGCATGGCTTTGGCTATGTATTCTTCAAAGTCTTCGCTGTTAGTCGACATTATATCTGCTAAGAAAATCAGCTAAAACATTATTAGTTCCAGATATATTTTTAACAATAAAATCATAGCAATAAAAGAATGATTGCCATTTTCTTCTTTTATTCAACTCTGGTAAAGGGTCTATTATGTTTGTAATGAAAGCTTTTACCTGTGTATTATCCGTTCTAACAATAAATTTAACTGGTAGTAAATGGTAATGAAATCTTTTTATTCCAAACTTCACTGCCAATAATTCTTTTTCGTTTATATGATAAATTTTTTTCATTAGGTTTCCATGTTCCTCCTCCATATCCACAAATTAATATTTTTTCTATATCTATATCTTCTTTATCATATGTTATTAGGACCGCTCCCCATCCTATGTCACTAGCATCTGTAAAGAGTTCAAGTTGATCTTTTTCTGTTGGTACTCTGTGTTTTGGTAATGATTTTACCTTTTCTTTAATCTGGTTTATAGCCTTTGTATGTTCCTCTTTCCATTCAAAGGTTACGTTTTTTTTTATTAAATCCTGTAATGGTTTTCTTAGGTATGGTAAATCTTTTATATGGTCTGAGGCGTAATTTATTACTCCTAAAAATTGTTGTACTTCTCTTTTATTTTCTAATTTTTCTTTAAAATTTTTAATCTTTGATACAACATGTTCTTGTAGTTGTACTCCTTCATTGTCTACGATATATCCTAAAAATTCAATAGTATTCTTGAATATTTCAGACTTCTTTTCAGATAAAAGTATTCCATGTTGTTTTACAGTTTCTATGAATTGTTCTAAATGTTTAATGTGATCTTTTAAATCATTACTATAAATTAATATGTCATCCATATATATTATGCAGAAGTCTGCCAGTTTTCTAAATACCTGGTCCATTCTTCTTTGAAATATTTGTGGTGCATTTTTTAATCCCATTGGTAGTACATTCCATTCATAGTGTCCTTGAGGGACACTGAATGCTGTTAAAGCTCTTGATTCGTTAGTCAGTTTTATCTGCCAAAATCCACTTTTACAATCGAACTTGCCAAATCAATTTTTGTTTCCTAATCTATTGATAAGGTTTCTTTTATAGGGTAAAAAGTATCCATCAAAAATAGTCTTTTTATTCAATTCTCTGTAATCAATTACCATTCTGGCTTTTCCTCGTTTTTGTTCATTATGTTTCCTTACTAAAAAGGCTGGGCTACTATGTGAACTTTTACTCTCTCGTATTATCTTCATTTCTAGTAATTTTTTAATCTGGATTTCAAATTCTTTTTGATCTATTGGCTATATCTTATAGGTTTTGATCTAACTGTATCGTTAGGATCTATTAGTTTTATTTCTCCATATATTCTTTCTGTTTCCCATAGTTGCATTGGATTTTCTCCAAAGTTTCTTTTTAACATATTAAGGTATTTTTCTTTTAATAATTCTAGATTATTATTCCTATCAGTTTTTATCGTACATAATCTTAAAGTATTTACTGGTAATACTCTTTTTAATATTATCCATTTATTACAGGGTGATTGTAAACTAAACGTATTCTTATTTATAACTTGTGTTTTAAAGTAGTCTAGGAAATTGTTTCCTAATAAAACTTGTTGTTTCATGTTATCTAGTTGGTATACTATTGGTAATCTAAAAATAGTTTTTCCTAGTATAATTCTCATATTTTCTGCTATTATGTCTAACTCTTTTGATTGTTCATTAAATCCTGATACTCTTGCTCTGTGTATTCTAGATCTCTTCCATCTATGAGATTCTAATACATCTTTTCTAGCTAAGCATATTCTAATACAACTGATATGAATAATAATCTAGAATTATTAAAAGAAAAATACCTTAATATGTTAAAAAGAAACTTTGGAGAAAATTCAATGCAACTATGGGAAAAAGAAAGAATATATGGAGAAATAAAACTAATAGATCCTAACGATACAGTTAGATCAAAACCTATAAGATATAGCCAACAGATCAAAAAGAATTTGAAACTCAGATTAAAGAATTACTAGAAATGAAGATAATACGAGAGAGTAAAAGTTCACATAGTAGCCCAGCCTTTTTAGTAAGGAAACATAATGAACAAAAACGAGGAAAAGCCAGAATGGTAATTGATTACAGAGAATTGAATAAAAAGACTATTTTTGATGGATACTTTTTACCCTATAAAAGAAACTTTATCAATAGATTAGGAAACAAAAATTGATTTGGCAAGTTCGATTGTAAAAGTGAATTTTGGCAGATAAAACTGACTAACGAATCAAGAGCTTTAACAGCATTCATTGTCCCTCAAGGACACTATGAATGGAATGTACTACCAATGGGATTAAAAAATGCACCACAAATATTTCAAAGAAGAATGGACCAGGTATTTAGAAAACTGGCAGACTTCTGCATAATATATATGGATGACATATTAATTTATAGTAATGATTTAAAAGATCACATTAAACATTTAGAACAATTCATAGAAACTGTAAAACAACATGGAATACTTTTATCTGAAAAGAAGTCCAAATATTCAAGAATACTATTGAATTTTTAGGATATATCGTAGACAATGAAGGAGTACAACTACAAGAACATGTTGTATCAAAGATTAAAAATTTTAAAGAAAATTAGAAAATAAAAGAGAAGTACAACAATTTTTAGGAGTAATAAATTACGCCGCACTATATAAAAGATTTACCATACCTAAGAAAACCATTACAGATTTAATAAAAACGTAACCTTTGAATGGAAAGAGGAACATACAAAGGCTATAAACTGATTAAAGAAAAGGTAAAATCATTACCAAAACACAGAGTACCAAATGTAAAAGATCAACTTGAACTCTTTACAGATGCTAGTGACATAGGATGGGAGCGGTCCTAATAACATATGATAAAGAAGATATAGATATAGAAAAATATTAATTTGTGGATATGGAGGAGGAACATGGAAACCTAATGAAAAAATTTATCATATAAACGAAAAGAATTATTGGCGTGAAGTTTGGAATAAAAGATTTCATTACCATTTACTACCGTTAAATTTATTGTTAGAACGGATAATACATGTAAAAGCTTTCATTACAAACATAATAGACCCTTTACCGTAGTTGAATAAAAGAAGAAAATGGCAATCATTCTTTATTGCTATGATTTTATTGTTAAAAATATATCCGGAACTAATAATGTTTTAGCTGATTTTCTTAGCAGATATAATGTCGACTAACAGCGAAGACTTTGAAGAATACATAGCCAAAGCCATGCAAGAGATTATCCGAACAAACGAAATAATGATTACCAAATTACAGGAGAATACCCAGACTATCAACAAGCTAGTAGAAGCCATACAAGACTTTTCTAAAATGAAAATCTTACAAAAAGAAACCCAACAGAAAACACCGATTACAATACCACCAATACAACAGAAAACCTTTTCACCATTCTTATCTAAACTTGCAACCATGCCATCATCAATACCTTCAACCTCATCAACGGTATCAATGGCAGATACCCTGAAGTATAGACCTGAAGTGATTAGTGTTTATGAAAAAAATAATAAATTTTATGATTACAAAACTAACCCTGATATTGTACGCAGTGCAAAACTGAGTAAATATCCAAGGTTTATCTGTAGTGAAAGAGAAAATCCGAGTATAGTGGAAATACTATTTACATATGGATTCATTGACAAAATAATTACAAATGAAAATATGATCAATATCACCAGACTACCACAGATTATCACCAGATCAACAGAGCTTATGATGGAATCTTTCGGTAAAGGAATCTACGGAATACAAATCCTAGATGCCTCAACAGATTTAAAAGGTAAACCGATTGTTATCTGTCAAATATTTAAAACAGGAAGGAATAGCACCATCAGCGGGGATGACAAGAATTTGAACATGAAAATTCCATGTACGTTGGAGAAATTTCAAGATTGGCTTAGTGCTAAAAGAGTATTTGGATTAATGACATTGAAAACAAGAATAGAGGACATGCTAAGAACAAGGAAAGCATCTTTAATTGGATGTTCCAAAGGTGGAGATGTAGAGGAGATAATGACCATTTACTATGACAACGACATAGAAGTAAAGGAGACCACTGAGTTAACCTTATTATTAAACAAGATTACCAGCCTAAAGCATACCCATGCAGAGGAAACTATAAGACATTACAAGACTATGGTGGAACAAAAGAAAAGACCAATGATAAGAACAGAAACGCCATCATTATCTAATATAAACATAAAAAAAGAGCAAAGTCCTGATCCTTTTGAATAAGGAGGGAAAATTTGATTATTTTTATAGGAATCATGTAGATTTATCTACTTGAGACCTAATTGATTATCTTGGCAGTGAGCATGTAGTTTTAACTACTTGTAACCCAAATTGATTATGGCCTCACGACCCAAAAGATTATTATGATGGGAATATGTAGTTTTACTACTTATAACCCAAACAGATTAGGAGCCTCACGGCCCAAAAAGATTACTATGCTGGGAATATGTAGTTCCTACTACTTATAACCCAAACAGATTAGGAGCCTCACGGCCCAAAAGATTATCATGGGAGGGAATATGTAGCTTTGCTACCTATAACCCAAAAAAGAGGCCTTATGGCCCAAAAATGATTATGGCCCAACGTAGTTTTCAACTATGGTAAAGCCCAAAAAAGATTAACAGAATACGATTGATTACTGAAAGAAATTTGCAAGAAAATCAACCAGACAACTGGAAAACATTAAACAGAAAAGCAGCCATACAAGAAAATGACATCCTGACAAGAAGTCATCAACAAACAAGACAAGCAGCCGAATAAAGACAAAAGGAATAATGACTACTTTGAAGAAAAAAAAGAAGACAAACAACTTTAGAAAAGTAACAGACAAGGCATTGTAGCCTTTAAGCCTTTTTGAAAAGATTTTTGTCGATTACTATTTACTTTACGACTTTCTGATTAAAAATTGAATAGTGAATAATCGAGGTTATCTATAAAAGGAGCCTCTTGTACAAAGGAGAATTCATTCGGAAATACACACAACCTTTACCTTACTTCAAACTCTCTCAATTATCGATGTTCAGCTAAACAACCTTTAGTCTATAATCAAATATCGATTAAGAATATCATAAGAATAAGAGTAGATTACTTTGAAAGTTCATGATTAGAACCATATTAGTAAGAACACAACACCTTTCAGACGATTATCAGATGATATCCGTGAGGACTCCCAAGCATCCAGGCCATTATCCCGTGAAGTCAGGTGGACGTAGGGAGGCAGCGCCAAGGTGGGTTGAGCTACTCAGGTGATCTGAGAATCTGAATAGAGGTATGTGTTCAGACTATGTGTTTCTAATTATGATTTGATAAGTATATTACTCTGTTATTATGATGTTTGGATATTGATGAATGATTATAGACTTATTTATTAAAAAATAAAATTGAAATCAAGATTACCTACCGCTTAATTAGATAATTATTATCTGATTAACTCTGAAAAATGATTAACAAATAAGATTACCATCTATGTTCTGACCTCTAGGGGTTATTAGATGATGAAAAGATTCGCCTGAGAATTTAAGTCGGAAAGTTACAAACATATGACTGAAACACTTTTGTCCGCAGACGAACACATCACTACAAGAAAATGGACCTTTAGTGGCACCGAAAGTCGCTTTTAATACCTACAAAGTCGCCACTAATAACATTTAGCAGCAACGTTAGGATCGCTGCGAGACCCTCCATTTCTGAATGTCTTTTGTGTCGACTTTCTGGGGTCACGACATAAACCACCCTTTTGTAGTGACTACAGTCGGCACAATAAGTAAATAAATATGCCATGAAAAAAGGTTCCATAAAGTATATTATAGGCAAGTCGCTACTAAAGAATTACTTGTAGTGGCGACTGAAAGAAATAATCCCCTTGATTATTTTCATTGATTGAATAGGTATATATACAAGATACAAAATAGGAGAATCATATTCCTATTCTATTTCTAAAACCTTATTCTACCATAATTCTAACTCTACAATTATGGTAGTGTATATTCCTAATTATGGTAACAAAATACATTACAATATACTACACATATATTTTCCAAATATACAATATTCTTAACTACCAAATCAGCCACAAAACTGAGCCCAATAATGGCCATAAATCGTGGCACTTATTATGGCAATATACACTTGTATATTGTGTGTATATTGTCATATTTAACACACCCCCGCAGTCATAGCGGGCGGTCTTCGAACGCTGAGACTGTCCCTAAAATCTTCAAAGAGTACCGAGGGAAGACCCTTTGTAAATATGTCTGCAACTTGATATCTTGATGGGACATGACATACGCGTACCTGCCCTCGAGCAACCTTTTCACGGACAAAGTGAATGTCCATTTCGATATATTTTGTGTGTTGGTGTTGAACCGGGTTACCTGAGAGGTAGATGACACTAACATTATCACAATATACTAAGGTCGCCTTCTGAATGGGGCAATGAAGTTCTAATAGCAAATTACGTAACCAACACGATTCTGAGACCACATTAGCTACCCCTCGATATTCTGACTCTACACTTGAGCGGGATAGAGTCGCCTGACGCTTTGCAGACCAGGAGACCAAGTTGTTGCCAAGGAACATACAATATCCTGACGTAGACCGTCTGGTGTCCGGACAACCACCCCAAGCCGCATATGTGTATGAGATAAGTGTGGATGTAGAAGAAGGATACAAGTGCAACTCATAGTCCAGTGTCCCCTGAATATACCGAATGATGCGTTTGATTGCATTTATGTGCTCAACTCTGGGATCATGCATGAATAAACACACCTGCTGAATAGCATACGTAATATCCAGTTTGATAAATGTAAGATACTGGAGTGCCCCTGCAAGACTGCGATAGCGGGTCAGGTCCTTGTATGGTGCACCTGTCGCGGCACTAAGCTTGGGTTTTGCATCAACTGAAGTAGAAGTGGACTTACAGGATGACATCCCAGCCCTCTCGATGATCTCAGCAGCATACTTCCGTTGAGACAAAAACAAACCACCTGAGTGACGTTTGACAGCAATCCCTAAAAAATAACTCAAGGGCCCTAAGTCTTTCATAGCGAACTCATAACTGAGCATGGCCATGATAGACTGGCGCAAGGAATCGAAAGAGGCAGTCAAGATGATATCATCCACATACAACAAAATGTAGGCCAATGACGAACCACGGCGGTAGATGAACAAGGAATTATCTGACCTGCTGTGAGTGAACCCAATAGTCGAAACAAAGTCAGCAAATCGTGTATACCAGGCCCGTGGAGACTGCTTAAGCCCATATAACGACTTCTTCAACAAACAGACATGATGAGGGCGGTTGGGATCCCTGAAACCCAACGGCTGATGCATATAGACTGTTTCCTTGAGATCACCATGTAGGAAAGCATTCTTGACATCCAACTGATGAATTGGCCAAGTCTTTGAAAGAGTCAAGCTAAGCACAGTGCGAATGGTAGCCGGTTTGACCACCGGACTAAACGTCTCACCACAATCAATTCCAACCTGCTGAGTCTTATCATCACCCACAAGTCACGCCTTATGTCGAGCAAATGACCCATCTGAATTCTCCTTACGAGCAAAAATCCACATAGACCTGATAACATTAATACCATATGGACGGGGCACCAACTCCTACGCCTTATTATCAATAAGAGCATTATATTCATCAGTCATAGCAATTTTTCAATTAGGGTCATTTAATGCGGACACGGGATTGCGGGGCAAGAGGGATTTAGAGACATCATAATGTAAATTAAAATGTCTTTTAGGTGTAAATATGTTCCGCTGACTACGAGTGACCGGTCTATGACTCGAGGAGGAAGTGAGGGAATTTTGGGAATTTTCTGGGGCGGGACAGACGGGCCAGCAGGCAGTGGGCCTGCTGGCCCAAATCGATAAACTGTGGTGTCGTCTGGATCAGTTCAGTATTGGCTGACAGCCCAATTATGGGACCGATCCAGCTGGAACCGCTTTGGCGGCGAATGGAACCATCGGGCGATGGGCATTGGAGGATTTTGGGTGCGGGATATGTCCGAAAAACTCCGAATAATATACGGGGATATTGAGTCATCCAAAAAATTATACGACCTAGGCTCGGGAGTATGAACTTTGGTAAAAGGAAATTGAGTTTCATCAAAAATGACAAGGCGATTAATTATGATTTTCTTGGAGGATAAATCAAAACACTTATAACCACGATGATTCGACGGATAACCTAAAAATACACACGGGGTAGACCGAGCCTGAAGTTTGTTAAGTGTGGTGGATGGGAATAACGGATAACACAAGCACCCAAAAATCCGAAGATGAGAATAAGAAGGGTTCTTATTAATAGGATTTTGAGGGGGGAAGAATATGTCAGACCTTTAGAAGGAATTATGTTAAGAAGATATGTGGCCATTTGTAGAGCATGATGCCAAAAATATGGAGGTATGGAGGTATGAATTAAGAGAGTTCGGACAATGTTATTTATGGAATGAATTTTGCGTTCGGCTTTCCCATTTTGTGAAGATGTATGAGGACACGAAAAATGAAAATTTATCCCATTATTAGCACAAAATTCCCGAAACTCCCTATTGTCATACTCTTTCCCATTATCACATTGAATATTTTTTATTTCTCTTTCGAATTGAGTACGAATGAATGCTCTAAATTTGATGAAGACGGAAAACACTTGTGATTTATTCGCAATTGGAAATGTCCACAAAAATCTAGAATAATCATCTAAAAAGAGAACATAATATCGATGACCCAATGAACTAAGAACAGGACACATCCATAAGTCGCTATGAATAATATCAAATGGCATTGAAGTATGAGAATTGGAGTCTACAAATGGCAACTTAACAATTTTCCCTAATGAACAAGACTTACAAAGTGGAGTACGACTCGTACCCTTACAGGAAATAAAGCTATTTTTATCTAAAACTGATAAAATAGAAGATCCCGGATGACCCAGACGAGCATGTCAGATGGAAGGAGAGATGGCTGCAAAGGCTGATGGCAAGGCTTGACTCAATGGACTGAAACCAGGCATGATAGGATACAGATCCCCCCCTACTATCACACCTCATGAGATGGCTCCCCGTCTTGAAATCCTTCACAGAGAAACCAAAAGGATCAAATTCAACTGAAACCGAATTGTCCGATGTGAACTTTCGGACAGACACTAAATTTTTAATCAATTTAGGAGTGTGTAAAGTATTTTTCAAGAGAAGGGGTGGATTGGGGGGAGACAATGTTTTCTGACCATACCCTAGAATTGGAATAGAACTGCCATTACCAATAATTATCCCTCGAAGGGTGCTCAAATTGGAATAAGATGAGAGAGTACCTGATTCGGAAGTCATGTGAGTAGTTGCCCCGGTGTCCATGTACCAATTTGGGTCCGGTTGAGTCAACCCCAACGTGTGCATTGCGGCCTCGATATCAGTCTGAGTGGGGCCTGCTGCATGATGGGCTTGCGGAGGTTGGGGCCCAAGAACTCCTGTCCGTGATGGTGCTGGGCCGTAGCCGCTGGAGTTGCTGCTTGTGGGCCATCGACCGGTGGCGACCACCGCCGGGTATTGGGCCTGGATCGCTGGCGACCATCGCCGGAATTCAACGCGTGATGGGAAGGATCGGCCGCCCACGCCCATCGCCCACTGCCCCAACCCCACTGCCATGGGCCCCACTGCTGGGCCCAGGGGGTGGTGGGCCACTGTTCACTAGATGGGACCCACCGCCTGCTTGCTGACCACCAGAACCGCCACTAGAACCGCCGCGTTTGCCCCCGCGGTTTTTGTTATTATTTTTGCGATTATTCTTACCGCCACCATTATTATGGTTTTGGCCCGAATTATTCACAAAAACCGAAGAACTAGGAGAGGATGCCACCATGACGACGGGGCTTGCTCCGGTAGCCGCCTTTTTAGCCAAACCCGCTTCTTCCAAAGTAAGCATGGAGCGGGCTTGATAGAAGTCAGGAAGAGGGTTGCTTTGGCGAAGGAGAGTTCCAACCCCATTATAGGCCTCCGAAAGACCTGCAACCAACTGTAGAACTAGACGGTTATTCGTTATTGGTGCGCCAACATTACGGAGTTGATCCGCCAACTCCTTTAGTTTCTTGCAATATGCAGAAACGTTCGGAAATTCATCCATTCGAACGAGAGAGAATTCCTGCTCGAGTGTGACGACACATGAATATTGGTTGTCTTGGAATATGTCACGCAATATATTCCATGCAGCCATAGCCGTGGTATCCGGCTCAATAATCGTCTGTAGAAGGTCCAGCGAAATAGTGGCGTAGATCCACCGGAGAACGGTAGCATCAAGTGTAATCCATAACTCAGGATCCTCCGCAGGAAGGGTTCTAGCGGGAGGAATGATGTGGTGAAGAACTTGATAAGAGATAGCGTGAATTTTAAACAACTACGCCCACGTCGCATATTGGACGTTTTCCATCTCAAGGACAATAGGGATACAACTCTTGATATTGGAAACTGTGAGGGTATGGTGATAATTGTTCTTAGACATATTGAAAGAACAAAGAAGGAGGAGAAATTTAAGAGAGGTTTTTGAGAGCGGAAGACGAAATTTGAGAGAGAAACCCGAGGGAGGGGGGGTTCTCGGCCGAGAAGGTCCAAAAAATTTAAGGAGAGAAATTTTTTTGTAAAACCTAGTCTCTTGATACCATGAAAGAAATAATCCCCTTGATTATTTTCATTAATTGAATAGGTATATATACAAGATACAAAATAGGAGAATCCTATTCCTATTCTATTTCTAAAACCTTATTCTACCATAATTCTAACTCTACAATTATTGTAGTGTATATTCCTAATTATGGTAACAAAATACATTACAATATACTACACATATATTTTTCAAATATACAATATTCTTAACTACCAAATCAGCCACAAAACCGAGCCCAATAATGGCCATAAATCGTGGAACTTATTATGGCAATATACACTTGTATATTGTGTGTATATTGCCATATTTAACAATAATCCCTTAATTATTTTCATGGACAGGAGACATTATCAAAAACCCAAACTCCCAGAAAACAAATCACACTTAGGGGATGATTTTTTTCTAGTAGGCTTATTTTCTAGGATACCATCACCATCATCACTATTATCCCCTATTAACATAAAATGACACAAAAACAAAGACAAGTAGGAGTATTCCTAAAATAGAATGCAGGTTATACTGAATTATCCATGATTTATGCACTGTTTTTTCTGCCATATTCTTCTCTCAAAGGACCTCTTTGCTTTATTTTCTTATAAGTTGTTGAATTTTCTTATAAGCAGCACCAGGAAATTGAAGAGTTGTTGAATTTGAAAGATATTTTGAGTGCGTAACTATTTTTTTGCCCATTTTCCAAAAATAAAGCTATTACTCAAACAAAGGATTATTAAATAAAATAAAATAGAAGCTGGTGATATACATGCTGAAATTTTGAAGAATGTTTGTTAGTGGAGTAATAAATCCACCTTGTAAAACGTACACCTCTTATTATGTTGGAGAAAAATTTCTTTCTTCCAATTTATATAATGGTATTCAATTGAGCACGGACTATCAAAAATGTGCTTCAGCAGATGGGTTGTTTCCCTTAATAAGAGGTCTCTTGTTCGAATTTTGGATATGAAAAATTAATTTGGTAGGGATCATTTTTTCTGAATGGGTCTTACATGGCACAAATCTAGATATAGTCGAGCTCCAATGCGGGTACCAGATACCGGGTGGGAAAAGAAAAAAAATTGAAGTCAGAGTTTAAATAGAATGAAGACTTTTGAATATTAAGTGTAAAATTAAAAGTTTAAAATTCATTTATTAATAAAAATAAAAATATGTCATTTTTTTTAAAACTGACTAAAAAGAATGAGTATCACATAAATTAGGACAAAAAGAATAGTTATTTTTGCTTATTATTTTTTATTCTTTATAGTAGTCGAATTTTAATTGTGATATTAAGGTTTCTAAGTTTCGTTTAAATTAACTTGTTTATGCTCTGAAATTATATGTAAGAACTTAATTAGTCATTTATGACATTTGAAAATCATATGTTTATTCAGAAAGATTATAGGGATTTGATTTCACAATGAGTAAAAGTTGCAAATATGAAAAACGTTGGAATTGCTAGTCGTCGGAAATAGATGTTTTACTTGTTTAAAAAAATGTTTGAAAGAGATCGCTAATTAAAATGTTTTAATTGTTTGAAAATGATAGCGCCAATAATATAAACTTAAATAATTTAGGTACTATTATTTTTGTCATTATTAATGATGATAACAATCGCAAAACTAGAAGCTGAAACATGTTTTAAGTTTTAAAAGTAACATTGAAACGTATCTGCCACTAATAAAATAAAAAAAGGGACTAATAAGCCACAATGCACAAAGGTTGTGGGCCCATTGATAAAACAAATTGTAGCCATATGTGTTTCGTGTCTTGCAAACATGACGAAAATGATCTCTTATGTTTGAGAGTGGGTGCAAAATAGTTACTTACGTATGCACTTAATAATTTTTCTCCTTTAAGTTTTGTCAAAAGCTAACACTTTTAATCTCCTTCAAATATTTACTAAACTTTATCTATTAAATTTGACGTGAACTTGAAAAAAAAAATTAGTGGGGAACTCACAGTTCGAGATACAATTTTTGTAGTTTATATTATTTTTAATTAATTTTTAGAGTCTGAAACAACGTTTCGATGTGTAATTTCTGTTGATTTTTTTACATCTACTTAGTGTCTAGAGTAGTTTTTTATAATGCATATTTTAATATATGATAGAACTTTCTTAGTGTTTATCGTTTAATCTTTTTTTCTCTGTTTTCATCAAATCTAACATACAGAGTTCGATAAAAACTTTATTAAGACAAAGTGTTACTTTTTGACAAATGTACTTAAAAGGATCAAAATAGTTAAGTACATACTCAAGGGAACCCACCCTCAAACATAAGTACCGTTTTGTCATTTAACATGAACTTTTTCCGATATTTGAAAGAACTTTAGAATTAAGGGTGTCAAATGGATGAGTTGTGCTGAATTTGATCGAGCAAGTCAAAATGGATTAAGTTAATAAATAGGTAGATCATTAATTTGCTCAAATATTACTTGAGCTGAAATGGACTAAAATGTGTCATAATTCAACCCTTCAAACCCTTATCAAGATTAATTTCTTTTTTCAATTAATTACAGCATTAATTTATTTTCTTATTGACATATACAACATATCAGATAAAAATATATTATTAAAAATACTTTGATAAAGTATCTCATGGGTCAATTTGAGCTATGTATCAACTCTTTTTAAATAGATCAAATTGGACAAAATAAAATGAACTAGGTTAATAAATTATTTACCCGCTCAAACTTAAATAAATTAATCAAATCTTATTTTTCATGTGTTAATTTTATCGCCCTTATTCAAAATGTACTGCACAAAGGCGTATGGGGTTAAGAGAAGAAAAGTGAAGTGAAAGCTTCATATTGCTGCGAGAGAATTATTTTTGAGTTACATTTGTGAAAATCTTTTTTACTAAGTGCATTTTATTATTTTTAAGATTTTAAAACTAAAATTGAAAATAGCATGTTATTGATTGAAAGAAATAATTCCTTGATTATTTTCATTGATTGAAAGAGTTTATATACAATTTACATATTTCCATAATAGAAGAATCTTATTCTTATTCTACTCCTAAAACCTTATTCTACTTGGATATTAACTATACAATTATGGTAATACAAATATTATGGTAAGTGTACAATACTAATTACACCACAACATTACCTAAACTAGGAAACTAAAACCTTACCTAAATTATATCCTATGTACCGTGTACAATTACAGAAACCGAGAGCCTAATATACACAATACACACATGTATACTGTGTGTATATTGTATATATTTAACATTGATAAGTATAATAGTTCAAATGCCGATTGCACAAAAGATTACTTATCGCAGGTTTAATCATCCTGCATAGAAGGAGCACAACGCAATTTGTATCATTATAAGTCGTTAATAATCATTCTATGTCCAATCACAATAGACTATCTCAATGGGGGAAAAATACACTTATACACCACAAACATTGTATGTGCATGCACCTTTCTGTACCAATTAAGACACAACACTGATAAAAGTTTAAATTAGGGGTGTCGGACACCTTAATTAACTTTGAACGGGTCAAAATAAAATAAACTAATAAATAGAAAATTTGATAACTGTATGACATGCATGCTCGCTAAATAGAACAAAATGACCGAATTTTATGAAATTGGTACCCCGTAGCCGATAAACACGTTTCAGGCTACAAGATTTGCATCTCATAACCGATTCTTTTCAAATAACTTTAAATTTTCAAATTCTACCTCTGTTCTTATGGTTTTATTCAATTACATCCTCTAAATCTCTCAAATCTTCTCCCCCCAAATTTCTCTCTACTCTTAAGTTAGAACGGATTAATTCTAATAGATCCTATTGATGACTTAGTCTTCTATAGAGCATTTGACATGATCACCGGTTGTAATCTCTATATTCAGAATATAGACTTTAAAACAGAAAATTTGAAGAACAAAAATTGTAGCTTTGAGCCCACACAAAACTGTGTTTCATTAAAGAATTTAATCCCCTCACAATTGCTCAAGGTTTGGATTAATTTCTCCCAGGATAGAACGAAACTCTATTCTGCAAGACTGGCAATCGAACTTGCAGAACTTCAGCGAACTCAACAAACAATAGCAAATCACACGACACTTACTTTCTTTTGTTTGAAAATGATAAATAAAAGAGGGGAATGCAGAAGACTAATTTTGCATAGAGTATTTCGTGATTTCAGTGTTTGTTTGAGGCGAAGGCTCTGAAAAATTATATAGCCTAAAGTTGGAGCCGAACAGGTCACCTGCTCGGAATGAAGGTGTCATTTGGTCGAATTTAGATATGACCGTTGGGATTTTAATTTATGTTGTAGTGCCTGTGTTCAAAAATCAGGAAAAACAGAAACCAAACGGAAAGACAAAAACCAGAAAAAACAGAAACTGGAAAAATAATACAGAAGTAAGAAAATATTCGAGACCACAGAATTCACTGTGTGTCCTTAAGGAATTTAATCCCCTCAATGTACCCGAGGTTATGGATTACTTCCTCCCAGGATAAAACGGATATACCTGTCGCAGGAGTAGCGGTACGTCAAACGCCTTCGACTTCGACGAACTCAAAGTTGGCAACGAAACACAGTAAGACTCGATAGTTTTATTTGTGAAAAAAGAATGCAGAATTTCAGATGCAGAAATTTTTGGTTTTTGGTATCTTTAAAATGAGGCATTGCCTTAGTTTATATAGCTTTGAAGGTGCCTCTTGAATAGGTTGGTATTTGTCGGAAGGTTGCCTTCCATTTCTCATTCACACCAACTTGGCTAGTTTTATTCATTAACTAGCTTTAACAATCCCCCACATGAATGGGGAATGGCTATATGATGAAAAACATGCATGACAAAAAACTGTGTGATTCGTAAGCAAGGATTAATCGCATCTGGATAAGTAGATTTCTCTTTGAACTTTCCGTAGTGAACATATGTCGGATATACTCGGTCAATCGGTAGATGTGATATCCTTGAACCGTCGAGCTTTGGTGTATACCTAGACAACCACATGTCACACAATTAACCCTTTAACCGTCTTTGGTTCTCATTGTTTTGTTCGTTTCAGCCATGGAACATTGCCTGGTTCATAAGTGCGTAGAGAATTGGCCTTACATAATTCTCCTTGAAGCGGCTTACACTTCACACTTACATAGGTGATTCCTAAATCTGTCAGCCCGTAGATACACTATTTGAAATTCACCGGACCAAACTTAGGAAACATTTAAAAGCCGCAATGCTTTATCCAGATGCTTGAACATTGTCTCATCACGAGAATGGACCAAAGAGTTATTGTGACAATGTTGAACCGTCATTAATGACTTTGTTTGATCTCTTTGAACCTAGATCTTGGGATCTCCAGTCTTCTAGGTAGAGTTACCGTCACGATGACTTGTCCTCGGCCATAGTCCCATTTCCCTTGATGATCTTTCAACTACCTCTCTAGTTAGGCCTTTAGTTAGTGGATCCGACACATTATCTCTTGACTTAACATAGTCAATTGTGATAATTCCACTAGAGAGTAGTTGTCTAACGGTATTATGTCTTCGTCTTATGTGACGAGACTTTCCGTTGTACATAAGGCTCCCGGCTCTTCCTATTGCTGCTTGGCTATCGCAATATATGCATATAGGAGCCAACGGTTTGGGCCAAAATGGAATATCTTCTAAGAAATTCCGGAGCCATTCAGCTTCTTCACCGGCTTTGTCTAAAGCTATGAACTCAGATTCCATTGTAGAGCGGGCGATACATATGCATTTGGATGACTTCCAAGACACTGCTCCTCCACCTATGGTAAAAACATATCCACTTGTGGATTTAGTTTCGATTGAACCGGTGATCAATTTGCATCATTGTATCCTTCAATAAGCTGCAGGATACATTATAATGCAAAGCAAAGTTTTGAGTATGTTTTAAATACCCCAAAACTCGTTTCATTGCCGACCAATGTTTTTGGTCGGGATTACTAGTGTAGCGACTTAGTTTACTTATAGCACATGCAATATCAGGTCGCGTCTGAGTTCATGATATACATCAAACTTCCCAACACTGCATAATCCAATTGAGAATGACTTTCACCTTTATTCTTTGCAAGAGCAAGGTTCATATCAATTGGCGTCTTTGCAACTTTAAAGTCCAAATACTTGAACTTTTCAAGTACCGTTTCAATATAATGAGATTGAGACAATGCTAGACCTTGAGGAGTCTTATGGATTTTAATTCCCAGAATTAAATCGGCAACTCCTAAGTCTTTCATATCAAACTTACTAGCAAGCATGCACTTAGTAGCATTTATGTTAGCAATGTTGTTACTCATTATCAACATATCATCCACGTACAAACAAACAATGACTACGTGGTTTGGAGTGTTCTTAATGTAGACACATTTATCACACTCATTTATCTTGAATCCATTTGACAGCATTGTATGGTCAAATTTTGCATGCCACTGTTTGGGTGCTTGTTTTAGTCCGTAAAGAGACTTAACAAGTCGACACACCTTCTTCTCTTTCCCTGGAACTACAAACCCCTCAGGTTGTTCCATGTAAATTTCTTCCTCTAACTCTCCATTTAAGAAAATTTGTTTTCACATCCATTTGATGGATTTCAAGACCGTACACGGCTAACGCTACTAACACCCGAATAGATGTAATCCTCGTTACCGGCGAGTATGTATCAAAGTAATCAAGACCTTCTCGTTGTCTAAACCCTTTAACAACTAGTCTTGCCTTATATTTATCAATAGTACCATCAGCTTTCATTTTCCGCTTGAAAATCCATTTGGAACCTAAAGGTTTATTTCCTGGAGGAAGGTCAACCAATTCCCAAGTATGGTTGTTTAAGATGGATTCTATCTCACTATTGATTGCCTCTTTCCAAAATTGAGCTTCCGATGAAGACATAGCTTCGTTGAAGGTTCGAGGCTCATTCTCCAACAAAAATGTTAGAAATTCTGGTCCAAATGAAGTAGACGTCCTTTGACGTTTGCTGCGTCTCGGATTTTCCTCATCAGGAATATTTTCCTTTGTTTCTTCCCGAGGTCGTTTAGATTCTTTGCTAGACGACTCACATTCCTTTTTATACGGATATATGGTTTCAAAGAAGTCAGCATTATCTGATTCAATTACCGTATTTACGAATGTCGGGATTTTCGATTTGTGAACTGTAAATCGATATGCCTTACTATTTGTGGCATATCCTATGAAAACACAATCAATGGTTTTAGGTCCTATTTTTACCCTTTTGGGTTTAGGAATTTGCACCTTGGCCAAACACCCCCACACTTTGAAGTATCCCAAATTGGGCTTCCTTCCTTTCCACTTTTCGTATGGAATAGATTTTGTTTTGCTATGGGGCACTCGATTGAGTATTCGGCTATTTGTTAGAATGGCTTCCCCACAAGTTACGGGGTAAACGGAACTTATTAACAGGCATTCATCATTTCTTTGAGGGTTCTATTTTTCCTTTCCGCAATTCCGTTTGATTGTGGCGAGTAAAAGCGATTGTTTGATGAATAATGCCATATTCCAAACATATTTGTTCAAAAGGAGATTCATATTCACCGCCCCTATCACTCCTTATCATTTTAATCTTTTTGTTAAGTTGAGTCTCAACTTCAGTTTTGTATTGCCTGAATGCTTCAATTGCTTCATCTTTACTATTAAGTAAATAAACGTAGCAATACCGCGTACTATCGTCAGTAAAAGTTATGAAATACTTCTTTCCACCGCGAGATGGGATTGACTTCATGTCACAAATATCTGTATGGATTAAGTCTAAAGGACTTGAATTCCTTTCAACTGACTTATAAGGATGTTTAACATACTTAGACTCAACACAGATTTGACATTTTGATTGATTGCATTCAAACTTAGGCAATACTTCCAAACTAATCATTTTCGCAAGGTTACGTAATTGACATGTCCTAAACGTGAATGCCATAAATTATTTGACTCAAGTAAGTAAGACGAAGCGAAACTTTATTATTATTGGCAACGACCATTACATTCAGTTTGAAAAGGCCCCGTGAGGTAACCTTTTCCTATGTACATCTCGTTCTTACTTATTACAACCTTGTCGAAACAAAAACACACTTAAAACCGTTCTTTACTAGAAGTCGGTAGATACTAGATTTTTCCTAATTTCAGGAACATGACAGACGTTGTTAAGAGTCACCACCTTGCCAGATGTCATCTTCAGCAGTATCTTTCCATAACCTTCAATTTTGGCCGTTGCAGAATTTTCCATATATATGGTATCGTCGGGCCCGGCGGGAGCATATGAAGCAAAGGCTTCTCTAACAGCACAAATGTGGCGAGTGGCGCCAGAGTCAATCCACCACTCTTTCGGATTTCCCACTAAGTTGCACTCAGACAACATAGCGCACAAGTCATCAACTTCCTCGTTTGTTTCAACCATATTAGCCTGACCCTTCTTCTTTACCTTTTGAACACGATACCGCAACTTTGTGTCCGATTTTTCCACAATTGTGGCAGTTTCCCTTGAATTTCTTCTTGTTGGGATAGCTCCTTGGTCCCGATGCATTTTTCCTCTTTTTTAGATTAGTTGGGGCAGTTTCAACAATATGTGCTCCCCCTATGGTTGATCTCACATTTGCCTTCTTCTCCGCTGCCTTGTTATCTTCCTCGATTCTCAAACGGACGATGAGATCCTCGGTGTCATCTCCTTTCGCTTGTGTTTCAAGTAATTTTTGAAGTCCTTCCATGAAGGAGGCGACTTCTCTATTACTGCCAAGAACTTGAAACGCCCACTAATCACCAAACCTTCAATGAGTAGATTGTGGATGATACCCTGCACCTCTTGAACTTGAGTAACAACAGACTTGCCATCTACCATTTTGTAGTCCAGAAACTTGGCAGCGATAAATTTCTTTAATCCAGCATCTTCTATTTTATATTTCTTTTCCAACGCATCCCATAGATCTTTTGATGTTTCCACATTACTATAGGCGTTGTAAAGATCATCCTCGATCCGCTAAGAATATAATTCTTGCACAAAAATCTGAGTGCTTCCATGCCTCGATTACAACAAAACGTTCATTCTCAGGTGTTGATTAGGCAAAATCGAACGACCTCCTTAATAAACTTTTGGAGGTTTAAAGTAGTTAAATAGAAGAACATCTTTTGTTGCCATCGTTTGAAATCAATTAGGTGAATTTTCCAGGCTTCTCTGCCGGGCCGGTCTTTGGTGCGATCTGTTGGAGGGCCTTGACATTGCTCGTAGAACCAACCATGGGGGCTAGTGTGGCGATGAGAGAGCATTCAAATTTGGAGTCATGTCTCCCATTTACATGCATAAGCGAAGCAACAGAAAAAGTTTAATAAGCGGTGAAGACTTCAAACCGAATCAGCTTTTGACGCAGAGATGTAATACACAATGGTGAAGATTTTATTTCTTCAAACCGAATCAAGGTTACACAAACAGATTTAAAATCCTTGAAACGAAATGCAGTAAATTGTATGTTGTATACTTGATGAAGTTTTTATATCTTCAAATCAAGTACCCAAATGAGTAGAGAGTTATGAAAACTTTAATCTCAATCGGAGTAGAAAATTCGAAGATTTTAGTCTCCAAACAACATATAAGTTCGTTACACCGAAACAACAAACACCTTTTTTTTTCTTTTTTTTTTCTTTTTTTTTCCTTGTAAATTGTATGTTGTATACTTGATGAAGTTTTTATATCTTCAAATCAAGTACCCAAAGGAGTAGAAAGTTATGGAAACTTTAATCTCAACCAGAGTAGGAAATTCGAAGATTTTATGCTCCAAACAACATACAAGTTTGTTACACCGAAACAACAAAAACCTTTTTTTTTTCCTTTTTTTTTTCTCAGTAAATTGTATGTTGTATACTTGATGAAGTTTTTATATCTTCAAATCAAGTACCCAAAGGAGTAGAAAGTTATGGAAACTTTAATCTCAACGGAGTAGAAAATCAAGATTTTAGTCTCCAAACAACATACAAGTTCGTTACATCGAAACAACAAACATACACCTTTTTTTCCGACAATGTTCTGTAATTGTTAAACAAGAACAAATGAACACAGAAATAATGTATAAATTCCTTAAGCTTGTTGTAGTGCTGTGTTCAAAAATCGGGAAAAGCGAAACCAAGCGGAAAGACAAAAACCAGAAAAAGCGGCTGGAAAAATAATCTGAAGTAAGAAAATATCCGAGACCACAGAATTCACTGTGTGTCCTTAAGGAATTTAATCCCCTCACTGTGCCCGAGGTTATGGATTACTTCCTCCCAGGATAAAGCGGATATACTGTCGCAGAGTAGCGATCGTCAAACGCCGACTTGACGAACTCAAAGTTGGCAACGAAACACGGTAAGACTCGATAGTTTTATTTGTGAAAAAGAATGCACGAGAATTTGAGATCTGAGAAATTTTTGGCTTTTGGTATCTTTAAAATGAGGCATTGCCTTAGTTTATATAGCTTTGAAGGTGCCTCTTCGGAATAGGTTGGTGACTGTTCGGAAAGGTTGCCTTCCATTTCTCATTCACACCAACTTGGCTAGTTTTATTCATTAACTAGCTTTAACAATTTATTCCGCGAAAATAATTAATTAATTAAATTTTGCGCGAATTAATTAAAAAAAGAAAATTAAATAATGAAAGTGGAAATCCGAAGCCGGAGCGGAGCGGCGACGACGGCGCGAGAGGTGATCATTTTCTTAACTCTTTATTAGCTAGAAGATGTGCTACTACATATAAGCACACAAATGTTACTTTCTACTACTGATGTGAGAGAAAACTCACTTGAAAAAACTACTTTTTGCAAATTTATTTTCCTCCAATTTTGTTTCCCTCCCTTTTTTCCAATTCACACTTCATCTCTAAAGTCCACATTTCAGTGTCTTTAAAAGCTTTAAATCCCAATATCAGTCACATTAAAGCGGGATAATTGAACACTTTTAAATAACAAATTGAACTAGAGAATCACTTATACCTTTTTGTTTCTTTTATTCGACAATCCCAAAACCTATAACGAGTAATTATTAAAGTTTATTGGGAGATGTTGAAAGTGACAGGGTTGGGAAAAGAAGACAACATTTGTGTTTTTTTTGGCTGCTTTAAATCATTGTTTGTAATTTTTTGGATCTGCATATTTGTCATTTGTCTCGATAAGGTGATTTTAGATTTTGGTAGAAACATGTTAATCCAGTGTATATCATACCATATATCCATTTATCTCCTCTATCTATGTATATATGCATGAAACTCTTGTATGATATACATGATATACAAATAAATATTGATATCCTCGATGTACAACATGATATATATATATATATATATATATATCAGATGCAGTTTATGCATTTTTTAGGTCTGACTTTTTAATTTGAAACAAGTTCAGATCACTTCTAATCTTCCCAAACATTTGCATATGATTCGTCAAGATATTTTCGTCTAATTCCAACCGTACCTACTCACCCCGTTCAGTCCAACAAAAGCATGATGATGAGGAGGAGGAGAAAGTTTCTATTTTCTATTTTTGGAAGGGAATATATATTTCAAGTGAAATTAGGAGGAGTGTCTTCATAATCTCTTATTATTTAGTTTGTTTTGGTAGGATGTGGCTATACAATATCAAACTTTTTGAGTTTTAATTGCAAAATATATTCGTTGCCCAAAAGTATGTCAATATGTCTGTAAGTGATTATATATAGGTATCAATACTCCTAAAAAATATACATGGCGTAAATAAAAAAAAGTGTATAAGAAATTGGAAGAAAACTGGGTTATGAGAATTAAAGGATAAGACTGACAACTTCACGGTAAAGTTTGTTATCATATGACCAGGAGGTCATGGGTTCAAGTCTTGAAAATAGCTTCTTGCAGAAATGCACAAGTAAGGTTGTGTACAATAGATATTTGTGGTCCGGCCCTTTCATGGACTCCATACATAGCGAAAGCTTAGTGCACCATGCATTAACAACAACTAAGAAATGTATTCCACCCATAGAAATCAACAAGTCATTTTTTATTATGCTAATAATGTTCCCTTTTGTGCTAATCATTTGAATCCAAAAGAGAAGAGATACTCAAAGGAAGAAAGCAACCATAACAAAATGGAAATGTTTCTGATTGTACAATAAGAAAGTTGAAAACCCCAACTAAGAGATGACAATGGATCCTGGACCCAATCCGGATCCGGTGGATCTAGATCCGTTTTATAGGATATGGATCTTTAAAATTTGGACCCGACGAATTCGAATCGGACCCGGATCCATTTCTAACGGATCGGATCTGGATCTGGATCTTGTATTTGAGATCCGTATCCGATCCAGATCTGATCCGTGGATCTATTTTTTATTAAATATATTCATAACCTAGAATGTAATTTTATAAGTATTTTCTTAAAATGGCTAAGCACATCCTTGCAAGTTTAATTCTCAAAACAAGTTTAATTTATCCCCGCGTTAACTCAAAAACCAAAAAATAAAGAGTTAACTTTGATAATAAAATCAATGTTATATTAGTGAATGACTAACATCTCCATAGACAAGTAGTTAAAATTATATTCACTTCATTTGTGAAGATTCCAAGCACATGCAAGTTCTGCATTATGAAAATACTAGTCAGCATTTTTCACAACTATTGTCATTGTCCAACATTTTCAATTAATAGCTCACAATCAAAACGAGACAACGAACAAAATATCTCATATGAACATTTCAAAATTGAAACACAGTAAACTGTTAGCTAAGTAAAAATCGTTTGTCAGTTCAAAAAAAAATTCTCAGCAAGGTTACATTCTTAGCAAGGCAAAATTTTTTACATGTGGATCCAGATCCGATCCGTAGACCCGATGGATTCGGATTTGAATCTGAATCTAGTATGATCCGATCCAGATCCGATCCGTTTTCATCGCTAATCACAAATATATATAAAGCTCCAATAGGTGAAAGCAATATGAGAAAGTTGGGCCAACACATGGGCATGCACGTGACATATTCACATGTAGAATATGTGCTCATTGAACATTTTAAGATTCTTTAAAAATAGTCACTATCCTAAAATTTCAAATATTACAAGTGACATTTCATAATATTATGCTAAAATTTCAATGGTAGAATTTAAAACTTCACGATAGTATTTCCTTTGGCTTTCGTTTCAGTTTATACACATTTCGTTTTTTCAAGTGTCATTTTAGCTAATTTTTAAAATTAAATTAAATTATTTAATATTTTAAAATTATAATTTAAATATTCAAAAATTACACAAAAAATATATAAATTATAGTTTTTCTAGTATTAATATAATGAAAAATTAATGATAATATATTGGTCAAATTTTGCACAATTTGATTCTTAAAATCACATAAATTAGGGGTGGCCAGTGGGACGGGCGGGGCGGGGTGGGACGAGATTTGGGGGGACATGGTGGGGGTCAGGCGAGCCGGGATAGGGGGGACGGGAAGAGGTCTCGTCCCGTCCCACATCCCGCCGGAAGAGGGGACGGGATTTGGGGGGTCAGGTCGGGTATGGGGATTTGGGGGGATTTTAATTTTTTTTAGACACATAATTTAAACACTTAAATAATTGAACCAGATAGTGAATAAAAATATCTCAATGTTGTTTTTGTGCCTCTTATATTATTTAATAGAAATATAATTTTTTTGTTATATAATTTCAAAATTGCAACTTTGCTTCGTAGTTCAAAAGTTGCAAATCACATAATAAAATTGTCATTAAAAATTACATATTCAACCATACTTTTTCTAATTTTCTCACAATCTCTTGAGGATCTTCTGTTGGAATTGGAAGTTGTTGGTCAAATTGTTCGACGTCGCTTCCTGCTCCCTCGGATAAGATTTCGCTGTAGTTGTAGTCGTATTCTTCGTTGATCTCTGGTTGACCGCACCTTCTACGCTCCGCTCTAATCCAATCTCTGAATAAAACTGCAATCTCCAAGTTGCCTCCCGCCAATGAGTGTATGTGCTCTCCTATTTGAAACCTTCCAGCAGAAAAAGCGCTTTCAGAAGCTGTTGATGACGCTTGAATATTCAACACATCTTGGGCCATCTTTGATAGTGTTGGAAATTTCTTTTCATTCTCCCTCCAGTATTTCAGCAAGTCTTCACGTCCATTTTCATTGACAATTGATTCGTATAGTACAACACCCTGCAAAACATAAACATCAAATTCTCTAATTTGTGAAGACCTTGAACCACTATACATTATATTTCTAAGGCTTTGAATACTTGAAGCAAAAACCACATGTTTTTTATAAGGTTGCAGTGAAGTAGAAGAAGAGGGTACAAAAGTCGGTTGACCATTTGCAGTTTGTTCTTGGTAATATATATATATATATATTTGCATTCAGTGTGTATGCTAGACATAACTTCTTCTTTAGTTGGTTCGTAAGTTGGTTCTTTAGTTGGGTCTGTTGGAGTTGGAAGTATTTCTAAGCTTTCATAAATTGTTTCAACAAGTGATTTACAACCGTCTACTTTAATAGTAGGATTTAATACAGCACCAATAAAATAAATAGTGGGAATAGGAAAAAAAATTAAAAACATTTTTTAATAGATGGAGCGTAAGTTGGTTTTTGCATATATTCATTAAGTAACAAAAATATTAGAGCTATAGAAAATAATATAGATGAAATAGTAGGATAATAAATACTAGAAAATTCCTTAGTAGCTAGAAAAAATTTCTCTAAGAATACATTAAGTTCCAAAAAAATTTCCAATCATCATCTACAAGCATATCTCTTAGATTTTGATTATGGACCTTAAATAATAAAGTTATATGTCTTCTATACTCTTGAGCAACAACTAATTGTTCATACAAAGAATTTCATCTAGTTGCAACTTCTTCTGGATTTCCTTATAAGGTAATCCACAATCATGACATATTTTTTTATACTCTTTGCGTCTTTGTATTTCATTACCTTTAAAAATAAAGTTGATAGCAAATTGTACTTTATCAAGAATAGAGCTAAAAGTTGTAGGTCATTCTTTACAACTAAGTTATAAATATGACATGCACATCTAACATGAAAAAAATTGGGAAAACATGGAGTCAATCGAGTTTTTAAAATGTTTACAGAATAATCATTAGAAGAAGCATTATCTAATGTAATAGTCATAATTTTATCAGTAATTTCATAATATCCACTAATTTCATGAATATTTCTTGAAATAAAAGCTCAGTGTGCCTATCATCAATATATCTATATGCTAATATACGTTTTTGCATAGACCAATTCTGATCTATCCAATGACATGTAACAATTGAATAATTATTACCATTAGTACTACGGCCTATGTCAGAAGTGATAGCCACTTTGTCATTAAAATGATACAATGCATAACGTAAATATTATTGATATTCATGCGCAAAATTTAAAAACATCTCTTCAAATAGTTGATCTAGAAAAACCGTTAAAAGTAGGATTATATGTTTCTCGAATGTAATGAATAAAACCAGGGGAGGAAGGAAATGAAAAAGGCAAACCCTCCACAACAACTAATTTTGCTAAATTTTTCCGATCTTTGTGTTTATCATATTTAGGACATATAACTCCCCCCCTTCATCGGGTTAATTCGGCCTTGTACTTGGTCAGAAATACTATGTGAACCTTGTCCCGACTCAGAAGACATTTGCACACCCAATTTTTCAGCCAAATATTGGTTATACCTTGCTTTGCACACCCAACTAATTCTACATGTCTCATTAAACCTCCCATCCCACCTTGACCTTTTTCAGTTTTAAATTTATAAAATTCACGATAAATTTACAAATACCTAGTTGATTAGGAATGTCCCTATCAAAAAAATCTCATGTAGGTGGTTTTAATTTTCGTTGTTTTTGTCCTCGACTCATACTAGGGGGATATATGAGGCATTCCAGTTTTAGTTTCAGCCTGAGACTCACTCTGAGCCTGAGGTGGAGGTGCACTAGTGGGTGTGTTATCTAAATTATCTTCTAATTCATTTTCTAAATTAAAGTCTGGTTCATATGCAGAATATATCTAATGATCTAATGGTATATTAATATTAACAGTAAAAAAAATAGTTTCATCTACATGAATGAAATCACCGTAATTAGGATTACTAGAAGATGCACTCTTACCCCTGTTACCCCTAGTACCTCTACCAGAAAAACGTTCACTTCGTTCCATTATAATTATGCAAATAAATAATTACAGTTAATAAAATTAAGTACGATAATTAAAATTAAGTAACAATAATAATTTAAAGAAGGAACGAAGGTATCAAACGCTGACGTAATCGAGGTTGAAAATTGAAACTTTGTTCGATGATCCTCAAGCTAGTTGCCAACTTCACTCTCAATTTTTGAACTTTGATAGAAATTAGCAAATAAAATATAATATTTAGTGTGCAATGTAGACTTGCAGAGAGAGATTAGAGAGATGGTAGGAAGATTTGTGAGAAAAATGAAGAGAAAAATGATGTATTTATAGTTGAGAAATAGTGTTAAAGTGTAAATATACTAACTTATGAGTTAAAAATAAATATTAAGAGGGTATGGGGGCTTATGGGGTGTGGGGGGCCAAAATGGCCGTTATTAGCCGTTGTGCAACAGCTATTTCTGCAGGGGGATGGGGCGGGTCGGAGGGCGGGATCGGGACGGGCAGGAGAGCCCTAATCCCATCCTGAGTTCGATCTCCTATACCGACGATGGACATTCCGACTTTTTTTTTGGAGGCCGGGGCGGGAACTGGACACCCTTAACATAAATTAGGACAAATCTAGAAGATGATTATTTTCATTACATAAGCTGAAAAGTGGGAAGTCGTGAATCTTTTTTCATATTGACGTCCTTTGGGTATAAAAATTTTTCTTTCTTTTTCTTTTCTTTTGTGTTTCCCTAAAGGGATAGATTTGATTCAGTCCTTCTTGGTCAACTTGTTAACTTAAAAAGATAGTGTATTCCTCACACTGTTTTACTTGAATTACACATCTACAGTAGCAGAAGTATAAATCTTCAACTATATATATATATAAATAGCTGCTCGGGGGTCAATTCTCAGTTGCAGTTGTTATATCACTTAGATGCCATATGCTTTATTGATAAGTTCCTCTTCTTTTCTTTATGTATTTTAGGAGTTATTTAGTAGGGTGTATTAAGAATAGTATTAAATAAAGTATATTAATAATATTGAGATTATTTTTTATTCACAGTTTTGTTTTATGTATTAAGAAAAGTTCTGTCTTTAACCATGTTTATCGATGCTAATAGGTTGAAAGACTACCAAACAAGGAATTAAAAAAGTATCAAAGCTAATCCATTTATTATTTTCTCAAATACGTCCTACCAAATGACCCCTTATTATTTTAGCAATTTTTTTAAAGGTAAATGCATGAGGAATTCAGCAAATTTTTTAGCGTTTATATGAACCATTTGTGTCTTACATTCTAATATCTTAACAAAGTCTGCAGCTTTGCATTCATCATGAGATATTTCTAGTTTTTTCAAGAAATTATCCTCTTAACACCTTCTTTCTTCTTCTTTTTTTCATTTAATGTTCGATATTTGGGTCTGATTAAGTTTGAATTCACCCGGAAAGTCCCACATTAAGGGCCAAACACTTACTTAAAGATAATATCTTAGTTGGTAACTCAATTATAGGTGTTTCACTCAGAAAGTCACTCAAACTATTGATGTTTCACTAAAAAAGTCATTCAACTTTGTTTTTTAACCAGAAAGTCACTCAATTATTGGTGTTTCACTTGCAAAGTCACTCAATCTATTTAAGTGATTTTTTAATTATATTTTATTAATTTTTATTTAAAACAAAAATTGTAAGAAATAAATAAGTACCCATTTTAATCATTTTATTGACCTGATCCACTAAAACTATATTCACCATGACCTTTAATTTTATCATATTCCCACTAAATACAGTATTAGGTGGTAGTAGTAGTAGTAGTATTTTATTTACTAGTTATGTCGTTAATTTTAAATAATTTTGTTATCTATATTTGTTATATCTTATTAAAAAATGAATTTATCTAGAAAGATGAGTCTATCAAGATTTGATTTTACAAATTAATCTACATTTATGGTCGAATTTAGTAGTTTATTTACCAATTATGTTGTTACGTTTAAATAATGGATAAGTCATTGAGCTTTGTTATTTATTTTAAATAGATGTATTTGATAATCGGAATTTTTACAAACTGATCTACGATTATTTACCAGATAAATTCGTTTGTTAATAAGAAGTAACAAAGATTAATGACAAAATTATTTAAAACTAACCACATAACTAGTAAATAAAATACTACTACTACTACTAACTAATACTACTATATTTAGTGGGAATAAGGGTAAAATAAAAGGTCTTAGTCAATATATTTTAGTGGGCCGGGTCAATAAAATAGTTAAAATGAGTATTTATTTATTTTTTATAATTTTGACTTTAAGTAAAAATCAGCAAAATGTAATTAAATATATTGAGTGACTTTGTAGGTGAAACACCAATAGTTGAGTGACCATATGAGATATTATCTCCGCTTCCTTATAAAAACGACTTCATATCCATAGCTCGAATGCGAAATCTTTGGTTAAGAGTGACGTACCCCTTACCATTCCACCACAATCATTGTCACTCAATCGTATCACCTTCAATAATCAGTTGAGAGTTGAGACGAATTAAAACTAAACACTGAGTGAACTTTAACTAACATTGTAAAATGTATTCTACGTAAATGATATAAAGAGATTGCAACTTAAGAGTATATTCCATATGCAGTTTTTAAATATGTACACTTTAATACAAATTAAAAATTAATTAATCTCATCAGATTGAATTTTAAAATTGGTCCAATTAACCTTGATAAACAACAAATTGAGATGGATGAATCAGTCATAATAATCACTACTAAAAAATCTTTGTTTTCCCACTGAAAAACTTTTAGTGGTTGTTTCCTGAATGTCAGTGGAAAAAACATAAATAATGGTGTTTTCACATGGAAAATGAAGAAGTTTTCCAGCGTTTCGATGAGAACTTGTTTTTCATCATGCGTTTTTCTAGTGAGCTGATTCGGTGAAAATGGGATAAAAAATTATGTTTTGTAACATAAATTTTTCATTAAATGTCAGTGAAAACCCCCCTTTATTTCTAGTAGTGAATTAAAGGAGAAGAAAAGTTCTACTAGTCATTTGTATGCTTGAGAAGAGCACAAATTTTGGTTTGGCTAGTCTTAAACAATTCTTTAATTGTGTTTGGTTGTTTGACAAGACAAAATAATTGAAGAAAAATGTATTACCTTCATCCGAGAAGAATAACGGAGGTCAATGTACAATAATTGACGCATGTAAATGTAATTTTTTTATAGTGAAAACTGAGCGTTTAACGTTTTTTTTTTACACATATTAGTGAGCGAGATTTCATTTTATTGTTGCTTCTTCAACAATTTTTTTTCTTGCCGACCTTCCTCCAACAGAATCACAAATCTAACTCCACTCTTTCTATTTTTCACTTATCCTATCGCTCCGTTGATTAATGTCTTAATTTTTGCAGTTTCTATTGAAAAGTCGGAATTAGCTCAAGTAAAGGGCCAACGTATTAGGTGGGAAAAAATATTTTTAAAAAATCACAAAATCATATATGTAAGGTTGACTGTAGAGTATGTTGTGTTTGATTGTTTGACAAAACAAAAAATGAAAATATATTACTTCAGGTGAGGCGGATTCATAATTTTAAGTTCCTGAATTTATATAATGACTTCAAGGTAAATATAATAATAATAATAATTATACAGTCAGAAAATTTCTAATTCGTATACAACTTTAAGACAAAAACTACTGGATGTATGTGAATCTACATGTTATACCTGCATATCCGCCCAAGACTTTCATCCGAAAAAAGTGCAACTTTTATAGATAAGAGTCTCTACATTAATTTTAAAAGGAAAAATTACTATTGAAAAATCTTTAATATTATCTTCGTTACACTATCCATCCATATATACATTTAATATTATACTATCGGTTCATATATGCCTTTAATGTTATAAAAATGGCTCAAATTTAACCTTCTTCGTTAACCTCATCTAATTTAACTAAAATGGCATGACATCTCACCATATCAATCCTTTTTCTTCCGCACTATTCAAAGTCACCAACACTTTGACACTATATTACCATCCCCATCAACATTTTTTGATTCTTGAGACATAATAGTATATAATTATTTTTTGAAATATTATAACTTTTTCAATGGTCATGAAATTTTGATTCTTGAAATAATAATGTATATAATTATTTCTGAAAAAAAGATGTATATAATTTTTTAGGAAAAAAGAATAGATGTTTGGGGTGATCGAGAGTGGCGTGAAGACATTGAATAAAAATAAGTAGACAAGAAGCACGGGAATCGTGAATCTAATAGTACAGCAAGTTGCATCAAACAACTTGCATATATTTATTTATATTTGTATACTATTCAATTCAAAGCCAGAAGATAAGTAGAAGTAGAAAGAAGAGCAACCTGCAACTTGCATATAGGGTGGGCAAAAAACCCGGAGAATCGAAAAAACCGAATCGAATTGAATTTCGATTCGATTTTTTCTTTTTTTTTTTAAAAAGTCAATTTTTTGAAAAATCGAACCGAATAAAGATTTAGTGATTCAGTTCGATTTTTAATTTTTGGATACGAACCGAACCGAAAAACCGAATTAAATATACAATTATTTTTTATTTTTTATTTTAGGCTACTACTATCTCTTGAATCATAGCCATTGAAGCCAATCTATGAAGCTTTTATGGAAGTCGCATGCGGCATGAATTTGATTAACATATCACGGAAGCATTGACATAAAATGTAGGGAGATAAAGTAGTTGTAAATTGGTAAAACTTTAAATGGTCATAATTCTGCGCTCGGATGTCCGTTTTACCCGATTTTTTTTATTTTGAGTATTTTTTTGAGACGGGACCGTTCAAACTGCCAAAAGGCGGTTTGGCGCAGCCAATTTTTAAAAATGCGTCCTTTTTCCCAATCAATTTGTGTTTTCCTCCAAATCGATTTCTAATTTTCTTTTTTCTTTAGTAAACATCTCATGATACACAATAGATTTCAACGTCGAAATTTCATAATAGTATAGGTGTGAATGTCAATTTCAGTTTTGGAAATTCAATTTATTTTATGAAAAAAAACCCGACCCGACCCACTAAAAAATGATATAATCTGATACATTCGGCGATATAAACCGAACATATCATTTTTTTAAAGTTATATTCGGTTTTTTAAAAAAAAATCAATTTTTATTCGATTCATATTTTTCGAATACAAAATCGATATAAATTGATATATGGTCACCCCTACTTGCATCTCTTTGTCCCTTTACTTTTTTTCCTACTTAAAACAGTAAAGAATTCTGATATGACAATTGAATATTTTGCAACTTGCTCTTTTCTTTATTATTGATTGATACTCTATACTCTATACTATATGTCAGCTAATTGGCCTCTCTTTCCCTAAAGTCCCCTCCAACTTGCACCGTACCTCCTGTTTTATTCTCATCAACTTGCCTCCTTTAATTTATACTAATTTATTACTAGTAGTTGATTTATTACCTTTCTGTTTCAAAATGTCTGTATTATTTTCTTTTTTTATTTATTTCAAAATATTTATCTTTTTTTTTATATAGATGATTCCTATAATACATTACTCTAGTCAAGTCCAATGAAATTTCAAATTTTATTTTGTTCAAAACTTGTTGCAAATCTAGAAAGCAATTGATATTGATACAGTTTGATTCCTTAACTCAATTAGTAGGACCCCTAGAGTCCACTCCTTCCCCGCACTACGAGTGAAAGGAAAAAAGTAAAGACTACCATTAAAGCAGTCCAAACAAAACTTACTATATCCATATGAATTATGTCCTCTATCTCTATAAATATAAAGGAATTGTTTCATTATTCCTCACTAATAATAGTGGAAGACATATTTGCTTTCTTGAACATAATTTCTTTCCACGAAAAGAAAGGAAATAGTTCATTTTACAACTTTTTAATTTCAACATTTCCCGTGATATGTTTAAGACCACACAATTAAAAAGCATTTTAGTATGTTTTTCGAACCTTTAATTTAAGATCACATCACAAAATTCAAAAATCTTCTTTACTTTTTTAAACTCTCTGCCAAGTCACAACCACACAAATATTTTAAAACGGAGGGAGTAGTACCAATATATCTTAAAGAAATATATCGAGTTTTAGTAACTATAACAACATATCTAGTGTAATCTCACAATAAATGATCTAGCTAGAAGTGTATGATATACGCAAACCTTACATTTACCGTTGTGAGGTATACAAAGATTGTTTCTAATAGAACCTCGGCTCAAAAGAGAAATTTTCAAAGCAGCATTGCAAAAAAAAAAAAACTTTAGTAACTATAATCATAATATTTGTCTAAGCTTCTAATTATCTCTTCATTCAGCGTCTTACTACACTAATTGAAAAAAAATATATTAATACCAAATGACTTTTTATTTTCCTAAAACGTCAAATATTTTGAGTACTATCAAAGTGTGAAGTATTAAACTACACGATTCGACTAGTACTTAAAATAGCAGTGGGAAGAGGAATACTTTGCATTCACCAAATTAGAATCTTGAAGTGATTTCTGATATTGTGCCTCAAATGGACATTTCTATTTTGCAAATTTACTTACCATCGTCTGATTTTTCTGTCCCTCCATGTCTTTTTTTTTTGTTGGTAAATCTCCATATATGTCTTGTATTATGTACTATTACTCATGTTTCATATTTCCAATTATGGTAAATTAATTATATTTCATGAAAAGTAAGGTTGATATAATTATAAAGAGTTTCGTACTAACATGACTTACATATTGCTACTCCATGCGGATAAAAAAGATTGTCTACTTAGCCTTTATTTTTTAAGTAAAAAAGAGTATTCACTTATCAAATTAAAAAATAATTAACTTTACTTTTTCAAATTTATCCTTATTAAGTATTAGGTGACCAAATCTCAATATCTATTTAATTAAAAATATTTTAGTTAAATTAACTATTTTTGCCTAGAAGTTAACATTTTTTTAAGAAATGTTTAAATGACTAAGTGAACACTTTTTTTTATCAAGGGAGTATCTTTCTAGCTTGCCTAATTTACCACAAAAACTTTTCAAATAATTTGACGATAAAGGACATGATTTTAAGAAAATGATAGGACTGATACTAGGGTTCAACATTACTATCCCTAATTTCCATGAATATCATTAATCAATGAACATTAAGATCCATGAACCAAATAAGCATGAAAATATAAAGGCACAACAACAGTATCAAAATATAGACCGTCTTCAACATTTCTATCCTTAATTTCCATGAATATCATTAGCCTCGTCTTCATTCATTTAATTTGAATTTCTTAAACAAACTATATTACTACTAATCTCTACGCTTCTTTATAGCACATACAGTAAAGAGGATTCATTATATTTTGAGCTTAAGCAATATACAAGGTTAGTATAAACAATTTTAGGAAATTATTTATTAAACTCTTTATTATCAATTAGGGAATTACTAAATCATAGGATTACTATACATTCTCCCATTAATATTTCATTTCAATATTAGAAATTTTGAATCTTGATAATGTATTCTTCGGGGAGCCTTAAGTAACTGGTAAAATTGCAGTCATGTGATCAGAAGGTCATGAGTTCAAGTCTCTTGAAGAAATGTGGGGTAAGACTGCGTACAATAGATCATGTGGTCTGACCCTTCTCCGGATCCCGCGCATAGCGGAAGCTTAGTGCACTGGGCTGCCCTTTTTTGATAATGTATTCTTCCTTGAAGTTTATCGAGATTATGAATTGAAATTAGTATTACTTAAAGCTTCTATCAGGAATAAACTAACATGGAAACAAAATTAAAGCTCGCTAATTACATTGTCCTTCACGGATCAGAGATAACAGAAAACGCAACAGTTACCTTTGAAGTAATGGACCTACGAATAATAAAAAAAAAACATAGAATGAAATTAAATCTGCAAAATAAGTTTTTGACTTATCTTCAACAAGTGATGACTACCTGAAGATCAACGAACAACAGCTAAAAAGGTGCAACGATTTTCAAATCAACGTACCCAAAAAAAAACATCATCGGATTCGATACATAATAATATCATCATTAGTATCATTGATCGACCCAATTAATTCATGTAGCCTTTTAGTTTCGTCTGTTCAAATTCCCGGCGATCTGCGCTAACGATTGAAGGTTACATTTAACAATAGTATCAACAAAAACACACGTCTCATCTTTAGTATTACCCTTTGGGACATCCACAACGTACGACTCCACGACAATAGTAGTTGTCCCATTACCCGAATAAGGTTCAGGGTGCAAAGTAGTTACGGAGCGATAATTCGCGAGTCGGTGGTCCCCACCGACTACGCTAAAACTAATGACGTGGTGCTCTTCGTCAAGAATTTCCAGTCTCTCCGTGCTGTTAACAGCTGGCAGCCCGGAGATAACACGGACTTCACGAAGAGTG
The DNA here is from genome assembly GCA_029783415.1 of Anisodus acutangulus. Classification (NCBI taxonomy): domain Eukaryota; kingdom Viridiplantae; phylum Streptophyta; class Magnoliopsida; order Solanales; family Solanaceae; genus Anisodus; species Anisodus acutangulus. The sequence continues at coordinate 47,594,641 of CM056490.1, forward strand.
CCTACGTTACCGTCACCACCAATGAGGTGACAGCTCTTAACGAAGTGTTTATACGCTTGTGGGTTGTCGAAGCGACGGACCACGGACCATACGGTGGATACGGGTGCTGAGATTCGTTGGATCGCGGCTGAGCAGCATTGGTTGGGGCCCACGAGATGCGCGTGGTATTTAACGATGGAATCTGGTACTTGTGCGGTGCATGGTATTATTGGTGTGTAGAGTTGTAGTGATTGGTGGGGTTGTTTACAATTAGCAGTATTGTTGTTTGAATTGATTCTTGGGAGTAAAAGAGATGATTTTTGAGGATTTGGAATCATTTTTTGCTTAAGGGTACGTATGTATATGTATATATTTTTTTGAGAGATTTAGAGGAATTAATGGTTTTGATGAGAGTTTTGTTGTGTTTTTTTTGTAGTGAGTGATATAGTTTTGTATCCCTCGTATAGACATTTCTTATAGAAATATAGAGAAGAGAGAGAGATGAACTTTGTTGAAAGGAAGAAGAGGCAATGGTTTCATGTGAGGATGATAAAAATAGGAACTAGTTGCTTCCAGTCAATTTGTGATGCCTATGACGGAGGGAGGTTTAAGCAGGACTTATTGGCTTTTAATGGTTCTTAAAGATGAGATGTATATGATACATTAAATAGACGAACTCCACATCAGATTGTGAGTGGGAAGCTATTGAAGAACTTTATATGGTATAATTCAAGTTCATATGGTACACACACTTTTAGAGCTCGATGTAATATAGCTCGAAAGAAAAATCTATGTGCGCGAGTCTAGGCCCAAAGCGAACAATACATGACATGGACTTGGATCGTGAAAAAATCATAATGAAAATATATAATTAAGTGATAAAAGCTTATAATATGCTAAACTTATATTGTATTCATTCATTTTGGTGTAAATATATAAGGAAAATATATAGTTTTAAGTGATAAAAGCTTATATGCTAAACTTGTATATTGTATTCATTTATTTTGGTGTAAATATCAAGTGCACGTAAAACATTCAATTTATGTGTCCTCTTTATTTTGTATTATCCTTAAGATATATATGTTAGTTAAGAACATTTATTATCCTATAGAAATGTGTTCAAATTTGGAGATCAGGTTGCTTTTGGAAAAGTTAAGCTATTTTTTATTTATAAAGTCAGTCATGTGCTATATATTATGTGTAGGATTGAATATCTAAAAAGATTTGAAGTGTCATGGGAAATATGTTACTCCATATGTTTTAGTTATATATATTGGCGTAGTTTGACTTGGTATATAACTTAAAAAAAAATATTTATAATTTGGCTACAAATGATTAGATTTTAAAAATTTGTGGTCTTAATATAACGTTGTGTGGCTATAAAAACATAATTGTCATTAAGAGTATATTGAAAGATTTTAATTAAAATATTTTTTAATTTTAAAAGGTATTATTCTTTTTAAGAATGAAAAATAAAGAAATAGTTTCATTTATATAAAATGGAATAGATGGAGTATAACTTTTGACAACGAATAAACTTTAGGAAGGAGGGAGAATTACTTTTTATGGTTTATGTATCTAATTTTCATTAGTGAGAGTCCCGTCTCTAAATTAAACAGTTATGGTTTAATGAATTCTCAAATGTAAATTTCGAATTTGCCTTAAAAAAAAAAGTGACCATAATTACAACCATTTGTGTTCCAAAATATCATAATGTTGAAGAAAGACATTAATTTTCGAATAATTGAAGTACGTTGCAAGAAAGAGACGGATAAGGTACTTTAACCACTTATTAGCTTATAGGCGAAGTTTATTTTTTAATTTTAGAAATATAAAAAATATTTCATCAGGTACATGTAAATGTGTTCTTTAATTTGTAGAGTGCAATATGTAGACTGACATTTTTTCCTTATAAGTACAAAGACAGAATTTGAAATCTCCAAACAGGCAAAGTTGGGTGGATACTCCTGAGGTCAGTTGTTATTTATCTGTCAATTACATCCAACTTGCAAGTTGCAACTATAGAGCTATTTGCAGTCACGTATATGCAATAATTCAATCAAAAGCTGAAAAATACCTCTTATCCGCCCTAAAATGTGCAAGAATTAAGTGGAAAAGATAATTCATTCTGATCGACATGAGAGTCCAACTTATCAATCTCCTAGCCCTTATTTAATTTCTTGTTTCGTAAATCGCTCATTGGTAGATCTGATCGGATTCTGGATATGCGAGAGCCCAGCTCAGGAGGAATGAGAGAAAAGACTTGAGATTAGCCACTAGAAGTACCAAGGAGAGGATTAAAAAAAGCCAACACTAAGTGTTTAGTTACCATGTCCAAAAGTCTCATGTCTTTCTTGTTGCGCTAGATCTAGTGTGAAATAAATGAATTTATCGAGTTGAGACATTATTGATTGAGACAAAATGATTTCCTCAATAAAACTTTAATTTAAGAAAATAAAAAGCATATTTTCTTCTAATACAAAAATGATAGTCAGAATTAAGGGCTAGATTTTAATTCCTACATCAAACAATAAGGAAAATTTACCTTGTTAATTACAGGGTGGATGTATATTTTTGTTTTCCACTCAGAGTTCTATATATTACTTAATCTACTTTCATAGACTCAAAATTGTAGTTCCCTGTCAGCTTGTTGATCATCAAAGTACATTTCTGTAAAGGGTTAGTTGATCTGTCTGATTCTTATCTATTTTGAGAAAATGCAAATTTAGAGTATAAACCCTCGTTCACTATTACCGCATAGAAGGTGGCAAAATGGTTGTAAGAGAGTAATGTAAGATTGGCTGAATTAGAATTCTTTTTAAAACCATCCAGACGAGAACTCTACTAGTATTAAGTTCCCATATCGGTTTGGGATGGGGTCTTTGGTCTTCTTATATAGTTTGGATAATTTGCATTTTTTGAGCTAGTTTTTGGGGTTGATTAGACCTAAAATGCACTTCTTTAACTTGATATCAGAGTAGCATCCATCCCGATTCATTATTTACCCAATATTGAGCCTAGCTCATTTTATATTGTCCACACTACAAATGTCCAGTTATGGGTGTGCGGGCTAGCTTTTGGGTTGAGTTAGCCCAATATTCATTTTTTTAACAACCAGTTTACCTAATTTGAAGTTGCGCCAACACTCAATAAAAAATTTCTTACTGAGAAATTTTTTACTTTTTAAATTCGAACTTGAAATCTCTGGTTAAGTAGGAATGTATCCTATTGTTCTTGGACATAAGTGGTACGAGAGGAGCACCCAAGGGTATATAGGTATAACTTAGTGGTCAATGGAGTGAGTTCAAAATCATAAAATTTCAAATTCAATTTCGGTAATTTCTTCTCATATGTTAAGATCTTGGTGGACAAAGTTACTCAGTATATAGTTACTCAGTGATTATACTGGTAGGAGGTAGTAAGTGCCCCAAGAAATTAATTGAGGTGCGCGAAAATGACCCAAATACTACGGTTTTTTTTAAAAAAATGGCAAGAAAGGAAGTGAATAACAGGGAAGATTGAGGTGGCAGGATCCCAAATTTATTTTTTGTAACTGGCAGGGTCCCTCTTTTTTTTCCATTTATTTTCGCCCCATAAATTACTAATGAGATGATTAGCAAACACGCGGGGGCCTTTTTGTATTTTTTAAAAATTTTGGGGTTAAATTTTAAACTAATAGAAAATCTAAGAATTTAGGCTCCAACTGATTGATCATATTCACCGTCATCTTCCCTCCCCCAAATCCCATCGTTTGATCTTTCCGCTTCTTAATAATACAAAAAACTTGATGAAAACATAGTTGTTATTAGAAGTTCTTCAATATCCCCTTCTTCAACTTCGCCTGAAAGCTATGATTTCAAGATTTACATTATCTTGAAGAGATATATAGGCATGGAACCCTAATTTTTTTATTTTTTTGATATTGGTTTGTAATATTTTCTTTTTTGTTCACCGTTTTTATTATATTCATGGCTAGGACGAAAAATCACGAAAACTTTATGGCGGAGAGTAAAAAATCTATTGAGAAAAATTAAAAAGTAACAAATTTGTTAAGAAAAGTAAATCGGCGGTGAAGTCCGCTGGAAATAACATGCAAAATCGAAAAAGATTGAGAGTGGAGGAGGAAGGAGAAGACTTGCAGCGTAATTTCATTAATAAACGAAAGAAGGATTCTAATAAACGAGTAGCAAAAGAAAAGAATGGTGATGTTCATAAAGAAGAAGAAGGAGGAGGAGGAGGAGGAGGAGGAGGAGGAAGAAGAGGAGGAAGAAGATGCTGATGATGAAGAAAAACAAGAAGAGGAGGAAGAAAATGTTGATGATGAAGAAAAACAAGAAGAATAGGAAGAAAAGGATGAAGAAGAACAAAAAGAAGAGGTAGAAGAAGAAAACAATGTTAATGAGATGTCCATAGACCACGCAAGGTATGGATTGACCACATGAAGGGTTAAGTTTGGTGGTAGTTTCCCTAGAAGGATCTCAGTAAGGTTTAGGATGTCAGGTTTTTTCGAATTGCTAAAATTTATTCAAGCACAAGAACTTACCGAATATTTTGAAAACTCTTGTTTTGGCCACTTCATGTATCAAGTCATTGGAATGGATTCAATGAAAAAAATGTTCATTCTCTTCTTCTTCGTCAAGTTACGGAGAATAAGAAGCGTGAGATTTGGTTCATAGTGGAGGGAGTGCCCTGTTGTTTTGGGTTGAGGGAGTCTGCACTGATCACATATTTGAATTGCGGAGCTTTATCAAGTGAGAAAACGAAGAAGATCATTTTCTCAAGAGATTTGAGTTTTTGGAGTAAACTAAAAAAGCTTACCAGAAAAATGGGATTGACCACTGGTGCGTTACTTAAATTGATTCAAAAAGAAGGTAAATTGTCCAATTTAGAGAAGCATAAGGTTGTAATGGTTGTGTTTGTCCATAACGTCTTGTTTGCTCGCGATGTTGCTAAAAAGGTTGATAAGAAGTGGATCACCATGCCGAGTAGTATTAAATTCTTTGAAAAATATCCATGGGGCAAGGAATGCTTCGAGATGACCTTTGAATATTTGACGAAACCGGACATTCTCAAGATGTATAAAGTATCTTGTCAACAAAAGCAACCACCACAATATGCTCTTTATGGCTACCATTGAGACTTCGTTGTAAGTATTATATTATGAACCAATATACATATTATATTATTATAGATTAGTGATTGTTATCTTAATGCTTATTCTACTTATTTGTTTACTATAGGCATGGTCATACGAAGCTATATCATTTATTGGAAAAATTGTTGATAACATCCAAATCCACTTTATTAAATAGAAGTGTACACCGTATGCAATATAATTTACCCAACTATGAGTCGGTCGATCCCTTAGAGAACAATATGTAGGCGGTCAAGTAAAGTAAAAAATTTCACCAACTACGCTAAGCCAAACACGTAAGGGTTGTTTTTAGAGAGAAAATTAAAACTAATGCAGAAATGTAAATCGAACCTAGAAAGCAAGTACAATTATCAATTGCCACAAGTATGGAAACAAAAGAAATTACTTCTCAAGTCACGATTTACAAATAATGTCGAGCTTATTTTACTTAGCCTCGGATAATGATTCTAAATTAGCTTCTTTCGAAGACTAACTAGACTACCTAATTTAATATCCCTAAAGCAATTAGGAGCATTAAGAACACCCGAATATGGCTACAAGTAGATTTGCCTATTCCTAGGTCGATTTAATTAGATGAGGGTTAGCGCCCCAAATTCTTGTTAATTAATCTTTCCCAACTCCGAATTTGCCTCTTCCGAGTTTAAACTGAAGTAAATAGGCAAGTCCTAGGCTTAGCTATTACCTTAAGAAACATTAAAGAACAAGACTAATTAAAGAAATAAAGGCCCACTTCATTAGGAATAAAATCATCCAATACAGAAGTAAAACTAGAGTTTAAATCCAAACTTTAATCATGAATATACTACACACTTAGATGTGAAATACAAAGCAAGAAATTGAAGAAATGAAGTAAAGGTTCAAGAAAGTGTTCAATCAAATCTTCAATTCTTCAACCCCAAAGTGTGGTGTAGGAACTCTAGCTCCAAGAACTTGTGTTTTATGCCAAAGATGAAATATCCCCCCCCCCCCCCAAGTATTGATTTTATTGAATTTTCCATCTTCTCAAATCAAGATATGACCAAAACAACGATTTTCAGCATTTAAGTTCCGACCATTTTTGCAATTTTTATCACTTTTATCATTTTCTTCAATTTGACCTCTTTTGACTTATTTTTCACTTGATTTCTTTCCGATCACTTCTCTATCATATAAATCCTGTAAAACACCGAGAGAAATATTATAAGTGCACTAATTTTTTCATTCTCTGGAAGGCATTGAAATTTGACAATGCTAAGAAGACCAAAGGTAATGTTAACTTATGTGACATTAAAGTTAGTTAGTAGAAACTTTTAAGGTCTATTGTCAATTTATGTGTTATTCACTTATGTTAATTTTGATCCAGTGAATGATCTTGATAGCTCTTCTTTGAGTGACCTTGACCATGTCACCAACGCTGATGACTCTTCTAGTCATTTGCCTGATCAAGTTGATGATCCTTTGACTGATCCTGCCCATATCCACAATGATGATGACCCTTCTAGTCCTTTGCCTGATCAAGTTGATCATGATAGTTGAAAGACCCTTCCTTTGATTGATCCTACCCCCAATGATGATGTTGCTGATGAGGTTGTTGATTATGCTGTTGCTAGTGAAGATCGATCACCTAATGGAAAAATTACTGATGTCTTAGCACAGATAATTGGCGAGGATGACATTGAAGAGTTTGGAGATGCTTCTCAAAATGGCTATGAGACTGCCAATGAAGAAGTTGTTTGAACAATTATTTAAGTTTCTTTTGGAACAATTATTTAAGTGACTTTTTGTAACAAATATATAAGTTAAGTTACTTTTTGAAACAATTATTTAAGTTACTTTTTAATAGCAATTCATTGATTACAAATATTGGTTTGCTTTTTTTTATACTTACTATTTCGTAATTTTCGCTGTCACCATTAACCATTTATTATAACAGATGTTTTGTCTAGTGTGTATAGCGGTGAAATATTGTTGTAAATTTGCCTAAAGATCCAGTAATTATAACGAATGTTTTGTCTAGTGAGTCTAGTGGTGAAATAAATTTTCCTGAGGTTTCAAAATTGTTTTATTTATTAGTGAAATTAATTATATAGCTGCAAATATTTTTTTATACTCCATTTCGCAATTTTTACTATCACAATTATGAATTAACTAGTTATTATAACAAATGTTTTGTGTAGTGCGTCTAGTGGTAAAATATTATTGTAAATTTGCCTAAGGAACAAGTTAGTATAACGAACATTTTGCCTAGAGACCATAATTTAGTGGTAAAATAATTTTTCCTAACAATTTGCTAAGGAACCTGTTATTATAACTGATGTTTTATCTACTAAGTCTAGTTGTAACACCTCGTATCTTCAAATTAAGTCTTGTTCATGATTCGAGGTATAAGAAATCAAAATGAAAGTTTAAAGTTGAAAATCAGTTTCAGTTCTGTAGATTAAATTTGACGCCATATTATACGGACCGTATAATTAATTACGGTCCATCGAAATGAACCGTCGATTCCATTTTTAAAATTGATGGAACCTAGTTGATTTATACGGACCGTATAATAATTGATGGTCCGTCCTTTTTGACTGTCTCAAACTTCTCAAGTTTTGAAGTCACTGGAAAGTTGTAAATTAATTAAATTAATTCAACGGTCCAATTATATGAACCGTACATAATTTGACGATCCCTTGGCAGACCGTATAAAATTTGACGGCCCGTCGAATTGACCGTCGAATCCTTCAGACTGAAAACAGTATAAATATGCAGACTTAGTTTTAAAATTAATTTTTCGTATCTCTAAGCCCCAGAACGAAGTTTCTCTCTTCCGTATCTTCTCCTATATCGAGGTAAGCCTTTTTTTCACATAATTCTAAGTGATTCTAACATAACCCTCATAAATTCTAAGTGGAATCTATTATTCTTAACATAGGGTTTTCAAGATAAACCCATTCTAAGGTTTCACGGTTCAAGATTTGAGATTATCCTTCCAAGTTCAGATTTTTAAGACACATTTTGGAGCGAATGAGGTATGTATAACTTCTATCTACGTGTGGGAACATCATTATTCTTCCCCACGCCACAATTATTCATGAAATCATGAATTTTCATAATCTAGGATTTTACTCAAGTTCATGATTACCCTATATATATGTACAGTTATATTCCATGTTATATCTTGAATTCGTTACTTATATTCATGATATGTTATTGTGACTGTCATAAATCTGTCCATAATCTATGAACCCATGCCTTGATTTCCATGAGTTCTTAAACACATGTTATGGTCATTATCATTCAGTTCCATGAAGTCATATATGTTTCTCATGATTTATATAAGTTATATTATATAATTCTTCACATGCTAAATTATAAATTTACAAGTTATTTCATAAAATTCATGGGCTTTGAAGTTGACTATTTTGAAGTACTTGTTTTGGGAGTTGCATAGATTAGCGAGAAGGCTCAGACAACCTGAAACAATGTATGCCAACGTAGGATAAGGATCGCTCCACCCAGAGGACGATACCTTCTTATTTCCCCTTGTGGAATTATTGGATCCATCATGTTCATGTTCATGTCTCGTACTCCGGCAAGGTACGAGATGTCTTAGCTGATCTGGTAGATATCAGACTCCATATTCACGCGTGGTGGTTCATGTCGATTTTACTAATGCTCTCCCCATAAATATACAGATATATAGTTTTACAAATTTTACACATGTGCATGTTCATGTTCATGTTCATGTTCATGTTTCAGTTTCATGTCCTATGATATCATGTGCCTGCTTATTCTTTTAGTTGCTTTACATACAATATAATTCAAATGTACTAACGTCCCTTTGCATGGGGCCTGTACTTCACAGTGCATGTGTTGAGTTTTAGGGAGACGGATTTGCTCAGTAGGATTGCTTCAGTATCAGCTTTTGGTGAGCCCCATCTCATTCGGGGTGTCCGTTTTATTTATTACATGTCATATTTATTAGTAAAGGTATGCCAGGGCCTTGTCTTGGTAAACAGTTTTACAGTCAGACTCATGTTCAGAGGTTTCATAGACTAGTTTAGTATATCATGTCAGCATTGATTTTCAGACTTATTATATTTTCAGATTATTTCCGCTATGATTATTTCAAACCTACAAATATAGTATTATGTTTTACATGTTTTAATCATTACTTTAGCATGTTTTTATGTCCATGATGATCAGCCATCCATGTGATTCGCTCGGTCGCATGTAGTCAGGCACCGAGTGCCGTGTTTCTCCCAGGCCATGGTTCGGGGCGTGACACTAATGGTGAAATAAATTTTCTTAACAATTTTCATAATGAAGCAGTTATTATAACAATTGTTTAAGCTAGTGAGTCTAGTGGTGAAATAATTTTGCCTAATAATTTTCATCATGAAGCAGTTATTATAACAACTGATTTAGCTACTGAGTCTAGTGTTGAAATAAATTTGCCTAATTTTTATTCTAATGAAGCAGTTATTATAACGACTATTTTAGCTAGTGAGTCTAGTGGTGAAATATTTCTGTAAATTTCAAACATATGCAAACATAAGAAAACTCAACAACAACAAAACAAAACATAACATAAATATTCATATATTTAGATAAAAATAAATATTCATATATTTAAATAAAGAGGCCCATATTGCCATTCAAATACATGAAAATTTAAACACGAGGAGGAGAGTTGGGGGGTGATCAAATCATCCATTTCAATCCCCATCAATAGGCATATGACCGTTAGCATGTGAGCAATGCGCCTGATGTTCATCTCATGGCGCTCAGCATCCTCGTTGATACGTTGGGCTAGACAATTCAGATCAGCTCTTATGTTGATACAGTCAGGACAATGTTTCGGTGATTTCTCATTGACGGTATTTCGGATCAAGTAAGAAGAGGAAGATAAAGATTGCAAGTAAGAAGAGGAAGATAAAGATTCAAGTGAGAAGAGTAATAAGTGTGGGTGTTGAATTTATAGGAGTGAAAATGTGTTGTTTCGTTCTTTAGTCAGCAATTGCGTCGATTGGTGCATTGACCCATTAAATCACATCGTTTTACAAAGTGATTTGACAAGGGGGAAGAAGAACAATTGGAGTCTATTAATAATCCGTTTCTAGGATATTAATGTAGAATATGATAATAATATAATATAATTATTAAAGTAATATTTAAGTTAAATGTATTATCACTTAAATTTATAAAAACTTTAAATGGTGACTAAAAATATGTTAAAAGGCATGAAATTGGTGACTTGATATATTAATTATTAAAAATAATGTGTAATTACACATTAACTACGACATAAGTTACACTTCAAACATTAGAACTCTTTACAAACTTGTAATGTTGATATTAATATCTATGTTTTTTATAATATTTCAATAATAATGATGTTTTAGGTCATGTAAAAACAAAATACCATGAGATTACTATTTTGATAATCATGTTTTTGAATTAAAAAAGATAATTTATGTATTAATTTGGGTTTTTGTGTTTGCATCTTGACTATTCTAATAGATTGTTCGTCTAGATACAATAAATTCACCTGCACTCCTACTTCAAGTAATCATTTCAAATATTAATATGAGTACACGCCTTCTCAGGTCACAAAGCACCTCATGAAGTAGTTTGTTTCAACTATTATCAATACCCAAATCTTGATAAGCTTAAAAGGTAAATACCATAATTTATTTCTCTAGACTAAACTTTCTTTAAATACCATAATTAATACATAGTTTGACTTTTTCGGAGAAAATTAAAATGGAAATGGTCCTTATAGTGTAGTATAATCCAAATACAGTCTATTAGAAGACACACTTATGAAACCTCTCCTGATAAGGTGCTCTTTCACGTAAAAGTGCCTTGTTCGGAGAAAATTGGAATGGCAATGATCCTTGTAGTGTAGTATAATCCAAATACAGTCTATTATAAGGAACACTTATGAAACTTCTCCTCATAAGGTGCTGCTTTACGTAAAGGTGCCTTGTTTGGGGAAAATTAGAATGTCAACGGTCATTATAGTGTAGTATAATTCAAATACAATCTATTAGAAGACACACTTATGAAACCTCTCCTAGTAAGGTGTTGCTTCACGTAAAGGTGCCTTGTTCGGAGAAAATTAGAATGACAATGGTCCTTATAGTGTAGTATAATTCAAATGCAATTTATTAGAAGACACGCTTATGAAACCTCTCCTGATAAGGTGATTCTTCACGTAAATGTACTTTGTTCGTAAAATGGTCAGGATAACTATAATTACAATATCATTATAAGGGGTGGTTATTAGAATACGTATAAATATCTAAGGAACATAAAAAGGTGTCGCCTCACTTGAATGTACCTTTTCACATTTCCAGGTGCCCTTTCGGGTCTATAAATATTGCTTCACGAATTTAGTGACATTCACAATTACCTTTCTTCACAGAATTTCATTACCCAAAAGACCAGACGACAAATTCGATATGGATCAAGGGAACGACTTATCAAATGGTGTACTAAATGGACTACCAAATGACATAGCTCCAACACCAGCCCCGGGTTATAAAGAACGAATTATAAGCCATTGTTATGGGATTTTGGAGGTCTAGAAATTGACATAAGGGATATAAATGATGATATCAATCATTGCAACACTAAACATTGGGGTATGACGGAAGGTTTGAATAACTCAACAAGCCGTCAGAAGAATAGAGAGGATACTCACTATAATTCTTGAGGAAAGAGGATAGGCTTTTGAAAAATTCAACAGTCTTCAGAATTCTCCCCCTCGTAATGCAGATTTCAATAGCCCTACCAATTCTCCCCCTCATAATGCAAACTTCAACAGCCCTACCAATTCACCCCCTCATAGTGTCTAATTAGTTTTTTTATTATATAGTGTATTTTCTATTCTCCCCCGAATGTAATCATTCATAGTATATTAATGACAATGATAATATTGTCTATTACTATTTCGTATTACTTTCAGTTTTCAGTACAAATTTATTTTGCCCATGTTCAAGTTCTAATAACTGTAAAGACGGTTTAGTGATCAGTTTGCTTATCATCAATTTTAAATATGTAACATAACATGAACACTAAATAGTTCGATTAATTTAGTATCTTTACAATACAATAGAAGTTTCAAATTCACAACACAACATAACAAATTCAAGAAGTTCAAATTAAAAAAATCAGAACACAACATAGAAGATTATTACAACAACTTGAAGGAAAACAAATCAGTCGCTATTGTGTGACAAAGCTTTTGGGCCGGTGGTCTTCTCGTGGCCATATTTTTTGCACATTGAGCATTTATATCTCCTCTTCTTAGATATAAATGCTTCCTCGGTATGCATAGTATGGATTCGACACCTTTTCCGCGATTGATGATTTATTTTCATGAAAGCTAGCATCAATGCATTTACAAATACCTTTGTGATCATTGATGTTTGCCCACGGAAAAAACCCGTGTCACCGATAAGGCTTTGACTAAGCTGTGTTGTAGCATACTCTGATGAGCCATATTTATTGAAACCAAAAGCAAAATCATCGTCATTTTTGACAAGGATTATTCTTGAATTCTTCAACAAATAAAGGTGGGGGGGAGGTGATGTTGCCGACGTGTCATTTGAACCTACTACAGAACTCTTAGGCACATTTATCCTTAGAATAGGCCTAGAACCATCACAAGCAATATCAAGAAGATACAGACGGACATGATAATCCATCTTTATGAATGCATGAGCTATTTTCCCCTAATACTAATCGTATAACTAATCGTCACGTCATTGGGCGAGCATTTTAGCTGACCACTTTCAATGACGCTTTCAACCAACTGCTTATATGTACATGACATTTGAATTTCAATTGGTACTGTCACCTTTTGTTCTCGAATGCCAAATCTAGCAATCTGAAGTCTACACTCATTCACCATAATATTCTCCGCCTACTACATTACCATCATCCATAACAAGTAAACTAGACTAATAAAAGAACAACTCGTCTAAAATAACTTTAACTAGACTAATAAAATAACATCTCATCTAAAATAACTTCAATTAAATAGCAAGAAATAGCTGGGGAAAAAATTGATTATTGATTAAAAAAAATTCTACAGATCTGCAGAACCACAAAATCAAATCCTCACAAATGCATAAGAACACCGGATTCTACAACTTACCGGATGCAAGTATAGACGACTATGGCTATTGCGATTAATGCACAAGAAATTGAACTAATAAATTAGTGACCAATTTCGATCATTTAAATGAAAATTACCAAAATAAAAATGGAGGTATCCGAGCAGGACGAATAGAGGGAGTTAAGGGCGATGAATCCGAGAAAGACGAAGGTGCAACACTGAATAAGAGCAATTTTACCATCAGTAACGAGCTAGGGGAAGGAAATTAATGGTGGCAGACGTGAAAAAGAAGTAGTTGGGCAGCTGGAGTTTTTACCATTTTGGAAAAATTATTAATAATTTAATTCCGACAAAAGTGTATTTTTTAAAAATTCGGGGCTGGTTTGAAGGCATTTTATGGTTATAGTTTTATTTTATTGTTTTTAATTTTTTTTAAAATTATTGGATGAAAATATATTTTTTAGAACTTGGGAGTTTTTTTTTGACGCCAAATAACTTGTCTCCAATTAATTAACCTTAATCCTAAATGAAAATTTCCACCTTATAATTAAAACTTATAGTCGAACTCTTAAAAAAACTAGTTTGGGTTTGGGCCCTGCCATCAATACGTCTGTTTGTCTCAAGGTCGCTCCCATTACTGAACTTGCACTCCAAGTATTGTTGTTGGACCTGTGTTCAAAAAATTAGGAAAAACAGAAACCAAACGGAAAGACAAAAAACCAGAAAAACAGAAACTGGAAAAATAATGCAGAAGTAAGAAAATATCCGAGACCACAGAATTCACTGTATGTCCTTAAGGAATTTAATCCCCTCACTGTACCCGAGGTTATGGATTACTTTCTCCCATGATAAAACGGATATACCTGTCGCATGAGTAGCGGTACGTCAAACGCCTTCGACTTCGATGAACTCAAAGTTGGCAACGAAACACAGTAAGACTCGATAGTTTTATTTGTGGAAAAAGAATGCAGAATTTCAGATGCAGAAATTTTTGTTTTTGTGTCTTAAAAATGAGGCATTGCCTCAGTTTATATAGCCTTGAAGGTGCCTCTTTAGAATAGGTTGGTGACTGTTCGGAAAGGTTGCCTTCATTTTCCTTCCATTTCTCATTCACACCAACTTGGCTAGTTTTATTCATTAACTAGTTTTAACAATCCCCCACATGAATGGGGAATGGATATATGATGAAAAACATGCATGACAAAAAACTGTGTGATTCGTAAGCAAGGATTAATCGCATCTGGATAAGTAGATTTCTCTTTGAACTTTCCGTAGTGAACATATGTCGGATATACTCGGTCAATCGGTAGATTTGATATCCTTGAACCGTCGAGCTTTGGTGTATACCTATACAACCACATGTCACACAATTAACCCTTTAACCGTCTTTGGTTCTCATTGTTTTGTTCGTTTCAGCCATGAACACTGCCTGGTTCATAAGTGCTTAGAGAATTGGCCTTACAGAATTCTCCTTGAAGCGGCTTACACTTCACACTTACATAAGTGATTTCTAAATGTGTCATCCCGTAGATACACTATTTGATATACCCCGTACCAAACTTAGGAACCATTAAAAAGCCACAATGCTTTATCCTGGTACTGAACATTGTCTCATCACGAGAATGGACCAAAGAGTTATTGTGACAATGTTGAACCGTCATTAATGACTTTGTTTGATCTCTTTGAACCTAGATCTTGGGATCTCCAGTCTTCTAGGTAGAGTTACCGTCACGATGACTTGTCCTCGGCCATAGTCCCATTCCCCTTGATGATCTTTCAACTATCTCTCTAGTTAGGCCTTTAGTTAGTAGATCCGACACATTATCTCTTGACTTAACATAGTCAATTGTGATAATTCCACTAGAGAGTAGTTGTCTAACGGTATTATGTCTTCGTCGTATGTGACGAGACTTTCCGTTGTACATAAGGCTCCCGGCTTTTCCTATTGCCGCTTGGCTATCGCAATATATGCATATAGGAGCCAACGGTTTGGGCCAAAATGGAATATCTTCTAAGAAATTCCGGAGCCATTCAGCTTCTTCACCGGCTTTGTCTAAAGCTATGAACTCAAATTCCATTGTAGAGCGGGCGATACATGTCTGTTTGGATGACTTCCAAGACACTGCTCCTCCACCTATGGTAAAAACATATCCACTTGTGGATTTAGTTTCAGTTGAACCGGTGATCCAATTTGCATCACTGTATCCTTCAATAACTGCAGGATACCTGTTATAATGCAAAGCAAAGTTTTGAGTATGTTTTAAATACCCCAAAACTCATTTCATTGCCAACCAATATTTTTGGTCGGGATTACTAGTGTAGCGACTTAGTTTACTTATAGCACACACAATATCAGGCCGCGTACAGTTCATGATATACATCAAACTTCCCAACACTCTGGCATAACCCAATTGAGAATGACTTTCACCTTTATTCTTTGCAAGAGCAAGGTTCATATCAATTGGCGTCTTTGCAACTTTAAAGTCCAGATACTTGAACTTTTCAAGTACCGTTTCAATATAATGAGTTTGATACAATGCTAGACCTTGAGGGGTCTTATGGATTTTAATTCCCAGAATTAAATCGGCAACTCCTAAGTCTTTCATATCAAACTTACTAGCAAGCATGCGCTTAGTAGCATTTATGTTAGCAATGTCGTTACTCATTATCAACATATCATCCACGTACAAACAAACAATGACTACGTGGTTCGGAGTGTTCTTAATGTAGACACATTTATCACACTCATTTCTCTTGAATCCATTTGACAACATTGTATGGTCAAATTTTGCATGCCACTGTTTGGGTGCTTGTTTTAGTCCGTAAAGAGACTTAACAAGTCGACACACCTTCTTCTCTTTCCCTGGAACTACAAACCCCTCAGGTTGTTCCATGTAAATTTCTTCCTCTAACTCTCCATTTAAGAAGGTTGTTTTCACATCCATTTGATGGATTTCAAGACCGTACACGGCGGCTAACGCTACTAACACCCGAATGGATGTAATCCTCGTTACCGGCGAGTATGTATCAAAGTAATCAAGACCTTCTTGTTGTCTAAACCCTTTAACAACTAGTCTTGCCTTATATTTATCAATAGTACCATCATCTTTCATTTTCCGCTTGAAAATCCATTTGGAACCTAAAGGTTTATTCCCTAGAGGAAGGTCAACCAATTCCCAAGTATGGTTGTTTAATATGGATTCTATCTCACTATTGATTGCCTCTTTCCAAAATTGAGCTTTCGATGAAGACATAGCTTCGTTTAAGGTTCGAGGCTCATTCTCCAACAAAAATGTTAGAAATTCTGGTCCAAAGGAAGTAGACGTCCTTTGACGTTTGCTGCGTCTTGGATTTTCCTCATCAGGAATATTTTCCTTTGTTTCTTCCCGAGGTCGTTTAGATTCTTTGCTAGACGACTCCCATTCCTTTTTATACGGATATATGGTTTCAAAGAAGTCAGCATTATCTGATTCAATTACCGTATTCACCTGAATGTCGGGATTTTCTGATTTGTGAACTAGAAATTGATATGCCTTACTATTTGTGGCATATCCTATGAAAACACAATCAATGGTTTTAGGTCCTATTTTTACCCTTTTGGGTTTAAGAACTTGCACCTTGGCCAAACACCCCCACACTTTGAAGTATCCCAAATTGGGCTTCCTTCCTTTCCACTTTTCGTATGGAATAGATTTTGTTTTGCTATGGGGCACTCAATTGAGTATTCGGCTAGCTGTTAGAATGGCTTCCCCCCACAAGTTCTGGGGTAAACCAGAATTTATTAACAGGGCATTCATCATTTCTTTCAGGGTTCTATTTTTTCTTTCCGCAATTCCGTTTGATTGTGGCGAGTAAAGGGCAGTTGTTTGATGAATAATGCCATATTTCAAACATATTTGTTCAAAAGGAGATTCATATTCACCGCCCCTATCACTCCTTATCATTTTTAATCTTTTTGTTAAGTTGAGTCTCAACTTCAGTTTTGTATTGCCTGAATGCTTCAATTGCTTCATCTTTACTATTAAGTAAATAAACGTAGCAATACCGCGTACTATCGTCAATAAAAGTTATAAAATACTTCTTTCCACCGCGAGATGAGATTGACTTCATGTCACAAATATTTGTATGGATTAAGTCTAAAGGACTTGAATTTCTTTCAACTGACTTATAAGGATGTTTAACATACTTAGACTCAACACAGATTTGACATTTTGATTGATTGCATTCAAACTTAGGCAATTCTTTCAAACTAATCATTTTTCGCAAGGTTCTGTGAATGCCATAAATTATTTGACTCAAGTAAGTAAGACGAAGCAACAGTCAAATTTGGAGTCATGTCTCTCATTTCTGTCGCAAACGAAGCAACAGAAAAAGTTTAATAAACGGTGAAGACTTCGAACCGAATCAGTTTTGACAGCAACAAATGTAATACACAAAGGTGAAGATTTTATTTCTTGAAACCGAATCAAGGTTACACAAACAGATTTAAAATACTTGAAACGAAATGCAGTAAATTGTATGTTGTATACTTGATGAAATTTTTATATCTTCAAATCAAGTACCCAAATGAGTAGAAAGTTATGAAAACTTTAATCTCAACCGGAGTAGAAAATCCGAAGATTTTAGTCTCCAAACAACATATAAGTTCGTTACACCGAAACAACAAACATTTTTTTCCCAGTAAATTGTATGTTGTATACTTGATGAAGTTTTTATATCTTCAAATCAAGTACCCAAATGAGTAGAAAGTTATGAAAACTTTAATCTCAACCGGAGTAGAAAATCCGAAGATTTTAGTCTCCAAACAACATACAAGTTCGTTACATCGAAACAGCAAACATACACCTTTTTTTCCCCTTCCGACAATGTTCTGTAATTGTTAAACAAGAACAAATGAACACATAAATAATGAGTAAATTCCTTAAGCTTGTTGTTGGGCCTGTGTTCAAAAAATCAGGAAAAACAGAAACCAAACGGAAAGACAAAAACCGTAAAAACAGAATCGGAAAAATAATGCGTAAGTAAGAAAATATCCGAGACCACAGAATTCACTGTGTGTCCTTAAGGAATTTAATCCTCACTGTTCGAGGTTATGGATTACTTTCTCTCAGGATAAAGCGGATATACCTGTCGCAGAGTAGCGATCGTCAAACGCCTTCGACTTCGACGAACTCAAAGTTGGCAACGAAACACAGTAAGACTCGATAGTTTTATTTGTGGAAAAAGAATGCAGAATTTCAGATGCAGAAATTTTTGTTTTTGTGTCTTAAAAATGAGGCATTGTCTCAGTTTATATAGCCTTGAAGGTGCCTCTTCAGAATAGGTTGGTGACTGTTCGGAAAGGTTGCCTTCATTTTCCTTCCATTTCTCATTCACACCAACTTAGGCTAGTTTTATTCATTAACTAGTTTTAACAAGTATTCTGTCTTGATCCTACTTAGCCTGAATCTTTTAGATTCCAGAGTCTGTCTCCAAACCTCGAGCTTTGCATTCACTCCGCTGCGAGTCTCTTTAATCAGGACTATGTCGTCTGCGAATAACATACACCATGACACCTCCCCTTGGATTTGTTGCGTCAGTCCATCCATCACCAAGAAAAATAAGAATGGGCTAAGAGCTGACCCCTGGTGATCTTTAGTTAAATGGAAAAAAGGACAGAAGAATGATCTTTACTCAGGAGATATTCCATTATTTTCGAGAAATGTAACGGATGAAGAGATTTTTTTCACCCGCTGTCCGGTACCCGCATTGAAGCCCGATTATATCTGAATTCACGCCTGGTAGAGTCCATTTCTGGGGAAGCGCTCCCTACCAAGGAGTTTTTCATATTCAGGGCTCGAACCCGAGACCTCTAGTTAAGAGAGGAGCAACTTCATACACTTCATCACATTCTTTGGTGGTACCGATGAAGAGATCTTAATATAGCAAGAATGCATGATTCTTATCGGGGGTTTTTTTATCATCAATTTGCTTCTTCCTATGGTGCAAAACCTTTAGATCTTATCCATAACTCCTAAAGTACGTCGAGTTGCATTTAAATTATGTTTTGGTTAGGTCGTTCTTTAGATAAAATAAACGTTAATTCCACTAGCATTCATCTTGTTGTCAAGTTGGTTTTCTTCCATTAAAAAGGACAAAAAGATCCTAAAATAGATTGACTTCGACAAGATATCAATTAAATAAAAAAGTTAAATTATATACTCCAGGTAGATAACAGTAGTGTAAAAGAATTTTTGCACTATTTAATCACCTAAAATATAACTATAGATAACTATTATAAAAGTGAGAGGTCTTAGTAACACGAATATAAACCAGATTATCTAATAAAACATTTTAATATACGTTAATAGTGTAAAAAACTTTTAAAAATTATAGTCTAGGCTTTCGAAACTTCCTTGAAGAGCTCATAACTGTTGAAAGGAGTTCATGAAGAATGGTCCCATTTTTTTTTGTTTTGTTTTGTTTTTTTTTATTTTTTTTTAAAGGGGTGAAAAGACAATGTGAGGACTAGGCCGAAGAGTTTTAACCTGCAATAGCCATATCACCCAATCTTTTTAATTAGCAATTGGCTCAACTATTTATATTATCTTAATCTAAATCTAAATAAATTATTATTAATCATAGCGGCCCCTTAAACTTACTCAAGTTTTTCATTTTCACATCTGAAAAAAGTCTTGTTCCTATTGAACATTTGAACCCATCCTCAAGTGTGTCTATCAAACACAATATGGTGACATGACATATATCGTAAGTTTCACTTTTCTTGAGCCCATGAATGTGGAAAATAAATTATGATGTGTATTGTAGCGACTTTTTGAAGGGTGCTTGTAAAGGTGAATTGTTAGTTGCAATTGGAAGGGGGAAATATTACCGTTACATTATACATCAACATTGATCTCTCACAATCACGCGTTAAAAAAAATGAAACTCACTATATATGCCATGTTATAAACACCCTTGAGAATGGGTTCATGTGTTTTATAGGAACAAGACTTTGTTCAAATGTCCAAATGAAAAAATCGAGCAAGTTCAAGGGCCGCTTAATTATGTATTAAGCTAAAGTTCTCATATATCACTAGACCAAATCACAAAATTAGGGGCCTAAAGCCAAACTTTAGAAAGAGGCCCTAAAAAAGTTTCTTTTTGAAAAAAGGAATGATCGAAATAGTTATGAAATAAGAATATTAACAACGATAAAATTTTAATGAAAAATATAAAATAAAGTTAGAATAATAAAACCTGGCTCAAAAATTTGATACGTCGGTATACTGATATCGAAAATGTGTTGCGTTGCTTCAGTATAATAATTGCTTGTTGGAATGCTTGAAATTTTGAAGAAAACAGCAAAAAATAAATTTTGATCTTTTGTAACTCGTAAGCAACAATAATTTTGTGGTCGTTTGAGAATATAAAATTATTGAGAATAAGAATAGTAAAATGGAGAATAAAAAATGCAAATATAAGAATAATAATATGAATCCATGTTAGTTGTTAGGATATGAGCTCCAAGCCATTGCTTAACAGTTTCGTGGTTCAGCGCGCCCCTGACCAAAGGACTCGTACGTACGTGCATTGCTCAATAGTTGAATCTAAATTAAAAGGAATTTAATCATCAGTTAGAAAGTTAGATCATTGAGGTTTAATTATGACGATGATTGTAATCCTTCTTTATTTTCTCAAGATTTGGAATGTGTATATGTGATTCTCATTGGAGAGTATTTAGACATAACATAGGGCCTACCTATCTAACAAACAGTACCTCTAATACAATCTCTTGTAAGTTAACTCCGCATATATAACTACTTTAATTTAAAAAGAAAGCTTAGTTTGGTGCTAATTGGATTGGCAGGAACAGTCACGAGTGGATACAATATAAGATTTGTAGTTTGATACCAAGATCGAGCCAAGGTCACTTCTGAATGAGATCCTTCTTTTAACATTCCCTCCACTTTAGAGTGCGGGCGCCTCTTTCTTTTCTTGAGGTAATGCTCTTTAGGTCGCACCTCCTTGATTTCTGCCGAGTGACTTCGCTCATTCTTTCTATTCAAGGGTTTGTTGAGGACCTCTTCTGGGGGGCTATTGCCCATTCCCTTTGCTTTTGTGCCTCCAACTCCGGGCGATTCTCCCTGTTAGAGCTACGTAGATTTGTTGGCCGTGACCCTTGCAGGTCTTTTATTTCGGACGGAACACTGCTGGTTTGGTCAGCCATAACCGGAATTTTGTGCAATAGGTTGATTGTGTACGTATGTTTGAGAGTTTCGGGCAACGAATCAGAACAACACTACAACTGTTTATCCCCACAGACGGCGCCAAACTATGTTTTGATGAAATCTGTTTAACCAGAAACACAGTTAGAGATTTGTATTTTAGGGTTTAAAGATAAGTGAGTCGTATCCGATCAGGAAAATTCCTTGGCGAGTCTGGTTTTAAATGATAAAAATAAGAAATAAAACAGATAAAATGAATAAGTAAGCTAAAATTTAGAACAAGTAATGGAAATAATGAACAAGTGCTTCTTTCGGTATATTGCTTTGAGAGATATAGAGCTTAGATTACAAGTGTGAGCGAGAGGATCCAAAATGGAGTTCCTTCCCCCCTAAGTCTTACATATATAAGTCAAAACTAGACTATTATACCCCCTCTAAAGTTATGACGACGTGAGCACGCTAATGTCACTTTGCCCACGTGCGCTACGACGCTCTGTTCATGAATGTGACAGGAGTTGGTGGGAATGGGGGACAACTGTAGAATGCCCCCGAGTCATCTGAGTCTCCGGATGTGCCAATCCATCCGGAGGCATTCTTCACCCAATATACTTATGGTTGATCTACAAGATTCAAAATCTTCTTTTATTTTTAGCCTTCTAACAAGCATGCATCACAAGAATTAGTGGCACGAATGAACCGAATGTGTCACAGCATTGACATTTTTATATCCAATGGTTAACAAGTGACATGAATAAGTTATTTCTGATAGTTCGATGGTATATTTGAAATTTCCCTCCTAGAATTAATGCCGAGTACGGAGGGATGGTAGGATGTGAAATGTGGGTTTAATGGTTATCATTACCTATAATTAATTAACAAGCGACGTGTAATCGTGGAAGCAACATATAACAAAGGTGCATTGCCTCTAGCATACATGTGTGCGAGGAAAGGAGACTTTTGGTTTTAAGATTTCGCTTCGTATTATTATTCATATTGATATGAATTTGTTATTGATAATGTTTTGCTCGAATGTGACTAATGGTTTGGGTCATAGATTTAGAAAGAAACTCACAATTTTTTTTTGTGGATAAAATCGGAGCTATAAAAAATAATTTAATTGGCTTGGTTTTATTTTATCTTAATTGAAATTATTCAATTTTATTCTTACTTAAAAAAATGATTTATATTTAGCCGTTAGCATATTATATCACATTTGTTCTTGTTATTAACAGAACGTTACTATGAAATAGACGTACTTCACATGTCTAATTTGTTTTGAGAAAAAAGGTTCAAATTTATGTATTAACTTTTGACTATGATTTAACATTACCATCATACTGGAACTCCTTTAGATATCAATGATAGAAGCGAGATTTTTTCATAACTATGATGATAATATAAGATAAAAAATCTTAACTGATTGTAAATTTATTTAATTTCAAATAGTACAAAAGTAAATTTAACTCTTTCTCTTTTCAATATCTCTAAATTTACCTTAAAATTATAGTTTAGTCCAAATTAGTTAAGAAATTGGTTAAATCAACTTTGGATACACAAAATCTACCAAACAATGTGCCGAGGAAGAAATTATTAAAAGGTCCTAGTTAACAAACAAAAGAATTGTAGCACGATATTTTATAGAAGAAAGAAAATGACAAAAATAATCTCTTACGTTTGGGAGTAGGTTTAAAATATTTTTGAGCATTTTTTATCTCTATTGAATATTTAATAAACTTTTATATGTTAGATTTGATATAAAATATATAAAAAAATTAATCAGAAACACCAAGAAAGTATCATCAAAATCCTAAATATTAGAACATAAAATTTGTACTACGCACAAAAAAATTAAACCAAAAATTGCACTTAAAAACTACATCACATTTTAAAAATAGACCAAAATAACAGAAACGGTAAAAAATTGTATCTTTATATATGCGTTCATACTAAGGCCTCATTTGTTTTCATTAAGATTAACAAGTCTGAATTTGAATGCACGTCTAAACGATTAAGATGTTGTCTCTAGATCTGGACACTGAATGATTAAGACTGTTTATTTTGAAACATCTGAATGTACATATAATGTATCTATTTAAACAAATAAATATACAATTCAAAATAAAAAATAACTAAATATTAGAAAATAAATATATATTTAATAAAAGAAAAATACAATTACTCTGTTGATAAAAAAATAAAACATTTATGTTCGCTAGTGATAGTAGAGATGCTTTATAATGATTGTGGTGGTGATGATTGGTGTTAGTGGCTAGTAATGGTGGTGATTATAGTTGTGATTGTAGAGGTAGTTGATGTTATAGTGACTGGCACGATGGTGACGGTTGGTAATAGTGATGGTGGAGTTGGTTGATGTTAGTAATTGGTGGTGGTGGTGGCTGAAAATGTGTGGTGGTTGACGATGGTGTTAGTGATAGTTGGCGGTGGTTCTAGTTATAATGGTAGACGTGGTTAGTAGTAAATATTGACCGCAATGGTGTTAGTGGTGACGGTGGCGATGATGACGGTGGTGATTGCCAGTGGTGGTGGTGATGACAGAGGTGGCTGGTGGTTGGCGACGATGATAGTTGTTGATAATGATGATGATTGTGATGACAGATGTGGTTAGTGGTGGTGGGTGGGGTGGTTGGTGATAGGTGAGATGGGTAGATGGGGTGTGTGGTAAGGGGTAGGGTGGAGGTAATTGAGAGGGTGGGGTGGTGATGATTGACAAAGATGGTGGGGTTGTGGTGGCCAGTGGTTAGTGGGGTGGAGAGTGGGTAAGGGGTGGGGTGGTGGTTGGGGGGGAGGGTTGGGTGGGGGGGGAGATGGTGATTGTGGACATCGTGGTGGTAAAAATTAGTCATATAAAAATATCTCTTAATGATATTAAAACTTGTTCAAGATTTTAATGATTAAGACCTCTTCAGACCAAATAAGTTTCTAAATTTTAATGTAAACAAATGTACTTAATGACCTAAGGTCTGAACCGCTAAGTGTAAATAAATGAGGCCTAAATCTCTTTACGCCGTTAAAATATTTGATACGAACCAAAAGTATTTAATTTTTTTAAATATAAATTTAAAGGATCAAAACTATTTAAATCATATTTTAAGGACTATTTTGAACCTATTGTATTTCCAATTATAAAAGATATACTCCTATCAGTGTCATTTTCTCTAATGAAACAATAGGAAAGGTAACTTGCCAAAAAAAAAAACGTTTTATTTCTGGAGCAAATTACAGCTAAGAAGAAATGTATAGGTAGCGAAAGGGATTACTCATATTTGCGTGTGGAAAAATTAGCAAAGAAGAAAACTCAAACCCACTCTCCCCTACCCTACCCTACCCTACCCTGCACCCCTACCCCCACCCCTCCACACCGACCTTTATCTCTCTGAATTGGACTCAAGAGAGAAAAGAAGACAACGAGGAAGAAGACTTTTTTTTTTCATCATCGATTTATAGAAATATTCCAAAATTAAGAAGCATATAAAATGGATCAGATATTGAACAAAGTGGGTTCATACTGGATAGGTAAAAGAGCCAACAAGGAGCTTAATTCCGTTGGTGATGACATTAATGTAATGCCCTTTTTACCCCTATCTTACATTTTATTTTCTTTCTTCAATTGCAATTGGTTTTTATTTGAATCTTGATTGTTTCTGATTTTGCTATGATCTAATTTTGGGAATTCTTCAACAGCCTCTTGCAGAATCTCACAGAAATGTGAGGTTATGTGCGTACAATAGACCCTTCCCCGGACCCCGCACATAGCGGGAACTTAGTGAACCGGGCTGCCTTTTTTATTTATGTTTGTGGAAGCTATAAATTGCATAATTTACCTGAATGATTAAGAAATTTGTCCTTAATTGTCCTAATTTTGTAAATTAGGAGGGTTTTAAGTCACTTTGTTTAAAGTATTAATGCTAGTGGGTGCATACTTATAAGCTCCCATTTGACCATAGATTTTGAAGTTTGAAACTTGAGACTTGAAAATACGAGTTTTTGAAGTTTTGATTTTTGGAACTTGAAGCGGTGTTTGGACTACATGCATTTTACTTGGAAAAAGTTTTGAAGTTTTCTGAGTGAGTGAAATTTCTTGCAAAGGCCGGACTTGAAAATATTTTGAATATAAATTTTCCAAAATCTGATTAAATTGCATGGCCAAACAGATATTTGAGGATGAATTTTCAAAATCTGATCCAAAATCTTTGACCAAACGCTAGCTTGAAAATCTGAGTTTTTGAGGTTGTGATTTTTGGAACTTGAAGTTGTATTTGGACATGCATTTTACTTAGAATTTTTTTTGAAGTTTTGTGAGTGGATGTGAAATTTCTCTCAAAGGCTGGACTTGAAAGTATTTTGAAGATAAATTTTCAAAATCTGGTAAAATTTCTTGGCCAAATAGATATTTGAAGACAAATTTTCCAATCTGATCCAAAATCTATGGTCAAACGCTAGCTTAGTATACTACGGTCCAAGTTGAGGATAGTGGGTGTGACCATAAGTTGCATTTCTCCTTCAATCCTGATTATTTCAGCATTTCCTATGGTCTAATTATGGAAATTCTTAATTATGTTTATGGAAGCATTAAACTTTTACAGCTCTGATTGCGTAATTTACCTTAACGCCTAGGATGTGTATCCTCCATAGTCTAAATTTGCTGAATAAGCTCTTTCTTGCTAGAAGTGGATCTTGGATTTTATGCCTCAAGTGTTTTTGTTCACCGATTAAGGTAGCACGACTCAGGATGTGTGGTCTGTGCACATCCTGATTGGTGAACTTAGTGTTGTACTTAAGTGGGGAAGGATTGAGGGGTGGGTCCATTATTCACTGAGTTCCAAAGTTGGAAACAACAAATTTCTTGGTTATTTAAACAAGTGAAAGGTTTAAATATACCCTTAACATTTGCGATTTGTCTTCCGCTATATCAGCCAAATTTGACCAACTTTTCCACGGTAGAAAACCGTTAGTTAAAGGGGCATATTTGAGATGAAATATAGACATGTAAGGTATATTTGGACCTTTGTCAATGTTTTTTATATTTGGACCTTTTTAATTTTTTAGGGGCATGCTTCAAATTATTGTAGAAAAAATGAAATAAAAAAGGGCAGCCCGGTGCACTAAGCTCCCGCTATGCACGGGATCTGGGGAAGGGCCAGACCACAAGGGTCTATTGTACGCAGTCTTACCTCACATTTAAGCCGTGGAGTGTAGATATAAACCAATTTGATAGTTTAGGGTAATCTTAGACTTTTTGGTTGTGGCTCTACTATGGCAAATGGTAAGCCAAGTTGGACAACCTTTACAAGTAAGCACATATTTGAGACGAAAGATAACAGTGTGGGCTTACATGGACCTTAGGTTAACGGAGGTAGTGGACAAATCGAATGCTTCATGGGTAAATTTGAACTTTTTCTCTTTAAATAAAGATGGATCCATTGTTTTATGTTAAATAGTCTGAAGTAGTATTTGAAGTTGGTGCTTTGTACAAATATATATACCTTATCGATTAACTAAATATCTGGTTCAAGCTTAGTATAGTGGGTGTGAACACAACGTACTCAAATACTCCATTTAAAGGTATACTTATAAAAGAGCCCTACACTTCCATCCAAAAACTGGCAGTTCTATACTTAGTATTGTGAAGGACAGAAAGTGGGAAGTACCACTTTTGGGATGTAAGGGAGGGTATTTGAGGTTAGGGTTTACCAAATCAAAAGAAAAGGTTCCGCGTCATCGCTTGTTTCAATTTTCAAGTGAGTTCTGGTGTCAGTTAGTGAAGTATAAAAGAGTGCATATGAAGATTAACATTTGCCGATTCCTTTGCAGCTTGGTTATCAATTGGTACCATTATATGATATTTTGATTGTGGAAGAAGAAAGTACCGGATTAAGTAGGCAATCTTATGACAATTTTTTTTTTTGATAAGTAAAGGTTTTTATTAATATGGTACCAAGATGATACAGGAAGGACAATTCTTTTTCTTCATTAGGGCTTTTAGCCCCGAGTCGATCGAGTTCCATGTCGTAGCTATTCAGAACGACTAAAACTAGTCATAAATATGACTTCTCACACATGTTGGAAGTTAAAATTCAAAAAAGAGGGGAAAATACTTCCGTTGGCAATTTTGAGATTATTCAGAGTGATGACTTTTGAATTGGTTCTCGGTTTATACTTTAGATGTCCTGCTTTTTCATCTATGGCGTGGCATTTCAACTTAGATTTTATTGGGACATGGTTCTTTGACTGTAAGTGGGATTGCAAAGCCCTTCTTTGTGGAAAATGCATTGATAACCAGGAAACACCACTAGATGACTTCTACATACATGATACAACAAGCTTTAGTGGAGGCATGGTACTACTAGGTTTTGCCACTGATGTGCTGAAAATTCACAACTTTTTGGATGAGCAGCTCTCATGCTGTTGTTCTTCAAGTTTTTTCATATTTCCTATGTGGTTCCTGGACAGTAGACAAATTGTAGATTTGCTATTGCTGGTCTAAGGGTCATGTGGATTTATCTGTGTGGTTGGCATTCGATTTTGATGAATTGCATTTATTAGGGCCCATTTGGACTTTTTTTTTACTCTTCTTCGAAAAATATTTTCAAGACATTGTTTGGTTATAGTTTAGAATAATTTTTTGGTTAGTTTTTGAGGATGAGTTTTTCAAACTTGAAAAAGTGAATTTTTTCTCTCACAAAACTAAACTTTTTTTCAAGTGAAATGCATGTCCAAACACAACTTCAACTTCCAAATGCCATTTTTCAACTTTAACTTCAAAACTACTTTTTTGTTTCAAATATCACTCAATTCATGTCCAAAAGCCTACTTGGACATCTTGAAAGAACAATATAATTTCTATATATACAGTGGAGATAAAGGAACCTTCCGTGCATCTTCTCCACCTTCATTATTAAACATGAGCATAAACTTGACAGTTGGGCATGCCGATGAATGCGAGAGTGTGTAGCTATTAACTTTTAATGCAAGAAACAATTGAAAAACCTTTATCCTCAAGATGTTGGTAAAAGCTAATAGAAACTTTTAAATTCTCAAAAGAAAAAGCCAATATAAACTTTTGTGTATAGTATAATTATAAGTACTATAATATTATCATAGTTCTTCAGGAGAAAAAAAAAAGGTAATCAAAGCCACTTAAGTGTCATGCTGCACTGACTAATGACTGTGATTGATGGGGAGATTTAAAAGAAATTTCCTATTCAGCAAAAAGTTGATAATGTCACTTTTCTAGCACATCAGTTGAAGCCAATTTAGAACTATTATTCTTAAGGAAGAATAATAGATGTTTGCTAAGTTCAGAATTGTTTGGCAAAGAGCAGTTGGTTCCCATTAGTCCCTTCTCTGTGTGGTGTTTCTATATATCTGTTTCCGTCGTTTTGGTTCATACTGATCTTTTCCCTTTCAATAATCAGTCATTGCAAAGCAGTATCGAAGGAGGAACAAAATGGCTGGTGAACAAGCTTAAAGGTTTGTGTTCTCTCTCACCATGCTCCCCCTCGGAATAGTGTTTATGAATATTAAGTATAGTGAGTGAATTAATTGATGAGAAACCAGGAGTGCCAGGGGTAAACATTTTCTTGTAAGAGTGTCTCTAGGTATTTATTCATGTGTGATTTCGGTGTAAGGGAATGCATGATGAAGCTTTTCGCTTGTAAGCAGAGAGCAATGGTTGAATATGGTGTACAGAATCATTCTCTAGTGATATTTGTGCTGAGGGTCAGTTGGGGACTGGAAGACTATTCCCTCCAACTTGTCTGGTTCCTAGTTCCTTTATTCTCCTACAGGGAAGTCCCTTATTCATTTTATTGAGGATTTTCTAGCTGTATTAACAATTTCTAAAGTATGTTGTTTGGTACAAGTCATAACCTTTATCTTCCTTGCTTGATCTTGGTTTTGTAGGAAAAATGCAAAAGCCATTACCGGATCTTCTGAAGGAGTATGATGTCCCAGTAGGTATTTTCCCTCGGGATGCCACCAATTATGAGTTCAATGAAGAGACACGGAAGCTCACTGTCTATATACCGTCTGTATGTGAAGTTGGTTACAAGGATTCATCTGTATTACGCTTCTCTACAGCTGTTACTGGATATCTAGAAAAAGGAAAGCTAGCTGACATTGAAGGAATGAAAACAAAAGTGATGGTGTGGGTAAAAGTTACTGCTATCTCATCTGAAAAATCCAAGGTTCATTTCACAGCTGGCTTGAAGAAAACCCGGAGTAGGGAGGCTTATGAGGTTCTGAGAGATGGAGTAGCTATTGAAAAGTTCTAATGGGCTAACTGGATTTGAATGTTTGATATACACTATGAGGCCATTCTGAGGGCTCAAAATTACAACTTTTGTATCTTCTTTATATGTGCTGCCGCCACCAATGTGTTGATTTTCTAAGTTTGATTTCAATTTTTGTTCCTTACCTTTGGCGTGTTAGAATAAGTAACATACTCAGCAAAGCCAGATCAGGCATTTGGCTTACATATTTCTGCAGGGAAAAATTGGAACATTTTTAGTGAGGCATTCCTTCTGACTAGTTCACCCTCCCAACTTGTTTTGTTCAACGTTCGAGCTATTTGAACATGTCAACATAAAAACAACTTCCAATATTCTATAATGACATGTTGAAGGTGAGCGTTGGCGTAACTGGTAAAGTTGCTGCCATATGATCAGGAGATCACAAATTCGAGCCAAACTATCTCTTTTGAAAATGCAGGATAAGATTGCGTACAATATATCTTTGAGTCCGGCTCTTTTTCGGACCTGTGTATAGTAAGAGCTTAGTGTACCTCGTGCTCCTGGTGTGATTTTGATCACTTCTCCCTAAGATACATCTGTCTACTATTCTTTTTATATGGAAGGAAAGCTTTCTTATTTTAAAAAGCAGCCGTAAAGTTTGGGGGAGGCTAAGGGGTGGTTAACAAAGCTTTACAACTACTGAAGTTTATATACGAAAGAAATACTCCCTCCGAATAAAAAAGAGTGTTCATTTAATTTTTATTTTTATAGTAAAAAAAAGTGTCCACTTATTAAATTAAGAAAAAATGAATCTTATTTTATTTTTTCCGATTTAACCCTATTAAGTATTATGTGATCAAATCTCAATACATACTTAATTAGGGATAGTGTAGTCAACTTCTATCTAGGAGTTTGTATTTTTTTAAGAGTATGCAAATGACTAAATGAACACTTTTTTTTTTATCGAGAGGGAGTAATACAAAATCTTTATGAAAGAAAAGGAGATTATCTGCTCATTTATCATTTGGTCAAGTAAAGCATTTCATTTAATATCACGTAAAAGCACAAAATATACATTTTAGTACGTGACATGGTGAGACACGACCTCGACGCTTGTCCTGACAAGCATGAGTTCACATTTAGAATCACAATTAAATTATTTAGAAACATATATTTGAGAAAAATAGCTTCAATGAAGATTAGCTCTCAATTTTCCTCAACCTTATCCCTTCAATAACCTTCATCAATTGGAAAAAGATGTTGACTTTTTCAAATTTTGAGCCTAAAGTATATTAGAGGAATACTTTATTGTGTGTTTAGATTTCCTTTCAGTTATTAGTTGTAATTGTCAATTTGTTCTTTCACTTCAATAGAAATCAGAAAATTATCCCAAAAACTTGTTCGATTCGTTTATTAATTGATTGAGACGGTGACAATTCACTTTTCCTACTTAAAATATCACCAATTATTCATCAAAACACTAAATTTTTCAGACATGGTTGGAAGTAGTAGATTCAATTAAGGAGGTAAAAACTCCACTTTTTAAGGATTTCAACGTTTTCTCTGAAGCTCTGGATTATGCTCGAGGAATCCTTGGGCCAAACTATTACCTCTCACCAGCTCTAAGACATAACCAAAGTCAGACACCTCAGTACAACATACAGAAAGACACATCAACTAGTATTTATTCACTTTTTCTACCTACTATCATCATTCGTATAGAAAAAGTGAACAAATGATAGTTAATGTATGTTTTGATAATTAGTTGATGATAATTTATGTAGAAAGTTCGCAATTCTGATAGTTCAGCTAGAAAACTCGTAAAAATATGATAGTTCAAGTGTGTTTGTTATCATTATCTCTTTTCTTGTTTATCTTGCTTTGTGATGTCCTTATTTTTCTATCTATTATGTTTTAAAGGTTTGATCAGAAACAACCTTTTTATCCCTACAAATATTAGGTAAGCTCTCTGCTTGCCTCCTCCTCTCTCTAGACACACATGTAGATTACACTTGTTATTTAGTATTAGTTTTGAGTCATATAAGTTGGTCACTTTTTGTCCCTAAGTTGTTCTAATATTAGTTTAATCCTTCTCGTTTATGTAATGAAATTGCCATTTCGCAGAGGCCAATTCCTTTTGTAATTCAACCAATTTTGTCATCTCCAATGGAGGCTCAACTGGGAGAAACTCCAGCTCTATACTTGTTTCTACTCTATTAGAACGAGTCAGAGAAGCCTCACCACTAGCTGTGTATGGGAAAACAAGTCCTCAAAAATATCGCACAACCTGTTCGATGAAAGGCCAAACTGAGGAGGAAGGCTGTATCAACAGTAGCAAAAGTAAGGAGGATAGTGTACAGGTGATGGAGCAAGTTATTGAATCAGAATGTATTGCTTCAGTGATGTTGCAAATGCTGAATTCTTGCTGGGGGAGACTAGATTGACGAAGGTGGAACATAAGTCAACTATTCTGGGATCGTCAGTTGGTATTCATTGAAGAGGAATATATCTGAAGTGGTCGGACCCAAATGCGGATCTTGGATTTCTAGAACATGGGTGCACTACTAAAAAAAAAGGAGAAAGAAAATGCATTAAGTGGAATCGATCCTTGTTCCTCTTGGTAGATAACAATAACTAAGCTTTTAAACCAAGTGCCTTTTTGTAGCATAGGTGTAATATTAGATCAATCTAGTTTTGCGAAAAGACCATAGGTTTACGTGCCCCAAAAATTATACATATATTCGCCCCGGACCATTGAAGAAAAGAATGTTTCCCACTTATGAGTCCCAATCAGAAGTAGTCGGTGGTGATTTTGATTTGCAGAATGAAAGCACTGACAGTGATGTCATTGAGTTTGACTTTTCATATATAGTTCCAAAATTGCAAAACTCTTGTGCAACAAATGGTGTTAACGGTAGAGAAGCTGACCCAATTACCAAGTTCGACGAGGTGTGGAATTTCAGAGGGATGGAAAGGATTGTTTCTGGTGCCTAATTGCAGACAGAGGGTATTAATCTTCTGGATGTGTTGATACTTGATTCGGATGTGGATGAAATTGAGCCTAAGCTGATTGTAGGGAAGAGGCTTAGAGCGCTACAGAAGGTAGATAGGATGGAAGTAACAGAGAATTATTAGTTTGGGAGTGATCATTCCCTTATGATAAACTCTTATTAGTTCCAACATTCAGGAAGAAAGTCCATGTTGTATCCGTGACTGGAGAAGGCACAAAAATTGCACCATTGTTCCTGCAGCTGCAGTACATCACAAGCAGCAAGCCCTTGCAAAAGTGCGCTGAGAAGCTATTAGAGAATAAAGTTGTTGACAGTGGTATTGAAGAAGCAGTGCTTGGTTGATGTGTTTCTAGTAGTAAGGAGTAAGGACTTGGCATGATTCAAGGAAAAGGAATCTTAATTCTTATCTTACCCCATGGAAGAGGAATCATGATTCATGGTCATGTTGTGCATCTAGGTATTGAATAATAACATGATATTACTTAAATGAATGGATACCTGTACTTGTTCCAAGTTTTAGAGTCGGTCTCCAACTTTAAATTTTTCTAATTAAGCCGCCGTATGCTTTGAATGAAGTTTCTATAAATTATTCACTGATGACTATGTTGATCTTGGTTTTCTATATAGAAGTTGGTTGCTCATGGTATTTTTTATGTGATATGTCATCTTTATTTGTATCATCTTAGACTTTAATTAACATAAATCAACCAATGTAGATTGAGTTGTCCTGTAGTTCAGTATAAAATTAGTATAGGCAAAATAGTTGAGGAGCTCATTTTATTTATAAAAAATAACTTTCCCTTTACCAAGTAGTATTTAGTTTGAGCTCTCCAGTCTCCATCTTCCTTGACATAAAGACATAATCCAGTTAAAAATCTCATATATTGTGGTCCTCCACCAAAGTTTTTTCTACTTTTGATTGGTAAATAATCTAATTATTTGGCCTATTACATTAGTTTCCTTTGATAAATTAATTGGTAACTATGTTTTTGTTCATGCAGAGCAAGGGTAGCAAAGCTAAGTTTCACTGTCATAATAAGTTTTTTATTTTTCCTACTCCGATCAGAGAGCAACTTGGCCTTTCAAGACCGTGAAGGTAGTCTCATATGTTTACTATTTCTCTCTCTCTCTCTCTCCTCTATCTATATATGTCTGTGTTAAAGAGATTACACTTAAGCCTTAGTTACCATAAATTTGATCTATTTTAAGCTACATCCTAGCCTTTTGGGTGCATTTGGTGCAATGATAGAGTAATATTGTAGGCAAATTCAGTCATTCTTACCACAAATTACTAGATCTAGCTTTTGTGTTTTAGTTGCAAATGGATCTGGCAACGATATGGGAAAATAGAAGACAAACCAAGAAGAAAAGGCGCTAGAAGATACTCATTGTAGAAGCTCTAGTGAATTGAAGAAAATAGTTTGATTCTTATGAATAATTGGTATTTGGCATATAGTTCTTGCAGTGGTTTCATAGATAGACACTTAAACCTGGTCACACATTGAGATGAATAAGGAGTCCTTTCTATTAAATAAGCGGCACATCTTTTTGACATGAAAAATATAACTATGTGATATACGGGCAAGAGTTGTGCAAAAACTAGCAAACGAGAATTGATTTATGCAACGTTAGGGACTGCCATTACAGTAGTGAGAATCAAAGATTATTAATAACAGTAACCATACTGATTAGCCTTTTTTGGTGTTTTAATTATTTATTTTAATCTTTTTCTTCTTACTATTAACCTAATTATAATTAATATGGCAAGCGAAAGATTCAGCCAACACTACTTCTATTCAACAAACTTATTGTCACCTGTCATTGCACAGAGTTGATCATATTGATTCTTATTAGAATCTGCGTAACAATATTTATATAAGTAACATATAACGAAAAGGAAATTAAAACTATTTAGGTACATATTACTTTTGTTGTTTTTAAGAATGAAGTTCACGCCAAATTTCACATTAAATATATTTGAAAATCATAGGAAGATGAGCTTACCTTTATATTTTTGACTTTATTCTGTAATCTACCAATCTCCAGCACCTTAAGGTTGAGGTACTATTAAGTGTTCTCTTTTCTTGCTGGCTATGTTTTGTTACTACCATAGTGATGGAGGCATTATCAATCCTCATAGAGAAAGTATGGGATCCATACATGGGACTCGAGGAAAAAATAGAAACCCTTAGAAGTAAGATGAAAGTGTTGATCAGTCGTACTAAGGATGTCATGGCTGAAGCAAAAGATGCAGAACTCCATTCAAGTAAGAAACGGAAGACAGAGGTCGATAATTGGCAGAGCAGCGTACTAAAACTAGAGCATGAGGTTAAATGCTTTGAGCAAGAAGTAGAACAGAGTTCCAACCGTTCGCGCATAGGGCTGTCATATCATGCTGATAAAATTCATAAAGAAGTGGAAGATCTCCTAGACCAAGGTAAATTTTCTGAGGGGGTCTTGCTCAATGTGAATGAAGAAAAGGCGCAACCTTTGGTGACAACAGACTTGAAAGGTCAAGCATTTGTGCAGAATCTAAGAAAGGTGCTAATGTATGTGAGTGAAGTTTCAAGTTTGGTGTTTTTGGTATGGGAGGAGTGGGTAAAACCACTCTTGCAACGTATATCCATAACCATCTTCTCAAAGATTCAAGATTCACATGATTTTAGCATTACTAAACTGCAAAGTGAGATTGCTAAGATGCTAAAACTAGATCTTTCAACTGAGGATGACGATAAGAAAAGGGCAGCCAGTTTGTACCAAAGTTTGATGAGGATTAAAACCTTTGTGCTCATATTGGATGATGTATGGAGCCATTTTGATGTAAAGCAGGTGGGAATCCCCTTGGAAATTGGTGGAGGCAAACTGATTATAACTAGCCGATCAGTTGACGTGTGTAAAAGGATTGGCTGCCAAATGAAAGTAAAAGTAGCAACTCTTTCAATGACTGAATCTTGGGAATTATTTGTGGAAACACTTGGTCACTGTGGAGATCTCCCAATGGAAACGGAAGAAATAGCAAAGAAAATGACAAAGAAATGCGACGGATTGCCACTGGGAATAATAATTATAGCTGCAAGTATGAGAGGAGTGAGTGATGTTTTTGAGTGGAGAGATGCATTTGAAGAATTCACAGAATCTTGTATGCAAATGGAGAATACGAATAACGAAGTGTTTCCTGTTGTCAGCTTTAGCTAAAATCGGTTGAGGGAGCCGAGATTACAGAAGTGTTTTCTTTATTGCTGCTTATACCCTGAAGAATACAACATTGAGAGATGAATTGATTTGCCTTTTTATTGTTGAAGGATTGCTAGTCAGGAGGAACAGCAGGGGAGCAGAATTTGACCAAGGTCATGCAGTATTGAACAAACTGGAAAGGGCGTGCTTATTAGAAAGTGTTGTAAATTATCATGGGCAAAGAAGTGTGAGGATGCATGATTTGGTTAGACAGATGGCACTGCATATTGCAAGAGATGAATTTAAGTGGATGGGAAAGCTGGTGCACAATTGCGTGAAATCCAGGGGAGCAAGAATGGTCAGAGGACTTGGACAAGGTTTAATCAAACACTCATTGGGTTTAGGATTTGCTAATAATAGTGGAGTAGTAACTGGTATGATCCGTGGACTTAATAATTTGAGTAATTTGTCGCTCTACCATTATTCCAGGATAATAGTAGGTCTTGTATATATAGTGAAACTTTTGACACAGTTATGGTCATTCAAAAGTAATACAACCAACCAATTTTGCTAACTGTTATGATGCTATCTGACTTTCTATCAACTCTAGTTTAATGTTTTATTTCAATTTGATGCCATCTCTTCCTTGCTTGACATTGATGGTTGATTTCCTGATGAGATTTCAACTTAAAGCGTGAGCAAGGATATGCTGATAAACCTACAAGTATTATTTGCTACCACTGTCAAATTTGTAGGTTTGTACCACATGTTATGATATGATCCAGATGTGCATTACCATTTTAATTCATTTGTAATCAATTGCAATTGACGAGCTGGATATTAGCATTTCGGTTAGTTTGTTAAATAGTCACGTGCACTGCACATGCTAGGCTAGCTGTCCAAAAGTTAGTTGTAACTAACTTTCCCGCCCATTTGTATCTTAGCTTACAAGTGAGGATTAGCTATTGTAACTGGCATTCAATGATTGTTTCAATAAAATACAACTCTCTTCTCTCTTCTTAGTCGACTGAATCCCAATTAAGGTTCTTTAAGCTGGTTGTTCAAGGGCAATTCTCTCTAATGCCATTTAGACTTGCTTGTTCATCACTTACGACCCAATTTGGATCCTAAGTGTATCATTGGTATCAGAGCACTCGATCTTCTGACCTAATTAGATGGGTGACCACAATACAAGAATGCAAGAATTATGAAAGGAAGTTGATGCTCTCAAAAATTCCATGGAGGGAGTAGTCACTTCAATGTCTGATATGAGAAATGTTGTGGATGAAAGGGTGGGTCAAGCTATGGATGAAATCAAGAGATTATTGCTGGGTAATGGAGGAATACAGGCTAATGGACAGGCAACAATACCTGAGGGAAATGCAGCACCAGAAAGAGGAAATTGCAGGCTGGATAGGCAAGAAACTGTCACCAATAGAAGGTATCAATTGGAATTCCCAAAATTTGATGGACAGGGTTTGAAAGATTGGTTGTATAGATGTGATCAATTCTTTGATGTAGAGGAGATTGAAGAAGCAAAGGTGAAAATGGCTTCTTGTAGACTGGAGGGAAGAGCTTTACTGGCATCAATCTTACATGAAGAATAAATTAATTAGAGATTGGCCTAGATGGGGGGAGTATGTGGGGTGTTTGTATGCTAGATTTGGAGAGGAATTGTTTGATGATCCAATGGGGGATTTCAAGGTTCTAAGGCAGGTATCTTCTGTTCAAGATTATGTGAATGTATTTGATGAACTGTTAACTAGAGTAGAATTATCTGAATGCTATGTGGTTAGTTGTTTTGTGAGAGGTTTGAAACCTGAGATTGGTCTCACTGTTAAAATGTTAGGGCCAAGAACCTTAGCTAAGGCTGTTAGCTTAGCCAAGATCCAAGAACAAACCATTGCAGTCCAAAAACAACTTTTCACTGGTATGCTTCCCAGTCCTAATCCCAGAAGTATGTTAAAATTCTCAAATGCTAGCCCATTTTGTCACACCAGTTCTTCTTCTTACCAAAACCAGAACACAAGTTACAATTCTAGACCTAATAATACCACCAAACTAGTTTCCAAACCCCAAACTAGTACAAGTAATGGTCCCAAACCACCCTACAAAAGTGCTAGATTGTTGACACCTGCTGAGATGGATGAGAAGAGGAGTAAAGGTCTGTGTTTTAATTGTGATGAGAAGTACAGTTTTGGCCATGTTTATAAGAACAAGAGAGTTATTTTTTATGGAGGTGGAAGAGGGGGAAGAAATTTTTTAATTGGAGGAGGTGACTTTGGATCCTGTTGAGTGCTTGACTATGATTGGCCAAGGCTTAGAAATTGGTCCTGATGGGTCCATATTACCCCATGTTTCAGTTCATGCAATGAATGGTATACATGACTTCAGAACTATGAGGGTTACAATTTCTGTCAAAGGCAAGGCAATCCATGTGTTGATAAATACAGGGAGTACTCACAACTTCTTGGATTTGAACACTGCTAAAAAGTTGGGATGTGTTTTGACTGCCATCTCTCCTTTCTCTGTATCAGTTGCTGATGGTAAGAAGGTCCATAACAACTACATGTGTAAGTATTTGATGTGGAAAATGCAGGGTGTTTCCTTTGATTCTGACATGTTGGTGTTGCCTATTGGTGGTTGTAATATGGTGCTTGGTATCCAGTGGTTAGCAACACTTGGGGATATCATGTGGAATTTTAGAAAACTGAGAATGGAATTCACTATCATGGGTAAAAAAATGTCACTGAGGGGAATCAAACCACCATCTGCTAAGATAATTCAGAAAGATAGGATGGAAAAACTCTTAGCCAAACCAGCTGAGTTGTGTATGATCTCAGTAGGAATGTATCAAGAGGGGACAAATCCAGATTCTGAAGGGGAGTTATTGAGTATGGAAGGGGCTCAGGTGATCAAAGATGCTGAGGATGGGTTGCAATCCATGCTGAGTGAGTTTGGGGACTTATTTGAGGTTCCTACAGAATTACTACCTTCAAGATTACATGACCACTAGATCATTTTGAAAGAAGGAACATCTCCCGTAAATATCAGACCTTATAGGTATCCAGCTATCCAAAAGGATGTGATTCAGAAGTTAGTAGATGAGATGTTAGAATCTGGGGTGATCAGACATAGTACCAGTCCTTATTCATCACCCATTGTTATGGTGAAGAAAAAAGATGATTCGTGGAGGATGTGTGTTGATTATAGGGAGTTGAACAACTGCACTATCAAGGACAAGTTCCCTATACCAGTGATAAAGGAGCTTTTGGATGAATTACATTTAGCCAAGTACTTTTCAAAGCTAGATTTAAGGTCTGGCTATCATTAGATAAGGATGTGTGAAGAGGATATCCAAAAAACTGCTTTTAGGGCTCATCATGACCACTATGAGTTCCTAGTGATGCCTTTTGGTCTAACCAATGCCCCATCAACATTTCAAAGTCTAATGAATCAGATTTTCCATGAGTATCTCAGAAAATTCGTTCTAGTATTGTCTTGATGATATACTCATCTATAGAAACAAGCGGGGGGATCATTTGAAGCACTTGCAGGAAGCTTTCAAGGTATTAAAGTCACATGTAGTTTTTTGTCAAGAAGAGTAAGTGTGCTTTTGGGGTAAGGGAGATTGATTACTTGGATCATGTTATCTCTGAACAAGGAGTGGCTATGGATAAACAGAAGGTGGAAGTTGTGCTGAATTGGCCTCATCCTACTAACCTTAAAGGATTGAGGGGGTTCTTAGGATTAACAGGATATTATAGAAGATTTATTAAAAGTTATGGGGTGATTGCAAGACCTTTATACAATCTATTGAAGAAAGACAGTTTCAGGTGGAATTCTGCAGCCACTACTGCTTTTGAAGAACTGAAGAAAGCTATTACATCTGCACCTATCTTAATTCTCCCTGATTTTTTCTAAAGCATTTGTGGTAGAAATTGATGCCTCAGGGGAAGGTATTGGAGTTGTATTGGTACAGGAGAACAAACCCATAGCTTTTTTCAGTAAAGTATTGTCTGCAAGAAACAAAGCACTGTCTGTGTATGAGAGGGAACTTTTGGCACTAGTAACTGCAGTACAGAAGTGGATACCATATCTTTTAGAGAGGTAATTCATAATTAGGACTGATCATCAGTCTTAAATACCTCTTGGAGCAAAGAATCACTACTCCTAGTCAATAAAAGTGGTTAGTCAAACTGTTGGGCTATGACTATACCATTGATTATAAGAAAGGTGCAGAGAATATTGTTACTGATGCATTGTCTAGGAGGCAAGACTATCCAATTATGCAGCATTTCTGGGGTGCAAGCTGATCTATTGGAAGCAGTTAAAGCTTCTTGGGCACAGGATCCTGCCATACAAAAGCTGATCAAAACTATTCAATCTTCTGCAGGCCCCTTACCTCACTACAAGTACCAGTCTGGAATTTTGAGTAGAAAGGGCAAGTTGATGGTGGGGGCCGACAATGATTTATGGAAGAATCTAGTTGTTTTTTATCATGACACTCC
This sequence comes from Anisodus acutangulus, assembly GCA_029783415.1. Classification (NCBI taxonomy): domain Eukaryota; kingdom Viridiplantae; phylum Streptophyta; class Magnoliopsida; order Solanales; family Solanaceae; genus Anisodus; species Anisodus acutangulus. The sequence goes on from CM056490.1 coordinate 47,635,025, forward strand.
AATGGGGGTCACTCAGGTATCAGTGCTACACTTATGAGGTTACAACAGGATTTCTATTGGAAGAAAATGAAGCAGGATGTTTATTCCTATATAAGGAACTGTGATGTTTGTCAGAAATGCAAAAATGAGAATGTAGCTTATCCTGGATTGCTTCAACCATTGCCCATTCCTGATAAAGTGTGGCAAGATATATCCATGAATTTCATAGAGGGGTTGCGTAAATCTGGTGGTAAAGAAGTCATATTTGTGGTGGTTGACAGACTAAGCAAGGCTGCTCATTTCATAGGCCTCAAACACCCTTATACTGCTTTGGATGTTGCTCAGGTGTTCATGAATGACGTGTTTAGACTACATGGCATGCCTAAGTCCATAGTCTCAGATAGGGATGCAGTTTTTACCAGTAAGTTTTGGAAGGAGCTTTTTAAGCTGCAGAAGGTAAACTTGCTTACTTCTACTGCCTACCATCCCCAAACTGATGGCCAAACTGAGGTTGTCAACAGGTGCTTGGAATGCTACCTTAGGTGTATGACTTGTGAGAAACCTAAGGAATGACCACAGTGGTTGCCTTTGGCTGAGTGGTGTTACAACACCACCCATCACTCCTCTATTAACATGTCCCCTTATGAAGCTGTATATGGGCAACCACCACCCCCTTTACTTACTTACCATTTGATTCTCAGCTGGATACAGTGGATAGGAGTTTGCAAGCTAGGGAAGCAACTATGAGAGCTCTCAAACTGCATCTGAGTAGAGCTCAAGGTAGAATGAAGAGTCAGGCTGATAAAGGTAGAACTGATAGGGTCTATGCAGTAGTTGATTGGGTTTATGTCAAGTTGCAACCCTATAGGCAGATGTCATTGAAGCCTCATGCTTATCAAAAGCTCTCTGCTAAGTTCATTGGACCTTTTCAGATTATTGCTAGAGTGGGAGCTGTAGCCTACACACTTGGATTACCTGCTACTGCAAGGATTCACCCCACTTTCCATGTCTCTCAGCTTAAGAAGAAGCTTGGTGCACAAACTGCTTCTGTCACTTTGCCTGTAGTACAATCTCAAGCTGGTCCTACATTGTTGTATCCTGAAGAAATTGTGGATAGGAGGTTGGTTCAGAAAAATGGCAAGGCTGTTCCTCATCTTCTCATTAAATGGTTCAACTCTGCACCAGAGGATAGCACTTGGGAAGATTTTGATGCTTTCAAGCAACAATTTCCACAATTTGATCCTTGAGGACAAGGATCATCTCAAGGGGGAAGTATTGATATGATCCAGATGTGCATTACCATTTTAATTCCTTTTAATTCATTTGTAATCAATTGTAATTGATGAGCTGGATATTAGCATTTCGGTTAGTTTGTTAAATAGTCACGTGCACTGCACATGCTAGGCTAGCTGTCCAAAAGTTAGTTGTAACTAACTTTCCCGCCCATTTGTATCTTAGCTTACAAGTGAGGATTAGCTATTGTAACTGGCATTCAATGATTGTTTCAATAAAATACAACTCTCTTCTCTCTTCTTAGTCGACTGAATCCCAATTAAGGTTCTTTAAGCTGGTTGTTCAAGGGCAATTCTCTCTAATGCCATTTAGACTTGCTTGTTCATCACTTACGACCCAATTTGGATCCTAAGTGTATCATGTTAATGATTGTTATCTTACTTCCTCTGTCCCCTTTTAAGTGACACTTATCGCTTATCGAGAGTCAATTTGACTAATCTTTGAAATTGTGTTTCCTTTTGCCTACAGGTACCTTACGTTATTCGTGATGGTGTGAAATCTGTCTGCACATTGCATGATGAAGGAAATGCTGAATTGTGGATCACTCTAGCTATTTTGATTTCTCAGAAGATGTTGAGAAGAGTAGGGCACTTGCCACTGTCTAGAAGTTTCAGGAGCTAAACACTTCCGTAATTATATCTACTATATGACAAATGTGTTGAGTAATGAACAGTTTTCCAATTTTCAGGTCAGTAGCATGTGGCTTATGTCATTGATTGGCTGCAATTGTATGGAATTAGCAATCGTGAAAGACATATTATTCGTACAATAGTTGTACACTTTTATCTGTTATACAATCTTTACATGTATTAGTTGTTGGTTTCCATTTAAAGGTATTTTCTGCCACCAATTACGAGTTTAACGATGAGACGGGAAAGCTCACTGTTTATATACCCTTTGTATGTGAAGTTGGTTACAAGGATTCATCTGTATTACGTTTCTCTACAGCTATTACTGGTTATCTGGAAAAAGGAATGCTATCTGATGTTGAAGGAATGAAAACAAAAGTAATGATGTGGGTAAAATATACTGCTATCATCTGGCTTTGAACTTGACAGATGGAATAGCTATTGAATAATTCTAGTGAGATAACTGGTTGAACTTGTGTATTATCAACACTTTGATCCTTCTTTGTTTGTGTTGCTGCGATTATTGTTTTGATAATTCTACGTTCGGAGCAAGGGAAAACTAACCTCAGATTTATATTTATTCATTCCAGGTTTTGGTTTTTCGATTTGAGCTTGAAAATAGTTGGGCAAATTAGTATGAAATCTTACAATTACTTTTGAAACTTATCTATTAGACCTACAAGATAATTTTTTTTAAAAGAAACTAATAGCCTAACTTTCCAATAACCAAAAAAATAAAAAAAAGCCAAAGTATAAACTAGGTGTGTGCATGATTTTTCTTTAACCATAAAAGACTGAATCAAAGAAGTATTGAGGAGAGGTGATTAGACAGGATATGACGCATGTGCAACTTACCGAGGACACGACTTTAGATGGGGGGTTGTGGAGGACACGGATTAGGGTAAAAGGGTAGTAGGTAGTTGAGCGTAGTCCTACTTATGCTTGCATACTGGTAGTTGTAGTGTTATTATTGTAGCCCTGCTTAGCCTATCATACTAGTAGGCACAGTATTGTTTTATAGTTCCATGTCCTTTGATCTCTGTTATTGTATGTTTGTTCGTGTACTTTGTTTATCTTATTTACCTGCTTTAGTTACTGCTTCTTTTTTCAGGATGCTTTATCATGACTTATTCGCTTTTGTTACTCTCATTTTTATACTGCTTTAAATTTCTTGTCCGCGTCTAACCGTTTCTCTTGCTTTTGGTTGTGCTTATGTTTTTTCTTGAGCCGAGGGTCTTTCGGAAACAACCTCTCTACTTACCAAGATAGAGGTAAGGTCTGCGTACACTCTACCATTCCCAGATCCCACAATTCACTGGGTATATTGTTGTATAGTACGGATCTAGCAATTATGGGGGAAAGAGAAGCAAAAGCAAGAAAAAAAGGAGCTAGAAGATACGGATTGTTTTTAGTAGTAGAAGCTACTTTAGTGAATACAAGAAAATAGTTTAATTCTTAGGAGTAATTGGCAGATAGTTCCTGCAATGATCTTGTTTCTAGTAACAAGAAATTAGTTGACCATTGTTTTATCCTAATGAAGTAATAATCAATTGGATACAGTAAGATGAGTCATCGTGTTTTGCTGAAGCTACGATTCAAATGTCAAACTTTACGTGCTGCTGAGTTAGCTCAGAATCCTTTTGTAGAAAGTCTGACCGAGCTTATGAAAATCCAGAAGTGCTTCTTTGTTTCAATTACAAGTAGTTATTTTGGATAATTAAGGTTTTCGACCAAACTTCTAGAAAAAGAAAAGTGATTTTGAAATAGTACCTAGTAGAAGTTGTTTTTCTAATATAGAAAGAAACTGAATATGGTTCTCTTCTTAAAGTAGAAGCAAAAACTTAATATTTTAGACAAAATCAGAAATTTATATTTACCCAAATAAAAAGTAACTGCTGCATGCGCTTCGTGCGCCATTGGCGCTTTGCTCTCCTATTATTCTTCATTGGACAGTTCGGATGGACCTCGCCGTTCTTTCCCAACTAAATTGAAAGGGCTGAATCACAATTGGATAAATTCACTTATTTCACACAATTCTTCTGGTCATGTCTTTTCCTCTTTATTTTCTATCTTGTAGGCAAGGAAAAGATAACAGAAAGGCTTTACCTTTTTGGGGAGGATGCCTCCTAAAGAGTAACAAAGGTATGCGAACGTAAGCTCAAGCGTTGATTCTGCTCGCAGTGGGACCACCATAGAAAAGCCCGCCCATGCTAGCTTACATAGAAAGAGATTCCCGGATAGCACTAGTCTATATGTGAATCTCTTCCCGATCGGCCAGGCTGATTCTTCCGACCGGCCTGGCCGGATCTTCAATCTACGAATATGGAAGAGATGTCTGTTTTTTTCCATTATTAAACTAGCAAAACGTGAATAGTTTAAGAATTTTTTTAAGGTATTAACTCAATAAGTAATGCATCATACCTCGACACATGGTGATCCAGATAAAAACCCAAGCTGTAATACCTCAGTTGAATATGTCATTTGTCCAAAACACTTGCAAAAGAAACGAGCCTTAGTCGTCATTAACCTAACATGGGTCTATCATCGTGACCCTTTTCCTATCAGATTCCTGGGAAGTATCATCGGCAACATACTACTTTTATTCAACAAAATTATTGTCACTTCTCATTTCACAAAGTTGATCATATTGATTCTAGGCATAATACATAATCATGCCCTCAAATTTGGCCAGCTGTTAAGTATGTCCTCCAACTCTAGGTGTGCACAAATAGACACCTCAACTTGTATAAAGTTGAACACGTACAAACAAATGCTGACTGAGCAGAGTACCAGACATTCATTTCAAGCTGCAGTTCAATGTACATATTTTGATTCAATTGTGAACCCTATCTTTGCAGTGTTACAAACGGAATCAGCAGCATTCTGCACTATGAAGTTCACAAATATTTCAAGTTAAAATGCATTTGTATTTACAAGTTCTCTCACTTATTTATCTTTTAGCGGTTTTCTCCAATCATGATTTTTTATTTCTAATTCTTCTTTTCCTTTAAGATTTTTGCTGCTGCCATGTATAATGGTCATTGGAAGTCTAATCTGAATTCCTCTAAGCATAAAAGAAGTGGATCATCATATGAATTAGTATTGGCCTTATGTGCACCTTAAACGAATTTTGGTGGAAGTGAGTCAGTGACTTGACTTCCAAAAAAACCAATCCAGAAGAAGCCAATTCGGTTATCTGCTCTTTCATGTTGATTGTTGTTCATTAGATCGTTGTCGTGCTTTCGAGTAAAGCTCAAGAGTATCTGCATGGCTAGAGTCAAGACACAGGGCTGCTTCACAATCTCGAATGGTAGATATGGGGTCACCCATCGAGTCATGAAAAGCTGCTCGAAGATGGAGCAGGTGTAAATCAGGCTTGAAAGCTATGACTTTTGTTAGCTCCGAAATGGCCTCTGATTCCTTATGGTCATCCATTAGAACTGCAAATACAATACGAACTTCTGATATTACTTCTCTCGGTGTATATCATGTATCTTCATAGACACAAATATGGCTGCAATAAGCTAAGAAGAAGGGAGAGGGGTCGGAGAAGCATTCAATGTTGCAATGAGGTAATCCAATTTCATTCTCAGACTCCTGCATAAAATTTATTTATGTTTGGCAACAAGGAAAAAGTGGCCATCTCTTAAGATATTAGTCCGATTTTCAAGTAAAATAGCTAAGTAACTTTATTCGCTTCTCCCCATCATAAACTGACATGAAACTGAAGCTATGTCCTAGTAGAAGATATTGCTTGATTTCATAATTGTGAGTTGGACTCACAGGTATAGATGCACTATAATACAGTTGTTGAACATTAAAGAGTACAAAACAAGACGTTCGTCCAAGTACTTACATGTATCATTCTAGAACAGTTAACCTGCTGAGCCACATAATAAGCAGTTTTTTGATTTCCACTACTTGAACAAAAATTTCCAAACACGATCCAACTTAGAAATGCTTGAGCCATAACCACTGCTCCATATATTGGATCTTACTAAGAAAAGAGCTTATTTGTGGATTTTATTAAGGAAAAGGGTCAAATTTTCCCTTCTAGTATGCCAAAATGATCAATTTTACCCAAAAAATACCCCACCATTACCTAAATAGTTCAAATATACCCCTCTTCCATTAGGGCTGTCCAAGGTGGATACTCAATTTCACGTGGCACTGACATGTTAATGAGGTGGACGCCATGTGGCATGCCATCTTAGCGCCCCAACCCATTTTACCCCTCCCCTCCACTTGTTCTTCCACTGCTATCATCTATTTTTTAATATGTACTTACCAACCTATAGCTCACACAATTAAAGAAAACTCATTTACTAGCATGCACAAACAGTTACATGTCATTACATGGGACAAAAGAAACTAGGCGAACCGCCTAAGACCATAATCAATAAGAACTCCAGATCACTACATATGGCATGAAAAGATGCAACTTACCAGCTGCTCTGTATCTGTATGGATATGTCCTGAGGGGATCTAACTTTGTCGCCATTCTAAGATCACTTTGTGCCATTTCACGATCACAGTATTCAGAACGCTTCTCATAAGCTGATGCATTATAGCTTGCCTTCTCAATCAACTTTGTCATCTCATCATATGCGGATTTCCTCTGATTTTTGAGATGGTAAGCACGTGCAAGACCCTGATGTGCTCGTGTATGCTTAATAGTCAAGGCATTCATGTAGCAATCAATTGCATTGTCTAGCTTATCAACATCTACATAGATACTTGCCAGATTACTCAGAGCCTGCAGAAGTATGCATGTAACTTTTTGAGTGAATATTCCGGTTCGTTAGACGTCATGTATTTGTATATTCCTGAACGAAGGAGCACTCACCTGGCCTTTCCTAAGACCGTCTGAAGGGCATCTAAGAGCTTCCTCAAGCAGTTTTATTACATACAATGATGCCTCAGAATCTGAATTAGTTTCTGATAGAACATATGCTTTTAGGAAAAAGGCTTCAAATGATCTCTGAATTGAGATGGACTCTTCAGCTTTAGAAATAGCTTCTTCACGATAACCCGTGTCATATGATATCCATCCTTCATAAACTAACCTTTCATGCTCAGAGGTAGCTTGGTTTCGGGCTTCCCTCAGACTACGCATTGCAGCTCCATGGCTGTTCAACCTGTAATACAACTGCAAATCAGTCTTATACAATTAATGAAGCACGAAGAGAAACATTACTCTAAGCACAAGCCCGGTATTCAACTTGAGCTACTCATGCATGGCCTGATGCAAAGTTGTTCAAAATATGCAGACAAATATCTCATTTAGCGAAAAGAAAATGACGAAATAAATTCTGGTTAATCAATTGATGTAGATGCTAAGAGATTCAGGTTTCTTAAAGTGGCTCAAAGGAGATGGCAGCAATATAACATGCAGATGATCAAAAATGATTGCAAATGACAAAAAAAAGCTAAGTATATAGTTAACATCATACCGTAAAAGAAGGAGAGAGTGCCTGAACAGTAAGAGACTCTTCCCAGGGTCATTGGCCAACATGTGATGAACAACAGCTAAAGAGCCAATATCATCTACAGAGGACCACCGGTCATATAGTTGCATCCAGCAATCAGCCTGATTCCGCTGCTGAACAGTATGACGTAGCAGCTCCACCAATTTATCACTTTGCAATTTCCCATGGAACATCACATAATTTGGATCCAAAGTCAACAGTGCTCTAACATCCCTTAGAGCTCCTTCATAGTCCTCCAGGGCAATTAAGAACCAAGCACGAAGCTCGAGACAGTCAGGAGATATCTTGAAACCAATTATTTTGTTGATCTCGGAAATGGCTGACTTGATTCTATTCTCCTCCACCATTGTAACCGCTCTGTATTTGTATGGATAAGAAAGGGTTGGATCCAATTCAGTAGCGGTACTCAAGTCCATCGTCTTTTCTTTGCCATGACAATAAAGGGATCGCTCCTGATACATCCACCCGGAAGGTGTACAATCCGATATGAGTGAGTTCATCAACTTATATGCCATGTACATATGACCACGCTTGTACTTGGCTCTGGCTATGCCAGCTAAGGAATAAACATGACCAGCTTCAACAGCTGCCTCAAACCATTTCTGAGCATCTTTATACTCTTTTCTTTCAAGCATCACACAACCTAGCTGGTGAAAAGCAAGCTGTTTCTGCCAGCCTACGTTCGAACATTCTCCCAATCTTTCCAACAGCATTACTGTTGTGTTTGATTTCATGTCCTCCTCCATAGCTGTTTGAGTAATAAAATAGTACAGCAAAAAGGAAGCATGCCCTGCCGAAGCTAATCTGTGCTTACCTTCTGAACTACAGAAGAGTCTCGACACGTTAGGGTTGTGCATTGAATTTGGAAGTTCCCTCAATAGCACCTGCAAACAAGCTGCCACCAGAACATATGCAGTCTCCTCCAGCCCGTGTTCAATAAGTAACATAGCGCTATCCATATCAGAAACCAACGAAGCTAAATAAGAATCACAAGCAAACTTCATTTCATTGCAACAAAATTTATTGGCCAACGATAGAAGCTCTAATACAATGTCTGGATCAAATGATTCCACACTTCTCGTTCTGCTGAACATCTCAGCGGCTTTCATCCCCTTTGCAGAAATCCCATTTTGTGTAAAATTTATTTTCTCTCTTCTCGACTCCATGAAGTCATCATACAGCATCGCTTCAAATGGCCTCGAAAGTGAAGCTATATTAAATCTCCTACACCTGATCTCTTCATCCCCAATGCAAAACGACATATCATAATCATTCTCCTCCTCATCACCATGACTAAATGAAGTCGAGCATTCCTCATCTCCAACGAAAACTTCGTTTTGTACAGGTCTCTGGTGACATGTACAAGGATCGGTAGCTGATTCAGGATTATACCCCGACACCAAAGAACTCCTCCAGCATTCAATGCTTCGCCCGCAACAATCCATAGCAGATACACCAATAAGTTCGTCCTCTCTTCTATCAAACCTCAACCACGCCGAAAGCACAACCTTAGAATGGACATCAACAGCATGTTCTCTACCCGACTTAAGGCACTTCCTAAATAATTTAGGATCCGATAAGCCCCTAAATATCGCACATTGCTCGAGATACATCCCCGATATCTCAAACTGAGGACAACCGTCCATCCTACGATAAACATCAGCTAATGTCTCCACAAAATTGACAGACTTTAAGCAAGATTCAATATGGGGTTCAATAAGATCAGTTTGGGGAAGGCCATAACTGGCTAAATCTTCAGATAAAACAACAGGTTTCACATTATCTTTTGGTTGCAAAGGTTGATAATTCCTGTTTGACTTTGACCTAACAGCATTAACCCTTTCTTGGAGATGTAGAAATTTCTCACCAACACCACCACCACCACCACCGTAACCATTTGTTGTGGTTTTCCCAGATGGATTAAAAGCATAAACTTGTGGTCCTTTACAACCTTCCATCATATTCAAACTACGTATCGTTGCAACAATGTTATGTTGCATATTCCCTCAATTAACAAAACATACAGTATGATAACTTATACTCCTATGTTGTTCTATATCTCCATGCATTTAGGAACTTTTGCTTGCATTGTATTATTTGGCCTACATATAAAATTTGAGATTATGCAGGATTATACACAAAAGATAAAAATTAACGGGTTACTCAAAAACATAAAAAGAGAACGCTTACCCGCAAACACCACCATAAAAACAAAAGTGGAAAAAATAGAGCAAAACAATGGTGTCGCAGGTTGTTTTAGGCTTTTAACAATTCTGGGTGTTTATTATTATTTTATTTTTTTCACGTTAATTCTTTTACCTTTTCTCTTAGAAGAAGAAAGAAAAGAAAAGAAAAGAAAATAAAAAAAGGGGACATTGATGGGTTGAGTTTTCTCTTTGTTTACGTTAAGAACAAATGTAGATTGATGATGAAGGAAGAATAGTGGCCGTTGAAATGGCCATGCATAGTGTAAACCAACCACTCCTTATAGATATACAAATTACACTTACGTGTATACGTTCTTTTTATTTTTCTTGCTCTGCTTTGTTTGCCAACAGAAAAATGGAATGGATGTGTGTTTAAATCCGTTAAAGGTGGAGAGCCTATGAAAGATGGAAGTGGAAGAACCGCGCATTCTTTCTTCCCATCAATACAATTTTCTCACCGGAATCAATTTGGCTATCAAATTGAGCTAGTAGCTGGTTCCCACGGGTCATTCGCACAAATGCTCCTACTTCGGGGTGGTGTTCAATTTTTGCTCCTCAAATTTGTGGTCTTTAAGTTTTGCCCTTCACCATTTTTGGAGCGGCATAACTTTAGATTTTGCTCGTCTAAAGTTTTACCTTTAGCTCGGCATATGACCATGACATCCACACAAATAATGCCGGACACGACAAACTTTTAATACTTAACATAATCTAAAAAAAAGGGCATAAGTTTAGATTTCGCTCGGTAAATTTTACCTTTAGCTCGGGATATGTATCATAACATCCACATAAGTTATCTCATACAAAACAAAACTTTCAACACCCAACATAATCTAAAAAAATACTACTACACAACTTATGCTGCATAACTTAATTTCTATAAACTTTCGCCGAATGAGGTAAAAATCCAATTTTCGAAAATAAAAATATCACAGAACTTATATCGACTAAGCAAATCTAAATATTTTCATCAAATGAGCATCATGTGCAAAAATTAAAGATCATATGAGGGACCAAAAAAAAAAATTAAAAATCAGCGGGTTTGCAGGGAAATCTATGCAAAAACTTCAGTTTCCAAAGCGCTTGTTATTTAAGTTATATTCAATTTTTTCCAAATATATAACTTGTAATCAGTGTAACTAAACTTTAGACAAATTGCTCCTCTCTCTTCTTTTTTTCGATGATCTTCTTCTTGTCTAGTTTGTTGAACAAATCTTTGTATCCTACTATTCAGAAAAAGAGAAAACGATACTAAAGGTTGGATGTAAAATTAGTCTCAATTCGACGAGAAACATGTAAAGATAAATTTGCCAATTTTCCCGGCCGAAACATCCATGACCCTATCCTATTTACCCACTAAAGAAACATAAATGGAGCCTATTTCACTCTCAATAACTTCTTTCCAGAGCGGTGCTTCTGGAGTTGACAACGCCTTAGCAATTGTCCTTGGTTCATCATTAACCATATAAGCTACAAAGTCAGGACCGAAGGATTTATCCTTCCTGGCCCTTTTACTTCGCCTTAGATCCATCTCTGGAGTCTCCAAGTTCTGAGAATCTGGAACACTAGATTCCGGATGTTCAGCCACCTCGAGATTCGCTAGATCTGAACCATCTAGATCCGGGCAGTCAAGGACTCCCGGTTATGTCTTTTTCCTTTCTAGGAAAGGTGCCTTCAAAGAATAAAGCATTCCTTGATTCCATAATTGTACCCTGGTGGATATCTGGAATATCTGACTTATGCACTAAGAAGCGATAAGCACTACTGTTATTTGCATATCCGATGAATATGCAATCTACAGTCTTAGGCCTAATCTTGACCTGCTTTGGCTTGGGTACTTCAACCTTTGCCAAACAACCCCACACCTTAAAATATTTGTAGGTGGGTTTCTTTCCCTTCTATGATTCATAGGGAGTTTTGTCCTTACCCTTATGTGGGACTCTGTTAAGAATCGTATTAGCGGTAAGGACGGCTTCTCCCCACATGTTTTGGGGAAGACCGGAATTGATAAGCAAGGCATTCATCATTTCCTTCAATGTGCAGTTCTTACGTTCCGCCACACCGTTCGACTGAGGTGAGTATGGAGCCATCGTTTGATGAACAATGCCTTCTTGGGCACAGTATTCCTCAAAAGGCGCTACATATTCTCCCCCTCTATCGCTACGAATGGATTTAATCCGTAGGCTTAATTGGTTCTCAATTTCTGCTTTGTAACGTCGGAACGCTTCAAATGCTTCATCCTTACTTTTTAATAAGTAAAGGTAACAATACCTTGTGCTATCGTCAATGAAATTCACAAAGTACTTGTTCCCCCTCTAGTTTGTGCGAACTTCAAATCACATATATCTGTATGAATAAGTTCTAGAGGAGCGGTATTCCTTTCGACGGATCGAAAATGAAGCTTGGTGAGTTTTGCCTCTACGCACACCTCACACTTACGTTGAGGGTTTACGTCGACAGACGGCAACAACTCCATCTTTACCAACCTTTGAATAGACTTGTAGTTAACTTGTCTTAATCTATGATGCCATAAATTAGAAGACTCAAGAAAATAAGAAGAAGGTTCAACTTTATTACTTGGACGCAATACATACATGTCACTCACTTTGAAGAGGCCTTCACAAACGAAGCCTCTCCCCACAAATGTGCCATTCTTAGTGAGTACAAACTTATTGGATTCAAACACTAGCCTAAAACCAGCATTAACCAATAAAGGTCCAGAAATTAAATTTCTTCTAATCTCTGGGACGTGCATCACTTCCTTCAGAGTGAGCTCCTTACCGGAAGTCATCTTCACGACCACCTTTCCAACCCCCAGCACGTCCGAGGAAGCGTTGTTGCCCATGAACAGCTTCTTGTCGGTGACCGGTGAGTACGTGGAGAAGGCATTTTTGTTGGAACAGATGTGTCTTGTTGCACCTGTGTCCACCCACCACTGCATCGGATTCTCAACCAAGTAGGCTTCTAGCACCACTGCCGAGAAATCCTCAATCATGTCATCCAGGAGCGTGTCCTTGACGACGTTAGCTTGCGCCTTGCCTTTCGACTTGGCTTTCTGTTGTTGCTCAGTCTTGAGCTTGCGGCATTCCTTGATCCTATGACCAGGTTTCCCACAGTGATGACAGTTACCTCTGAACGTCTCCGCTGCGTGGGCCTTGCAATCTTTCTGGAACTTCCGCTTCTTGCTTGGGTTCCCTTTGGCCTCAGCCAGATTTGCCTTTGCCTCAGCAGGTTGTCTTCCCCTAGGTAAGGCTTTCTTGTTATCTTCCTGGATTTGGAGTTTGATAACAAGCTCTTCAAATGTCATCTCCTTTGTCTTGAGTTTTAAGTAACTCATAAACTTATTCCACGAAGGAGGTAACTTTTCAATCAGCGATGCAACCAAAAACTGCTCGTTTGGTTTCAATCCCTCCAAATCCAGGTGATGTATCATCATTTGGAATTCCTGGACTTGGGACATCACTGTCTTGCTATCCACCATTTGGAGTTTTAGAAATTTCCCAACGATGAACTTCTTAGTACCCGCATCTTGTGCGTTGTACTTCTTTTGCAGTTTTTCCCACAGCTCTTTGGCAGTGCCAGCGGTGTAATAGACCGTGTAGAGAGGGTCTGCTAAGCAGTTCAGTATGTAATTCTTGCACATGAAATTGCTATGATTCCATGCGTCACGAACCATCTTCATGCCATTAATGACATGGATACCAAGGCCCCCTTCACCTGTTTCATTAGGCGAATAGTCCATTTTATCTCCAGCTTGTGGAGGATCTTCCGTTAGGAACCGGGCCATGCCCATAACTGTTAAGTAGAACAACATCTTTTGCTGCCATTTCTTAAATTCTGATCCCATGAATTTTTTAGGGTGATCATGATGTGAGCCAGAAGGTGGAGCAGCAGTAGTCGGGAAGGCAGCGGTGTTACTGCCTTGAACAGTAGGGGTTGCAGCAGTGAAGGCAGCAGAGTTGCTGCCTTGGCCAGTAGCGGCAGTAGAGGGGAAGGCAACAACGTTGCCTTGATTGGCAGCAGCAGCAGCAGCATCAGCAGCATCGGTCATATTTCCAGCCATGTTGCAGCAGTTACATAAGCAAATATTGTCTTAAACTTGTTGGTTACAAAGGATACAGGAAACAGAAATTACAAGTAACTGCTAATGTAAGAATTGAAATTACAATTCAACTAGAAAACTGAAAATTACAAAGATGTTGAACAAGAAAAACTGGAACTATTTTCTGTTTTTGGTGTATGCTGAGTCGAGTGTGGCACTCTGTCTTTAAGACAATATTGCCTCGTATGTATCCTTTATACGTCCTGGACAACTGTCTCCCAAGATAAAACAGCAAATGAACACTTGAGCAAAGGAAACTCAAATGCTTCCGTGAAGAATATTGAGTAATGAAATGATGCTTGGAAGTTGTAGGAAGAACTGTTTTCTGGCTGTGTATTTTAGTGTATTGTAAGTGTGCTCAATAATGGTGCAAGGGGTTGTTTATATAGGTGAGGGAGGGGCTGTTTAACTGCCTCTATAAGTGCCATTATTGGCCAAGTAATGGCCATTATTGGCCAAGTAATGGCCATTATGGAGGTAGTAAAGCCACCAAAATAAATGGTGAGAAAGACCAACGGATTGACCATTATAGGAGGAGTAATTCAGCCAAAATAAATGGCTGAATTGAGTGCTGTGGCGTTGATCTTCTCTGCCAATTCTGAGTTTCTGGAAACTTCAGGGACCAAACTGTACATCTGGCAAAGTTCTCTGGCCCAAAAAGATAATATCAGAAGACCCACAGCCCACAGCCCGTGAACCCGGAACCGGACCGGACGGGCGGCGGGGCGCGCGTGTGGGCTTTCCTCGAACCGAAGCACATCTAGGTCCTCCCTCCTTTAAACACATGGGATACCCCTTGGGGTCCCAAACCCCAAACTAATTTTGAGTCTTATATACACAACAATTCTTTCTTCCTCTACCGATGAGGGAGAATTGAACCCAACCACACTTTTCCATGCTTCAAACACCTCACTTCGTGAACCAATATCTCTTTCATTTCTCAATGAAATTTGACGATTCTTGGCCCTACGATTATCTACGTACTTAGTAGATCATGCACGTGTGAAGAACCGGATTCTCCAACATGCGTAACACTAGTGTTTAAGCCGTTAAAGTTGGTCGATCGCAACTCCCGCCAAAGGCTAATTTCCAACAAATGCATAATCCAACTTTTATTATATCTAAACATGTCACACGATCACCTTTCCTGGTTAAAGTAACAAGGGAAATTAGCTTAAAGATCTTTCCACGGTAAAGTATATATTTTAGCGTTTGTTCATTTTTGGATATTGTTCATCTCACGAATTTGAAAATACTTGGGTGAGATAAAATACAAAGTGCTTCAATTAAGATTTTTGTTAGACTTGTCAAGTTTGAAGGACATTTAGGTAGGAAGTTTGGGTCTGTCAAGCCTAATTTCAGACAAAAATATCTAAAGTTTGCTTGCATGAGCAATCTGCTAAATTTTAGATCCGTAAATGTTTAAAGTTTATAACTTCATACTGACTTTTTTTTTTAGTTTCAGTCTCATAAGTCTAATTGTTAAATATACTAAATATACATAAGATATACACTTTATGCACGTGTATATCCTATGTATATTTAGTCTCGGTTAGTCTCGGTTTTGGTCATTCTTGTACACGGTTTTGTATAGTTGTAGTGTACCTTAGTTAGTCTTGTACTCTTACCATAATTGTATAGTTAGTCTCCAAATAGAATAAGGTTTTAGGAGTAGAATATGAATAGGATTTTCCTATTATGGAAATATGTAAATTGTATATATTGTCTTTCAATTAATGAAAATAATCAAGGGATTATTTCTTTCATGGTATCAAGAGACTATGTCTAAATTTCTTTCGCCTTTGTTCTCCAAATACTGCTCTCGGGTTTTTTGTGCAATTTCTCGACCAAAACTTGCCTCGATTTCCGTCCCCTTCACCGGATTTCGTGTTAAATTTTACCTCTACTCTTCCCAAATTATCCCTCCAATCCCTCTGTTCTTTCATTATGTCTAGGAATACATTTCATCCCGCCCTCACTGTTTCTAACATCAAGAACAACATCCCTATTGTTTTTGAGATGGAAAAAGTCCAATATGCGACGTGGGCAGAATTGTTTAAAATTCACGCTATCTCCCATCAAGTCCTCCATCACATAATTCCTCCCGCTGCCCCTATTCCCGTGGAGGATCCCCATTTATGGATTACTCTAGATGCTACCGTTATTCAGTGGATTTATTCCACTATTTCGGTCGAACCTCTTATAGACGATCATTGAGCCGGACACTATGGCTATGGCTACCTGGAATAGATTGCGTGATATATTCCAAGATAACCAATATTCACGTGTTGTCACCCTCGAGCAAGAATTCTCCCAAGTCAGCATGGAAGAATTTCCGAACGTTTTTGCATATTGCAAGAGACTCAAGGAGTTGACGGACCAACTCCGTAACGTTGGCGCACCTGTGACAAATAATCGTCCTATTCTAGAATTGGTTGCCGGCCTTTCTGAAGCCTATAATGGCATTGAGACTCTCCTTCGTCAAAGTAATCCGCTTCCCATTTTTTATCAAGCCCGCTCCATGCTTACTTTGGAAGAAGCCGGTTTGGCTAAGAAGGTGGCTACCGATGCGAGCCCTGTAGTCATGATGACGTCCTACACAAATTCTTTGGGTTTTGTTGATAATTCGGGCCAAAATAGTGCTCACGATGGTGGCAAAAATAATCATAAAAATAATGGCAAAAACCGCAGTGGTTCTGGTGGACAACATTCCGGCAGTGGGCCCCGTCCAGTCAGCAGTGGGCCACCGCCCCACTGGTCCCAACCGTGGGGCCATGGCAGTGGGACTGGGGCAGTGGGCCGTGGCCCAACAACCCCTATCTTCCAGGTTGTTCATCCAACGGGCAGTGGGCTGGACAACCCTAGTTCAGGCCCAACAGTCAGGCCTCTCATTCCCGATTCAGCGCTGGGCCGGGGCAGCAAGGGGCACTGGTTGGGCCTCAGCCCACACATGCATTCTCGGCAGTAGGCCCCACACCCACTCAAACAAACATTGAGGCCGCAATATACACACTTGGATTAACGCAACTGGATCCGAATTGGTACATGGACACCGGCGCGACTACGCACATGGCATCCGATCAAGGTACTCTCTCGTCTTATTCCAATTTGAGCAACCCTCATGGTATAATTGTTGGTAATGGTAACTCTATTCCAATTCGTGGTTATGGTCATAAAACTTTGTCTCCACCCTATCCACCACTTATCTTGAATAATACCCTTCATGCCCCTAAATTGATTAAAAAATTAGTGTCTGTCTGTAAATTCACAACTGATAATTCTGTTTCTGTGGAATTTGATCCGTTTGGGTTTTCTGTGAAGGATTTCAAGACGGGGAGCCCTCTCATAAGGTGTGCTAGTAGGGAAGATCTTTATCCGATCACACCAAGTTTCGATCTTTCGAGTCAAGCCTTGACATCCACGTTTTTCGCCCTTGCCCCTTCCGTATGGCATGCTAGCCTAGGTCATCCGAGGTCGTCTATTTTGTCTTTCTTAGATAAAAATAATTTTATTTCTTGTAAGGGTACGCGTAGTACTCCAAATTGTCAATCTTGTTCGTTAGGAAAAAATGTTAAGTTGCCATTTGTAGACTCTAATTCTCATACTTTAATGCCATTCGACATTATTCATAGTGATATATGGACATCTCCAGTTCTAAGTTATTTGGGTCATCGGTATTATGTTCTGTTTTTAGATGATTATTCTAAGTTTTTATGGACTTTTCCGATAGCAAAAAAATTTCAAGTTTTTTCCATCTTCTTAAAATTTTGAGCTTTCAATAGAACCCAATTCGAACGGGAAATAAAGAATATTCAATGTGATAATGGCAGAGAATATGATAATGGGGTCTTTCGGGAATTTTGTACCAATAATGGAATAAATTTTCATTTTTCTTGCCCACATACGTCTTCACAAAATGGGAAAGCCGAACGTAAGATTCGTAGCATTAATAACATTGTCTAAACTTTATTGATTCATGCTTCCATACCCCCTTCGTTTTGGCATCATGCTCCACAAATAGCTACATATCTCCTTAACATTCTTCCTTCCAAAGGTTTGACATATTCATCCCCTCTTGAAATTTTATATAATAAGACTCCTTCGTATTCACATCTTAGGGTCTTTGGGTGCTTGTGTTATCCGTTATTTTCGCCCACCACAATTAACAAACTTCAGGCCAGGTCTACTCCATGTGTGTTTTTGGGTTTCCCGTCTAATCATCGTGGTTACAAATGTTTTAATTTATCCTCTAATAAAATCAACATTAGTCGCCATGTCATTTTTTATGAATCCCAATTTCCGTTTGATAAGGTTAGTAATCCCGTGCCTAGTTCGTATAATTTTTTGGATGATGGTATATCCCCGTATATTATTCACCATTTTTTGGACATATCCCACACCCTAAATCCTCCAGCAGGCCCACTTGCCTGCTGGTCCCACTGGTCCATCGCAGGCCACTGTCCCCAGTCTCGTCACTGGGCCAGTTTCAGCAATTGGGCCAGTCCAGCCCAATACTGGAACTAGTCCAGTTCCTACATCCTCAGTTGCTTCTGTTTACCGTGCAGTCCCTCCCAAGTCTAGAAAATTGCCAAAATCCACTCAATTCTTCCCCGAGTCATAGACCGATCACTCGTAGTCAACGGGATATTTTTAAACCAAAAAGGCATTTTAATTTAAATTCTAATGTTCTTAAATCAAAATCACCCTTACCCCGTAATTCCGTGTCTGCGTTAAATGACCCGAATTGAAAAATTGCTATGACCGATGAATATAATGCTCTTATTGATAATAAGACGTGGGAGTTGGTGCCCCATCCATCTGGTATTAGTATTATTAGGTCTATGTGGATTTTTGCTCATAAGGACAATTCAGACGGTTCGTTTGCAAGGCATAAGGCTCGGCTTGTGGGTAATAGTAAGACTTAGCAGGTTGGTATGGATTGTGGTGAGACTTTTAGTCCGGTGGTCAAGCCGGATACCATTCGCATTGTGCTCAGCTTGGCTCTTTCGAAAGCATGTCTCATTCATCAGTTAGATGTGAAGAATGTTTTCTTACATGGTGATCTCAAGGAAACAGTCTATATGCATCAGCCCCTTGGGGTTTAGGGATCCCAAATATCCTCATCATGTTTGTTTGTTGAAAAAGTCCTTATATGGGCTTAAGCAGTCTCCATGGGCCTGGTATAAGAGGTTTGCCGACTATGTTTTGACTATTGGGTTCACTCACAGCAGGTCGGATAATTACTTATTTATATATCGTCGTGGTTCTTCGTTGGCTTATATACTCTTATATGTGGATGATATTACCTTGACTGCCTCTTCCGATGCATTACGCCAGTCTATCATGACAATGCTCAGTTATGAGTTTGCTATGAAAGACTTGGGGCCCTTGAGTTATTTTTTGGGGATTGCTGTCACTCGTCATTCAGGTGGATTGTTCTTATCACAGAGGAAGTATGTAGCCGAGATCATTGAGAGGGATGGGATGTCATCTTGTAAGTCCACTTCCACTCCAGTTGATACTAAACCAAAATTGGGTGCTGCAGCAGGCTCCCCTTACGAGGATCTGAGCCGATATCACAGTCTTGCAGGGGCCCTTCAGTATCTTACGTTCACGAGATCAGATATTACATATGACGTACAACATGTGTATTTGTTTATGCATGATCCCTGGGTTGAGCACATGAATGCGCTCAAACGCATTATTCGGTACATCCAGGGGACACTTGACTATGGCTTGCATTTATATCCATCATCAATGTCTACACTTGTCTCATACACTGATGTTGATTGGGGTGGCTGTCCGGACACCAGACGATCTATGACTGGCTATTATATATTTCTTGGTAATAACTTGGTCTCCTGGTCTGCGAAACGTCAGTCGACTTTGTCCTGCTCCAGTGCCGAGGCTGAGTATCGAGTGGTAGCTAATGTGGTCTCTGAATCATGTTGGTTTCGTAATTTGCTGTTAGAGCTTCATTGTCCTATTCAGAAAGCGACCTTGATTTATTGTATGGCTGGCCAGTGGGTCGGGATTGGGTCCGTCAGGTCGGGACCGGCGAGATCGGGACGGGGCGGGATGGGGGGAGGGGCGGGATCGGGTCGTGACCGGCGGGATCTGGACAAGCGGGATTCGCCGCCGTCCCGTCCTGTTTCTGATCCCGTTGGAGTCGGGTCAGAGCGGGATCGGGATGGGGTCAGGATCGGGTTTTTTTTATGCACTTAATTTAAAAAATAACATGTATATAAAAAACTCAATAATTAAATAAGATAGTGTAATAAAAACATCCAATGCCGTTTTTGTGCCTCTTATATTATTTAATAGATATATGATTTTTTTGTAATACAAATACAATTGTCAAAATTGCAACTTTGTGGTATTGTTCAAAAGTTACAAATTACATAGTAAAATTGTAATTAAAAAATTTCATTTTGAAAAAAACCTGTTATAGTTTCTTGATAATTTCCTGTGGTTATTCGGTTGGAATTGGTATTTATTGGTCAAATTGCTCCATGTCGCTTCCACCACCTTCGGATAAGATTTCGTTGTTTTGTCTTCTTCTTCGTTGATCTCCGGTTGACCGCACCTTCTCCCGCTCCGCTCGTATCCAATCTCTGAATAATACTACAATCTCCAAGCTGTCTCCGACTAATGAGTGTCTGTGCTCTCCTATTTGATATCTGCCAGCAAAAAAATGCTATCAGACGCCATTGATAATGCTTGAATGTTCAAAACATATCGGGGCATCATTGAAAGTGTCGGAAAGGTCTTCTCATTCCCCCTCCAGTATTTCAGCAAGTCTTCACGTCCTTCTTCATTGATAACTGCTTGGTACGGCACAGAATCCTGCAAAATAAAAATATCAAACTCGCTAATTTGATTAGTAGCGGTACGGCCGCACATTCTATTTCTGAGGCTTTCAATACTAGCCGCAGAAATAGCATGTCTTTTGTGAGGTTGTGTTGAAGAAGAAGAAGATGGTATGGAAGCCGGTAGGTTGCTAGCACATTCTTGTTGGTAAAACCTATATACTTTTTTGCATTCGTCTTCTACGCTAGACAACACTTCTTCTTTAGTTTGTTCAATAGGTGGTGGGTGGTTTGGATTTTTGGGACTTGGAGGTGGTAGTACTGCTATACAATCGTAATAGTTTCAATAAGTGATTTAGTACCGTCTATTTTAATAGTCGAATTTAATACATCACCAATAATATAAGTAGTGAGAATAGGAATAATTTTTTATTTTATTTTGATGAACAATTTTTAATAGATATCTTATAAGCTGGTTTATCCATATATTCATTAAGCAGTTAAAATATTAGAGCTCTATAAAACAACATAGTTGAAATAGTAGGATAATATATACCGGAAATTTCTTTTGTTGCTTGAAAAAATTTCTCTAAAAATACAATAAGTTCGGAAATTTTTCCCCAATCGCTATCTACAACATATCAACTGGATTTTGATTATGAGAGTTAAAAAATAAAATTATAGGTTTTCTATAGTCATAAGCAACAAATAGTTGCTCGTATAAAGAATTCCACCTAGTGGGTACTTCTTCTGGAATTTTTAAGGTAGTTGGCAATCGTGACAAGTTTTTTTTATATTCTTTTCTTCGTTGTATTCTATTATTTTTAAAAATAAAGTTTATAGAAAATTGTATTTTACTAAGAATGTCTTCAAAAAGTGATAGACCATTCTTACAATTAAGTTATATATTTGGCATGCACATTTTATATGAAAATGATCTGGAAAAGATGGAGTTAAACTATTTTTTTATATTGTAATAGCGTAATTGTTAGAAGAAGTGTTATCTAATGTAATAGTCATAATTTTATCAGTTATTCCGTAATAATCGCACACTTGATAAATATTTTCTGCAATAAAAGTACCAGTGTGCCTATCATCTATATATCTATACGCTAAGGTACGTTTTTGCATAGACCATTTATAATCTATCCAATGACAAGTTACCGTTAAATAATCATGGTCGTTAGTACTACGGCCTATATCAGAAGTGATAGCCACTTTGCCATTAAAATGATATAATGAATAACGTAAATACTGTTGATATTCATGTGCGAATTTAAATACATCTCTTTTAACAGTTGATCTAGAAAAACCGTTAAAATCAGGATTATACATATCTCTAATGTAATGAATAAAATCGGGAGATGAAGGAAATGAAAAAGGCAAACCCTCCACAACAACTAATTTTGCTATTGCTTCTCTATCTCTATGTTTATCGTATTTATAGCCTACAATTCCCCCCGTCATAGGGTTAATTTGACCCTATACTTGGTCCAGGACAGTATGTTAACCTTGTCCCGATGGAGCGGACGTTTGTGCACCCAGTTTTGAAGCCTCATATTGGGTATACCTAGCTGGATGAGCCCTTTCTACGTGTCTCATTAAACCCCCCGTCCCACCGTGTCCTTTTCCAGTTTTAAATTTTAAAACATGTTTACAAATTTTACATCTGGCTACTTGATTCTCTACGTCCCTATCAAAAAATGTCCATGCATCTGATTTTAATGTTCGTTTTGCTGGACCTCGTCTCATACTAGGGGCAATAGGAGGCATTTCAATTGAAGGTGCACTAGTGGGTGTGTTGTCATCTACATTAGTGGGTGTATCATCTAGATCATCGTCTAAATTAAAGTCTTCTTGAGTTCCAGAAAATAGCTCCTCGTCTAAATCTAATGGTATTGTAGGAAAATGTTCAGTATCAACAAAATCATCCTGTGTATGAATAGGATTCTGTCTAGAAATAGGACCCTTGCCCTTGTTGCCCCTACTAGAAGAAGCATGACCCCTACCCGTAAGCATACGTTTAAATTCTTCCATTATAAATTTATAATTATACTAATAAATAATTAAAGTAAATGAAATTAAGTGCGCTAAATAAAAAAAATAGACAATAATAATTTAAAGAAGGAACGAATGTACCAAACGCCGACGTAACGTCGACGTGTAATCAAGAGGTTGAAAATTGAAACTTTGCTCGATGGAAGATCCTCAAGCTAGTTGTCAACTTCACTCCCAATTCCCAAATGAATAAATAAAATTGAATAATTAGTAGACAATGTAGACTTGTAGAGAGATAGATTGAGAGATTGTAGGAAGATTTGTGAGAAAGATGATGAGAAAATGAGGTATTTATAGTTGGAAAATTGGGTTAAAGTGTAAATATAATAACTTGTGGGTTAAAAATAAATATTAAGGGGTAGGGGGGGGGAGGCCAAAAATTGTCGTTGCACAACGGCCAAAATGTAAAATCGTCACTAGTGCAAACGGTTATTTTTGCAAAAGGGGGGATTTCGGGCGGGATCGGGGCGGGACCATGATCGGGTCGGGACTGGTGGGCTTGGGGCGGGATAGGACGGGTCGGGATGAGACCATGTCCCATCCCAGTTCGAGTCCCGATACCGTAATTTTTTTTAAAAAAAATGTCGGGTTCGGGGCGGGACTGGGCTGGGATCGGGCCGACCCGGCCCACTGGCCAACCTTAGTTTATTGTGATAATATTAGTGCCATCTATCTTTCGGGTAATCCGGTTCAGCACCAGCGCACTAAACATATCGAGATGGACATTCACTTTGTTCAAGAAAAGGTTGCTCGTGGTCAAGTACGCGTCTGCCATGTTTCTTCTAGCCTCCAGATATCAAATTGCAGACATCTTTACAAATGGTCTTCCCTCGGTCCTTTTTGAAGATTTCTGAGACAGTCTCAGCGTTCGAAGATCGCCCGCAATGACTGCGGGTGTGTGTTAAATATACTAAATATACATAAGATATACACGTTATGCATGTGTATATCCTATGTATATTTAGTCTCGGTTAGTCTCGGTTTTGGTCATTCTTGTACACTGTTTTGTATAGTTGTAGTGTACCTTAATTAGTCTTGTACTCTTACCATAATTGTATAGTTAGTCTCCAAATAGAATAAGATTTTAGGAGTAGAATAGGAATATGATTTTCCTATTATAAAATTATGTAAATTGTATATATTGTATTTCAATTAATGAAAATAATGAAAATGTTAATCAAGAAGTGGCTAACGTTTCAAAAAATTATGTATTTCCACTATTATTTAAATAGAGATTCTCAAGAAGTGTGCTATATGTGCACTTGCCCAGATTATAAAGTAGAAATGACATTAGATGCCACTTTTGGAAATCTATATCTATATATTATTAAAAATAAGATAGATTGTCCTAAAATTTTGACAAATGGCAGCGTAGGATAAAGACACATGACAGTTTTAGGACAAAAAATAGTTAATAATTTGTTAGAAGACATATTCTTAGGATTATTATTTATTATTGTATTTAAATTATAATTACTATAGAATATTCTAGATAGCTAGTCATTAGTATAGAATCACATTTTTATGGAAAAAATAGGATAGATGAGGAGAAGATTAAGGCTACCAATCTTCTATCATATTTGTATATATTCTTATCATTTGTAAATGGCAAAGATGAGGAAAATATTCTACTTACCCTAGAATTCTTACATGGTATTAAGAGCTTAAGGAAAAAATCCTAATTGTTTCTCCCTACCATTTTCCGGCTCTTCTTCTCCTCCATTCCAACACTTGGCCAAAAGAAAGAAACAAAAAATATACTAGGTTTACCCCTCTTCATCTGCTAAGTTGTATTTTTTTTCTCCATTAATCATCCAACCAAATATACTAATGTCCGACTCCAAATCATCCTTCCACCCAGCCCTCGCGGTTTCAAACATCAAAACGCATGTTTCCATCACCTTAGAGATGGAAAATATTCACTATACAACATGGGCGGAACTTTTCAAAATTTGTTGCCGCTCTCACCGGGTTATTCACCATATCAATACCCCGGAAAAAGGAAAAGAAAAGGTATTAACTACGGACGCGGACAAAGAATTGTGGGACACACTAGATGCCACTGTTCTAGGTTGGATCTATGCAACAATTTCTACGGATCTTTTGCATACAATAATGGAGCCGAATTCTAAAGCGGTTGATGCTTGGAACCGCTTGCGAGATATTTTTTATGATAATCAAAATTCTCGCGCCGTTACGTTGGAACAAGAATTCTCCACAATTGACATGGAGGATTTTCCAAACGCGTCGGCTTATTGCCAACGCCTAAAAGTGCTAGTCGATCAATTGAGGAACGTCGGTGCCCCGGTCATCAACAATCGCTTGGTTCTTCAACTTGTCGCCGGCTTACGGAGGCATATAGTGGGGTTGGAACACTAATACGGCAAAGAAACCCTCTTCCTTTATTTTATCAAGCACGCTCCATGCTTATCCTCGAAGAACAAGGTTTTTCCAAAAAGGCCGCCACCGTCAAGAATTCCTCCATGCTTGCCACCTCGACAAATGAAGGTAATGCTAATTTTAATCAAAATAATCGAGGACAAAAAAGCTGTAATGGAAATAAAAATAAAGGTGGATATCGCGGTAACAATAATAAAATGGGGGCCACCAGAATTCGACGGCACCGGAAAATCCGGTGGCAGGAGCAGCGGTGACAACCGGTCCGCCAGCAGCTCTGGCAGGGGCAGACTGGGCCTGGCAGCAACCACACTGGGCAGCCCCACCAGCGAACTGGGCCAGACCAGTCCAGCGGCCCAACATTGGCCAGTTTATTTCAGTAGCCCCACCAGCGAACTGGGCCAGGCCAGTCCAGCGGCCCAACAATGGCCATTTTTCATTCCAGGGGCCGCAAAACAGAACCGGGCCAGGTAATTTTCAGCAGGCCCACTTCACTTAACAGGCAGGGAGTAGTTTGGCCCAACCACAGTTCAGCCCAACCAGCGAATTTGGACATCAATCCACCGACATTGAGTCCGCGATGCATATACTAGGATTAAATCCACCGGATGACAATTGGTATATGGACTCCGGGGCCACATCTCATATGACGTCCTCCCAAGGTAATCTTTCGTCCTATTTTAATTTGAGCAAACCAAATGGTATTATTGTCAGAAATGACCATTCAATTCCAATTAAAGGTTACGGCTCCACCAAATTGTCACCACCAAATCCTCCACTAGCCTTAAAAAATGCACTTCATGCCCCACATTTAGTTAAAAACTTGGTGTGTGTTAGAAAGTTTACTACTGATAACTGGGTATCCGTAAAGTTTAACCCTTTTGGATTTGCCATAAATGACTTTCAGACAGGGACGCCGCTAATGAGATGTGATAGCCAGGGGGAGCTCTATCCAGTCACTTCACTTTTCCACCGGGCCAAGACACCTTTTACTTTTGCTGTGTTTAATTCTAATTTATGGCATAAGCGTTTGTGACATCCGGGAGAGTCTGTTTTGAACTCTCTTAAACGCAATAATTTTATTTCATGTACAAGGACTTTTCATAAGTGTCAATCATGCCCACTGGGTAAGCATATTCAACTGCCATTTGTTTCTTCTGATTCATGCACTCTCATGTCATTTGATAATATCTATTGCGATCTTTGGACATTCCCTATTTTGAGTTCTTCGGGGCATAGGTATTACTTGCTCATTTTAGATGATTTCTCTAATTATCTTTGGACATTTCCTTTATCGAAAAAATTACAAGTTTTTTCCACATTCTTGATTTTTAGAGCAGTAATCCAAAAACAATTTGAAAGGGATATCAAAAACATTTAATGTGATAATGGGAGGGAATTTAATAATAAGTATTTTTTGGATTTTTGCAAAATAAATGGTTTAAATTTTCATTTTTCATGTCCCCACACCTCTTCATAAAATGGGAAGGTGGAACGCAAAATACGAACCATCAATAATATTGTTAGAACATCCCTTGTTCATGCTTCCATACCCCCCTCGTTTTGGCATCATGCACTTCAAGTGGCCACATATTTGTTGAATATTCTACCAAATAAAAATTTGTCCCATCAAAGCCCACTTAAAGTCCTATATCTCCGAGATCCATCATACTCTCACTTGCGGGTTTTTGGATATTTGTGTTACCCCTTATTCCCGTCCACCACCGTCAATAAACTCCAGCCACGGTCTACTCCATGTATTTTTTTGGGTTATCCTTCACATCATAGAGGTTACAAATGCTATGATTTATCCTCCCATAGGATTCCTCTTTGATGAACAACTTTCCCGTTTAACAATATTCACGAGCCTAGACCAACTACTTATGAACTTTTGGATGATGGAATAGTGTCATTTTTAACACAAGCAAAAGCCACGGTTACACAACCCGTGGCCCAAAAATCCTTGGCCCAACCCCCTGGTGATCAGTCTCGGCCGACTGGGCCCTTAACATCAAGCCCTAATTTACCACACTTAGCCTCCCCACCAGGGGCCAGTGGCGTCCAGTCCACGGGCCCAATACCCGTCTCCCAACACTCCCAAAATGAGGCCCAGGCTAGTGGTGTCCAGTCCACTGGCCCACCTGCCACCTAGTGTAAGTCACCCAGTCACTCGAAGTCAATATGGAATTGTAAAACCCAATGCAAAATATAACTTACACACCCAAGTCACTAAATTGCCATTACCCCGTAACCCTGTGTCTGCCCTACGTGACCCAAATTGGAAAATAGACATGGATGATGAATACAATGCTCTTATTAAAAATAGGACGTGGGAGTTAGTTCCTCGTCCATCTAATGTTAACATTATTCAGTCTATGTGGATTTTCAGTCACAAAGAAAAATCTGATGGCAGTTTTGAGCGGCATAAAGCTCATCTTGTAGGTGATGGCAAGACACAATAGGTTGGCGTGGACTGTGGGGAGACATTTTGCCCAGTGGTGAAACAAACTACCATAAGGACGGTACTCAGTCTGGCCCTCTCCAAAGGATGGTCACTTCGTCAGTTAGACGTCAAAAATGCTTTTCTTTATGGCCATCTCCATGAAACAGTTTATATGCATCAACCTTTGGGCTACAGGGACTCCAGATTTCCAAATCATGTGTGTTTACTCAAAAAATCCTTATACGGATTAAAGCAGGCACCTCGGGCTTGGTACCAAAGGTTTGCAGAATTTGTATCCAAAATGGGTTTTTCCCACAGCTGGTCAGATAATTCTTTATTCATTTATCGTCAAGGTACTCATACTGCTTATCTACTTTTATATGTGGATGATATTATACTAACCACCTCATCCGATGATCTTCGAAAGTCTATCATGTCACACCTCAGTTCGGAGTTTGCTATGAAGGATGTTGGACACCTGCATTATTTTCTCGGGATTGTTGTGACCCATCATTCTGGTGGTTTGTTCTTATCAGAAAGGAAATATGCTACAGAGATTGTGGAGCGGGCTGGAATGTCTTCCTGCAAACCGTCAGCTACTCCGGTGGACACTAAATCCAAGCTGAGTGTTGTGTCTAGCAATCCATTTACAGATCCCACACTCTACAGGAGCTTGGCTGGGGCACTTCAATATTTGACATTTACCAGGCTGGATATCTCATATGCTGTGCAATAGGTCTGTCTCTTTATGCACAACCCTATGGAAGATCATATGCATGCCCTCAAACGTATCGTGCGATATGTCAAGGGCACACTGGAATTTGGCTTACACTTATATTCCTCCCCGACATCCAAATTGGTCTCCTATACCGATGCAGATTGGGCAGGCTGTCCAGATACCTGTCGCTCCACGTCTGAATATTGTGTATTTTTGGGCGACAATCTAATTTCCTGGTCCTCCAAACGACAACCTACAGTCTATCGATCCAGCGCTGAGGCAAAATATCAGGTTGTGGCAAATGTCGTATCTGAATCCTGCTGGATCCGGAACCTGTTGCTTGAGTTTCATTTCCCAATGTCCAAGGCCACACTAGTTTACTGTGATAACATCGATGCGATTTATCTCTCGAGAAATCCAGTCAACCATCGTCGCACAAATCATATAGAGTTGAATATTCATTTTGTTCGTGAAAGTGTGGCTCGCGGACATGTGCGGGTGTTACATGTTCCGACACGTCATCAGATTTCAGATATCTTCACTAAAGAGCATCCACTGATTTTATTTGAAGACTTTCGGGACAGTCTCAACATCCGTCGTCCTCCCGCTTCGACTGAGGGTGAGTGTTAGAAAATATATTCTTAGGATTATTATTTATTATTGTATTTAAATGATAATTACTATAGAATATTCTAGATAGCTAGTCATTAGTGTAGAATCACATTTTTATGGAAATAATAGGATAGATGAGGAGAAGATTAAGGCTACCAATCTTCTACCATAATTGTATATATTCTTATCATTTGTAAATGGCTAAGATGAGAAAAATATTATACTTACCCTAGAATTCTTACATAATTAATTATTGTTTCTAAATTTGAATTTAAAAATAATAAATTATCTTTGTATCTTCTAAAGAAAAACTAAACTACCTAATCCCCTAGACTGGACGTAACTTCCCATTCCATCAACCCCACGTCTCCTTATTAAAATTTAAGAGAAAATTAAATCTGAAAAATAAATTAAAATGCACAAAAAAGGATAAATATGAAAAGGATGAAGTTTTTCCTTCATACAATTAAAGTTATACTCCCTCTATCCCAATTTATATAGTACACTTTTCTTTTTAATCCGTCCCAAAAAGAATGATACATTTTCTTATTTTGCAACAATTTAACTTTAACTTTTACCTTTTACGCACAAGATGATCTATATCCACACAAATATTTTAACATTTTTAGATTACAAAATTCAAAAGTCTTCTTTTATATTTTAAACTCCGTGATAAGTCAAACTATATCACATAAATTGAAAAGGAGAAAGTAAACTTTTAAACTCCGTGATAAGTAGATCTGTCCATCGGGTCGGGGACCCGTCCGACCTCGATCCGACCCAAAAAAACCTGGGCCAGGGTCAGCATATATCTGACCCGTGAGCCACTTGACCCAAAAAAGCGGGGACCCGATCAGGGTCAGGGTCGGGCCAAGGTCATAATTTTTTACCCGACATACCCGGATCGGGCCAGGGTCAGAATGTTTATTTAAGGTATATTTTATTAATTTTTTTTTTTTTTGGATAATTCGGTTCAGTTCTTTAGTATTAGGGATGAACCGAACTGAAAAACCGAACCTACCTATGTAATTAATCTTATTTTTAGTTTTAGGCTACATCTATCTCTTGATTCATAGCCATTGAAGCCAATCTATGAAGCTTTTATGGAAGTCGAATGCGGCATGAACTTAATTAACGGAAGCATTCACATAAAAGGTAGAGAGAGAAAGTAGTTGTAAATTGGTGCAACTTTAAATGGTCATAACTCAGCGCTCGAATGTCTGTTTTACCCGATTCTTTTTTATTTTGCGTATTTTTTTGAGACGCGACCTTGTGTGTGATAGAGAGTATAAAATGTAATGATTCTTGTAGTTCATGTGCATAGAGTGGTGAGGACTTGATTGCTATCTTGTGTCATCTTAAACTTGTCTCGTTGGTTTGGCACTGTGAAACTAGAGTTTCTTGGTTAGGAAATTATCTTAGGCCTTCACATGAGAGTGAACCTTCTTGATTAACAACTTCTTTGATCTACCCGTGAGTTGAGAGAACTAGTTTTCTCCTTTTAGATTTTATATTTTATATTGGCTGCCACATTACAAATCAAAACTCTTTTTGTAATAAACAATCTTTTGAACCAAATCCCTCCTTGAATGCATGAAAAATGATGAATGAGGCCAAAAGTGTAAGTTAGGGGTTGGATGTGCAAAGAAAAGAATGGAAGAATATTCTGCTATGAGGGGTTCTTAAAGGAAAGAAAGAGAAAATAGAGAAAATGAAATGCAAAAACAATAGAAAAGGAAAGAGAAATGAACCACAAAAAGAATGAAATAAAGTAGGAAAATACTTGAATAAATAGGGTGGAGAAGGAAGTTGGAAAACAAAAGGAGTTAAGCTATGAAATGAAAAACATGTAGTGTAAATGAGGGAAAAGTCACTTGTACCTAAATGAATACCATACCTATCCCTAAGCCTACATTACAAGTAGACCTGCCCATCGGATCGGGGACACGGCCGACCCGGCACTAACCGACCCAAAAAAACCAGGGTCAGCATATATCTGACCCATGAGCCACCTGACCTGAAAAAGTGAGGACCCGATCATAGTCAGGGTTAGAATTTTTTACCCGTCAGACCCGACCCGATTATTTTATTATTATTTTATTAATGTTTATTTAAGGTATATTTTATTAATGTTTATTTAAGGTAATTCATTTCGGTTCTTTAGTATTGGGGAAGAACCGAACTGAAAAACCGAACCTACCTATGTAATTAAACTTATTTTTAATTTTAGGCTACTGCTATCTCTTGAATCATAGCCATTGAAGCCAATATATGAAGCTTTTATGGAAGTTGAATGCGGTATGAACTTAATTAACGGAAGCATTGACATAAAATGTAGGGAGATAAAGTAGTTGTAAATTGGTGCAACTTTAAATGGTCATAACTCTGCGCTCGGATGTCTATTTTACCCGATTTGTTTTTTGATTTTGCGTATTTTTTTTAGACGCGTACTTGTGTGCGATAGAGAGTATAAAATGTAATGATTCTTGTAGTTCATGTGCATAGAGTGGTGAGGACTTGATTGCTATCTTGTGTTTGCTTGTGTCATCTAGATCTTGTCTCGTTGGTTTGTCACTGTGAAACTAGTATTTCTTGGTTGAGGAAATTATCTTAGGCCTTCATATGAGAGTGAACCTTCTTGATTAGCAACTTCTTTGATCTACCAGTGATTTGAGAGAACTAGTTTTCTCCTTTTTGCTTTTAGATTTTATCTTGGCTACCACATTACAAACCGAAATTATTTTTTGTAATAAGCCATCTTTTGAACCAAATCCCTCCTTGTATGCATGAAAAATGATGAATGAGGCCAAAATCCTAAGTTGGGGGTTGGGATGTGCAAAGGAAAAAATGGAAGAAGTTTGTGATGTGAGGGGTCCTAAAAGAAAAGGAAGAGAAAATTTAGAAAATTTTAATATAAAAGGAAAGAGAAAATGAACCACAAAATGAATGAAATAAAGTGGGATAATAGTTGAATAAATGGGGTGGAGAAGGAAGTTGGAAAAGAAAAGGAGTTAAGCTAGGAAATGAAAAATATGTAGTGCAAATGAGGGAAAAGTCACTTGTACCTAAATGAATACCATACCTATCCCTAATCCTACATTACAAGTAGACATGTCCATCGGGTCGGGGACCCGCCCGGTCCGGTCCGACCTGACCCGAAAAAACCAGGGCCAGGGTCAGCATATATCTGACCTGATAGCCACCTGACTCGAAAAAGTGGGGACCCGATCAGAGTCAGGGTCAGGCCTGGGTCAGAATTTTTTTCCCATTTGACCCAGCTCGGCCCGACCCGACCGGATAATTTTATTATTATTTTATTAATGTTTATTTAAGGTATAATTGATTACTGTTTATTTAAGGTAATTCAGTTTGATTCTTTAGTATTGGGGATGAACCGAACTGAAAAACCGAACCTACCTATGTAATTAAACTAATTTTTGATTTTAGGCTACTTATCTCTTGAATCATAGCCATTGAAGCCAATATATGAAGCTTTTGTGGAAGGTGAATGCGGCATGAACTTAATTAATGGAAGCATTGACATAAAATATAGGGAGATAAAGTAGTTGTAAATTGGTGTAACTTTAAATGGTCATAACTCTGCGCTCGGATGTCTATTTTACCCGATGTTTTTTTGATTTTGAGTATTTTTTTGAGTCGCGTCCTTGTGTGCGATAGAGAGTATAAAATGTAATGATTCTTGTAGTTCATGTGCATAGAGTGGTGAGGACTTGATTGCTATCTTGTGTCATCTAGAACTTGTCTCGTTGGTTTGTCACTGTGAAACTAGTGTTTCTTGGATGAAGAAATGATCTTAGGCCTTCATATGAGAGTGAACCTTCTTGATTAACAACTTCTTTGATCTACCAGTGAGTTGAGAGAACTAGTTTTCTCCTTTTAGCTTTTAGATTTTATCTTGGCTACCACAATACAAACCGAAATTATTTTTTGTAATAAGCTATCTTTTGAACCAAATCCCTCCTTGTATGCATGAAAAATGATAAATGAGGCCAAAAGCCTAAGTTGGGGGTGGGATGTGCAAAGGAAAAAATGGAAGAAGTTTGTGATGTGAGGTGTCCTAAAATAAAAGGAAGAGAAAATTTAATGCAAAAACAATAGAAAAGGAAAATGAAAATGAACCACAAAACGAATGAAATAAAGTGGGAAAATACTTGAATAAATGGGGTGGAGAAGGAAGTTGGAAAAGAAAAGGAGTTAAGCTATGAAATGAAAAACATGTAGTGCAAATGAGGAAAAAGTCACTTGTACCTAAATGAATACCATACCTATCCCTAATCCTACATTACAAGTAGACATGCCCATCGGCTTGGGGACCTGCCCGACCCGAAAAAACTACGGCCAGGGTCAGCATATATCTGACCCGTGAGCCACCTGACCTGAAAAAGTGGGGACCCGACCAGAGTTAGGGTCAGTCCAGGGTTAGAATTTTTTACCCGTATGACCCGGCCTGGCCTCGACTGCATCAAAGGACGCCAATTCCTACCGATCATTTTATTATTATTTTATTAATGTTTATTTAAGGTATACTTTATTAATGTTTGTTTAAGGTAATTCGGTTCTGTTCTTTAGTATTGTAGATGAACCGAACTGAAAAACTGAACCTACGTATGTAATTAATATTATTTTTGATTTTAGGCTACTGCTATCTCTTGAATCATAGCCATTGAAGACAATATATGAAGCTTTTATAGAAGTCGATTGTGGCATAAACTTAATTAACGGAAGCATTGACGTAAAATGTAGGGAGAAAAAATAGTTGTAAATTGGTGCAACTTAAATGGTAATAACTCTGCGCTCAAATGTCTGTTTTACCCGATTTTTTTTATTTTGCGTATTTTTTTTAGACGCGTCCTTGTGTGCGATAGAGAGTATAAAATGTAATGATTCTTGTAGTTCATGTGCATAGAGTGGTAAGGACTTGATTTCTATCGTGTGTTTGCTTGTGTCATCTACAACTTGCCTCGTTGGTTTGTCACTGTGAAACTAGAGTTTCTTGGTTGAGGAAATGATCTTAGGCCTTCATATGAGAGTGAACCTTCTTGATTAATAACTTCTTCGATCTACTCGTGAGTTGAGAGAACTAGTTTTCTCCTTTTGGCTTTTAGATTTTATCTTGGCTATCACATTACAAATCGAAACTCTTTTTGTAATAAACCATCTTTTTAACCAAATCCCTCATTGTATGCATGAAAAATGATGAATGAGGCCAAAAGCCTAAGTTGGGATAGGAATGGAAGAAGATTGTGATGTGAGGGGTTCTAAAAGAAAAGAAAGAGAAAATTGAGAAAATGAAATGCAAAAACAATAGAAAAGGAAAGAGAAAATGAACCACAAAAATAATGAAATAAAGTAGGAAAATACTTGAATAAATAGGGTGGAAAAGGAAGTTGGAAAATAAAAGAAGGAGTTGAGCTATGAAATGAAAAACATGTAGTGAAAATGAGGGAAAAGTCACATGTACCTAAATGAATACCATACCTATCCCTAAGCCTACATTACAAGTAGACCTGTGCATCGTGTCGGGGACCCGCCAGGCTCGGCCCGACCCGACCCAAAAAAACTGAGGTCAGCATATATCTGACTCTTGAGCCACCTGACTCGAAAAAGTGGGGACCCGATCAGAGTTAGGGTCAGGCCTGGGTCAGAATTTTTTACATGTCTGACCCAGCTCGGCCTTACTCGATCATTTTATTAATGTTTCTTTAAGGTATATTTGATTAATGTTTATTTAAGGTAATTCAGTTCGGTTCTTTAGGATTGGGGATGAACCTAACTGAAAAACCGAACCTACCTATGTAATTAAACTTATTTTTGATTTTAGGCTACGGCTATCTCTTGAATCATAGCCAATATATGAAGCTTTTATGGAAGTTGAATGCGGTATGAACTTAATTAATGGAAGCATTGACATAAAATGTAGGGAGATAAAGTAGTTGTAAATTGGTGCAACTTTAAATGGTCATAACTCTGCGCTCGGATGTCTATTTTACCCGATTTGTTTTTTGATTTTGCGTATTTTTTTTAGACGCGTACTTGTGTGCGATAGAGAGTATAAAATGTAATGATTCTTGTAGTTCATGTGCATAGAGTGGTGAGGACTTGATTGCTATCTTGTGTTTGCTTGTGTCATCTAGATCTTGTCTCGTTGGTTTGTCACTGTGAAACTAGTATTTCTTGGTTGAGGAAATTATCTTAGGCCTTCATATGAGAGTGAACCTTCTTGATTAGCAACTTCTTTGATCTACCAGTGATTTGAGAGAACTAGTTTTCTCCTTTTTGCTTTTAGATTTTATCTTGGCTACCACATTACAAACCGAAATTATTTTTTGTAATAAGCCATCTTTTGAACCAAATCCCTCCTTGTATGCATGAAAAATGATGAATGAGGCCAAAATCCTAAGTTGGGGGTTGGGATGTGCAAAGGAAAAAATGGAAGAAGTTTGTGATGTGAGGGGTCCTAAAAGAAAAGGAAGAGAAAATTTAGAAAATTTAGAAAATTTTAATAGAAAAGGAAAGAGAAAATGAACCACAAAATGAATGAAATAAAGTGGGATAATAGTTGAATAAATGGGGTGGAGAAGGAAGTTGGAAAAGAAAAGGAGTTAAGCTAGGAAATGAAAAATATGTAGTGCAAATGAGGGAAAAGTCACTTGTACCTAAATGAATACCATACCTATCCCTAATCCTACATTACAAGTAGACATGTCCATCGGGTCGGGGACCCGCCCGGTCCGGTCCGACCTGACCCGAAAAAACCAGGGCCAGGGTCAGCATATATCTGACCTGATAGCCACCTGACCCGAAAAAGTGGGGACCCGACAAGAGTCAGGGTCAGGCGAGGGTTAGAATTTTTTACCCGTATGACCCGGCCTGGCCCGACCCGACCAGTAACCTGACCCCGGCCCGATAATTTTATTATTATTTTAAGAATATTTATTTAATGTATATTTTATTAATGTTTATTTAAGGTAATTTGGTTCAGTTCTTT
The DNA here is from genome assembly GCA_029783415.1 of Anisodus acutangulus. Lineage (NCBI taxonomy): Eukaryota > Viridiplantae > Streptophyta > Magnoliopsida > Solanales > Solanaceae > Anisodus > Anisodus acutangulus. The sequence goes on from CM056490.1 coordinate 47,670,770, forward strand.
AGAATTGGAGATGAACAGGACTGAAAAACCGAACCTACGTATGTAATTAATATTATTTTTGATTTTAGGCTACTGCTATCTTTTGAATCATAGCCATTGAAGGCAATATATGAAGCTTTTATAGAAGTCGAATGCGGCATGAACTTAATTAACGGAAGCATTGACGTAAAATGTAGGGGAAAAGTAGGTGTAAATTGGTGCAACTTTAAATGGTCATAAGTCTGCGCTCAGATGTCTGTTTTACCCGATTTTTTTTATTTTGCGTATTTTTTTGAGACGCGTCCTTGTGTGCGATAGAGAGTATAAAATGTAATGATTCTTGTAGTTCATGTGCATAGAGTGGTGATGAATTGATTGCTATCTTGTGTTTGCTTGTGTCATCTACAATTTGCCTCGTTGGTTTGTCACTGTGAAACTAGAGTTTCTTGATTGAGGAAATGACCTTAGGCCTTCATATGAGAGTGAACCTTCTTCATTAACAACTTCTTTGATCTACCCGTGAGTTGAGAGAACTAGTTTTCTCCTTTTAGCTTTTAGATTTTATCTTAGCTACCACGTTACAAATCGCAACCCTTTTTGTAATAAACCATCTTTTGAACCAAATCCCTCCTTGTATGCATGAAAAATGATGAATGAGGCCAAAAGCCTAAGTTGGGGGTGGGATGTGCAAAGGAAAAAATGGAAGAAGTTTGTGATGTGAGGGGTCCTAAAATAAAAGGAAGAGAAAATTTAATGCAAAAACAATAGAAAAGGAAAATGAAAATGAACCACAAAACGAATGAAATAAAGTGGGAAAATACTTGAATAAATGGGGTGGAGAAGGAAGTTGGAAAAGAAAAGGAGTTAAGCTATGAAATGAAAAACATGTAGTGCAAATGAGGGAAAAGTCACTTGTACCTAAATGAATACCATACCTATCCCTAATCCTACATTACAAGTAGACCTGTGCATCAGGTCGGGGACCCGCCAGGTTCGTCCCGACTCGACCTGAAAAAGTTTAGGTCAGCATATATCTGACTCGTGAGCCACCTGACTCGAAAAAGTGGGGACCCGATCAGAGTCAGGGTCAGGCCTGGGTCAGAATATTTTACCCGTCTAACCAAGCCCGACCCCAGCCCGATCATTTTATTATTATTTTATTAATGTTTATTTAAGGTATATTTGATTACTGTTTATTTAAGGTAATTCATTTTGATTCTTTAGTATTGGGGATGAACCGAACTGAAAAACCGAACCTACCTATGTAATTAAACTTATTTTTGATTTTAGGCTACTTATCTCTTGAATCATAGCCATTGAAGCCAATATATGAAGCTTTTGTGGAAGGTGAATGCGTTATGAACTTAATTAATGGAAGCAATGACATAAAATGTAGGGAGATAAAGTAGTTGTAAATTGGTGTAACTTTAAATGGTCATAACTCTGCGCTCGGATGTCTATTTTACCCGATGTTTTTTTGATTTTGAGTATTTTTTTGAGTCGCGTCCTTGTGTGCGATAGAGAGTATAAAATGTAATGATTCTTGTAGTTCATGTTGCATAGAGTGGTGAGGACTTGATTGCTATCTTATGTCATCTAGAACTTGTCTCGTTGGTTTGTCACTGTGAAACTAGTGTTTCTTGGATGAAGAAATGATCTTAGGCCTTCATATGAGAGTGAACCTTCTTGATTAACAACTTCTTTGATCTACCAGTGAGTTGAGAGAACTAGTTTTCTCCTTTTAGCTTTTAGATTTTATCTTGGCTACCACATTACAAACCGAAATTATTTTTTGTAATAAGCCATCTTTTGAACCAAATCCCTCCTTGTATGCATGAAAAATGATGAATGAGGCCAAAAGCCTAAGTTGGGGGTGGGATGTGCAAAGGAAAAAATGGAAGAAGTTTGTGATGTGAGGGGTCCTAAAAGAAAAACAAGAGAAAATTCAGAAAATTTAGAAAATTTAATAGAAAAGGAAAGAGAAAATGAACCACAGAATGAATGATATAAAGTGGGAAAATACTTGAATAAATGGGGTGGAGAAGGAATTTGGAAAAGAAAAGGAGTTAAGCTATGAAATGAAAAACACATAGTGCAAATGAGGTAAAAGTCAATTGTACCTAAATGAATACCATACCTATCCCTAATCATACATTACAAGTAGACATGTCCATCGGGTCGGGGACCCGCCCGGTCCGACCTGACCCGACCCGAAAAAACCCGGGCCAGGGTCAGCATATATCTGACCCGAGAGCCACCTGACAAGAAAAAGTGGGGACCAAACTAGAGTCAGGGTCAGGCCAGGGGTAGAATTTTTTACCCGTAAGACCCGACCTAGCCCGACCCGACCAGTGACCCAACCCCGACCCCGACCCCAACCTGATCATTTTATTATTATTTTATTAATGTTTATTTAAGGTAATTCGGTTCTGTTCTTTAGTATTGGACATGAACCGAACTGAAAAACCGAACCTACGTATGTAATTAATATTATTTTTGATTTTAGGATACTGCTATCTATTGGATCATAGCCATTGAAGCCAATATATGATGCTTTTATGGAAGTCTAATGCGACATGAACTTAATTAACGGCAGCATTGACGTAAGATGTAGGGATAAAAAGTATTTGTAAATTGGTGCAACTTTATATGGTCATAACCCTGCGCTCATATGTCTGTTTTACCCAATTTTGTTTGATTTTGCGTATTTTTTTGAGACACGCCCTTCTGTGCGATAGAGAGTATAAAATGTAATGATTCTTGTAGTTCATGTGCATAGAGTGGTGATGACTTAATTGCTATCTTGTGTTAGCTTGTGTCATCTAGAACTTGTCTCGTTGGTTTGTCACTGTGAAACTAGTGTTTCTTGGTTGAGGAAATGATCTTAGGCCTTCATATGAGAGTGAACCTTCTTGATTTACAACTTCTTTGATCTACCTGTGAGTTGAGAGAACTAGTTTTCTCCTTTTGGTTTTTAGATTTTATCTTGGCTACCACATTACAAATCGAAACTCTTTTTGTTATAAACCATCTTTTGAACCAAATCCCTCCTTGTATGGATGAAAAATGATGAATGAGGCCAAAAGCCTAAGTTGGGATGGGATGTGCAAAGAAATGAATGGAAGAAGATTGTGATGTGAGGGGTTCTAAAAGAAAAGAGAGAGAAAATGAAATGCAAAAACAATAGAAAAGGAAAGAGAAAATGAACTACAAAAAAAATGAAATAAAGTAGGAAAATACTTGAATAAATAGGGTGGAGAAGAAAGTTGGAAAATAAAAGGAGTTGAGATATGAAATGAAAAACATGTAGGGCAAATGAGGGAAAAGTCACATGTACCTAAATGAATACCATACCTATCCCTAAGCCTACATTACTAGTAGACATGTGCATCGGGTCGGGGACCCGCCAGGCTAGGCCCGACCCGACCCGAAAAAAATGGGGTCAACATATATCTGACTCGTGAGCCACCTGACTTGAAAAAGTGGGGACCCGATCAGAGTTAGGGTCAGGCCAGGGTTCGAATTTTTTACCCGTCTGACCCAGCCCGGCCTGACCCGATCATTTTACTAATGTTTATTTAAGGTATATTTGATTAATGTTTATTTAAGGTAATTCAGTTCGGTTCTATAGTATTGGGGATGATACGAATTGAAAAACCGAACCTACTTATGTAATTAAATATATTTTTTATTTTAGGCTACTGCTATCTCTTGAATCATAGCCATTGAAGCCAATATATGAAGCTTTTATGGAAGTTGAATGCGGCATGAACTTAATTAATGGAAGCATTGACATAAAATATAGGGAGATAAAGTAGTTGTAAATTGGTGCAACTTTAAATGGTCATAACTCTGCGCTCGGATGTCTATTTTACCCTATTTTTATTTTATTTTTGCATATTTTTAGACGCGTCCTTGTGTGTGATAGAGAGTATAAAATGTAATGATTCTTGTTGTTCATATGCATAGAGTGGTGAGGACTTGATTGCTATCTTGTGTCATCTAGAACTTGTCTCGTTGGTTTGTCACTGTGAAACTAGTGTTTCTTGGTTGAGGAAATGATCTTAGGCCTTCATATGAGAGTGATCCTACTTGATTAACAACTTCTTTGATCTACCCGTGAGTTGGGAGAACTAGTTTTATCCATTTAGCTTTTAGATTTTATCTTAGCTACCACGTTACAAATCGCAACCCTTTTTGTAATAAACCATCTTTTGAACCAAATCCCTCCTTGTATGCATGAAAAATGATGAATGAGGCCAAAAGCTTAAGTTGCGGGTGGGATGTGCAAAGGAAAAAATGGAAGAAGTATGTGATGTGAGGGTCCTAAAAGAAAAGGAAGAGAAAATTTAGAAAATTTAGGAAAGGTAACAGAAAATGAACCACAAAACGAATGAAATAAAGTGGGAAAATACTTGAATAAATGGGGTGGAGAAGGAAGTTGGAAAAGAAAAGGAGTTGAGCTATGAAATGAAAAACACGTAGTGCAAATGAGGGAAAAGTCACTTGTATCTAAATGAATACCATACCTATCCCTAATCCTACATTACAAGTAGACATGCCCGACCCGAAAAAACCACGGCCAGGGTCAGCATATATCTGACCCGAGAGCCACCTGACCTGAAAAAGTGGGGACCCGACCAGAGTCAGGGTCAGTCCAGGGTTAGAATTTTTTACCCGTATGACCCGGCCTGGCCCGACCCGACCAGTGACCCGACCCCGGCCCGATCATTTTATTATTATTTTATTAATGTTTATTTAAGGTATATTTTATTAATGTTTGTTTAAGGTAATTCGGTAATTAATATTATTTTTGATTTTAGGCTACTGCTATCTCTTGAATCATAGCCATTGAAGCCAATATATGAAGCTTTTATGGAAGTCGAATGCGGCATGAACTTAATTAACGGAAGCATTGACGTAAAATGTAGGGAGAAAAAGTAATTGTAAATTGGTGCAACTTAAATGGTAATAACTCTGCGCTCAGATGTCTGTTTTACCCGATTTTTTTTTATTTTGCGTATTTTTTTAGACGCGTCCTTTTGTGCGATAGAGAGAATAAAATGTAATGATTCTTGTAGTTCATGTGCATAGAGTGGTGAGGACTTGATTGCTATCGTGTGTTTGCTTGTGTCATCTACAACTTGCCTCGTTGGTTTGTCACTGTGAAACTAGAGTTTCTTGGTTGAGGAAATGATCTTAGGCCTTCATATGAGAGTGAACCTTCTTGATTAATAACTTCTTCGATCTACCCGTGAGTTGAGAGAACTAGTTTTCTCCTTTTGGCTTTTAGATTTTATCTTGGCTATCACATTACTCATCGAAACTCTTTTTGTAATAAACCATCTTTTGAACCAAATCCTTCATTGTATGCATGAAAAATGATGAATGAGGCAAAAAGCCTAAGTTGGGGTGGGATGTGCAAAGAAATGAATGGAAGAAGATTGTGATGTGAGGGGTTCTAAAAGAAAAGAAAGAGAAAATTGAGAAAATGAAATGCAAAAACAATAGAAAAGGAAAGAGAAAATGATCCACAAAAAGAATGAAATAAAGTAGGAAAATACTTGAATAAATGGGGTGGAGAAAGAAGTTGGAAAACAAAAGAAGGAGATGAGCTATGAAATGAAAAACATGTAGTGTAAATGAGGGAAAAGTCACTTGTACCTAAATGAATACCATACCTATTCCTAAGCTACATTAAAAGTTGACATGTCCATCAGGTCGGGGACCCGCCCGGCCCGGCCTGACCCGACTCAAAAAAACCAGGGTCAGCATATATCTAACCCGTGAGCCACCTGACCCAAAAAAGTGGGGACCCTATCAGAGTCAGGGTCAGGCCAAGGTTAGAATTTTTTACCCGTCTGACCCAGCCCGACCAGTGACTCGACCCCGTCCCGATCATTTTAATATTATTTTATTAATGTTTATTTAAGGTATATTTTATTAATATTTATTTAAGGTAATTCGGTTCGGTTCTTTAGTATTGTGTATGAACCGAACTGGAAAACCCAACCTACCTATGTAATTAATCTTATTTTTGATTTTAGGCTACTGCTATCTCTTGAATCATAGCCATTGAAGCCAATATATGAAGATTTTATGGAAGTCGAATGCGAAATGAACTTAATTAACGAAAGTATTGACATAAAGTGTAGGGAGAGAAAGTGGTTGTAAATTGGTGCAACTTTAAATGGTCATAACTCTGCGCTCAGATGTCTGTTTTACTCATTTTTTTTATTTTGCGTATTTTTTCGAGACGCGGCCTTGTGTGCGATAGAGAGTATAAAATGTAATGATTCTTGTAGTTCATGTGCATAGAGTGGTGAGGACTTGATTGTTATCTTGTGTTTATTTGTGTCATCTAGAACTTGCCTCGTTGGTTTGTCACTGTGAAACTAGAGTTTCTTGGTTGTGGAAATAATCTTAGGGCTTCATATGAGAGTGAACCTTCTTGATTAACAACTTCTTTGATCTACCCGTGAGTTGGGAGAACTAGTTTTCTCCTTTTAGCTTTTAGATTTTATCTTGTCAACCACATTACAAACCAAAACTCATTTTGTAATAAACCATCTTTTGAACCAAATCCCTCCTTGAATGCATGAAAAATGATGAATGAGGCCAAAATCCTAAGTTGGGCTGGGATGTGCAAAGAAAAGAATGGAAAAAGATTGTGATGAGGGGGGTTCTAAAAGAAAAGAAAGAGAAAATTCAGAAAATGAAATGCAAAAACAATAGATAAGAAAAGTTAAAATGAACCACAAAAAGAATGAAACAAAGTGAGAAAATACTTGAATAAATGGGGTGGAGAAGGAAGTTAGAAAACAAAAGAAGGAGTTGAGCTATGAAATGAAAAACATGTAGTGCAATTGAGGGAAACATAGTTATAATACATTAACTAGGCAAACATAGTTATAATAGACTAAATGTTGTTATGATGCCTTGCATTGTTAATACAAAGACATGTGATAAATCAACTTAGAACTAGTCTGTTGAGAAATTTCTAGGTGTAATTCAGTTAATCTATCTGTTTCCCCCCTGTATTATGTGACATGTTTTGAGTTTGGTATCTGATTTTGTCCTAAAGAGACATGTCATTAAGCCTACAGTCTAAAATAGGGATCATTTTAGTTTAATTGGTTTCAACTTGATTTCACTAACTGGTTGACCTGTGAGTGGCATATTTCTCTTCTTATGTTCATTCCTAGAGTTGGTTTATGGGACATGTGCCTGATTATAGTAAACCTACTTAGATATATGAATAACATTACACCTAGATTTAAGGTTAGTTCAAGTTTAGAATGAGCTTGAAAGGGTCTATTTATCCATGGCTTCTGTGATAGTATGCCTGTTTGGTTTAGTTTATGAATGTCATGTTTGCTTTAAGTTGTTCCTGTCAAAAAATGTTATAGCCCTATGAGTATGTGTGGCCTGAACTCTACCACCTGATTTTGTTGTGCTGTGACAAGCCTAATGTGGTCTAACTATATGAAATGTGTTTACAAGTTAAACTTGAGTTAGGCAGGCTAACACTACTAGTATTCCTTATCTGAAAATGAAGTTTCCAATGAATGGTTTCATATATGTTATTTTGTGGGCTCTTCTCTATGTATTTAGTTACTGGAATTGTTGTCACATCATAGGGTGGCTGTTGTTCAGAACTGGAAACATTTACTATCTTCAACTTATTTTAGCTATTGATACAAATCTGATTTCTTCTTTTAAAAAAAATAGAATCTGAATGTATTGAGGCATGACTAACTGAATGGTTACTGGTATTTGAGGCTAAGTTTTCCTGTTGTTAGAAATAGTTAGTTGCTTTTCTGTTAAAAGATCATACCTGCCACCTTGGTTAATTATGTATATGCTTGGTCTGATTTGAAACTTAAAGCTAGTCCTTGTGTTTCAAAGACTAATTTGGACTATTTGAATCTGCCTCCTTGTTGTGACTTTGCCCTGTTTATGTATATCTTATATCATGTTTTGTTCACATGTATTAGCCTTAGTATTACACCATTTTGCTTTGTGTCAGTCCTATGTCCTAATTGACACCTCAAACACCATGAGTTGTTGTATTTTTGTCCAAATGAATGGTGAACATTGAGGCTTTACTTTGCTGCTATACTTTAAACTTCTGTCTCTCAAAGAAAGCCACTATTTTGGATGAGAAAATGGCAGCCTTAAAAGATAGTTACTGCCACAGTAATGAGAGCAATCTCTGGACATTCTAATGTTCACTTTGAGATTAAGATCTGAGGCAAAGTGTTGGGTTTGAAACTGTTTCCATTAGCTGCTATATTTTGTTGTTGGCGCTGTTACATTGAGCTAGTTGCTGCATATATTTGTTATCTTCTGACACATTTAGCTACCAATGCTTGTTGTTATTTTGGATGTTGTTTGATGTCACTTGTTACTACTGTTTGGCTGCTGTTTTTGCTGTCACTTGCTACTACTGTCCCTGCTGCACTTTGATAAGAATTGTTTCCATGTTCAAACACATATTGTTACCTTCATTTTCAGGCAGATGTTGATATAAGTCCTGGGCAGGGGCAGATTTAAAAATGAGCAGTTGTTGTGTTTGCTGCATTTTAGCTTAAACTAGTGCCACATTATTTGAAAAATATTTCACTCATTTGAAAAATGATCATATGAAATGGTTCAAACACTAGCTGTGAGACTGCGAAGTCAGAAGGAACCTGGAGACTTGATCTGAATTAGTCATGAGATAATAAAACTGTTGAAGCATGATTAATTGCACTAATTTGTTATGATTTTAATAGCTATGATGCATATAGGACTTTAAACTAGATTTCAGGACCCATCGTCTTCTTTGCCTGCTGTTTGAATATGAAGAATGCATGAGATATACTACAAACCTAGGCAAGAGCCCATCAACCCATTAAATTTCTATTTAAGCAATTAGCTGAGTAAAGATTGCTTCACACAAGATTACTAAATACTAGAATAACAATGAACATATAGTCTATTTGATATTTCCCCTTTTGCTTTTACTGAACTCGAGCATCTGTGTGTTCATTTTATTGTGACAAGAATTGAATGTGTCACCTCAACATTCGAGGACAAATATTTCTAAGGGGGAGAGGATGTAACACCCCATACTTTTGGGTAATGGTTTGAGCAAATAAACGTAGGCAAGTAGACCCGGACCCCAGGAAGTTTATATTGTACAAGCAATTAGTATATAAAAGGATGTGATCCCAAAATAATTGTGGATTTAACAAGTGTGATGATGGGGATTAATAATAATAATTGTATATCCCCAATGAGGTTATGGACTAGTGGTATATTACAAGAATTATGACATTGAGTATAAGAAGGTTTTATAAGTCGTCAGGATTTAAGTGAATTGAGATAAGGAGATTAATTGTGTGTATAATTAATTAATTGTGGGATTGATTAATTACAAAAGGGGGGACAATATATAGTGGGACTATACGTGTTACATTATAACACATTGTTTAGTGACTAACTTAAATAAGCGATCGGTGGTAGCTTGAGAGCTTCATAGGCCTCCAAACATTCACCCCATTCTCTGTATTAAAAAGGCCTTCATCTTCTTAAGATTCTGAAGAAATCTTTTCATAGAGAGGTAATTGTTACACTTCAATCAGAAGGAGTAAGTCTCAATTGGTAATCTCTAAAAAATTTTGACCAAATTAGGAGTTTTTTCGAAAACCTTTGCTCACCCAGAAAGGGAGAAATTCATGAGGTTTTGGGCCTTAGCTCCAGCGAAATTGAATTCTTAAACAAGCTTAGAAACTCAGAAACCAAGCCGAGACCTTGAGTTCAAGAAGTTCTAGCTCAAGTCAGTTTTTAGGTCCTGTTTATACTTGTCGGAATCTGGTTTGTGTAAAAGATTGTCCGACGATGCTCGTCGCTACTCCTCAAAGAGGTAATTCTTCTTGTTCCTAAGTTTATACAAGTTATAGAACATAATTCCTGCCACTAGGTTCTAAAGGGATTATAAAAAATGTTAAGTTTGGTTGGATATTGTTGGGGCTGCCGATATGGAATTAGAGGTTGCATGTGAAGTTACTGGATTTTTATAGGTACTGTGGCAGTTAAGGAGGAAGGTTGATTGTTTTGCTACATGCATAGGTTTCTACATAGGAGAAACATAGATTCTATGCGTACAAGGTGTTCGCTAGAATGTCTCAATGAATTTGTTATTAGTATATTGATCCGATTGTGATTTAAATCATTCATATGATGTAGATAATCATTCATAGAGCTTACAAGGACCCGTGGGAACTTAGATAACTTCGGTAACAAGGTATGCATGACTCTTTCTTTCTTTTGGCATATTCTGTGTACAAAACATAATCGAAATATTGTTCCATAAATTACTCTATTCTTAGTAGTTAAGAATGATCATGTTATTGACTCTTATGTTAAAAGTTTGTCTAAATATGTTCCTAAGTCCTTATTGAGGCATACAGAAAAGATGTTGATGTTCTCAATGTTAACCGAAGTTACAAAGGTATTTTGTCATCCGTTGAGATTGGAATATTGTATTACCATTCATGCATTTTCATTTGCATTATATTCATCTATTACCTTGACCTCAAAGGAGTTATATACTCTACTATATGTATGCATTATATAAATGTATGGGGAATGGCAAAAGGGAAATGTGTTATATACGCACACCACCTGCAGCTGGTACAGACTATCATGAAAGATCTCGAAGAGGCCAATGCGATATAACATGATGCCCACATAGGCGGTTATGGGAAGGAAGATGCCTTTGTGTGGTCAATATTTATATGTATACCGCATTTACATTGTGCATAACATTTAGACATATGTAATAGGACCCTCAGAGGCATTTACTACTGGTCGGCTGTTTCTGTTTCAGGTTGTTATATATCCCTGTTGTGTTATTTCTTATGCCTGACATACTCAGTACATCAGTTGTACTAACGTCCCTTTTGTTGGGGGACGCTGCATTTTATGCTCGCTGGTTCAGTTAAAGAGGGGGACGGTTCGCGCCTGTAGGTTGTTGGTTCAGCTGGTATTGGGGCACTCTACTTGTTTCAGAGTTGCAGTCGGGTCGTGGTATGTTATTTTGTATATGCACTTTGGTATGGCAGGACCCTGTTCCGCCCTTGTGATGTTATGTATTCTTTAGAGGCTTGTAGACATGTGTCCTGTGAATAGTTGTCATGTATGGCCTTGTCGGCCTTGATATATATATATATATATATATATATATATACATATACAAGTTGAACTTTTCAGGTCAAAATTCTATATAGTCCTTATTCGTCTTAGTCCGTGTTGAGTTATGATTGGACATTGAGTGTATGATTAGTGGTGCCCGACAGGTAGGGTCCGGGTGCCCGTCGCGGCCCTCTGGTTTGATAGTGACAGCCTAGCCCTCCTTGCTTGTACTCTTCTCTTTGAGGTTTGCTTTATTTATTAATAAAAACTAGTCATAGGCACCACCTAGTGGATTCGTTTTTAAAAAATTAATCTAAAAATAGTTTGTTATGATTATTATTGGGCTCGTACTTGCACGGGCTATTCCCATCTAGTCTGAATATAAAACAGACATTTGTAGGTCTAGTGTTATAGTTCAAAAGCATGATTTCAATGCAGTTTTCGTTCTTTTAAAAATTATAGTGCTATAAAAAAATTTAGAAGGTCAAAGGGTTGAGAAAAGATGAAGGTTCGGTCGTTGTGTCTTAAATGAAAAAAGATATCAAAATCATTTTTTTTGTTTTGAATAAGCGTGAGTTTACACATTTTGCATTTTAACCCATCTTCTTTATAAGATAATTAGTGAAGGGGTAAATAATATGAATAAAATAAGTCCAATGGAGTCATAGAAACTCATATGGTTTAGGTGTGTATTTGGCAATTTCACCTTAATTTACGTGTGTTTCTATACTTTATCCCAATTTTCTTAGATGTGTGTGGACACATGCACTCCCTCCGTTCACTTTTACTTATTCACTTTTGATTTTGCATGTCCCTTAATAATTAATAAATAAAGTATAGATTCTACCCTAATATCCATATTAATAGGTGTAAGTCCAATATAGACTTGGAAAATGATTGGAAAATGAGTAACTAATTAATAAAGGTAAATATGAAAAAAAAATTCTCTTAATATGCTAAAATAGATAAGTAAAAGTGAAAAATTATTTTTAATAAAATGAATAAGTAAAAATAAACCTAGAGAGTAATTATATCCATGCAACATGTAAACAGATAACAACATGTCAGCATCACATACATCAAGATAGGTATGATGATGATCATAATTATTTCAAAATTGATTGGGAGGATAAAATAGTTAAAAAAGGATGAAAGAAGACAGATATGCTCATTCTTTCTTTGTAGATCCGCATGAATAGGCACAGATATCCCTATGGGACCTTATTATACTTAATTTGCTTCGTGTTACAGAGTCTAAATGGAAAAGAAAACAAAACTTGTGTCTGGGTTGACTTCTCTGGATGCCGTGTTTCTGCGAATCTTTTCAGACCATTTTTTTTTCCAACACATTTTCATAAATTACCACTAAAATATTTCCTAATTTCCAATCTTAGTTTTGGAACTACTGTTTGATGGGCAAGGTAAAGTATTACTTACGAGTTCGAACGAATTCAATAGCATTGAAGGCTTAGATCTTATATTTATCTTAAAATTTTCATTAAATATATATAAATATTTAATTGTGAATTCAGTAACTAAAATGAACTATGAGTTAAATGACAAATTCTAAACTTATAAACTTCAAATTCTGATTCCACTTTACTTACATATGTTTGGTAGGACAAGAAAATGTATTTCGAAATATGACTTGTTTCGTGGACGATTATTTTGTTCTCGGTATTTGGTTGGGAAGTGAAAAATAATTATTGAAATTAATAATAATTGTATCAAAATTGGATAATACTCTGACTAAATTTTTAAGTATTAAAGATTGATAATAATATCATGATATAGAGGCATGAAGTTAATATTTGAAAATAATTAGAAGAAAAATGACTTCTTCCTAAAGTTGGACGAAATTCTCTTTAGACGAACCTTAAAATGTTGACCTCTTGCCTGTAATGAAAACATGGACTCCTTATACGGACTTGGACAATCCTTACCCTACAAGTTAGATTTTGAGGTTGAGTTAGACCCAAGATTCATTTTTTACATGGTATCAAAGTCATACACATTTCAATTCTTTGTTCACCGATATTGGACCCCGCAAATTATATTATCCACGCTTTAGTTAACGAGGTCTGGACGTGCGGGGGAATGTTAAGAGTCCCACATCGGATATGGAATGGAAACATGAACTCCTTATATGGACTTGGACAGTCCTCATCCTACAAGCTAGCTTTTGGGGTTGAGTTACACCAAAGATCCATTCTTTCCCTTCTTGACAAGTTCTTTTTGAATTGTTCCGAACTTCCGATATAGTAATTTGTTATGAGAATTGACTAATTAGTTTTTCTTCTACTCGGATATATCCTATTAGCTTAGTCAATTTAGATAAACTTAACCTATCATGATTACTTAGGTCAATTACCGACTCATATACCACCTATTCAAACCATATACGACATTGATTTTGTGCATATTTAAAAAGAAAATAGTGTTCATACATACCTCAACACATCTCGAATACTTGGACTATGTTTTCAAGAACGTAATGATTTAATAATGGATTTAAATGTCGGTGACAGTGTAAAGAATATCTACATTATTATATAAAAGAGGTTGAATATATACGTTGATAGCCTTTTAAATTTGTCAATAAATTTCATTCAGATACTCGAACTTTCCAATTAAAAACCTGAACACATGATAAAGTATTCATACTAGACACTTTCGGCTAATATTTTTTAAAAGTGTTTGCAAGGTTTTCAAGCGTCCATTTATGTAGTTAAGATAACTGCTTAATATATGTCACCTCCTTTAGTTATAAGTATTAGCTTCAATAAGTCATCAAACCTTAGGCATGTTCCAATAGATGTTGATATGTACAATTACAGTAGGTGACATATTTTATGTGACTACGTAATGGGTGCTTGAGAAACACACAAAAACAAAATTTCAAAATTTGAAGCGGAAGTATCTAATAGGGGTAAATACTTACCACTATCAGGTGTTTACACCAATCTAGAGCTGTCAAAACGAGCTGGCCCAGCCCATCTGGGCTTTGAAATTTGACGGGCTAGGCCGGGCTGACTCACCATTTTGATGGGCCTTTAAAAAGCAAGTCCAATCCATGACTATGTGGGCTGCGGGCCTGGCTGGGCCAACCCACCTTTTTAAAAAAAATATTTTTCATAATTCATTAATTTAAATTCTAATTTAAAATGCTAACATAAATATTTAGAAGATAATATTACATAGTGTTACCACTTGCTAACCAAGTCTCAAATCCACAAATAAAATTATTCTAATAATGCTTATTAAGTTTGGCTTCAAGTAAAGATTTGATTGTATGACTTCGGTATGAAATCTCTACCATTCTATTTAGTTATTTTGGGTACAACTGAAGAAAACGATCTTGTAGGACCAAACCTTCTGCGAAACTGAATAATTTTTTACAATGTTAACACTTAGCATGTTAATATAACTGATATCACTCAAACCAAATAGAGATATTAATAGCAAACTAAACAGTTAATTAGTAGTGATACAACTAGCTAAATAAGAATATTAACCTAATTTTATTTCAATAGATCTCAATAAAGCGCAAAAGAAAATAATAATATTTCATCCATTTAAAGTAAAAATGAAATTCTCATAAAAACTTCCATGACACTTATGATGTATCTAACACCAGCACATCATCTTCATTAAGCACATCTGATTCTGCTTATGACAATGTTGTCTTAACATCTTCACTTTCTTTCAATTTTTTTATTTTTAGATTAATTTTTTTTGGCCCACGGGCCGGCCCAACCCACGCACACTGAAGCCCAATGATCAACGAGCTTACTCGGGCTGGGTTAAAAAACCGTTCTTAAATGGGCTCCAAAGATTAAATCCAACCCTATCAAATCACGTGTTGGATTGGATCGGCCCACGGGCCTTAGCCCACATTGACGGCTCTACCCCAAACCAACTCAACTTACTAAAATTAAAGTGATTTAATGTAGTTAACATATGCATTAATTAATTTTGGTTAATAAGTGGTATAAGTGTGTACGCAAACACATGTCAAGTAACTATTCGTTTGATGTAAATATTCGGTGCTAGCAAGTTAATAGAAATACTTATTGTATGTTCAGATACTCAATTAGAACGGGTCATAATTCAAATGTCTAAATGTGGTAAATTTAAGGGGCTATTAGCTATAGCTATAGATGTTTTATTGTTGAGGTTATTAAATGCCAGCAGTTACTTGTAACCATTTATGTAAATTATGTAAATCTTTTGAGTCTAATGAAAGCTAATTATGTGTAGTGGAAGCAGCTAAGAATAGGTAGGTTAATTAGGAACACATCCCGTGATTCCCGTCACAATGGAAGCTGCACACAAATTATTTTTCCTTTCTTTATTAGAGGATCAACGTCAGATACATCGAGGCATCTCCCATTATATGTATGTAATAACTAATAACATTCAGCAGTACTATTCTCAACTAATTAGCTCTTAGTTGACTAATTAATTATTGAAGTTGAAGTTATTCTTTAGTACTTCCTACGTTGTTATATACACTAATAGTATTATATAGACTTTTAAAACTATGATACTCCTAAATCTTAATTTAACCTATTATACTTGGTTCGTTAAATCTTCTTCTTCTTTTTTTTTTTGGATTTTTTACTACACCAGAAGCTAAAGTGTCTGATTTAAAAAAGACAACATTAAAATTTATTTTTCTATAACATTTTACAAGTACAAACACTATTTAATCTGTGTATAATCAATGTGTTTATAGTATAAATTAATAACACAATTATTATATACTCCTTTTTATACATTGAGCACACACTTACATCGAGAATTACAACTAGACGCGTATAAATATTATTGGCTGCCAAGCTAAAACTGTAAACTTCCTTTAACACTAGATCACAATTGATACTTGTCATAAGATTTAATTACATTAACAATTATATATAATATATATTTTTTAATATTTTCTTTCAGTATATAGAAATTAAAATCAATCGTGGCTCCTGCCTACTACATAGTAAAAAAGAAAGAATAAAAATGAAAAAAGAGTTACTCTTTACTTCCATTTGTCTTGTGAGTAAGTTGCCTTTCAAATCACCGAAGGGTATGAAAATGTTATACCATGCATATGACAAATACGACCCTTAGTTAATTATCATTTCTATAGACACTTTCAGCATATGTTGACCATTATATGTCAGATGAAGGCTGCTGGACCGTATTTGATGGAAAAATACTTTTAATTTCTAGTACTACAAGGACATAAATTGCTCAAGAATTAAATATATAAATATTATAAATATTTTTATATTCTTGTATACTTACATTTTTTCCCAAACTAAATTGGATGGACCGGGGACAATTGGTTAATTACACGAGAAATTTCCTACCTCTTTTTTTTTTTGGGAAAACTACATTTACTGCCCCTAAAACTCAAACTATTTACGCATCCATGCCCCTCCCAAAGTATTTACGCGCTATGCCTAGCCCAGCCCAAAGTATTTACGTGCGATATCCCCCTCCCAGATCGGCTCAAGCGGTGTGTTAATTTGACCTAATTTCCATGTGGCCCAAGTTGTAATTGTACCCAATCTCTCTTAGTCAGTTTTGATACGTTTCTTCATCAACGATTTTTGCGGTGTGTTTGAATTTTGGGAAAAGTGGCAGTTGTTCATGTTTCTTCATTGCTTTAATAATTTGTTTCACAAAATATTCTAGGTTAATTGAGTTTTTAGTAGTAGTTTCTCCTATTTTTCAAAATCTTTTAGTGTTTGTATTCTATGCCTGCATCAAAATCATGTTACAACTCGATGAAGGGGCCATCGTCTTCAAGTTTTTCATTGCACATTGATGATTCGCAATCGGTTTCTGTTGGTAGCCTTAAACTGAATCAGGGCCACCCCAAATTCATGTGATGACCCAAAAACCTGACACTCAGAGGAGATTGTGAAGTAGTAGCGGGTAAAGATGTTGACAATGTCAAAATAAAGGGGAGGAAAAAGTGGAGGCGGATGGTTCAGACGATGAGAATGTGACAAAGAAAAGGAAAAGTGCAGTTGAATCACAAGATTTTCCTTGTGAATCAATTCTTGGAACAACACCTGATATAGTCCGTGCAACCCCCGATGATGTTGATGATATGAAGGTAACTTAATTTTTGTCTTTTGTTATCTTTAATTTCTATACTTTTATGCAAAAATGTGGTGAAATCAAAGTTGTATATAATGTAGTTTTTGTTGGTATAATTAATAGTATTGTGTGTGTTTGAACTAATGAACCTTCAAGTTGTTGTGATACTCCAATAGTATATAATAGTCATTGAATATCATAGAGGACGGGGATTTCAATGGACATATTATGTCACTTCTGAGGGGTTATGACGACGTGCATGGAGGCTTTGGCCTCGGGGACAGGAACGGGGGAGACGTCTCACTCTTGGAGTTCACAAAAGCTTTTGGGATGGTGATAGCCAATTAGAGATTCATGAAGAAGGAGGAGCACTTGGTGACTTTCCGTAGCTCGGTGGCTAAGACTCAGATAGACGTTTTGCTCTATGGAAAGGTTAATAATGGTCTTTGTAAAGACTGCAATGTTATTCCAAGTGAGTATCTTACAACCCGATATAATCTTTTGGTGATGGATTTGGAGATCAAGATGGAGAAAAAGATGAGGGTTGTGGATGACAAGCTAAGAATCTAATGGAGGAGTTTGACCATGGCTAGTGCAAATAAGATGTGGGAGAGGTTGATGGCCAGAGAGGCTTGGGGGAGTAGGGGAATGCGATCGGTATATGGGATAGGATAACTAGTTTCATTCGTGAGGTAGCTAGAGAAGTGCTAGGGCTTCTCGCGGGGTAGCCGTGGTGGGAATCGATGGGACTGGTGGTGGAATGATAAAGTTCAAGAGAAGGTGAAAGCAAAGAAAGTGGCGTATGCGAAATTGGTAGAAAGCAAGGATGGGGTGGAGAAGTGGACGAATATGGAATTATATAAGGTGGAGAGGAAGGAGGAAAAGATAGCGGTTACTACGGTGAAAATGGCGGCTTTTGAACGCTTGTATGTGGAATTCGAGGAAAAAATAGGGATAAAAAGTTGTAAAGACTAGCCAAGGTGAGAGAGAGGAGGACCCGTGACTTGGATCACGTGAGGTGCATCAAGGATGAGGATGGCAAAGTACTGGTGGAGGACGCGCGTATTAGATGGAGGTGTCAGTATTACTTCCATAAACTCTTGAACGAAGAAGAAGATTGAGACATTGTGCTGGGAGATCTGGATCAATACAGAAGGTACCGAGATTTTGGATATTGTAGGAGTATTAAGGTTGAGGAGGTTAAGGGTGTTGTTCGCAAGATGCGTAAGGGACGACGACCTGGCCTGATGAGATCCCAGTTGAATTTTGGAAGAGCGTAGGTAGGATAGGTTTGGACTGACTGGCGAAGTTATTTAATGTCATTTTTAAGATGACAAGAATGCCCGAAGAATGGAGGCGGAGTACACTGATTCATTTGTACAAGAACAAAGTTGACATTCAGAGTTGCAACAACTATAGGGGTATCAACCTGCTATGCTACACTATCAAAGTTTGGGAAATTGTCGTGGAGATGAGGGTGAAAAGAGGTGTGTCTATTTCCAAGAACCAATTTGGATTCATGTAGGGGAGTTTGACTACAGAAGCCATTCATATTATTAGGAGATTGGTGGAGCAGTATAAAGAGAGGAAGATAAACTTACATATGGTTTTCATTGACCTCGAGAAGACATACAACAAAGTCCATAGGGAGGTTCTATGGAGATGTTTTATTATGAGATTGGTTGAGCAGTATAGGGAGAGGAAGAGAGACTTACATATGATTTTCATCGACCTCGAGAAGGCATATAACAAAGTCTCTAGGAAGGTTCTATGGAGATGTTTGAAGGTTAGAGGTGTACATGTGGTGTACACTAGGGCAATCAAGGATATGTATGATGGAGCCAAGACCAGGATACGAACAGTAGGAGCATACTCGGAGCACTTTCCAGTGATGATGGGGCTGCACCAGGGATCAACTCTTTGCCCATTCTTATTTACCTTAGTGATGGATGGACTGACGTGACAAATTCAATGGGAGGTGCCATGGTGTATGTTATTTGCAGATGACATAGTCCTGATTGATGAGACTCGCAGCGGAGTGAATGCTAAGTTGGAGGTTTGGAGACAGACTCTGGAGTCTAAAGGGTTCAGGATGAGTAGGACCAAGACAGAAAACTTGGAGTGCAAATTTAGTAACAGGAGCAACCATGAAACTGGCATGGAGGTGAGGCTTGGTACTCAGGTCATTCCAAATAAAATAAGCTTAAAGTATCTCAGGTCTATTATCCAAATGAATGGAGAGATTGATGATGATATCACACATCGTATTGGTGCAGGATGGGTGAAATGGAGGCTCGCATCTAGAGTCTAGTGTGATAAATAGGTGCCACCAAAACGTAAAGTCAAGTTATATAGGGTGGCGGTTAGACCGACTATGTTGTATGGGGCGATGTATTAGCTAGTTGCACATCCAAAAGATAAAAATTGCGGAGATGAGGATGTTGAGATGGATATGTGGGCATACAAGAAGGGATATGATTAGAAATGATGATATCCGAGACAGAGTAGGAGTGGCCTCGGTGGAGGATAAGATGTGAGAATTGAGGTTGAGATGGTTCGGTCATGTGTAGAGGAGAGGCACAAATGCCCTAGTGTGAAGGTGTGAGAGGTTGTCTATGGACGGGTTCAAGAGTGGGTAGAGGTAGGCTAAAAAAGTATTGGGGAGAGGTGATTAGATAGGATATGACGCATGTGCAACTTACTGAGGATATGACCTTAGATAAGGGGTTATGGAGGACACATATTAAGGTAGAAAGGTAGTAGGTAGTTGATAGTAGTCCTACTTACTCTTACATACTAGTAGTTGTAGTGTTATTATTGTAGCCCTGCTTAGCCTATCATACTAATAGATGCATTATTGCTTTATAGTCCCCTGTCATTTAATTTTTTTTGTTGCACGTTCTTTTGTGTACTTTGTTTATCTTATTTACATGGGTTAGTTACTGCTTCTTTTTTCAAAATACTTTATCATGGCTTATTCACTTTTATTTACCATTATTTTTATATTACTTTAAATTTCTTATCTATGTCTGACCATTTCTCTTGCTTTGCTTGTGCTTATGTTTTCTCTTGAGCCAAGAGTCTTTCGGAAATAACATATCTACTTACCAAGGTAGATGTAAGGTCTGCGTACAGTCTACCCTCCCCAGATCTCATATTCTGAGATTTCACTGGGTATGTTGTTGTTGAGTATCATAGAGGAGTTAGTGGGTGAATGTATATTAGTTGCTTCTATATGATACCATGTTAGTATATTCATATACAATAGGAGTATCATTTTTTAAAGAGTACGTATGTAATTGATACACTTTAGTATATATAATATACTATTTAGGCATCATAGAGTACTAATACATGGTATATGTGTATAATAGAGTAATGAGGGTTGTTGTTTTGATATGTTAATAGTTTGTGTGTGTATGAAGTAATGACCCTTCAAGGGTTTCAATGAGAGACTTGACTCAATCCACACATGATACTATCATGATATATATATATATACAAAGATGGTATCATGATGGACTGGGTTGTAGACCTTCTTTCAATGATAGACTCCCTTAGTCCACACATGATACCATCATTGTATATCCATATACTGAGATGGTATCATGATGGACTGGGTTTCATTTCTTCCTTTAATTATAGACTCCATCAATCCACATATGATATCATCATGGTATATCCATATACTAAGATCGTATCATGATGGATTAGGTTGTAGTTCTTCCTTCAATGATAGACTCCCTCGGTTCATACATGATACCATCATGGTATATTCATATACTGGGATGGTATCATAAAGGACTGGATGTAGTATCCCTCAGTCCTTTATGATATCATTATGGTATATCCATATAATGAGATGGTATCATAAAATACTGGGTTGCATTCCTTCAATGAGAGACTCCCCTCAGTCCACACATGATACTATCATGGTTTATCTATGTACTGAGATGATATCATGATGTACTGGGTTGCAGACCTTCTTTAAATAATAGACTCCCTTAGTCCACACATTATACCATCATGGTATATCCATATACTAAGATGATATAATGATGGACTGGGTTGTATTCCTTCCTTTAATGATAGACTCCATCAGTCCACATATGATATCATTATGGTATATCCATAGACTAAGATGATATCATGATGGACTAGGTTGCAGTCCTTCCTTTAATAATAGACTCCATCAATTCACACATGATACGATCATGGTATATTCATATACTGAGATGGTATCATAAAAGACTGGGTGTGGTCTCCCTCAATCCTTCATAATATCATTATAGTACATACCTACCTTATGTATCTTGTGTTACAACTACTATCATGGTCCTTATGTATGTTGCCTTTAGAAATGTACCATCAACTACTATTGTAGGTTTGTAGTACTTCCAACCTTGAATTGATGCATTTAGTGCTACGAAAACATACAAGAAAGAGTCATCTTGTTAAGTATCTAGTCTTATAATCGTCCCTGGGTTTGCATGCTCCAAATGTACATATATGTTGGAAATTATTTGTATAAATCTTTTGGGCTTCCTCTGCAAATTTCAATGGCCATTTCCTTTGCACGCCATGCTTGCATGTAGGACAAATTGATACCATGTGCATTTTTGACATCTCCCTGGATATCTGATGGTATATATACTATTTTTGGATCAGCAAGCTTTTCTTGTATGATACTATTAATAGACATCATGGTGGTAATTTTTTTTAAACAATTTCTGTCATTCTTTGGGCAATTGTGGACGTCACTGAAATATGACACTTGAAACATGTTTGAGTTTTGTACACTTCCTGATTTAAGACTCCACGTGCATCATTCTTTGACACAAGAAACATAATACCTGCACATAATGGTTGCATCATTAGAATATGTTTTAGAGCTAAATAAGGGATGTGTGCACATAGGGTAAATGAGTGAAGCAGTCCTTCATGATATCATATCAGTGTAACGGATATACCATGATGGTATCATGTGTGGTATGAGGGAGACCACACCCAGTCCTTTATGATACCATCTTAGTATATGGATAACCATGATGGTATCATGAATGACTGAAGGTAATCTCACATTGATGGACTTCACCCAGTTCTTCATGATACCATATCAGTACATGGATATACCATGACAGTATCATGTGTGGACTGAGGGAGTTTCATATTGATGGACTTCACCTATTATTTCATTATACCATATCAGTATATGGATATACCATAATGTAATCATGTGTGGACTGGGGTGAGTCTCTCATTGAAAGACTTAAACCCAGTCCTTCATGATACCATCTCAGTATATGGATATACCATGATGGTATCATATGTAGAATGAAGGATACCACACCTAGTCATTTATCATACCATCTCAGTATATAGATATACAATGATAGTATCATGATAAATTGAGTGAAGTTTCACATTGATGGACTTAACCCATTCCTTCATGATATCATATCATTATATGGATATACCATGATGGTATCATGTGTGGACTGAGGGAGTCTATAATTGAAGGAAGGATTGCAACCCAGTCCATCATGATACCATCTCAGTATATGGATATACCATGATGATATCATGTATGGACTGATGGGAATCTCTCATTAAAGGACTGTAACCTAGTCCTTCATAATACCATCTCAGTATATGAATATAGCATGATGGTATCATGAAGGATAGATAAGAGTCTCATATTTATGAACTTCACCCAGTTCTTCATGATACCATATCAGTATATGGATATACCATGATGGTATCATGTGTGTACTGAGGGAGTCCATAATTGAAGAAAGGACTATAATCCAGTCCATCATAATACCATATCAGTATAATAATATATCATAATGGTATCATGTGTGTACAGTAGGTATCATATAAAATTGTACAGAAAATTGACAAATAGGCACGAACCTTCTGTGATATGACTTTTTTAGTTCAATATTCGAATTTCTCTTGTAGTGAGTATTTTCGCACAATAGCAATTAGTGTGTTTTTGTCAATATAATTTTTACCAACTTCAATTGCTTGTTTGAGTGGATCAGTAATGATGATGTTGTGATCCATGTGTTGCGGTTGACGAATGACATTGTCAATCATATCTATGTCACCATCGTCATCTTGTTTTGGTGAATTGATCAGTTCTATTTTTATGAGGTTTTAGCAATATCAATTTGTGGCGTGATTGCATCGACAACAATGTTTTTGTACAAGATTGACAATGGATGTGAAGTTATGACAATGTTCTTCTTCTTCAAGTCGAAATATACTTTTACACTCATAACATTGAAGATCTTCATTGGTGGGAATCCTTCTCTAAGTGTGTCTTTGATTTCTAGCTTTGTTGTAGTAGGATTGTGCTGTAATTGAGTTGCAAATTGTGCAATAGCTCATTTCTAACATTGAAGATCTTCATTGGTGGGAATCCCTTTCATTGCACTAAAATTGTAATATCATCCATTAAACACATGTCAATTTGCATATATGTAAATCAAGTTGAAGAGTATATAGATTTTGAGTTTGAGAATTGGGCGAAAAAGTAATTTGAAATCGCAAAATCAAATTTGGAACTGGAAATTCAAATTCAATTTTGAATCATACTTTTTGATTTTTGTTGATGTTTGCTCTGTTATTTAGCTGAAATTTTTATTGACGATGCTCAAATTCAGTGATTCAACTGTAATTTGCAGTGTTCCTAATCCAATTATAGGTTGAATATGATCGAATTCAATGAAGGGTTGGGGGGGGGGTTCACGTTGCAACACTCATATGTGTAGTGGAGGTTCACGTTTTGTTTGGGGATGAAGCAAGTAAAGGTTTGGGGTATAGTGCATAAATAGTTTAGGGGTATCTAAAGTAATAGGGTACGCGCGTGTAAATACTTTCATTTTAGGGGCATTTACGTAGTTTTCCCTTTTTTCAATTTAAGCGATCGACTGAAAATTTCCTACCTAACATTTTGAAGGAGGGTGATTTTGGAAAAAGAAATATAAGCTGCATCCAATGTTTGTTTTGGAATATTTTGATAATGATGTTGTAAAGAATGGATCTTGGGCCTAACTCAACCCCAAAAGCTAGCTTGTAGGGTGAGGATTGTCCAAGTCCATATAAGGAGTTCATGTTTCCATTCCATTTCTGATGTGGGACTGTTAACACTCCCCCGGCACGCCTAGACCTCGTTAACTGGAGCGTGGAAAATATAATTTAGGGCCCAACATCGACGAACAAAGAATTGGAATGAGCTTGAATATGATGCCATGTAGAATTATATAATTCTCTTTGTCTGGAGTCTTCCCATTAATACAATATATATAGGTGTTTACAATTATAATCCTAATTATATGAGAATATGTACTTTACATAGTTACATTAAAATAATAATTACAGAATATATGGAGAATATTTATGTATTCTCTATCACTCCTCCTTGGTCATAGAGGGAGGAGGTCGACACTCAGATTGGATCTGAAGTCAAGGAACAACTGCCGAGGAAGTCCCTTAGTAAATATATTTGCGTACTGATATGAAGAAGGAACATGTAACACCAAACATGGCCTATGGAAAACTTCTCATGAACAAACTGAATATCTATCTCAATATGTTTAGTTCATTGATGCTGAACCGAGTTACGAGACAAGTAGACAACAAATATTTTATCACAGTAAATAATAGATTCCTTACATAAGGGACAGTGAAGCTCTAGAAGGAGGTTTTTGAGCCAACAAATCTCGACAACAACGTTCACAACACCTCTATATTATGCTTCTGCATTTGAACGAGAAATCATGGCTTGCCTTTTGGCAAACCACGAGATGAGGTTATCACAAAAAAATACACAATAGCCGGAAGTAGATCGATGTGTGTCTGGACATCCGCCCCAATCAACATCCATATATGATATCAGCCTAGTTAGTGTAGATGGATAAAGATGTAATTCATAGTCAAGAGTACCCTTAACGTACCGAATGATACGTTTAAAAGCGGTAAAGTGAGGCTCTTTTGGAGCATGCATGAACAAACACACTTGCTGAACAACATAGACAATATCGGGCCTAGTGAAGGTAAAATACTGAAGTGCACCAACGAGACTCCTATAAAGAGAAGGATCAAGCACTGGATACCCATCATCGGCGCTAAGCTTTGACTTCTAGTCGACCGGATTGGGTATGATCTTGAAGTTTGCCATTTTAGCACTGTAAACAATCTCTTCAGCATACTGCTGACACAAGAACATTACATTCTCGGATATGTTCACGGAAATCTCCAAGAAATAACTTAACTTACCCAACTCATGGCAAATTCGATTTTAAGCAGGGTAATGATCTCATTTTTAGCACATTAGAGGAGGTAGTCAGGACGATGTCATCCACATAGAGTAAAAGGTATGCAGTAACATTACCTCGATGAAAAATAAAAAGTGAATTATCACTTTTGTTGCACATGAACCCGATTTGCAAGATGTAAGTGGCAAAGCGGTCATACCAAGCCCTGGGGGCTTATTTCAAGCTATAGAGTGACTTTTGAAGCCGGTAGACATACTAAGGAGCTGAAAGATGCACAAATCCAGGTGGTTGATGCATGTATACGGTTTTTTCAAATCCCCATGTAAGAACACATTTTCACATTAAGTTTCTGAAATGGCCAGTTCTTTCCCATATCATTGCTCAAAATAATGCGAATAATGGCTTGTTTAACCACTGGACTGAAGGTCTCACCACAATTAATTTCCTCTTGTTGCCCCATGCCATTTGCCACAAGTCTCACCTTATGGCATTCAAACTCACCAATATCCCTGAATTTGTGACGATATAGCCACATACAATGAATCACATTGACCCTCTCTGGTTTTGGGACAAGATCCCAAGTGTGTTATGTAGTGAGCGCATCAAATTCCTCACGCATGGCCGCATTGCAATTTGGATCAAACTTGAATAATTTTTGGTTCTTGGGTATAAGTGAGATGGGTTGAGTGAATAGGTTAAAGTGGACTTTCGGTTTGAAAATCCCGTACTGAGCACGAGTTTCCATGTGGTGCATAGGAATAGGGACTATTTGTGTGGGGGATGTCGCTGAAGTAGGCTGAGGCAGTGGAGTAGTGAGGAGGTGATAGGAACATCGGGCAGTTGGGTGGTCGATGGGGGTTGGGGGGTTGGTGATAGTAAAGGGTGGCAGTGAGGCAGTGGGATTATCGATAGTGAGTTCGGGCAACGGGGCCGTGTGAAAGTGACGGGAACAGTGGGCAGGGGGTGGTCGACTGTATCGGCGGGGTGGTCGATGGGTTGTGGGGGCAGTGCCAGGGGAGATTACGAGGGCAGTGGACATTGAGTCAGACTACTAGCTCCATGGATTACATTTTTAATCAGAGGGGAAGTATTTGAATCATCAAGGAAGCCCTAGTCAGTGACTTGAAATTTTCAGACGTTTGCAAAAAGGAAAATGTTCTCCTCAAACGTGACATGGCGAGAGACTAGAAATTTATTTGTGGACAAATCATATCATAAGTACCCCCTATGATTTTACAGAAAACCTAAGAAAATGCAAGGAGTAGTCTTAGGTGCTAATTTGTGAGGAGTCGTGGACGTATAAGTAATATATTAAGAATGTATGCTACCATGTGTAACGTGTAGACCCAAAAATGAGGGAGAAGAGAAGCATGTAAGAGCATGGTGCGGATCATATTGTTAATGATGCAGAGAATTCTTTTGTCTTTACCATTTTGAGGTGAGGTATGGGGGTACGAGAATCGAAACACCATTCCATTGTCTGCACAAAATTTATGAAATAGGAAATTGTCAAACTCACGACCATGTCACATTGAAATGATTTTTTGTCCTTATCAAACTGTGTTTTAACATATGTTCGAAATTAAAAAAAATAAAGTAAACTTGAGACTTATTTTTGAGCGGATAGACCCAAAGAAAATGAGAGAAATCATCTAACAGTACCAAATGGTATTTATGACACAGTTTGCTAGTATTGAGAGATGTCCATAAATCCGCATGAATGATATCAAATGGAGAACAGTAACAGTCAACGACGACTTAAAAGGAAGTCTAACATGCTTCCCTAAAGGACAAGAATAGCAATTTTGGGTAAATTTCCCTTTATTACATTGAATCAAATTTTGACTTTTAAGAAAATTAAAAACGGGTGCTCTCGGGTACCCAAGCCTACTGTGTCAAGTTGATGGATAGATTGCAGCTAGAGAAGTATGTGGATTGACACTTACAATGAAATTGGATGAGAAAGGATAGAGGTCCCCCACACTATTGTATCTCGTAAGAGTTGTCCTCATACGTAGGTCCTTCACAGAAAAACCAAAAGGGTCAAACTCAATAGATACGGAATTGTCACTAGCAAATTTCCTAACAGAGATTAAGTTTTTAATGATGTTAGGAGCATATAGGACATTTTTTTAGGGAAAATAGAGGGTGAGGTGGTGGTGTTTGAGTGGTGTCATATCCTTGAATTGGAATGCTATTGCCATTTACAATCGAAATAAATTGAGGATTGTTCAAATTAAATAGTTGAGGAAGATTACCGGAGTTACGAGTGAGGTGGGATCTGGTGCCCGCATCCATGTACCAGGCATCGTCTGGATGATGTAAATTCATAGTGTTGTAGGCTAAGCCCAGTTCGGTAGGGGTAATGAGGTTTTATGGTTGCTGTTATTGTTGGACCACCGAGACGTGGGCCTGCTGTATCAGTTCCATCTAGAATAGGCCTAGATAAGGGCCCAATATACTGGACTGCTGCCACTGCTTTGGGCTGGTGCCGTCGGGTAAGGGCATGGGGAGGAGGCCCAACTTCCGGACATCGGCCATGGCAGTAGGCCAGCCTACTGAAATAGGTATTGGGCCTACTATGTTGGTCCACCGAGATTGGACCGTCCACCCAGCGAAAAGTGACTATCCATATGTAGCGGTTGTCAGGCGGGTGTTGTGGATGTCACCGGTGCATCAACCACCAACGCCTTCTGATTATGTTCGTCCTGTTTGGCACGCCTAGTTTCCTCCAATAGTAATTATGACAGGGCCTAGTTGAAACTAGGGAGGGGATCAGCTTGTTGGATCATTGTGGCAAGCGTATCGTACTGACCCTTTGGCAAACCTTTAATTAGTTGCAAAACCATCTTTGTTACTAAAATCATAGTGCCCCCACATTAGACAATTGATATGCAACTAATTTCAATTGTTTACAATAGTAGGACATATTAGCAAAGTTTTCAAGATGGGTGTTATTAAATTGTTCCTCCAGATACACGGCACATGTATGTTTGTTGTCTTGAAAAATTTCCTCTAGCCTTGTCCATAATTCGTGAGCTGACGCACCTGTTTTCATAATAGTATGAAGTAGATCCTTGGATATGGTGACATATATGCATTGCTTGATAATTGCATCAAGCCTTTTCCACGTCGTGTTGTCGACGTCAGACGGACGGGGTGTGGTGGAATCGATGTGATCAAGAATGTTGTATGCACAAGCATGTATGTGAAATAACTCAACCCACGAAGAGTATTGTCCATCCTCCTGATCAAGAATCAAAGGGATAAAGTTTTTGATGTTCGTCACGGCAAACGCCGGATGAAAGGTGTTGGGAGAGGAGATGTGTGATGTCTTGTGTGGAGGAGGAGGAATCAGAAGAATCATGTGGCTGCCAAAAGCAAGGAAAGAGATGGGGGCGACCGAATTGATATAGGGTTAGGGAGGGTGTTAGGGTTTGACTTCTGATACTATGTAAAGAATGGATCTTGGACCTAATTCAATCCCAAAAGCTAGCTTGTAGGGTGAGGATCGTCCAAGTCGATATAAGGAGTCCATGTTCCCTTTCCATTTTTGAGATATAATATAAAAATGGACAAATTCCAATCTTCATCACGGTGGTCCAGGACTTGTTTTTATAAAATAAAGCGACAAGAGTAACCAAAGATTTACTTTGAAATTAATTGGACTCAATCAATAAACTACAATATTTGAAGTTTAATTACTTGGCCTTTGTACTGCTTCACAAATTAGTGGAAAGTTATGTTTTCAATGATGTTGAAGCAGTCCATAAATAAAATTGCCTAAGTTTACATGTTCAGAATCTATATATATGAAACACATATGATGTCATAAATATTTTATAAATGGGTTAAATTTAAAGTGTTATAGAATGATATCAGAAATTTTTTTCATATGAACATGATTTTAATTTTACCTGGAAAACTATTTTTCTAAACCTTTTTCAGTGTTTTCTGAGTTACTAGATAAGTTACTTACACTAATAATAGAATGTTGGGAATATAGTGTGGATATAGTGTTATGGTGATGATAATTATTACTCCATTATTAAGCATTTACAATAATATTTGCATGTCGGCTTAAGAAAGTGTTGTGGGGTAAGAGTCAAAAAGTCAAAAGTCATACAAAAAATGACTTATTCACGCAAATTAAAATATTCATTTGGTGGAAATATTTTCAATTATTTAAAGCAACCACACAATAAAAATTGATTTAAGGAAGACATTTTGGACCATATCATAACCCCTAATATGTTTTTCTACAGAAGCTGTACAAAGAAGAGCTGGTCTCACATGAGTTTAATACTCCATCTATCTCAATTTATGTACCACTATCATTTTCAGTTAATCTAAAAAAAGAAAAAAATCTATATTTAGTAATAATAATATAAATGTAAGTTTCATAATTTTTCTTAATGAAATGATTTATAATCATATAAATATCTATCTTTTGTTTTAAATCATAAATTTTAAAAGTTTTTTTTCAATCTTAAATTTTATGACCAATCAAATACCTTGACATAAATTAGAACGGAGGGAGAATCCTTTTCTTTGGCTTTTCATCTTATGTCAAGATTTGTTGTGCCCTTATTACATCATCCATGAAATCATGCATGAATGGTTGCATTTACTATATATATTCATATGCATGAAGAGTTACATAGAAAAATAATTGGAGAAAGAGAGAAGTCTTCCATCTTCTTAGGTAAAGTGTAGGGTTTGATTTTTCCATTTGTTCTACCTAGAATATTTCTCTTGTACAGTATAGTTCTCCTCAAACATAGAAAGAAGAATAAGTAGAGTTATGCAAATTTCAATAGGACCTAAGTCATCAAAAAACTATTTCTTCCCTCTTTCTAATTAGGACAAGCTAATAAGAGAAGTCAGAGCTATTACCAAGTATGATGGAGGATAGTGGTGGCACTGAATTTTCAAAGACAAGCCCTAATTCAGACAAAAATGAAGACGAAGATGAGAACACCTCAATCAAATTAGTTAAGGATGGAGGAAGCTCGAGCAACAGTACTGTTGAAGAGAGTGAAAAGAAGTTCTCCGAGAGGCCTTATGTTCGATCTAAGATGGTTAGACTCCGATGGACACCTAATCTCCATCGTCGTTTTGTTCATGCTGTGGAAAGACTTGGTGGACACGACAGTAAGTTTCTAGAATTTCCTTGATCTTATAATTATTAGCTATAAGAAACACTCTGACCCAATTAATCTGGATTCGCGTCATACCTACTAAGAGGACAAAGCGATAACCTTTTGAGTTTGTAATTGATCTAAATCTCATAACTAGGATAATTCACCTTTGTCAATAAAATGTTTATGTTTCTTCTTCTCTTTCTTTTTGGTGCAGGAGCAACACCAAAATTAGTTCTTCAGTTGATGGACATAAAAGGACTCGACATTGCTCATGTGAAGAGCCATTTGCAGGTAAATTAAGTGCCTAGCTCGAACAAAAACCAAGTGTCTAAAAGATTTCTTGATTTTAATTCAATATAATTAGCTTCATATAAATATGCCTATTTCTGGTTAGTTCTTGTTTTGTTTTATGTTCTAATCTGTCTTTTTACATAGATGTATAGAAGCAAGAAGATTGATGATCCATCTCAAGGTATGTTGTTATTTTTTTCTCCTTTTTGGTTACAAATTTAGGGTTTATATAGTAAACCTTGCTAATTTTGAGTCCTATATCTAGCAGGGATTACAAATCATCACAAGCTTTTTATGGAAGGTGGAGATCCATACATCTACAACTTGAGCAAACTCCCTATGCTCTCAAGCTTCAATCAAAGGCTCAATTCCACTTTTAGGTATGCCAATTTATTATATTTAAATCCATAACAATTACGCCTCAATTACAGTCAGACCTCTCTAACAATATCGTTTGTCTTGATATATTTTTACGGTTATAGCGAAATGATGTTATAGGGAACACATAATATAACATAACATGAAAGATTAGTTCCACATAAAACATATGATTATTATAGTGAAATGTCGTTACAGAGGATGATTGTTATATAGAGAGGTCTGACTGTATAAGCAAGTTGAAATTGGCTATATAAATATTTACTGTTCATGTTGCTCCATTTAAGCCAGTCTAAGTTCAAATTAAACTAATATGAGAGATTTTTAATTTATTCTTTTCCCCAGATATGGAGATCATGCTTCTTCTAGGAATTGTCAAGATAACTTGATGCATAGCTCCACAATGAGACGAAGCACAATTGAGAAGGCCAGAACAGAATTTTACACTACACTCAATGAGAGGATCTTTGGAAGCAACTCTATTGAAAAGCTCACTCCATTATTCCAAATAGCTGCAAAATCTCAAGCAAAATTGAGTCCTAATTTGAAAAGGAAGGCTATAGATTGTGACCTAATTGACCTGAATTTATCTCTAGGAGTAAAGCAAAACAATAACAGGTACTATGATTATGATGATGATAATGATGATGGGAGTTCTTTAACATTGTCATTGTGCTCACAAATATCTCCTGAAAGAAGATGTTAATTATGCTGCAATTGGAAATGCAAGAAGAGGGGCAAGTACTCTGGATCTGACTCTATGAATGTGACATGATTCTAAGTGAGATCTTGAGGTACTTGTTTCTGAGATTAATGCATTTTGTTGAGAATCTCTTAATTTGTAGTACCATTTAAAAAGGTAACATTACTGTATAATATTATTCTAGTGTTTCTGTTATCATATATTTGTTAGCAAGAATCACCTACTTCATTACATCTATGTGTTATATTTAGGACCATCTTTAGCTTGTTGATTGCTTCTATTACTGCTGATTTGCTAAAATAATAAGTTGTTTAGCCGGAGGAGGAGTTTAATTTGTTTAAATTTTAATTTTTATTAGATAATTTAGGTTGTTGAGATATTTTAGGTTCTTAAATGTTATTCTGCAGTTTTTTCTATTTTCAAGTTGACTATTAAAAGCCACCCATGCTTAATAAAATTTGAAGAGACAATTTCAATCAATTTTTTCAACCTTCTTGCTGCTTATTTTTGTTAAAACCTAACATAGCCTCGTATATGTTAGCTCATTAGCTTGTCCTTCTCCTGAACTCTTACCTTCTTGCCGCTTATTTTTGTTAAAACCTAACACCATTATGGATGTTGAAAAATTATAGATTTCCACCGTAATATAATTGAAAGAAATAATCCCCTTGATTATTTTCATTACTTGAAAGGTAATATATACAAGTTACAAAATAGGAGAATCATATTCCTATTCTATTCCTAAAACCTTATTCTATACATTTATGGTAATACACTAATTATGGTAATACACTACTAATTATATTACAACATTACCTAAACTAGGATACTAAATATTTACCATAAATTATATTACCTAAATTTGTAAATCCGAGAGCCACTTATGGAGAAGAATTCGAGACAATATACACACAATATACACATGTATATTGTGTGTATATTGTATATTTAACACACCCCCGTAGTCATAGCGGGCGGTCTTCGAACACTGAGACTGTCCCTAAAATATTCAAAAAGGACCGAGGGAAGACCCTTTGTAAAGATGTCTGCAATCTGATATCTTGACGGGACATGGCATACGCGAACGTGACCCCGAGCAACCTTTTCACGGACAAAGTGAATGTCCATTTCGATATGTTTAGTGCGTTGGTGCTGAACCGGATTACCTGAAAGGTAGATGGCACTAATATTATCGCAATATACTAAGGTTGCCTTCTGAATGGGACAATGCAGCTCCGAAAGCAAATTACGTAACCAACATGATTCTGAGACTACATTAGCTACCCCCCGATATTCAGCCTCGACACTTGAGCGGGATAGAGTTGCCTGACGCTTCACATACCAGGAGACCAAGTTGTTGCCAAGGAACATACAATATCCAGACGTCGACCATTTGGTGTCTGGACAACCACCCCAATCAACATCTGTGTATGAGACAAGTGTGGATGTCGAGGAAGGATATAAATGCAAACCATAGTCCAGTGTACCCTAAATATACCGAATGATGCGTTTGATTGCATTCATGTGCTCAATTCTGGGATCATGCATGAATAAATACACCTGTTGGACGGCATACGTAATATCTGATCTTGTAAAAGTAAGATACTGAAGGGCCCCTACAAGACTGCTATAGCGGGTCCGATCCTCGTATGGTGCGCCGGTCGCGGCACTAATCTTGGGCTTTGTATCAACTGGAGTGGAAGTGGACTTACAAGATGACATTCCAGCCCTCTCGATGATCTCAGCTGCATACTTTCGTTGAGACAAAAATAAACCATCTGAATGACGCTTGACGGCAATCCCCAAAAAGTAACTCAAGGGCCCTAAGTCTTTCATAGCAAACTCAGAGATGAGCATGGTTATGATAGACTGGCGTAAGACATCGGAAGAGTCCGTCAAAATAATATCATCCACATACAACAGAATGTAGGCCAAGGACGAACCATGACTGTAGATGAACAAGGAATTATCTGACCTGCTGTGAGTGAACCCAATTGTCGAAACATAGTCAGCAAACCTCGTATACCAGGCCTGTGGAGACTTCTTAAGCCCATATAAGGACTTCTTCAACAAACAAACATGATGAGGATGGTGGGGATCCCTGAATCCTAACGGCTGATGCATATAGACTGTTTCCTTGAGATCACCATGTAGGAAAGCATTCTTGACATCCAACTGATGAATAGGCCATGCCTTTGAAAGAGCCAAGCTAAGCACAGTGCGAATGGTAGCCGGTTTGACCACCGGACTGAATGTCTCCCCACAATCTATACCAACCTGCTGAGTCTTACCATCACCCATAAGCCGCGCCTTATGTCGAGCAAATGAACCATCTGAATTTTCCTTATGAGCAAAAATCCACATAGACCTGATAACATTAATACCAGATGGACGGGGCACCAACTCCCACGTCTTATTATCAATAAGAGCATTATATTCATCAGTCATAACAATTTTCCAATTCGGATCGTTTAAGGCAGACACAGGATTACGGGGCAAGGGGGATTTAGAGATATTAGAATGTAAATTAAAATGTCTTTTAGGTATAAAAATGCCCCGCTGACTATGAATGACCGGTCTATGACTCGAGGAAGAATTTAGTGAATTTTGGGAATTTGCTGGGCTCGGGATGGACTAGCTAGCAGGCAGTGGGCCTGCTGGCCCAAATCGGTAAACTGGAGCAGCAACTGGACCAGTTCCAGAATTGGGCTGGAACTGATGTAGTGACTGGAAATTGCGACGGAACAGTGGGTCCAACGGGTAGTGGGCCCGCTGGAGGATTTTGGATGCGGGATATGTCTGAAAAATGGTGAGTAATATACGGGGATATACCATCATCCAAAAAATTATACGAACTAGGCTCGGGAGTATGAACTTTAGTAAATGGAAATTGGGTTTCATCAAAAGTTACATGGCGATTAATTATAATTTTCTTGGAGGATAAATCAAAGCATTTGTAACCACGATGATTAGACGGATAACCCAAAAACACACACGTAGTAGACCTGGCCTGAAGTTTGTTAATTGTGGTGGATGGGAATAACGGATAACATAAGCACCCAAAAACCCGAAGATGAGAATAAGACGGATTCTTATTATATAAAATTTGGAGGAGGGAAGAATATGTCAGACCTTTGGAAGGAATTATGTTAAGAAGATATGTCGCCATTTGAAGAGCATGATGCCAAAAATATAGGGGTACGGAAGCATGAATTAAGAGAGTGCGAACAATGTTATTTATGGAATGAATTTTGCGTTCGGCTTTCCCATTTTGTGATGATGTATGAGGACACGAAAAATGAAAATTGATCCCATTATTAGCACAGAACTCCCGAAACACCTTATTGTCATACTCTTTTCCATTATCATACTGAATATTTTTTATTTCTCTTTCGAATTGTGTTCTAATGAATGCTCTAAATTTTATAAAGACGGAAAACACTTGAGATTTATTTGCAATTGGAAACGTCCACAAAAATTTAGAATAATCATCCAAAAAAAGAACATAATACCGATGACCCAACGAACTTAGAACATGAGACGTCCATAGGTCGCTATGAATAATATCAAATGGCATTGAAGTATGAGAATCTGAGTCTACAAATGACAACTTAACAATTTTTCCTAACGAACAAGATTGACAAAGTGGAGTACGACTCGTACCCTTACAAGAAATAAAACTATTTTTTTTATCTAAAACAGATAAAATAGAGGATCTCAGATGACCAAGACGAGCATGCCACAAGGAAGGAGAAATGACTGCAAAGGCTGATGGCAAGGCTTGACTCGATGAAAAGACACCGGGTGTGATAGGATAAAGATCTCCCATACTATCACACCTCATGAGAGGACTCCCCGACTTGAAATCCTTCACAGAGAAATCAAAATGATCAAATTAAACAGAAACATAATTGTTAGTGGTGAATTTTCGGACATACACTAAGTTTTTAATCAATTTGGGGGCATGTAAAGTATTTTTCAAGATAAGGGGAGGATTGGAGGGAGATAGAGTTTTATGACCATAACCCTGAATTGGAATAGAGTTACCATTACCGACAATTATACCGCGAGGGTTGCTCAAATTGGAATAAGATGAGAGAGTACCTGAATCGGATGTCATGTGAGTAGGGACACATGTGTCCATAGACCAATTCGGGTCCGATTGAGTCAAACCTAGTGTGTGCATCACGACCTCAATATCTGTCTGAGTGGGGCCTGCTACGTGGTGAGCTTGGGGAGGACGGGCCCCAAGAATTCCAGCCCAGGCTATCTGGGTCAGAATCGCTGGAATTACTAGGCGGTGGGCGATGGGCGTGGCTGGCGATTGTTGGGCCTGAAAGTGGATCGCCCACCCACCGCCGCCTGATCCAGTGATTGGAAAATAGGGGCTGCTGGCCCACGACCTATTGCCCCAGCCCCACTGTCATGGGCCCCATTATTGGGACCAGTAGGGAGGAGGCCCATCGTTGACTGGACGGGGCCCACTACCGAGCTGCTGACCACCGGAACCACCACCGGAATCGCAACATTTGCCCCTGCGGTTTTTGTTATTATTCTTACGATTATTTTTACCGCCACCATGAGTACAGTTTTGGCCCGAATTATCAACAAAACTTGAAGAATTTGTGGAGGACGTCATTAGGACGACGGGGCTTGCTCCGATAGCCGTCTTTTCCAAAGTAAGCATGGAGCGGGCTTGATAAAAAGCGGGAAGTGGGTTGCTTTGATGAAGGAGAGTCCCAACGCCATTATAGGCCTCAGAAAGACCGACAACCAGTTGTAGAACCAGACGATTATTTGTTACAGGTGCGCCAACGTTACGGAGTTGGTCTACCAACTCCTTAAGTTTCTTGCAATATGCAGATACATTTGGAAATTCTTCCATGCGAACTAGAGAGAATTACTGCTCGAGTGTGACAACACGTGAATGTTGGTTATCTTGGAATATGTCACGCAATCTATTCCAGGTAGCCATAGCCGTGGTATCTGGCTCAATAATCGTCTGTAAGAGGTCAACCGAAATAGTGGAATAGATCCACTGGAGAAGGTAGCATCAAAAGTAATCCATAACTGAGGATCCTTCGCGGGAATAGGTGTAGCGGGAGGAATTATGTGATGGATAACTTGATGGGAGACAACGTGAATTTTAAACAATTCTGCCCACATCGCATATTGGACGTTTTCCATCTCAAGCACAATAGGGATACTGTTCTTGACGGTAGAAACCATGAGGGCAGGATGAAAATTATTCTTAGACATATTGAAAGAACAAAGGAGGGGAAATTTAGGAATAGTAAGGGAGATTTTGAGAGCGGAAGACGAATTTTGGAAAAGAAATCCGAGGGGGGGGGAGGGTTTCGGCCGAGAAGGGCACAAAATTTGGGAGAGAATTTTTTTTTGTTAGACCTAGTCTCTTGATACCATAAAAGAAATAATCCCCTTGATTATTTTAATTACTTGAAAGGTAATATATACAAGTTACAAAATAGGAGAATCTTATTCCTATTCTATTCCTAAAACCTTATTCTATACATTTATGGTAATACACTACTAATTATATTACAACATTACGTAAACTAGGATACTAAATATTTATCATAAATTATATTACCTAAATCTGTAAAACCGAGAGCCACTTATGGAGCAGAATTCGAGACAATATACACACAATATACACATGTATATTGTATATTTAACAATAATTGTTGGCATCGAAATAACATAGTGGAAAATTGTAGATTTTACATTAAGATGTAAGTACTATTTGATCTTAATCATTAAGATCTTGAACAAAGTCTTAATATCATAAAGAGATAAGAGATATTTTGTATGAATAATTTTTACCACCTATCTGTTCACATTGTTAACCACCAGCTCCACCCCACCCCCCTCTCCTCACCCCACCCAACCACACCACCACCCACCCACTCCTCGCCCCACCCCCTTTACACCTCTCACCCCACCACCATTAACTATCTCTGCCATCACAACTACCACTACCACCCTACCCATCCACGCCACTTGCTACCACCCACCCCACCACCAAGAACCACCACCACCACCACCACCCTCATACTCCCAACCCCCACCCCTCCCCACCATTACCCACCCACCATCCCGACTAACCACCATCACCATCGCCAACCACCAGCCATCACCACTGGAAACCACCATAGTTGACAATAAATATTGTCAGTCACTACCACACCTGCCACCTCCATCGTTATAATTATATAAATAGGCAATGTCATTGTCGCCACCACCACCGTCGTCGCCACCACCACCACTATCAGTTACTACCACCACTGAGGCCAATCCTTACTATCAACCACCTCTACCATCATAACTATCACCAACACCATCGTCAACCACCACACATTCTTCGGCTACCACCACCGCCAATTACTAACATCAACCACCTTCACTATCACAACCACCACCATAGCACAACCAGTCACTACAATACCAACCATCTCCACAATCACAACTATCACCACCACCACCACTACAGAGTATCTCCACTATCACTAGTGAACAAAAATATTTCATTTTTATCAAATAATAATTTTATTTTACTAGATTTAAATTCGATTTTTAATATTTAGTTACTTTTTTATTTGAATTGTTTATTTATTATATTTAAATATTATGCATATTCAGATGTTGAAAAACAAATAGTCTTAATCATTCAGTGTTCAGATTTAAAGACAACATTTTAATCATTCAAATATGTATTCAGATTCAGACGTCTTAATCTCACCGTAAACAATTGAAACCCTAGGTTGTGAACAAAAGGAAATTCAAATCTCCTATATTTATTAGATTAAATACTACACAGAGAATATTAAAAAGTGGATGTCATCTTTTAGTGTGCTTCTCAAAATTACAAATATTATCTTTACGAAGAAAGTGACAAAATGAATCAGGGATCACGAGGATGACCAGATCTTGATAGGAAGAAAGTTATGGGTATTTGTGCTGGAATATAGTGTCTGAATCTTAGCATAAGATGTGTGTAAAGTTAACATGAAACTTCCCTTCTAAAATAAGCTACAAAATTCATCTTTCGAAGCTGAAAGCTACTTCAAGAAAAAACAATTACTATTTACAAGACACATTTTGTTGCTCGAGCCTTGATAATTGGAAGAGCATTTCTAGGCTAAGAACAGGATGTTTGTGTAACATCTCGTACTTTTGGGTTACGGTTTAAATCGCTAAACGTTTATAAAATTGCTAGGCGTATGTAAATAGACCCGAGCGTTGGAAAAATTTAGGTTTTATTTACGTATGCTAATAAAGAGATTAGTATATAAAAGAATAAAACCCCGAAATAATTTTTGACGTAATAAGTGGGACGACGGGGAGCGGAAATAAATTTGGTGCGTGCACAAAGGAGTTATGGACTAGTGTCATATTACAAATTATGACATTAAGTATATGAGAGTCTTATAAGTTATTAAAATTCAAGTGAATTGGATCACAGAATTAATTATGTGTATGATTGATTAATCGTGGGATTAATTAATTTAGGTGGGAGTTCGATGTGTAAGTAGTTAGAGGGGACTGAGGTTAGCAAGTGGATACGTTATTAAGGGGCGCATGAGAGTTAATTTTTGATGGGAGACATCATGATAGTAAATGATTAAGGTCATTTAATGCTAAGGGGTTCATTACACGTTGGGAGTTGTACTTTTGGCATTGGGAATCTTTTGTAACATTCAGCAACATTAGTTACTTAAAGAGAAAGAGCTACACCAAACCATTTCATTTCCTTGAGCTGAAAACGTGTGAAGCAAAGCAGTACTTTTTAATTTCAAGTTAGCTAAAGAGCAGCAACTCTCGGTCTCAAAAGCTGTAGAAAAGGGATCCAAAAATTATAGCCAATACACGTCTCTTTTGGGTTGAACAAAGAGACGTACAAGCAGCAATAATTGAAGTCTCCATTTTAAATTCAATTTCAAGTTATTGACCTTGGATTCGAAGGTATGTTAAGAAAAATTATTTCATTCTTTTGGCATGTTCCATGTAACGAAATATAACCGTGATATTGCTCTATAATTTATTCTACTCCTAGTAATTAAGAATATTCATGTTATTGATTCCTATGTTAAAAGCATGTCTAAATATGTTCCTAAGTCTTTATTAAGGCATACATAAAATATGTTAATATTTACGGTGTTAACCGAAGGTACAAGGAAATTATGTCATTCAGGATATTTTATTGTGATTCATGCATTTTCATTTGCATTGCATTCATGTTTTACCCAAGACCGTATATTGGGGACGGAAAACGCAGATCACCTGATCAGTTGGGATATGATAAATGATAAAGCCTGTGTGGCTTAATGAAGGAAGGTGCCTGATTAAGGGCCAATGTATATATATATATATGATTGGGAGGAAAATGCCCTTGTGTGGCCAGTATATATGTATTTACCGCATTATGCATGACATTTAGACATATTATGCCCACAGAGGCGGACATGAAATGATGCCCACAGAGGCTGTTATGGTAAGGAAGATGCCCAATGGGGCCGATGTATATGTATACCGCATTGTGCATGACATTTAGGCATATGTATTAGGACCCTCAGAGATATGTACTATTGGTCAGTTGTTTCTGTTTCAGTTATTGTTATATCCCTGTTATACTATTGTTCATGCCTGACATACTCAGTACATCAGTCGTACTGACGTCCCTTTTGTCGGGGGACGCTGCGTTTCATGCCCGCAGGTTCAGTTAAAGAAGGTGACGGTTCACGTTAGTTGATTGCAAATCCAGCGGATTTTTGGAGCACTCCCCTTGTTCGGAGTGTTGGTCTAAATTTGGTACGGTACATTTTTGCTTGTATATATGGGTATGGCGGGGCCCTGTCCCAACCTTTGATGTTGCTACTCCTAGAGACTTGTAGACAGGTGTCCTGTGGATAGTGGTCTTGTATGGCCTTGTCGGCCTTGGTATGGGTATGTGTATATATAAGATGGTTACTTGATTTTCATAATTTTCTTTTGGCTTAGTCCGTAATTATTTATGATTAGATGTTAAATATACGAATGGCGGTACCCGGTGGGTGAGATCCGGGTGCCCGTCGTGGCCCTCCGGTTTGGGTCGTGACAGTTTGTACTGTTTAGAAAAGGACAAAATGTTTAACCACATGGGTAGACTTCATTTCTCAAGTTGTATTTCCAAGATTACAGGTATTGTCACCAGGAATCTTTCTTATAATACCTTGACTCTTAATTATATGGACTAAAAAAGCTTCATGAATACCATATGCCAGAAGCAAAAACATTTCTGTGAACAAAGGGTATTGAATGTTATGTATTTTGTTAAACAAAAAAAATCTATGCACGAAAAATATTGTTCAACTCATCGGTGGAAATATAAAGTCGGAGTTAGGATTTTGAGTTTATGAGTTCTAAATTTTAGAAAATACAGCTTACTGAGTTCTGAATAAATAATTTGCATATATAATAGACTTTTGTGGTTCGGCCCTTCCCTTGACCCCGCACATAACGTGAGCTTAGTGCACCGGACTGTCCTTATATAAATAGTTTTTCAAACACAGAGACATGGTTTTGAGGCTTTGAGCCAAAGTTGTTGGGCTGTGCTGATCCTCATAGGCAGAACTGTAGCTCCGCTATTGTGGAAATATTGTAGCTTAACATGTCAAATCTTAGTTGAGCGTCATTACTACTCCCTGAGGGTCATGTTATATGCCTAATTGCTTTACTGGATAGGAAATTTAAAAATGTAAATAAGATTTTTGAATCTTTATCATCTTAAATAAAATATATATAACATACCAAAAAATACTCTTTAAAACATGTTATCATTAAAGATAAAATGAAATATTATTATGAAAAACATGTGATATAAAAATATGATATTCTTTTTTAAATACACAGGAAAAGAATGAAAGGATACAAGTCCATTAATAATTTAGAAAAATCATGTGTTCACAACTTTCCTTTATTCAACAATTTGGAAATGTCTCTGACTAAAGAAACATGAGTGTTCATATATGTCTTTGGGCCATATGAAAGAACCATCAGCATCGACCTAACATGTGTTTACATAATAATAGCAAAAAATTACCTAAGGCTATTAAGCAGACACCATATTTTAAACCTGAAGATGATCTCCCATCTGCCCTAGCGTGGGTTTTACTTCCTGAGTTACCCTTCCATCTCCACACATGGCATTACATCAAACAATTGCTCCAATCAGTAGGTACACCTATTGCTCCTGATACTGCTACTTGAGTCGTACTAGACCTAGTATGACTAAAGTTCGGGTAGAGGTTAATTTATTGAAAACACATCCTGATCAAGTATGGGTTGGATTGGAGGATGAGGATGCTCCTCTTAGAGGTTACTACCAAAAACTTTGAGTATGAGGGGGTGCCCAAGTACTGCAGGAACTATAGAAAAATAGGACATTACATGATGGAATGTAGAGCTATAGATAGAAACAAGAACA
Source organism: Anisodus acutangulus (assembly GCA_029783415.1). Lineage (NCBI taxonomy): Eukaryota > Viridiplantae > Streptophyta > Magnoliopsida > Solanales > Solanaceae > Anisodus > Anisodus acutangulus. Next base: position 47,713,319 of record CM056490.1, read on the forward strand.
TTCTGGAGGTTATTACTAAGGTTCAAGAAGAAGGGGAATCATCTGAAGGCCCTAATATTAACAAACATAAGGAGAAGGAGGCTGATACTGGGAATTTTGATAATACCATGAAAAATGATGTAAAACAACAAGATAAGGAGGAGGAAGATGTACCGGTCATTAACTGTGAACATGTTACTCAAGATACTGTTGGAAATTTGGCTTTGGCGGGAGTTGCGACCGACCAACTTTAACGGCTTAAACACTAGTGTTACGTATGTTGGAGAATTCGGTTCTTCACACATGCATGATCTACTAAGTACGTAGATAACCGTAGGGCCAAGAATCGTCAAATTTTATTGAGAAATGAAAGAGATATTGGTCCACGAAGTGAGGTGTTTGAAGCATGGAAAGTGTGGTGTTGTGTTCAATTCTCCCTCATCGGTAGAGGAAGAAAGAATTGTTGTGTATATAAGACTCGAAATTGGTTTGGGGTTTGGGACCCCAAGGGGTTTCCCATGTGTTTAAAGGAGGTATGACCTAGATGTACTTCGGTTCAAGGAAAGACCACACGCGCGCCGCCGCCGCCCGCCCGTCCGGTCCAGTTCCGGTTCCGGGTTCACGGGCCTTGGGCCTTGGGCCTTCTGATATTATCTTTTTGTGAAAGGACCAGAATCACTCAATTCAGCCATTTATTTTGGCTGAATTACTCCTCCATAATGGCCATTATTTGGCCAATAATGGTTGTTATGGGGGCAGTTAAACAGCCCTCCCTCACCTATATAAACACCCCTTACACCATTGTTGAGACACAGAAAAATATACTTGCAATATACTTTGCTCAAGTATTCCATTGCTGTTTTATCTTGGGAGACAAATTGTCCAGGACGTATAAAGGATACATACGGGGCAATATTGTCTTAAGGATAGAGTGCCACACTCGACTCAGCAAAAATAGTTTTTTCAGTTTTTCTTGCTCATCGTTGTAATTTTCAGTTTTTCTAGTTGAATTGTAATTTTCAATTATTACATTAGCAGTTACTTGTAATTTCCGTTCCTGCAATCCTTTGTAACTCCGACAACTTAAGACATAATTTGCTTACGATAACTGCAATAAAATGGCTGAAAATATGATCGATGTTGCTGCTACTGCTGCTGCCTCTCGAGGCAACGTTGCTTCCTTCCCGCCATCGCCGCATCTGGCCAAAGCGATAACCCGCCGCCTTCACTCTGCTGCCGCTCTTTGTTCAAAGCGATGCTGCTGCTGCCTTCCCGACTGTTGGAGCTCCACCCTCTTCTTCACACCACCATGATCGCCCTGAAAAGTTCATGGGATCAGAATTTAAGAGATGGCATCAAAAGGTGTTGTTCTACTTAACAGTTATGGGCATGGCCCGGTTCCTTACGGAAGATCCTCCACAAGCTGGAGATGAAATGGACTCTTCGCCTGCTGAAACGGGTGAAGGGGGCCTTGGTATCCATGTCGTTAACGGCATGAAGATGGTTCGTGATGCGTGGAATCATAGCGATTTCATGTGCAAGAACTATATACTGAACTGCTTGGCAGACCCTCTCTACACGGTCTATTCTACCGTTGGCACTGCCAAAGAGGCGTAGGAAAAAGCGCAAAGAAGTACAACGCACAAGATGCGGGTACTAAGAAGTTCATCGTTGGGAAATTTCTAAAATTCCAAATGGTGGACAGCAAGACAGTGATGTCACAAGTCCAGGAATTCCAAATGATTTTACATCATCTGGATTTGAAAGGACTGAAGCCAAACGAGCAGTTTTTGGTTGCATCGCTGATTGAAAAGTTACCTCCTTCATAGAATGAGTTTATGAGTTACTTGAAACTCAAGACAAAGGAGATGACCTTTGAAGAGCTTGTTATCAAACTGCAAATCCAGGAAGATAATAAGAAGACCTTGCCAAAGGGTAGACAACATGCTGAGGCAAAGGCGAATCTGGCTGAGGCCAAAGGGAACTCAAGCAAGAAGCGGAAGTTCCAGAAAGACGGCAAAGCCCCTGCAGCGGAGATGTTCAAAGGTAATTGTCATCACTGTGGGAAACCTGGTCATAGGATCAAGGAATGCCGCAAGCTCAAGACTGAGCAACAACAGAAAGCCAAGTCGAAAGGCAAGGCTCAAGCTAACGTCGTCAAGGACACGCTCTTGGATGACTTGATTGAGGATTTATCGGCCGTGGTGCTAGAAGCCAACTTGGTTGAGAATCCGATGCAGTGGTGGGTGGACACAGGTGCAACAAGACACATCTGTTCCAACAAAGATGCCTTCTCCACGTACACTCCGGTCACCGACAAGAAGCTGTTCATGGGCAACAACGCTTCCTCGGACGTGCTAGGGGTTGGAAAGGTGGTCCTGAAGATGACTTAGGCAAGGAACTCACTCTGAAGGAAGTGATGCGATCCCAGAAATTAGAAGAAATTTAGTTTCTGGACCTTTATTGGTTAATGCTGGTTTTAGGCTAGTGTTTGAATCCAATAAGTTTGTACTCACTAAAAATGGCACATTTGTAGGGAGAGGCTTCGTCTGTGAAGGCCTCTTCAAAGTGAATGCCATGTCTGTATTGCGTCAAGGAAATAAAGTTGAACCTTCTTCTTATTTGCTTGAGTCTTCTAATTTATGGCATCATAGATTAGGACATGTTAACTACAAGTCTATTCAAAGGCTGGTAAAGATGGAGTTGTTGCCGTCTATCGACGTAAACCCTCAACATAAGTGTGAGGTGTGCGTAGAGGCAAAACTTACTAAGCTTTCTTTTCGATCCGTCTAAAGGAATACCGCACCTCTAGAATTTATTCACACAGATATATGTGATTTGAAGTTTGTACAAACTAGAGGGGGGAACAAGTACTTTGTGACATTTATAGATGATAGCACAAGGTATTGTTACCTTTACTTGTTGAAAAGTAAGGATGAAGCCTTTGAAGCGTTTCGACGTTACAAAGCAGAAGTTGAGAATCAACTTAGCCTACGGATTAAATCCATTCGTAGCGATAGAGGGGGAGAATATGTAGCGCCTTTTGAGGAATACTGTGCCCAAGAAGGCATTATTCATCAAACGACGGCTCCATACTCACCTCAATCAAACGGTGTGGCGGAACGTAAGAACCGCACATTAAAGGAAATGATGAATGCCTTGCTTATCAATTCCGGTCTTCCCCAAAATATGTGGGAGGAAGCGGTCCTTACCGCTAATATGATTCTTAGCAGTACCACATAAGGGTAAGGACAAAACTCCATATGAATCATGGAAGGGAAAGAAACCCACCTACAAATACTTTAAGGTGTGGGGTTGTTTGGCAAAGGTTGAAGTACCCAAGCCAAAGCAGGTCAAGATTGGGCCTAAGACTGTAGATTGCATATTCATCGGATATGCAAATAACAGTAGTGCTTATCGCTTCTTAGTGCATAAGTCAGATATTCCAGATATCCACCAGGGTACAATAATGGAATCAAGGAATGCACTATTCTTTGAAAGTACCTTTCCTAGAAAGGAAAAAGACATAACCTCTCTCAAACGAAGTTATGCACAAAGCTCTCAAGAACCGGGAGTCCTTGGCCCGGATCTGAATGGTTCAGATCTAGCGAATCTCGAGGTGGCTGAACATCCGGAATCTAGTGTTCAGATTCTCGAACTTGGAGACTCCAGAGATGGATCTAAGGAGAAGTAAAAGGGCCAGGAAGGATAAATCCTTCGGTCCTGACTTTGTAGCTTATATGGTTAATGATGAACCAAGGACAATTGCTAAGGCGTTGTCAACTCCAGAAGCACCGCTCTGGAAAGAAGCTATTGAGAGTGAAATAAGCTCCATTCTGCATAACCATACTTGGGAGTTGGTTGATCTTCCTCCGGGAAATAAACCGTTAGGGTGTAAGTGGATACTCAAACGGAAATACAAGGCAAATGGGTCTATAGACAAGTACAAGGCCAGGTTGGTAGTCAAGGGCTATCGACAGACAGAAGGCTTTGACTACTTTGACACATACTCTTCGATATCCCGGATGACATCCATACGGGTATTCATTGCGATCGCAGCTTTGCGTGACCTTGAGATACACCAGATGGATGTTAAGACAGCCTTCCTAAACGGTGATTTGGAAGAAGAAATTTATATGGACCAACCCGAGGGGTACGTGGTTCAAGGGCAAGAGAAGAAAGTCTGTCGACTTATCAAATCTCTGTACGGGCTGAAACAAGCCCCGAAGCAATGACACAAAAAAATTGATAGTACTCTACTATCGAAGGGGTTCACCATTAATGAGTGTGATAAATGTATTTACACGAAAGGTAACTCTGACTCATTTGTTATGATATGCCTGTATGTAGACGACATGTTAATCACAGGAAGCAGTCCTAGGGTAATCCTAGAGACTAAGAACATGTTGAAACAATGCTTCGACATGAAGGATATGGGTATCGCATATGTCATCTTAGGGATTAAAATCTCTAAGACGTCTGACGGACTGGTCTTATCTCAGTCTCACTACATCGAGGATGTTTTGAGAAAGTTTGAGATGTTAGACAGTTCAGATTAACATAACTTTATTAGAGAAAGTAATAAATTTCAATATTCAACGACGTACTAATTTAACTATTAAACTAAATTTGACTAGGCTTATACTATGCTAATTTAAAGAAACCTTCAAAATTCAACAACAAATCCTGAAAGGATAAGTGATTAATACTCCCAAAGTGATTGCATAAACAAAATCTTTTCATATGGAGTAATTTTGATCTTAACGCATCACGATAGTATCATAGTTCTTAGTTACCAATATATCACTGACGCACATATGCGAAAATGTGATTTTCTTAATTTGCAATCCACAACTTTTGTGCATACGAACTGGGTAGGGTTTCATTCATGCTTCGTATGTGTCTGTAATATTTTCTTCAGCCAAAATGCTGAAGAAAAATATGAAATTCATTGGCCCATGCAGGTCTCGAACCTCCGACCATTGCGTTATTAGCACGACGCTCTAACCAACTGAGCTAATGGCCCAATTTCTTTTTTCGTATATTTATCCTATTAGATGCTATGGAAAGAGGAGACTCAGATTGACGTTAAGAAGAAAAGATCGAAGGGTGCAATATCGAAATTTATGTAATGTTCACCAAACCATATGTCATGTAGATTGTAGATCATAACCTCAGAATTTATATAATTTATATGTGTAATTAATCATTTTTTCAATTATGTACCTTTTTTCTAGATTAACATAACTTTCTTAGAGAAAGTAATAAATTTCAATATTCAACGACGTACTAATTTAACTATTAAACTAAATTTGACTAGGCTTATACTATGCTAATTTAAAGAAACATTCAAAATTCAACAACAAATCCTGAAAGGATAAGTGATTAATACACCCAAAGTGATTGCATAAACAAAATATTTTCATATGGAGTAATTTTGATCTTAACGCATCACGATAGTATCATAGTTCTTAGTTACCAATATATCACTGACGCACATATGCGAAAATGTGATTTTCTTAATTTGAAATCCACAACTTTTGTACATATGAACTGGTTAGGGTTTCATTCATGCTTCGTATGTGTCTGTAATATTTTCTTCAGCCAAAATGCTGAAGAAAAAAATGAAATTCATTGGCTCATGCAGGTCTCGAACCTCCGACCTTTGCGTTATTAGCAGGACGCTCTAACCAACTGAGCTAATGGCCCAATTTTTTTTCCGTATGTTTATCCTATTAGATGCTATGGAAAGAGGAGACTCGGATTGACGTTAAGAAGAAAAATCGAAGGGTGCAATATCCAAATTTATGTAATGTTCGCCAAACCATATGTCATGTAGATTGTAGATCATAACCTCAGAATTTATATAATTTATATGTGTAATTAATCATTTTTTCAATTATGTACCTTTTTTCTAGATTAACAATACTTTCTTAGAGAGAGTAATAAATTTTAATATTCAATGACGTACAAATTTAACAATTAAACTAAATTTGACTAAGCTTATACTATGCTAATTTAAAGAAACCTTCAAAATTCAACAAAAAATCCTGAAAGGATAAGTGATTAATACTCCCAAAGTGATTGCATAAACAAAATCTTTTCATATGGAGTAATTTTGATCTTAACGCATCACGATAGTATCATAGTTCTAAGTTACCAATATATCACTGACGCACATATGCAAAAATGTGATTTTCTTAATTTAAAATCCACACATTTTGTGCATACAAACTGGTTAGGGTTTCATTCATGCTTCGTATATGTCTGTAATATTTTCTTCAACCAAAATGCTGAAGAAAAAAATGAAATTCATTGGCCCATGCAGGTCTCGAATCTGCGACCTTTGCTTTATTAGCAGGATGCTCTAACGAACTGAGCTAATGGGCCAATTTATTTTTTCGTGCATTTATCCTATTAGATGCTATGGAAAGAGGAGACTGAGATTGACATTAAGAAGAAAAGATCGAAGGGTGCAATATTGAAATTTATGTAATGTTCACCAAACCATATGTCATGTAGATTGTAGATCATAACTTCAGAATTTATATAATTATATGTGTAATTTATCATTTTTTCAATTTACTTACCTTTTTTCTAGATAAACAATACTTTCTTAGAGAAAATAATAAATTTCAATATTCAATGACGTACTAATTTAACTATTAAACTAAATTTGATTAAGCTTATACAATGCTAATTTAAAGAAACTTTCAAAATTCAACAACTAATCCGGAAAGGATAAGTGATCAATACTCCCAAAGTGAATGCATAAACAAAAGCTTTTCATATGGAGTAATTTAATTTTAACGCATCACGATAGTATCATAGTTCTTAGTTTCCAATATAGCACTAACGCACATATGCGAAAATGTGATTTTCTTAATTTGAAATCCACACCTTTTGTGCATAAGAACTGGTTAGGGTTTCATTCATGCTTCGTATGTGTCTGTAATATTTTCTTCAGCCAAAATGCTGAAGAAAAAAATAAAATTCATTGGTCCATGCAGGTCTCGAACCTGCGACCTTCGCGTTATTAGCACGACGCTCTAACCAACTGAGCTAATGGGCCTGTTTGTTTTTTCGTATATTTATCCTATTAGATGCTATGGAAAGAGGAGACTCAGATTGAGGTTAAGAAGAAAAGATCAAAGGGTGCAATATTGACATTTATGTTATGTTCACCAAACCGAATGTCATGTAGATTGTAGATCATAACCTCAGAATTTATATAATTTATATGTGTAATTAATCATTTTTCAATTTAAGTACCTTTTTTGTAGATTAACATTACTTTCTTAGAGAAAGTAATAAATTTCAATATTCAACGACGTACTAATTTAACTATTAAACTAAATTTGACTAGGCTTATACCATTCTAATTTAAAGAAACCTTCAAAATTCAACAACAAATCCTGAAAGGATAAGTGATTAATACTCCCAAAGTGATTGCATAAACAAAATCTTTTCATATGGAGTAATTTTGATCTTAACGCATCACGATAGTATCATAGTTCTTAGTTACCAATATATCACTGACGCACATATGCGAAAATGTGATTTTCTTAATTTGAAATCCAAACCTTTTGTGCATACGAACTGGTTAGGGTTTCATTCATGCTTCGTATGTGTCTGTAATATTTTCTTCAGCCAAAATGCTGAAGAAAAAAATGAAATTCATTGGCCCATGCAGGTCTCGAACCTGCGACCTTTGCTTTATTAGCTGGACGCTCTAACGAACTGAGCTAATGGGCCAATTTCTTTTTTCGTGCATTTATCCTATTCGATGCTATGGAAAGAGGAGACTGAGATTGACTTTAAGAAGAAAAGATCGAAGGGTGCAATATTGAAATTTATGTAATGTTCACCAAACCATATGTCATGTAGATTGTAGATCATAACTTCAAAATTTATATAATTATATGTGTAATTTATCATTTTTTCAATTTACTTACCTTTTTTCTAGATAAACAATACTTTCTTAGAAAAAATAATAAATTTCAATATTCAATGACGTACTGATTTAACTATTAAACTAAATTTGATTAAGCTTATACAATGCAAATTTAAAGAAACTTTCAAAATTCAACAACTAATCCGGAAAGGGTAAGTGATCAATACTCCCTATGTGATTGCATAAACAAAAGCTTTTCATATGGAGTAATTTAATTTTAACGCATCACGATAGTATCATAGTTCTTAGTTTCCAATATAGCACTAACGCACATATGCGAAAATGTGATTTTCTTAATTTGAAATCCACACCTTTTGTGCATAAGAACTGGTTAGGGTTTCATTCATGCTTCGTATGTGTCTGTAATATTTTCTTCAGCCAAAATGCTGAAGAAAAAAATAAAATTCATTGGTCCATGCAGGTCTCGAACCTGCGACCTTCACGTTATTAGCACGACGCTCTAACCAACTGAGCTAATGGGCCTGTTTGTTTTTTCGTATATTTATCCTATTAGATGCTATGGAAAGAGGAGACTCAGATTGACGTTAAGAAGAAAAGATCGAAGGGTGCAATATCGAAATTTATGTAATGTTCGCCAAACCATATGTCATGTAGATTGTAGATCATAACCTCAGAATTTATATAATTTATATGTGTAATTAATCATTTTTTCAATTATGTACCTTTTTTCTAGATTAACAATACTTTCTTAGAGAGAGTAATAAATTTTAATATTCAATGACGTACTAATTTAACAATTAAACTAAATTTGACTAAGCTTATACAATGCTAATTTAAAGAAACCTTCAAAATTCAACAACAAATCCTAAAAGGATAAGTGATTAATACTCCCAAAGTGATTGCATAAACAAAATCTTTTCATATGGAGTAATTTTGATCTTAACGCATAACGATAGTATCATAGTTCTTAGTTACCAATATATCACTGACGCACATATGCGAAAATGTGATTTTCTTAATTTGAAATCCACACCTTTAGTGCATACGAACTGGTTAGGGTTTCATTCATGCTTCGTATGCGTCTGTAATATTTTCTTCAGCCAAAATGCTGAAGAAAAAAATGAAATTCATTGGCCCATGCAGGTCTCGAACCTGCGACCTTCGCGTTATTAGCACGACGCTCTAACCAACTGAGCTAATGGGCCTGTTTCTTTTTTCGTATATTTATCCTATTAGATGCTATGGAAAGAGGAGACTCAGATTGACGTTAAGAAGAAAAGATCAAAGGGTGCAATATCGAAATTTATGTAATGTTCGCCAAACCATATGTCATGTAGATTGTAGATCATAACCTCAGAATTTATATAATTTATATGTGTAATTAATCATTTTTTCAATTATGTACCTTTTTTCTAGATTAACAATACTTTCTTAGAGAGAGTAATAAATTTTAATATTCAATGACGTACTAATTTAACAATTAAACTAAATTTGACTAAGCTTATACAATGCTAATTTAAAGAAACCTTCAAAATTCAACAACAAATCCTAAAAGGATAAGTGATTAATACTCCCAAAGTGATTGCATAAACAAAATCTTTTCATATGGAGTAATTTTGATCTTAACGCATAACGATAGTATCATAGTTCTTAGTTACCAATATATCACTGACGTACATATGCGAAAATGTGATTTTCTTAATTTGAAATCCACACCTTTAGTGCATATGAACTGGTTAGGGTTTCATTCATGCTTCGTATGCGTCTGTAATATTTTCTTCAGCCAAAATGCTGAAGAAAAAAATGAAATTCATTGGCCCATGCAGGTCTCGAACCTGCGACCTTCGCGTTATTAGCACGACGCTCTAACCAACTGAGCTAATGGGCCTGTTTCTTTTTTCGTATATTTATCCTATTAGATGCTATGGAAAGAGGAGACTCAGATTGAGGTTAAGAAGAAAAGATCAAAGGGTCCAATATTGGCATTTATGTTATGTTCGCCAAACCATATGTCATGTAGATTGTTGATCATAACCTCAGAATTTATATAATTTATATGTGTAATTAATCATTTTTTCAATTATGTACCTTTTTTCTAGATTAACATAATTTTCTTAGAGAAAGTAATAAATTTCAATATTCAACGACGTACTAATTTAACTATTAAACTAAATTTGACTAGGCTTATACTATGCTAATTTAAAGAAACCTTCAAAATTCAACAACAAATCTTGAAAGGATAAGTGATTAATACTCCCAAAGTGAGTGCATAAACAAAATCTTTTCATATGGAGTAATTTTGATCTTAACGCATCACGATAGTATCATAGTTCTTAGTTACCAATATATCACTGACGCACATATGCGAAAATGTGATTTTCTTAATTTGAAATCCACAACTTTTGTGCATACGAACTGGGTAGGCTTTCATTCATGCTTCGTATGTGTCTGTAATATTTTCTTCAGCCAAAATGCTGAAGAAAAAAATGAAATTCATTGGCCCATGCAGGTCTCGAACCTCCGACCTTTGCATTATTAGCAGGACGCTCTAACCAACTGAGCTAATGGCCCAATTTCTTTTTTCGTATATTTATCCTATTAGATGTTATGGAAAGAGGAGACTCAGATTGACGTTAAGAAGAAAAGATCGAAGGGTGCAATATCGAAATTTATGTAATGTTCGCCAAACCATATGTCATGTAGATTGTAGATCATAACCTCAGAATTTATATAATTTATATGTGTAATTAATCATTTTTTCAATTATGTACCTTTTTTCTAGATTAACAATACTTTCTTAGAGAGAGTAATAAATTTTAATATTCAATGACGTACTAATTTAACAATTAAACTAAATTTGACTAAGCTTATACAATGCTAATTTAAAGAAACCTTCAAAATTCAACAACAAATCCTGAAAGGATAAGTGATTAATACTCCCAAAGTGATTGCATAAACAAAATCTTTTCATATGGAGTAATTTTGATCTTAACGCATCACGATAGTATCATAGTTCTAAGTTACCAATATATCACTGACGCACATATGCAAAAATGTGATTTTCTTAATTTAAAATCCACACATTTTGTGCATACAAACTGGTTAGGGTTTCATTCATTCTTCGTATGTGTCTGTAATATTTTCTTCAACCAAAATGCTGAAGAAAAAAATGAAATTCATTGGCCCATGCAGGTCTCGAACTTGCGACCTTTGCTTTATTAGCTGGACGCTCTAACGAACTGAGCTAATGGGCCAATTTCTTTTTTCGTGCATTTATCCTATTAGATGCTATGGAAAGAGGAGACTGAGATTGACTTTAAGAAGAAAAGATCGAAGGGTGCAATATTGAAATTTATGTAATGTTCACCAAACCATATGTCATGTAGATTGTAGATCATATCTTCAAAATTTATATAATTATATGTGTAATTTATCATTTTTTCAATTTACTTACCTTTTTTCTAGATAAACAATACTTTCCTAGAAAAAATAATAAATTTCAATATTCAATGACGTACTAATTTAACTTTTAAACTAAATTTGATTAAGCTTATACAATGCAAATTTAAAGAAACTTTCAAAATTCAACAACTAATCCGGAAAGGATAAGTGATCAATACTCCCAAAGTGATTGCATAAACAAAAGCTTTTCATATGGAGTAATTTAATTTTAACGCATCACGATAGTATCATAGTTCTTAGTTTCCAATATAGCACTAACGCACATATGCGAAAATGTGATTTTCTTAATTTGAAATCCACACCTTTTGTGCATAAGAACTGGTTAGGGTTTCATTCATGCTTCGTATGTGTCTGTAATATTTTGTTCAGCCAAAATGCTGAAGAAAAAAATAAAATTCATTGGCCCATGCAGGTCTCGAACCTGCGACCTTCGCGTTATTAGCACGACGCTCTAACCAACTGAGCTAATGGGCCTGTTTGTTTTTTCGTATATTTATCTTATTAGATGCTATGGAAAGAAGAGACTCAGATTGAGGTTAAGAAGAAAAGATCAAAGGGTGCAATATCGAAATTTATGTAATGTTCGCCAAACCATATGTCATGTAGATTGTAGATCATAACCTCAGAATTTATATAATTTATATGTGTAATTAATCATTTTTTCAATTATGTACCTTTTTTCTAGATTAACAATACTTTCTTAGAGAGAGTAATAAATTTTAATATTCAATGACGTACTAATTTAACAATTAAACTAAATTTGACTAAGCTTATACAATGCTAATTTAAAGAAACCTTCAAAATTCAACAACAAATCCTAAAAGGATAAGTGATTAATACTCCCAAAGTGATTGCATAAACAAAATCTTTTCATATGGAGTAATTTTGATCTTAACGCATAACGATAGTATCATAGTTCTTAGTTACCAATATATCATTGACGCACATATGCGAAAATGTGATTTTCTTAATTTGAAATCCACACCTTTAGTGCATACGAACTGGTTAGGGTTTCATTCATGCTTCGTATGCGTCTGTAATATTTTCTTCAGCCAAAATGCTGAAGAAAAAAATGAAATGCATTGGCCCATGCAGGTCTCGAACCTGCGACCTTCGCGTTATTAGCACGACGCTCTAACCAACTGAGCTAATGGACCTGTTTCTTTTTTCGTATATTTATCCTATTAGATGCTATGGAAAGAGGAGACTCAGATTGAGGTTAAGAAGAAAAGATCAAAGGGTGCAATACTGGCATTTATGTTATGTTCACCAAACCATATGTCATGTAGATTGTAGATCATAACCTCAGAATTTATATAATTTATATGTGTAATTAATCATTTTTTCAATTATGTACCTTTTTCCTAGATTAACAATACTTTCTTAGAGAGAGTAATAAATTTTAATATTCAATGACGTACTAATTTAACAATTAAACTAAATTTGACTATGCTTATACTATGCAAATTTAAAGAAACCTTCAAAATTCAACAACAAATCCTGAAAGGATAAGTGATTAATACTCCCAAAGTGATTGCATAAACAAAATCTTTTCATATGGAGTAATTTTGATCTTAACGCATCACGATAGTATCATAGTTCTAAGTTACCAATATATCACTGACGCACATATGCAAAAATGTGATTTTCTTAATTTAAAATCCACACATTTTGTGCATACAAACTGGTTAGGGTTTCATTCATGCTTCGTATGTGTCTGTAATATTTTCTTCAACCAAAATGCTGAAGAAAAAAATGAAATTCATTGGCCCATGCAGGTCTCGAACCTGCGACCTTTGCTTTATTAGCAGGACGCTCTAACGAACTGAGCTAATGGGCCAATTTCTTTTTTCGTGCATTTATCCTATTAGATGCTATGGAAAGAGGAGACTGAGATTGACTTTAAGAAGAAAAGATCGAAGGGTACAATATTGAAATTTATGTAATGTTCACCAAACCATATGTCATGTAGATTGTAGATCATAACTTCAGAATTTATATAATTATATGTGTAATTTATCATTTTTTCAATTTACTTACCTTTTTTCTAGATAGACAATACTTTCTTAGAGAAAATAATAAATTTCAATATTCAATGACGTACTAATTTAACTATTAAACTAAATTTGATTAAGCTTATACAATGCAAATTTAAAGAAACTTTCAAAATTCAACAACTAATCCGGAAAGGATAAGTGATCAATAGTCCCAAAGTGATTGCATAAACAAAAGCTTTTCATATGGAGTAATTTAATTTTAACGCATCACGATAGTATCATAGTTCTTAGTTTCCAATATAGCACTAACGCACATATGCGAAAATGTGATTTTCTTAATTTAAAATCCACACATTTTGTGCATACAAACTGGTTAGGGTTTCATTCATGCTTCGTATGTGTCTGTAATATTTTCTTCAACCAAAATGCTGAAGAAAAAAAATGAAATTCATTGGCCCATGCAGGTCTCGAACTTGCGACCTTTGCTTTATTAGCTGGACGCTCTAACGAACTGAGCTAATGGGCCAATTTCTTTTTTCGTGCATTTATCCTATTAGATGCTATGGAAAGAGGAGACTGAGATTGACTTTAAGAAGAAAAGATCGAAGGGTGCAATATTGAAATTTATGTAATGTTCACCAAACCATATGTCATGTAGATTGTAGATCATATCTTCAAAATTTATATAATTATATGTGTAATTTATCATTTTTTCAATTTACTTACCTTTTTTCTAGATAAACAATACTTTCCTAGAAAAAATAATAAATTTCAATATTCAATGACGTACTAATTTAACTTTTAAACTAAATTTGATTAAGCTTATACAATGCAAATTTAAAGAAACTTTCAAAATTCAACAACTAATCCGGAAAGGATAAGTGATCAATACTCCCAAAGTGATTGCATAAACAAAAGCTTTTCATATGGAGTAATTTAATTTTAACGCATCACGATAGTATCATAGTTCTTAGTTTCCAATATAGCACTAACGCACATATGCGAAAATGTGATTTTCTTAATTTGAAATCCACACCTTTTGTGCATAAGAACTGGTTAGGGTTTCATTCATGCTTCGTATGTGTGTGTAATATTTTGTTCAGACAAAATGCTGAAGAAAAAAATAAAATTCATTGGCCCATGCAGGTCTCGAACCTGCGACCTTGGCGTTATTAGCACCACGCTCTAACCAACTGAGCTAATGGGCCTGTTTGTTTTTTTCGTATATTTATCTTATTAGATGCTATGGAAAGAAGAGACTCAGATTGAGGTTAAGAAGAAAAGATCAAAGGGTGCAATATCGAAATTTATGTAATGTTCGCCAAACCATATGTCATGTAGATTGTAGATCATAACCTCAGAATTTATATAATTTATATGTGTAATTAATCATTTTTTCAATTATGTACCTTTTTTCTAGATTAACAATACTTTCTTAGAGAGAGTAATAAATTTTAATATTCAATGACGTACTAATTTAACAATTAAACTAAATTTGACTAAGCTTATACAATGCTAATTTAAAGAAACCTTCAAAATTCAACAACAAATCCTAAAAGGATAAGTGATTAATACTCCCAAAGTGATTGCATAAACAAAATCTTTTCATATGGAGTAATTTTGATCTTAACGCATAACGATAGTATCATAGTTCTTAGTTACCAATACATCACTGACGCACATATGCGAAAATGTGATTTTCTTAATTTGAAATCCACACCTTTAGTGCATACGAACTGGTTAGGGTTTCATTCATGCTTCGTATGCGTCTGTAATATTTTCTTCAGCCAAAATGCTGAAGAAAAAAATGAAATGCATTGGCCCATGCAGGTCTCGAACCTGCGACCTTCGCGTTATTAGCACGACGCTCTAACCAACTGAGCTAATGGACCTGTTTCTTTTTTCGTATATTTATCCTATTAGATGCTATGGAAAGAGGAGACTCAGATTGAGGTTAAGAAGAAAAGATCAAAGGGTGCAATACTGGCATTTATGTTATGTTCACCAAACCATATGTCATGTAGATTGTAGATCATAACCTCAGAATTTATATAATTTATATGTGTAATTAATCATTTTTTCAATTATGTACCTTTTTCCTAGATTAACAATACTTTCTTAGAGAGAGTAATAAATTTTAATATTCAATGACGTACTAATTTAACAATTAAACTAAATTTGACTATGCTTATACTATGCAAATTTAAAGAAACCTTCAAAATTCAACAACAAATCCTGAAAGGATAAGTGATTAATACTCCCAAAGTGATTGCATAAACAAAATCTTTTCATATGGAGTAATTTTGATCTTAACGCATCACGATAGTATCATAGTTCTAAGTTACCAATATATCACTGACGCACATATGCAAAAATGTGATTTTCTTAATTTAAAATCCACACATTTTGTGCATACAAACTGGTTAGGGTTTCATTCATGCTTCGTATGTGTCTGTAATATTTTCTTCAACCAAAATGCTGAAGAAAAAAATGAAATTCATTGGCCCATGCAGGTCTCGAACCTGCGACCTTTGCTTTATTAGCAGGACGCTCTAACGAACTGAGCTAATGGGCCAATTTCTTTTTTCGTGCATTTATCCTATTAGATGCTATGGAAAGAGGAGACTGAGATTGACTTTAAGAAGAAAAGATCGAAGGGTACAATATTGAAATTTATGTAATGTTCACCAAACCATATGTCATGTAGATTGTAGATCATAACTTCAGAATTTATATAATTATATGTGTAATTTATCATTTTTTCAATTTACTTACCTTTTTTCTAGATAGACAATACTTTCTTAGAGAAAATAATAAATTTCAATATTCAATGACGTACTAATTTAACTATTAAACTAAATTTGATTAAGCTTATACAATGCAAATTTAAAGAAACTTTCAAAATTCAACAACTAATCCGGAAAGGATAAGTGATCAATACTCCCAAAGTGATTGCATAAACAAAAGCTTTTCATATGGAGTAATTTAATTTTAACGCATCACGATAGTATCATAGTTCTTAGTTTCCAATATAGCACTAACGCACATATGCGAAAATGTGATTTTCTTAATTTGAAATCCACACCTTTTGTGCATAAGAACTGGTTAGGGTTTCATTCATGCTTCGTATGTGTCTGTAATATTTTCTTCAGCCAAAATACTGAAGAAAAAAATGAAATTCATTGGCCCATGCAGGTCTCGAACCTGCGACCTTTGCTTTATTAGCAGGACGCTCTAACGAACTGAGCTAATGGGCCAATTTCTTTTTTCGTGCATTTATCCTATTAGATGCTATGGAAAGAGGAGACTGAGATTGACTTTAAGAAGAAAAGATCGAAGGGTACAATATTGAAATTTATGTAATGTTCACCAAACCATATGTCATGTAGATTGTAGATCATAACTTCAGAATTTATATAATTATATGTGTAATTTATCATTTTTTCAATTATGTACCTTTTTTCTAGATTAACAATACTTTCTTAGAGAGAGTAATAAATTTTAATATTCAATGACGTACTAATTTAACAATTAAACTAAATTTGACTAAGCTTATACAATGCTAATTTAAAGAAACCTTCAAAATTCAACAACAAATCCTAAAAGGATAAGTGATTAATACTCCCAAAGTGATTGCATAAACAAAATCTTTTCATATGGAGTAATTTTGATCTTAACGCATAACGATAGTATCATAGTTCTTAGTTACCAATATATCACTGACGCACATATGCGAAAATGTGATTTTCTTAATTTGAAATCCACACCTTTAGTGCATACGAACTGGTTAGGGTTTCATTCATGCTTCGTATGCGTCTGTAATATTTTCTTCAGCCAAAATGCTGAAGAAAAAAATGAAATTCATTGGCCCATGCAGGTCTCGAACCTGCGACCTTCGCGTTATTAGCACGACGCTCTAACCAACTGAGCTAATGGGCCTGTTTATTTTTTCGTATATTTATCCTATTAGATGCTATGGAAAGAGGAGACTCAGATTGAGGTTAAGAAGAAAAGATCAAAGGGTCCAATATTGACATTTATGTTATGTTCGCCAAACCATATGTCATGTAGATTGTAGATCATAACCTCAGAATTTATATAATTTATATGTGTAATTAATCATTTTTTCAATTATGTACCTTTTTTCTAGATTAACATAATTTTCTTAGAGAAAGTAATAAATTTCAATATTCAACGACGTACTAATTTAACTATTAAACTAAATTTGACTAGGCTTATACTATGCTAATTTAAAGAAACCTTCAAAATTCAACAACAAATCTTGAAAGGATAAGTGATTAATACTCCCAAAGTGAGTGCATAAACAAAATCTTTTCATATGGAGTAATTTTGATCTTAACGCATCACGATAGTATCATAGTTCTTAGTTACCAATATATCACTGACGCACATATGCGAAAATGTGATTTTCTTAATTTGAAATCCACAACTTTTGTGCATACGAACTGGGTAGGCTTTCATTCATGCTTCGTATGTGTCTGTAATATTTTCTTCAGCCAAAATGCTGAAGAAAAAAATGAAATTCATTGGCCCATGCAGGTCTCGAACCTGCGACCTTTGCGTTATTAGCAGGACGCTCTAACCAACTGAGCTAATGGCACAATTTCTTTTTTCGTATATTTATCCTATTAGATGCTATGGAAAGAGGAGACTCAGATTGACGTTAAGAAGAAAAGATCGAAGGGTGCAATATCGAAATTTATGTAATGTTCGCCAAACCATATGGCGTGTAGATTGTAGATCATAACCTCAGAATTTATATAATTTATATGTGTAATTAATCATTTTTTCAATTATGTACCTTTTTTCTAGATTAACATAATTTTCTTAGAGAAAGTAATAAATTTCAATATTCAACAACGTACTAATTTAACTATTAAACTAAATTTGACTAGGCTTATACTATGCTAATTTAAAGAAACCTTCAAAATTCAACAACAAATCTTGAAAGGATAAGTGATTAATACTCCCAAAGTGATTGCATAAACAAAATCTTTTCATATCGAGTAATTTTGATCTTAACGCATCACGATAGTATCATAGTTTTTAGTTACAAATATATCACTGACGCACATATGCGAAAATGTGATTTTCTTAATTTGAAATCCACAACTTTTGTGCATACGAACTGGGTAGGGTTTCATTCATGCTTCGTATGTGTCTGTAATATTTTCTTCAGCCAAAATGCTGAAGAAAAAAATGAAATTCATTGGCCCATGCAGGTCTCGAACCTCCGACCTTTGCATTATTAGCAGGACGCTCTAACCAACTGAGCTAATGGCCCAATTTCTTTTTTCGTATATTTATCCTATTAGATGATATGGAAAGAGGAGACTCAGATTGACGTTAAGAAGAAAAGATCGAAGGGTGCAATATCGAAATTTATGTAATGTTCGCCAAACCATATGTCATGTAGATTGTAGACCATAACCTCAGAATTTATATAATTTATATGTGTAATTAATCATTTTTTCAATTATGTACCTTTTTTCTAGATTAATAATACTTTCTTAGAGAGAGTAATAAATTTTAATATTCAATGACGTACTAATTTAACAATTAAACTAAATTTGACTAAGCTTATACAATGCTAATTTAAAGAAACCTTCAAAATTCAACAACAAATCCTAAAAGGATAAGTGATTAATACTCCCAAAGTGATTGCATAAACAAAATCTTTTCATATGGAGTAATTTTGATCTTAACGCATAACGATAGTATCATAGTTCTTAGTTACCAATATATCATCGACGCACATATGCGAAAATGTGATTTTCTTAATTTGAAATCCACACCTTTAGTGCATACGAACTGGTTAGGGTTTCATTCATGCTTCGTATGCGTCTGTAATATTTTCTTCAGCCAAAATGCTGAAGAAAAAAATGAAATTCATTGGCCCATGCAGGTCTCGAACCTGCGACCTTCGCGTTATTAGCACGACGCTCTAACCAACTGAGCTAATGGGCCTGTTTCTTTTTTCGTATATTTATCCTATTAGATGCTATGGAAAGAGGAGACTCAGATTGACGTTAAGAAGAAAAGATCAAAGGGTGCAATATCGAAATTTATGTAATGTTCGCCAAACCATATGTCATGTAGATTGTAGATCATAACCTCAGAATTTATATAATTTATATGTGTAATTAATCATTTTTTCAATTATGTACCTTTTTTCTAGATTAACAATACTTTCTTAGAGAGAGTAATAAATTTTAATATTCAATGACGTACTAATTTAAAAATTAAACTAAATTTGACTAAGCTTATACAATGCTAATTTAAAGAAACCTTCAAAATTCAACAACAAATCCTAAAAGGATAAGTGATTAATACTCCCAAAGTGATTGCATAAACAAAATCTTTTCATATGGAGTAATTTTGATCTTAACGCATAACGATAGTATCATAGTTCTTAGTTACCAATATATCACTGACGAACATATGCGAAAATGTGATTTTCATAATTTGAAATCCACACCTTTAGTGCATACGAACTGGTTAGGGTTTCATTCATGCTTCGTATGCGTCTGTAATATTTTCTTCAGCCAAAATGCTGAAGAAAAAAATGAAATTCATTGGCCCATGCAGGTCTCGAACCTGCGACCTTCGCGTTATTAGCACGACGCTCTAACCAACTGAGCTAATGGGCCTGTTTCTTTTTTCGTATATTTATCCTATTAGATGCTATGGAAAGAGGAGACTCAGATTGAGGTTAAGAAGAAAAGATCAAAGGGTCCAATATTGGCATTTATGTTATGTTCGCCAAACCATATGTCATGTAGATTGTAGATCATAACCTCAGAATTTATATAATTTATATGTGTAATTAATCATTTTTTCAATTATGTACCTTTTTTCTAGATTAACATAATTTTCTTAGAGAAAGTAATAAATTTCAATATTCAACGACGTACTAATTTAACTATTAAACTAAATTTGACTAGGCTTATACTATGCTAATTTAAAGAAACCTTCAAAATTCAACAACAAATCTTGAAAGGATAAGTGATTAATACTCCCAAAGTGAGTGCATAAACAAAATCTTTTCATATGGAGTAATTTTGATCTTAACGCATCACGATAGTATCATAGTTCTTAGTTACCAATATATCACTGACGCACATATGCGAAAATGTGATTTTCTTAATTTGAAATCCACAACTTTTGTGCATACGAACTGGGTAGGCTTTCATTCATGCTTCGTATGTGTCTGTAATATTTTCTTCAGCCAAAATGCTGAAGAAAAAAATGAAATTCATTGGCCCATGCAGGTCTCGAACCTCCGACCTTTGCGTTATTAGCAGGACGCTCTAACCAACTGAGCTAACGGCACAATTTCTTTTTTCGTATATTTATCCTATTAGATGCTATGGAAAGAGGAGACTCAGATTGACGTTAAGAAGAAAAGATCGAAGGGTGCAATATCAAAATTTATGTAATGTTCGCCAAACCATATGGCATGTAGATTGTAGATCATAACCTCAGAATTTATATAATTTATATGTGTAATTAATCATTTTTTCAATTATGTACCTTTTTTCTAGATTAACATAATTTTCTTAGAGAAAGTAATAAATTTCAATATTCAACGACGTACTAATTTAACTATTAAACTAAATTTGACTAGGCTTATACTATGCTAATTTAAAGAAACCTTCAAAATTCAACAACAAATCTTGAAAGGATAAGTGATTAATACTCCCTAAGTGATTGCATAAACAAAATCTTTTCATATGGAGTAATTTTGATCTTAACGCATCACGATAGTATCATAGTTTTTAGTTACCAATATATCACTGACGCACATATGCGAAAATGTGATTTTTTAATTTGAAATCCACAACTTTTGTGCATACGAACTGGGTAGGGTTTCATTCATGCTTCGTATGTGTCTGTAATATTTTCTTCAGCCAAAATGCTGAAGAAAAAAATGAAATTCATTGGCCCATGCAGGTCTCGAACCTCCGACCTTTGCATTATTAGCAGGACGCTCTAACCAACTGAGCTAATGGCCCAATTTCTTTTTTCGTATATTTATCCTATTAGATGTTATGGAAAGAGGAGACTCAGATTGACGTTAAGAAGAAAAGATCGAAGGGTGCAATATCGAAATTTATGTAATGTTCGCCAAACCATATGTCATGTAGATTGTAGATCATAACCTCAGAATTTATATAATTTATATGTGTAATTAATCATTTTTTCAATTATGTACCTTTTTTCTAGATTAACAATACTTTCTTAGAGAGAGTAATAAATTTTAATATTCAATGACGTACTAATTTAACAATTAAACTAAATTTGACTAAGCTTATACAATGCTAATTTAAAGAAACCTTCAAAATTCAACAACAAATCCTAAAAGGATAAGTGATTAATACTCCCAAAGTGATTGCATAAACAAAATATTTTCATATGAAGGAATTTTGATCTCAACGCATAACGATAGTATCATAGTTCTTAGTTACCAATAAATCATCGACGCACATATGCGAAAATGTGATTTTCTTAATTTGAAATCCACACCTTTAGTGCATACGAACTGGTTAGGGTTTCATTCATGCTTCAGATATCGTCTGTAATATTTTCTTCACCAAAATGCTGAAGAAAAAATGAAATTCATTGGCCCATGCAGGTCTCGAACCTGCGACCTTCGCGTTATTAGCACGACGCTCTAACCAACTGAGCTAATGGGCCTGTTTCTTTTTTCGTATATTTATCCTATTAGATGCTATGGAAAGAGGAGACTCAGATTGAGGTTAAGAAGAAAAGATCAAAGGGTGCAATATCGAAATTTATGTAATGTTCGCCAAACCATATGTCATGTAGATTGTAGATCATAACCTCAGAATTTATATAATTTATATGTGTAATTAATCATTTTTTCAATTATGTACCTTTTTTCTAGATTAACAATACTTTCTTAGAGAGAGTAATAAATTTTAATATTCAATGACGTACTAATTTAAAAATTAAACTAAATTTGACTAAGCTTATACAATGCTAATTTAAAGAAACCTTCAAAATTCAACAACAAATCCTAAAAGGATAAGTGATTAATACTCCCAAAGTGATTGCATAAACAAAATCTTTTCATATGGAGTAATTTTGATCTTAACGCATAACGATAGTATCATAGTTCTTAGTTACCAATATATCAATGATTTAACATATGCGAAAATGTGATTTTCATAATTTGAAATCCACACCTTTAGTGCATACTGAACTGGTTAGGGTTTCATTCATGCTTCAGATCGTCTGTAATATTTTCTTCAGCCAAAATGCTGAAGAAAAAAATGAAAGTCATTGCCCCATGCAGGTCTCGAAACTCCGACCTTCGCGTTATGAGCACGGCCCTCTAACCAACTGAGCTAATGGGCCTGTTTCTTTTCGTATTTTTATCCTATTAGATGCTATGGAAAGAGGAGACTCAGATTGAGGTTAAGAAGAAAAGATCAAAGGGTCCAATATTGGCATTTATGTTATGTTCGCCAAACCATATGTCATGTAGATTGTTGATCATAACCTCAGAATTTATATAATTTATATGTGTAATTAATCATTTTTTCAATTATGTACCTTTTTTCTAGATTAACATAATTTTCTTAGAGAAAGTAATAAATTTCAATATTCAACGACGTACTAATTTAACTATTAAACTAAATTTGACTAGGCTTATACTATGCTAATTTAAAGAAACCTTCAAAATTCAACAACAAATCTTGAAAGGATAAGTGATTAATACTCCCAAAGTGAGTGCATAAACAAAATCTTTTCATATGGAGTAATTTTGATCTTAACGCATCACGATAGTATCATAGTTCTTAGTTACCAATATATCACTGACGCACATATGCGAAAATGTGATTTTCTTAATTTGAAATCCAAAAATTTTGTGCATACGAACTGGGTAGGGTTTCATTCATGCTTCGTATGTGTCTGTAATATTTTCTTCAGCCAAAATACTGAAGAAAAAAATAAAATTCATTGGCCCATGCAGGTCTCGAACCTGCGACCTTCGCGTTATTAGCACGACGCTCTAACCAACTGAGCTAATGGGCCTGTTTGTTTTTTCGTATATTTATCCTATTAGATGCTATGGAAAGAGGAGACTCAGATTGAGGTTAAGAAGAAAAGATCAAAGGGTGCAATATTGGCATTTATGTTATGTTCACCAAACCATATATCATGTAGATTGTAGATCATAACCTCAGAATTTATATAATTTATATGTGTAATTAATCATTTTTTCAATTATGTACCTTTTTCCTAGATTAACAATACTTTCTTAGAGAGAGTAATAAATTTTAATATTCAATGACGTACTAATTTAACAATTAAACTAAATTTGACTATGCTTATACTATGCTAATTTAAAAAACCTTCAAAATTCAACAACAAATCTTGAAAGGATAAGTGATTAATACTCCCAAAGTGAGTGCATAAACAAAATCTTTTCATATGGAGTAATTTTGATCTTAACGCATCACGATAGTATCATAGTTCTTAGTTACCAATATATCACTGACGCACATATGCGAAAATGTGATTTTCTTAATTTGAAATCCACAACTTTTGTGCATACGAACTGGGTAGGCTTTCATTCATGCTTCGTATGTGTCTGTAATATTTTCTTCAGCCAAAATGCTGAAGAAAAAAATGAAATTCATTGGCCCAAGCAGGTCTCGAACCTCCGACCTTTGCATTATTAGCAGGACTCTCTAACCAACTGAGCTAATGGCCCAATTTCTTTTTTCGTTTATTTATCCTATTAGATGTTATGGAAAGAGGAGACTCAGATTGACGTTAAGAAGAAAAGATCGAAGGGTGCAATATCGAAATTTATGTAATGTTCGCCAAACCATATGTCATGTAGATTGTAGATCATAACCTCAGAATTTATATAATTTATATGTGTAATTAATCATTTTTTCAATTATGTACCTTTTTTCTAGATTAACAATACTTTCTTAGAGAGAGTAATAAATTTTAATATTCAATGACGTACTAATTTAACAATTAAACTAAATTTGACTAAGCTTATACAATGCTAATTTAAAGAAACCTTCAAAATTCAACAACAAATCCTAAAAGGATAAGTGATTAATACTCCCAAAGTGATTGCATAAACAAAATCTTTTCATATGGAGTAATTTTGATCTTAACGCATAACGATAGTATCATAGTTCTTAGTTACCAATACATCACTGACGCACATATGCGAAAATGTGATTTTCTTAATTTGAAATCCACACCTTTAGTGCATACGAACTGGTTAGGGTTTCATTCATGCTTCGTATGCGTCTGTAATATTTTCTTCAGCCAAAATGCTGAAGAAAAAAATAAAATGCATTGGCCCATGCAGGTCTCGAACCTGCGACCTTCGCGTTATTAGCACGACGCTCTAACCAACTGGGCTAATGGACCTGTTTCTTTTTTCGTATATTTATCCTATTAGATGCTATGGAAAGAGGAGACTCAGATTGAGGTTAAGAAGAAAAGATGAAAGGGTGCAATACTGGCATTTATGTTATGTTCACCAAACCATATGTCATGTAGATTGTAGATCATAACCTCAGAATTTATATAATTTATATGTGTAATTAATCATTTTTTCAATTATGTACCTTTTTCCTAGATTAACAATACTTTCTTAGAGAGAGTAATAAATTTTAATATTCAATGACGTACTAATTTAACAATTAAACTAAATTTGACTATGCTTATACTATGCAAATTTAAAGAAACCTTCAAATTCAACAACAAATCCTGAAAGGATAAGTGATTAATACTCCCAAAGTGATTGCATAAACAAAATCTTTTCATATGGAGTAATTTTGATCTTAACGCATCACGATAGTATCATAGTTCTAAGTTACCAATATATCACTGACGCACATATGCAAAAATGTGATTTTCTTAATTTAAAATCCACACATTTTGTGCATACAAACTGGTTAGGGTTTCATTCATGCTTCAGATGTATGCGTAATATTTTCTTCACCAAAATCTTTGAAGAAAAAATGAAATTCATTGGCCCATGCAGGTCTCGAACCTGCGACCTTTGCTTTATTAGCAGGACGCTCTAACGAACTGAGCTAATGGGCCAATTTCTTTTTTCGTGCATTTATCCTATTAGATGCTATGGAAAGAGGAGACTGAGATTGACTTTAAGAAGAAAAGATCGAAGGGTGCAATATTGAAATTTATGTAATGTTCACCAAACCATATGTCATGTAGATTGTAGATCATAACTTCAGAATTTATATAATTATATGTGTAATTTATCATTTTTTCAATTTACTTACCTTTTTTCTAGATAAACAATACTTTCTTAGAGAAAATAATAAATTTCAATATTCAATGACGTACTAATTTAAATATTAAACTAAATTTGATTAAGCTTATACAATGCAAATTTAAAGAAACTTTCAAAATTCAACAACTAATCCGGAAAGGATAAGTGATCAATACTCCCAAAGTGATTGCATAAACAAAAGCTTTTCATATGGAGTAATTTAATTTTAACGCATCACGATAGTATCATAGTTCTTAGTTTCCAATGTAGCACTAACGCACATATGCGAAAATGTGATTTTCTTAATTTGAAATCCACACCTTTTGTGCATAAGAACTGGTTAGGGTTTCATTCATGCTTCGTATGTGTCTGTAATATTTTCTTCAGCCAAAATGCTGAAGAAAAAAATAAAATTCATTGGCCCATGCAGGTCTCGAACCTGCGACCTTCGCGTTATTAGCACGACGCTCTAACCAACTGAGCTAATGGGCCTGTTTGTTTTTTTGTATATTTATCCTATTAGATGCTATGGAAAGAGGAGACTCAGATTGAGGTTAAGAAGAAAAGATCAAAGGGTGCAATATTGGCATTTATGTTATGTTCACCAAACCATATATCATGTAGATTGTAGATCATAACCTCAGAATTTATATAATTTATATGTGTAATTAATCATTTTTCAATTTAAGTACCTTTTTTGTAGATTAACATTACTTTCTTAGAGAAAGTAATAAATTTCAATATTCAACGACGTACTAATTTAACTATTAAACTAAATTTGACTAGGCTTATACTATGCTAATTTAAAGAAACCTTCAAAATTCAACAACAAATCCTGAAAGGATAAGTGATTAATACTCCCAAAGTGATTGCATAAACAAAATCTTTTCATATGGAGTAATTTTGATCTTAACGCATCAAGATAGTATCATAGTTCATAGTTACCAATATATCACTGACGAACATATGCGAAAATGTGATTTTCTTAATTTGAAATCCACACCTTTTGTGCATACGAACTGGTTAGGGTTTCATTCATGCTTCGTATGTGTCTGTAATATTTTCTTCAGCCAAAATGCTGAAGAAAAAAATGAAATTCATTGGCCCATGCAGGTCTCGAACCTGCGACCTTCGCGTTATTAGCACGACGCTCTAACCAACTGAGCTAATGGGCCTGTTTCTTTTTTCGTATATTTATCCTATTAGATGCTATGGAAAGAGGAGACTCAGATTGAGGTTAAGAAGAAAAGATCAAAGGGTCCAATATTGGCATTTATGTTATGTTCGCCAAACCATATGTCATGTAGATTGTAGATCATAACCTCAGAATTTATATAATTTATATGTGTAATTAATCATTTTTTCAATTATGTACCTTTTTCCAAGATTAACATAATTTTCTTAGAGAAAGTAATAAATTTCAATATTCAACGACGTACTAATTTAACTATTAAACTAAATTTGACTAGGCTTATACTATGCTAATTTAAAGAAACCTTCAAAATTCAACAACAAATCTTGAAAGGATAAGTGATTAATACTCCCAAAGTGAGTGCATAAACAAAATCTTTTCATATGGAGTAATTTTGATCTTAACGCATCACGATAGTACCATAGTTCTTAGTTACCAATATATCACTGACGCACATATGCGAAAAATGTGATTTTCTTAATCTGAAATCCACAACTTTTGTGCATACGAACTGTGTAGGCTTTCATTCATGCTTCGTATGTGTCTGTAATATTTTCTTCAGCCAAAATGCTGAAGAAAAAAATGAAATTCATTGGCCCATGCAGGTCTCGAACCTCCGACCTTCGCGTTATTAGCACGACGCTCTAACCAACTGAGCTAATGGGCCTGTTTCTTTTTTCGTATATTTATCCTATTAGATGCTATGGAAAGAGGAGACTCAGATTGACGTTAAGAAGAAAAGATCGAAGGGTGCAATATCGAAATTTATGTAATGTTCGCCAAACCATATGGCATGTAGATTGTAGATCATAACCTCAGAATTTATATAATTTATATGTGTAATTAATCATTTTTTCAATTATGTACCTTTTTTCTAGATTAACAATACTTTCTTAGAGAGAGTAATAAATTTGAATATTCAATGACGTACTAATTTAACAATTAAACTAAATTTGGCTAAGCTTATACTATGCTAATTTAAAGAAACCTTCAAAATTCAACAACAAATCCTGAATGGATAAGTGATTAATACTCCCAAAGTGATTGCAAAAACAAAATCTTTTAATATGGAGTAATTTTGATCTTAACGCATCACGATAGTATCATAGTTCTAAGTTACCAATATATCACTGACGCACATATGGAAAAATGTGATTTTCTTAATTTAAAATCCACACATTTTGTGCATACAAACTGGTTAGGGTTTCATTCATGCTTCGTACGTGTCTGTAATATTTCCTTCAACCAAAATGCTGAAGAAAAAAATGAAATTCATTGGCCCATGCAGGTCTCGAACCTGCGACCTTTGCTTTATTAGCAGGACGCTCTAACGAATTGAGCTAATGGGCCAATTTCTTTTTTCGTGCATTTATCCTATTAGATGCTATGGAAAGAGGAGACTGAGATTGACTTTAAGAAGAAAAGATCAAAGGGTGCAATATTGAAATTTATGTAATGTTCACCAAACCATATGTCATGTAGATTGTAGATCATAACTTCAGAATTTATATAATTCTATGTGTAATTTATCATTTTTTCAATTTAAGTACTTTTTTTGTAGATTAACATTACTTTCTTACAGAAAGTAATAAATTTCAGTATTCAACGACGTACTAATTTAACTATTAAACTAAATTTGACAAGGCTTATACAATGCTAATTTAAAGAAACCTTCAAAATTCAACAACAAATCCTAAAAGGATAAGTGATTAATACTCCCAAAGTGATTGCATAAACAAAATCTTTTCATATAGAGTAATTTTGATCGTAACGCATAACGATAGTATCATAGTTCTTAGTTACCAATATATCACTGACGCACATATGCGAAAATGTGATTTTCTTAATTTGAAATCCACACCTTTTGTGCATACGAACTGGTTAGGGTTTCATTCATGCTTCGTAATATTATGCGTAATATTTTCTTCAGCCAAAATGCTGAAGAAAAAAATGAAATTCATTGGCCCATGCAGGTCTCGAACCTGCGACCTTCGCGTTATTAGCACGACGCTCTAACCAACTGAGCTAATGGGCCTGTTTCTTTTTTTTTTGTATATTTATCCTATTAGATGCTATGGAAAGAGGAGACTCAGATTGAGGTTAAGAAGATAAGATCAAAGGGTGCAATATTGGCATTTATGTTATGTTCACCAAACCATATGTCATGTAGATTGTAGATCATAACTTCAGAATTTATATAATTATATGTGTAATTTATCATTTTTTCAATTTACTTACCTTTTTTCTAGAAAAACAATACTTTCTTAGAGAAAATAATAAATTTCAATATTCAATGACGTACTAATTTAACTATTAAACTAAATTTGATTAAGCTTATACTATGCTAATTTAAAGAAAATTTCAAAATTCAACAACTAATCCGGAAAGGATAAGTGATCAATACTCCCAAAGTGATTGCATAAACAAAAGCTTTTCATATGGAGTAATTTTGATCTTAAAGCATCACGATAGTATCATAGTTCTTAGTTACCAATATATCACTGACGCACATATGCGAAAATGTGATTTTCTTAATTTTAAATCAACACCTTTTGTGCATACGAACTGGTTAGGGTTTCATTCATGCTTCGTATGTGTCTGTAATATTTTCTTCAGCCAAAATGCTGAAGAAAAAAATGAAATTCATTGGCCCATGCAGGTCTCGAACCTGCGACCTTCGCGTTATTAGCACGACGCTCTAACCAACTGAGCTAATGGGCCTGTTTATTTTTTCGTATATTTATCCTATTAGATGCTATGGAAAGAGGAGACTCAGATTGAGGTTAAGAAGAAAAGATCAAAGGGTCCAATATTGGCATTTATGTTATGTTCGCCAAACCATATGTCATGTAGATTGTAGATCATAACCTCAGAATTTATATAATTTATATGTGTAATTAATCATTTTTTCAATTTATGTACCTTTTTCTAGATTAACAATACTTTCTTAGAGAGAGTAATAAATTTCAATATTCAATGACGTACTAATTTAACAATTAAACTAAATTTGACTAAGCTTATACTATGCTAATTTGAAGAAGCTTTAAAAATACAATAACTAATCCTGAAAGGATAAGTGATTAATACACCCAAAGTGATTGCATAAACAAAAGCTTTTAATAGGGAGTAATTTTGATCTTAACGCATCACGATAGTATCATAGTTCTAAGTTAACCAATATATCACTGACGCACATATGCAAAAATGTGATTTTCTTAATTTAAAATCCACACATTTTGTGCATACAAACTGGTTAGGGTTTCATTCATGCTTCGTATGTGTCTTTAATATTTTCTTCAGCCAAAATGCTGAAGAAAAAAATGAAATTCATTGGCCCATGCAGGTCTCGAACCTACGACCTTTGCTTTATTAGCAGGACGCTCTAACGAACTGAGCTAATGGGCCAATTTCTTTTTTCGTGCATTTATCCTATTAGATGCTATGGAAAGAGGAGACTGAGAATGACGTTAATAAGAAAAGATCGAAGGGTGCAATATTGAAAGTTATGTAATGTTCACCAAACCATATGTCATGTAGATTGTAGATCATAACTTCAGAATTTATATAATTATCTGTGCAATTTATCATTTTTTCAATTTACTTACCTTTTTTCTAGATAAACAATACTTTCTTACAGAAAATAATAAATTTCAATATTCAATGACGTACTAATTTAACTATTAAACTAAATTTGATTAAGCTTATACTATGCTAATTTAAAGAAAATTTCAAAATTCAACAACTAATCCGGAAAGGATAAGTGATCAATACTCCCAAAGTGATTGCATAAACAAAAGCTTTTCATATGGAGTAATTTTGATCTTAAAGCATCACGATAGTATCATAGTTCTTAGTTACCAATATATCACTGACGCACATATGCGAAAATGTGATTTTCTTAATTTGAAATCCACACCTTTTGTGCATAAGAATTGGTTAGGGTTTCATTCATGCTTCGTATGTGTCTGTAATATTTTCTTCAGCCAAAATACTGAAGAAAAAAATAAAATTCATTGGCCCATGCAGGTCTCGAACCTATGACCGTTGCTTTATTAGCACGATGCTCTAACCAACTGAGCTAATGGGCCAATTTTTTTTCGTATATTTATCCTATTAGATGCTATGGAAAGAGGAGACTCAGATTGAGGTTAAGAAGAAAAGATCAAAGGGTCCAATATTGGCATTTATGTTATGTTCGCCAAACCATATGTCATGTAGATTGTAGATCATAACCTCAGAATTTATATAATTTATATGTGTAATTAATCATTTTTTCAATTTATGTACCTTTTTCTAGATTAACAATACTTTCTTAGAGAGAGTAATAAATTTCAATATTCAACGACGTACTAATTTAACTATTAAACTAAATTTGACAAGGCTTATACTATGCTAATTTAAAGAAACCTTCAAAATTCAACAACAAATCCTGAAAGGATAAGTGATTTTCTTAATTTGAAATTCACACCTTTTGTGCATACGAACTGGTTAGGGTTTCAGTCATGCTTCGTATGTGTCTGTAATATTTTCTTCAGCCAAAATGCTGAAGAAAAAAATGAAATTCATTGGCCCATGCAGGTCTCGAACCTGCGACCTTTGCGTTATTAGCAGGACTGTCACGCCCCGACTTTTCTCAAGTCTTTCTTTAGGACGTGATGGCACCTGGACAACTATCCCTTTCCAGGCGAACCATTTACTTCATTTTCTTCCTAAATTAGACAGGTATTTGCGGAAATAATATATATAATAATCAATTTGAAGTTTACGAAGAACAATCTCATGTGGGGCATTCCCCGAGATAATAAAACTTAATTCTTTAAACAAACTTAGTCTAGAGTAACTTTCACCAAATCCGAAATAATGGATTGGTGGTACGATGAGGCTGCGGGACGATCGCTAGCCCTCTTGCGGAGCTTTTCCTCTATCGCGCCTTCCTGAAATATGTTAAATAAAAGTGTCAGCCCTACCATCCGGGGCTGAGTGGGAATCTCACCTTACAGTCCAAAGTAACCTCACAATATTTTTAATTACAATCACATTATAAGGAAATAATAAGCATGTTGAAATACACAGATTACAACCCTTTTATCAAATAAATCAATAAATATTCACGTGCAAAATTTTCTCCCCACTCGTCTTAGAAAAAAACAACTTAGTTTAATCAGTACTCCTGCTTTTCCCCATATAATATATTATACATTTGTTGCGGTACGTGCAACCCGATCCAGTGTATTTATATATTTGTTGCGGTACGTGCAACCCGATCCAGTGCATTTATATATTTGTTGCGGTACGTGCAACCCGATCCAGTGCATTTATGTATTTGTTGCGGTACGTGCAACCCGATCCAGTGCATTTATGTATTTGTTGCGGTACGTGCAACCCGATCCAGTGCATTTATATATTTGTTGCGGTACGTGCAACCCGATCCAATGCATTTATATATATATATATGTTGCGGTCCGTGTAACCCGATCCAATGCATTTATGTATTTGTTGCGGTCCGTGCAACCCGATCCAATGCACTTATTTGTTGCGGTACGTGCAACCCGATCCAATGCACTTATTTTGTTGCGGTACGTGCAACCCGATCCAATGCACTTATTTGTTGCGGTACGTGCAACCCGATCCAATGCACTTATTTGTTGCGGTACGTGCAACCCGATCCAATGCACTTATTTGTTGTTTAAATATATCATATGTTCAAAAGGCTCAAAATAATATTTCCTTCCTTCAATATTTCGCCCTTTCCACTTGTAAGGGTTACAACTCTCAAACCGCAAGTCGGATTTATCCCCGTAAAGTCTCAAACTGTCGAGGACAGAGAAATCTATAACATTTATTCAGCACAATATTTCATATTCATTACCTATTTGTACAGTTTTTACGTTATACATTCTGCCCTTCCAGACTTCGGTTAATCCGAGGCAGAATGTTCAAACAGTGATAAATCTCAAACCGTAAGTCTTATTTATCCCCGTAAAGTCTCAAACTGTCGAGGACAGAGTAATCTATAACTTTTATTCAGCACAAACTTTCATATTCATTACCGATTTGTACAGTTTTTACGTTATACATTCTGCCCTTTCAGACTTCGGTTGATCCGAGGCAGAATTTTCAAACAGCGATAACTCTCAAACCGTAAGTCGGATTTATCCCCGTAAAGTCTCAGACTGACCGTAACAGAAAGATGTACAACTATGTAAAATTTCATCCAATTCTAACAAGTATAAACCAGTATAACAAATTACAATTGCACAATCCAAACTAGTTATTAAACAATCATAAATTTCATGCTCATTCTTTCAATAACCGGATTATATTCTAACATGTATTGTAACTTAAAAATAAAGGATTTTACTAAGAACTTTGAGTGAGAAAACTCACCTTTGCTGCTTCGTAATTGCGAACAAAACCTCAACTTCAATCAAACCTTTTTGGGACTCCTTAATTGCTCTCTTTAATCTTTTTTTTTCCTCTCTTTGTTTTGTTTCTGATTTGCTGTTTTCTCCCTTTTTGTTGTATTGTATATTTGATGTGTTGTATCATGTGTGTGTGTGTTGTATTTGTAACCAAGTGCAGAAAGTGCCCAAGATAAATGGGATGTGAGGGAGTTATGGTGTGTGTGTGTTGAATCTGATTTTTTTCTTGCATCTTTTTTTTTTTTTTACAGGACTTTACATTCTCCCCTCCTTAAACAACATTCGTCCTCGAATGTGAGTAAGGTCGTAATCCATGCACATAGACATGCAAACTGCACACACATGAAACACAACTTCCAAGACTTTACATTCTCCCCTCCTTAAACAACATTCGGCCTCGAATGTGAATAAGGTCGTAACACATGCACATAGACATGCAGACTGATGCAGACTGCACACACATGAAACACAACTTTCAAGACTTTACATTCTCCCCTCCTTAAACAATATTCGGCCTCGAATGTGAATAAGGTTGTAACACATGCACATAGACATACAGACTGATGCACACTGCACACACATGAAACATAACTAAACACATTTTATTTCCTTACTCAAACAGGAAATGATATTTGATTTTCATCGCGTCTTCGGCTTCCCAGATTGCTTCTTTTGTGGAGTGATTTCCCCATAGGACCTTCACGGATACAATATCTTTATTCCTAAGACGTTTAAACTGTCTATCCAGTATTTCTACCAGCATTTCTTCATATTGAAGCTCTTCATTCAGGACTATTTCTTGGGGTTGGATGACGTGACTTGGATTATGCAAGTATTTTCGTAACATTGACACATGAAACACCGGATGCACCTCTTTTAATTCTTGTGGAAGGGCTAGTTCTTAAGCCACATTTCCTACCCTTCGTAAGATCTCATATGGTCCAATAAACCTTGGGCTCAATTTTCCTTTCTTGCCAAATCGCATCACTCCCTTCATTGGAGAGACTTTTAAAAACACTTTCTCCCCTTCTTGAAATTCGAGATCTCTTTTGCGATGATCCGCATAAGACTTATGGCGGCTATGAGCTGTCTTGATCCACTCCCGAATTATCTAAACTTTATCGTTTGTTTGTTGAATGACTTCGGGTCCGAACAATAGTGTTTCGCCCACCTCGAACCACCCAAGTGGAGACCTACATTTTCGCCCATACAATGCTTCGAACGGAGCCATATGTATACTAGCATGAAAATTATTGTTGTAGGCGAACTCAATTAGACATAAATGGTCCAACCAGTTGCCCTGGAAGTCCAACACACAAGATCGCAGCATGTCCTCCAATGTTTGAATTGTTCGTTCAGCTTGTCCGTCGGTTTGCGGATGGAAAGCCGTACTCAACTTGACCTTTGTCCCGAGGCCTTGCTGGAAACTTTGCCAAATGTGTGAGGTGAACTGGGAACCCCTATCCGAAATAATTTGCAATGAAATCCCGTGTAACCTCACTATTTCTTTCAAATAAATTTGAGCATACTGCGGTGCCCGATATGTAGTATTGACTAGTAGGAAATGGGCTGACTTTGTAAGTCGATCTACAATCACCCATATAGAATCATAACCTTCTCGTGTTTTTGGTAGACCGGTCACAAAATCCATATGAATTGCCTCCCATTTCCACATGGGGACGCCAATGTCCTGAGGTAGGCCGCCGGGTTTTTGATGTTCGGCTTTCACCTGTTAACACGTAAGACATCTTCCGACAAACTCTGCACCGTCTCTCTTCATTCCTTTCCACCAGTAATTTGCCTTGAGATCATGATACATTTTCGTTGATCCTGGATGAATGGAATACCTGGTATTGTGACCTTCGTCTAAGATCCTTCTTCTTAGATCCCTTACCTTAGGAACACATAACCTACCCTTATACCGAAAGGTACCATCATTTCCTCCTAATGTAAATTGTGAAGGTTTTCCTTGTTGAATCCTCTCCCGAAACCTAACAAATTCCATATTCTGACTCTCTTTTATTTCTGAAGTTAAGGCAGACTGCGAGGTATCACGTACCACTACCCTACCTTCACCGACCTCAGTTAAACTAATCCCGAGGCTTCCCAATTTTTGTACTGCACGAACAATACCTCTCTTTTGTACTACCAAGTGGGCCAAACTGCCCATTGATCTCCTACTGAGTGCATCAGCCACCACGTTAGCTTTTCCAGGATGGTAAAGAATGCTAAGGTCATAATCCTTAAGTAACTCTAACCATCTTCTTTGTCGGAGATTCAAATCCTTTTGCGTGGTTATGTACTGCAAACTCTTATGATCTGTAAATATATCTATATGCACCCCATACAAATAGTGTCTCCATATTCGTAAGGTAAACACTACCGCGGCCAATTCCAAGTCATGAGTTGGATAATTCTTCTCATGTATCTTCAATTGTCGAGATGCATACGCAATAACTTTTCCAAATTGCATCAAGACACATCCTAACCCAACCCTAGAGTCATCACAATAGACTGTGAACCCTTCTTGTCCCGATGGTAAGGTTAGGACAGGTGCAGTAGTCAACAACTCCTTCAGTTTCTGAAAACTTGTTTCGCATGCATCTGACTACTGGTACTTAATCGCTTTTTGAGTCAATCGGGTCAAGGGAGCAGCAAGACTAGAAAATCCTTCTACAAATCTTCTATAATACCCAGCCAAACCCAAGAAACTCCTAACTTCTGTCGGAGTGGTAGGTTTTGGCCAGTTCTTCACTGCCTCTATCTTTTGGGGGTCTACCATAATTCCATCCCTTGACACAACATGGCCCAAGAAGGCTACTTTTTCCAACCAAAATTCACACTTTGAAAAATTTAGCGTACAGTCTCTCTTGTTTCAAGGTTTGAAGCACTACCCTCAGATGTTCTTCATGTTCTTCAACACTCTTGCTGTAAATTAGGATATGGAGGAATAGAAATAGGTCTTGTACCTGGAATTAACTCTATAGCGAACTCCACTTCTCTATCCGGAGGAAGGCCTGGAAGATCTTCAGGAAAAACCTCCGAAAAATTTTGAACAATAGGGACATCTTGCACCGCTGGGGATTTTTTTTTTTTGGGTATCTACTATATTAGCCAGATATGCGTACTCCACTTTGTGACTTCTTAATAACTTTTGAGCCGTAAGATAGGAAATAAGCTGACGTGAGAATATTCCAATCTTACCATTTATAACAACTTCTGGTTCCCCGGGAAAATATAGTTTCACTATCTTTCGTCGGCAATCTAACATGGCATAACATGCTGACAACCAATCCATACCCAAAATGATGTCAAAATCTACCATATCAAGTAGTACTAGATTTACTATTGTTCCTCTGCCATTCACTTCTAATGAGAAATTTTTAACTACTCGAGAGGCCCAAACTGAGGCCCCTACGGGTGTCATAACCTCAAAAGGTTCACTTAAACAGGAAGGTTCTACATGTAAATTCTTAGCAAAACCCATTGACACATATGAAAATGTAGAGCCGGGATCGTATAATACAAATGCAGGAATACTCGAGACCAGCAAAATACCTGTGACCACCGCATTAGATGCCTCCGCCTCATTCCTCTGGGGCAAAGCGTAGAGCCGATTAGAATTGTTGGACTGTTGACCTCCCTGACCCTGTCGGGACTGGTTTCCCCGATTTCCCTTGTAGGCGGCTGTGGTTGCTTCTAACCTCCCATGAGAAAATTGAGTTTGGACTCTCCTCTTGTAATCCCTGGCATGGTGGCCTGGTTCTCCACAGTTGTAACATCCTTTTGGTGAGGACCAACATTCTCCAATATGTTTCTTCTGACAAACCTTACCAACCGGGTTGTCCCCTCCTGTGTTAGGGCCGGTGGCCTTGACCTTGCCACCTTGATGATTGACCCATCTATACCCATGAGGCCTGAAATGAGACTGGCGTTCGGTTTTGATGAACCCCTACTGCTTTCTTGCCTCTGGTTTTGATTTTGATTAAAGGATCCCGACGATTGAAACCTCTTCTACGAATACTCTCTTTTTTGCTTTAGCAAAACCTTCTACCCTTATTGTAATGTCGACGATCTGAAGGTAAGTCCGATCATGGGCTAATGCCACCACCTTCCCTGTCAAGTTCGAGTTTAAACTCTCAACAAATATTTTGACCTTCTCAATTTCCGTAGGAATACTGTGTGCGTTGTATGCCGACAATCGCATGAACTGGGTATCGTATTCTTGCACATTGCAGTCTCCTTGTTTCAACTATTCAAACTCACACTTGAGCGCATCTTTTCGGGTGTTAGGCATGTACTTTTCAATGAATGCGACTCTGAACTCCCCCACGTCATCGATGGTGACATCGGGGAACGATTTCTTCTACAGTTTACGATTGCACAATCCCCTTCCATAATCTTTTGAAGGAGGTAGTACGAGAACCAAATCTTTGAAAAGACTCAAGATAAGCACGGGAAGAGTATGAAAGAAGGGAAACTGTTTAGGATGTTATTCCGTTCACTTAATACTAAGGTGGCGCGCACACCGTCGCAATAAGTAATCGTTCAAACACCCAACTCAAAGAAAGTTCCTAAGATCTCTTAACCTGGTTTAGCTCTGATACCAACTTGTCACGCCCCGACTTTTCTCAAGTCTTTCTTTAGGACGTGATGGCACCTGGACAACTATCCCTTTCCAGGCGAACCATTTACTTCATTTTCTTCCTAAATTAGACAGGTATTTGCGGAAATAATATATATAATAATCAATTTGAAGTTTACGAAGAACAATCTCATGTGGGGCATTCCCCGAGATAATAAAACTTAATTCTTTAAACAAACTTAGTCTAGAGTAACTTTCACCAAATCCGAAATAATGGATTGGTGGTACGATGAGGCTGCGGGACGATCGCTAGCCCTCTTGCGGAGCTTTTCCTCTATCGCGCCTTCCTGAAATATGTTAAATAAAAGAGTCAGCCCTACCATCCGGGGCTGAGTGGGAATCTCACCTTACAGTCCAAAGTAACCTCACAATATTTTTAATTACAATCACATTATAAGAAAATAATAAGCATGTTGAATAAACAGATTACAACCCTTTTATCAAATAAATCAATAAATATTCACGTGCAAAATTTTCTCCCCACTCGTCTTAGAAAAAAACAACTTAGTTTAATCAGTACTCCTGCTTTTTTCCATATAACATATTATACATTTGTTGCGGTACGTGCAACCCGATCCAGTGCATTTATATATTTGTTGCGGTACGTGCAACCCGATCCAATGCATTTATATATTTGTTGCGGTACGTGCAACCCGATCCAGTGCATTTATGCATTTGTTGCGGTCGTGCAACCCGATCCAGTGCATTTATGTATTTGTTGCGGTACGTGCAACCCGATCCAGTGCATTTATATATTTGTTGCGGTACGTGCAACCCGATCCAATGCATTTATATATATATATATGTTGCAGTCCGTGCAACCCGATCCAATGCATTTATGTATTTGTTGCGGTCCGTGCAACCCGATCCAATGCACTTATTTATTGCGGTACGTGCAACCCGATCCAATGCACTTATTTGTTGCGGTACGTGCAACCCGATCCAATGCACTTATTTGTTGCGGTACGTGCAACCCGATCCAATGCACTTGTTTTGTTGCGGTACGTGCAACCCGATCCAATGCACTTATTTGTTGCGGTACGTGCAACTCGATCCAATGCACTTATTTGTTGCGGTACGTGCAACCCGATCCAATGCACTTATTTGTTGTTTAAATATGTCATATGTTCAAAAGGCTCAAAATAATATTTCCTTCCTTCAGTATTTCGCCCTTTCCACTTGTTAGGGTTACACATCTCAAACCGTAAGTCGGATTTATCCCCGTAAATCTCAAACTGTCGAGGACAGAGAAATCTATAACATTTATTCAGCACAATATTTCATATTCATTACCGATTTGTACAGTTTTTACGTTATACATTCTGCCCTTTCATACTTCAGTTAATCCGAGGCAGAATGTTCAAATAGCGATAAATCTCAAACCGTAAGTCGTATTTATCCCCGTAAAGTCTCAAACTGTCGAGGATAGAGCAATATATAACTTTTATTCAGCACAAACTTTCATATTCATTACCGATTTGTACAGTTTTTACGTTATACATTCTGCCCTTTCAGACTTCGGTTGATCCGAGGCAGAATGTTCAAACAGCGATAACTCTCAAACTGTAAGTCGGATTTATCTCCGTAAAGTCTCAAACTGACCGTAACAGAAAGATGTACAACTCTGTAAAATTTAATCCAATTCTAACAAGTATAACCCAGTATAACAAATTACAATTGCACAATCCAAACTAGTTATTAAACAATCATAAATTTCATGCTCATTCTTTCAATAACCGGATTATATTCTAACATGTATTGTAACTTAAAAATAAAGAATTTTACTAAGAACTTTGAGTGAGAAAACTCACCTTTGCTGCTTCGTAATTGCGAACAAAACCTCAATTTTAATCAAACCTTTTTGGGACTCCTTAATTGCTCTCTTTAATCTTTTTTTTTTCCTCTCTTTGTTTTGTTTCTGATTTGCTGTTTTCTCCCTTTTTGTTGTATTGTATATTTGATGTGTTGTATCATGTGTGTGTGTGTGTTGTATTTGTAACCAAGTGCAGAAAGTGCCCATGATAAATGGGATGTGAGGGAGTTATGGGATGTGAGGGAGTTATGGTGTGTGTGTGTTGAATCTGATTTTTTTCTTGCATCTTTTTTTTTTTTAACAGGACTTTACAAGGACGCTCTAACCAACTGAGCTAATGGGCCAATTTCTTTTATAGTGCATTTATCCTATTAGATGCTATGGAAAGAGGAGACTCAGATTGACGTTAAGAAGAAAAGATCGAAGGGTGCAATATTGAAATTTATGTAATGTTCACCAAACCATATGTCATGTAGATTGTAGATCATAACTTCAGAATTTATATAATTATATGTGTAATTTATCATTTTCTCAATTT
Source organism: Anisodus acutangulus (assembly GCA_029783415.1). NCBI lineage: Eukaryota > Viridiplantae > Streptophyta > Magnoliopsida > Solanales > Solanaceae > Anisodus > Anisodus acutangulus. The sequence continues at coordinate 47,753,601 of CM056490.1, forward strand.
ACCTACCTTTTTTCTAGATAAACAATACTTTCTTAGAGAAAATAATAAATTTCAATATTCAATGACGTACTAATTTAACTATTAAAATAAATTTGATTAAGCTTATACTATGCTAATTTAAAGAAACTTTCAAAATTCAACAACTAATCCGGAAAGGATAAGTGATTAATACTCCCAAAGTGATTGCATAAACAAAAACTTTTCATATGGAGTAATTTAATCTAAACGCATCACGATAGTATCATAGTTCTTAGTTTCCAATATAGAACTAACGCACATATGCGAAAATGTGATTTTCTTAATTTGAAATCAACACCGTTTGTGCATACGAACTGGTTTGGGTTTCATTCATGCTTCGTATGTGTCTGTAATATTTTCTTCAGCCAAAATGCTGAAGAAAAAAATAAAATTCGTTGGCCCATGCAGGTCTCGAACCTGCGACCTTCGCGTTATTAGCACGACGCTCTAACCAACTGAGCTAATGGGCCTGTTTCTTTTTTCGTATATTTATCCTATTAAATGCTATGGAAACAGGAGACTCAGATTGTGGTTAAGAACAAAAGATCGAAGGGTGTAATATTGGCATTTATGTAATATTCGCCAAACCATATGTTATGTATATTGTAGATCATAACCTCAGAATTTATATAATTTATACGTGTAATTAATCATTTTTTCAATTTATGTACCTTTTTTCTAGATTAACAATACTTTCTTAGAGAGAGTAATAAATTTCAATATTCAATGACGTACTAATTTAACTATTAAACTAAATTTGACTAAGCTTATACTATGCTAATTTTAAGAAGCTTTAAAAATACAATAACTAATCCTGAAAGGATAAGTGATTAATACACCCAAAGTGATTGCATAAACAAAATCTTTTCATATGGAGTAATTTTGATCCTAACGCATCACGATAGTATCATAGTTCTTAGTTACCAATATATCACTGACGCACACATGCGAAAATGTGATTTTCTTAATTTGAAATCCTCACCTTTTGTGCATACGAACTGGTTAGGGTTTCATTCATGTTTCGTATGTGTCTGTCATATTTTCTTCAACCAAAATGCTGAAGAAAAAAATGAAATTCATTGGCCCATGCAGGTCTCAAACTTGCGACCTTTGCGTTATTAGCAGGACGCTCTAACCAACTGAGCTAATGGGCCAATTTCTTTTATAGTGCATTTATCCTATTAGATGCTATGGAAAGAGGAGACTCAGATTGACGTTAAGAAGAAAAGATCGAAGGGTGCAATATTGAAATTTATGTAATGTTCACCAAACCATATGTCATGTAGATTGTAGATCATAACTTCTGAATTTATATAATTATATGTGTAATTTATCATTTTTTCAATTTACTTACCTTTTTTCTAGATAAACAATACTTTCTTAGAGAAAATAATAAATTTCAATATTCAATGACGTACTAATTTAACTATTAAAATAAATTTGATTAAGCTTATACTATGCTAATTTAAAGAAACTTTCAAAATTCAACAACTAATCCGGAAAGGATAAGTGATTAATACTCCCAAAGTGATTGCATAAACAAAAGCTTTTCATATGGAGTAATTTAATCTAAACGCATCACGATAGTATCATAGTTCTTAGTTTCCAATATAGAACTAACGCACATATGCGAAAATGTGATTTTCTTAATTTGAAATCAACACCGTTTGTGCATACGAACTGGTTTGGGTTTCATTCATGCTTCGTATGTGTCTGTAATATTTTCTTCAGCCAAAATGCTGAAGAAAAAAATAAAATTCGTTGGCCCATGCAGGTCTCGAACCTGCGACCTTCGCGTTATTAGCACGACGCTCTAACCAACTGAGCTAATGGGCCTGTTTCTTTTTTCGTATATTTATCCTATTAAATGCTATGGAAACAGGAGACTCAGATTGTGGTTAAGAACAAAAGATCGAAGGGTGTAATATTGGCATTTATGTAATATTCGCCAAACCATATGTTATGTATATTGTAGATCATAACCTCAGAATTTATATAATTTATACGTGTAATTAATCATTTTTTCAATTTATGTACCTTTTTTCTAGATTAACAATACTTTCTTAGAGAGAGTAATAAATTTCAATATTCAATGACGTACTAATTTAACTATTAAACTAAATTTGACTAAGCTTATACTATGCTAATTTTAAGAAGCTTTAAAAATACAATAACTAATCCTGAAAGGATAAGTGATTAATACACCCAAAGTGATTGCATAAACAAAATCTTTTCATATGGAGTAATTTTGATCCTAACGCATCACGATAGTATCATAGTTCTTAGTTACCAATATATCACTGACGCACACATGCGAAAATGTGATTTTCTTAATTTGAAATCCTCACCTTTTGTGCATCTGAACTGGTTAGGGTTTCATTCATGTTTAAATATGTATGCATCATATTTTCTTCAACCAAAATGCTGAAGAAAAAAATGAAATTCATTGGCCCATGCAGGTCTCAAACTTGCGACCTTTGCGTTATTAGCAGGACGCTCTAACCAACTGAGCTAATGGGCCAATTTCTTTTTCGTGCATTTATCCTATTAGATGCTATGGAAAGAGGAGACTCAGATTGACGTTAAGAAGAAAAGATCGAAGGGTGCAATATTGAAATTTATGTAATGTTCGCCAAACCATATGTCATGTAGATTGTAGATCAAAACTTCAGAATTTATATAATTATATGTTTAATTAATCATTTTTCAATTTAAGTACCTTTTTTGTAGATTAACATTACTTTCTTAGAGAAAGTAATAAATTTCAATATTCAACGACGTACTAATTTAACTATTAAACTAAATTTGACTAGGCTTATACTATGCTAATTTAAAGAAACCTTCAAAATTCAACAACAAATCCTGAAAGGATAAGTGATTAATACTCCCAATGTGATTGCATAAAAAAAATCTTTTCATATGGAGTGATTTTGATCCTAACGCATCACGATAGTATCATAGTTCTTAGTTACCAATATATCACTGACGCACACAGGCGAAAATGTGATTTTGTTAATTTGAAATCCACACCTTTTGTGCATACGAACTGATTAGGGTTTCATTCATGCTTCGTTTGTGTCTATCATATTTTCTTCAACCAAAATGCTGAAGAAAAAAATGAAATTCATTGGCCCATGCAGGTCTCGAACTTCCGATCTTTGCGTTATTAGCAGGACGCTCTAACCAACTGAGCTAATGGGCCAATTTCATTTTTCGTGCATTTATCCTATTAGATGCTCTGGAAAGAGGAGACTTAGATTGAGGGTTAAGAAGATAAGATCGAAGGGTGCAATATTGGCATTTATGTAATGTTCGCCAAACCATATGTCATGTAGATTGTAGATCATAACCTCAGAATTTATATAATTTATATGTGTAATTAATCATTTTTTCAATGTATGTACCTTTTTTCCAGATTAACAATACTTTCTTAGAGAGAGTAATAAATTTCAATATTCAACGACGTACTAATTTAACTATTAAACTAAATTTGACTAAGCTTATACTATGCTAATTTTAAGAAGCTTTAAAAATACAATAACTAATCCTGAAAGGATAAGTGATTAATACACCCAAAGTGATTGCATAAACAAAAGATTTTAATATGGAGTAATTTTGATCTTAACGCATCACGATAGTATCATAGTTCTTAGTTACCCATATATCACTGACGCACATATGCAAAAATGTGATTTTCTTAATTTAAAATCCACGCCTTTTGTGCATACGAACTGGTTAGGGTTTCATTCATGCTTCGTATGTGTCTGTAATATCTTCATCAACCAAAATGCTAAAGAAAAAAATGAAATTCATTGGCCCATGCAGGCCTCGAACCTGCGACCTTTGCGTTATTAGCAGGACGCTCTAACCAACTGAGCTAATGGGCCAATTTCTTTTTTCGTGCATTTATCCTATTAGATGCTATGGAAAGAGGAGACTCAGATTGAGGGTTAAGAAGAAAAGATCGAAGGGTGCAATATTGGCATTTATGTAATGTTCGCCAAACCATATGTCATGTAGATTGTAGATCATAACCTCCGAATTTATATAATTTATATGTGTAATTAATCATTTTTTCAATGTATGTACCTTTTTTCAAGATTAACATTACTTTCTTAGAGAGAGTAATAAATTTCAATATTCAATGACGTACTAATTTAACTATTAAACTAAATTTGACTAAGCTTATACTATGCTAATTCTAAGAAGCTTTAAAAATACAATAACTAATCCTGAAACGATAAGTGATTAATACACCCAAAGTGATTGCATAAACAAAAGTTTTTAATATGGAGTAATTTTGATCTTAACGCATCATGATAGTATCCTAGTTCTTTGTTACCAATATATCACTGACGCACATATGCGAAAATGTGATTTTCTTAATTTGAAATCCACACCTTTTGTGCATACGAACTGGTTAGGGTTTCATTCATGCTTCGTATGTGTCTGTAATATTTTCATCAACCAAAATGCTGAAGAAAAAAATGAAATTCATTGGCCCATGCAGGTCTCGAACCTGCGACCTTTGCGTTATTAGCAGGACGCTCTAACCAACTGAGCTAATGGGCCAAATTCTTTTTTCGTGCATTTATCCTATTAGATGCTATGGAAAGAGGAGACTAATATTGAGGGTTAAGAAGAAAAGATCAAAGGGTGCAATATTGGCATTTATGTTATGTTCGCCAAACCATATGTCATGTAGATTGTAGATCATAACCTCAGAATTTATATAATTTATATGTGTAATTAATCATTTTTTCAATGTATGTATCTTTTTTCTAGATTAACAATACTTTCTTAGAGTGAGTAATAAATTTCAATATTCAATGACGTACTAATTTAACTATTAAACTAAATTTGACTAAGCTTATACTATGCTAATTTTAAGAAGCTTTAAAAATACAATAACTAATCCTGAAAGGATAAGTGATTAATAGACCAAAAGTGATTGCATAAACAAAGGCTTTTAATATGGAGTAATTTTGATCTTAACGCATCACGATAGTATCATAGTTCTTAGTTACCAATATATCACTGACGGACATATGCGAAAATGTGATTTTCTTAATTTAAAATCCACACCTTTTGTGCATACGAACTGGTTAGGGTTTCATTCATGCTTCGTATGTGTCTGTAATATTTTCTTCAGCCAAAATGCTGAAGAAAAAAATGAAATTCATTGGCCCATGCAGGTCTCGAACCTGCGACCTTTGCTTTATTAGCAGGACGCTCTAACCAACTGAGCTAATGGGCCAATTTCTTTTTTCGTGCATTTATCCTATTAGATGCTATGGAAAGAGGAGACTCATATTGAGGGTTAAGAAGAAAAGATCAAAGGGTGCAATATTGGCATTTATGTTATGTTCGCCAAACCATATGTCATGTAGATTGTAGATCATAACCTCAGAATTTATATAATTTATATGTGTAATTAATCATTTTTTCAATGTATGTACCTTTTTTCTAGATTAACAATACTTTCTTAGAGTGAGTAATAAATTTCAATATTCAATGACGTACTAATTTAACTATTAAACAAAATTTCACTAAGCTTATACTATGCTAATTTTAAGAAGCTTTAAAAATACAATAACTAATCCTGAAAGGATAAGTGATTAATAGACCCAAAGTGATTGCATAAACAAAAGCTTTTACTATGGAGTAATTTTGATCTTAACGCATCATGATAGTATCCTAGTTCTTAGTTACCAATATATCACTGACGCACATATGCAAAAATGTGATTTTCTTAATTTAAAATCCACACCTTTTGTGCATACGAACTGGTTAGGGTTTCATTCATGCTTCGTATGTGTCTGTAATATTTTCTTCAGCCAAAATGCTGAAGAAAAAAATGAAATTCATTGGCCCATGCAGGTCTCGAACCTGCGACCTTTGCTTTATTAGCAGGATGCTCTAACCAACTGAGCTAATGGGCCAATTTCTTTTTCGTGCATTTATCCTATTAGATGCTCTGGAAAGAGGAGACTTAGATTGAGGGTTAAGAAGATAAGATCGAAGGGTGCAATATTGGCATTTATGTAATGTTCGCCAAACCATATGTCATGTAGATTGTAGATCATAACCTCAGAATTTATATAATTTATATGTGTAATTAATCATTTTTTCAATGTATGTACCTTTTTTCCAGATTAACAATACTTTCTTAGAGAGAGTAATAAATTTCAATATTCAACGACGTACTAATTTAACTATTAAACTAAATTTGACTAAGCTTATACTATGCTAATTTTAAGAAGCTTTAAAAATACAATAACTAATCCTGAAAGGATAAGTGATTAATACACCCAAAGTGATTGCATAAACAAAAGATTTTAATATGGAGTAATTTTGATCTTAACGCATCACGATAGTATCATAGTTCTTAGTTACCCATATATCACTGACGCACATATGCAAAAATGTGATTTTCTTAATTTAAAATCCACGCCTTTTGTGCATACGAACTGGTTAGGGTTTCATTCATGCTTCGTATGTGTCTGTAATATCTTCATCAACCAAAATGCTAAAGAAAAAAATGAAATTCATTGGCCCATGCAGGCCTCGAACCTGCGACCTTTGCGTTATTGGCAGGACGCTCTAACCAACTGAGCTAATGGGCCAATTTCTTTTTTCGTGCATTTATCCTATTAGATGCTATGGAAAGAGGAGACTCAGATTGAGGGTTAAGAAGAAAAGATCGAAGGGTGCAATATTGGCATTTATGTAATGTTCGCCAAACCATATGTCATGTAGATTGTAGATCATAACCTCCGAATTTATATAATTTATATGTGTAATTAATCATTTTTTCAATGTATGTACCTTTTTTCAAGATTAACATTACTTTCTTAGAGAGAGTAATAAATTTCAATATTCAATGACGTACTAATTTAACTATTAAACTATATTTGACTAAGCTTATACTATGCTAATTTTAAGAAGCTTTAAAAATACAATAACTAATCCTGAAACGATAAGTGATTAATACACCCAAAGTGATTGCATAAACAAAAGCTTTTAATATGGAGTAATTTTGATCTTAACGCATCACGATAGTATCATAGTTCTTAGTTACCAATATATCACTGACGCACATATGCAAAAATGTGATTTTCTTAATTTAAAATCCACACCTTTTGTGCATACGAACTGGTTAGGGTTTCATTCATGCTTCGTATGTATGCAGTAATATTTTCTTCAGCCAAAATGCTTTGAAGAAAAAAATGAAATTCATTGGCCCATGCAGGTCTCGAACCTGCGACCTTTGCTTTATTAGCAGGATGCTCTAACCAACTGAGCTAATGGGCCAATTTCTTTTTCGTGCATTTATCCTATTAGATGCTCTGGAAAGAGGAGACTTAGATTGAGGGTCAAGAAGATAAGATCGAAGGGTGCAATATTGGCATTTATGTAATGTTCGCCAAACCATATGTCATGTAGATTGTAGATCATAACCTCAGAATTTATATAATTTATATGTGTAATTAATCATTTTTTCAATGTATGTACCTTTTTTCCAGATTAACAATACTTTCTTAGAGAGAGTAATAAATTTCAATATTCAACGACGTACTAATTTAACTATTAAACTAAATTTGACTAAGCTTATACTATGCTAATTTTAAGAAGCTTTAAAAATACAATAACTAATCCTGAAAGGATTAGTGATTAATACACCCAAAGTGATTGCATAAACAAAAGATTTTAATATGGAGTAATTTTGATCTTAACGCATCACGATAGTATCATAGTTCTTAGTTACCCATATATCACTGACGCACATATGCAAAAATGTGATTTTCTTAATTTAAAATCCACGCCTTTTGTGCATACGAACTGGTTAGGGTTTCATTCATGCTTCGTATGTGTCTGTAATATCTTCATCAACCAAAATGCTAAAGAAAAAAATGAAATTCATTGGCCCATGCAGGCCTCGAACCTGCGACCTTTGCATTATTAGCAGGACGCTCTAACCAACTGAGCTAATGGGCCAATTTCTTTTTTCGTGCATTTATCCTATTAGATGCTATGGAAAGAGGAGACTCAGATTGAGGGTTAAGAAGAAAAGATCGAAGGGTGCAATATTGGCATTTATGTAATGTTCGCCAAACCATATGTCATGTAGATTGTAGATCATAACCTCCGAATTTATATAATTTATATGTGTAATTAATCATTTTTTCAATGTATGTACCTTTTTTCAAGATTAACATTACTTTCTTAGAGAGAGTAATAAATTTCAATATTCAATGACGTACTAATTTAACTATTAAACTATATTTGACTAAGCTTATACTATGCTAATTTTAAGAAGCTTTAAAAATACAATAACTAATCCTGAAACGATAAGTGATTAATACACCCAAAGTGATTGCATAAACAAAAGCTTTTAATATGGAGTAATTTTGATCTTAACGCATCACGATAGTATCATAGTTCTTAGTTACCAATATATCACTGACGCACATATGCAAAAATGTGATTTTCTTAATTTAAAATCCACACCTTTTGTGCATACGAACTGGTTAGGGTTTCATTCATGCTTCGTATGTGTCTGTAATATTTTCTTCAGCCAAAATGCTGAAGAAAAAAATGAAATTCATTGGCCCATGCAGGTCTCGAACCTGCGACCTTTGCTTTATTAGCAGGATGCTCTAACCAACTGAGCTAATGGGCCAATTTCTTTTTCGTGCATTTATCCTATTAGATGCTCTGGAAAGAGGAGACTTAGATTGAGGGTCAAGAAGATAAGATCGAAGGGTGCAATATTGGCATTTATGTAATGTTCGCCAAACCATATGTCATGTAGATTGTAGATCATAACCTCAGAATTTATATAATTTATATGTGTAATTAATCATTTTTTCAATGTATGTACCTTTTTTCCAGATTAACAATACTTTCTTAGAGAGAGTAATAAATTTCAATATTCAACGACGTACTAATTTAACTATTAAACTAAATTTGACTAAGCTTATACTATGCTAATTTTAAGAAGCTTTAAAAATACAATAACTAATCCTGAAAGGATTAGTGATTAATACACCCAAAGTGATTGCATAAACAAAAGATTTTAATATGGAGTAATTTTGATCTTAACGCATCACGATAGTATCATAGTTCTTAGTTACCCATATATCACTGACGCACATATATGCTAAAATGTGATTTTCTTAATTTAAAATCCACGCCTTTTGTGCATACGAACTGGTTAGGGTTTCATTCATGCTTCGTATGTGTCTGTAATATCTTCATCAACCAAAATGCTAAAGAAAAAAATGAAATTCATTGGCCCATGCAGGCCTCGAACCTGCGACCTTTGCATTATTAGCAGGACGCTCTAACCAACTGAGCTAATGGGCCAATTTCTTTTTTCGTGCATTTATCCTATTAGATGCTATGGAAAGAGGAGACTCAGATTGAGGGTTTAGAAGAAAAGATCGAAGGGTGCAATATTGGCATTTATGTAATGTTCGCCAAACCATATGTCATGTAGATTGTAGATCATAACCTCCGAATTTATATAATTTATATGTGTAATTAATCATTTTTTCAATGTATGAACCTTTTTTCAAGATTAACATTACTTTCTTAGAGAGAGTAATAAATTTCAATATTCAATGACGTACTAATTTAACTATTAAACTAAATTTGACTAAGCTTATACTATGCTAATTTTAAGAAGCTTTAAAAATACAATAACTAATCCTGAAACGATAAGTGATTAATACACCCAAAGTGATTGCATAAACAAAAGCTTTTAATATGGAGTAATTTTGATCTTAACGCATCACGATAGTATCATAGTTCTTAGTTACCAATATATCACTGACGCACATATGCGAAAATGTGATTTTCTTAATTTGAAATCCACACCTTTTGTACATACGAACTGGTTAGGGTTTCATTCATGCTTCGTATGTGTCTGTAATATCTTCATCAACCAAAATGCTAAAGAAAAAAATGAAATTCATTGGCCCATGCAGGCCTCGAACGTGCGACCTTTGCGTTATTAGCAGGACGCTCTAACCAACTGAGCTAATGGGCCAATTTCTTTTTTCGTGCATTTATCCTATTAGATGCTATGGAAAGAGGAGACTCAGATTGAGGGTTAAGAAGAAAAGATCGAAGGGTGCAATATTGGCATTTATGTAATGTTCGCCAAACCATATGTCATGTAGATTGTAGATCATAACCTCCGAATTTATATAATTTATATGTGTAATTAATCATTTTTTCAATGTATGTACCTTTTTTCAAGATTAACATTACTTTCTTAGAGAGAGTAATAAATTTCAATATTCAATGACGTACTAATTTAACTATTAAACTAAATTTGACTAAGCTTATACTATGCTAATTTTAAGAAGCTTTAAAAATACAATAACTAATCCTGAAACGATAAGTGATTAATACACCCAAAGTGATTGCATAAACAAAAGCTTTTAATATGGAGTAATTTTGATCTTAACGCATCACGATAGTATCATAGTTCTTAGTTACCAATATATCACTGACGCACATATATGAAAATGTGATTTTCTTAATTTGAAATTAACACCTTTTGTGCATACGAACTGGTTAGGGTTTCATTCATGCTTCGTATGTGTCTGTAATATTTTCATCAACCAAAATGCTGAAGAAAAAAATGAAATTCATTGGCCCATGCAGGTCTCGAACCTGCGACCTTTGCGTTATTAGCAGGACGCTCTAACCAACTGAGCTAATGCGCCAAATTCTTTTTTCGTGCATTTATCCTATTAGATGCTATGGAAAGAGGAGACTCATATTGAGGGTTAAGAAGAAAAGATCAAAGGGTGCAATATTGGCATTTATGTTATGTTCGCCAAACCATATGTCATGTAGATTGTAGATCATAACCTCAGAATTTATATAATTTATATGTGTAATTAATCATTTTTTCAATGTATGTACCTTTTTTCTAGATTAACAATACTTTCTTAGAGTGAGTAATAAATTTCAATATTCAATGACGTACTAATTTAACTATTAAACTAAATTTGACTAAGCTTATACTATGCTAATTTTAAGAAGCTTTAAAAATACAATAACTAATCCTGAAAGGATAAGTGATTAATAGACCCAAAGTGATTGCATAAACAAAAGCTTTTAATATGGAGTAATTTTGATCTTAACGCATCACGATAGTATCATAGTTCTTAGTTACCAATATATCATCGACGTACATATGAAAAATGTGATTTTCTTAATTTAAAATCCACACCTTTTGTGCATACGAACTGGTTAGGGTTTCATTCATGCTTCGTATGTGTCTGTAATATTTTCTTCAGCCAAAATGCTGAAGAAAAAAATGAAATTCATTGGCCTATGCAGGTCTCGAACCTGCGACCTTTGCTTTATTAGCAGGACGCTCTAACCAACTGAGCTAATGGGCCAATTTCTTTTTTCGTGCATTTATCCTATTAGATGCTATGGAAAGAGGAGACTCAGATTGAGGGTTAAGAAGAAAAGATCGAAGGGAGCAATATTGGCATTTATGTAATGTTCGCCAAACCATATGTCATGTAGATTGTAGATCATAACCTCCCAATTTATATAATTTATATGTGTAATTAATCATTTTTTCAATTTAAGTACCTTTTTTGTAGATTAACATTACTTTCTTAGAGAGAGTAATAAATTTCAATATTCAATGACGTACTAATTTAACTATTAAACTAAATTTGACTAAGCTTATACTATGCTAATTTTAAGAAGCTTTAAAAATACAATAACTAATCCTGAAACGATAAGTGATTAATACACCCAAAGTGATTGCATAAACAAAAGCTTTTAATATGGAGTAATTTTGATCTTAACGCATCATGATAGTATCCTAGTTCTTAGTTACCAATATATCACTGACGCACATATGCGAAAATGTGATTTTCTTAATTTGAAATCCACACCTTTTGTGCATACGAACTGGTTAGGGTTTCATTCATGCTTCGTATGTATCTGTAATATTTTCATCAACCAAAATGCTGAAGAAAAAAATGAAATTCATTGGCCCATGCAGGTCTCGAACCTGCGACCTTTGCTTTATTAGCAGGATGCTCTAACCAACTGAGCTAATGGGCCAATTTCTTTTTCGTGCATTTATCCTATTAGATGCTCTGGAAAGAGGAGACTTAGATTGAGGGTCAAGAAGATAAGATCGAAGGGTGCAATATTGGCATTTATGTAATGTTCGCCAAACCATATGTCATGTAGATTGTAGATCATAACCTCAGAATTTATATAATTTATATGTGTAATTAATCATTTTTTCAATGTATGTACCTTTTTTCCAGATTAACAATACTTTCTTAGAGAGAGTAATAAATTTCAATATTCAACGACGTACTAATTTAACTATTAAACTAAATTTGACTAAGCTTATACTATGCTAATTTTAAGAAGCTTTAAAAATACAATAACTAATCTGAAAGGATTAGTGATTAATACACCCAAAGTGATTGCATAAACAAAAGATTTTAATATGGAGTAATTTTGATCTTAACGCATCACGATAGTATCATAGTTCTTAGTTACCCATATATCATCGACGCACATATGCAAAAATGCGATTTTCTTAATTTAAAATCCACGCCTTTTGTGCATACGAACTGGTTAGGGTTTCATTCATGCTTCGTATGTGTCTGTAATATCTTCATCAACCAACATGCTAAAGAAAAAATGAAATTCATTGGCCCATGCAGGCCTCGAACCTGCGACCTTTGCATTATTAGCAGGACGCTCTAACCAACTGAGCTAATGGGCCAATTTCTTTTTTCGTGCATTTATCCTATTAGATGCTATGGAAAGAGGAGACTCAGATTGAGGGTTTAGAAGAAAAGATCGAAGGGTGCAATATTGGCATTTATGTAATGTTCGCCAAACCATATGTCATGTAGATTGTAGATCATAACCTCCGAATTTATATAATTTATATGTGTAATTAATCATTTTTTCAATGTATGAACCTTTTTTCAAGATTAACATTACTTTCTTAGAGAGAGTAATAAATTTCAATATTCAATGACGTACTAATTTAACTATTAAACTAAATTTGACTAAGCTTATACTATGCTAATTTTAAGAAGCTTTAAAAATACAATAACTAATCCTGAAACGATAAGTGATTAATACACCCAAAGTGATTGCATAAACAAAAGCTTTTAATATGGAGTAATTTTGATCTTAACGCATCACGATAGTATCATAGTTCTTAGTTACCAATATATCACTGACGCACATATGCGAAAATGTGATTTTCTTAATTTGAAATCCACACCTTTTGTGCATACGAACTGGTTAGGGTTTCATTCATGCTTCGTATGTGTCTGTAATATCTTCATCAACCAAAATGCTAAAGAAAAAAATGAAATTCATTGGCCCATGCGGGCCTCGAACCTGTGACCTTTGCGTTATTAGCAGGACGCTCTAACCAACTGAGCTAATGGGCCAAATTCTTTTTTCGTGCATTTATCCTATTAGATGCTATGGAAAAAGGAGACTCAGATTGAGGGTTAAGAAGAAAAGATCGAAGGGTGCAATATTGGCATTTATGTAATGTTCGCCAAACCATATGTCATGTAGATTGTAGATCATAACCTCCGAATTTATATAATTTATATGTGTAATTAATCAGTTTTTCAATGTATGTACCTTTTTTCCAGATTAACATTACTTTCTTAGAGAGAGTAATAAATTTCAATATTCAATGACGTACTAATTTAACTATTAAACTAAATTTGACTAAGCTTATACTATGCTAATTTTAAGAAGCTTTAAAAATACAATAACTAATCCTGAAACGATAAGTGATTAATACACCCAAAGTGATTGCATAAACAAAAGCTTTTAATATGGAGTAATTTTGATCTTAACGCATCACGATAGTATCATAGTTCTTAGTTACCAATATATCACTGACGCACATATGCGAAAATGTGATTTTCTTAATTTGAAATCCACACCTTTTGTGCATACGAACTGGTTAGGGTTTCATTCATGCTTCGTATGTGTCTGTAATATTTTCATCAACCAAAATGCTGAAGAAAAAAATGAAATTCATTGGCCCATGCAGGTCTCGAACCTGCGACCTTTGCGTTATTAGCAGGACGCTCTAACCAACTGAGCTAATGCGCCAAATTCTTTTTTCGTGCATTTATCCTATTAGATGCTATGGAAAGAGGAGACTCATATTGAGGGTTAAGAAGAAAAGATCAAAGGGTGCAATATTGGCATTTATGTTATGTTCGCCAAACCATATGTCATGTAGATTGTAGATCATAACCTCAGAATTTATATAATTTATATGTGTAATTAATCATTTTTTCAATGTATGTACCTTTTTTCTAGATTAACAATACTTTCTTAGAGTGAGTAATAAATTTCAATATTCAATGACGTACTAATTTAACTATTAAACTAAATTTGACTAAGCTTATACTATGCTAATTTTAAGAAGCTTTAAAAATACAATAACTAATCCTGAAAGGATAAGTGATTAATAGACCCAAAGTGATTGCATAAACAAAAGCTTTTAATATGGAGTAATTTTGATCTTAACGCATCACGATAGTATCATAGTTCTTAGTTACCAATATATCACTGACGTACATATGCGAAAATGTGATTTTCTTAATTTAAAATCCACACCTTTTGTGCATACGAACTGGTTAGGGTTTCATTCATGCTTCGTATGTGTCTGTAATATTTTCTTCAGCCAAAATGCTGAAGAAAAAAATGAAATTCATTGGCCTATGCAGGTCTCGAACCTGCGACCTTTGCTTTATTAGCAGGACGCTCTAACCAACTGAGCTAATGGGCCAATTTCTTTTTTCGTGCATTTATCCTATTAGATGCTATGGAAAGAGGAGACTCAGATTGAGGGTTAAGAAGAAAAGATCGAAGGGAGCAATATTGGCATTTATGTAATGTTCGCCAAACCATATGTCATGTAGATTGTAGATCATAACCTCCCAATTTATATAATTTATATGTGTAATTAATCATTTTTTCAATTTAAGTACCTTTTTTGTAGATTAACATTACTTTCTTAGAGAGAGTAATAAATTTCAATATTCAATGACGTACTAATTTAACTATTAAACTAAATTTGACTAAGCTTATACTATGCTAATTTTAAGAAGCTTTAAAAATACAATAACTAATCCTGAAACGATAAGTGATTAATACACCCAAAGTGATTGCATAAACAAAAGCTTTTAATATGGAGTAATTTTGATCTTAACGCATCATGATAGTATCCTAGTTCTTAGTTACCAATATATCATCGACGACATATGCAAAAATGTGATTTTCTTAATTTAAAATCCACACCTTTTGTGCATACGAACTGGTTAGGGTTTCATTCATGCTTCGTATGTGTCTGTAATATCTTCATCAACCAAAATGCTAAAGAAAAAAATGAAATTCATTGGCCCATGCAGGCCTCGAACCTGCGACCTTTGCGTTATTAGCAGGACGCTCTAACCAACTGAACTAATGGGCCAATTTCTTTTTTCGTGCATTTATCCTATTAGATGCTTTGGAAAGAGGAGACTCAGATTGAGGGTTAAGAAGAAAAGATCGAAGGGTGCAATATTGGCATTTATGTAATGTTCGCCAAACCATATGTCATGTAGATTGTAGATCATAACCTCCGAATTTATATAATTTATGTGTAATTAATCATTTTTTCAATGTATGTACCTTTTTTCAAGATTAACATTACTTTCTTAGAGAGAGTAATAAATTTCAATATTCAATGACGTACTAATTTAACTATTAAACTAAATTTGACTAAGCTTATACTATGCTAATTTTAAGAAGCTTTAAAAATACAATAACTAATCCTGAAACGATAAGTGATTAATACACCCAAAGTGATTGCATAAACAAAAGCTTTTAATATGGAGTAATTTTGATCTTAACGCATCACGATAGTATCATAGTTCTTAGTTACCAATATATCACTGACGCACATATGCGAAAATGTGATTTTCTTAATTTGAAATCCACACCTTTTGTGCATACGAACTGGTTAGGGTTTCATTCATGCTTCGTATGTGTCTGTAATATCTTCATCAACCAAAATGCTAAAGAAAAAAATGAAATTCATTGGCCCATGCAGGCCTCGAACCTGCGACCTTTGCGTTATTAGCAGGACGCTCTAACCAACTGAGCTAATGGGCCAAATTCTTTTTTCGTGCATTTATCCTATTAGATGCTATGGAAAGAGGAGACTCAGATTGAGGGTTAAGAAGAAAAGATCGAAGGGAGCAATATTGGCATTTATGTAATGTTCGCCAAACCATATGTCATGTAGATTGTAGATCATAACCTCCCAATTTATATAATTTATATGTGTAATTAATCATTTTTTCAATTTAAGTACCTTTTTGTAGATTAACATTACTTTCTTAGAGAAAGTAATAAATTTCAATATTCAATGACGTACTAATTTAACTATTAAACTAAATTTGACTAAGCTTATACTATGCTAATTTAAAGAAGCTTTCAAAATACAATAACTAATCCTGAAAGGATAAGTGATTAATACACCCAAAGTGATTGCATAAACAAAATCTTTTAATATGGAGTAATTTTGATCTTAACGCATCACGATAGTATCATAGTTCTTAGTTACCAATATATCATCGACGCACATATGCAAAAATGTGATTTTCTTAATTTAAAATCCACACCTTTTGTGCATACGAACTTATTAGGGTTTCATTCATGCTTCGTATGTGTCTATCATATTTTCTTCCACCAAAATGCTGAAGAAAAAAATGAAATTCATTGGCCCATGCAGTCTCGAACTTCCGATCTTTGCTTTATTAGCGGGATGCTCTAACCAACTGAGCTAATGGGCCAATTTCTTTTTTCGTGCATTTATCCTATTAGATGCTATGGAAAGAGGAGACTCAGATTGAGGTTAAGAAGAAAAGATCGAAGGGTGCAATATTGGCATTTATGTAATGTTCGCCAAACCATATGTCATGTAGATTGTAGATCATAACCTCAGAATTTATATAATTATATGTTTAATTAATCATTTTTTCAATTTAAGTACCTTTTTTGTAGATTAACATTACTTTCTTAGAGAAAATAAAAAATTTCAATATTCAACGACGTACTAATTTAACTATTAAACTAAATTTGACTAAGCTTATACTATGCTAATTTTAAGAAGCTTTAAAAATACAATAACTAATCCTGAAAGGATAAGTGATTAATACACCCAAAGTGATTGCATAAACAAAAGATTTTAATATGGAGTAATTTTGATCTTAACGCATCACGATAGTATCATAGTTCTTAGCTACCCATATATCACTGACGCACATATGCAAAAATGTGATTTTCTTAATTTAAAATCCACGCCTTTTGTGCATACGAACTGGTTAGGGTTTCATTCATGCTTCGTATGTGTCTGTAATATCTTCATCAACCAAAATGCTAAAGAAAAAAATGAAATTCATTGGCCCATGCAGGCCTCGAACCTGCGACCTTTGCGTTATTAGCCGGACGCTCTAACCAACTGAGCTAATGGGCCAATTTCTTTTTTCGTGCATTTATCCTATTAGATGCTATGGAAAGAGGAGACTCAGATTGAGGGTTAAGAAGAAAAGATCGAAGGGTGCAATATTGGCATTTATGTAATGTTCGCCAAACCATATGTCATGTACATTGTAGATCATAACCTCCGAATTTATATAATTTATATGTGTAATTAATCATTTTTTCAATGTATGTACCTTTTTTCAAGATTAACATTACTTTCTTAGAGAGAGTAATAAATTTCAATATTCAATGACGTACTAATTTAACTATTAAACTAAATTTGACTAAGCTTATACTATGCTAATTTTAAGAAGCTTTAAAAATACAATAACTAATCCTGAAACGATAAGTGATTAATACACCCAAAGTGATTGCATAAACAAAAGCTTTTAATATGGAGTAATTTTGATCTTAACGCATCACGATAGTATCATAGTTCTTAGTTACCAATATATCACTGACGCACATATGCGAAAATGTGATTTTCTTAATTTGAAATCCACACCTTTTGTGCATACGAACTGGTTAGGGTTTCATTCATGCTTAAATATGTATGCGTAATATTTTCTTCAACCAAAATGCTGAAGAAAAAAATGAAATTCATTGGCCCATGCAGGTCTCGAACCTGCGACCTTTGCGTTATTAGCAGGACGCGCTAACCAACTGAGCTAATGGGCCAACTTCTTTTTTCGTGCATTTATCCTATTAGATGCTATGGAAAGAGGAGACTCAGATTGACGTTAAGAAGAAAAGATCGAAGGGTGCAATATTGAAATTTATGTAATGTTCACCAAACTATATGTCATGTAGATTGTAGATCATACCCTCCAAATTTATATAATTTATATGTGTAATTAATTATTTTTTCAATTTAAGTACCTTTTTTGTAGATTAACAATACTTTCTTAGAGAGAGTAATAAATTTCAATATTCAATGACGTACTAATTTAACAATTAAACTAAGCTTATACTATGCTAATTTTAAGAAGCTTTAAAAATACAATAACTAATCCTGAAAGGATAAGTGATTAATACACCCAAAGTGATTGCATAAACAAAAGATTTTAATATGGAGTAATTTTGATCTTAACGCATCACGATAGTATCATAGTTCTTAGTTACCGATATATCACTGACGCACATATGCAAAAATGTGATTTTCTTAATTTAAAATCCACGCCTTTTGTGCATACGAACTGGTTAGGGTTTCATTCATGCTTCGTATGTGTCTGTAATATCTTCATCAACCAAAATGCTGAAGAAAAAAATGAAATTCATTGGCCCATGCAGGTCTCGAACCTGCGACCTTTGCTTTATTAGCAGGACGCTCTAACCAACTGAGCTAATGGGCCAATTTCTTTTTTCATGCATTTATCCTATTAGATGCTATGGAAAGAGGAGACTCAGATTGAGGGTTAAGAAGAAAAGATCGAAGGGAGCAATATTGGCATTTATGTAATGTTCGCCAAACCATATGTCATGTAGATTGTAGATCATAACCTCCGAATTTATATAATTTATATGTGTAATTAATCATTTTTTCAATTTAAGTACCTTTTTTGTAGATTAACAATACTTTCTTAGAGAGAGTAATAAATTTCAATATTCAATGACGTACTAATTTAACTATTAAACTAAGCTTATACTATGCTAATTTTAAGAAGCTTTAAAAATACAATAACTAATCCTGAAAGGATAAGTGATTAATACACCCAAAGTGATTGCATAAACAAAAGATTTTAATATGGAGTAATTTTGATCTTAACGCATCACGATAGTATCATAGTTCTTAGTTACCCATATATCACTGACGCACATATGCAAAAATGTGATTTTCTTAATTTAAAATCCACGCCTTTTGTGCATACGAACTGGTTAGGGTTTCATTCATGCTTCGTATGTGTCTGTAATATCTTCATCAACCAAAATGCTGAAGAAAAAAATGAAATTCATTGGCCCATGCAGGTCTCGAACCTGCGACCTTTGCTTTATTAGCAGGACGCTCTAACCAACTGAGCTAATGGGCCAATTTCTTTTTTGGTGCATTTATCCTATTAGATGCTATGGAAAGAGGAGACTCAGATTGAGGGTTAAGAAGAAAAGATCGAAGGGAGAAATATTGGCATTTATGTAATGTTCGCCAAACCATATGTCATGTAGATTGTAGATCATAACCTCCGAATTTATATAATTTATATGTGTAATTAATCATTTTTTCAATTTAAGTACCTTTTTTGTAGATTAACAATACTTTCTTAGAGAGAGTAATAAATTTCAATATTCAATGACGTACTAATTTAACAATTAAACTAAATTTGACTAAGCTTATACTATGCTAATTTTAGGAAGCTTTAAAAATCCACTAACAAATCATGAAAGGATAAGTGATTAATACACCCAAAGTGATTGCATAAACAAAAGATTTTAATATGGAGTAATTTTGATCTTAACGCATCACGATAGTATCATAGTTCTTAGTTACCCATATATCACTGACGCACATATGCAAAAATGTGATTTTCTTAATTTAAAATCCACGCCTTTTGTGCATACGAACTGGTTAGGGTTTCATTCATGCTTCGTATGTGTCTGTAATATCTTCATCAACCAAAATGCTGAAGAAAAAAATGAAATTCATTGGCCCATGCAGGTCTCGAACCTGCGACCTTTGCTTTATTAGCAGGACGCTCTAACCAACTGAGCTAATGGGACAATTTCTTTTTTGGTGCATTTATCCTATTAGATGCTATGGAAAGAGGAGACTCAGATTGAGGGTTAAGAAGAAAAGATCGAAGGGAGAAATATTGGCATTTATGTAATGTTCGCCAAACCATATGTCATGTAGATTGTAGATCATAACCTCCGAATTTATATAATTTATATGTGTAATTAATCATTTTTTCAATTTAAGTACCTTTTTTGTAGATTAACAATACTTTCTTAGAGAGAGTAATAAATTTCAATATTCAATGACGTACTAATTTAACAATTAAACTAAGCTTATACTATGCTAATTTTAAGAAGCTTTAAAAATACAATAACTAATCCTGAAAGGATAAGTGATTAATACACCCAAAGTGATTGCATAAACAAAAGATTTTAATATGGAGTAATTTTGATCTTAACGCATCACGATAGTATCATAGTTCTTAGTTACCCATATATCACTGACGCACATATGCAAAAATGTGATTTTCTTAATTTAAAATCCACGCCTTTTGTGCATACGAACTGGTTAGGGTTTCATTCATGCTTCGTATGTGTCTGTAATATTTTCTTCAGCCAAAATGCTAAAGAAAAAAATGAAATTCATTGGCCCATGCAGGCCTCGAACCTGCGACCTTTGCGTTATTAGCAGGACGCTCTAACCAACTGAGCTAATGGGCCAATTTCTTTTTTCGTGCATTTATCCTATTAGATGCTATGGAAAGAGGAGACTCAGATTGACGTTAAGAAGAAAAGATCGAAGGGTGCAATATTGAAATTTATGTAATGTTCACCAAACCATATGTCATGTAGATTGTAGATCATAACCTCCAAATTTATATAATTTATATGTGTAATTAATTATTTTTTCAATGTATGTACCTTTTTCCAAGATTAACATTACTTTCTTAGAGAGAGTAATAAATTTCAATATTCAATGACGTACTAATTTAACTATTAAACTAAATTTGACTAAGCTTATACTATGCTAATTTTAAGAAGCTTTAAAAATACAATAACTAATCCTGAAACGATAAGTGATTAATACACCCAAAGTGATTGCATAAACAAAAGCTTTTAATATGGAGTAATTTTGATCTTAACGCATCACAATAGTATCATAGTTCTTAGTTACCAATATATCACTGACGCACATATGCAAAAATGTGATTTTCTTAATTTGAAATCCACGCCTTTTGTGCATACGAACTGGTTAGGGTTTCATTCATGCTTCGTATGTGTCTGTAATATTTTCTTCAACCAAAATGCTGAAGAAAAAAATGAAATTCATTGGCCCATGCAGGTCTCGAACCTGCGACCTTTGCGTTATTAGCAGGACGCGCTAACCAACTGAGCTAATGGGCCAACTTCTTTTTTCGTGCATTTATCCTATTAGATGCTATGGAAAGAGGAGACTCAGATTGACGTTAAGAAGAAAAGATCGAAGGGTGCAATATTGAAATTTATGTAATGTTCACCAAACCATATGTCATGTAGATTGTAGATCATAACCTCCAAATTTATATAATTTACATGTGTAATTAATTATTTTTTCAATTTAAGTACCTTTTTTGTAGATTAACAATACTTTCTTAGAGAGAGTAATAAATTTCAATATTCAATGACGTACTAATTTAACAATTAAACTAAATTTGACTAAGCTTATACTATGCTAATTTTAAGAAGCTTTAAAAATACAATAACTAATCCTGAAAGGATAAGTGATTAATACACCCAAAGTGATTGCATAAACAAAAGATTTTAATATGGAGTAATTTTGATCTTAACGCATCACGATAGTATCATAGTTCTTAGTTACCGATATATCACTGACGCACATATGCAAAAATGTGATTTTCTTAATTTAAAATCCACGCCTTTTGTGCATACGAACTGGTTAGGGTTTCATTCATGCTTCGTATGTGTCTGTAATATCTTCATCAACCAAAATGCTGAAGAAAAAAATGAAATTCATTGGCCCATGCAGGTCTCGAACCTGCGACCTTTGCTTTATTAGCAGGACGCTCTAACCAACTGAGCTAATGGGCCAATTTCTTTTTTCGTGCATTTATCCTATTAGATGCTATGGAAAGAGGAGACTCAGATTGAGGGTTAAGAAGAAAAGATCGAAGGGAGCAATATTGGCATTTATGTAATGTTCGCCAAACCATATGTCATGTAGATTGTAGATCATAACCTCAGAATTTATATAATTTATATGTGTAATTAATCATTTTTTCAATGTATGTACCTTTTTTCTAGATTAACAATACTTTCTTAGAGTGAGTAATAAATTTCAATATTCAATGACGTACTAATTTAACTATTAAACTAAATTTGACTAAGCTTATACTATGCTAATTTTGAGAAGCTTTAAAAATACAATAACTAATCCTGAAACGATAAGTGATTAATACACCCAAAGTGATTGCATAAACAAAAGCTTTTAATATGGAGTAATTTTGATCTTCACGCATCACGATAGTATCATAGTTCTTAGTTACCAATATATCACTGACGCATATATGCGAAAATGTGATTTTCTTAATTTGAAATCCACACCTTTTGTGCATACGAACTGGTTAGGGTTTCATTCATGCTTCGAATGTGTCTGTAATATTTTCTTCAGCCAAAATGCTGAAGAAAAAAATGAAATTCATTGGCCCATGCAGGTCTCGAACCTGCGACCTTTGCTTTATTAGCAGGACGCTCTAACCAACTGAGCTAATGGGCCAATTTCTTTTTTCGTGCATTTATCCTATTAGATGCTATGGAAAGAGGAGACTCAGATTGAGGGTTAAGAAGAAAAGATCGAAGGGAGCAATATTGGCATTTATGTAATGTTCGCCAAATCATATGTCATGTAGATTGTAGATCATAACCTCTGAATTTATATAATTTATATGTGTAATTAATCATTTTTTCAATTTAAGTACCTTTTTTGTAGATTAACATTACTTTCTTAGAGAGAGTAATAAATTTCAATATTCAATGACGTACTAATTTAACTATTAAACTAAATTTGACTAAGCTTATACTATGCTAATTTTAAGAAGCTTTAAAAATACAATAACTAATCCTGAAAGGATAAGTGATTAATACACCCAAAGTGATTGCATAAACAAAAGATTTTAATATGGAGTAATTTTGATCTTAACGCATCACGATAGTATCATAGTTCTTAGTTACCCATATATCACTGACGCACATATGCAAAAATGTGATTTTCTTAATTTGAAATCCACACCTTTTGTGCATACGAACTGGTTAGGGTTTCATTCATGCTTCGTATGTGTCTGTAATATCTTCATAAACCAAAATGCTAAAGAAAAAAATGAAATTCATTGGCCCATGCAGGCCTCGAACCTGCGACCTTTGCGTTATTAGCAGGACGCTCTAACCAACTGAACTAATGGGCCAATTTCTTTTTTCGTGCATTTATCCTATTAGATGCTATGGAAAGAGGAGACTCAGATTGAGGGTTAAGAAGAAAAGATCGAAGGGAGCAATATTGGCATTTATGTAATGTTCGCCAAACCATATGTCATGTAGATTGTAGATCATAACCTCCGAATTTATATAATTTATATGTGTAATTAATCATTTTTTCAATTTAAGTACCTTTTTTGTAGATTAACAATACTTTCTTAGAGAGAGTAATAAATTTCAATATTCAATGACGTACTAATTTAACAATTAAACTAAGCTTATACTATGCTAATTTTAAGAAGCTTTAAAAATACAATAACTAATCCTGAAAGGATAAGTGATTAATACACCCAAAGTGATTGCATAAACAAAAGATTTTAATATGGAGTAATTTTGATCTTAACGCATCACGATAGTATCATAGTTCTTAGTTACCCATATATCACAGACGCACATATGCAAAAATGTGATTTTCTTAATTTAAAATCCACGCCTTTTGTGCATACGAACTGGTTATGGTTTCATTCATGCTTCGTATGTGTCTTTAATATCTTCATCAACCAAAATGCTGAAGAAAAAAATGAAATTCATTGGCCCATGCAGGTCTCGAACCTGCGACCTTTGCTTTATTAGCAGGACGCTCTAACCAACTGAGCTAATGGGCCAATTTCTTTTTTCGTGCATTTATCCTATTAGATGCTATGGAAAGAGGAGACTCAGATTGACGTTAAGAAGAAAAGATCGAAGGGTGCAATATTGAAATTTATGTAATGTTCGCCAAACCATATGTCATGTAGATTGTAGATCAAAACTTCAGAATTTATATAATTATATGTTTAATTAATCATTTTTTCAATTTCAGTACCTTTTTTGTAGATTAACATTACTTTCTTAGAGAAAGTAATAAATTTCAATATTCAACGACGTACTAATTTAACTATTAAACTAAATTTGATTAGGCTTATACTATGCTAATTTAAAGAAACTTTCAAAATTCAACAACAAATCCTGAAAGGATAAGTGATTAATACTCCCAAAGTGATTGCATAAACAAAATCTTTTCATATGGAGTGATTTTGATCCTAACGCATCACGATAGTATCATAGGTCTTAGTTACCAATATATCACTGACGCACACATGCGAAAATGTGATTTTCTTAATTTGAAATCCACACCTTTTGTGCATACGAACTGATTAGGGTTTCATTCATGCTTCGTATGTGTCTATCATATTTTCTTCCACCAAAATGCTGAAGAAAAAAATGAAATTCATTGGCCCATGCAGGTCTCGAACTTCCGATCTTTGCGTTATTAGCAGGACGCTCTAACCAACTGAGCTAATGGGCCAATTTCATTTTTCGTGCATTTATCCTATTAGATGCTATGGAAAGAGGAGACTCAGATTGACGTTTAGAAGAAAAGATCGAAGGGTGCAATATTGAAATTTATGTAATGTTCGCCAAACCATATGTCATGTAGATTGTAGATCATAATTTCAGAATTTATATAATTATATGTTTAATTAATCATTTTTTCAATTTAAGTACCTTTTTTGTAGATTAACATTACTTTCTTAGAGAAAATAATAAATTTCAATATTCAACGACGTACTAATTTAACTATTAAAATATATTTGACTAGGCTTATACTATGCTAATTTAAAGAAACCATCAAAATTCAACAACAAATCCTGAAAGGATAAGTGATTAATACTCCCAAAGTGATTGCATAAACAAAATCTTTTCATATGGAGTAATTTTGATCTTAATGCATCACGATAGTATCATAGTTCTTAGTTACCAATATATCACTGACGCACATATGAGAAAATGTGATTTTCTTAATTTGAAATCCACACCTTTTGTGCATACGAACTGGTTAGGGTTTCATTCATGCTTCGTATGTGTCTGTAATATTTTCTTCAACCAAAATGCTGATGAAAAAAATAAAATTCACTGGCCCATGCAGGTCTCGAACCTGCGACCTTCGCGTTATTAGCAAGACGCTCTAACCAACTGAGCTAATGGGCCTGTTTCTTTTTTCGTATATTTATCCTATTAGATGCTATGGAAACAGGAGACTCAGATTGTGGTTAAGAACAAAAGATCGAAGGGTGTAATATTGGCATTTATGTAATATTCGCCAATCCATATGTCTTGTAGATTGTAGATCATAACCTCAGAATTTATATAATTTATATGTGTAATTAATCATTTTTTCAATTTATGTACCTTTTTTTCTAGATTAACAATACTTTCTTAGAGAGAGTAATAAATTTCAATATTCAACGACGTACTAATTTAACTATTAAACTAAATTTGACTAGGCTTATACTATGCTAATTTTAAGAAACCTTCAAAATTCAACAACAAATCCGGAAAGGATAAGTGATTAATACTCCCAAAGTGATTGCATAAACAAAATCTTTTCATATGGAGTAATTTTGATCTTAACGCATCACGATAGTATCATAGGTCTTAGTTACCAATATATCAATGACGCACATATGCGAAAATGTGATTTTCTTAATTTGAAATCCACACCTTTTGTGCATACGAACTGGTTAGGGTTTCATTCATGCTTCGTATGTGTCTGTCATATTTTCTTCAACCAAAATGCTGAAGAAAAAAATGAAATTCATTGGCCCATGCAGGTCTCGAACCTGCGACCTTTGCGTTATTAGCAGGACGCTCTAACCAACTGAGCTAATGGGCCAATTTCTTTTTTCGTGCATTTATCCTATTAGATGCTATGGAAAGAGGAGACTCAGATTGACGTTAAGAAGAAAAGATCGAAGGGTGCAATATTGAAATTTATGTAATGTTCACCAAACCATATGTCATGTAGATTGTAGATCATAACCTCCAAATTTATATAATTTATATGTGTAATTAATTATTTTTTCAATTTAAGTACCTTTTTTGTAGATTAACAATACTTTCTTAGAGAGAGTAATAAATTTCAATATTCAATGACGTACTAATTTAACAATTAAACTAAATTTGACTAAGCTTATACTATGCTAATTTTAAGAAGCTTTAAAAATACAATAACTAATCCTGAAAGGATAAGTGATTAATACACCCAAAGTGATTGCATAAACAAAAGATTTTAATATGGAGTAATTTTGATCTTAACGCATCACGATAGTATCATAGTTCTTAGTTACCCATATATCACTGACGCACATATGCAAAAATGTGATTTTCTTAATTTAAAATCCACGCCTTTTGTGCATACGAACTGGTTAGGGTTTCATTCATGCTTCGTATGTATGCGTAATATCTTCATCAACCAATATGCTGAAGAAAAAAATGAAATTCATTGGCCCATGCAGGTCTCGAACCTGCGACCTTTGCGTTAATAGCAGGACGCTCTAACCAACTGAGCTAATGGACCAATTTCTTTTTTCGTGCATTTATCCTATTAGATGCTATGGAAAGAGGAGACTCAGATTGAGGGTTAAGAAGAAAAGATCGAAGGGTGCAATATTGGCATTTATGTAATGTTCGCCAAACCATATGTCATGTAGATTGTAGATTATAACCTCAGAATTTATATAATTTATATGTGTAATTAATCATTTTTTCAATGTATGTACCTTTTTCTAGATTAACAATACTTTCTTAGAGAGTGTAATAAATTTCAATATTCAATGACGTACTAATTTAACAATTAAACTAAATTTGACTAAGCTTATACTATGCTAATTTTAAGAAGCTTTAAAAATACAATAACTAATCCTGAAAGGATAAGTGATTAATACACCCAAAGTGATTGCACAAACGAAAGATTTTAATATGGAGTAATTTTGATCTTAACGCATCACGATAGTATCATAGTTCTTAGTTACCCATATATCACTGACGCACATATGCAAAAATGTGATTTTCTTAATTTAAAATCCACGCCTTTTGTGCATACGAACTGGTTAGGGTTTCATTCATGCTTCGTATGTGTCTGTAATATCTTCATCAACCAATATGCTGAAGAAAAAAATGAAATTCATTGGCCCATGCAGGTCTCGAACCTGCGACCTTTGCGTTAATAGCAGGACGCTCTAACCAACTGAGCTAATGGGCCAATTTCTTTTTTCGTGCATTTATCCTATTAGATGCTATGGAAAGAGGAGACTCAGATTGAGGGTTAAGAAGAAAAGATCGAAGGGTGCAATATTGGCATTTATGTAATGTTCGCCAAACCATATGTCATGTAGATTGTAGATTATAACCTCAGAATTTATATAATTTATATGTGTAATTAATCATTTTTTCAATGTATGTACCTTTTTCTAGATTAACAATACTTTCTTAGAGAGTGTAATAAATTTCAATATTCAATGACGTACTAATTTAACAATTAAACTAAATTTGACTAAGCTTATACTATGCTAATTTTAAGAAGCTTTAAAAATACAATAACTAATCTGAAAGGATAAGTGATTAATACACCCAAAGTGATTGCATAAACAAAAGATTTTAATATGGAGTAATTTTGATCTTAACAGCATCACGATAGTATCATAGTTCTTAGTTA
Source organism: Anisodus acutangulus (assembly GCA_029783415.1). Classification (NCBI taxonomy): domain Eukaryota; kingdom Viridiplantae; phylum Streptophyta; class Magnoliopsida; order Solanales; family Solanaceae; genus Anisodus; species Anisodus acutangulus. Next base: position 47,781,877 of record CM056490.1, read on the forward strand.
CCCATATATCACTGACGCACATATGCAAAAATGTGATTTTCTTAATTTAAAATCCACGCCTTTTGTGCATACGAACTGGTTAGGGTTTCATTCATGCTTCGTATGTGTCTGTAATATCTTCATCAACCAAAATGCTGAAGAAAAATGAAATTCATTGGCCCATGCAGTCTCGAACACTGCGACCTTTGCGTTATTAGCGGGACGCTTTAACCAACCGAGCTAATGGGCCAATTTCTTTTTCGTGCATTTATCCTATTAGATGCTATGGAAAGAGGAGACTCGATTGAGGGTTAAGAAGAAAAGATCGAAGGGTGCAATATTGGCATTTATGTAATGTTCGCCAAACCATATGTCATGTAGATTGTAGATCATAATTTCAGAATTTATATAATTTATATGTTTAATTAATCATTTTTTCAATGTATGTACCTTTTTCTAGATTAACATTACTTTCTTAGAGAGTGTAATAAATTTCAATATTCAATGACGTACTAATTTAACTATTAAACTAAATTTGACTAGGCTTATACTATGCTAATTTTAAGAAACCTTCAAAATTCAACAACAAATCCTGAAAGGATAAGTGATTAATACTCCCAAAGTGATTGCATAAACAAAATCTTTTCATATGGAGTAATTTGGATCTTAACGCATCACGATAGTATCATAGGTCTTAGTTACCAATATATCATCGACGCATATGCGAAAAATGTGATTTTCTTAATTTAAAATCCACACCTTTTGTGCATACGAACTGGTTAGGGTTTCATTCATGCTTCGTATGTGTTCATCATATTTTCTTCAACCAAAATGCTGATGAAAAAATAAAATTCATCGCCCATGCAGGTCTCGAACCTGCGACCTTCAGCGTTATTAGCAAGACGCTCTAACCAACTGAGCTAATGGGCCTGCTTTCTTTTCGTATATTTATCCTATTAGATGCTATGGAAACAGGAGACTCAGATTGTGGTTAAGAACAAAAGATCGAAGGGTGTAATATTGGCATTTATGTAATATTCGCCAATCCATATGTCTTGTAGATTGTAGATCATAACCTCTAAATTTATATAATTTATATGTGTAATTAAACATTTTTTCAATTTATGTACCTTTTTTCTAGATTAACAATACTTTCTTAGAGAAGTAATAAATTTCAATATTCAACGACGTACTAATTTAACTATTAAACTAAATTTGACTAGGCTTATACTATGCTAATTTTAAGAAACCTTCAAAATTCAACAACAAATCCTGAAAGGATAAGTGATTAATACTCCCAAAGTGATTGCATAAACAAAATCTTTTCATATGGAGTAATTTTGATCTTAACGCATCACGATAGTATCATAGGTCTTAGTTACCAATATATCATCGACGCACATATGCGAAAATGTGATTTTCTTAATTTGAAATCCACACCTTTTGTGCATACGAACTGGTTAGGGTTTCATTCATGCTTCAGATGTGTTCATCATATTTTCTTCAACCAAAATGCTGAAGAAAAAAATGAAATTCATTGGCCCATGCAGGTCTCGAACCTGCGACCTTTATTTATTAGCAGGACGCACTAACCAACTGAGCTAATGGGCCAATTTCTTTTTTCGTGCATTTATCCTATTAGATGCTATGGAAAGAGGAGACTCAGATTGACGTTAAGAAGAAAAGATCGAAGGGTGCAATATTGAAATTTATGTAATGTTCACCAAACCATATGTCATGTAGATTGTAGATCATAACCTCCAAATTTATATAATTTATATGTGTAATTAATTATTTTTTCAATTTAAGTACCTTTTTTGTAGATTAACAATACTTTCTTAGAGAGAGTAATAAATTTCAATATTCAATGACGTACTAATTTAACAATTAAACTAAATTTGACTAAGCTTATACTATGCTAATTTTAAGAAGCTTTAAAAATACAATAACTAATCCTGAAAGGATAAGTGATTAATACACCCAAAGTGATTGCATAAACAAAAGATTTTAATATGGAGTAATTTTGATCTTAACGCATCACGATAGTATCATAGTTCTTAGTTACCCATATATCACTGACGCACATATGCAAAAATGTGATTTTCTTAATTTAAAATCCACGCCTTTTGTGCATACGAACTGGTTAGGGTTTCATTCATGCTTCGTATGTGTCTGTAATATCTTCATCAACCAATATGCTGAAGAAAAAAATGAAATTCATTGGCCCATGCAGGTCTCGAACCTGCGACCTTTGCGTTAATAGCAGGACGCTCTAACCAACTGAGCTAATGGGCCAATTTCTTTTTTCGTGCATTTATCCTATTAGATGCTATGGAAAGAGGAGACTCAGATTGAGGGTTAAGAAGAAAAGATCGAAGGGTGCAATATTGGCATTTATGTAATGTTCGCCAAACCATATGTCATGTAGATTGTAGATTATAACCTCAGAATTTATATAATTTATATGTGTAATTAATCATTTTTTCAATGTATGTACCTTTTTCTAGATTAACAATACTTTCTTAGAGAGTGTAATAAATTTCAATATTCAATGACGTACTAATTTAACAATTAAACTAAATTTGACTAAGCTTATACTATGCTAATTTTAAGAAGCTTTAAAAATACAATAACTAATCCTGAAAGGATAAGTGATTAATACACCCAAAGTGATTGCATAAACAAAAGATTTTAATATGGAGTAATTTTGATCTTAACGCATCACGATAGTATCATAGTTCTTAGTTACCCATATATCATCGACGCACATATGCAAAAATGTGATTTTCTTAATTTAAAATCCACGCCTTTTGTGCATACGAACTGGTTAGGGTTTCATTCATGCTTCGTATGTGTCTGTAATATCTTCATCAACCAAAATGCTGAAGAAAAAAATGAAATTCATTGGCCCATGCAGGTCTCGAACCTGCGACCTTTGCGTTATTAGCAGGACGCTTTAACCAACTGAGCTAATGGGCCAATTTCTTTTTTCGTGCATTTATCCTATTAGATGCTATGGAAAGAGGAGACTCCGATTGAGGGTTAAGAAGAAAAGATCGAAGGGTGCAATATTGGCATTTATGTAATGTTCGCCAAACCATATGTCATGTAGATTGTAGATCATAATTTCAGAATTTATATAATTTATATGTTTAATTAATCATTTTTTCAATGTATGTACCTTTTTCTAGATTAACATTACTTTCTTAGAGAGTGTAATAAATTTCAATATTCAATGACGTACTAATTTAACTATTAAACTAAATTTGACTAGGCTTATACTATGCTAATTTTAAGAAACCTTCAAAATTCAACAACAAATCCTGAAAGGATAAGTGATTAATACTCCCAAAGTGATTGCATAAACAAAATCTTTTCATATGGAGTAATTTGGATCTTAACGCATCACGATAGTATCATAGGTCTTAGTTACCAATATATCACTGACGCACATATGCGAAAATGTGATTTTCTTAATTTAAAATCCACACCTTTTGTGCATACGAACTGGTTAGGGTTTCATTCATGCTTCGTATGTGTCTGTCATATTTTCTTCAACCAAAATGCTGATGAAAAAAATAAAATTCACTGGCCCATGCAGGTCTCGAACCTGCGACCTTCGCGTTATTAGCAAGACGCTCTAACCAACTGAGCTAATGGGCCTGTTTCTTTTTTCGTATATTTATCCTATTAGATGCTATGGAAACAGGAGACTCAGATTGTGGTTAAGAACAAAAGATCGAAGGGTGTAATATTGGCATTTATGTAATATTCGCCAATCCATATGTCTTGTAGATTGTAGATCATAACCTCAGAATTTATATAATTTATATGTGTAATTAAACATTTTTTCAATTTATGTACCTTTTTTTCTAGATTAACAATACTTTCTTAGAGAGAGTAATAAATTTCAATATTCAACGACGTACTAATTTAACTATTAAACTAAATTTGACTAGGCTTATACTATGCTAATTTTAAGAAACCTTCAAAATTCAACAACAAATCCTGAAAGGATAAGTGATTAATACTCCCAAAGTGATTGCATAAACAAAATCTTTTCATATGGAGTAATTTTGATCTTAACGCATCACGATAGTATCATAGGTCTTAGTTACCAATATATCACTGACGCACATATGCGAAAATGTGATTTTCTTAATTTGAAATCCACACCTTTTGTGCATACGAACTGGTTAGGGTTTCATTCATGCTTCGTATGTGTCTGTCATATTTTCTTCAACCAAAATGCTGAAGAAAAAAATGAAATTCATTGGCCCATGCAGGTCTCGAACCTGCGACCTTTGCGTTATTAGCAGGACGCACTAACCAACTGAGCTAATGGGCCAATTTCTTTTTTCGTGCATTTATCCTATTAGATGCTATGGAAAGAGGAGACTCAGATTGACGTTAAGAAGAAAAGATCGAAGGGTGCAATATTGAAATTTATGTAATGTTCACCAAACCATATGTCATGTAGATTGTAGATCATAACCTCCAAATTTATATAATTTATATGTGTAATTAATTATTTTTTCAATTTAAGTACCTTTTTTGTAGATTAACAATACTTTCTTAGAGAGAGTAATAAATTTCAATATTCAATGACGTACTAATTTAACAATTAAACTAAATTTGACTAAGCTTATACTATGCTAATTTTAAGAAGCTTTAAAAATACAATAACTAATCCTGAAAGGATAAGTGATTAATACACCCAAAGTGATTGCATAAACAAAAGATTTTAATATGGAGTAATTTTGATCTTAACGCATCACGATAGTATCATAGTTCTTAGTTACCCATATATCACTGACGCACATATGCAAAAATGTGATTTTCTTAATTTAAAATCCACGCCTTTTGTGCATACTAACTGGTTAGGGTTTCATTCATGCTTCGTATGTGTCTGTAATATCTTCATCAACCAAAATGCTGAAGAAAAAAATGAAATTCATTGGCCCATGCACGTGTCGAACCTGCGACCTTTGCGTTAATAGCAGACGCTCTAACCAACCGAGCTAATGGGCCAATTTCTTTTTCGTGCATTTATCCTATTAGATGCTATGGAAAGAGGAGACTCAGATTGAGGGTTAAGAAGAAAAGATCGAAGGGTGCAATATTGGCATTTATGTAATGTTCGCCAAACCATATGTCATGTAGATTGTAGATTATAACCTCAGAATTTATATAATTTATATGTGTAATTAATCATTTTTTCAATGTATGTACCTTTTTCTAGATTAACAATACTTTCTTAGAGAGTGTAATAAATTTCAATATTCAATGACGTACTAATTTAACAATTAAACTAAATTTGACTAAGCTTATACTATGCTAATTTTAAGAAGCTTTAAAAATACAATAACTAATCTGAAAGGATAAGTGATTAATACACCCAAAGTGATTGCATAAACAAAAGATTTTAATATGGAGTAATTTTGATCTTAACGCATCACGATAGTATCATAGTTCTTAGTTACCCATATATCATCGACGCACATATGCAAAAATGTGATTTTCTTAATTTAAAATCCACGCCTTTTGTGCATACTAACTGGTTAGGGTTTCATTCATGCTTCAGATGTGTCTGTAATATCTTCATCAACCAAAATGCTGAAGAAAAATGAAATTCATTGGCCCATGCAGTCTCGAACCTGCGACCTTTGCGTTAATAGCAGGACGCTCTAACCAACCGAGCTAATGGGCCAATTTCTTTTTCGTGCATTTATCCTATTAGATGCTATGGAAAGAGGAGACTCAGATTGAGGGTTAAGAAGAAAAGATCGAAGGGTGCAATATTGGCATTTATGTAATGTTCGCCAAACCATATGTCATGTAGATTGTAGATTATAACCTCAGAATTTATATAATTTATATGTGTAATTAATCATTTTTTCAATGTATGTACCTTTTTCTAGATTAACAATACTTTCTTAGAGAGTGTAATAAATTTCAATATTCAATGACGTACTAATTTAACAATTAAACTAAATTTGACTAAGCTTATACTATGCTAATTTTAAGAAGCTTTAAAAATACAATAACTAATCCTGAAAGGATAAGTGATTAATACACCCAAAGTGATTGCATAAACAAAAGATTTTAATATGGAGTAATTTTGATCTTAACGCATCACGATAGTATCATAGTTCTTAGTTACCCATATATCACTGACGCACATATGCAAAAATGTGATTTTCTTAATTTAAAATCCACGCCTTTTGTGCATACGAACTGGTTAGGGTTTCATTCATGCTTCGTATGTGTCTGTAATATCTTCATCAACCAAAATGCTGAAGAAAAAAATGAAATTCATTGGCCCATGCAGGTCTCGAACCTGCGACCTTTGCGTTAGTAACACGACGCGTTAACCAACCCGGCTAATGGGCCAATTTCTTTTTTCGTGCATTTATCCTATTAGATGCTATGGAAAGAGGAGACTCAGATTGAGGGTTAAGAAGAAAAGATCGAAGGGTGCAATATTGGCATTTATGTAATGTTCGCCAAACCATATGTCATGTAGATTGTAGATCATAATTTCAGAATTTATATAATTTATATGTTTAATTAATCATTTTTTCAATGTATGTACCTTTTTCTAGATTAACATTACTTTCTTAGAGAGTGTAATAAATTTCAATATTCAATGACGTACTAATTTAACTATTAAACTAAATTTGACTAGGCTTATACTATGCTAATTTTAAGAAACCTTCAAAATTCAACAACAAATCTGAAAGGATAAGTGATTAATACTCCCAAAGTGATTGCATAAACAAAATCTTTTCATATGGAGTAATTTGGATCTTAACGCATCACGATAGTATCATAGGTCTTAGTTACCAATATATCACTGACGCACATATGCGAAAATGTGATTTTCTTAATTTAAAATCCACACCTTTTGTGCATACGAACTGGTTAGGGTTTCATTCATGCTTCGTGTATGTCTGTCATATTTTCTTCAACCAAAATGCTGATGAAAAAATAAAATTCACCGCCCATGCAGTCTCGAACCTGCGACCTTCGTTATTAGCAAGACGCTCTAACCAACTGAGCTAATGGGCCTGTTTCTTTTTTCGTATATTTATCCTATTAGATGCTATGGAAACAGGAGACTCAGATTGTGGTTAAGAACAAAAGATCGAAGGGTGTAATATTGGCATTTATGTAATATTCGCCAATCCATATGTCTTGTAGATTGTAGATCATAACCTCAGAATTTATATAATTTATATGTGTAATTAAACATTTTTTCAATTTATGTACCTTTTTTTCTAGATTAACAATACTTTCTTAGAGAGAGTAATAAATTTCAATATTCAACGACGTACTAATTTAACTATTAAACTAAATTTGACTAGGCTTATACTATGCTAATTTTAAGAAACCTTCAAAATTCAACAACAAATCCTGAAAGGATAAGTGATTAATACTCCCAAAGTGATTGCATAAACAAAATCTTTTCATATGGAGTAATTTTGATCTTAACGCATCACGATAGTATCATAGGTCTTAGTTACCAATATATCACTGACGCACATATGCGAAAATGTGATTTTCTTAATTTGAAATCCACACCTTTTGTGCATACGAACTGGTTAGGGTTTCATTCATGCTTCGTATGTGTCTGTCATATTTTCTTCAACCAAAATGCTGAAGAAAAAAATGAAATTCATTGGCCCATGCAGGTCTCGAACCTGCGACCTTTGCGTTATTAGCAGGACGCACTAACCAACTGAGCTAATGGGCCAATTTCTTTTCGTGCATTTATCCTATTAGATGCTATGGAAAGAGGAGACGGATTGACGTTAAGAAGAAAAGATCGAAGGGTGCAATATTGAAATTTATGTAATGTTCACCAAACCATATGTCATGTAGATTGTAGATCATAACCTCCAAATTTATATAATTTATATGTGTAATTAATTATTTTTTCAATTTAAGTACCTTTTTTGTAGATTAACAATACTTTCTTAGAGAGAGTAATAAATTTCAATATTCAATGACGTACTAATTTAACAATTAAACTAAATTTGACTAAGCTTATACTATGCTAATTTTAAGAAGCTTTAAAAATACAATAACTAATCCTGAAAGGATAAGTGATTAATACACCCAAAGTGATTGCATAAACAAAAGATTTTAATATGGAGTAATTTTGATCTTAACGCATCACGATAGTATCATAGTTCTTAGTTACCCATATATCACTGACACACATATGCAAAAATGTGATTTTCTTAATTTAAAATCCACGCCTTTTGTGCATACTAACTGGTTAGGGTTTCATTCATGCTTCGTATGTGTCTGTAATATCTTCATCAACCAAAATGCTGAAGAAAAAAATGAAATTCATTGGCCCATGCAGGTCTCGAACCTGCGACCTTTGCGTTAATAGCAGGACGCTCTAACCAACTGAGCTAATGGGCCAATTTCTTTTTTCGTGCATTTATCCTATTAGATGCTATGGAAAGAGGAGACTCAGATTGAGGGTTAAGAAGAAAAGATCGAAGGGTGCAATATTGGCATTTATGTAATGTTCGCCAAACCATATGTCATGTAGATTGTAGATTATAACCTCAGAATTTATATAATTTATATGTGTAATTAATCATTTTTTCAATGTATGTACCTTTTTCTAGATTAACAATACTTTCTTAGAGAGTGTAATAAATTTCAATATTCAATGACGTACTAATTTAACAATTAAACTAAATTTGACTAAGCTTATACTATGCTAATTTTAAGAAGCTTTAAAAATACAATAACTAATCCTGAAAGGATAAGTGATTAATACACCCAAAGTGATTGCATAAACAAAAGATTTTAATATGGAGTAATTTTGATCTTAACGCATCACGATAGTATCATAGTTCTTAGTTACCCATATATCATCGACGCACATATGCAAAAATGTGATTTTCTTAATTTAAAATCCACGCCTTTTGTGCATACTAACTGGTTAGGGTTTCATTCATGCTTCGTATGTGTCTGTAATATCTTCATCAACCAAAATGCTGAAGAAAAAAATGAAATTCATTGGCCCATGCAGGTCTCGAACCTGCGACCTTTGCGTTAATAGCAGGACGCTCTAACCAACTGAGCTAATGGGCCAATTTCTTTTTTCGTGCATTTATCCTATTAGATGCTATGGAAAGAGGATACTCAGATTGAGGGTTAAGAAGAAAAGATCGAAGGGTGCAATATTGGCATTTATGTAATGTTCGCCAAACCATATGTCATGTAGATTGTAGATTATAACCTCAGAATTTATATAATTTATATGTGTAATTAATCATTTTTTCAATGTATGTACCTTTTTCTAGATTAACAATACTTTCTTAGAGAGTGTAATAAATTTCAATATTCAATGACGTACTAATTTAACAATTAAACTAAATTTGACTAAGCTTATACTATGCTAATTTTAAGAAGCTTTAAAAATACAATAACTAATCCTGAAAGGATAAGTGATTAATACTCCCAATGTGATTGCATAAACAAAATCTTTTCATATGGAGTGATTTTGATCCTAACGCATCACGATAGTATCATAGTTCTTAGTTACCAATATATCACTGACGCACACATGCGAAAATGTGATTTTCTTAATTTGAAATCCACACCTTTTGTGCATACGAACTGGTTAGGGTTTCATTCATGCTTCGTATGTGTCTGTCATATTTTCTTCAACCAAAATGCTGAAGAAAAAAATGAAATTCATTGGCCCATGCAGGTCTCGAACCTGCGACCTTTGCGTTATTAGCAGGACGCTCTAACCAACTGAGCTAATGGGCCAATTTCTTTTTTCGTGCATTTATCCTATTAGATGCTATGGAAAGAGGAGACTCAGATTGAGGGTTAAGAAGAAAAGATCGAAGGGTGCAATATTGGCATTTATGTAATGTTCGCCAAACCATATGTCATGTAGATTGTAGATCATAATTTCAGAATTTATATAATTTATATGTTTAATTAATCATTTTTTCAATGTATGTACCTTTTTCTAGATTAACATTACTTTCTTAGAGAGTGTAATAAATTTCAATATTCAATGACGTACTAATTTAACTATTAAACTAAATTTGACTAGGCTTATACTATGCTAATTTTAAGAAACCTTCAAAATTCAACAACAAATCCTGAAAGGATAAGTGATTAATACTCCCAAAGTGATTGCATAAACAAAATCTTTTCATATGGAGTAATTTGGATCTTAACGCATCACGATAGTATCATAGGTCTTAGTTACCAATATATCACTGACGCACATATGCGAAAATGTGATTTTCTTAATTTAAAATCCACACCTTTTGTGCATACGAACTGGTTAGGGTTTCATTCATGCTTCGTATGTGTCTGTCATATTTTCTTCAACCAAAATGCTGATGAAAAAAATAAAATTCACTGGCCCATGCGGTCTCGAACCTGCGACCTTCAAGCGTTATTAGCAAGACGCTCTAACCAACCGAGCTAATGGGCTGTTTCTTTTTCGTATATTTATCCTATTAGATGCTATGGAAACAGGAGACTCAGATTGTGGTTAAGAACAAAAGATCGAAGGGTGTAATATTGGCATTTATGTAATATTCGCCAATCCATATGTCTTGTAGATTGTAGATCATAACCTCAGAATTTATATAATTTATATGTGTAATTAAACATTTTTTCAATTTATGTACCTTTTTTTCTAGATTAACAATACTTTCTTAGAGAGAGTAATAAATTTCAATATTCAACGACGTACTAATTTAACTATTAAACTAAATTTGACTAGGCTTATACTATGCTAATTTTAAGAAACCTTCAAAATTCAACAACAAATCCTGAAAGGATAAGTGATTAATACTCCCAAAGTGATTGCATAAACAAAATCTTTTCATATGGAGTAATTTTGATCTTAACGCATCACGATAGTATCATAGGTCTTTGTTACCAATATATCACTGACACACATATGCGAAAATGTGATTTTCTTAATTTGAAATCCACACCTTTTGTGCATACGAACTGGTTAGGGTTTCATTCATGCTTCGTATGTGTCTGTCATATTTTCTTCAACCAAAATGCTGAAGAAAAAAATGAAATTCATTGGCCCATGCAGGTCTCGAACCTGCGACCTTTGCGTTATTAGCAGGACGCTCTAACCAACTGAGCTAATGGGCCAATTTCTTTTTTCGTGCATTTATCCTATTAGATGCTATGGAAAGAGGAGACTCAGATTGACGTTAAGAAGAAAAGATCGAAGGGTGCAATATTGAAATTTATGTAATGTTCACCAAACCATATGTCATGTAGATTGTAGATCATAACCTCCAAATTTATATAATTTATATGTGTAATTAATTATTTTTTCAATTTAAGTACCTTTTTTGTAGATTAACAATACTTTCTTAGAGAGAGTAATAAATTTCAATATTCAATGACGTACTAATTTAACAATTAAACTAAATTTGACTAAGCTTATACTATGCTAATTTTAAGAAGCTTTAAAAATACAATAACTAATCCTGAAAGGATAAGTGATTAATACACCCAAAGTGATTGCATAAACAAAAGATTTTAATATGGAGTAATTTTGATCTTAACGCATCACGATAGTATCATAGTTCTTAGTTACCCATATATCACTGACGCACATATGCAAAAATGTGATTTTCTTAATTTAAAATCCACGCCTTTTGTGCATACTAACTGGTTAGGGTTTCATTCATGCTTCGTATGTGTCTGTAATATCTTCATCAACCAAAATGCTGAAGAAAAAAATGAAATTCATTGGCCCATGCAGGTCTCGAACCTGCGACCTTTGCGTTAATAGCAGGACGCTCTAACCAACTGAGCTAATGGGCCAATTTCTTTTTTCGTGCATTTATCCTATTAGATGCTATGGAAAGAGGAGACTCAGATTGAGGGTTAAGAAGAAAAGATCGAAGGGTGCAATATTGGCATTTATGTAATGTTCGCCAAACCATATGTCATGTAGATTGTAGATTATAACCTCAGAATTTATATAATTTATATGTGTAATTAATCATTTTTCAATGTATGTACCTTTTTCTAGATTAACAATACTTTCTTAGAGAGTGTAATAAATTTCAATATTCAATGACGTACTAATTTAACAATTAAACTAAATTTGACTAAGCTTATACTATGCTAATTTTAAGAAGCTTTAAAAATACAATAACTAATCCTGAAAGGATAAGTGATTAATACACCCAAAGTGATTGCATAAACGAAAGATTTTAATATGGAGTAATTTTGATCTTAACGCATCACGATAGTATCATAGTTCTTAGTTACCCATATATCACTGACGCACATATGCAAAAATGTGATTTTCTTAATTTAAAATCCACGCCTTTTGTGCATACGAACTGGTTAGGGTTTCATTCATGCTTCGTATGTGTCTGTAATATCTTCATCAACCAAAATGCTGAAGAAAAAAATGAAATTCATTGGCCCATGCAGGTCTCGAACCTGCGACCTTTGCGTTATTAGCAGGACGCTTTAACCAACTGAGCTAATGGGCCAATTTCTTTTTTCGTGCATTTATCCTATTAGATGCTATGGAAAGAGGAGACTCAGATTGAGGGTTAAGAAGAAAAGATCGAAGGGTGCAATATTGGCATTTATGTAATGTTCGCCAAACCATATGTCATGTAGATTGTAGATTATAACCTCAGAATTTATATAATTTATATGTGTAATTAATCATTTTTTCAATGTATGTACCTTTTTCTAGATTAACAATACTTTCTTAGAGAGTGTAATAAATTTCAATATTCAATGACGTACTAATTTAACTATTAAACTAAATTTGACTAAACTTATACTATGCTAATTTTAAGAAGCTTTAAAAATACAATAACTAATACTGAAACGATAAGTGATTAATACACCCAAAGTGATTGCATAAACAAAAGATTTTAATATGGAGTAATTTTGATCTTAACGCATCACGATAGTATCATAGTTCTTAGTTACCCATATATCACTGACGCACATATGCAAAAATGTGATTTTCTTAATTTAAAATCCACGCCTTTTGTGAATACGAACTGGTTAGGGTTTCATTCATGCTTCGTATGTGTCTGTAATATCTTCATCAACCAAAATGCTGAAGAAAAAAATGAAATTCATTGGCCCATACAGGTCTCGAACCTGCGACCTTTGCTTTATTAGCAGGATGCTCTAACCAACTGAGCTAATGGGCCAATTTCTTTTTCGTGCATTTATCCTATTAGATGCTCTGGAAAGAGGAGACTCAGATTGAGGGTTAAGAAGAAAAGATCGAAGGGTGCAATATTGGCATTTATATAATGTTCGCCAAACCATATGTCATGTAGATTGTAGATCATAACCTCCGAATTTATATAATTTATATGTGTAATTAATCATTTTTTCAATGTATGTACCTTTTTTCAAGATTAACATTACTTTCTTAGAGAGAGTAATAAATTTCAATATTCAATGACGTACTAATTTAACTATTAAACTAAATTTGACTAAGCTTATACTATGCTAATTTTAAGAAGCTTTAAAAATACAATAACTAATCCTGAAACGATAAGTGATTAATACACCCAAAGTGATTGCATAAACAAAAGATTTTAATATGGAGTAATTTTGATCTTAACGCATCACGATAGTATCCTAGTTCTTAGTTACCCATCTATCACTGACGCACATATGCAAAAATGTGATTTTCTTAATTTAAAATCCACGCCTTTTGTGCATACGAACTGGTTAGGGTTTCATTCATGCTTCGTATGTGTCTGTAATATCTTCATCAACCAAAATGCTGAAGAAAAAAATGAAATACAGTGGCCCAATCCAGTCTCGAACCTGCGACCTTTGCTTTATTAGCGAGGATGCTCTAACCAACCGAGCTAATGGGCCAATTTCTTTTCGTGCATTTATCCTATTAGATGCTCTGGAAAGAGGAGACTCAGATTGAGGGTTAAGAAGAAAAGATCGAAGGGTGCAATATTGGCATTTATGTAATGTTCGCCAAACCATATGTCATGTAGATTGTAGATCATAACCTCCGAATTTATATAATTTATATGTGTAATTAATCATTTTTTCAATGTATGTACCTTTTTCAAGATTAACATTACTTTCTTAGAGAGAGTAATAAATTTCAATATTCAATGACGTACTAATTTAACTATTAAACTAAATTTGACTAAGCTTATACTATGCTAATTTTAAGAAGCTTTAAAAATACAATAACTAATCTGAAACGATAAGTGATTAATACACCCATAGTGATTGCATAAACAAAAGCTTTTAATATGGAGTAATTTTGATCTTAACGCATCATGATAGTATCCTAGTTCTTAGTTACCAATATATCACTGACGCACATATGCGAAAATGTGATTTTCTTAATTTGAAATCCACACCTTTTGTGCATACGAACTGGTTAGGGTTTCATTCATGCTTCGTATGTGTCTGTAATATTTTCATCAACCAAAATGCTGAAGAAAAAAATGAAATTCATTGGCCCATGCAGGTCTCGAACTTGCGACCTTTGCGTTATTAGCTGGACGCTCTAACCAACTGAGCTAATGGGCCAATTTCTTTTTCGTGCATTTATCCTATTAGATGCTATGGAAAGAGGAGACTCAGATTGACGTTAAGAAGAAAAGATCGAAGGGTGCAATATTGAAATTTATGTAATGTTCGCCAAACCATATGTCATGTAGATTGTAGATCAAAACTTCAGAATTTATATAATTATATGTTTAATTAATCATTTTTTCAATTTAAGTACCTTTTTTGTAGATTAACATTACTTTCTTAGAGAAAGTAATAAATTTCAATATTCAACGACGTACTAATTTAACTATTAAACTAAATTTGACTAGGCTTATACTATGCTAATTTAAAGAAACCTTCAAAATTCAACAACAAATCCTGAAAGGATAAGTGATTAATACTCCCAATGTGATTGCATAAACAAAATCTTTTCATATGGAGTGATTTTGATCCTAACGCATCACGATAGTATCATAGTTCTTAGTTACCAATATATCACTGACGCACACATGCGAAAATGTGATTTTCTTAATTTGAAATCCACACCTTTTGTGCATACGAACTGATTAGGGTTTCATTCATGCTTCGTATGTGTCTATCATATTTTCTTCCACCAAAATGCTGAAGAAAAAAATGAAATTCATTGGCCCATGCAGGTCTCGAACTTCCGATCTTTGCGTTATTAGCAGGACGCTCTAACCAACTGAGCTAATGGGCCAATTTCATTTTTCGTGCATTTATCCTATTAGATGCTATGGAAAGAGGAGACTCAGATTGACGTTAAGAAGAAAAGATCGAAGGGTGCAATATTGAAATTTATGTAATGTTCGCCAAACCATATGTCATGTAGATTGTAGATCATAATTTCAGAATTTATATAATTAGATGTTTAATTAATCATTTTTTCAATTTAAGTACCTTTTTTGTAGATTAACATTACTTTCTTAGAGAAAATAATAAATTTCAATATTCAACGACGTACTAATTTAACTATTAAAATATATTTGACTAGGCTTATACTATGCTAATTTAAAGAAACCATCAAAATTCAACAACAAATCCTGAAAGGATAAGTGATTAATACTCCCAAAGTGATTGCATAAACAAAATCTTTTCATATGGAGTAATTTTGATCTTAATGCATCACGATAGTATCATAGTTCTTAGTTACCAATATATCACTGACGCACATATGCGAAAATGTGATTTTCTTAATTTGAAATCCACACCTTTTGTGCATACGAACTGGTTAGGGTTTCATTCATGCTTCGTATGTGTCTGTAATATTTTCTTCAGCCAAAATGCTGATGAAAAAAATAAAATTCACTGGCCCATGCAGGTCTCGAACCTGCGACCTTCGCGTTATTAGCAAGACGCTCTAACCAACTGAGCTAATGGGCCTGTTTCTTTTTTCGTATATTTATCCTATTAGATGCTATGGAAACAGGAGACTCAGATTGTGGTTAAGAACAAAAGATCGAAGGGTGTAATATTGGCATTTATGTAATATTCTCCAAACCATATGTCATGTAGATTGTAGATCATAACCTCAGAATTTATATAATTTATATGTGTAATTAATCATTTTTTCAATTTATGTACCTTTTTTTCTAGATTAACAATACTTTCTTAGAGAGAGTAATAACTTTCAATATTCAACGACGTACTAATTTAACTATTAAACTAAATTTGACTAGGCTTATACTATGCTAATTTAAAGAAACCTTCAAAATTCAACAACAAATCCTGAAAGGATAAGTGATTAATACTCCCAATGTGATTGCATAAACAAAATCTTTTCATATGGAGTGATTTTGATCCTAACGCATCACGATAGTATCATAGTTCTTAGTTACCAATATATCACTGACGCACACATGCGAAAATGTGATTTTCTTAATTTGAAATCCACACCTTTTGTGCATACGAACTGATTAGGGTTTCATTCATGCTTCGTATGTGTCTATCATATTTTCTTCCACCAAAATGCTGAAGAAAAAAATGAAATTCATTGGCCCATGCAGGTCTCGAACTTCCGATCTTTGCGTTATTAGCAGGACGCTCTAACCAACTGAGCTAATGGGCCAATTTCATTTTTCGTGCATTTATCCTATTAGATGCTATGGAAAGAGGAGACTCAGATTGACGTTAAGAAGAAAAGATCGAAGGGTGCAATATTGAAATTTATGTAATGTTCGCCAAACCATATGTCATGTAGATTGTAGATCATAATTTCAGAATTTATATAATTAGATGTTTAATTAATCATTTTTTCAATTTAAGTACCTTTTTTGTAGATTAACATTACTTTCTTAGAGAAAATAAAAAATTTCAATATTCAACGACGTACTAATTTAACTATTAAACTAAATTTGACTAAGCTTATACTATGCTAATTTTAAGAAGCTTTAAAAATACAATAACTAATCCTGAAAGGATAAGTGATTAATACACCCAAAGTGATTGCATAAACAAAAGATTTTAATATGGAGTAATTTTGATCTTAACGCATCACGATAGTATCATAGTTCTTAGTTACCCATATATCACTGACGCACATATGCAAAAATGTGATTTTCTTAATTTAAAATCCACGCCTTTTGTGCATACGAACTGGTTAGGGTTTCATTCATGCTTCGTATGTGTCTGTAATATCTTCATCAACCAAAATGCTGAAGAAAAAAATGAAATTCATTGGCCCATGCAGGTCTCGAACCTTGCGACCTTTGCGTTATTAGCAGGACGCTCTAACCAACTGAGCTAATGGGCCAATTTCTTTTTTCGTGCATTTATCCTATTAGATGCTATGGAAAAAGGAGACTCAGATTTAGGGTTAAGAAGAAAAGATCGAAGGGTGCAATATTGGCATTTATGTAATGTTCGCCAAACCATATGTCATGTAGATTGTAGATTATAACCTCAGAATTTATATAATTTATATGTGTAATTAATAATTTTTTCAATGTATGTACCTTTTTCTAGATTAACAATACTTTCTTAGAGAGTGTAATAAATTTCAATATTCAATGACGTACTAATTTAACTATTAAACTAAATTTGGCTAAACTTATACTATGCTAATTTTAAGAAGCTTTAAAAATACAATAACTAATCCTGAAACGATAAGTGATTAATACACCCAAAGTGATTGCATAAACAAAAGATTTTAATATGGAGTAATTTTGATCTTAACGCATCACGATAGTATCATAGTTCTTAGTTACCCATATATCACTGACGCACATATGCAAAAATGTGATTTTCTTAATTTAAAATCCACGCCTTTTGTGCATACGAACTGGTTAGGGTTTCATTCATGCTTCGTATGTGTCTGTAATATCTTCATCAACCAAAATGCTGAAGAAAAAAATGAAATTCATTGGCCCATACAGGTCTCGAACCTGCGACCTTTGCTTTATTAGCAGGATGCTCTAACCAACTGAGCTAATGGGCCAATTTCTTTTTCGTGCATTTATCCTATTAGATGCTCTGGAAAGAGGAGACTCAGATTGAGGGTTAAGAAGAAAAGATCGAAGGGTGCAATATTGGCATTTATGTAATGTTCGCCAAACCATATGTCATGTAGATTGTAGATCATAACCTCCGAATTTATATAATTTATATGTGTAATTAATCATTTTTTCAATGTATGTACCTTTTTTCAAGATTAACATTACTTTCTTAGAGAGAGTAATAAATTTCAATATTCAATGACGTACTAATTTAACTATTAAACTAAATTTGACTAAGCTTATACTATGCTAATTTTAAGAAGCTTTAAAAATACAATAACTAATCCTGAAACGATAAGTGATTAATACACCCATAGTGATTGCATAAACAAAAGCTTTTAATATGGAGTAATTTTGATCTTAACGCATCATGATAGTATCCTAGTTCTTAGTTACCAATATATCACTGACGCACATATGCGAAAATGTGATTTTCTTAATTTGAAATCCACACCTTTTGTGCATACGAACTGGTTAGGGTTTCATTCATGCTTAAATATGTGTCTGTAATATTTTCATCAACCAAAATGCTTTGAAGAAAAAATGAAATTCATTGGCCCATGCAGGTCTCGAACTTGCGACCTTTGCGTTATTAGCTGGACGCTCTAACCAACTGAGCTAATGGGCCAATTTCTTTTTCGTGCATTTATCCTATTAGATGCTATGGAAAGAGGAGACTCAGATTGACGTTAAGAAGAAAAGATCGAAGGGTGCAATATTGAAATTTATGTAATGTTCACCAAACCATATGTCATGTAGATTGTAGATCAAAACTTCAGAATTTATACAATTATATGTTTAATTAATCATTTTTTCAATTTAAGTACCTTTTTTGTAGATTAACATTACTTTCTTAGAGAAAGTAATAAATTTCAATATTCAACGACGTACTAATTTAACTATTAAACTAAATTTGACTAGGCTTATACTATGCTAATTTAAAGAAACCTTCAAAATTCAACAACAAATCCTGAAAGGATAAGTGATTAATACTCCCAATGTGATTGCATAAACAAAATCTTTTCATATGGAGTGATTTTGATCCTAACGCATCACGATAGTATCATAGTTCTTAGTTACCAATATATCACTGACGCACACATGCGAAAATGTGATTTTCTTAATTTGAAATCCACACCTTTTGTGCATACGAACTGATTAGGGTTTCATTCATGCTTCGTATGTGTCTATCATATTTTCTTCCACCAAAATGCTGAAGAAAAAAATGAAATTCATTGGCCCATGCAGGTCTCGAACTTCCGATCTTTGCGTTATTAGCAGGACGCTCTAACCAACTGAGCTAATGGGCCAATTTCATTTTTCGTGCATTTATCCTATTAGATGCTATGGAAAGAGGAGACTCAGATTTACGTTAAGAAGAAAAGATCGAAGGGTGCAATATTGAAATTTATGTAATGTTCGCCAAACCATATGTCATGTAGATTGTAGATCATAATTTCAGAATTTATATAATTATATGTTTAATTAATCATTTTTTCAATTTAAGTACCTTTTTTGTAGATTAACATTACTTTCTTAGAGAAAATAAAAAATTTCAATATTCAACGACGTACTAATTTAACTATTAAACTAAATTTGACTAAGCTTATACTATGCTAATTTTAAGAAGCTTTAAAAATACAATAACTAATCCTGAAAGGATAAGTGATTAATACACCCAAAGTGATTGCATAAACAAAAGATTTTAATATGGAGTAATTTTGATCTTAACGCATCACGATAGTATCATAGTTCTTAGTTACCCATATATCACTGACGCACATATGCAAAAATGTGATTTTCTTAATTTAAAATCCACGCCTTTTGTGCATACGAACTGGTTAGGGTTTCATTCATGCTTCGTATGTGTCTGTAATATCTTCATCAACCAAAATGCTGAAGAAAAAAATGAAATTCATTGGCCCATGCAGGTCTCGAACCTTGCGACCTTTGCGTTATTAGCAGGACGCTCTAACCAACTGAGCTAATGGGCCAATTTCTTTTTTCGTGCATTTATCCTATTAGATGCTATGGAAAGAGGAGACTCAGATTTAGGGTTAAGAAGAAAAGATCGAAGGGTGCAATATTGGCATTTATGTAATGTTCGCCAAACCATATGTCATGTAGATTGTAGATTATAACCTCAGAATTTATATAATTTATATGTGTAATTAATAATTTTTTCAATGTATGTACCTTTTTCTAGATTAACAATACTTTCTTAGAGAGTGTAATAAATTTCAATATTCAATGACGTACTAATTTAACTATTAAACTAAATTTGACTAAACTTATACTATGCTAATTTTAAGAAGCTTTAAAAATACAATAACTAATCCTGAAACGATAAGTGATTAATACACCCAAAGTGATTGCATAAACAAAAGATTTTAATATGGAGTAATTTTGATCTTAACGCATCACGATAGTATCATAGTTCTTAGTTACCCATATATCACTGACGCACATATGCAAAAATGTGATTTTCTTAATTTAAAATCCACGCCTTTTGTGCATACGAACTGGTTAGGGTTTCATTCATGCTTCGTATGTATCTGTAATATCTTCATCAACCAAAATGCTGAAGAAAAAAATGAAATTCATTAGCCCATACAGGTCTCGAACCTGCGACCTTTGCTTTATTAGCAGGATGCTCTAACCAACTGAGCTAATGGGCCAATTTCTTTTTCGTGCATTTATCCTATTAGATGCTCTGGAAAGAGGAGACTCAGATTGAGGGTTAAGAAGAAAAGATCGAAGGGTGCAATATTGGCATTTATGTAATGTTCGCCAAACCATATGTCATGTAGATTGTAGATCATAACCTCCGAATTTATATAATTTATATGTGTAATTAATCATTTTTTCAATGTATGTACCTTTTTTCAAGATTAACATTACTTTCTTAGAGAGAGTAATAAATTTCAATATTCAATGACGTACTAATTTAACTATTAAACTAAATTTGACTAAGCTTATACTATGCTAATTTTAAGAAGCTTTAAAAATACAATAACTAATCCTGAAACGATAAGTGATTAATACACCCATAGTGATTGCATAAACAAAAGCTTTTAATATGGAGTAATTTTGATCTTAACGCATCATGATAGTATCCTAGTTCTTAGTTACCAATATATCACTGACGCACATATGCGAAAATGTGATTTTCTTAATTTGAAATCCACACCTTTTGTGCATACGAACTGGTTAGGGTTTCATTCATGCTTCGTATGTGTCTGTAATATTTTCATCAACCAAAATGCTGAAGAAAAAAATGAAATTCATTGGCCCATGCAGGTCTCGAACTTGCGACCTTTGCGTTATTAGCTGGACGCTCTAACCAACTGAGCTAATGGGCCAATTTCTTTTTCGTGCATTTATCCTATTAGATGCTATGGAAAGAGGAGACTCAGATTGACGTTAAGAAGAAAAGATCGAAGGGTGCAATATTGAAATTTATGTAATGTTCGCCAAACCATATGTCATGTAGATTGTAGATCAAAACTTCAGAATTTATATAATTATATGTTTAATTAATCATTTTTTCAATTTAAGTACCTTTTTTGTAGATTAACATTACTTTCTTAGAGAAAGTAATAAATTTCAATATTCAACGACGTACTAATTTAACTATTAAACTAAATTTGACTAGGCTTATACTATGCTAATTTAAAGAAACCTTCAAAATTCAACAACAAATCCTGAAAGGATAAGTGATTAATACTCCCAATGTGATTGCATAAACAAAATCTTTTCATATGGAGTGATTTTGATCCTAACGCATCACGATAGTATCATAGTTCTTAGTTACCAATATATCACTGACGCACACATGCTTAAAAATGTGATTTTCTTAATTTGAAATCCACACCTTTTGTGCATACGAACTGATTAGGGTTTCATTCATGCTTCGTATGTGTCTATCATATTTTCTTCCACCAAAATGCTGAAGAAAAAAATGAAATTCATTGGCCCATGCAGGTCTCGAACTTCCGATCTTTGCGTTATTAGCAGGACGCTCTAACCAACTGAGCTAATGGGCCAATTTCATTTTTCGTGCATTTATCCTATTAGATGCTATGGAAAGAGGAGACTCAGATTGACGTTAAGAAGAAAAGATCGAAGGGTGCAATATTGAAATTTATGTAATGTTCGCCAAACCATATGTCATGTAGATTGTAGATCATAATTTCAGAATTTATATAATTAGATGTTTAATTAATCATTTTTTCAATTTAAGTACCTTTTTTGTAGATTAACATTACTTTCTTAGAGAAAATAATAAATTTCAATATTCAACGACGTACTAATTTAACTATTAAAATATATTTGACTAGGCTTATACTATGCTAATTTAAAGAAACCATCAAAATTCAACAACAAATCCTGAAAGGATAAGTGATTAATACTCCCAAAGTGATTGCATAAACAAAATCTTTTCATATGGAGTAATTTTGATCTTAATGCATCACGATAGTATCATAGTTCTTAGTTACCAATATATCACTGACGCACATATGCGAAAATGTGATTTTCTTAATTTGAAATCCACACCTTTTGTGCATACGAACTGATTAAGGTGTCAGTCATGGTTCAAATGGGTCTGTAATATTTTCTTCACCAAAATGCTGATGAAAAAATAAAATTCATCGGCCCATGCAGTCTCGAACCCGCGACCTTCGTTATTAGCAAGACGCTCTAACCAACTGAGCTAATGGGCCTGTTTCTTTTTTCGTATATTTATCCTATTAGATGCTATGGAAACAGGAGACTCAGATTGTGGTTAAGAACAAAAGATCGAAGGGTGTAATATTGGCATTTATGTAATATTCGCCAAACCATATGTCATGTAGATTGTAGATCATAACCTCAGAATTTATATAATTTATATGTGTAATTAATCATTTTTTCAATTTATGTACCTTTTTTTCTAGATTAACAATACTTTCTTAGAGAGAGTAATAACTTTCAATATTCAACGACGTACTAATTTAACTATTAAACTAAATTTGACTAGGCTTATACTATGCTAATTTTAAGAAACCTTCAAAATTCAACAACAAATCCTGAAAGGATAAGTGATTAATACTCCCAAAGTGATTGCATAAACAAAATCTTTTCATATGGAGTAATTTGGATCTTAACGCATCACGATAGTATCATAGGTCTTAGTTACCAATATATCACTGACGCACATATGCGAAAATGTGATTTTCTTAATTTAAAATCCACACCTTTTGTGCATACGAACTGGTTAGGGTTTCATTCATGCTTCGTATGTGTCTGTCATATTTTCTTCAACCAAAATGCTGAAGAAAAAAATGAAATTCATTGGCCCATGCAGGTCTCGAACCTGCGACCTTTGCGTTATTAGCAGGACGCTCTAACCAACTGAGCTAATGGGCCAATTTCTTTTTTCGTGCATTTATCCTATTAGATGCTATGGAAAGAGGACACTCAGATTGACGTTAAGAAGAAAAGATCGAAGGGTGCAATATTGAAATTTATGTAATGTTCACCAAACCATATGTCATGTAGATTGTAGATCATAAACTCCAAATTTATATAATTTATATGTGTAATTAATTATTTTTTCAATTTAAGTACCTTTTTTTGTAGAGTAACAATACTTTCTTAGAGAGAGTAATAAATTTCAATATTCAATGACGTACTAATTTAACAATTAAACTAAATTTGACTAAGCTTATACTATGCTAATTTTAAGAAGCTTTAAAAATACAATAACTAATCCTGAAAGGATAAGTGATTAATACACCCAAAGTGATTGCATAAACAAAAGATTTTAATATGGAGTAATTTTGATCTTAACGCATCACGATAGTATCATAGTTCTTAGTTACCCATATATCACTGACGCACATATGCAAAAATGTGATTTTCTTAATTTAAAATCAACGCCTTTTGTGCATACCAACTGGCTAGGGTTTCATTCATGCTTCGTATGTGTCTGTAATATCTTCATCAACCAAAATGCTGAAGAAAAAAATGAAATTCATTGGCCCATGCAGGTCTCGAACCTGCGACCTTTGCGTTATTAGCAGGACGCTCTAACCAACTGAGCTAATGGGCCAATTTCTTTTTTCGTGCATTTATCCTATTAGATGCTATGGAAAGAGGAGACTCAGATTGAGGGTTAAGAAGAAAAGATCGAAGGGTGCAATATTGGCATTTATGTAATGTTCGCCAAACCATATGTCATGTAGATTGTAGATTATAACCTCGGAATTTATATAATTTATATGTGTAATTAATCATTTTTTCAATGTATGTACCTTTTTCTAGATTAACAATACTTTCTTAGAGAGTGTAATAAATTTCAATATTCAATGACGTACTAATTTAACTATTAAACTAAATTTGACTAAACTTATAATATGCTAATTTTAAGAAGCTTTAAAAATACAATAACTAATCCTGAAACGATAAGTGATTAATACACCCAAAGTGATTGCATAAACAAAAGCTTTTAATATGGAGTAATTTTGATCTTAACGCATCACGATAGTATGAAAGTTCTTAGTTACCAATATATCACTGACGCACATATGCGAAAATGTGATTTTCTTAATTTAAAATCCACAACTTTTGTGCATACGAACTGGTTAGGGTTTCATTCATTCTTCGTATGTGTCTGTAATATTTTCTTCAGCCAAAATGCTGAAGAAAAAAGTGAAATTCATTGGCCCATGCAGGTCTCGAACCTGCGACCTTTGCTTTATTAGCAGGATGCTCTAACCAACTGAGCTAATGGGCCAATTTCTTTTTCGTGCATTTATCCTATTAGATGCTCTGGAAAGAGGAGACTTAGATTGAGGGTTAAGAAGATAAGATCGAAGGGTGCAATATTGGCATTTATGTAATGTTCGCCAAACCATATGTCATGTAGATTGTAGATCATAACCTCAGAATTTATATAATTTATATGTGTAATTAATCATTTTTTCAATGTATGTACCTTTTTTCCAGATTAACAATACTTTCTTAGAGAGAGTAATAAATTTCAATATTCAACGACGTACTAATTTAACTATTAAACTAAATTTGACTAAGCTTATACTATGCTAATTTTAAGAAGCTTTAAAAATACAATAACTAATCCTGAAAGGATAAGTGATTAATACACCCAAAGTGATTGCATAAACAAAAGATTTTAATATGGAGTAATTTTGATCTTAACGCATCACGATAGTATCATAGTTCTTAGTTACCCATATATTACTGACGCACATATGCAAAAATGTGATTTTCTTAATTTAAAATCCACGCCTTTTGTGCATACAAACTGGTTAGGGTTTCATTCATGCTTCGTATGTGTCTGTAATATCTTCATCAACCAAAATGCTAAAGAAAAAAATGAAATTCATTGGCCCATGAAGGTGTCGAACCTGCGACCTTTGCTTTATTAGCAGGACGCTCTAACCAACTGAGCTGATGGGCCAGTTTCTTTTTTCGTTCATTTATCCTATTAGATGCTATGGAAAGAGGAGACTCAGATTGAGGGTTAAGAAGAAAAGATCGAAGGGTGCAATATTGGCATTTATGTAATATTGGCCAAACCATATGTCATGTAGATTGTAGATCATAACCTCGGAATTTATATAATTTATATTTGTAATTAATCATTTTTTCAATTTATGTACCTTTGTTCTAGATTAACAATACTTTCTTAGAGAGAGTAATAAATTTCAATATTCAATGACGTACTAATTTAACTATTAAACTAAATTTGACTAAGCTTATACTATGCTAATTTAAGAAGCTTTAAAAATACAATAACTAATCCTGAAAGGATAAGTGATTAATAGACCCAAAGTGATTGCATAAACAAAAGCTTTTAATATGGAGTAATTTTGATCTTAACGCATCACGATAGCATCATAGTGCTTAGTTACCAATATATCACTGACGCACATATGCGAAAATGTGATTTTCTTAATTTGAAATCCACACCTTTTGTGCATACGAACTGGTTAGGGTTTCATTCATGCTTCGTATGTGTCTGTAATATTTTCTTCAGCCAAAATACTGAAGAAAAAAATAATATTTATTGGCCCATGCAGGTCTCGAACCTATGACCTTTTCTTTATTAGCACGACGCTCTAACCAACTGAGCTAATGGGCCAATTTCTTTTTTCGTGCATTTATCCTATTAGATGCTATGGAAAGAGGAGACTCAGATTGAGGGTTAAGAAGAAAAGATCGAAGGGTGCAATATTGGCATTTATGTAATGTTCGCCAAACCATATGTCATGTAGATTGTAGATTATAACCTCAGAATTTAAATAATTTATATGTGTAATTAATCATTTTTTTAATTTATGTACCTTTTTTCTAGATTAACAATACTTTCTTAGAGAGAGTAATAAATTTCAATATTCAATGATGTACTAATTTAACTATTAAACTAAATTTGACTAAGCTTATACTATGCTAATTTTAAGAAGCTTTAAAAATACAATAACTAATCCTGAAAGGATAAGTGATTAATAGACCCAAAGTGATTGCATAAACAAAAGCTTTTAATATGGAGTAATTTTGATCTTAACGCATCACGATAGTATCATAGTTCTTAGTTACCCATATATCACTGACGCACATATGCAAAAATGTGATTTTCTTAATTTAAAATCAACGCCTTTTGTGCATACGAACTGGTTAGGGTTTCATTCATGCTTCGTAAGTGTCTGTAATATCTTCATCAACCAAAATGCTGAAGAAAAAAATGAAATTCATTGGCCCATGCAGGTCTCGAACCTGCGACCTTTGCGTTATTAGCAGGACGCTCTAACCAACTGAGCTAATGGGCCAATTTCTTTTTTCGTGCATTTATCCTATTAGATGCTATGGAAAGAGGAGACTCAGATTGAGGGTTAAGAAGAAAAGATCGAAGGGTGCAATATTGGCATTTATGTAATGTTCGCCAAACCATATGTCATGTAGATTGTAGATCATAACCTCGGAATTTATATAATTTATATTTGTAATTAATCATTTTTTCAATTTATGTACCTTTTTTCTAGATTAACAATACGTTCTTAGAGAGAGTAATAAATTTCAATATTCAATGACGTACTAATTTAACTATTAAACTAAATTTGACTAAGCTTATACTAAGCTAATTTTAAGAAGCTTTAAAAATACAATAACTACTACTGAAAGGATAGGTGATTATTACACCTAAAGTGATTGCATAAACAAAAGATTTTAATATGGAGTAATTTTGATCTTAACGCATCACGATAGTATGAAAGTTCTTAGTTACCAATATATCACTGACGCACATATGCGAAAATGTGATTTTCTTAATTTAAAATCCACAACTTTTGTGCATACGAACTGGTTAGGGTTTCATTCATTCTTCGTATGTGTCTGTAATATTTTCTTCAGCCAAAATGCTGAAGAAAAAAGTGAAATTCATTGGCCCATGCAGGTCTCGAACCTGCAACCATTGCTTTATTAGCAGGACGCTCTAACCAACTGAGCTGGTGGGCCAGTTTATTTTTTCGTGCATTTATCCTATTAGATGCTATGGAAAGAGGAGACTCAGATTGAGGTTAAGAAGAAAAGATCGAAAGGTGCAATATTGGCATTTATGTAATGCTCACCAAACCATATGTCATGTAGATTGTAGATCATAACCTCGGTATTTATATAATTTATATGTGTAATTAATCATTTTTTAAATTTATGTACCTTTTTTCTAGATTAACAATACTTTCTTAGAGAGAGTAATAAATTTCAATATTCAATGACGTACTAATTTGACTATTAAACTAAATTTGACTAAGCTTATACTATGCTAATTTAAGAAGCTTTAAAAATACAATAACTAATCCTGAAAGGATAAGTGATTAATAGACCCAAAGTGATTGCATAAACAAAAGCTTTTAATATGGAGTAATTTCGATCTTAACACATCACGATAGCATGATAGTGCTTAGTTACCAATATATCACTGACGCACATATGCGAAAATGTGATTTTCTTAATTTGAAATCCACACCTTTTGTGCATACGAACTGGTTAGGGTTTCATTCATGCTTCGTATGTGTCTGTAATATTTTCTTCATCCTAAATGCTGAAGAAAAAAATAAAATTCATTGGCCCATGCAGGTCTCGAACCTATGACCTTTGCTTTATTAGCAGGACGCTCTAACCAACTGAGCTGATGGGCCAGTTTCTTTTTTCATGCATTTATCCTATTAGATGCTATGGAATGAGGAGACTCAGATTGAGGGTTAAGAAGAAAAGATCGAAGGGTGCAATATTGGCATTTATGTAATGTTCTCCAAACCATATGTCATGTAGATTGTAGATCATAACCTCGAAATTTATATAATTTATATGTGTAATTAATCATTTTTTAAATTTATGTACCTTTTTTCTAGATTAACAATACTTTCTTAGAGAGAGTAATAAATTTCAATATTCAATGACGTACTAATTTAACTATTAAACTAAATTTGACTTAAGCTTATACTATGCTAATTTTAAGAAGCTTTAAAAATAAAATAACTAATCCTGAAAGGATAAGTGATTAATAGACCCAAAGTGATTGCATAAACAAAATCTTTTAATATGGAGTAATTTTGATCTTAACGCATCACGATAGCATCATAGTGCTTAGTTACCAATATATCACTGACGCACATATGCGAAAATGTGATTTTCTTAATTTGAAATCCACACCTTTTGTGCATACGAACTGGTTAGGGTTTCATTCATGCTTCGTATGTGTTTGTAATATTTTCTTCATCCTAAATGCTGAAGAAAAAAATAAAATTCATTGGCCCATGCAGGTCTCGAACCTATGACCTTTGCTTTATTAGCAGGACGCTCTAACCAACTGAGTTGATGGGCCAGTTTCTTTTTTCATGCATTTATCCTATTAGATGCTATGGAATGAGGAGACTCAGATTGAGGGTTAAGAAGAAAAGATCGAAGGGTGCAATATTGGCATTTATGTAATGTTCTCCAAACCATATGTCATGTAGATTGTAGATCATAACTTCGGAATTTATATAATTTATATGTGTAATTAATCATTTTTTCAATTTATGTACCTTTTTTCTAGATTAACAATACTTTCTTAGAGAGGGTAATAAATTTCAATATTCAATGACGTACTAATTTAACTATTAAACTAAATTCGACTAAGCTTATACTATGCTAATTTAAGAAGCTTTAAAAATACAATAACTAATCCTGAAAGGATAAGTGATTAATAGACCCAAAGTGATTGCATAAACAAAAGCTTTTAATAAGGATTAATTTTGATCTTAACACATCACGATAGTATCATAGTACTTAGTTACCAATATATCACTGACGCACATATGCGAAAATGTGATTTTTTAATTTGAAATCCACACCTTTTGTGCATACGAACTGGTTAGGGTTTCATTCATGCTTCGTATGTGTCTGTAATATTTTCTTCAGCCAAAATGCTGAAGAAAAAAATAAAATTCATTGGCCCATGCAGGTCTCGAACCTGCAACCTTTGCTTTATTAGCAGGACACTCTAACCATCTGAGCTGATGGGGCAGTTTCTTTTTTCATGCATTTATCCTATTAGATGCTATGGAAAGAGGAGACTCAGATTGTGGTTAAGAAGAAAAGATCGAAAGGTGCAATATTGGCCTTTATGTAATGCTCACCAAATCATATGTCATGTAGATTGTAGATCATAACCTCGGAATTTATATAATTTATATTGGTAATTAATCATTTTTTAAATTTATGTACCTTTTTTCTAGATTAACAATACTTTCTTAGAGAGAGTAATAAATTTCAATATTCAATGACGTACTAATTTAACTATTAAACTAAATTTGACTTAATCTTATACTATGCTAATTTTAAGAAGCTTTAAAAATACAATAAGTAATCCTGAAAGGATAAGTGATTAATAGACCCAAAGTGATTGCATAAACAAAAGCTTTTAATATGGAGTAATTTTGATCTTAACGCATCACGATAGTATCATAGTTCTTAGTTACCAATATATCACTGACGCACATATGCGAAAATGTGATTTTCTTAATTTAAAATCCACAACTTTTGTGCATACGAACTGGTTAGGGTTTCATTCATGTTTCGTATGTGTATGTAATATTTTCTTCAGCCAAAATGCTGAAGAAAAAAATGAAATTCATTGTCCGATGCAGGTCTCGAACCTATGACCTTTGCTTTATTAGCAGGACGCTCTAACCAACTGAGCTAATGGGCCAATTTCTTTTTTCGTGCATTTATCCTATTAGATGCTATGGAAAGAGGAGACTCAGATTGAGGTTAAGAAGAAAAGATCGAAGGGTGCAATATTGGCATTTATGTAATGTTCGCCAAACCATATGTCATGTAGATTGTAGATCATAACCTCGGAATTTATATAATTTATATTGGTAATTAATCATTTTTTAAATTTATCTACCTTTTTTCTAGATTAACAATACTTTCTTAGAGAGAGTAATAAATTTCAATATTCAAGGACGTACTAATTTAACTATTAAACTAAATTTGACTTAAGCTTATACTATGCTAATTTTAAGAAGCTTTAAAAATACAATAACTAATCCTGAAAGGATAAGTGATTAATACTCCCAAAGTGATTGCATAAAAAAAATCTTTTAATATGGAGTAATTTTGATCTTAACGCATCACGATAGCATCATAGTGCTTAGTTACCAATATATCACTGACGCATATGCGAAAATGTGATTTTCTTAATTTGAAATCCACACCTTTTGTGCATACGAACTGGTTAGGGTTTCATTCATGCTTCGTATGTGTCTGTAATATTTTCTTCAGCCAAAATGTTGAAGAAATAAATAAAATTCATTGGCCCATATGCAGGTCTCGAACCTGCGACCTTCGCGTTATTAGCACGACGCTCTAACCAACTGAGCTAATGGTCCAATTGCTTTCTTCCTGCATTTATCCGTCTAGATGCTATGGAATGAGGAGACTCAGATTGAGGGTTAAGAAGAAAAGATCGAAGGGTGCAATATTGGCATTTATGTAATGTTCGCCAAACCATATGTCATGTAGATTGTAGATCATAACCTCAGAATTTATATAATTTATATGTGTAATTAATCATTTTTTAAATTTATGTACCTTTTTTCTAGATTAACAATACTTTCTTAGAGAGGGTAATAAATTTCAATATTCAATGACGTACTAATTTAACTATTAAACTAAATTCGACTAAGCTTATACTATGCTAATTTAAGAAGCTTTAAAAATACAATAACTAATCCTGAAAGGATAAGTGATTAATAGACCCAAAGTGATTGCATAAACAAAAGCTTTTAATAAGGAGTAATTTTGATCTTAACACATCACGATAGTATCATAGTACTTAGTTACCAATATATCACTGACGCACATATGCGAAAATGTGATTTTTTAATTTGAAATCCACACCTTTTGTGCATACGAACTGGTTAGGGTTTCATTCATGCTTCCTATGTATGCAGTAATATTTTCTTCAGCCAAAATGCTGAAGAAAAAAGTAAAATTCATTGGCCCATGCAGGTCTCGAACCTGCGACCTTTGCTTTATTAGCAGGACGCTCTAACCAACTGAGCTGATGGGCCAGTTTCTTTTTTCATGCATTTATCCTATTAAATGCTATGGAAAGAGGAGACTCAGATTGTGGTTAAGAAGAAAAGATCGAAAGGTGCAATATTGGCCTTTATGTAATGCTCACCAAATCATATGTCATGTAGATTGTAGATCATAACCTCAGAATTTATATAATTTATATGTGTAATTAATCATTTTTTCCATTTATGTACCTTTTTTCTAGATTAACAATACTTTCTTAGAGAGAGTAATAAATTTCAATATTCAATGACATACATTTAACTATTAAACTAAATTTGACTAAGCTTATACTATGCTAATTTTAAGAAACTTTAAAAATACAATAACTAATCCTGAAAGGATAAGTGATTAATAAACCCAAAGTGATTGCATAAACAAAAGCTTTTAATATGGAGTAATTTTGATCTTAACGCATCACGATAGTATCATAGTTCTTAGTTACCAATATATCACAGACGCAAATATGCGAAAATGTGATTTTCTTAATTTAAAACCCACAACGTTTGTGCATACGAACTGGCTAGGGTTTCATTCATGTTTCGTATGTGTATGTAATATTTTCTTCAGCCAAAATGCTGAATAAAAAAATGAAATTCATTGTCCGATGCAGGTCTCGAACCTATGACCTTTGCTTTATTAGCAGGACGCTCTAACCAACTGAGCTAATGGGCCAATTTCTTTTTTCGTGCATTTATCCTATTAGATGCTATGGAAAGAGGAGACTCAGATTGAGGTTAAGAAGAAAAGATCGAAGGGTGCAATATTGGCATTTATGTAATGTTCGCCAAACCATATGTCATGTAGATTGTAGATCATAACCTCGGAATTTATATAATTTATATTGGTAATTAATCATTTTTTAAATTTATGTACCTTTTTTCTAGATTAACAATACTTTCTTAGAGAGAGTAATAAATTTCAATATTCAAGGACGTACTAATTTAACTATTAAACTAAATTTGACTTAAGCTTATACTATGCTAATTTTAAGAAGCTTTAAAAATACAATAACTAATCCTGAAAGGATAAGTGATTAATACTCCCAAAGTGATTGCATAAAAAAAATCTTTTAATATGGAGTAATTTTGATCTTAACGCATCACGATAGCATCATAGTGCTTAGTTACCAATATATCACTGACGCACATATGCGAAAATGTGATTTTCTTAATTTGAAATCCACACCTTTTGTGCATACGAACTGGTTAGGGTTTCATTCATGCTTCGTATGTGTCTGTAATTTTTTCTTCAGCCAAAATGTTGAAGAAATAAATAAAATTCATTGGCCCATATGCAGGTCTCGAACCTGCGACCTTCGCGTTATTAGCACGACGCTCTAACCAACTGAGCTAATGGTCCAATTGCTTTCTTCCTGCATTTATCCATCTAGATGCTATGGAATGAGGAGACTCAGATTGAGGGTTAAGAAGAAAAGATCGAAGGGTGCAATATTGGCATTTATGTAATGTTCGCCAAACCATATGTCATGTAGATTGTAGATCATAACCTCAGAATTTATATAATTTATATGTGTAATTAATCATTTTTTAAATTTATGTACCTTTTTTCTAGATTAACAATACTTTCTTAGAGAGGGTAATAAATTTCAATATTCAATGACGTACTAATTTAACTATTAAACTAAATTCGACTAAGCTTATACTATGCTAATTTAAGAAGCTTTAAAAATACAATAACTAATCCTGAAAGGATAAGTGATTAATAGACCCAAAGTGATTGCATAAACAAAAGATTTTAATAAGGAGTAATTTTGATCTTAACACATCACGATAGTATCATAGTTCTTAGTTACCAATATATCACTGACGCACATATGCGAAAATGTGATTTTTTAATTTGAAATCCACACCTTTTGTGCATACGAACTGGTTAGGGTTTCATTCATGCTTCGTATGTGTCTGTAATATTTTCTTCAGCCAAAATGCTGAAGAAAAAAGTAAAATTCATTGGCCCATGCAGGTCTCGAACCTGCGACCTTTGCTTTATTAGCAGGACGCTCCAACCAACTGAGCTGATGGGCCAGTTTCTTTTTTCATGCATTTATCCTATTAGATGCTATGGAAAGAGGAGACTCAGATTGTGGTTAAGAAGAAAAGATCGAAAGGTGCAATATTGGCCTTTATGTAATGCTCACCAAATCATATGTCATGTAGATTGTAGATCATAACCTCAGAATTTATATAATTTATATGTGTAATTAATCATTTTTTCCATTTATGTACCTTTTTTCTAGATTAACAATACTTTCTTAGAGAGAGTAATAAATTTCAATATTCAATGACATACATTTAACTATTAAACTAAATTTGACTAAGCTTATACTATGCTAATTTTAAGAAACTTTAAAAATACAATAACTAATCCTGAAAGGATAAGTGATTAATAAACCCAAAGTGATTGCATACACAAAAGCTTTTAATATGGAGTAATTTTGATCTTAACGCATCACGATAGTATCATAGTTCTTAGTTACCAATATATCACAGACGCAAATATGCGAAAATGTGATTTTCTTAATTTAAAATCCACAACGTTTGTGCATACGAACTGGTTAGGGTTTCATTCATGCTTCGTATGTGTATGTAATATTTTCTTCAGCCAAAATGCTGAAGCAAAAAATGAAATTCATTGGCCGATGCAGGTCTCGAACCTATGACCTTTGCTTTATTAGCAGGACGCTCTAACCAACTGAGCTAATGGGCCAATTTCTTTTTTCGTGCATTTATCCTATTAGATGCTATGGAAAGAGGAGACTCAGATTGAGGTTAAGAAGAAAAGATCAAAGGGTGCAATATTGGCATTTATGTAATGTTCGCCAAACCATATGTCATGTAGATTGTAGATCATAACCTCGGAATTTATATAATTTATATTGGTTATTAATCATTATTAAATTTATGTACCTTTTTTCTAGATTAACAATACTTTCTTAGAGAGAGTAATAAATTTCAATATTCAATGACGTACTAATTTGACTATTAAACTAAATTTGACTAAGCTTATACTATGCTAATTTAAGAAGCTTTAAAAGTACAATAACTAATCCTGAAAGGATAAGTGATTAATAGACACAAAGTGATTGCATAAACAAAAGCTTTTAATATGGAGTAATTTTGATCTTAACGCATCACGATAGCATCATAGTGCTTAGTTACCAATATATCACTGACGCACATATGCGAAAATGTGATTTTCTTAATTTGAAATCCACACCTTTTGTGCATACGAACTGGTTAGGGTTTCATTCATGCTTCGTATGTGTCTGTAATATTTTCTTCAGCCAAAATGCTGAAGAAAAAAATAAAATTCATTGGCCCATGCAGGTCTCGAACCTGCGACCTTTGCTTTATTAGCAGGACGCTCTAACCAACTGAGCTGATGGGCCAGTTTCTTTTTTCATGCATTTATCCTATTAGATGCTATGGAAAGAGGAGACTCAGATTGTGGTTAAGAAGAAAAGATCGAAAGGTGCAATATTGGCCTTTATGTAATGCTCACCAAATCATATGTCATGTAGATTGTAGATCATAACCTCGGAATTTATATAATTTATATTGGTAATTAATCATTTTTTAAATTTATGTACCTTTTTTCTAGATTAACAATACTTTCTTAGAAAGTGTAATAAATTTCAATATTCAATGACGTACTAATTTAACTATTAAACTAAATTTGACTTAAGCTTATACTATGCTAATTTTAAGAAGCTTTAAAAATACAATAAGTAATCCTGAAAGGATAAGTGATTAATAGACCCAAAGTGATTGCATAAACAAAAGCGTTTAATATTGAGTAATTTTGGTCTTAACGCATCACGATAGTATCATAGTTCTTAGTTACCAATAAATCACTGACGCACATATGCGAGAATGTGATTTTCTTAATTTGAAATACACACCTTTTGTGCATACGAACTGGTTAGGGTTTCATTCATGCTTCGTATGTGTAAGTAATATTTTCTTCAGCCAAAATGCTGAAGAAAAAAGTAAAATTCATTGGCCCATGCAGGTCTCGAACCTGCGACCATTGCTTCATTAGTAGGACGCTCTAACCAACTGAGTTGAAGGGCCAGTTTATTTTTTCGTGCATTTATCCTATTAGATGCTATGGAAAGAGGAGACTCAGATTGAGGGTTAAGAAGAAAAGATCGAAGTGTGCAATATTGGCATTTATGTAATGGTCGCCAAACCATATGTCATGTAGATTGTAGATCATAACCTCAGAATTTATATAATTTATATGTGTGATTAATCATTTTTTCAATTTATGTACCTTTTTTCTAGATTAACAATACTTTCTTAGAGAGAGTAATAAATTTCAATATTCCCAAAGTGATTGCATAAACAAAATCTTTTAATATGGAGTAATTTTGGTCTTAACGCATCACGATAGTATCATAGTTCTTAGTTACCAATATATCACTGACGCACATATGCGAAAATGTGATTTTCTTAATTTGAAATACACACCTTTTGTGCACACGAACTGGTTAGGGTTTCATTCATGCTTCGTATGTGTCTGTAATATTTTCTTCATTCTAAATGCTGAAGAAAAAAATAAAATTCTTTGGCCCATGCAGGTCTCTAACCTGCGACCATTGTGTTATTGGCAGGACGCTCTAACCAACTGAGCTGAAGGGACAGTTTTTTTTTTCGTGCATTTATCCTATTAGATGCTATGGAAAGAGGAGACTCAAATTGAGGGTTAAGATGAAAAGATCGAAGGGTGCAATATTGGCATTTATGTAATGTTCGCCAAACCATATGTCATGTAGATTGTAGATCATAACCTCAGAATTTATATAATTTATATGTGTGATTAATCATTTTTTCAATTTATGTACCTTTTTTCTAGATTAACAATACTTTCTTAGAGAGAGAAATAAATTTCAATATTAACAAAGTGATTGCATAAATAAAAGCTTTTAATATGGAGTAATTTTGGTCTTAACGCATCACGATAGTATCATAGTTCTTAGTTACCAATATATCACTGACGCACATATGCGAAAATGTGATTTTCTTAATTTGAAATACACACCTTTTGTGCACACGAACTGGTTAGGGTTTCATTCATGCTTCGTATGTGTCTGTAATATTTTCTTCATTCTAAATGCTGAAGAAAAAAATAAAATTCTTTGGCCCATGCAGGTCTCGAACCTGCGACCTTCGCGTTATTAGCACGACGCTCTAACCAACTGAGCTAATAGGCCAATTTCTTTCTTCCTGCATTTATCCTATTAGATGCTATGGAAAGAGTAGACTCAGATTGTGGTTAAGAAGAAAAGATCGAAAGGTGCAATATTGGCCTTTATGTAATGTTCACCAAATCATATGTCATGTAGATTGTAGATCATAACCTCAGAATTTATATAATTTATATGTGTAATTAATCATTTTTTCAATTTATGTACCTTTTTTCTAGATTAACAATACTTTCTTTGAGAGAGTAATAAATTTCAATATTCAATGACGTACTAATTTAACTATTAAACTAAATTTGACTAAGCTTATACTATGCTAAATTTAAGAAGCTTTAAAAATACAATAACTAATCCTGAAAGGATAAGTGATTAATAGACCCAAAGTGATTGCATAAACAAAAGCTTTTAATATGGATTAATTTTGATCTTAACGCATCACGATAGCATCATAGTGCTTAGTTACCAATATATCACTGACGCACATATGCGAAAATGTGATTTTCTTAATTTGAAATCCACACCTTTTGTGCATACGAACTGGTTAGGGTTTCATTCATGCTTCGTATGTGTCTGTAATATTTTCTTCAGCCAAATGCTGAAGAAAAAAATAATATTTATTGGCCCATGCAGGTCTAGAACCTGCAACCATTGCTTTACTAGCAGACGCCTCGACCAACCGAAATGATGGGCCAGTTTCTTTTTTCGTGCATTTATCCTATTAGATGCTATGGAAAGAGGAGACTCAGATTGAGGGTTAAGAAGAAAAGATCGAAGGGTGCAATATTGGCATTTACGTAATGTTCGCCAAACCATACGTCATGTAGATTGTAGATCATAACCTCAGAATTTATATAATTTATATGTGTAATTAATCATTTTTTCAATTTATGTACCGTTTTTCTAGATTAACAATTCTTTCTTAGAGAGAGTAATAAATTTCAATATTCAATGACGTACTAATTTAACTATTAAACTAAATTTGACTAAGCTTATACTATGATAAATTTAAGAAGCTTTAAAAATACAATAACTAATCCTAAAACGATAAGTGATTAATACACACAAAGTGATTGCATAAACAAAAGCTTTTAATATGGAGTAATTTTGATCTTAACGCATCACGATAGTATCATAATTCTTAGTTACCAATATATCACTGACGCACATAGCACGACGCTCTAACCAACTGAGCATGGGCCTGTTTCTTTTTTCATGCATTTAACCTATTAGATGCTATGGAAAGAGGAGACTCAGATTGAGGTTAAGAAGAAAAGATCGAAGGGTGCAATATTGCCCTTTATGTAATATTCACCAAACCATATGTCATGTAGATTGTGGATCATAACCTCAGAATTAAAATAATTTATATGTGCAATTAATCATTTTTTCAATTTAAGTATCTTTTTTCTAGATTAACAATACTTTCTTTTTTAAAGTAATAAATTTCAATATTCAACGACGTACTTATTTAACTATTAAACTAAATTTGACTAAGCTTATACTATGCTAATTTTAAGAAGCTTTCAAAATTCAACAACTAATCCTGAAACGATAAGTGATTAATACACACAAAGTGATTGCATAAACAAAAGCTTTTAATATGGAGTAATTTTGATCTTAACGCATCACGATAGTATCATAATTCTTAGTTACCAATATATCACTGACGCACATAGCACGATGCTCTAACCAACTGAGCTAATGGGCCTGTTTCTTTTTTCATGCATTTAACCTATTAGATGATATGGAAAGAGGAGACTCAAATTGAGGTTAAGAAGAAAAGATCGAAGGGTGCAATATTGGCATTTATGTAATGTTCGCCAAACCATATGTCATGTAGATTGTAGATCATAACCTCAGAATTTATATAATTTATATGTGTAATTAATTATTTTTTCAATTTAAGTACTTTTTTTCTAGATTAACAATACTTTCTTTTTTAAAGTAATAAATTTCAATATTTAACGACGTACTAATTTAACTATTAAACCAAATTAGACTAAGCTTATACTATGCTAATTTTAAGAAGCTTTCAAAATTCAACAACTAATCTTGAAAGGATAAGTGATTAATACTCCCAAAGTGATTGCATAAACAAAAGCTTTTCATATGGAGTAATTTTGATCTTAACGCATCACGATAGTATCATAGTTCTTAGTTACCAATATATCACTGACGCACATATGAGAAGATGTGATTTTCTTAATGTGAAATCCACACCTTTTGTGTATACGAACTGGTTAGGGTTTCATTCATGCATCGTATGTGTATGTAATATTTTCTTCAGCCAAGATGCAGAAGAAGAAAAATGAAATTCATTGGCCCATCTAGGTCTCAAACCTGCGACCTTCACGTTATTAGCACGACGCTCTAACCAATTGAGCTAATGGGCCAGTTTCTTTTTTCGTGCATTTATCCTATTAGATGCTATGGAAAGAGGAGACTCAGATTGAGGTTAAGAAGAAAAGATCGAAGGGTGCAATATTGGCATTTATGTAATGTTCACCAAACCATATGTCATGTAGATTGTAGATCATAACCTACGAATTTATATAATTTATATGTGTAATTAATCATTTTTTCAATTTAAGTACCTTTTTTCTAGATTAACATTACTTTCTTAGAGAAAGTAGTAAATTTCAATATTCAACGACGTACTAATTTAACCATTAAACTAAATTTTACTAAGCTTATACTATGGTAATTTTAAGAATCTTTCATAATTCAACAACTAATCCTGAAAGGATAAGTGATTAATACTCCCAAAGTGATTGCATTAACAAAAGCTTTTCATATGGAGTAATTTTGATCTTAACGCATCACGATAGTATCATAGTTCTTAGTTGCCAATATAACACTGACGCACATATTCGAAAATGTGATTTTCTTAATTTGAAATCCATACCTTTTGTGCATAAAAACTGGTTAGGGTTTCATTCATGCTTCGTATGTGTCTGTAATATTTTCTTCAGCCAAGATGTAGAAGAAAAAAATGAAATTCAATGGCCCATGCAGTCTCGAACCTGCGACCTTGCGTTATTAGCACGACGCTCTAACCAATTGAGCTAATGGGCGGTTTCTTTTTTCGTGCATTTATCCTATTAGATGCTATGGAAAGAGGAGACTCAGATTGAGGTTAAGAAGAAAAGATCGAAGGGTGCAATATTGGCATTTATGTAATGTTCACCAAACCATATGTCATGTAGATTATAGATCATAACCTACGAATTTATATAATTTATATGTGTAATTAATCATTTTTTCAATTTAAGTACCTTTTTTCTAGATTAACATTACTTTCTTAGAGAAAGTAGTAAATTTCAATATTCAACGACGTACTAATTTAACCATTAAACTAAATTTTACTAAGCTTATACTATGGTAATTTTAAGAATCTTCCATAATTCAACAACTAATCCTGAAAGGATAAGTGATTAATACTCCCAAAGTGATTGCATAAACAAAAGCTTTTCATATGGAGTAATTTTGATCTTAACGCATCACGATAGTATCATAGTTCTTAGTTACCAATATATCACTGACGCAGATATGCGAAAATGTGATTTTCTTAATTTGAAATCCACACCATTTGTGCATACAAACTGGTTAGGGTTTCATTCATGCTTCGTATGTGTCTGTAATATTTTCTTCCGCCAAAATGCTAAAGAAATAAATGAAATTCATTGGCCCATGCAGGTCTTCTACCTGTGACCTTCGCGTTATTAGCACGACGCTCTAACCAACTGAGCTAATGGGCCAATTTCTTTTTTGGTGCATTTATCCTACTAGATGCTATGGAAAGAGGAGCCTCGGATTGAGATTAAGAAGAAAAGATCGAAGGGTGCAATATTGGCCTTTATGTAATGTTCACCAAACCATATGTCATGTAGATTGTGGATCATAACCTCCGAATTTATATAATTTATAGGTGTGATTAATGATTTTTTCAATTTATGTACCTTTTTTCTAGATTAACAATACTTTCTTAGAGAGAGTAATAAATTTCAATATTCCAAAGTGATTGCATAAACAAAATCTTTTAATATGGAGT
Source organism: Anisodus acutangulus (assembly GCA_029783415.1). Lineage (NCBI taxonomy): Eukaryota > Viridiplantae > Streptophyta > Magnoliopsida > Solanales > Solanaceae > Anisodus > Anisodus acutangulus. The sequence goes on from CM056490.1 coordinate 47,822,828, forward strand.
AATTTTGGTCTTAACGCATCACGATAGTATCATAGTTCTTAGTTACCAATATATCACTGAAGCACATATGCGAAAATGTGATTTTCTTAATTTGAAATACACACCTTTTGTGCATACGAACTGGTTAGGGTTTCATTCATGCTTCGTATGTGTCTGTAATATTTTCTTCAGCCAAAATGCTGAAGCAAAAAATGAAATTCATTGGTCGATGCAGGTCTCGAACCTATGACCTTTGCTTTATTAGCAGGACGCTCTAACCAACTGAGCTGATGGGCCAGTTTCTTTTATCATGCATTTATCCTATTAGATGCTATGGAAAGAGGAGACTCAGATTGTGGTTAAGAAGAAAAGATCGAAAGGTGCAATATTGGCCTTTATGTAATGCTCACCTAATCATATGTCATGTAGATTGTAGATCATAACCTCGGAATTTATATAATTTATATTGGTAATTAATCATTTTTTAAATTTATGTACCTTTTTTCTAGATTAACAATACTTTCTTAGAGAGAGTAATAAATTTCAATATTCAATGACGTACTAATTTAACTATTAAACTAAATTTGACTTAAGCTTATACTATGCTAATTTTAAGAAGCTTTAAAAATACAATAAGTAATCCTGAAAGGATAAGTGATTAATAGACCCAAAGTGATTGCATAAACAAAAGCGTTTAATATTGAGTAATTTTGGTCTTAACGCATCACGATAGAATCATAGTTCTTAGTTACCAATATATCACTGACGCACATATGCGAAAATGTGATTTTCTTAATTTGAAATACACACCTTTTGTGCATACGAACTGGTGAGGGATTCATTCATGCTTCGTATGTGTCTGTAATATTTTCTTCAGCCAAAATGCTGAAGAAAAAAATAAAATTCATTGGCCCATGCAAGTCTCGAACCTGCGACCTTCGCGTTATTAGCACGACGCTCTAACCAACTGAGCTAATGGGCCAATTGCTTTCTTCCTGCATTTATCCTATTAGATGCTATGGAAAGAGGAGACTCAGATTGTGGTTAAGAAGAAAAGATTGAAAGATGCAATATTGGCCTTTATGTAATGCTCACCAATTCATATGTCATGTAGATTGTAGATCATAACCTCAGAATTTATATAATTTATATGTGTAATTAATCATTTATTCAATTTATGTACCTTTTTTCTAGATTAACAATACTTTCTTAGAGAGAGTAATAAATTTCAATATTCAATGACGTACTAATTTAACTATTAAACTAAATTAGACTAAGCTTATACTATGCTAATTTTAAGAAGCTTTCAAAATTCAACAACTAATCCTGAAAGGATAAGTGATTAATAGACCCAAAGTGATTGCATAAACAAAAGCTTTTAATATGGAGTAATTTTGATCTTAACGCATCACGATAGTATCATAGTTCTTAGTTACCAATATATCACTGACACACATATGCAAAAATGTGATTTTCTTAATTTAAAATCCACACCTTTTGTGCATACGAACTGGTTAGGATTTCATTCATGCTTCGTATGTGTAAGTAATATTTTCTTCAGCCAAAATGCTGAAGAAAAAAGTAAAATTCATTGGCCCATGCAGGTCTCGAACCTGCGACCATTGCTTCATTAGTAGGACGCTCTAACCAACTGAGTTGAAGGGCCAGTTTCTTTTTTCGTGCATTTATCCTATTAGATGCTATGGAAAGAGGAGACTCAGATTGAGGCTTAAGAAGAAAAGATCGAAGGGTGCAATATTGGCATTTATGTAATGTTCGCCAAACCACACGTCATGTAGATTGTAGATCATAACCTCAGAATTTATATAATTTATATGTGTAATTAATCATTTTTTCAATTTATGTACCTTTTTTCTAGATTAACAATACTTTCTTAGAGAGAGTAATAAATTTCAATATTCAATGACGTACTAATTTAACTATTAAACTAAATTTGACTTAAGCTTATACTATGCTAATTTTAAGAAGCTTTAAAAATACAATAAGTAATCCTGAAAGGATAAGTGATTAATAGACCCAAAGTGATTGCATAAACAAAAGCGTTTAATATTGAGTAATTTTGGTCTTAACGCATCACGATAGTATCATAGTTCTTAGTTACCAATATATCACTGACGCACATATGCGAAAATGTGATTTTCTTAATTTGAAATACACACCTTTTGTGCATACGAACTGGTGAGGGATTCATTCATGCTTCGTATGTGTCTGTAATATTTTCTTCAGCCAAAATGCTGAAGAAAAAAATAAAATTCATTGGCCCATGCAGGTCTCGAACCTGCGACCTTCGCGTTATTAGCACGACGCTCTAACCAACTGAGCTAATGGGCCAATTGCTTTCTTCCTGCATTTATCCTATTAGATGCTATGGAAAGAGGAGACTCAGATTGTGGTTAAGAAGAAAAGATTGAAAGATGCAATATTGGCCTTTATGTAATGCTCACCAATTCATATGTCATGTAGATTGTAAATCATAACCTCAGAATTTATATAATTTATATGTGTAATTAATCATTTATTCCATTTATGTACCTTTTTTCTAGATTAACAATACTTTCTTAGAGAGAGTAATAAATTTCAATATTCAATGACGTACTAATTTAACTATTAAACTAAATTTTACTAAGCTTATACTATGCTAATTTTAAGAAGCTTTAAAAATACAATAACTAATCCTGAAAGGATAAGTGATTAATAGACCCAATGTGATTGCATAAACAAAAGCTTTTAATATGGAGTAATTTTGATCTTAACGCATCACGATAGTATCATAGTTCTTAGTTACCAATATATCACTGACACACATATGCGAAAATGTGATTTTCTTAATTTAAAATCCACACCTTTTGTGCATACGAACTGGTTAGGGTTTCATTCATGCTTCGTATGTGTAAGTAATATTTTCTTCAGCCAAAATGCTGAAGAAAAAAGTAAAATTCATTGGCCCATGCAGGTCTCGAACCTGCGACCATTGCTTCATTAGTAGGACGCTCTAACCAACTGAGTTGAAGGGCCAGTTTCTTTTTTCGTGCATTTATCCTATTAGATGCTATGGAAAGAGGAGACTCAGATTGAGGGTTAAGAAGAAAAGATCGAAGGGTGCAATATTGGCATTTATGTAATGGTCGCCAAACCATATGTCATGTAGATTGTAGATCATAACCTCAGAATTTATATAATTTATATGTGTGATTAATCATTTTTTCAATTTATGTACTTTTTTTCTAGATTAACAATACTTTCTTAGAGAGAGTAATAAATTTCAATATTCCCAAAGTGATTGCATAAACAAAATCTTTTAATATGGAGTAATTTTGGTCTTAACGCATCACGATAGTATCATAGTTCTTAGTTACCAATATATCACTGAAGCACATATGCGAAAATGTGATTTTCTTAATTTGAAATACACACCTTTTGTGCATACGAACTGGTTAGGGTTTCATTCATGCTTCGTATGTGTCTGTAATATTTTCTTCAGCCAAAATGCTGAAGAAAAAATAAAATTCGTTGGCACATGCAGGTCTCGAACCTGCGACCTTTGCTTTATTAGCAGGACGCTCTAACCAACTGAGCTGATGGGCCAGTTTCTTTTTTCATGCATTTATCCTATTAGATGCTATGGAAAGAGGAGACTCAGATTGTGGTTAAGAAGAAAAGATCGAAAGGTGCAATATTGGCCTTTATGTAATGCTCACCAAATCATATGTCATGTAGATTGTAGATCATAACCTCAGAATTTATATAATTTATATGTGTAATTAATCATTTTTTCAATTTATGTACCTTTTTTCTAGATTAACAATACTTTCTTAGAGAGAGTAATAAATTTCAATATTCAATGACATACTAATTTAACTATTAAACTAAATTTGACTAAGCTTATACTATGCTAATTTTAAGAAACTTTAAAAATACAATAACTAATCCTGAAAGGATAAGTGATTAATAAACCCAAAGTGATTGCATAAACACAAGCTTTTAATATGGAGTAATTTTGATCTTAACGCATCACGATAGTATCATAGTTCTTAGTTACCAATATATCACTGACGCACATATGCGAAAATGTGATTTTCTTAATTTAAAATCCACAACTTTTGTGCATACGAACTGGTTAGGGTTTCATTCATGCTTCGTATGTGTATGTAATATTTTCTTCAGCCAAAATGCTGAAGCAAAAAATGAAATTCATTGGCCGATGCAGGTCTCGAACCTATGACCTTTGCTTTATTAGCAGGACGCTCTAACCAACTGAGCTAATGGGCCAATTTCTTTTTTCGTGCATTTATCCTATTAGATGCTATGGAAAGAGGAGACTCAGATTGAGGTTAAGAAGAAAAGATCAAAGTGCAATATTGGCATTTATGTAATGTTCGCCAAACCATATGTCATGTAGATTGTAGATCATAACCTCGGAATTTATATAATTTATATTGGTTATTAATCATTATTAAATTTATGTACCTTTTTTCTAGATTAACAATACTTTCTTAGAGAGAGTAATAAATTTCAATATTCAATGACGTACTAATTTGACTATTAAACTAAATTTGACTAAGCTTATACTATGCTAATTTAAGAAGCTTTAAAAGTACAATAACTAATCCTGAAAGGATAAGTGATTAATAGACACAAAGTGATTGCATAAACAAAAGCTTTTAATATGGAGTAATTTTGATCTTAAAGCATCACGATAGCATCATAGTGCTTAGTTACCAATATATCACTGACGCACATATGCGAAAATGTGATTTTCTTAATTTGAAATCCACACCTTTTGTGCATACGAACTGGTTAGGGTTTCATTCATGCTTCGTATGTGTCTGTAATATTTTCTTCAGCCAAAATGCTGAAGAAAAAAGTGAAATTCATTGGCCCATGCAGGTCTCTAACCTGCGACCATTGCGTTATTGGCAGGACGCTCTAACCAACTGAGCTGAAGGGCCAGTTTCTTTTTTCGTGCATTTATCCTATTAGATGCTATGGAAAGAGGAGACTCAAATTGAGGGTTAAGATGAAAAGATCGAAGGGTGCAATATTGGCATTTATGTAATGTTCGCCAAACCATATGTCATGTAGATTGTAGATCATAACCTCAGAATTTATATAATTTATATGTGTGATTAATCATTTTTTAAATTTATGTACCTTTTTTCTAGATTAACAATACTTTCTTAGAGAGAGTAATAAATTTCAATATTCCCAAAGTGATTGCATAAATAAAAGCTTTTAATATGGAGTAATTTTGGTCTTAACGCATCACGATAGTATCATAGTTCTTAGTTACCAATATATCACTGACGCACATATGCGAAAATGTGATTTTCTTAATTTGAAATACACACCTTTTGTGCACACGAACTGGTTAGGGTTTCATTCATGCTTCGTATGTGTCTGTAATATTTTCTTCATCCAAAATGCTGAAGAAAAAAATAAAATTCTTTGGCCCATGCAGGTCTCGAACCTGCGACCTTCGCGTTATTAGCACGACGCTCTAACCAACTGAGCTAATGGGCCAATTGCTTTCTTCCTGCATTTATCCTATTAGATGCTATGGAAAGAGGAGACTCAGATTGTGGTTAAGAAGAAAAGATCGAAAGGTGCAATATTGGCCTTTATGTAATGTTCACCAAATCATATGTCATGTAGATTGTAGATCATAACCTCAGAATTTATATAATTTATATGTGTAATTAATCATTTTTTCAATTTATGTACCTTTTTTCTAGATTAACAATACTTTCTTTGAGAGAGTAATAAATTTCAATATTCAATGACGTACTAATTTAACTATTAAACTAAATTTGACTAAGCTTATACTATGCTAAATTTAAGAAGCTTTAAAAATACAATAACTAATCCTGAAAGGATAAGTGATTAATAGACCCAAAGTGATTGCATAAACAAAAGCTTTTAATATGGAGTAATTTTGATCTTAACGCATCACGATAGCATCATAGTGCTTAGTTACCAATATATCACTGACGCACATATGCGAAAATGTGATTTTCTTAATTTGAAATCCACACCTTTTGTGCATACGAACTGGTTAGGATTTCATTCATGCTTCGTATGTGTCTGTAATATTTTCTTCAGCCAAAATGCTGAAGAAAAAAATAATATTTATTGGCCCATGCAGGTCTAGAACCTGCAACCATTGCTTTACTAGCAGGACGCTCTAACCAACTGAGCTGATGGGCCAGTTTCTTTTTTCGTGCATTTATCCTATTAGATGCTATGGAAAGAGGAGACTCAGATTGAGGGTTAAGAAGAAAAGATCGAAGGGTGCAATATTGGCATTTACGTAATGTTCGCCAAACCATACGTCATGTAGATTGTAGATCATAACCTCAGAATTTATATAATTTATATGTGTAATTAATCATTTTTTCAATTTATGTACCTTTTTTCTAGATTAACAATTCTTTCTTAGAGAGAGTAATAAATTTCAATATTCAATGACGTACTAATTTAACTATTAAACTAAATTTGACTAAGCTTATACTATGCTAAATTTAAGAAGCTTTAAAAATACAATAACTAATCCTGAAAGGATAAGTGATTAATAGACCCAAAGTGATTGCATAAACAAAAGCTTTTAATATGGAGTAATTTTGATCTTAACGCATCACGATAGTATCATAATTCTTAGTTACCAATATATCACTGACGCACATAGCACGACGCTCTAACCAACTGAGCATGGGCCTGTTTCTTTTTTCATGCATTTAACCTATTAGATGCTATGGAAAGAGGAGACTCAGATTGAGGTTAAGAAGAAAAGATCGAAGGGTGCAATATTGCCCTTAATGTAATATTCACCAAACCATATGTCATGTAGATTGTGGATCATAACCTCAGAATTAAAATAATTTATATGTGCAATTAATCATTTTTTTCAATTTAAATATCTTTTTTCTAGATTAACAATACTTTCTTTTTTAAAGTAATAAATTTCAATATTCAACGACGTACTAATTTAACTATTAAACTAAATTTGACTAAGCTTATACTATGCTAATTTTAAGAAGCTTTCAAAATTCAACAACTAATCCTGAAACGATAAGTGATTAATACACACAAAGTGATTGCATAAACAAAAGCTTTTAATATGGAGTAATTTTGATCTTAACGCATCACGATAGTATCATAATTCTTAGTTACCAATATATCACTGACGCACATAGCACGATGCTCTAACCAACTGAGCTAATGGGCCTGTTTCTTTTTTCATGCATTTAACCTATTAGATGCTATGGAAAGAGGAGACTCAGATTGAGGTTAAGAAGAAAAGATCGAAGGGTGCAATATTGGCATTTATGTAATGTTCGCCAAACCATATGTCATGTAGATTGTAGATCATAACCTCAGAATTTATATAATTTATATGTGTAATTAATCATTTTTTCAATTTAAGTACTTTTTTTCTAGATTAACAATACTTTCTTTTTTAAAGTAATAAATTTCAATATTTAACGACGTACTAATTTAACTATTAAACTAAATTAGACTAAGCTTATACTATGCTAATTTTAAGAAGCTTTCAAAATTCAACAACTAATCCTGAAAGGATAAGTGATTAATACTCCCAAAGTGATTGCATAAACAAAAGCTTTTCATATGGAGTAATTTTGATCTTAACGCATCACGATAGTATCATAGTTCTTAGTTACCAATATATCACTGAAGCACATATGCGAAAATGTGATTTTCTTAATTTGAAATACACACCTTTTGTGCATACGAACTGGTTAGGGTTTCATTCATGCTTCGTATGTGTCTGTAATATTTTCTTCAGCCAAAATGCTGAAGAAAACATAAAATTCGTTGGCCCATGCAGGTCTCGAACCTGCGACCTTTGCTTTATTAGCAGGACGCTCTAACCAACTGAGCTGATGGGCCAGTTTCTTTTTTCATGCATTTATCCTATTAGATGCTATGGAAAGAGGAGACTCAGATTGTGGTTAAGAAGAAAAGATCGAAAGGTGCAATATTGGCCTTTATGTAATGCTCACCAAATCATATGTCATGTAGATTGTAGATCATAACCTCAGAATTTATATAATTTATATGTGTAATTAATCATTTTTTCAATTTATGTACCTTTTTTCTAGATTAACAATACTTTCTTAGAGAGAGTAATAAATTTCAATATTCAATGACATACTAATTTAACTATTAAACTAAATTTGACTAAGCTTATACTATGCTAATTTTAAGAAACTTTAAAAATACAATAACTAATCCTGAAAGGATAAGTGATTAATAAACCCAAAGTGATTGCATAAACAAAAGCTTTTAATATGGAGTAATTTTGATCTTAACGCATCACGATAGTATCATAGTTCTTAGTTACCAATATATCACTGATGCACATTTGCGAAAATGTGATTTTCTTAATTTAAAATCCACAACTTTTGTGCATACGAACTGGTTAGGGTTTCATTCATGCTTCGTATGTGTATGTAATATTTTCTTCAGCCAAAATGCTGAAGCAAAAAATGAAATTCATTGGCCGATGCAGGTCTCGAACCTATGACCTTTGCTTTATTAGCAGGACGCTCTAACCAACTGAGCTAATGGGCCAATTTCTTTTTTCGTGCATTTATCCTATTAGATGCTATGGAAAGAGGAGACTCAGATTGAGGTTAAGAAGAAAAGATCAAAGTGCAATATTGGCATTTATGTAATGTTCGCCAAACCATATGTCATGTAGATTGTAGATCATAACCTCGGAATTTATATAATTTATATTGGTTATTAATCATTATTAAATTTATGTACCTTTTTTCTAGATTAACAATACTTTCTTAGAGAGAGTAATAAATTTCAATATTCAACGACGTACTAATTTAACTATTAAACTAAATTAGACTAAGCTTATTCTATGCTAATTTTAAGAATCTTTCAAAATTCAACAACTAATCTTGAAAGGATAAGTGATTAATACTCCCAAAGTGATTGCATAAACAAAAGCTTTTAATATGGAGTAATTTTGATCTTAACGCATCACGATAGCATCATAGTGCTTAGTTACCAATATATCACTGACGCACATATGCGAAAATGTGATTTTCTTAATTTGAAATCCACACCTTTTGTGCATACGAACTGGTTAGGGTTTCATTCATGCTTCGTATGTGTCTGTAATATTTTATTCAGCCAAAATGCTGAAGAAAAAAGTGAAATTCATTGGCCCATGCAGGTCTCTAACCTGCGACCATTGCGTTATTGGCAGGACGCTCTAACCAACTGAGCTGAAGGGCCAGTTTCTTTTTTCGTGCATTTATCCTATTAGATGCTATGGAAAGAGGAGACTCAAATTGAGGGTTAAGATGAAAAGATCGAAGGGTGCAATATTGGCATTTATGTAATGTTCGCCAAACCATATGTCATGTAGATTGTAGATCATAACCTCAGAATTTATATAATTTATATGTGTGATTAATAATTTTTTCAATTTATGTACCTTTTTTCTAGATTAACAATACTTTCTTAGAGAGAGTAATAAATTTCAATATTCCCAAAGTGATTGCATAAATAAAAGCTTTTAATATGGAGTAATTTTGGTCTTAACGCATCACGATAGTATCATAGTTCTTAGTTACCAATATATCACTGACGCACATATGCGAAAATGTGATTTTCTTAATTTGAAATACACACCTTTTGTGCACACGAACTGGTTAGGGTTTCATTCATGCTTCGTATGTGTCTGTAATATTTTCTTCATCCTAAATGCTGAAGAAAAAAATAAAATTCTTTGGCCCATGCAGGTCTCGAACCTGCGACCTTCGCGTTATTAGCACGACGCTCTAACCAACTGAGCTAATGGGCCAATTGCTTTCTTCCTGCATTTATCCTATTAGATGCTATGGAAAGAGGAGACTCAGATTGTGGTTAAGAAGAAAAGATCGAAAGGTGCAATATTGGCCTTTATGTAATGTTCACCAAATCATATGTCATGTAGATTGTAGATCATAACCTCAGAATTTATATAATTTATATGTGTAATTAATCATTTTTTCAATTTATGTACCTTTTTTCTAGATTAACAATACTTTCTTTGAGAGAGTAATAAATTTCAATATTCAATGACGTACTAATTTAACTATTAAACTAAATTTGACTAAGCTTATACTATGCTAAATTTAAGAAGCTTTAAAAATACAATAACTAATCCTGAAAGGATAAGTGATTAATAGACCCAAAGTGATTGCATAAACAAAAGCTTTTAATATGGAGTAATTTTGATCTTAACGCATCACGATAGCATCATAGTGCTTAGTTACCAATATATCACTGACGCACATATGCGAAAATGTGATTTTCTTAATTTGAAATCCACACCTTTTGTGCATACGAACTGGTTAGGATTTCATTCATGCTTCAGATAAATCAGTAATATTTTCTTCACCAAAATGCCTGAAGAAAAAATAATATTTATTGGCCCATGCAGTCTAGAACACGCAACCATTGCTTTACTAGCAGACGCTCTAACCAACCGAAATGATGGGCCGCTTTCTTTTTTCGTGCATTTATCCTATTAGATGCTATGGAAAGAGGAGACTCAGATTGAGGGTTAAGAAGAAAAGATCGAAGGGTGCAATATTGGCATTTACGTAATGTTCGCCAAACCATACGTCATGTAGATTGTAGATCATAACCTCAGAATTTATATAATTTATATGTGTAATTAATCATTTTTTCAATTTATGTACCTTTTTTCTAGATTAACAATTCTTTCTTAGAGAGAGTAATAAATTTCAATATTCAATGACGTACTAATTTAACTATTAAACTAAATTTGACTAAGCATATACTATGATAAATTTAAGAAGCTTTAAAAATACAATAACTAATCCTAAAACGATAAGTGATTAATACACACAAAGTGATTTCATAAACAAAAGCTTTTAATATGGAGTAATTTTGATCTTAACGCATCACGATAGTATCATAATTCTTAGTTACCAATATATCACTGACGCACATAGCACGACGCTCTAACCAACTGAGCATGGGCCTGTTTCTTTTTTCATGCATTTAACCTATTAGATGCTATGGAAAGAGGAGACTCAGATTGAGGTTAAGAAGAAAAGATCGAAGGGTGCAATATTGCCCTTAATGTAATATTCACCAAACCATATGTCATGTAGATTGTGGATCATAACCTCAGAATTAAAATAATTTATATGTGCAATTAATCATTTTTTCAATTTAAGTATCTTTTTTCTAGATTAACAATACTTTCTTTTTTAAAGTAATAAATTTCAATATTCAACGACGTACTAATTTAACTATTAAACTAAATTTGACTAAGCTTATACTATGCTAATTTTAAGAAGCTTTCAAAATTCAACAACTAATCCTGAAACGATAAGTGATTAATACACACAAAGTGATTGAATAAACAAAAGCTTTTAATATGGAGTAATTTTGATCTTAACGCATCACGATAGTATCATAATTCTTAGTTACCAATATATCACTGACGCACATAGCACGATGCTCTAACCAACTGAGCTAATGGGCCTGTTTCTTTTTTCATGCATTTAACCTATTAGATGCTATGGAAAGAGGAGACTCAGATTGAGGTTAAGAAGAAAAGATCGAAGGGTGCAATATTGGCATTTATGTAATGTTCGCCAAACCATATGTCATGTAGATTGTAGATCATAACCGCAGAATTTATATAATTTATATGTGTAATTAATCATTTTTTCAATTTAAGTACTTTTTTTCTAGATTAACAATACTTTCTTTTTTAAAGTAATAAATTTCAATATTCAACGACGTACTAATTTAACTATTAAACTAAATTAGACTAAGCTTATTCTATGCTAATTTTAAGAATCTTTCAAAATTCAACAACTAATCTTGAAAGGATAAGTGATTAATACTCCCAAAGTGATTGCATAAACAAAAGCTTTTCATATGGAGTAATTTTGATCTTAACGCATCACGATAGTATCATAGTTCTTAGTTACCAATATATCACTGACGCACATATGAGAAGATGTGATTTTCTTAATGTGAAATCCACACCTTTTGTGTATACGAACTGGTTAGGGTTTCATTCATGCATCGTATGTGTATGTAATATTTTCTTCAGCCAAGATGCGTAAGAAGAAGAAAAATGAAATTCATTGGCCCATGCAGGTCTCAAACCTGCGACCTTCACGTTATTAGCACGACGCTCTAACCAATTGAGCTAATGGGCCAGTTTCTTTTTTCGTGCATTTATCCTATTAGATGCTATGGAAAGAGGAGACTCAGATTGAGGTTAAGAAGAAAAGATCGAAGGGTGCAATATTGGCATTTATGTAATGTTCACCAAACCATATGTCATGTAGATTGTAGATCATAACCTACGAATTTATATAATTTATATGTGTAATTAATCATTTTTTCAATTTAAGTACCTTTTTTCTAGATTAACATTACTTTCTTAGAGAAAGTAGTAAATTTCAATATTCAACGACGTACTAATTTAACCATTAAACTAAATTTTACTAAGCTTATACTATGGTAATTTTAAGAATCTTTCATAATTCAACAACTAATCCTGAAAGGATAAGTGATTAATACTCCCAAAGTGATTGCATTAACAAAAGCTTTTCATATGGAGTAATTTTGATCTTAACGCATCACGATAGTATCATAGTTCTTAGTTGCCAATATAACACTGACGCACATATGCGAAAATGTGATTTTCTTAATTTGAAATCCACACCTTTTGTGCATAAAAACTGGTTAGGGTTTCATTCATGCTTCGTATGTGTCTGTAATATTTTCTTCAGCCAAGATGTAGAAGAAAAAAATGAAATTCATTGGCCCATGCAGGTCTCGAACCTGCGACCTTCGCGTTATTAGCACGACGCTCTAACCAATTGAGCTAATGGGCCAGTTTCTTTTTTCGTGCATTTATCCTATTAGATGCTATGGAAAGAGGAGACTCAGATTGAGGTTAAGAAGAAAAGATCGAAGGGTGCAATATTGGCATTTATGTAATGTTCACCAAACCATATGTCATGTAGATTATAGATCATAACCTACGAATTTATATAATTTATATGTGTAATTAATCTTTTTTTCAATTTAAGTACCTTTTTTCTAGATTAACATTACTTTCTTAGAGAAAGTAGTAAATTTCAATATTCAACGACGTACTAATTTAACCATTAAACTAAATTTTACTAAGCTTATACTATGGTAATTTTAAGAATCTTTCATAATTCAACAACTAATCCTGAAAGGATAAGTGATTAATACTCCCAAAGTGATTGCATAAACAAAAGCTTTTCATATGGAGTAATTTTGATCTTAACGCATCACGATAGTATCATAGTTCTTAGTTACCAATATATCACTGACGCAGATATGCGAAAATGTGATTTTCTTAATTTGAAATCCACACCATTTGTGCATACAAACTGGTTAGGGTTTCATTCATGCTTCGTATGTGTCTGTAATATTTTCTTCCGCCAAAATGCTAAAGAAATAAATGAAATTCATTGGCCCATGCGGGTCTTCTACCTGTGACCTTCGCGTTATTAGCACGACGCTCTAACCAACTGAGCTAATGGGCCAATTTCTTTTTTGGTGCATTTATCCTACTAGATGCTATGGAAAGAGGAGCCTCGGATTGAGATTAAGAAGAAAAGATCGAAGGGTGCAATATTGGCCTTTATGTAATGTTCACCAAACCATATGTCATGTAGATTGTGGATCATAACCTCCGAATTTATATAATTTATAGGTGTAATTAATCATTTTTTCAATTTAAGTACATTTTTTCTAGATTAACAATACTTTCTTTTTTAAAGTAATAAATTTCAATATTCAACGACGTACTAATTTAACTATTAAACTAAATTAGACTAAGCTTATTCTATGCTAATTTTAAGAATCTTTCAAAATTCAACAACTAATCTTGAAAGGATAAGTGATTAATACTCCCAAAGTGATTGCATAAACAAAAGCTTTTCATATGGAGTAATTTTGATCTTAACGCATCACGATAGTATCATAGTTCTTAGTTACCAATATATCACTGACGCAGATATGCGAAAATGTGATTTTCTTAATTTGAAATCCACACCATTTGTGCATACAAACTGGTTAGGGTTTCATTCATGCTTCGTATGTGTCTGTAATATTTTCTTCCGCCAAAATGCTAAAGAAATAAATGAAATTCATTGGCCCATGCAGGTCTTCTACCTGTGACCTTCGCGTTATTTGCACGACGCTCTAACCAACTGAGCTAATGGGCCAATTTCTTTTTTGGTGCATTTATCCTACTAGATGCTATGGAAAGAGGAGCCTCGGATTGAGATTAAGAAGAAAAGATCGAAGGGTGCAATATTGGCCTTTATGTAATGTTCACCAAACCATATGTCATGTAGATTGTGGATCATAACCTCCGAATTTATATAATTTATAGGTGTAATTAATCATTTTTTCAATTTAAGTACATTTTTTCTAGATTAACAATACTTTCTTTTTTAAAGTAATAAATTTCAATATTCAACGACGTACTAATTTAACTATTAAACTAAATTAGACTAAGCTTATTCTATGCTAATTTTAAGAATCTTTCAAAATTCAACAACTAATCTTGAAAGGATAAGTGATTAATACTCCCAAAGTGATTGCATAAACAAAAGCTTTTCATATGGAGTAATTTTGATCTTAACGCATCACGATAGTATCATAGTTCTTAGTTACCAATATATCACTGACGCAGATATGCGAAAATGTGATTTTCTTAATTTGAAATCCACACCATTTGTGCATACAAACTGGTTAGGGTTTCATTCATGCTTCGTATGTGTCTGTAATATTTTCTTCCGCCAAAATGCTAAAGAAATAAATGAAATTCATTGGCCCATGCAGTCTTCTACCCGTGACCTTCGCGTTATTTGCACGACGCTCTAACCAACTGAGCTAATGGGCCAATTTCTTTTTTGGTGCATTTATCCTACTAGATGCTATGGAAAGAGGAGCCTCGGATTGAGATTAAGAAGAAAAGATCGAATTGTGCAATATTGGCCTTTATGTAATGTTCACCAAACCATATGTCATGTAGATTGTGGATCATAACCTCCGAATTTATATAATTTATAGGTGTAATTAATCATTTTTTCAATTTAAGTACATTTTTTCTAGATTAACAATACTTTCTTTTTTAAAGTAATAAATTTAAATATTCAACGACGTACTAATTTAACTATTAAACTAAATTAGACTAAGCTTATTCTATGCTAATTTTAAGAATCTTTCAAAATTCAACAACTAATCTTGAAAGGATAAGTGATTAATACTCCCAAAGTGATTGCATAAACAAAAGCTTTTCATATGGAGTAATTTTGATCTTAACGCATCACGATAGTATCATAGTTCTTAGTTACCAATATATCACTGACGCACATATGAGAAGATGTGATTTTCTTAATTTGAAATCCACACCTTTTGTGTATACGAACTGGTTAGGGTTTCATTCATGCATCGTATGTGTATGTAATATTTTCTTCAGCCAAGATGCAGAAGAAGAAAATGAAATTCATTGGCCCATGCAGGTCTCAAACCTGCGACCTTCACGTTATTAGCACGACGCTCTAACCAATTGAGCTAATGGGCCGCTTCTTTTTTCGTGCATTTATCCTATTAGATGCTATGGAAAGAGGAGACTCAGATTGAGGTTAAGAAGAAAAGATCGAAGGGTGCAATATTGGCATTTATGTAATGTTCACCAAACCATATGTCATGTAGATTGTAGATCATAACCTACGAATTTATATAATTTATATGTGTAATTAATCATTTTTTCAATTTAAGTACCTTTTTTCTAGATTAACATTACTTTCTTAGAGAAAGTAGTAAATTTCAATATTCAACGACGTACTAATTTAACCATTAAACTAAATTTTACTAAGCTTATACTATGGTAATTTTAAGAATCTTTCATAATTCAACAACTAATCCTGAAAGGATAAGTGATTAATACTCCCAAAGTGATTGCATTAACAAAAGCTTTTCATATGGAGTAATTTTGATCTTAACGCATCACGATAGTATCATAGTTCTTAGTTGCCAATATAACACTGACGCACATATGCGAAAATGTGATTTTCTTAATTTGAAATCCACACCTTTTGTGCATAAAAACTGGTTAGGGTTTCATTCATGCTTCGTATGTGTCTGTAATATTTTCTTCACCAAGATGTAGAAGAAAAAATGAAATTCATTGGCCCATGCAGGTCTCGAACTGCGACCTTCGCGTTATTAGCACGACGCTCTAACCAATTGAGCTAATGGGCCAGTTTCTTTTTTCGTGCATTTATCCTATTAGATGCTATGGAAAGAGGAGACTCAGATTGAGGTTAAGAAGAAAAGATCGAAGGGTGCAATATTGGCATTTATGTAATGTTCACCAAACCATATGTCATGTAGATTATAGATCATAACCTACGAATTTATATAATTTATATGTGTAATTAATCATTTTTTCAATTTAAGTACCTTTTTTCTAGATTAACATTACTTTCTTAGAGAAAGTAGTAAATTTCAATATTCAACGACGTACTAATTTAACCATTAAACTAAATTTTACTAAGCTTATACTATGGTACTTTTAAGAATCTTTCATAATTCAACAACTAATCCTGAAAGGATAAGTGATTAATACTCCCAAAGTGATTGCATAAACAAAAGCTTTTCATATGGAGTAATTTTGATCTTAACGCATCACGATAGTATCATAGTTCTTAGTTGCCAATATAACACTGACGCACATATGCGAAAATGTGATTTTGTTAATTTGAAATCCACACCTTTTGTGCATAAAAACGGGTTAGGGTTTCATTCATGCTTCGTATGTGTCTGTAATATTTTCTTCAGCCAAGATGTAGAAGAAAAAAATGAAATTCATTGGCCCATGCAGGTCTCGAACCTGCGACCTTCGCGTTATTAGCACGACGCTCTAACCAATTGAGCTAATGGGCCAGTTTCTTTTTTCGTGCATTTATCCTATTAGATGCTATGGAAAGAGGAGACTCAGATTGAGGTTAAGAAGAAAAGATCGAAGGGTGCAATATTGGCATTTATGTAATGTTCACCAAACCATATGTCATGTATATTATAGATCATAACCTACGAATTTATATAATTTATATGTGTAATTAATCTTTTTTTCAATTTAAGTACCTTTTTTCTAGATTAACATTACTTTCTTAGAGAAAGTAGTAAATTTCAATATTCAACGACGTACTAATTTAACCATTAAACTAAATTTTACTAAGCTTATACTATGGTAATTTTAAGAATCTTTCATAATTCAACAACTAATCCTGAAAGGATAAGTGATTAATACTCCCAAAGTGATTGCATAAACAAAAGCTTTTCATATGGAGTAATTTTGATCTTAACGCATCACGATAGTATCATAGTTCTTAGTTACCAATATATCACTGACGCAGATATGCGAAAATGTGATTTTCTTAATTTGAAATCCACACCATTTGTGCATACAAACTGGTTAGGGTTTCATTCATGCTTCCTATGTGTCTGTAATAATTTCTTCCGCCAAAATGCTAAAGAAATAAATGAAATTCATTGGCCCATGCAGGTCTTCTACCTGTGACCTTCGCGTTATTTGCACGACGCTCTAACCAACTGAGCTAATGGGCCAATTTCTTTTTTGGTGCATTTATCCTACTAGATGCTATGGAAAGAGGAGCCTCGGATTGAGATTAAGAAGAAAAGATCGAAGGGTGCAATATTGGCCTTTATGTAATGTTCACCAAACCATATGTCATGTAGATTGTGGATCATAACCTCCGAATTTATATAATTTATAGGTGTAATTAATCATTTTTTCAATTTAAGTACATTTTTTCTAGATTAACAATACTTTCTTTTTTAAAGTAATAAATTTCAATATTCAACGACGTACTAATTTAACTATTAAACTAAATTAGACTAAGCTTATTCTATGCTAATTTTAAGAATCTTTCAAAATTCAACAACTAATCTTGAAAGGATAAGTGATTAATACTCCCAAAGTGATTGCATAAACAAAAGCTTTTCATATGGAGTAATTTTGATCTTAACGCATCACGATAGTATCATAGTTCTTAGTTACCAATATATCACTGACGCACATATGAGAAGATGTGATTTTCTTAATGTGAAATCCACACCTTTTGTGTATACGAACTGGTTAGGGTTTCATTCATGCATCGTATGTGTATGTAATATTTTCTTCAGCCAAGATGCAGAAGAAGAAAAATGAAATTCATTGGCCCATGCAGGTCTCAAACCTGCGACCTTCACGTTATTAGCACGACGCTCTAACCAATTGAGCTAATGGGCCAGTTTCTTTTTTCGTGCATTTATCCTATTAGATGCTATGGAAAGAGGAGACTCAGATTGAGGTTAAGAAGAAAAGATCGAAGGGTGCAATATTGGCATTTATGTAATGTTCACCAAACCATATGTCATGTAGATTGTAGATCATAACCTACGAATTTATATAATTTATATGTGTAATTAATCATTTTTTCAATTTAAGTACCTTTTTTCTAGATTAACATTACTTTCTTAGAGAAAGTAGTAAATTTCAATATTCAACGACGTACTAATTTAACCATTAAACTAAATTTTACTAAGCTTATACTATGGTAATTTTAAGAATCTTTCATAATTCAACAACTAATCTGAAAGGATAAGTGATTAATACTCCCAAAGTGATTGCATTAACAAAAGCTTTTCATATGGAGTAATTTTGATCTTAACGCATCACGATAGTATCATAGTTCTTAGTTGCCAATATAACACTGACGCACATATGCGAAAATGTGATTTTCTTAATTTGAAATCCACACCTTTTGTGCATAAAAACTGGTTAGGGTTTCATTCATGCTTCGTATGTGTCTGTAATATTTTCTTCAGCCAAGATGTAGAAGAAAAAAATGAAATTCATTGGCCCATGCAGGTCTCGAACCTGCGACCTTCGCGTTATTAGCACGACGCTCTAACCAATTGAGCTAATGGGCCAGTTTCTTTTTTCGTGCATTTATCCTATTAGATGCTATGGAAAGAGGAGACTCAGATTGAGGTTAAGAAGAAAAGATCGAAGGGTGCAATATTGGCATTTATGTAATGTTCACCAAACCATATGTCATGTAGATTATAGATCATAACCTACGAATTTATATAATTTATATGTGTAATTAATCATTTTTTCAATTTAAGTACCTTTTTTCTAGATTAACATTACTTTCTTAGAGAAAGTAGTAAATTTCAATATTCAACGACGTACTAATTTAACCATTAAACTAAATTTTACTAAGCTTATACTATGGTACTTTTAAGAATCTTTCATAATTCAACAACTAATCCTGAAAGGATAAGTGATTAATACTCCCAAAGTGATTGCATAAACAAAAGCTTTTCATATGGAGTAATTTTGATCTTAACGCATCACGATAGTATCATAGTTCTTAGTTACCAATATATCATCGACGCAGATATGCGAAAATGTGATTTTCTTAATTTGAAATCCACACCATTTGTGCATACAAACTGGTTAGGGTTTCATTCATGCTAAATATGTGTCTGTAATAATTTCTTCCGCCAAAATGCTAAAGAAATAAATGAAATTCATTGGCCCATGCAGGTCTTCTACCGTGACCTTCGCGTTATTTGCACGACGCTCTAACCAACTGAGCTAATGGGCCAATTTCTTTTTGGTGCATTTATCCTACTAGATGCTATGGAAAGAGGAGCCTCGGATTGAGATTAAGAAGAAAAGATCGAAGGGTGCAATATTGGCCTTTATGTAATGTTCACCAAACCATATGTCATGTAGATTGTGGATCATAACCTCCGAATTTATATAATTTATAGGTGTAATTAATCATTTTTTCAATTTAAGTACATTTTTTCTAGATTAACAATACTTTCTTTTTTAAAGTAATAAATTTCAATATTCAACGACGTACTAATTTAACTATTAAACTAAATTAGACTAAGCTTATTCTATGCTAATTTTAAGAATCTTTCAAAATTCAACAACTAATCTTGAAAGGATAAGTGATTAATACTCCCAAAGTGATTGCATAAACAAAAGCTTTTCATATGGAGTAATTTTGATCTTAACGCATCATGATAGTATCATAGTTCTTAGTTACCAATATATCACTGACGCACATATGAGAAGATGTGATTTTCTTAATGTGAAATCCACACCTTTTGTGTATACGAACTGGTTAGGGTTTCATTCATGCATCGTATGTGTATGTAATATTTTCTTCAGCCAAGATGCAGAAGAAGAAAAATGAAATTCATTGGTCCATGCAGGTCTCAAACCTGCGACCTTCACGTTATTAGCACGACGCTCTAACCAATTGAGCTAATGGGCCAGTTTCTTTTTTCGTGCATTTATCCTATTAGATGCTATGGAAAGAGGAGACTCAGATTGAGGTTAAGAAGAAAAGATCGAAGGGTGCAATATTGGCATTTATGTAATGTTCACCAAACCATATGTCATGTAGATTGTAGATCATAACCTACGAATTTATATAATTTATATGTGTAATTAATCATTTTTCAATTTAAGTACCTTTTTTCTAGATTAACATTACTTTCTTAGAGAAAGTAGTAAATTTCAATATTCAACGACGTACTAATTTAACCATTAAACTAAATTTTACTAAGCTTATACTATGGTAATTTTAAGAATCTTTCATAATTCAACAACTAATCCTGAAAGGATAAGTGATTAATACTCCCAAAGTGATTGCATTAACAAAAGCTTTTCATATGGAGTAATTTTGATCTTAACGCATCACGATAGTATCATAGTTCTTAGTTGCCAATATAACACTGACGCACATATGCGAAAATGTGATTTTCTTAATTTGAAATCCACACCTTTTGTGCATACAAACTGGTTAGGGTTTCATTCATGCTTCGTATGTGTCTGTAATATTTTCTTCCGCCAAAATGCTAAAGAAATAAATGAAATTCATTGGCCCATGCAGGTCTTCTACCTGTGACCTTCGCGTTATTTGCACGACGCTCTAACCAACTGAGCTAATGGGCCAATTTCTTTTTTGGTGCATTTATCCTACTAGATGCTATGGAAAGAGGAGCCTCGGATTGAGATTAAGAAGAAAAGATCGAATTGTGCAATATTGGCCTTTATGTAATGTTCACCAAACCATATGTCATGTAGATTGTGGATCATAACCTCCGAATTTATATAATTTATAGGTGTAATTAATCATTTTTTCAATTTAAGTACATTTTTTCTAGACTAACACTACTTTCTTTTTTAAAGTAATAAATTTAAATATTCAACGACGTACTAATTTAACTATTAAACTACATTAGACTAAGCTTATTCTATGCTAATTTTAAGAATCTTTCAAAATTCAACAACTAATCTTGAAAGGATAAGTGATTAATACTCCCAAAGTGATTGCATAAACAAAAGCTTTTCATATGGAGTAATTTTGATCTTAGCATCACGATAGTATCATAGTTCTTAGTTACCAATATATCACTGACGCACATATGAGAAGATGTGATTTTCTTAATTTGAAATCCACACCTTTTGTGTATCTGAACTGGTTAGGGTTTCATTCATGCATCGTATGTGTATGTAATATTTTCTTCACCAAGATGCGAGAAGAAGAAAAATGAAATTCATTGGCCCATCACGGTCTCAAACTGCGACCTTCACGTTATTAGCACGACGCTCTAACCAATTGAGCTAATGGGCCGCTTTCTTTTTTCGTGCATTTATCCTATTAGATGCTATGGAAAGAGGAGACTCAGATTGAGGTTAAGAAGAAAAGATCGAAGGGTGCAATATTGGCATTTATGTAATGTTCACCAAACCATATGTCATGTAGATTGTAGATCATAACCTACGAATTTATATAATTTATATGTGTAATTAATCATTTTTTCAATTTAAGTACCTTTTTTCTAGATTAACATTACTTTCTTAGAGAAAGTAGTAAATTTCAATATTCAACGACGTACTAATTTAACCATTAAACTAAATTTTACTAAGCTTATACTATGGTAATTTTAAGAATCTTTCATAATTCAACAACTAATCCTGAAAGGATAAGTGATTAATACTCCCAAAGTGATTGCATTAACAAAAGCTTTTCATATGGAGTAATTTTGATCTTAACGCATCACGATAGTATCATAGTTCTTAGTTGCCAATATAACACTGACGCACATATGCGAAAATGTGATTTTCTTAATTTGAAATCCACACCTTTTGTGCATAAAAACTGGTTAGGGTTTCATTCATGCTTCGTATGTGTCTGTAATATTTTCTTCAGCCAAGATGTAGAAGAAAAAAATGAAATTCATTGGCCCATGCAGGTCTCGAACCTGCGACCTTCGCGTTATTAGCACGACGCTCTAACCAATTGAGCTAATGGGCCAGTTTCTTTTTTCGTGCATTTATCCTATTAGATGCTATGGAAAGAGGAGACTCAGATTGAGGTTAAGAAGAAAAGATCGAAGGGTGCAATATTGGCATTTATGTAATGTTCACCAAACCATATGTCATGTAGATTATAGATCATAACCTACGAATTTATATAATTTATATGTGTAATTAATCATTTTTTCAATTTAAGTACCTTTTTTCTAGATTAACATTACTTTCTTAGAGAAAGTAGTAAATTTCAATATTCAACGACGTACTAATTTAACCATTAAACTAAATTTTACTAAGCTTATACTATGGTACTTTTAAGAATCTTTCATAATTCAACAACTAATCCTGAAAGGATAAGTGATTAATACTCCCAAAGTGATTGCATAAACAAAAGCTTTTCATATGGAGTAATTTTGATCTTAACGCATCACGATAGTATCATAGTTCTTAGTTACCAATATATCACTGACGCAGATATGCGAAAATGTGATTTTCTTAATTTGAAATCCACACCATTTGTGCATACAAACTGGTTAGGGTTTCATTCATGCTTCCTATGTGTCTGTAATAATTTCTTCCGCCAAAATGCTAAAGAAATAAATGAAATTCATTGGCCCATGCAGGTCTTCTACCCGTGACCTTAGCGTTATTTGCACGACGCTCTAACCAACTGAGCTAATGGGCCAATTTCTTTTTGGTGCATTTATCCTACTAGATGCTATGGAAAGAGGAGCCTCGGATTGAGATTAAGAAGAAAAGATCGAAGGGTGCAATATTGGCCTTTATGTAATGTTCACCAAACCATATGTCATGTAGATTGTGGATCATAACCTCAATTTATATAATTTATAGGTGTAATTAATCATTTTTTCAATTTAAGTACATTTTTTCTAGATTAACAATACTTTCTTTTTTAAAGTAATAAATTTCAATATTCAACGACGTACTAATTTAACTATTAAACTAAATTAGACTAAGCTTATTCTATGCTAATTTTAAGAATCTTTCAAAATTCAACAACTAATCTTGAAAGGATAAGTGATTAATACTCCCAAAGTGATTGCATAAACAAAATCTTTTCATATGGAGTAATTTTGATCTTAACGCATCACGATAGTATCATAGTTCTTAGTTACCAATATATCACTGACGCACATATGAGAAGATGTGATTTTCTTAATGTGAAATCCACACCTTTTGTGTATACGAACTGGTTAGGGTTTCATTCATGCATCGTATGTGTATGTAATATTTTCTTCAGCCAAGATGCAGAAGAAGAAAAATGAAATTCATTGGCCCATGCAGGTCTCAAACCTGCGACCTTCACGTTATTAGCACGACGCTCTAACCAATTGAGCTAATGGGCCAGTTTCTTTTTTCGTGCATTTATCCTATTAGATGCTATGGAAAGAGGAGACTCAGATTGAGGTTAAGAAGAAAAGATCGAAGGGTGCAATATTGGCATTTATGTAATGTTCACCAAACCATATGTCATGTAGATTGTAGATCATAACCTACGAATTTATATAATTTATATGTGTAATTAATCATTTTTTCAATTTAAGTACCTTTTTTCTAGATTAACATTACTTTCTTAGAGAAAGTAGTAAATTTCAATATTCAACGACGTACTAATTTAACCATTAAACTAAATTTTACTAAGCTTATACTATGGTAATTTTAAGAATCTTTCATAATTCAACAACTAATCCTGAAAGGATAAGTGATTAATACTCCCAAAGTGATTGCATTAACAAAAGCTTTTCATATGGAGTAATTTTGATCTTAACGCATCACGATAGTATCATAGTTCTTAGTTGCCAATATAACATCGACGCACATATGCGAAAATGTGATTTTCTTAATTTGAAATCCACACCTTTTGTGCATACAAACTGGTTAGGGTTTCATTCATGCTTCGTATGTGTCTGTAATATTTTCTTCCGCCAAAATGCTAAAGAAATAAATGAAATTCATTGGCCCATGCAGGTCTTCTACCTGTGACCTTCGCGTTATTTGCACGACGCTCTAACCAACTGAGCTAATGGGCCAATTTCTTTTTTGGTGCATTTATCCTACTAGATGCTATGGAAAGAGGAGCCTCGGATTGAGATTAAGAAGAAAAGATCGAATTGTGCAATATTGGCCTTTATGTAATGTTCACCAAACCATATGTCATGTAGATTGTGGATCATAACCTCCGAATTTATATAATTTATAGGTGTAATTAATCATTTTTTCAATTTAAGTACATTTTTTCTAGATTAACAATACTTTCTTTTTTAAAGTAATAAATTTAAATATTCAACGACGTACTAATTTAACTATTAAACTAAATTAGACTAAGCTTATTCTATGCTAATTTTAAGAATCTTTCAAAATTCAACAACTAATCTTGAAAGGATAAGTGATTAATACTCCCAAAGTGATTGCATAAACAAAAGCTTTTCATATGGAGTAATTTTGATCTTAACGCATCACGATAGTATCATAGTTCTTAGTTACCAATATATCACTGACGCACATATGAGAAGATGTGATTTTCTTAATTTGAAATCCACACCTTTTGTGTATACGAACTGGTTAGGGTTTCATTCATGCATCGTATGTGTATGTAATATTTTCTTCAGCCAAGATGCAGAAGAAGAAAAATGAAATTCATTGGCCCATGCAGGTCTCAAACCTGCGACCTTCACGTTATTAGCACGACGCTCTAACCAATTGAGCTAATGGGCCAGTTTCTTTTTTCGTGCATTTATCCTATTAGATGCTATGGAAAGAGGAGACTCAGATTGAGGTTAAGAAGAAAAGATCGAAGGGTGCAATATTGGCATTTATGTAATGTTCACCAAACCATATGTCATGTAGATTGTAGATCATAACCTACGAATTTATATAATTTATATGTGTAATTAATCATTTTTTCAATTTAAGTACCTTTTTTCTAGATTAACATTACTTTCTTAGAGAAAGTAGTAAATTTCAATATTCAACGACGTACTAATTTAACCATTAAACTAAATTTTACTAAGCTTATACTATGGTAATTTTAAGAATCTTTCATAATTCAACAACTAATCCTGAAAGGATAAGTGATTAATACTCCCAAAGTGATTGCATTAACAAAAGCTTTTCATATGGAGTAATTTTGATCTTAACGCATCACGATAGTATCATAGTTCTTAGTTGCCAATATAACACTGACGCACATATGCGAAAATGTGATTTTCTTAATTTGAAATCCACACCTTTTGTGCATAAAAACTGGTTAGGGTTTCATTCATGCTTCGTATGTGTCTGTAATATTTTCTTCACCAAGATGTAGAAGAAAAAAATGAAATTCATTGGCCCATGCAGGTCTCGAACCTGCGACCTTAGCGTTATTAGCACGACGCTCTAACCAATTGAGCTAATGGGCGATTTCTTTTTCGTGCATTTATCCTATTAGATGCTATGGAAAGAGGAGACTCAGATTGAGGTTAAGAAGAAAAGATCGAAGGGTGCAATATTGGCATTTATGTAATGTTCACCAAACCATATGTCATGTAGATTATAGATCATAACCTACGAATTTATATAATTTATATGTGTAATTAATCATTTTTTCAATTTAAGTACCTTTTTTCTAGATTAACATTACTTTCTTAGAGAAAGTAGTAAATTTCAATATTCAACGACGTACTAATTTAACCATTAAACTAAATTTTACTAAGCTTATACTATGGTACTTTTAAGAATCTTTCATAATTCAACAACTAATCCTGAAAGGATAAGTGATTAATACTCCCAAAGTGATTGCATAAACAAAAGCTTTTCATATGGAGTAATTTTGATCTTAACGCATCACGATAGTATCATAGTTCTTAGTTACCAATATATCACTGACGCAGATATGCGAAAATGTGATTTTCTTAATTTGAAATCCACACCATTTGTGCATACAAACTGGTTAGGGTTTCATTCATGCTTCCTATGTGTCTGTAATAATTTCTTCCGCCAAAATGCTAAAGAAATAAATGAAATTCATTGGCCCATGCAGGTCTTCTACTGTGACCTTCGCGTTATTTGCACGACGCTCTAACCAACTGAGCTAATGGGCCAATTTCTTTTTTGGTGCATTTATCCTACTAGATGCTATGGAAAGAGGAGCCTCGGATTGAGATTAAGAAGAAAAGATCGAAGGGTGCAATATTGGCCTTTATGTAATGTTCACCAAACCATATGTCATGTAGATTGTGGATCATAACCTCCGAATTTATATAATTTATAGGTGTAATTAATCATTTTTTCAATTTAAGTACATTTTTTCTAGATTAACAATACTTTCTTTTTTAAAGTAATAAATTTCAATATTCAACGACGTACTAATTTAACTATTAAACTAAATTAGACTAAGCTTATTCTATGCTAATTTTAAGAATCTTTCAAAATTCAACAACTAATCTTGAAAGGATAAGTGATTAATACTCCCAAAGTGATTGCATAAACAAAAGCTTTTCATATGGAGTAATTTTGATCTTAACGCATCACGATAGTATCATAGTTCTTAGTTACCAATATATCACTGACGCATATGAGAAGATGTGATTTTCTTAATGTGAAATCCACACCTTTTGTGTATACGAACTGGTTAGGGTTTCATTCATGCATCGTATGTGTATGTAATATTTTCTTCAGCCAAGATGCAGAAGAAGAAAAATGAAATTCATTGGCCCATGCAGGTCTCAAACCTGCGACCTTCACGTTATTAGCACGACGCTCTAACCAATTGAGCTAATGGGCCGCTTTCTTTTTCGTGCATTTATCCTATTAGATGCTATGGAAAGAGGAGACTCAGATTGAGGTTAAGAAGAAAAGATCGAAGGGTGCAATATTGGCATTTATGTAATGTTCACCAAACCATATGTCATGTAGATTGTAGATCATAACCTACGAATTTATATAATTTATATGTGTAATTAATCATTTTTTCAATTTAAGTACCTTTTTTCTAGATTAACATTACTTTCTTAGAGAAAGTAGTAAATTTCAATATTCAACGACGTACTAATTTAACCATTAAACTAAATTTTACTAAGCTTATACTATGGTAATTTTAAGAATCTTTCATAATTCAACAACTAATCCTGAAAGGATAAGTGATTAATACTCCCAAAGTGATTGCATTAACAAAAGCTTTTCATATGGAGTAATTTTGATCTTAACGCATCACGATAGTATCATAGTTCTTAGTTGCCAATATAACACTGACGCACATATGCGAAAATGTGATTTTCTTAATTTGAAATCCACACCTTTTGTGCATAAAAACTGGTTAGGGTTTCATTCATGCTTCGTATGTGTCTGTAATATTTTCTTCAGCCAAGATGTAGAAGAAAAAAATGAAATTCATTGGCCCATGCAGGTCTCGAACCTGCGACCTTCGCGTTATTAGCACGACGCTCTAACCAACTGAGCTAATGGGCCTATTTCTTTTTTCATGCATTTAACCTATTAGATGCTATGGAAAGAGGAGACTCAGACTGATGTTAAGAAGAAAAGATCGAAGGGTGCAATATTGGCCTTTATGTAATGTTCACCAAACCATATGTCATGTAGATTGTGGATCATAACCTCAGAATTTAAATAATTTTTATGTGCAATTAATCATTTTTTCAATTTAAGTATCTTTTTTCTAGATTAACAATACTTTCTTTTTTAAAGTAATAAATTTAAATATTCAACGGCGTACTAATTTAACTATTAAACTAAATTTGACTAAGCTTATACTATGCTAATTTTAAGAAGCTTTCAAAATTCAACAACTAATCCTGAAAGGATAAGTGATTAATACTCCCAAAGTGATTGCATAAACAAAAGCTTTTCATATGGAGTAATTTTGATCTTAACGCATCACGATAGTATCATAGTTCTTAGTTACCAATATATCACTGACGCAGATATGCGAAAATGTGATTTTCTTAATTTGAAATCCACACCATTTGTGCATACAAACTGGTTAGGGTTTCATTCATGCTTCGTATGTGTCTGTAATATTTTCTTCCGCCAAAATGCTAAAGAAATAAATGAAATTCATTGGCCCATGCAGGTCTTCTACCTGTGACCTTCGCGTTATTTGCACGACGCTCTAACCAACTGAGCTAATGGGCCAATTTCTTTTTTGGTGCATTTATCCTACTAGATGCTATGGAAAGAGGAGCCTCGGATTGAGATTAAGAAGAAAAGATCGAAGGGTGCAATATTGGCCTTTATGTAATGTTCACCAAACCATATGTCATGTAGATTGTGGATTATTATCTCTCATTTTATATAATTTATAGGTGTAATTAATCATTTTTTCAATTTAAGTACATTTTTTCTAGATTAACAATACTTTCTTTTTTAAAGTAATAAATTTCAATATTCAACGACGTACTAATTTAACTATTAAACTAAATTAGACTAAGCTTATTCTATGCTAATTTTAAGAATCTTTCAAAATTCAACAACTAATCTTGAAAGGATAAGTGATTAATACTCCCAAAGTGATTGCATAAACAAAAGCTTTTCATATGGAGTAATTTTGATCTTAACGCATCACCGATAGTATCATAGTTCTTAGTTACCAATATATCACTGACGCACATATGAGAAGATGTGATTTTCTTAATGTGAAATCCACACCTTTTGTGTATACGAACTGGTTAGGGTTTCATTCATGCATCGTATGTGTATGTAATATTTTCTTCAGCCAAGATGCAGAAGAAGAAAAATGAAATTCATTGGCCCATGCAGGTCTCAAACCTGCGACCTTCACGTTATTAGCACGACGCTCTAACCAATTGAGCTAATGGGCCAGTTTCTTTTTTCGTGCATTTATCCTATTAGATGCTATGGAAAGAGGAGACTCAGATTGAGGGTAAGAAGAAAAGATCGAAGGGTGCAATATTGGCATTTATGTAATGGTCACCAAACCATATCGCAAGGAGATTGGAGGTCATAACCTCACAATTTATATAATTTATATGTGTAATTAATCATTTTTTCAATTTAAGTACCTTTTTTCTAGATTAACATTACTTTCTTAGAGAAAGTAGTAAATTTCAATATTCAACGACGTACTAATTTAACCATTAAACTAAATTTTACTAAGCTTATACTATGGTAATTTTAAGAATCTTTCATAATTCAACAACTAATCCTGAAAGGATAAGTGATTAATACTCCCAAAGTGATTGCATTAACAAAAGCTTTTCATATGGAGTAATTTTGATCTTAACGCATCACGATAGTATCATAGTTCTTAGTTGCCAATATAACACTGACGCACATATGCGAAAATGTGATTTTCTTAATTTGAAATCCACACCTTTTGTGCATAAAAACTGGTTAGGGTTTCATTCATGCTTCGTATGTGTCTGTAATATTTTCTTCAGCCAAGATGTAGAAGAAAAAAATGAAATTCATTGGCCCATGCAGGTCTCGAACCTGCGACCTTCGCGTTATTAGCACGACGCTCTAACCAACTGAGCTAATGGGCCTATTTCTTTTTTCATGCATTTAACCTATTAGATGCTATGGAAAGAGGAGACTCAGACTGATGTTAAGAAGAAAAGATCGAAGGGTGCAATATTGCCCTTTATGTAATGTTCACCAAACCATATGTCATGTAGATTGTGGATCATAACCTCAGAATTTAAATAATTTTTATGTGCAATTAATCATTTTTTCAATTTAAGTATCTTTTTTCTAGATTAACAATACTTTCTTAGAGAAAGTAGTAAATTTCAATATTCAACGACGTACTAATTTAACCATTAAACTAAATTTTACTAAGCTTATACTATGGTACTTTTAAGAATCTTTCATAATTCAACAACTAATCCTGAAAGGATAAGTGATTAATACTCCCAAAGTGATTGCATAAACAAAAGCTTTTCATATGGAGTAATTTTGATCTTAACGCATCACGATAGTATCATAGTTCTTAGTTACCAATATATCACTGACGCAGATATGCGAAAATGTGATTTTCTTAATTTGAAATCCACACCATTTGTGCATACAAACTGGTTAGGGTTTCATTCATGCTTCGTATGTGTCTGTAATATTTTCTTCCGCCAAAATGCTAAAGAAATAAATGAAATTCATTGGCCCATGCAGGTCTTCTACCTGTGACCTTCGCGTTATTTGCACGACGCTCTAACCAACTGAGCTAATGGGCCAATTTCTTTTTTGGTGCATTTATCCTACTAGATGCTATGGAAAGAGGAGCCTCGGATTGAGATTAAGAAGAAAAGATCGAAGGGTGCAATATTGGCCTTTATGTAATGTTCACCAAACCATATGTCATGTAGATTGTGGATCATAACCTCCGAATTTATATAATTTATAGGTGTAATTAATCATTTTTTCAATTTAAGTACATTTTTTCTAGATTAACAATACTTTCTTTTTTAAAGTAATAAATTTCAATATTCAACGACGTACTAATTTAACCATTAAACTAAATTTTACTAAGCTTATACTATGGTACTTTTAAGAATCTTTCATAATTCAACAACTAATCCTGAAAGGATAAGTGATTAATACTCCCAAAGTGATTGCATAAACAAAAGCTTTTCATATGGAGTAATTTTGATCTTAACGCATCACGATAGTATCATAGTTCTTAGTTACCAATATATCACTGACGCAGATATGCGAAAATGTGATTTTCTTAATTTGAAATCCACACCATTTGTGCATACAAACTGGTTAGGGTTTCATTCATGCTTCGTATGTGTCTGTAATATTTTCTTCCGCCAAAATGCTAAAGAAATAAATGAAATTCATTGGCCCATGCAGGTCTTCTACCTGTGACCTTCGCGTTATTTGCACGACGCTCTAACCAACTGAGCTAATGGGCCAATTTCTTTTTGGTGCATTTATCCTACTAGATGCTATGGAAAGAGGAGCCTCGGATTGAGATTAAGAAGAAAAGATCGAAGGGTGCAATATTGGCCTTTATGTAATGTTCACCAAACCATATGTCATGTAGATTGTGGATCATAACCTCCGAATTTATATAATTTATAGGTGTAATTAATCATTTTTTCAATTTAAGTACATTTTTTCTAGATTAACAATACTTTCTTTTTTAAAGTAATAAATTTCAATATTCAACGACGTACTAATTTAACTATTAAACTAAATTAGACTAAGCTTATTCTATGCTAATTTTAAGAATCTTTCAAAATTCAACAACTAATCTTGAAAGGATAAGTGATTAATACTCCCAAAGTGATTGCATAAACAAAATCTTTTCATATGGAGTAATTTTGATCTTAACGCATCACGATAGTATCATAGTTCTTAGTTACCAATATATCACTGACGCACATATGAGAAGATGTGATTTTCTTAATGTGAAATCCACACCTTTTGTGTATACGAACTGGTTAGGGTTTCATTCATGCATCGTATGTGTATGTAATATTTTCTTCAGCCAAGATGCGAAGAAGAAAAATGAAATTCATTGGCCCATGCAGGTCTCAAACCTGCGACCTTCACGTTATTAGCACGACGCTCTAACCAATTGAGCTAATGGGCCAGTTTCTTTTTTCGTGCATTTATCCTATTAGATGCTATGGAAAGAGGAGACTCAGATTGAGGTTAAGAAGAAAAGATCGAAGGGTGCAATATTGGCATTTATGTAATGTTCACCAAACCATATGTCATGTAGATTGTAGATCATAACCTCACAATTTATATAATTTATATGTGTAATTAATCATTTTCAATTTAAGTACCTTTTTCTAGATTAACATTACTTTCTTAGAGAAAGTAGTAAATTTCAATATTCAACGACGTACTAATTTAACCATTAAACTAAATTTTACTAAGCTTATACTATGGTAATTTTAAGAATCTTTCATAATTCAACAACTAATCCTGAAAGGATAAGTGATTAATACTCCCAAAGTGATTGCATTAACAAAAGCTTTTCATATGGAGTAATTTTGATCTTAACGCATCACGATAGTATCATAGTTCTTAGTTGCCAATATAACACTGACGCACATATGCGAAAATGTGATTTTCTTAATTTGAAATCCACACCTTTTGTGCATAAAAACTGGTTAGGGTTTCATTCATGCTTCGTATGTGTCTGTAATATTTTCTTCAGCCAAGATGTAGAAGAAAAAAATGAAATTCATTGGCCCATGCAGGTCTCGAACCTGCGACCTTCGCGTTATTAGCACGACGCTCTAACCAACTGAGCTAATGGGCCTATTTCTTTTTTCATGCATTTAACCTATTAGATGCTATGGAAAGAGGAGACTCAGACTGATGTTAAGAAGAAAAGATCGAAGGGTGCAATATTGGCCTTTATGTAATGTTCACCAAACCATATGTCATGTAGATTGTGGATCATAACCTCAGAATTTAAATAATTTTTATGTGCAATTAATCATTTTTTCAATTTAAGTATCTTTTTTCTAGATTAACAATACTTTCTTTTTTAAAGTAATAAATTTAAATATTCAACGGCGTACTAATTTAACTATTAAACTAAATTTGACTAAGCTTATACTATGCTAATTTTAAGAAGCTTTCAAAATTCAACAACTAATCCTGAAAGGATAAGTGATTAATACTCCCAAAGTGATTGCATAAACAAAAGCTTTTCATATGGAGTAATTTTGATCTTAACGCATCACGATAGTATCATAGTTCTTAGTTACCAATATATCACTGACGCAGATATGCGAAAATGTGATTTTCTTAATTTGAAATCCACACCATTTGTGCATACAAACTGGTTAGGGTTTCATTCATGCTTCATATGTGTGTAATATTTTCTTCCGCCAAAATGCTAAAGAAATAAATGAAATTCATTGGCCCATGCAGGTCTTCTACCTGTGACCTTCGCGTTATTTGCACGACGCTCTAACCAACTGAGCTAATGGGCCAATTTCTTTTTGGTGCATTTATCC
This sequence comes from Anisodus acutangulus, assembly GCA_029783415.1. Taxonomy (NCBI): domain Eukaryota; kingdom Viridiplantae; phylum Streptophyta; class Magnoliopsida; order Solanales; family Solanaceae; genus Anisodus; species Anisodus acutangulus. Next base: position 47,856,263 of record CM056490.1, read on the forward strand.
TACTAGATGCTATGGAAAGAGGAGCCTCGGATTGAGATTAAGAAGAAAAGATCGAAGGGTGCAATATTGGCCTTTATGTAATGTTCACCAAACCATATGTCATGTAGATTGTGGATCATAACCTCCGAATTTATATAATTTATAGGTGTAATTAATCATTTTTCAATTTAAGTACATTTTTCTAGATTAACAATACTTTCTTTTTTAAAGTAATAAATTTCAATATTCAACGACGTACTAATTTAACTATTAAACTAAATTAGACTAAGCTTATTCTATGCTAATTTTAAGAATCTTTCAAAATTCAACAACTAATCTTGAAAGGATAAGTGATTAATACTCCCAAAGTGATTGCATAAACAAAAGCTTTTCATATGGAGTAATTTTGATCTTAACGCATCACGATAGTATCATAGTTCTTAGTTACCAATATATCACTGACGCACATATGAGAAGATGTGATTTTCTTAATGTGAAATCCACACCTTTTGTGTATACGAACTGGTTAGGGTTTCATTCATGCATCGTATGTGTATGTAATATTTTCTTCAGCCAAGATGCAGAAGAAGAAAAATGAAATTCATTGGCCCATGCAGGTCTCAAACCTGCGACCTTCACGTTATTAGCACGACGCTCTAACCAATTGAGCTAATGGGCCTGTTTCTTTTTTCGTGCATTTATCCTATTAGATGCTATGGAAAGAGGAGACTCAGATTGAGGTTAAGAAGAAAAGATCGAAGGGTGCAATATTGGCATTTATGTAATGTTCACCAAACCATATGTCATGTAGATTGTAGATCATAACCTACGAATTTATATAATTTATATGTGTAATTAATCATTTTTCAATTTAAGTACCTTTTTCTAGATTAACATTACTTTCTTAGAGAAAGTAGTAAATTTCAATATTCAACGACGTACTAATTTAACCATTAAACTAAATTTTACTAAGCTTATACTATGGTAATTTTAAGAATCTTTCATAATTCAACAACTAATCCTGAAAGGATAAGTGATTAATACTCCCAAAGTGATTGCATTAACAAAAGCTTTTCATATGGAGTAATTTTGATCTTAACGCATCACGATAGTATCATAGTTCTTAGTTGCCAATATAACACTGACGCACATATGCGAAAAATGTGATTTTCTTAATTTGAAATCCACACCTTTTGTGCATAAAAACTGGTTAGGGTTTCATTCATGCTTCGTATGTGTCTGTAATATTTTCTTGACCAAGATGTAGAAGAAAAAAATGAAATTCATTGGCCCATGCAGGTCTCGAACTGCGACCTTCGCGTTATTAGCACGACGCTCTAACCAACTGAGCTAATGGGCCTATTTCTTTTTCATGCATTTAACCTATTAGATGCTATGGAAAGAGGAGACTCGCATCGATGTTAAGAAGAAAAGATCGAAGGGTGCAATATTGGCCTTTATGTAATGTTCACCAAACCATATGTCATGTAGATTGTGGATCATAACCTCAGAATTTAAATAATTTTTATGTGCAATTAATCATTTTTTCAATTTAAGTATCTTTTTTCTAGATTAACAATACTTTCTTTTTTAAAGTAATAAATTTAAATATTCAACGGCGTACTAATTTAACTATTAAACTAAATTTGACTAAGCTTATACTATGCTAATTTTAAGAAGCTTTCAAAATTCAACAACTAATCCTGAAAGGATAAGTGATTAATACTCCCAAAGTGATTGCATAAACAAAAGCTTTTCATATGGAGTAATTTTGATCTTAACGCATCACGATAGTATCATAGTTCTTAGTTACCAATATATCACTGACGCAGATATGCGAAAATGTGATTTTCTTAATTTGAAATCCACACCATTTGTGCATACAAACTGGTTAGGGTTTCATTCATGCTTCGTATGTGTCTGTAATATTTTCTTCCGCCAAAATGCTAAAGAAATAAATGAAATTCATTGGCCCATGCAGGTCTTCTACCTGTGACCTTCGCGTTATTTGCACGACGCTCTAACCAACTGAGCTAATGGGCCAATTTCTTTTTTGGTGCATTTATCCTACTAGATGCTATGGAAAGAGGAGCCTCGGATTGAGATTAAGAAGAAAAGATCGAAGGGTGCAATATTGGCCTTTATGTAATGTTCACCAAACCATATGTCATGTAGATTGTGGATCATAACCTCCGAATTTATATAATTTATAGGTGTAATTAATCATTTTTTCAATTTAAGTACATTTTTTCTAGATTAACAATACTTTCTTTTTTAAAGTAATAAATTTCAATATTCAACGACGTACTAATTTAACTATTAAACTAAATTAGACTAAGCTTATTCTATGCTAATTTTAAGAATCTTTCAAAATTCAACAACTAATCTTGAAAGGATAAGTGATTAATACTCCCAAAGTGATTGCATAAACAAAAGCTTTTCATATGGAGTAATTTTGATCTTAACGCATCACGATAGTATCATAGTTCTTAGTTACCAATATATCATCGGCACATATGAGAAGATGTGATTTTCTTAATGTGAAATCCACACCTTTTGTGTATCTGAACTGGTTAGGGTTTCATTCATGCATCGTATGTGTATGTAATATTTTCTTGACCAAGATGCGAAGAAGAAAAATGAAATTCATTGGCCCATGCAGTCTCAAACCTGCGACCTTCACGTTATTAGCACGACGCTCTAACCAATTGAGCTAATGGGCCAGTTTCTTTTTAGTGCATTTATCCTATTAGATGCTATGGAAAGAGGAGACTCAGATTGAGGTTAAGAAGAAAAGATCGAAGGGTGCAATATTGGCATTTATGTAATGTTCACCAAACCATATGTCATGTAGATTGTAGATCATAACCTCACAATTTATATAATTTATATGTGTAATTAATCATTTTTTCAATTTAAGTACCTTTTTTCTAGATTAACATTACTTTCTTAGAGAAAGTAGTAAATTTCAATATTCAACGACGTACTAATTTAACCATTAAACTAAATTTTACTAAGCTTATACTATGGTAATTTTAAGAATCTTTCATAATTCAACAACTAATCCTGAAAGGATAAGTGATTAATACTCCCAAAGTGATTGCATTAACAAAAGCTTTTCATATGGAGTAATTTTGATCTTAACGCATCACGATAGTATCATAGTTCTTAGTTGCCAATATAACACTGACGCACATATGCGAAAATGTGATTTTCTTAATTTGAAATCCACACCTTTTGTGCATAAAAACTGGTTAGGGTTTCATTCATGCTTCGTATGTGTCTGTAATATTTTCTTCAGCCAAGATGTAGAAGAAAAAAATGAAATTCATTGGCCCATGCAGGTCTCGAACCTGCGACCTTCGCGTTATTAGCACGACGCTCTAACCAAGCGAGCTAATGGGCCTATTTCTTTTTCATGCATTTAACCTATTAGATGCTATGGAAAGAGGAGACTCATCTGATGTTAAGAAGAAAAGATCGAAGGGTGCAATATTGCCCTTTATGTAATGTTCACCAAACCATATGTCATGTAGATTGTGGATCATAACCTCAGAATTTAAATAATTTTTATGTGCAATTAATCATTTTTTCAATTTAAGTATCTTTTTTCTAGATTAACAATACTTTCTTTTTTAAAGTAATAAATTTAAATATTCAACGGCGTACTAATTTAACTATTAAACTAAATTTGACTAAGCTTATACTATGCTAATTTTAAGAAGCTTTCAAAATTCAACAACTAATCCTGAAAGGATAAGTGATTAATACTCCCAAAGTGATTGCATAAACAAAAGCTTTTCATATGGAGTAATTTTGATCTTAACGCATCACGATAGTATCATAGTTCTTAGTTACCAATATATCACTGACGCAGATATGCGAAAATGTGATTTTCTTAATTTGAAATCCACACCATTTGTGCATACAAACTGGTTAGGGTTTCATTCATGCTTCATATGTGTCTGTAATATTTTCTTCCGCCAAAATGCTAAAGAAATAAATGAAATTCATTGGCCCATGCAGGTCTTCTACCTGCGACCTTCGCGTTATTAGCACGACGCTCTAACCAACTGAGCTAATGGGCCAATTTCTTTTTTGGTGCATTTATCCTACTAGATGCTATGGAAAGAGGAGCCTCGGATTGAGATTAAGAAGAAAAGATCGAAGGGTGCAATATTGGCCTTTAGGTAATGTTCACCAAACCATATGTCATGTAGATTGTAGATCATTACCTCCGAATTTATATAATTTATATGTGTAATTAATCATTTTTTTCGATTTAAGTACCTTTTTTCTTGATTTACATTACTTTCTTAGACAAAGTAATAAATTTCAATATTCAACTACGTACTAATTTAACTATTAAACTAAATTTGACTAAGCTTATACTATGCTAATTTTAAGAAGCTTTCAAAATTCAACAACTAATCCTGAAAGAATAAGTGATTAAAACTCCCAAAGTGATTGCATAAACAAAATCTTTTCATATGGAGTAATTTTGATCTTAACGCATCACGATAGTATCATAGTTCTTAGTTACCAATATATCACTGACGAACATATGCGAAAATGTCTCAATGAGGTATGGTGATATCTCTCTGGGACTGGTTATGGGGGATGGAAGTGAGGTATGGTGATATCTCTCTCTACAAAGAACAAATTAGCATTTGTGGATGGTTCTTACCCTAGACCTCCGTCTAATGATAATACGGCTAAAATATCTCAATGAGATAGGTGTAATAATATGGTAATCTGGTGGTTAACTAGTTAATTATCTTAGATCATAGTTGAAAGTGTTCAGTATTCAGAGACTGCTGAGAGTATATGGAAAATGTTAGAACGTAGGTATGGAACTGTGAGTGGAACCAAAATTTTTGAGATGAAGAAAGAATTATCATCAACTCAGCAAGAGTCACTAGATATTAAATCATACTTTAATAAGCTAAAAAAACTTTGGGATGAATTTGGGGCAATGCGTAGAAACCATGGAAGTTCATGTGTGTGTGTTGTCCAACCTGGAATTCAGAAGGATGAGGAAGAAGACAAGGTCTATCAATCCCTTATGGGACTGAATGAAGTGTATGTGGGTGTTAGAAGTAACTTGCTTATGTTGACACCACTCCCTGCACTTGATGATGTCTATAACATTCTACTCCAAGATGAAAATCAGAGACAATTGTATTTTACTCCTCAGCTTAACCCAAAACTCGCTTTTTTAATGCCAATGTCACTGTTAAGCCTGGTTCTCCCGCCTTCAATGGCAAAATGCCACCACTAGCAAGACCACCTGCTCCACCTAGGCAGTATAAATAGAGGATGAATTTTGATTAGTCTAAAGCACAGTTGGTGTGTAGATATTGCAAAAAGGTAGGATATTCCATTGACAATTGCTACAAGATTCATGGGTATCCTGCTCACTAAAAATTTAATAAGAGAAAGAGGGTAGCTGTTTGTTCATCTGCTGAGCCTAAGCCTCCATATTTTGAAACTTCTGATCAGGATTTTGCTTCATCTGTTCCTGGTTTTTCTAAGGAGCAGTTCTCTCAGCTGGTTTTCCTACTTCAGCAAACACAGATCAGTCCAACCCCCACCTCTATGCCTCCTTTGATGGAATCTGCTAACGTTGCTGGTAGTGTTCTTTCTTTGCCTGTTTATGCTGATAATGATTCTCATGCATGCTTGTTTACTAGTTCTAGTAGAATTATTTGGATTTTAGATAGTGAGGCCACCTATCACATGACTTTCAACAAAGACATTCTATCTAATATTACTCCCCTTTCCACACCTTACTTAGTGACCTTGCCTAATGGTTACAAGGTAAAGGTCACTTTCATTGGCATTGTCAATCTACTTTCTTCCTTAGTCCTTTATCATGTATTGTACATTCCTTCATTTCAGTACAATCTAATTTCCGTCCATAAACTTATTCAGCAATATCAATGTATGGTCTTATTCACTTCTGCTTCTTGTGTTCTCATATAGGACCTTTCCTTGAGGAAGCTTCTAGATATTGGTAAAGTAGACCAAAGACTATACAAGCTTCTTCAAGAACAGAAGTTCACATCCAAGTCTGTTTTTCCTATTTCTGTTTTCAATAAGTCTGTACTACAGGTTAATGCTCATGTTTTGAACATTTTTCCTTCTAACATAGCTGCACCATAAAAGACTACTTTCCATTCTATTTCATTACTTTCCACTTCTAATATACATATTATTAATAAAATGATGTTCTTTGACATCATAGACTTGGTTACATTCCTTTTGCTAAAATTAAATCAATTCCCTCTATATGTGATTCATTATCTGCTAAACAATCTTTTATATGCCATGTTTGTCCATTAGATAGGGAAAATAGGTTACCATTTCCCTTAAGTTCCTCTCATTCTGATTGTTTGTTTGAACTTATTCATGTTGACACATGGGGGCCATATCAGACTCCCACCTATTCTGGAGCCAAATACTTCCTCACCATTGTAGATGACCATAGTAGGGTCACTTGGACCCATTTAATGCACTCTCAAAGCAATGATTTTCCTTTGATTAAGGTTATTGTTTCTATGGTTCACACTCAGTTTGAAAAACATGTTAAGACTATTAGGAGTAATAATGCTCTAGAGATTGGGCTGTCAAATTCTGCCATTCAGTTCTTTGGAGACAATGGCATCATACACCAAACTAGTTGCTCTCATTCTACTCAACAAAATGATATAGTTGAGAGAAAACACAAACACTTAGTGAAAACTGCAAGAGCTCTTTCATTCCAATCAAAGTTACCTACCAGTTTTTGCAGTAAGTGCATCTTGACTGCTACATATCTTATTAATAGGTTTCCTTCCACTATACTCAAATCTAAAATTTCTTTTAAATTGCTCTATGGTAAATTTCCACCTTATTCACACCTAAAACCTTTTGGCGGTCTATGTTATGCCACAGTACTTAATTTGACCCAAGGGCCTCCCCTTGTGTTTTCATTGGTTATCCCTTTCGTAAAAAAGGTTTCAAGCTTTACAACCTCACTACTCATTTTGTTTTAGTTTCTAGAGATGTGCTATTCTATTAATATGTATTTCGATTTACTTTACCTTCATTCACCACCTCATCTGCTCCTTCTTTCCAACATTTTCCACTTGATAGTTTTCCTGCTTTATCTGTTATGCCTACTGAGCCTCATTCTCCTTCTCTCCCCTATCCTCCTACTGATGCATTTTTTCCTGCTTCTTCTTCTCCCAATCCATCTTCATCATCATTTCCTCCTGCTTGTTCTCTTATTCCATCCTCATCTCCTCATATTTCCCTTAGTCCTTCTCTGTCAACTTTACCATCTATCTTCCTGCTCCCAAAAAGAGCAGTAGATCAAAACACCTTCCTTCACATCTCTATGGTTCACATTCCACCATCCATCAGTGGTTCTGCGTCTATTTCCCTTTTTGCTATTCAGTCACCTGCTGTTGAGCCTCATTCCTATTCTCAGGCAGCTGCTAGCTCTGCTTGGCAAGAAGCCATGAGAAATGAGTTTGAGGCATTAGAGGCTAATGAAATTTGGATTTTGGTTGAATTACCTAAAAGGAAGAAGCCAATTGGGTATAAATGGGTCTATAATATAAATTATAAGGCTGATGAGAGTGTTGAAAGATATAAGGCTATGCTAGTGGTAAGGGGGGACACACAGATTGATGGGTTGATTTTAATGAAACTTTTTCTCTTGTTGTAAAGATTTGTACTGTTAGGTATTTGCTTGTCTTAGTTGTGAAAAAGGGTTGATCTCTATTCCAATTAGATGTCAATAATGCATTTCTCCATCAGGATTTGCATGAGGATGTCTACATGAAGCTTCCTCAGGGTCTTACAGTTAAGTCTACATCCCACTCCACTCATCTTCTACAGTTGTTTGCAAGCTTCAAAAATCATTTTATGGGCTGAGACAAGCTTCCTATGTACTAGAGGATATTCCCATTCCTTGAATGATTGTTCCCTCTTCATTATACCGTCTATATCCTCCATTGTTTTTGTGGATGGCATAATTGTCACTGGTAATGATTTTGCTGAGATCTCTGCTTTGAAACAATTCTTCGATGACCAATTTAAGATCAAGGATTTGGGGCTGCTGAACTACTTCTTAGGTATTGAAATATTCTATAGTTCTATTGGTATACTTCTTCATCAAAAGAAGTTTATTTCGGATCTGTTGGCTGAATTTGATTGCACAGATGTCTCTGCTGTTATTTCTCCTCTTGAATTGTGCACTAAATTTAAAGCTGATTTTGGAGAACTTTTACCAAATCCTGAGACATATAGGAGTCTGGTGGGTAAGCTTAATTTTCTTACCCATACAAGGCCTGATTTGTGCTTTGTTGTTCAACATTTGAGCCAGTTTTTAAGAACCCCTCGTATTCCACATATGACTGCTGGTTTGCACATCTTGAGGTATTTGAAAGGTACCCCAGATGTTGGTGTTCACCTCCATAACTCTCCTAATTTTTTCCTTCAAGCTTTTTGTGATAGTGACTGGGCCTCTTGCCCTAATTCTCGTAGATCAATCTCTGAGTTTTGTGTGTTTTTGGGTGGTATCTTGGTTAGTTGAAAATCCAATAAATAGGTTGTGGTGTCATTATCTTTAGCTGAGGCTGAATATTGGGCTATGAGCAAGGTTGTTGCTGAACTTGTATGGTTGGTTCATCTGCTATCTCCTGTCCCCCCTCCTATACTTGTTTATTGTGACAATTTTGCTGCTTTGCACATTGTCAAGAACTCGGTTTTTCACGAGCACACAAAATATATCGAGGTGGACTGTCATTTCATTCAGACTAAGTTGGTTGATGGACTCATTTTTTTGCATCGAATGAGTTCTCTAAGTGTCTTACTGGCGGTCAGCACCATTTCTTACTTCTCAAGTTGGGAGTGATTCCACCCTCCAACTTGAGGGGATGTTGGAATTACTTGATATTTGATTTGTTTTACTCGTGACTGGGCTTTTGTAGTCTATCTTTTTTATAGCCCAGATTTCTTTTAATCGAGCAGAAGGTCGGTGCGGCCCATTCGTATAAGTGTTCAAGTTGTAAACTAATTTTGAGTGGAATGAAAATATCTGGAAGTTTCCACACTACATATTTTCTCTCTCTTAATTTACTCTCTAAAGGATATGAACCCTAACTATAATTTCATGGCGATTCATTCAATTTAGCATGTTATCATAGAGAAAAGAAAACGAAAAGAACTACTATCTGTTTATACAAATATTGGACGTCTTTCCTAATAATCAAATCTAGACAAAAACTGCTAAAGATTTTTTTAGAAAAAATTAAAGCAAGTAAAATTGATTCTAGAATAATAGTATTAATCTATATCTACATCTACATTATTTTAAAAGCATGAATATAAATGTTCATTGACCAAAATATCTTTCAAGTATTAAAAGACTTTTATACCCTTTAAAACTATATCATATCTTAATAAAATAATTTCTAATTGTATAAAGTTGTAATATTAAAACTTTTCTAATGTGAATTCATGAACTTCTAAGTTTAATCGACTTTCAACCTTTTAGCTATTTTAGAATTATTAGTCTCCTACTAATGCTGAAGTTTTAAAGTGCCATACTAATTTTATAAGGAAAGGAACACGTTAAACGGGCTCATATTTTTATTTATGGAAGGTATTTGCTTTGAACAAGCTACATATATGCACCTACTAATCACAATTGTGATTTTGGTGGTTCAGTTTTTCGGCTTTCAAAGTCGAAGACTATGTGAAGTGTTATATTTTAGAATGAAGAACGTAAGAATAATTAGAAAGATTATGCAACAACTCTCTACTTGAAGGTAGTCATTTTTAGGTGTTGTTATTTGTTTATGTTCTACAAGCATCATAATTTCCTTAATCACATGAATAGCATGGTTGTCGAGTTTTTATAATTAACTTTATTTGAAAAGTGTTTTTCAAAATATTTTTAAATAAATGTAGTTTTTGTGAGAAGCAGTTTGTGTTTAACTAATATATTTGAAAAACACTTTTAATAGCAATTAGTATTTGATTAAGCTTTCAAAAAGTGCTTCTAAGTGTATTTTTCTCAAGTGTACTTTTGGGGGGAAATTGCTTTTTTTAGCTTCTGAAAAATAAATTTTTTTACAACTCAGAAGCACTTATTTTTTCCTAAAAGTTTGGCCAAGCACATCATATTTTTAAAATAAGCACTTTTCAAAAAGGAAAAAAAAACCTTTTCCCTACCAAAAGCGTGGCCAAATATGCTAGACGTCTATCTCAAAAGCTTAAATTTTGATTTATTCATTTTCTTGCATTTATAATTAGGTCTAGAATTGTATCTTTCTTTCTGAAAATTGTATGTTACTGATATTCTTTTAATTTTTCTTAGTAATGATTTTCAGTATGTAAAGAAAATAAATATATTATGTGATCACTAGCTCAATTCCTAATGTTGTCCTAACATATTTTCATATAGGTAAAAGCATAAAGGATATATACCAAAAAATAATATTTTAATGAAAATATATTAAGTGAATACGATCAAATAACATTTATTACTGGAAGAAGAGGCACGTTCATAAAGACAAGTTATATTAAAATCACGAAGGACTTTAGAAATATTGATTGAACTTTTTGTCTTTCATTAATAGAGTCTACAATAGACAAAATTGTCATTTACTACTTTCTTCAAATTATTATTTAACTATCTTTATAATATTTCACCTATTTTATTTTTTGAAAAAGAAAAAGAAATCACCACTATTTTTGGAGTCCTTTTTGACTTTGACAATTTTCTTTTTGGAAAAGTAAAAAAAGTCCTTTTTGGCTTTGGACATGTCGTTAATTAATTCTCCTATTTGTTTGGATCAACTAAAATTTTGCATATAAAATCCTTCCTTAATTTATGCTCGGTAGAAAGTTGCACTTTAAAGTCTATTAACTTTACCTCAATTACAATTGTAATATTTAAGTCATTCACTATATTTAAATGCTGAAATCAATTGCTAATTTTTATACTTCAAATTTAAGTAATTTGTTTTGTTCGTTAAACAATACGCCACAAAACATACTTTGGTATTTGACATAATTATACTAAGATTGTAAAACATATATTAGAAAAATTGAAATGTTTAGAATTTTACCTTATATAGGACTTTGAATGTGAATAGAGTTCTATTGAATAACAGTGCATACAATCTCAATAAACTCTGCAGCAACATCAATCCAAAATTAGCTTTTGTACGTCCGTTCTCACCCTCGGCCGAATAATTACCACTTTCCGACTGAAATTTTGAAATAAGTTTGATCTATAGTCCGCAACTTCTTTGCTACAGGTTCATAGGATATGTCTGGTCTCGTGAATGTGAGGTACTGCAGGGCCCCAGTCAAGCTACGATAGTGAGTCGGGTCTGAATATGAAGGGCCAGAATCAGCGTTGAGCTTGGAATTGGTGTCTACAGGCGTGTGGGATGGTTTGCAAGATGTCATGCCTTCACGGTCAAGGATCTCTTCGGCGTATTTCTTCTGACATAGAAATACGCCGCCAGAATGTCAAGTGACAGAGATGCCTAAGAAATAACTCAGGGGTCCCAGATCTTTCATAACAAACTTAGAGGAAAGGAGAGACGTAATGGACCAGCAGAGAGCATCAGATGATGTGGTGAGGATGATGTCATCTACATGTAATAATAGGTAAGCCATGTCCGTACCCTTGTTGTAGATGAACAGGGAATGATCAGATCTGCTGTGTGAAAAAAAACCGATAGAGGAGACATAATTGGCGAACCGTTGGTACCATGCTTGAGGAGCCTATTTCAGTCCATAGAATGATTTCCGCAACAGAAACACATAATCCGGATGAATAGGATCCCTGAAACCCATTGGCTAATGCATATATACCGTTTCATGAAGATTCTCATGTAAGAAGGCATTTTTGACATCAAACTGATGAATGAGCCAAGACTTGGATATGGGAATACTGAGGACGGGCCGGATGGTTGTTGGATTTACGACCGGGCTGAACGTTTCATCACAGTTCATTACCACCTGTTGAGACCTGCCATCACCTACAAGACGAACCTTGTACCTCTTAAAAGAATCATCAGATTTCTTTTTATGTCTAAAAATCCACATAGAATGAATAATGTGCTAATCAGGTGGATAGGGTACTAGGTCCCACGTCTTATTACCAATAAGAGCATTATATTTATCAATCATTGCGGCTTTCCAATTAGGGTTAGACAAGGCATCCTTCGGGTTACGAGGGAAAGGGGAAGGGACAACAGAAATGGAAAGGTTAAACAGTCATTTAGGTTAATGAATTTCGTGCATGGCACGTGTTTCCATGGTCCGAGAGTGTGTCTCGGGACATGGGATGGGAAAGGGGTTTGCCGCAGGACTGTCGGGAAGAGGAGGAAGGGCAGGGGTGACAGTACTGGCTGGCCGAACCTTGGTTTGCCGAGAGGTGGCTGCGGAATAACCCTGAGGCGGGCTATTCCAGGCCACCGTCAGCAGAACCGGGTGGGCAGCTAGTCCCAAACTGGCCGAGGTGGTGGCGGTTGTCGGGGTCTGGGACGTCAAACTATGTAAATGATGAATTAGCAGAGGGTTTAGGCCATCATCTAGAAAGTCGTAGGAATGTCAAGGTGGCGAGTGTAGAGAGGCAAAAGGGGAATTGAGACTTATCAAATAGGACATTACGTGAAGTAATAATTTTACGGCTTAACAAGTCATAGCACGAGTAACCACGATGATTGGCACGGTAACATAGAAACACACACGGGGAAGACCGGGGTTGGAGTTTATGAGTCGTCGGATAGAGAGGGTAACAAAGACATCCAAAAATAAGCAAGTGTTGGTAAGAGGGGTTCATACGAAACAGAACTTGACTGGGCGACCGTTGAGCTAGAGACTTGTTTGGAATTATGTTTAGGAGATAGGTGGTCATGGAGAGTGTGTAATGCCAAAATTGAGGGGGAATTAAGGCGTGAGCAAGTAGGGCATGAATAAGGTTGTTTATGGGTTTATGGTTCGAATTTTCCGTTCGAATTTACCATTTTGGGAGGATGTGTGAGGGCAGGAAAAACAAATGGTAAGACCGTTTTTGGAGCAAAACTGTTTGAATTGGTTATTATCAAATTCAATGTCATTTTCACATTGAAAACATTTAATGTTCTTTTCAAATTGTGTTTTTACGAAAGCACTAAATGAAGAAAAAATGGGGTGGACCTGTGATTTATTCCCAATTGGAAAAGTCCATAAAAAGTTGGAATAATCGTTCAAAAACAACACATAATATCGATGGTCAGCCGTACTCAAAATAGGGGATGTCCACAAATCACTATGTATGATATCGAAAGGCATTAAAGAATAATTCGTGGATGCAAAAAATGGTAATTTGACATGTTTCTGAAAAACGCAAGATTCACATATAAGAGTCCTAGAAATACGGTTGCAATTAATAAAATTATTTTTCCTAAGGGAGCATAAAACAGAGTCTCTCGGATGTCCTAATATAGAATGACATAAGGAAGACAAAAGAGCAGCAAAGGTTGATGGTACTGAGGCTGGATTATTGACGACATTTGAAATAAGGTAGAGATCTCCAGTTCTGTCACATCTCATTATTTGTCTTCCTGTCGTAAAATCCTTTATAGTAAAACCAAAAGGATCAAAGTCAAGGGAAACCCAATTGTCCATTGTGAAACGTCGCATGGAGATTAGATTCTTAATGAGTTTAGGGGCATGGAGGACATTTTTTACGATTAGTGGTGGATGTGGTGGGGATAGGGAGGAATGACCATAACCACGGATGGGAATGTCTTGTCCACTACCAACAATAATTTTATGATTTAAATTACTCAAATTGGAATAAAACGATAGAGTACCTTGTGATGCCGTCATGTGAGATGTGGTGCCTGTGTCCATATACCAATTTTTGTCTGGAGTGTTGAGTGACATTGTGCTCATAACTGCCTCAATATCTTTCGGTGCATAAGTCAATAGTGTGGGGGGGCTGTGTTATGTAAGCATGTTGTGGACGTGAGCCAAGTATGCCAGATTGGGCCTGTCGGTTCTGAGGTGTAGTCCACGAGGATGTCTGATATGGGAAAGGAGGGGAGGCCCATGATGGTGGGGCCCACGCGGCCCACGGCTGGTAGGCAGCCTACGGCGGAGGCTGCTGCCACTATCGCGGTCGTTGCTAGCTGTTTACGGTCGGTGGGGACGTCCCCTTCCCACCACCGTTATTGCCAGAATTTCTTCCGCCGTGGCCCTTGCCGGACTGCCTGCTCTGGAGGTTGTTACGGGAGGAAGCGGACTATTACGGGTCCTCTGGCCGACGATTCTGGTTGCTGGAATGGGAGGCCCTGCCGTCGGCGGAGGGCCCGACGGTGGTGGTAAGAGCGGCGTTGGCAATGTTGGTTCGAGTGGTATTGCGCTTGATTTTTCGGGTTTTCTCAAGGATGAGCTTCGAATGGGCCTCATAAAACAGAGGTAACATCGTGCATTGCTAAAGGATAGTGACAATGGCGTCATAAGATTCGTTCAAACCTACAATAAGTTGCATGACCAATCACTGATTAGTGACTAGTGTTCCGCCGTTGGAGATTTGGTCGGCAAGCATCTTGAGTTCTTGACAATAAGCAGACATATTTGGGAAATCATCCTGATGAACGTCCTTAAACTGATTTTCAAAGTATAACGCTCGTTGAGTTTTATTGTCGTGAAAAATACTTTCCATACGTTCCCACGTTTGGCGGGCAGTGGTATCGGTCTCAATGATAGTGTGCAACAGATCATTAAATATCGTGTCGTATATCTACTGGAGGACGACTGCGTCCAAACGAGACCAGAGTGCATCGTCAGAAGTCGAAGCCGATGGTATGTATGTGGACTTCGGCATGGGAGGGATGATGTGGTCAATAACTTCGTAAATACGATAATAGATCTTAAAAAGCTCCGCCCACGAGGAGTATTGATCCTTTTCCATCTCAAGAGTCACATGCATGAATTTTTTAATGTTGTTTACGGTAAGTGCAGGATAGAATTTGGTTTTGTCAGCCATGGAAGAGGAAATTTAGAAGGA
Organism: Anisodus acutangulus; assembly: GCA_029783415.1. Lineage (NCBI taxonomy): Eukaryota > Viridiplantae > Streptophyta > Magnoliopsida > Solanales > Solanaceae > Anisodus > Anisodus acutangulus. The sequence continues at coordinate 47,871,312 of CM056490.1, forward strand.
AGAGGGAGGGAGAATGTTCGGAAAAACTAGTGTTCCGTCATGGGGAAAAGAGGGGGGCGGCCGAGAGAGGTCGGCGGCTAGGGTAGGGTTTGTAGTTTTAGGCTACTGATACCATAAAGGAATATGTTCCTTAATTTTATTGATGAGTGATTTACAATATATATAAGGTTACAAGAATATCTACTTTGATACAAACTAGGAAACTAATTAACCTAATTACAAAAGGATTATAATTCTACATAAAATAGGAGATATACAATTAATACAATTAAGGAAAGAATATTGGAAATATTTTATTATAGTCTCAATCTTAAATTGGATTGTATTGTACTACTAGCCTTTTTTGCTTTAACTTGATACTATGTATTGGTTCTGCAAACGCTCCTCAGCGGCTTAATTTTCCTCTCTATCCTTTTCTTTGGTAAGCATGAATTTATCACTTAAATTTTTGTGTTCCTTTGAAGTTATGTAGCATATGTATGCTTTTATAATAATATAGTCTTTTATTCTTTATCTCCTTTTTATGTTCTAATTTTTTTCTTGTTCTCGCCCCGAATTTTGCCTTCTGCCGTTTTATCGGCTGATGAAATGGGGAGACAAATTGATTCCTTAACTTAAGCGATTTGGGCTGAAAAGGGAACTCTAATTTCCAGCAATTGGTTCCCCAACTACTCCAAAAAGCGTTAGGACGGTGGTGTGAGTAACTAAGAGGTAAGAAACATGAATACAACCGAGTATAGTAAAAGTAAAGGATAAAGTAAGGGATAAAAGATAAAGATAGATAAAATTTGAGTTGTTTGATTGATTGGGTGTGTTTCTATATACAAAAATGCATTATGTTTATAGTACAAAAAGAGAAAAAAAATTGTACAAACGTGCCCCCCCCCATCTCAGTCATCAAGTAACCCACTAAGTTAAATGGCCGACTATGGGGGAGGTGGTGCCGATTTTCTCGCCCTCTACTCCTCTTTCTCGGATAATAACCCCTTTATTTTAGTTGTCGTTGGTTGTTATCGCTTATGGGGGTCTGAAAACATTTTGACTTGGTCGTTGAGGCGTCTGCGTCTGAGTGGGTCCCAGTCGTACCTCTAACTAACAACTCGGCAAGATGCCTTGGTAGCCGATGAAGTTCTTGTAGTCGAGGGCTAGGAATAAATTCGGCTCCGGAATAGTTCGGTTGTCACTGAATTCGGCTAAACACTTAGCTATTTTTTAGTGTTAACAATTTCTCCCTACATTAACTCGAGTGTGACTGTTGAGTTGATGTATCCGAAAGTAGCCGTCGTTTCAGTCTGACAGCCGCGCATGTCACTTCAATCGTCTCGTCTCTAGTGCATGCAATTATGATTACTTCTGAATCGGCTATTAATGCCCATGACTCCTCTCGTTCTTCTTTGTTTTGGAAGAGCCTTCAGTTGGATAGAAAAATCCAGGAACTCGGTAACCAGCAGGTGATTTGGGAGCTGGATCAGAAAGCACGTAGCGAACAGCTGGACAACCTGGAAAATGAATGGACTGCATGGAAAAGCCATCTAGTCCAAGCAACGCCGACAATCACTGCTCCCTCGCCAGTTGATCCTGTTGCTGAGTTGTCAGCCGATACTCTTATGGACTTGCCATCTGAAGCAGTCATTTCTTCTATTGTTCAAGAGGTATTGGTCGATACTCAAGCTTCTACCGAAGCCCATCAACTGTAGTAGCTGAGCCTTCGCTGGGTGCTGAAAGGGAGGTCCATGTAGGAGCGGAAGCGACTGAGGTAGTAGCCATTGATATGGTTGTTGATGAAGAACATACTGCAACAATTAGGGAAGACCAAGCAGCCGTTTATTTGGCTGATCCTGAGACTTCAATAGCTGATGAAGTAGTGCAACCTTTGATTGGTTCGAAGCTGACCAATTTGGCTTCTTAGTTGTATCGACCCCAAATCGAAGGGTCTTGTTATTGTGACCAGGCAGCTGGTCTATGGCTGTCATTTGCCCGTACATTCCCCAAATCAGAGGGAAATTAGCCTATTTTATGACCAGGCAGCCGATATGTTGATGTCGATTACTTATGCATGCCCCAAAATCAATGGGTAATATGTCTACCATTTATATTTCTTTTCCATGCATGTTCATCGCTTGATCCGTATTGCCGGCAACTCATGAGTTCGCTACGAAGGGTCCTTTCCTAGTTTGGAAATCATTTGTCGATTTTACGATCTCTCATTTCAGTCGGCGGGATGATTGTCAAACTAAGTCTCCTTCGGCAAACCTCTTTAGGCCCTATATGTTTGTCATATGCTTTGGACATTTTACATTTATCAGCTTTGACTCTTTCTATGATTGTTAGTCGATTTTCCTCCAACTGATCCAACTCCATTAGAATGACATACTGATATTCTTCAAAAGTTAGAAAATTTGGTTTGGCCATCCATAATGATATTAACTTCTGTGGACAACGTTGCATCTTGGCCATAGATTTAGCCGTTAGGATGTCGCCCCCATAGCTGTAGATTTGGAGTTTCTGATTGCCTATTTCATTTAAGACATGTTTTTTGTAAAAAGAGTTTATTCAAACTTTGCACAAAACATAGACAATGTGGGGTACAACATAACACTCGTGTTTTATACAATCTTAGAATAAAGACAAACAAAGTTAGGCGTAAAATTCCTATCGGCAACTCAAATATTGTTGGCCGCCAGATCTGGTCTTCTGTTGTGGTTCCCCATATGTGATACTTAGGCTATCCTTGCCTCAGAATTTTAGGGCGGTCAGTCGATGCCACATATCATGTATAAATTGGGTTTCCTCAACCATTTAAATCCTCCAAGGTAAGCTGTGGTTCGGCTAATTGTTTAATTTCAAACCCTCGTGAGGTAAGATTACAGGATTCCTAAGATCATTCTTCATACTGCTCCGTGACAGCTATGGGAGCCACATAGGGTGAGTATAGTATAGCCTCTATTTTCTGAAACCCTGGTTGGAACAGGTTATCATCCGCTGGGACAATTTCTATCTTGTCTCCTTCCCAAAATATGAGTTTTTGATGCATGGTAGAAGGAAGAAATCGGCTGGTGTGAATCCATTCCCTGCCCAAAAAAATGGTGTAGGACGGCTTGACATCTATTACAAAGAAGGCAGACCTGACCGTCTTAGGATCTACAGTGATTTCTGCTACAAGAATCCCCAATGCTTCAGAAGTACCATAAAGCTAGCCACTTTCATGGTAGTGGGATGAGATCTTCTCTGGTTTTGTTGAGGCTTTTCAAAGTAAGCAGCGACATCACATTCAGCACAACCCCATTGTCTACGAACACTCAGCTAATAGTTTTGTCGTTGATGTACGCCTTCACATAGAAGGGCTTGAAGTGTTTAACCATCTCTTCCGTAGGTGCACCAAACGCAATACTCAAAGCGTCTTTAGCCGTGGTATCAGCTATTATTGCCCATTCTGCGTCTTCTATGCAAACATCACCTTCTAGGCTATCCAGTGCGGAGCAGTTGGCCCAGAATTCACATAAGATTAGGCTGACCATTTCAATGTCTGCTCACATCTCATCAACCAGGTCTTGGATAAATAAATCAAGGACAGAGTCTTCTCTTTCATTCAATTCGGCTGACCAGGAGCTCATATCTTCCATTTTTTGGAGACACATGAGGATCAGTTGAAGATCTTCTCACTGAATTATCTGCACGATCTGTGGGTTTGCCTCGATTGGAGGTCCATCCGGGGCCACGTTCTCTTGTCGGGGTTCCTCCATCGGGTTGTCGGTAGGCTATTTATCCAACTCTGGTTGACCCGACATCTCTCCTTCAGGTGACATTTCCCCTGAAGTAACTGAGTCGAATGCCAGCTCGGTAGCCTCAACTACGGCAGACTCGGGAATCTCCTAATTTTCGGCTGCCTTGGTGTTGGAAATTATATGCATTGTCTGTTGCATCTTACGCAAGGCCTTGGCACGTTGCATCCTTCTTTTCTGAGTTCTGGATGCAACTTTCGGTGGTGCCTCTTTCTTTCCTGGAGCCTAATTGATAGACCATTTCCCCTCTTCTATGTTGGCGGCTTTAATTATTCTCCGGGGTCTCGTCTGGTCCTCATTTCTCGCCATAATACGCAAGGACGAAACACCCTCGTTGATGTTAAACTCAACCACCCTCTGTTTGGTTTTAAAGAGTGGTTCTTCATCTATTTGAGGCATGCCCAACTGCCGATTGGTTGGCATCCGTACTTGCTACCCAGTCCTATGCCTAGCGTCGATAGGGACCTTTATGAACCTCATGGTTTGTTCCTGAAGTTCTCGTTCAATGTCCCTCAAGTATTTAGGACGGCCATGCAAACTGCTCCTAGATGGTTGTCTGTCATCACGAATATCATGTAGGCTTCCTAACCAGTTGAACACAGAGGTCCTTATGGCCTTCTCTCCTTCGGTAGGTTTCTTTGGGACCCATAACCTTTTCATCGGTTGTTTCCCTTTAGTGTCCCTTGACTCATCGGGCTAAGAAAAAGATACCATAGATATTGGTACCGCGGGAAAGGGGTCGGTATCAATGAACATTTCAGCCATACTTTTGTCGGCTAGCTTGAACCTCCCCTCCTTGATGCCCTTTTGGATCACCTTTCTGAAGATCACACAATTAGAAATAGAGTGACTGTATGAATTATGCCACTTACAGTACTTCTTATATTTTAGTTCCTCGGAAGGAGAAATTCTAATCAAAGATCTGATCTGCCTTCGTGATGTCAAACGAGTAACCGATCCTATCATCGGATGGACTCGTCTCCTTGCCTTTTACGGCTTTCAAAGCTGGGAAAGAGTAAACCTTACCCTTAACAATCTTGGCCACTATTGCATCTGTCGTGCAATCAGCTGACTCTGTGTCGGACTCATCCGTTTCAATGATGAATACCAAGTGGGAACCTCAATTTCGGCTAGCCCTTCTCCGCTCTTTTTCCTGGACGTACTGCTCTATTTGGCTAGTCTTTTCATCTAACTGGCTCAGGTTAGAGCAAGATTGTCCTACCAGCTTCTCCTTTAACTGAGGGTGCATATTGTTGATTGTCATATGGGCACACTTAGACTCGGGGAAGTGTACGGTGCATTTTTCAATCTTCTTTCTGAATCTCTCGATAAAATCGGCAGTTGATTCATCGACCTGCTACTTGAGATTTGTTAGATCAGTCACGGTAACCTGAGGTTGGGGCCAATAGAACCTATCATGGAAGCAACCCTCCATGTCGGCCCATTTCTGTACGGAATCAGGAGCCAAAGAGGAGTACCATGCGAAAGTTGTTCTCGTTAGAGAGAAAGAGAATAGCTGCAACTTGTGATACTCATTCTGGCCAGCCTCGCCGCATTGGACAGTAAATCTACCGATGTGCTTGATAGTGGATATTTCGTCGTCGCCAGAGAAGATGGCAAACTCCGATGTTTTGAAGCCCCTCGGCAAAGGTGTTATTTGATCTACCCAATCGGGGTAGGGCTTCTTATAAATAGGCATGTCTAAAGGTTTTAGTTGGATGCCGAAGTATCTCCTCATGGTATTAGCAATAATCTCTGGGTTTATCAGCTGTGACGTCCCCTGCCGATTCTCTACTGGATTCGGCTGGTAGGCGTTCTGCAATGGCGGCCTCCATTATGCACTTTGTTGGACAGGGTTGTGAAGGTTGTAGGTAGTTTGCTGGCCATTACCAATAGATGGGGTAATGCCCCATGGCTACTGTTGGGTATGGCCACCAAAGCTTATAACCTGAGCTCCTAGAACAGCTAACGGAGCCTGAGGATAAGGTGGAACTATGTTCCATGGCTGCTCTCCTCAGACGTCGGCCGTTCTTAGCAAGTTTACGCTTCCTGGAAGGTATGGATTGGGTACCGGCAATAATTGTTGGAATGGTATTCCGCTATAAACAGTATCACCGGATAGCCGAGCTAAGTCATTGCTAGGGGCCATCGGCTGGCCAACGTTGTTCGCCTGCACCGTAGGGCTGTTTGTAGAAACGTACGGCATAACGGGCGGCAAACTGGTCTCTGAGCCATGTTGATCTGCCCATACTGCAGACTCGCTTGGTCAAGTGGCACGTTTTGCTCCCCAAGGTTCGGTGGCGATCATGCAGTGTGCTGGTTGCCAGGCGATAGGGCTTGTGTTCCTAGGTGCGTTATCGACTGTGCCTGAGTGGGCACTGGCTGATGCACATGCGGCTAAGGAACAACACCGGGAGTCACGGTCTCATGCTGAACAGTACCGCTCGTTAGAGGGATGGCAGAACTAGCTGAACATTCTCTTGGGTGCATTAGGTTGGTTTCCATCTCCCTCGCTTGTTGAACCTCATTATGTACCATCAGCTTCACAATGTCAGCCAACTGTTTAGAAACTTGGTACATAATATCGTGGATGCCCAAGTCAATCTGTTGTCTAATAAAAGACGTGGTCATTATGGTTGGACCTTCAGATTGGCTAGATTCTACCACTGCTTGGGTTGATGGAGGAAGTGGAGGGGTATCCACCGATGTAGGTATACCCACGGAGGATGTTGGTTCGGTGTTCCTTCTGGGAGGATTTTGTTTAGGATGTGGACTGGACTCGAGGTTCATTTTCTTACCGGACCTTAGGCGCAAATAGTTGTAATTCGTCTTTTTTATCCTTTAGAATGTCATTCGCATGGTACGAATTTGGCACGCCCAATGTAATTCGTCTTACCGGACCTTAGGCGCAAATTTGGCACGCCCAGTGGAATGGTACGAAGCTCCTTAGCGAAATGTCATTCATCTTTTTTATCCTTTAGAAATAGATTTTATATTGAATAAAGTAGTAATTTAATTATTTTCCTAATATTTTTTATTCTGAAATCAACTAAAATTTTGTTCACTAAATATTTCCCTATCTCAACTTTGTAAGAAGTCCTAATATATAGGACTTTAAAAAGCAAAAAAAAAAAAAAAGACATTGAATTGGGTATTAAATTTTAAAAAAAAAAATTAAAGGAACAAATAATACTTAGGACGTTGAACTGAAGTATGAATTTACCACTTTTACGTTTTTGAAATTTCTGACGCTTTCGGTTAATTGAAAAAGAACTTTATTTCTTCATATAGAAACATAAGTCCTTGAACTCTAGCAGAAATATATGAATTGTTCCTAATTGCTTATTGAGGGTTCAAATTATTCTTTTTCATAGAATTATAACCGATTAATTCTATATTATTTAATTATCTTATAATAAAAAGAAAAAATAAAAATAGAGAAAGACTAAGTAGAAAATATAACTAAAGTCCATATTGTCGCCGACACTTCAATTTTCCTCATTCGTAGATTTATAAATTATAACCGATCATAAAATAAAAATTAATTAATTTTATAGAATTTAATTATCTTACAGAAAATAAAAAAAATTGAAAACATAGAATTAGCAATGGATTAATAACGAATTATTATAAAAAATTTCTTAGCTACGAGCAATAACGATGGATTAACGATGAAGTTAATAGTTAATTTAAGAAAAATTATGTAATGGTTGTTGTCAAATAAAGTACGCGCTTTGAACAAGCGCAAAGCGCGTACACTAAACCTAGTTAAGAAGAAATATGGTTTATGGCGTCCGTCATATGTACTGGGCAGATATAGAATTATAGATGTGGGTTCATTTGAATGCATAACATTTAGTCCAGACCTGAATTTATTTGAGTAAATCACATTGAAATTAAATGCGAATCTAGGATTTCTAAAACATTGGTGTACTATAAGAAAATATGAAAAAAAATAGATTAAGTGAGAATTAATCCTTATTCCTTTTGGTAAATAATCATGCGTTTAACTAAGTGCACCATTAAATATTTTTTTATAGCATGGTGCACTTGGTTGAATTATGTACCTAAAACTCAAATAATGTGATGGGCTCAATGAGTGACATTGAATTGTGAACTCATAAAATTAAAATCATCATCCTGTACGTGCTCGATCTATCTCACCTAGATGGTGATTATTAGGATTGGATTTGGATAATGGATTATCCTTGTATTAACTCCTAGTATTATGAATATCTTTATATATCTTACCTAGTATTATGAATATCTTTATATATCTTTTAGGATTAGCTTGATCTTTTTATACCAACTAGGATTAGGTTAATCTTTATATTTAGGTAGAATTATATGTCTACTATAATTAGGTTGATCTTGTACTACTATATAAAATGTATATTGTGGATGAATAAGATCAATGGAAAAGCATTCCTCAAATTATATCATGGTATCAGTGTTAGCCGACTAGCAAATCCTACAAATTGTTTTCTCTTTCGACCGCCATCTTTTGCGGCAGCCAACGAAAAAAAATTCTCTTTTTCTGGTAGCCAACGACGCCTGACATCCCTAGCTTGTCGACGTTACCATGTCGGACATTGAAGGCAAGATCGACCCAAGCTCTTCCTTCTTCCTCAGTTCTGGGCATCAATCGGGTAATGTGATTACCCACGTCATTTTTACCGGCGACAACTACATCGCGTGGTCTCGAGCTATGACGTTGGCCTTGAAATCTCACCGAAAATTCGTGTTTATTGACGGAAGGGTCACTGAACTGACAGATAAGAGGAAATTACTTGATTAGGACACAGTTAATTCTATTCTCGTCTCATGGATATTACGAAGCATGGATCCTCAAGTGGTTGTATCTATTCCTTATCATGATGAAGCCAAACGTTTATGGGACTACTTGGAAAAGTGATTCACTGTTACTAATGGTCCGCGCATCCAGCAGATTCGCGCCGCCATCATTGTCTGCAAACAATCAAAATCGATGACCATCAAAGAGTATTATATTCTGTTGATGGGTTACTTTGACGAGCTTGAACGCCTAAAACCGGTGCTTTAATGTACTTGTTGGAAGTGCACATGCGATGTGACTGGAAAATTTGCTATGGATCGTGAGGAGGAAATATTCCACCAATTCCTAATTGGTGTTGATGATGACTTGTATGCCACTGTCCGGTCAAACATTCTTTCTCAGAATCCTCATCCTTCACTTGATTCATTTTATCAAATTTTTATTTAAGAGGAGAGATCGAGAAGTATTGTTAGGGGAAAGGTTGTTACGGAAGAGACTCATATCTTTGCTCTTCAACCAGCCGATCGTCCTAGAGGTGGGTATGACAGGCCGGACAAATCAAAGCTTCATTGTTCTCACTGCAAGAAAAGGGCATGACAATGGAACGTGTTTCAAGTTACATGGCTACCCGGACTGGTGGGAGGACAGAAATCGCAGTCCTCAAAGAAATTCCGATCGCGGCACTGCTACTGCCTCATCTGGGACTGTTTCGGTGGTACCAGGCTTACCGGCTTCCTTATCCGTTGCTGGCCGCTGTAATGGGCCAGCAACTCATGCTAATGTGGTGACCGAACCACTTGGCGCATCGACTAGTGTCGGCTATTCGGCCTTGGCTGATTTGAACCAGGATCAGATTCAAGCTCTTTTGAATTTGATAAATTCTAAAGAGCAACCAATTGATCGGATGATGGGTAAGTTTCCTAGTATGCTTTAGATTATTGATACAGGGGCATCACATCATGTAACGGGGAGTTTATTCTATCTCATTAATGCACAACTGATTTTTGAATGGCCGGTAGCCCTTCCCAATGGCGAACATGTCATTGCGACGATGATGTTGTGTGGTTATTTTAAGGGATTTGACTCTTCAAAATATTTTATTTGTTCCCAAACATAACTGAAATTTAATATCGGTGTCACAATTGATTGATGATTCTAATTCTAATGTCTGATTCACTAAATCTTTGTGTGCTATACAGGACCAATATTTGGAGAACCTGATTGGAGCAGGTGAACGTCGGGATGGACCCTACTTTATCTGAGGGATTCCTACAGTGCAAGCAGTGATGATTATTAGTTTGACAAAATTTGAGTTGTGGCATCGACGGCTGGGTCACCATTCAGACAAAGTTGTCTAGCTAGTTCCTGCAATTAGCTCTAGTAGTGCTAGAAAACATTTGAATAAAGCATGCGTAATTTTCCCCCAAGCAAAACAAACGCGTGATAACTTTCCTTTTAGTGAGAATAAAGCTAGTCAAATATTTGAGTTAATACATTGTAATTTATATGGGCCAAATGGTACATCCTCTTCGTGTGATGCAATCTACTTCTTGACATTAGTTGATGATTATTCAAGAGGGATTTGGGTATACTTATTGCGTAATAAGAATGAAGTCTATATGTGTTTTTGTTCCTTCATCGCAATGGTTGAGTGCTAATTTGATACAACAATTAAAATTGTGCTGAGTGATAATGGAACAAAATTTAAATCCATGGTAGACTATTTCAACACAAATGGAATTCTCTTTGAAACTTCATGTGTGGGTACCCCTCAAAAAAATGGACGGGTGGAAAGGAAACATCAATACATACTAAATATAGGTCGAGCATTGATGTTTCAGGCTAATTTACCAATTACTTTTTGGGGGGAATGTGTGTTTGCAGTCGTGTACTTAATTAACCGAACTCCTTCGTTCTTGCTTGAAAATTAGACTCTGTATGAAGTTCTTTTTAACAAACCACCTACCTTTGTTGAACTAAGAGTCTTTGTGTGTTTGTGATTTTCTCACAATAAGAAGGCGAAAGGAAATAAATTCGCTCCGCATAGTAGAAAATGTGTGTTTGTCGGATATCCGACTGGGAAAAAGGAGTGGAAATTGTATGATCTGGATAGTGGATATTTGTCTCACGTGATGTTAAATTCCATCAGAATAAGTTCCCATTTGAAACCGAAAATGATAGTTCGTCATCGAATAATGCTATGGAAAATGTAGGCGTAGATGTGGATTGTTTTAATGATTTGGAGTCGGCCGTAGACGACGGGGTTGTTGCCAGAACTGTTAGGGGGATTGGTAATGAAATGGCAAATGGGACAGTAGGGGGCGTCGATGGGGCAATAGGGGACGTTATTTCCCAGCCAGTGAGGGATGTTACTGCCCAGCCCAGCAGCAACCCCCCAGCCCCTCACCTGACCAGCCCACGAGCAGGCCCACTAACTATCGATGAAGAAAAGGAATTGGGCCAAGGTTTGAGGGATAAACGCCCTTCGGTCTTATTGCGTGATTTTGTTGATCCCACTATACGAAAAAAGAGTCCCTCCCAATGTTCATCGGCTTCGCATGGTTCTTCAGGTACTCCTTATCCTATAGCACACTTTGTGAATTCTGATAATTTTTCTTTGCGACACCGTATATTTCTTGCAGTTGTGAGTGCAGGACTTGAGCCCCGTAATTTTCATGAGGTAATAAAAGACGCTGGTTGGAGAGAAGCTATGCAAAAAGAAATTAGTGCACTAGAAGATAAAGGGACTTGGGTGATGGAGGAGTTACCTCCCGAAAAAAAGGCACTCGGATGCAAATGGGTGTACACAATCAAGTATCATGCAAATGGGAAAATTGAACGATTGAAAGCTTGACTCATCATTTTTTGGAATCATCAGGTTGAGGGGATTGATTACAATGAAACCTTCGCTCCTGTGGCTAAAATGGTAACGGTTCATGCCTTTCTTGCGGTTGCGGCTGCTAAGAATTGGGAATTGCATCAAATATATGTGCATAATGCCTTTCTTCATGGTGATTTAGATGAGGAAGCTTACATGAAAGTACCTCATGTCTTTACAGTTGACAAACTCGGCATGGTTTGTCTCTTGAAAAAGTCCCTCTATAGTTTAAAACAGACACTGAGGTGTTGGTTTGCTAAATTGGCATCTTCTTTAAAGAGGTACGGTTTCCATCAGTCTTACTCTGATTATTAGCTATTTACTCTGCACCAGGGAATAGTACAACTTAATGTACTAGTATATGTGGACTACCTGATTATCTCTGGCAATGATTCTTCTGTTGTAGCTGTATTTAAGAAATATTTGAGTGTGTGCTTTCATATGAAGGATTTGGGTCTGTTAAAATATTTTCTGGGTATTGAAGTAGCCCGGAGCTTGGAGGGAATTTTTTTGTGCCAGCGAAAGTACACTTTTGACATCATAGCCGACGCCAGACTTTTGGGTACAAATCCTGTCGGCTTCCCTATCGAGCGGAATCATACTCTGGCCTTAGATAATAGGTCGTTACTTGCTGATCCGGAGCGCTAGCGTCGGTTAGTTGGTCGTCTGATTTATCTTTCATTCACTCGTCCTGACTTAGCCTATGCAGTTCATATTCTAGCCCAGTTTATGCAAGAGTCGCGTCAGGAATACTGGGATGCGGCTATCCGAGTTGTTCGATACTTGAAAGGAAGTCCGGGTCAAGGAATTTTACTATGGGCTTAATGATATGTCATTAATAGGTTGGTGTGATTCTGATTGGGCGAGGTTTTCGTTGATTAGACACTCTATTACAGGATGGCTAGTTTTCCTAGGTTGTTCACTCATTTCCTGAAAAACCAAAAAGCAACACAGTGTTTCTAAATCATCCGCGGAAGTCGCATATCGCTCGATGGCAACGATCACGTCGGAGTTGAAGTGGCTGAAAGCACTATTAGGAAATCTCGAGGTGGATCATCCTCGTGCTATGACTTTATTCTGTGACAGTAAGTTTGCACTGCATATAGCCCAGAATCATGTTTTCCATGAACGAACAAAGCATAATGAAGTTGATTGTCACTATGTCCGTGATGCGATCCATGAAGGTGTAATTACTACGAGTCATGTGTCTACAAACGAGCAGCTTGCCGACATTTTCACAAAAGCATTAGGCAAGCGCCAATTTGTATATTTACTCCGCAAGTTAGGCATTTGTGACTTGCATGCTCCAACTTGAGGGGTATTGGGATTGAATTTGGATAATGGATTATCTTTGTATTAACTCCTAATATTATGAATATCTTTATATATCTTACCTAATATTATGAATATATTTATATATCTTTTAGGATTAAGTTAATCTTTGTATATCAACTAGAATTAAATTAATATTTATATTTAGATAGAATTATATGTCTATTATAATTAGGTTAATCTTGTACTACTATATAAAATATATATTGTGAAGGAATAAGATCAATGAAAACCATTCCTCAAATTATATCATCGATACACCGACTTACTTGACATGGGAAATATCGGAGGATTGCCGAAGGAATAAGATTTCAACAGCTAGATATATGCATGGTACCAAGGTATCAAATCTGAAGCTTATTGAATGTCGAGAAAGAAATTTAAATATAATACATGAGAAAGTGGTAAACTCATATTTGTATACTCCCTCACTCTCATATTAATTGTTATGTTTTACTTTACAAAAGTCAAATTATATAAAATTTTCATCATATTAACTTTAAAATAATTATAATTTGTAATACTCTTTGTATAGTTTATGAATATATAAATTTTAATTTTAAAATCTTATTGATAAATTTAATTATATATTTTTAAAATTAAATTAAATTAACTCTTGAAAAGCAAAAAATAACAACTAATTTGAAACGAAGAAAGTATCTTTAAGAACCTTCTGGTGCCGTGTATATAAAACTATGTACGTAAGGTAGTGTATGAAAATATCTTACCTCACTATGAACCTTGTATAAAACAAAAGAAAATAACCGTACGAAGAACTCATGTATTTTATACTTTTATTTATCGAATGACTATGTTATTTAGTAATCTCCTACATAAATGGTTAGACAACTAAAATATCATTTGTAATGCACCAAAAACCAAATCTCTTCATGATACTATAGGAGCTAAAATAATAAGATACATATTATTTTTTCTTGCTACAATATAAGATACAACATGTTAAACTTTATAAAAATAAAAATAAAAATTATGTTTTGTAGCTAACTATATGAGGAATTTAAGTATACAACTACACTTTAAATAAATTACAATCCGTAGCTATATTATGTATTCCAATTACCCCTTGTAGCTATATTGTATTCATGTAACCAAAAGCTTAGATTTCAAAAGGCACGAAGACCCTCGTCTTCCTCTTCCCTCTGTCATCTCTGGACATCGATGAAAGCGATCCTGGTCGAATCCTCTGCAGACCCTCAGGGGATCCCCTGACCCCTGCCGACCCCCGTCAAACCCTCTATCGACCCCCGACGACCCCTGATCATCTGTTCTCCATCTACATCACACTCTCAAGACCCCTTTATTCCTCAAATATGTATTTTCTATGTATTCATGGTATCTTAATACACTGTATTTGAGTGTTGTGGAAGAGGGGGTTCGATAGAGAGGACGAAAGTTTGTCGGAGCAAGGGAGCGGGAGTACGGACAGATTTGAAAATAGTTGTATTTTAATATACTGTATTTGAGTGTTGTGGAAGAGCAGGTTCGCCGGAGAGGTTGAAATTTTGTCGGAGTAAGATTTTTTATATTCGCTTGCATTTCTATATTTTCGAAGGAGAAAATTGTGCATTTGAATACACCCGAATATCCGCAAAACATGTAAAACATAGGTATCCATGTTTTCCTAATCATTTTTATATAAGATGCGCGTGCCATATTTATAACTTAATTGTAAAGGATGACCTAAACTTTTTTGAAAGCATTCTTGATAGAATACAATTTGCTATAAATTTTATTTTTAAAGGTAATAAAATACAAAGACGCAAAGAGTATAAAAAAACTTATCATGATTGTGGATTACCTTATAGAAAAATTCCAGAAGAAGTTTCAACTAGGTGGAATTCTCTGTATGAGCATGTACTTGTTGCTTACGATTATAGATAACCTATAACTTTATTATTTAACGTCCATAATAAAAATCCAAGGCATATGCTTGTAGATAATGATTGAGAATTTTTTTTAGAACTTAATGGATTTCTAGAGAAATGTTTTCAAGCTACTAAAGAATTTTTCGGTATTTATTATCCTACTATTTCAGATATGTTATTTTATGTAGCTCTAATATTTTTGTTACTTAATGAATATATGGAAAACCCATCTTACGCTCCATCTATTAAAAAATATTTATAAAATTAGAAAAATATTTTTTTCCTATTCCCACTATTTATATTATTGGTGTTGTATTAAATCCAACAATTAAAGTAGACGGTTGTAAAACACTTGTAGAAATAATTTATGATTGTATAAATGTACTTCAAACATACTCAACTGAAGAACCAACTCACAAATCAACTGAAGAAGAAGTTACGTCTAGCATACACACTGAATGCAAACAAGTATATATGTATTACCAACAACAAAGTGCAAATAATCAACCGGCTTCTATACCATCTTCTACTACTTCGCTGCAACTGTATAAAAAATATGTGGTTTCTGCTGCTAGTATTCAAGGCCTTGAAAATAAAATGTTTAGTGGTTCAACTTCTTCACAAGTTAGCAAATTTGATGTTTATGTTTTGCAGGGTGTTGTACCGTACGAATTAATTGTCAATGATGAAGGACATGAAGACTTGTTGAAATACTGGAGGCAGAATGAGAATACATTTCCGACACTAGCAAAGATGTCCCGAGATGTGTTGAACATTCAAGCGTCATCAATAGCGTTTGAAAGCACTTTTTCTGTTGGAAGATTTCAAATAGGAGAGCACAGACATTCATTGGCAGGAGACACATTGGAGATTGCAGTTCTATTCAGAGATTAGATTCTAGCGGAGCGTAGAAGGTGCGGTCAACCGGAGATCAACGAAGAAGAAGACTACAACTACAATGAAATCTTGTTCGAGGGAACAAGAAGTGACGTCGAACAATTTGACCAACAAATTCCAATTCCAACCAAAGATCCTCAAGACATTGTGAGAAAATTAGAAAAAAGTATGGTTAACTATGTAATTTTTTTAATTACAATTTTACTATGTGATTTGCAACTTTTGAACAACACCACAAAGTTGTAATTTTGAAATTGTATTACAAAAAAATCATACTTCTATTAAATAATATAAGGCACAAAAACAACATTGAGATGTTTTAATTATACTATCTTGTTCAATTATTGAAGTGTTTATATATATTATTTTTTAAAATTAAGTGGCAAAAAAAACCCAAATCCCGATCCCGACCCGACCCGTCCCGTCCCCACCAAATCCTGGCCCCTCTTCCGACGGGACGTGAGATGGGACGGGACCTCTTCCAGTCCCGCCTATCCTGGCCTGCCGGAGCCCGCGTCCCGACCCTCCCTCGTCCCACCAGGTCCCATCCCGTCGGGTCCCGTCCTATCGGGAACCGTCCCGCCCCACCCCGTTGGACAACCTTAGTCAAAAGTATGTCAAATTGACTTGTCAAAATTGAAGCTTTCTCATCACTTCCATTCACATGCCCCCTCTTGTCAACTAGTGACTCCCTTGACCTTTGCTTTCTTTGAAGTGTTCCAATTTCACACCTGGTTGCGTAACACTATCCAAATCATACAAAAGATGTCAACCGCACTAGATAAGTTCGGTGCGATGAACTCTGATTAAGAAAGTTGTTGATGAGGGGAATCGATCCCAGGTCTCCCATGTGGGAAACCACTCACCCAACCAACTCATCCAACCCTTACGGGTTTAATGAGTTCTTATAATGATTTTAAATTAATACATAATAATAACTAAATTCATATTCAAATATTTATAAATAATTAGTGAATATTTTAATACATATATAGAGTTTGAATAAAGCTGCTAAATTCCTGTGAACCCGCATGTAGCATTCTAAATCTGTCACTGATTGTGACTACTTCTTCAAGCTTTCTTCTATACTTAATCTAGTTACTTACCTACCATTACTCTATATTCTAATGAATTTAAATTATACATACACCAATTTAAATAAATGTTTAAATTTATCTTAATTTGATTGGATAGTAGAGCTTGAGAGGCGGAAGGGGATCATTCGCACGTCACTATTTGCCAAGAAATCACGTTAATTTTTATTTTATGTATACATAATAGATCATGAATTTGTAGGAATATATTCCTTGCCTTTCATTGATTATTGTGTAATATATATATATAGTGTTACATAATTACAAATTAGGTAACTAAATCTTCCTAATTACAATTTAAATATAAATTTACATAATATAAAAAATATACAAAATATGGTAATATTCTATCAATGGTAATATACAAGATATGATAATATTCTGTCACACCCCCGTAGTTGAAGCGGGGGGTTCTCGTACGCTGACACTGGCTTGAAAGTCATCAAAGAGTATGCGCGGAAGTCTTTTAGTGAATATGTCAGCAATCTAATATCGGGAAGGAACATGAAGAACACGAACTTGTCCACGAGCAACTTTCTCACGTACAAAGTGAATATTCATTTCAATGTGTTTAGTGCGTTGATGTTGAACGGGATTGCCGAAAAGATATATCGCACTTACATTATCACAGTAAACCATTGTAGCCTTATGGAGTGGGAAGTGAAGCTCAAGTAGAAGGTTTCATATCCAACAAGACTCAGAAATAAGTTATCTCTGAGGAACACACAGTAACCCGACGTGGATCGACGAGTGTCAGGACATCTACCCAGTCATCATCAGAATAAGATGTGAGACCAGAGAGTGAGGACTTGTACATGTGTAAGCCAAAATGAAGAGTACCTTGTACATATCACAAAATACGTTTGAGGGTATTCATATGTTCATCAATCGGGATGTGCATATGTAAGTATATTTGTTGCACGACATAGGATATATCTGGTCTCGTGAAAGTGAGATATTGTAATGCTCCTGCTAAACTATGATAGTGAGTCGGGTTGGCATACAGAGAACCCAAATAGGCACTGAGTTTCGAATTAGTATCCATCGGTGTGTGGGCCGGTTTGCAAGACGTCATGCCTGCTCGGTCAAGGATTTCTTCGTGGTACTTCATTTGACAAAGAAATAAGCCAACTGCATGTCTCGTAACAGTAGTGCCCAAAAAATAGCTTAGGGGGGCAAATCTTTCATAGAAAACTCAGAGGCAATGAGAGACATAATGGATCAGCGAAGTGCATCAGAAGATGTGGTGAAGATGGTATCATCAACATATAGTAGGATGTATTCCATGTCATTACCCTTGCTATAGATGAACAGTGAATGATCAGATTTGCTGTGTGAAAACCCATTAGAGGATACAAAATCAACAAACTATTGGTACCATGCACGAAGAGCATGTTTCAGTCCATAGTGTGATTTCTTCAAAAGACACATAATCTAGATGAATCAGATCCCTGAATCCTATAGGCTGATGCATATATACAGTTTCATGAATGTCTCCATGCAAGCAATCATTTTTTTATGTCAAGCTGATGAATAGGCTAAGACTTGAACAAAGCAATACTGAGAATGATCCGAATAGTCACTGGTTTCACCACTTGGCTGAAAGTTTCATCACAATCCACTCCCACGCGTTGAGATATGCCATCACCTATAAGATGGTCATTGTGCCTCTCAAAATAACCATCCGATTTTTTTATGTCGAAAAATCTACATAGAACGAATAATATTAGCATCAGGAGGAAGAAGTACTAGATCCCATGTCTTATTTTCAATAAGAGCATTATATTTGTCAATCATTGCATTTTTCCAATTAGGATCGGACAAGGCATCTTTTGGATTACAATGAACAGGGGAAGGGGCAACCGAAGTGGACAAGTTAAATATCCGTTTGGATTTGGAAATGTCGTGCATAGCACCGGTTTCCATTATCCGTGTGTGTGCCGCAGGAGGTTGGATAGGATTGGGATGGGGTGGTCGAGAAGTAGATGTGGGACTGGGTGGACTGCTGGAAGTAGGAGGGTGAAGCTGAGAAGGGGTAGTGGCATCGGGGAGAGGGGAGCTGGCCGAAAGACAACCGAGATGAAAAGCCGTGATGGCCTATTTCGAAGCTCCTATTGCGGGCCTGGGTGGACTGCCAGCCTCGGGATGACAGTGGTGGGGACTACTGCCAGTATCAGTGACGACTGATTTTGCAAGTGATGAATTAGAATGAGATTTAGATCATCATTTAAGAATTCATAGGATTTTGGGGATGGAGAATTGAGTTTGGCAAAGGAGAATTGGGACTCATCGAATATGACATGTCGAGAAATAATTATTTTTCGGCTTGACAAGTCGTTGTAACCTCGATGATTGGGGTGTATGCCAAGAAAGACGCACGGGGATGACCGAG
Organism: Anisodus acutangulus; assembly: GCA_029783415.1. Classification (NCBI taxonomy): domain Eukaryota; kingdom Viridiplantae; phylum Streptophyta; class Magnoliopsida; order Solanales; family Solanaceae; genus Anisodus; species Anisodus acutangulus. The sequence continues at coordinate 47,890,368 of CM056490.1, forward strand.
GTTGCATCTTGTTGATTTGTGTGGAGGGATGGAGGGTCTAGCACAGACATCCGAAAGTTCATAAATACTTATAGGAATGATCCCGAAGATAGAGAACTTGAGTGGGAGACTTGTTCGGGAGAATGTTCAAGAGATAGGTTGCCATTGATAGAGCGTAATGACAAAAAATAGGGGGGAATAGAGGCGTGAGCAAGGAGGGAACGAACTAAGTCATTTATGGTTCTAATTTTTCATTAGCTTTGCCATTTTATGGAGAGGTGTGGGGACATGAAAAATGAAAAATAAGGTCGTGTTTGGAGCAAAAAGGTTTGAATTGATTATTATCAAATTCTCTCCCATTGTCACATTGGAAATATTTAATATTCTATTAAAATTGTGTCTTAATGAAAGTGCTGAATGACAAAAAAAAATAGAATAGACTTGGGACTTATTACCAATTGGAAACGTCCATAGGAAGTTTGAATAATCATCTAAAAACAACATTTAGTATCGATGCCCGACCATGCTTAAGCTATGAGAAGTCCATAAATCACTGTGTACTATATCAAAAGACATTAAAGTATAAGTGGATGAAGAATAATATGGCAACTTGACATGTCTCCCAAAAATACAAGATTCACAAACAGGAGGAGAAGGGACATGTTTGTAAGCAATAAATTTATTTTTGCTAAGGAAGCGTAAAACAGAGTCTCCTGGATGTCCTAATCTATTATGTCATACAGAAGGATGAGACAAAATTGCTGCAAAGGTTGATGGAGAGGAGGTTGGATGGCTAATGGAAGTGGTGATAGGATAAAGGTCCCCGGTGCTATCACATCTCAGTATTAACATCCATGTCATAAGGTCATTCACATAAAAACCAAAAGGATCAAATTCAAGGGAAACATTATTGTCGGTTGTGAAATGATGCACATAGATTAGATTTTTGATAAGTTTCAGGGCATGGAGGACATTTTTAAGGCTAACGGGAGGTGTGGTGGGGAAAGATATGATTGTCCATAACCTCGAATGGGAATGCCTTGTCCACTACCAACAATAATATTATGATTTAAATTGATCATATTGAAATAAGATGAGAGAGTACCTTGGAATGCCGTCATATGAGATGTGGCACTAGTGTCCATGTACCAACTATTGTCAGGAACATTGAGAGACATCGTGTTCATACATGCATCAATATATGTCGATGCGTAGGTTAAAGGAGGAGAAATATGTGCATTGTATGTCTAGTGTGGACGTGCACCGAGATGCCAGACAAGGCCTATCGGGTCGGAGGTTGGGCCCAGGAGGACATCGGGTAGGGCCAAGGTGGAGCAGCCCATACCGGTGGGGCCCACACACACCATAGCATGTAGGCAGCACACGACGGGGGCTGCTGCCATTGATGGTGGCTCCCTCCTACCACCACTGCCATTATTTTTGGCACTGCCGCTGTTTCCACCGTTGTTGTTGTAGTTGTTCCTGGAATTTCTTCCTTTTTTGTTATTCCGAAAACGTGAGCCACGTGTCGGATCGTTGGCTTGCCTATGGGATGGGGCGGGAGCCGAGCCTCTCGAGTCAGCATGGTTGTCGCAGGTGGCTACGGGGGCAGCTGTGCTGGCATTAGTCACTTCCTGCTTTATTTTTCGGGTTTCTTTAAGAATAAGTCTCGAACGAGCCTCATAGCATGGAGGCAATGGCGTACTTTGTTGGAGGATGGTAGCGACGCCGTTATAATTTTCATTCAAACCCGCAATAAGTTACATCACCAATTATTGATTAGTGACCGGTGCACCGACGTTGGAGAGTTGATCGACAATTATCTTAAGTTCTTGACAATAGGTCGACGTATTAGAAAAATCGTCCTGTTGAATGGCCTGAAATTAATTTTCCAAATACAAGGCACATTGTGTCTTGTTGTCATGAAAAATACTTTCCAAGCGCTCCCACATTTGTCGTGCAGTGGCATCAGTTTCAATGATTGTATGCAATAAATCATTTGAGATCATACCATAGATCCATTGTAGGACAACCGCATCTAAATGGGACCAAAGTTCATCGTCAGAATCATCAGGTCTTTCTAGGGGCTTTAATTTTGGAGGGATGATATGGCCGATGACTTTGTATACACGACAATGAATCTTAAATAATTCCGCCCAAGATGAATACTGAACATTTTCCATCTCAAGAGTTATGGGAATAAAATTATTGATGTTGTTAACTGCAAGAGCATGATGGAATTTAGGTTGTTCCCCCATTGAAAATTGGAGAGGAAAAAAGGAAAATCGAAGAAAGAAGAGAAAGGGATGCCGAGGGGGAAGGGGCGGCGGCTTAGTTAGAAAAAGTAGTTAGGGTTTGGCTTCTGATACCATATAGGAATATGTTCCTTACCTTTCATTGATTATTGTGTACAATATATATAGTATTACATAATTACAAATTAGGTAACTAAATCTTCCTAGTTACAATTGAAATATAAATTTACCTATATAAAAAATATACAAAATATGGTAATATTCTATCAATGTTAATATACAAGATATGATAATAATCCATCAGAATTCATTAGTGAAAATTCTGCATTCCCCTTGAGTATAAGAGATTGTTATTTTATTTTTCTGGTTACTACATCAACTTATTAACCATGAAAAAAGATATGTTATTGTAGACAAATTAACTGAATAATATAAAAAAGTTGTATACTTCACTATCAACGCAAGAAACTTAAATGCTATTCTAATTTGTTCGAGGGTTCGCGGCAACTTCATCACCCTTTCGCACCAATTTCTGTACTTTAGTTATACCACTTCTCTCTATTCAAATAAATTGAAGTTAAGTACAGCGTCAGTGTTAAGATTGTTTATGTTATTAGTGTAATTCAATTGAATATAATGAATTGTTATTTTATTTTTTAGATTATGATACAAGAAATTACTCCCTCTGACTCAAAATAGATTGACACTTTGCTTTTCGAAAATTAAACTTTCTAATTTTGATCGTGTGTTAGAACATAGAATTTTTAAATTTTTTGAAATAAAATTTACATATTTGAAAACTACGTAAAAAGTATTATAAGTAAGCATAATTAATAATTAAAAATATTTAAAAGAAATTTAAAAAAAATACTATGAAATAACAACTCATTTGACTTTGAAGAAGAGAATTATATTTTTACAACGGAGGGAGTACATGTTTTCCAAGTCAACTTTACGTGACTATGAAAATTATGTATTGTTCTAGTCAACTTAATAAGCTCTATTCTATTTTTCTCTATTTAACGAAACAGAAAGCAGACCATACTGTATATAAAACAAAGACGAGACATAAATTGAATCAAATTTCAATCAATCATTGAGGAAGCTCTGAAAACTAATTAAACCATGTCCATACCAGTAGGAGCATATCAACCATACTTACCGGGGGTTCCTCCATGGCTAAACAAAGGCGACAACGCGTGGCAAATGACTGCTGCGACCCTCGTTGGTATGCAGAGCATGCCAGGCCTTGTCATCCTTTATGCCAGCATAGTGAAGAAAAAATGGGCAGTTAATTCAGCCTTCATGGCGCTTTACGCGTTCGCAGCTGTGCTCATCTGTTGGGTCCTAGTAGGCTATCGTATGGCCTTTGGCGATAAACTTTTGCCCTTTTGGGCAAAAGGTGCTCCTGCTCTAGGCCAAAAGTACTTGACCGGACGAGGAAGGATGCCAGAGACGACACATTTTTTTAGCGATGGGACGACTATTGAATCTCCTATGCATGAACCTTTATATCCTATGGCTGCACATGTGTATTTTCATTTCACTTTTGCTGCTATTACTATGATTTTGTTGGCTGGTTCTGTTCTTGCTCGCATGAACATCAAGGCTTGGATGGCTTTTGTTCCTCTTTGGCTTATTTTTTGTTATACGGTTGGAGCTTTTAGCCTTTGGGGAGGTGGTTTTCTGTATCATTGGGGTGTTATTGATTATTCTGGTGGTTATGTTATTCATCTGTCTGCTGGAATTTCTGGATTCACTGCTGCTTATTGGGTAATACAGCTAACTAATTCCCCATATTTTCCTCTTTACTTTCATTAATTCCTTTTATAAAACTCTGTTTTATTATGCTAGAGGCGAATTCAAAATTTAAATTTAATATTTGTTGAGATTTTAGTAGGTTTTTGCATATAAATCTATGTTCTATGTCAAAAGTTATGGTTTCAGATGAATCTGTAGTAAAAATGCTACGTGCCTTTGGCTATGGCACACTCTTGAGAGAAACAGATCCAAAAGTTGAAGTCAATTTCTTCGCTCGATTGGAGTTGGCATGATTTAGAGGCAGAGTCAGAATTGAAAATTGATGGATTCAACTTTTAGGTTTTACTACTAAATTTATTTGTGTTAAAAATAATATTTCTGAAATTTAATGATTTCTTACATATGCTTGTGTGGTAAAACCTTATGTTGATTACATGCTCCATCCACCACTGACATGATTATATATGTATACATGGTTCGAACTGAAATGTTCTACTCGAAATCTGTTCCTATATATGTACCTCCCAACATTCTTATATGTTGAAGTTCTTAAAATTGACATCTGTTGTTGTTGTTCTTGCTTAAGCCATATTTAGTACACTAAATTGAATTGGTTGCCTATATGGATGGCAGGTTGGGCCAAGATTGAAGAGTGATAGGGAAAGGTTTCCACCAAACAATGTATTGCTGATGCTTGCAGGAGCAGGGCTACTTTGGATGGGTTGGTCAGGTTTCAATGGAGGAGCCCCTAATGCTGCAAATGTAGTTGCTCCTTTGGCTGTGTTAAACACTAACATTTCAGCAGCTACAAGTCTTCTTGTTTGGACAACCCTTGATGTGTTTTACTTCGGCAAGCCATCTGTTATCGGAGCTGTTCAGGGAATGATGACCGGCCTCGCTTGTGTAACTCCTGGGGCAGGTAGTTTCAGTTCTTTATGACGAGAAAAAATTCCAAGTTCTATGCACTGAAAGTTTAAAAGTTATCTAAACAATTAGGTTCCTCCTAAGACAGTGTAAATAAATTTTACACTGTAGAGCATATATCTTTAATTTGAAAAAGAAAATTCTAGAATTGTCCATTGAGTCAGTTTTCATTAATGACAGCACGAAAAGCAACCTACATTATGAGAATTTTGGAGTCACAAATTCCATCAACAAGGTGAATTTAGTTGACTAAAACATCAAGAAACAAGATGAATACCGCACTCTCCCTTATAGGAGTCTGAACATCTAGCTATGGTTTTTAATTTACGTCTTGAGAAATCCATTTCGTTATGAGATTAAGCTCTATGTATTGATGCAACGGTAAATCTTTATAGTAAGTGTATGATAACCTGATCAAAATGACAACGAGACTAATCTATCGTGTAAAAAGAGTTTTTGCACTATCAGTGAATATATAACTTAAATCCTTTCGTTGTATGATATCATCTTCCCTTGCTACCTCCTCTTTAACTCCCTTATCCAAAAAAAAAGAAAAACATGTTGGAGAGATACATATAAATTGGGTCGTATATAACAAGGATGTTGTTAATTATTGTTGTTTATTGGTGTAGGAGTGGTGCAAGCTTGGGCAGCCATAGTAATGGGAATACTTGCTGGAAGCATTCCATGGTACTCCATGATGATCCTCCACAAAAAGTCCACTTTTCTACAACAGGTACGACATTGTACTTTAATATTCCATTTTGTAAAAGACTACTTGTCCTAGAATATTGGTAATTGTCGTCATGGTTGTTGAAATTGAATAGTCTGTATGTCAAAATAAGTTGCTGTTACCTATCCAACCTTCCCCTGTCCCTACTGCTCTTACCATGTGATACTCGAATAAAGGAGTAAAGTAGGTAAGCACTCAAAGTTTGAACAACTTGCCTTTTTTTGTTGTTAGGTACACAAGCAAATTCTATAGTATAATGTTGAGTCTCACATTGATGCCTTAGTCTTGTTATACAGTTTGGGCAATTCCTGCGTCGTAAACTAACTTTTGGGGTTCATTTTCTTAATCACTCCATCCTAATTTATGTGGTAACTTTTGGATTTCGAGAGTCAAATGAGTTTTTTATTTATCACGATTTTTATACGCCTTTTAAATATTTCGAATTGCTAATTATTCTGACTTACAGTAAAAATTCTATGCTTGAATTCTCGGCCAAAATTAAGAAATTTGTCTCTCAAAATTCGATATTTGCCACATAAATTGAGACAGAGGGAGTTTATATAAGAACACTCGTTATAAGCCACTCTGTATACTTGCTAGTCCAGTGCTTTAAGTCTATTTCAAACATTTGGAAAATACTTGTCACGCTCAGTTATATTAAATCATATTAACTTAACTATTATGTTTAAGTGATAAAATGAGGTAAAAAAACAATGTTAATTAATCACATTTTAGTGATAAAAGTTTATGCACGAACACATAAAATAATCATGGAGTGAGCGGGTCCGGGTACCCTAACTTTTTTGAACTACCCGGACCCTACCCAGTAAAAGATCGGTTCCTAAATTTGTTGGAAACTTGCCTTTGATGGGGAGGTGCGTCCACCCCATATTTAATGAATTAAACACTAGGGTTCCGCATGTTGGAGGCTTTGTCTCTTCACACGTGCATAATCTACTAAGTGAGTAGATGACCGTAGGACCAAGAATCGTCAAATTTCGTTGAGAAATGAAAGAGATATTGGTCCACGAAGTAAGGTGTTTGAGGCATGAAAATATGGTGTGGGACAAATCTACCACATCGGTGGGAAAAGGAAGAATTGATCTCTTTAGAAGTCTCAAAATTGGCTAAAGGTTTGGGACCCCAAGGGGTAACCCATGTGTTTAAAGGAGGAAGGACCTAGATATGCTTGGGTTCAAGGCTAAGCTCACACGCGCTCGGGACACCGGCTTCTTAATATTTACAATTAGGTCCCTAGAGTTTTTGGAAAGATGAAATTGGGAACGACGGAAGGCAGAAAGTTTCTGCCTACCGTTGGAGTTGATTTTTGGGGGCGTTATTGTGCATTAACCAGCCATTACTTGGCTGATTAACTCCTCCATAAACAACCCTCCTTCAATGGTCATAAACAGCCATTACTTGGCTGTTTAATTCCCTCCTTCAATGGCCATTAACAGTCATGTCTTGACAGTTGAGAAGTCTTCCATTATGCTATATATTGATGTCTTTTGGCTCAATTGTGTGACACAGATAGGACAGGAAAAACGAGACAACATATATACACAGAGACAAACAGAACAGAAACAGAAAGAAAGTCCAAAACGTGAGCAGAAACGTTGGGACAAAAACAGAAAACTCTTCCTTCCTTTTCCATTTTTCAGCAAGTCGTTTCGTGTTTGTTTTCTTCGTCAGAATCAACCTATTTGTTTTGTAGTGTTGATTAGTTGTTATTTTATCTTGGGAGACTATTGCCCGTTAACGTAAAAGCATATATACGGGCAATCTTGTCTTAAAGACAGAGAGTCATCTCTCGACTCAGCCACAGTTGTAACAATCCAGATTTAGTGTTTCTTGATTTCAGGTTATCAAGATTCAACATTCAACAAGCTTGCGGCAGTTCTGAATATCTGCTTGTTTGTTTATCCTTTCGAACACTTGTAATATTTATTTACTTCCCGTACTGCTTTACATATCCAACAAAATTTACTACCCGGAACCTACCTGTAGCAATCATTACCTGGAACCTACCCGGACCCTGCTGTTCCTGGTAGGTTCCTGGGTACCCGAAATCAGTGTTTCTTTGTGCAAAATAATGCCTTCAAATAACAGTTTTGGTTTAGGAATAAACTCGTCTGCTTATCCTCTGAAATCCAGTGCCACAAAACCCATAAAGAATCCTTTCAGAGCAAATATCCTAAAAATGTTTCAAAGATTTGCTTTGGTTTTCATTTCAACTTTCTTTTTCAATAACTTAAAGGAGTATATAGTTTAAAAAATTCAGTTTTTTAATTTTCTACCGCTTTTGGCTTTTTTCTCTGCTTATGATTGTCACTTTATATTATTTGATTTATTTCTTGATGGGGAAAGTGATTGTTCTGCATTTTGTTTTTTTCCCCTTAAATGGTGAACTTTAGTATGACCTTTTTTTCTTTTTTTTATTAACTAAAAAATAATAAAATTAAAAAAGTAATAATATTTAATATTTCATAGGTTTCGGGTATCGGTTCTGGGTTCGGGACCTACCCGTTATTATAATATATCTATCCGGAACCTATCCGTTAGTGTCGGTTCCGGTCGGGTATCTGGGTACCCTGTACCCGTGCTCACCCCATGTACTATAGCTTAAAATTATCTAACAATAATATGATTTAGCTCTGAAATCATATTATGAACGGTTATTTACTCGCTCCTAACAATAATATGATTTAGCTCATATACAATATTGCGTAAGGAAATTCTTACACTATCAACGTATCTTAAACAGTTGTAGCAGGTCAATTGTCTTATTTTTCTAGTTGCAATCCAACTTATTATGAACGGCTATTTACAATTATATGTTAGATCGTAACATGAGAGTGCAAATTATCTTATGCTGTCAGTGTAGTAGAAAGTATACCTATTTTGATAACTGAATTTCTTGTTGTATAATAACAGGTGGATGATACACTGGCTGTGTTCCACACACACGCTGTGGCAGGACTTCTAGGCGGTTTATTAACTGGTCTTCTGGCAGAACCAACTCTCTGTAGTATTGTTCTTCCGGTCAGCAACACAAAGGGTGCATTTTATGGTAGAGATGGTGGGATGCTTTTCCTTAAGCAAATAGTTGCCGCTCTGTTCATCATTGGTTGGAACATAGTTGCAACGACGCTAATCCTACTTGCAATACGGTTGTTCATCCCGTTAAGAATGTCGGATGAGCAGCTAATGATTGGGGATGACGCGGTTCATGGAGAAGAAGCCTATGCCCTTTGGGGTGATGGAGAGAAATACGATCCCGCAAGACATGGTTGGCATGGCTCAACTTCTCCACCAGAAACAACACAAACTGGTTTTGTCAATGGAGCTAGAGGAGTGACAATTAATTTATAACATGTTATAAGGGCCAAGTGGCCAGGGACTTCACTAGCCATAGTTTGTAAATTATACATTCCTGCATTGGAATGTCATTCAGCTCTTAGACACATACATCTATAGGTTTACACTTCAATTGCAGGATTAGATTTGTACATTTTGTAAGGTTTGTATGGAAGTTAGTGGACTTTTAGAGGAGGACTTTAGTTGTGAGTGAAAAGTGAGTGCAAAAACATCATATGTTAGGATTTGAGTCACAAATCCGACCTAATCAGAAAAACAATAAATAGGCAAAGAACAAATAATACACAGAGATTTATAGTTGTTCACTCTCAATGCGAGAGATACGTCCACTTTGTCGCTGCAAATTTCACTATAATAAAAAATGGGGAGTTTTGTTTACAATGCTCTCTCTTCCTCACTTTCTCTCATGCTCGACTTGCTGAATCATGAAATGAAATGGCGCCCTAGTATATATAGCAAAAACTAGGGCGAACTTAATATAAGTTAAATGTCCAAACTCTGCGTAACGTCTTCATAGTGTCGGGGATGAATTAGGCTCCACAACTCAACAATCTCCAACTTGGAGACTAATTTCAATCATTTGTCTCCATCTGCAGCGGCGACTCCGATTCTCATCCAAGAAGTCCAACTTAAGTTGTACAAAACTTCAATTTATCATTCGGCACGGCCGTTGTCAGTATGTCTGTTGGATTCTGAATCCCTAGGATCTTCTCAAGCACTAATACTCCATCTTCCAAAATTGATCTGATGAAATGATGCCTGAGTTGTATGTGCTTTGTTCGAGCATGGTAGACCGGGTTCTTTGTCAAATGAATGACACTCTAGCTATCACAGTATAGCACACTTCCCTCATGGTCCTGATTCAATTCCCGCAGAAAAGATTGTAGCCATATCATCTTCTTCATGACCTCCGTCACGGCAACGTACTCAGCCTCACAGTACCTTCGAAAGTGTAAACATACCCGGATGTGCTCTTTCTGCTATCAACATCACCACCATTGTCAGCATCAACATATCCCTACAGTCCTATCTCTGACTCCCGGAAACACAACGCTTAACTTGAGCTGCCCTTCAGATACCTGAAAACCCACTTCACAGCCGTGTTGCTTTCCCGGATTGTTCATAAACTTACTAACAGCTCCCACTGCATGTGTAATGTCTGGCCTCGTACTTACCATCGCGTACATGAGACTGCCAATAGCAGAGGCATAAGGGACCTTATCCATATGTTCCATCTCGTCCTCGGTCATAGGCGACTGATCTTTGGACAAACGAAAGTGTCCGGCCAAAGTTGTACTGACTAGCATGGCATCATCCATGTTGAACCTCTTGAGAACCTTTTTCATGTATTCTTCTTGTGAGAGCTTGAGGCCCTCCTTACTCCTGATCATTCTCATTCCGAGGATTTGCTTTGCGGCTCCCATATCCTTCATTACAAATTCTTCTGATAGCTTTTTCTTCAGCATATCAATCTCATGTAGGTCTACTCATACGATCAGCATGTCATCAACATAAAGGAGCAGTATCAGTCTTCAAATCTCTTTAAGTAACAATAGTGATCTTCCTCGCACCTTAAGAATTCGGCTTTCTTCATAAAGCTGTCAAACTTTAAATATCACTGTCTTGGAGCTTGTTTTATTCCGTACAGGCTTTTTTGAAGCTTGTTGTAACACCCCATATTTTTGGGCGATGGTTTGAACATCTATATATACACAAATCAAGAGCTTAATATATAAAAGGATGCGGTCCCGAACTAATTTAGGACTTATCGGCTAAGTAGGACAACTACGATCGACTAAGTAACAACGATCGGCTAATTAATGAATTTTTAGTGGGGGACAAGAATAGTGGAAATAATATGTGTAGCCTTTAAATAAATCCCCCAAGTGACTAATATGTTATAGCTAAGGGGTGGCAGCATTTGAGAATAACATGAGGCTTGGGGTAATCATTATGGGAGAGGGCACTCAAATTGTGTCCATTATATAAAAGTCCTCTGAAGAATTTTGCATATGATATTACCTTTCATCGTAAGAATATACAAAGGCAGTACCCTTTGTTAGTTAAAGATAGGCGATTAATTGTTAGCCAAACATGAGCAGTAAATTGGTAGCATTTCATGGAAATTATAAGCAGCAGACAGTAAGCAAAACATGGTCCCTAAATCACATTGAATTCCATTTTTCAAGCTAGTCCATTCATGCTTAAGGTTAGGTGCTTTAAGGACTACTTGGGTTATATTATCACCGAATCGACGAAGGTATGTTATGACAAATATTTCTTTCTTTTGACATGTTCCATGTAATGAAACGTAACCGTAATATTGTTCCATAAATTTTTCTACTCTTAGAAGTTAAGAATGTTCATGTTGTTGATTCCTATGTTGAAAGCATGTCTAAACATGTTTCTAAAACCTTATTGAGGTATATGGAAAATATGTTAATATTTCCAATGTTATGATCCCGAATCCTTATTGAGGTATATGGAAAAGATGTTAATGTTTGCAGTGTCAGCTGAAGGTAAAGGATATTATGTCATCCAATAAGTTTAGAATGTTTCATTGTCATTCATGCATTTTCATTTGCATTATATTCATGTATTACCATGGACCCACATGTGTTATAAACATTACTATATGGTAAATATTATATATATGTGGGGATGGAGAAAAGGGAAGGCGTTATATACGCACACCACCTACAGCTGGTACAGATTATCATGAAAAAAGAAGATGCCCAATGAGGCCAATATGATATGATTATGCCCACAGAGGCGGTTATGGGAAAGGAAGATACCCTTGTGTGGCCAATATTTATATGTATACCGCATTTGCATTGTGCATGACATTTAGGCATATGTATTAGGACCCTCATAGGCATTTACTACTGGTCAGCCGTTTCTGTAGGCTAGTTCTATTAGCTGTTGCTATCGGCTAATTCTATCGGTTGTTTCTGTCGGCTGTTTCTATCATCTATCTTGGTCGACTGTTTTTGTTTCAGATTATTATGTATCTTTGTGATGATATTTCTTATGCCTGACATACTAAGTACATCAGTCTACTTACGTCCCTTTTGTCGGGGGACGCAGCGTTTCATGCCCGCAGGTTTACGTAGGCAAGGCGATGATCCACATTAGTAGATTGCAGACTCAGCGGATATTGGAATACTCCCCTTATTTCGGAGTGTCGGTCTAATCTTGGTATGGTATTTTTGTATGTACATATGGGTATGGCAGGGCCCTGTCCCTACCTTGATATTATGTATTCTCTTAGAGGCTTGTAGACAGATGTCCTGTGTGTAGTAGTCATGTATGGCTTTATCGGCCTTGGTATGTATATATATATGAGTTGGGCTTTCTAGTTAAGATTTCACATAACTTCTTTTCAGTATACCATTTCCACATATCGGCAGGGCACTAGGTAACGACCCTTGTGGCCCGTATTTAATTATGATTAGGTGTTGAATATATGCTTAGTGGTACTCGACATGTGAGGTCCGGGTGCCCATCGCGACCCTCCGGTTTGGGTCGTGACACTTGCACACTAGCTTCTCTTTCCTTTTGACCTCAAATCCCTCAGGTTGCTTCATGTATATTTCCTCCTCTAAGTCACCGTGAAGAAAAGCAGTTTTCACGTCCATCTGTTGAAGATGCAGATCTTTCTTTGCTACCAGCCCAAGAACAGTTCTGATTGTCACCAACTTGACCACGGGAGAGAAGATCTCTGTGTAGTCAATGCATTCTTTCTGTTGAAATCCCTTCACAACTAGTCTCGCTTTATAGTGCCTACTTTCATCATATTCTTCCTTTATCCGGTAGACCTATTTGTTCTGTAATGCCTTGTTATCCTCTGGTAACTCAGCTAACTCCCATGTATGATATGACAACAGTGAGTCCATTTCATCTTTCATTGCCAGCTCTTACTTGATCGATTCATAAACTTGCATCGCTTTTTCATAACATTCCGGCTCCCATCTGTCAGTTAGCAGAATGTAGTTAAGGGACGAAGAGAACATGTGAACCGACCTACTGATCCTGGATGATCTGCGTAATTCTGTGATCGACATCCGCTAATTTGTTTCAGTATCAGCATTTGTTTTGAGATCAGCATTTTCATCAGCACCTTCTCGGGCTGCTTGTTCCTCTGCCATAGGAGTACCTTGCTGCAGCTCGGGTGCCGAGAACTCTCTCAAATCAGCTATTTCTGATTCCTTATTTAGAGTCTTTGCTTTTTGAGTTGTCCCACAACTTGTCATTGTACAATACCTATTCATTGAACACGACGTCCCTACTTCGGATGATCTTCCAATTTTGGTCATCCCAAAATCGATAACCAAACTCGGTGTCATCATAGCCAATAAAAATAACACTTCTTAGATTTCGAATCAAGTTTACTTCTAGCATTAGCATAAATATGAACATAAGATAAACAGCCAAACATTTTCAGAAAAAAGAAAGATTTACCTTTTTGCCACTCCAAGCCTCTTCTGGAATTCTGAAACCCAAAGGAACAGACAGTCATCTATTAATCAAGAAGGCTGCGGTATTGATTGCATTTGCCTAGAATGTTTTAGGCAGTCCAGTGTGTATTCTCATGCTCCGTGCACACTCGTTCAATGTTTCATTCATCCTTTCTGCTATTTCATTTTGTTGGGGCGTTCCAGGAATAGTCTTTACCATCTTGATCCCATTATCAGCACAATACTGTTTGAAGTCACCATCAATGTATTCTCCACCATTGTCGGACCTTAGGCTCTTCAACTTGAGGTTTGTCTCATTCTCGACCATGATTTTCCACCTTTTGAAAACAGTGAACACGACAGATTTATTTTTCATAAAATAGACCCATAGCTTCCTAGTTGAAGCATCAATAAAGGTCGCGTAGTAATGTGATCCTCTGAGTTAGGGGACAATAACAGGTCCCCACACATCAGTGTGCACCAATTCAAGCTTCTTAGCTTTCAATTCTCTACCAGCATTTAAAAAACTTACTCGCTTCTGTTTTCCAAGAATGCAGCTCTCACGCATATGATGAACCACAGACTTCAATTTCGTAATCATGTCGTTAGTCACCAGAAGCTTCCCTTTCTCGCTCATATGCCCCAGTCTGCAATGCCACAACTCTATCTTTTTGGTGTTGTCAACAACAACTATATCATGATAGGTCGTAGTCAAGTAAACAGTACCAATTTTCTGATCTCGAGCAACCACCATAACACCCTTCGTCACCTTCCAGGATCCATTACCAAAGTTAATATCATGTCCCTTATCATCGAGCTGACCCATCGAGATCAAATTACGCATCTGCTTCGGCACATGTCTGACCTTTGTGATCTTCCACACTTGTCCATTTGACATCTTCAACTTAATGTCTCCAGACCAACAATGTCTAAAGGCTTACCATGTGCCAAATAGACATTCCCATAATTCCCCTCAACATAATTCTCAATTATATCACGATGTGCGGTGGTATGGAAAGACGTTCCTGAATCAAGCACTCAAGAGTCTATCGGACTGTCAACAGACAACACCAGCGCATCAGCAATGTCTTCAGTGGCAGCATTGACCCCACCCCCTTTGTTGTCCACCTTCGGTGCCCTGCAATGCTTCTTGATGTGACCCAGTTTCCCAAAGTTTCGACACTCAAGTGTCGCCCGGATCTGGATTAACTCCTGCCATTCCTTGACTTCGACTTGCCTTTATTTCGGTTGTAGTTTTTGTCATAATTTATACTTTTGTTCTCAACATTTAAAGCAGAACTCGTCGATGTCTCACCAGAGTCTATCGTGCGAACCTCCTCAGCAAGAATACGATCTCTAACATCGTTGAATTTCAGTTTAGCACTGCCAACAAAATTACTAACTGATGCTCTCATCGGCTCCAAACTATTCGGTAGAGACACTAGCAAAATTATGTCTTGCACTTCATCATCAAATTCGATTTTCATAGATGACAATTGATTGACAATCGCGTGCATTGCAACAGGAGCACCTTCCTCCATCTTTAGATGAAAGAGTTTCTTCATGAGAAATACCTTATTGCTTGTCGAAAGTTTCTCATACATGTCGGACATGACCTCCATCATGTCAGCGGTGGTCTTCTCATTCGCCACGTTGTGAGCAACGTTCTTCGATAGCGTCAATCGAATGACTCCCAGAACTTGTCTGTCATGGAGATTTCAGTCTGCATCTTTCATCTCCTCTGGCTTCGAACTCAGCGGTTCATGAAGCTTTCTGTCGTACAAATAATCTTCAATATGTATTCTCCAAAATGCAAAATTTGTACCATCGAATTTTCCGATGTCGTGCGTTGAACCATCTTCTCCTCCCATCGTTTTCTGAATCGCAACACAACTTGTTGCTATGATACAAGTTGTTAGGATTTGAGTCACAAATCCGACCTAATCAGAAAAACAATAAATAGGCAAAGAACAAATAACACACAGAGATTTATAGTTGTTCGCTCTCAATGCGAGAGATACGTCCACTTTGCCGTTGCACATTTCACTATAATAAAAAATGTGGAGTTTTGTTTGCAATGCTCTCTCTTCCTCACTTTCTCTCGTGCTCGACTTGCTGAATCATGTAGAGAAATGGCGCCCTAGTATATATAGCAAAAACTAGGGCGAACTTAATACAAGTGAAATGTCCAACCACCACGTCGACATGTCCGCTCAGGTCGATCAGCGTTTCAAACTCTGCGTAACGTATTCATAGTATCGGGGATGAATTAGGCTCCACAACTCAACAGTAAATATCCTTAAAATTCCCTCAGTTTGTACACTATTCCTTTTTACAGGATTCATGAACTGATTCAGTAAATTTTCTGTTTTAATATTCCCATTCCCTTAGCTATTATCATCCCTTTTTGTTTCCCAAATTCTCAATGATCACATTTAGAAGGGGCTGAAATTTTGAGACTATTCAGCCATGAACTGGAAACTTATCCTGTATATGCAAGTCTCTGCAAATTAAGGGTGAGGGAGAATTTAAAAGATGAGGGTGAATGCAATAAGATTTGATTAATACCTTTCGCTGCGTACGAAGTTGTTCCTTATGTCTATAGTTAGGCTAATACATGCATCATAACATAATGGAAAAAATTGAAGGAACTTCGATGGCTTGAACATTCCAAATCTATGATAAATAATTAGGCTAATCTGTTGAAGAAACCTATAGTCTGTGGTATTAACGTGATACCATACATGAATAGTCATAGAATAATAGAAATTCCCAGTGATTTTGATCAGATGAGCTACTACTTGATATATACCTGCGCTTATATCCAGGTTGGTTTTCCACTTTATATATTGAATAGCAAAATATTCAGCAAGTGTTATATGTTCACAGTTCTTTCTAAACAGCTGGCGGAGAAAACCAAAATAAAACACCCATTCAAACACTAACCCCATGCCGATAAAACAGAATGCAAAACATTAAACTTCAAAGCTAATAGTCATATTGCGGCAACTTTACTGGCCTTTTGTTCTACAACAAACCTTAACTTACCTTGACCTCATTAGGTTTTATTCCTGCCACTCTTTTTGTGCTGATCCAAAATTCTGAAAAGAAGTCTATCGATGAGCTCATTGTATCTTGGACTATATAAAAGCAGCCAGGTTACTATGCCAAAACACACAGAAGATCCCAAGGCAAAACTTATATATTTCCCGTCAATTGTTTCATGTTCAGAATGGTCGCTAGGGAATTGTGACGGTCCAGTTGTCTTGGTGGCACTGCACTTCTTTAACGGAAAATCACACAGCCCTGTGTTCCCTTCAAAGGAATTCTCTGAGAACGTCTGAAATTGGTTGCCTCTTGGAATCCTACCAGAAAGTTGATTAAAAGATAGGTCCAAGAAAGAAAGGAATGTGAGACCTGCAAGCTCGTCTGGAATTCTCCCCCCTAACTGGTTCAGAGAAAGATCTAAGGATCCAAGTTGAGTCAACTTTCCAAGGGCCTTTGGTATTCTTCCTGTCAAAGCATTGTGTGATAAATTAAGAAGGTAAAGCGATTTGAGATCTCCCAATACCTCTGGTATCTCTCCTTGAAGGTTGTTGCAAGAGAAATCAATGGATGTAAAAACTTGAAGAATATTCTCAATCTCCATTAGCTGACCTTTGAGAGTTAAAGTCATTCTAACTTGATAGTATATGCCAACCGCTTGGAGTTGAACTTGCAAGTTCTTGGCTCTAACTTGATCTGGACTGCTGCTCAACATCATACCTTGCCAACTTGAGAAGTACTGTGGTGGTATATCTCCGCTGAAATTGTTGGCTGAAAGATCTATAATTTGAAGCTTTGACCAGGTTTGATTATTAGCTATAGGACAATAGAGATTCCCATGGAACATGTTCGACCTCAAGACTAGAACATGCAAATTGGAAAGTTTCTTCAACATGCATGGGAATGTATTTCTAATCTTGTTATTTCCAATATCCAAGACCTCAAGAAATACGCATCCTTGCAGGGATCTTGGGAACTTCCCTTCTAGGATATTGCTGTTGAGGTCCAAAGTTCTCAAATTGCAATTCAGTGGAAATGTATCAGGAATGATGCCACTTAGTTTGTTCCTCCCTAAATTCAACACTACGAGACGGTCAGCCTTTTGGAATAGACATGGAGGTACTTTGTTGTATATAGAGTTATTTGACATGTCAATAAATTGAAGGTGATGTAGATTGCATATGGAAGAGGGTATTGATCCCGTTAGTTTATTATTGGCAATTGAAAAATAACTCAGAGAAGTAGGTAGGATGGGTGGATCGCCATTGATCCTATTGGAATGCAAGTCAATGACTTGTAGGCTGGTGGACATGTTGTAAGGTTTTTCCAGAGATTCGAGGAGATTGCAAGAAAGATTCTGATAAATTAAAGCTCCATTTCCTACTCTCCAGACCCAATTGGGTATTTCTCCTTTGATGTTGTTAACTGAAAGGTCTAAATAGAACATCCTTGACTGGTTTCTAAGGTCTGGAAACTTTTCCAACCGACATGCAACCAAGTTCAGTACTTCCAACTGGGGAAAGGGAAATGAGGTCGAATTACTACCCTGTACATCAATTCTCAACTTGTTGTAAGAAAGGTCAAGGGTGGTTAGCATAGGAAGCCCCTTGATCGCTCTGAGATTTATAGTTCCACTGAAGGAGTTGGAAGAAAGTGAGAGGTAGGAAAGCCTTCTAAGTTTAAAGATAGACTGCGGAATCGATCCATTTAGATGGTTATTGCTCAAAACAAGTGTTTGCAGAACGGAGGAGGATGCATTCGAAAATTCATGGACTTCTCCGCTTAAATGACTGTTCTGAAAACTAAGGAATTGCAATGACGGGAGGGAAAGGAAAACTGCTAACTGAGTTTGAGCAGAAGAAAGTGGACCATTGTTATTAGAAAGGTCTATGCGATTGAGCTTCTTTGCCTTATGAAAAAGTGGGATTGAGCCAGTAAAGCTGTTGTATGACAAGTCTAAATAAACTAGGTCCGTGAGATTTCCCATTTTTGATGGAATACGTCCACTGAAATTGCAACTTCTTAAATCAAGCCGGGTCAATTTTTGAAGGTTAGCAATTGAATCCGGAAGTGAACCGGTGAATCCCGTTTGGGTAAGCACTATCTCCCTTAATGCACTTTTTTGTGGAAATTCAGGTAAAGTGCCAATAAGGTTTTCATTGTATGACAAGTCTAAAAAGAATAGGTTCGTGAGATTTCCCATTGCTGATGGAATAGGTCCACCGAAATTGCAATTCCCCAAGTCAAGTTGGGACAAAGTGCTAAGGTTAGCAATTGAACCTGGAAGTGAACCGGTGAAACTTGTCCAACGAAGCACTACCTCCCGTAACGCACTTTTCTCTAGAAATTCAGGTACAGTGCCGGTAAGGTTTCGATTAAGTGATAAATGAAGCTCCTGTAGAGTTGGTACCTGAAAGATTTCACTGGGAAATTCACCTCTCAAGTTGCAGTCCGTGAGACTGAGGGTTGTCAATTTTGTAAAATTTGCTAGAAAATCCGGAACCGTAGTGGACAAGTCGTTAAAATCGAGACGAATGACTGAAAGGAAACGAAGATTAAAAAGGACAGGATCAAGAGGGCCTGAAATGTTACAGTGTATCATTGACAAGACTCTCAATTGAGGTAGAGATGAAGATAATGCCGAGCACCACTCACTCCCCTTCAATGAAATATTCACGAAATCAAGGTAAAGTTCTCTAAGATTTGCTAGGTTCCTAACCAGTTCTTTCAGATCTTGGCTCGCAAGCTTAAAAATCCCACTAGAAAGGTCAAGAATCACTAACCGTGTCAATCTAGACAATTCCATTGGAATCTGCCCGGCTCCTGCCAAATTCAGGTACGTCAAGTTCGCGAGCCTATAAATTTCGGTTGGTACTGGAACAACCAGCTCATTATAAGCCAGATTGAGCTTCTCAAGATGTTGAAGATCGAAGAGACTGCTTGAGTTATCAATTCCGCCAGAAATGGCTTCGTGGTCCAACTCCAGAACGACCACATGACCCTCCTCATCACAACTTACACCTGGCCACAGACAGCAGTCGGTGTTTTCATCCCACCTGACTAGTTTGGTTGACAAAGAAGAGTCGAATGTAAGGCCATTCTTGAATTTAATCAACAAGGCCTTTTGATCCCCCAAACATTGGCCATATGTTGGGGAAATATAATTAGAACCAATAAGAAGTACCACCAGGATGGTGATGAATGAAAGATGTAGAAGGAGTGATATTTTCATAGTGATTAGGCAGTATGAAATTGAATGGACGATAAGTTTCCGTTTATAAGAACGTAATTTTGCTTTAGAGGCACATGGGAGGAAATCTTACAGAAAATTGAAGGAAAACAAGGAATAAGCAACTTATAATACAACAGTTCGATCCCCTGCATAAACCTTCTTGGTTGAGCCTGTCACACATGGCTTGTCAAGTGTGGTTAATCGGCTGACGTGGTTTGCAGGCTATTGCGTTAGTCCGGGGTTTACCCTGTGCGCACTCGAGAGGGTAGCGGCTGCGGGTTCCTTCGTCAACAAAAAAAAAAAAAAAGCTGATGTGTAGACAATGTTTAATGTTTCTGAAATTTCTTTTACTCTTGGGGTGGTTGAGGTGTCTTAAATTAGATAAACCCTCAATTTGGTTTCAATGTAGTTTTGTGTTGACTTGAGTGGTGCATGTGGAAGTCTTTCTCTAATTAAGTTTCTGTATATTCGACACTCTTACTGCATCTAAGTGGGAGCGTAATGAGTGTCATGATAAGTGAGGTAATTAGTATTTTTAACAAGAAAATTAGAAAAATGTAAAATCGCACAAAGAGTGAATACATATATTCTCTCCGTCTCAAAAAGAGTGTCTTTTTTCTATATTTAGTAATTAAGATTTACAATTTCAACATTCTACATGGTAAGTTCATATCACAAGATTTAAAAAGACAACACACATCTTTAGTTTAAGATCGCAATATTAAAAACTCTCCCTTTATTTTATAAATTATGTGCCCAATCAAACTAAGACACTTAAATTGGGACAGGAGTACTAAAGTGAATATATATACTTGGCTATCAATCAAGAGGATTTAATAATTTATATGTACTAGTTTTCCAACAAGTGTGTTGAATGTGCATTTCATGCTAATTAATTCATACATTTTAAAATTAAACGATATACTAAATTTTAGAATGTGTACAGTGAGTGATCCAAAATTTGAAAGAGATAAGTGCAAGCTCAAACTAATGAATAATGAGCCAATATGATCAATATTTATTGACATCGCAATGCACAATTTTACAAAAATTGCTACAAATGAAATTGAAAGAATATCATTTATTTTCAAGGAAGAAAGAAACATTTTTAATAGTATTATTTGCAATTATTTCGGTCACTATTATAGTTTGTAGTTGTCACAATCAACGAATTGGTATTAACATTTTCTTATGAATTGGTATTAACATTTTCTTATGAATTGGTATTAACATTTTCTTATGCATTTCTTGACAATTCAACAATACATAGTTTAAATGTGAACACAATCAATGATGACTATGGTTACATATTCCTCACGTCTTAAAGTTTGTGTCTTGTCGATAAGAAATGTAACCTCCACGACTTTATAATCGCATTAATATCAACAAGTTATTACATAATGAAAGTAGTATTTTATAAAAATTATACGTAAATTTGATTAATATACACTTTCATTAGAATGGCTGGTGGATCATCATCAATTTTATGATGTACACCTGCTGTTAAACAAGGTAATATACATGTGATATACACTTGATATACATAAGTGTATATCATGGGCACATGATCTCGGCAGTGGGCTGCAGCCCACCATCTCGGCAGTTCGGCAGTGGCTTTCAGCCCAATCACGGGCAGAATGGAATATAGTATATTAGGAATGTATATTGATGTAATATTGTAGTGTAAAGGTTACCTTAATTAGTCTTGTACACTTACCATAATTGTATAGTTAGAATTATGGTAGAATAAGGTTTTAGGAATATGATTCTCCTATTATGGAAATATGTAACTTGTATATATATCTTTCAATTAATAAAAATAATCAAGGAGATTATATCTTTCATGTTATCAAAAGTCTAGGTCAAAGAAAATTTTCTCTCCCAAATTTTGTTCTTCCTCTCGGCCGAGATCCCCCCCTCGGGTTTACCAAATTTTTCTTCCACTCTCAAAATCTCTCTTACAAATCCATCTTTCACCTCTTGTTCTTTCGTTATGTCTACGTCAAAAACATGTTTCACCCTGCCCTTGTTGTTTCTAACATCAAGAATCATATCCCGTTAATTGTTGAAATAGAAAACGTCCAATACGCGACGTGGGCCGAGTTGTTCAAGATTCACGCTCGTTTGCATCAAGTCATCCATCACATAATCCCCGCGACTCTTGATGATACAGAGGTGCCTAAACGCGAGGATGATCCTAAGTTATGGACAACACTTGATGCCACTGTCCTTTAGTGGATTTATTCTACTATCTCCACTGATCTATTGCAGACGATTATTGAGCTAGAGGCTACGGCGATGGCTGCATGGGATAGACTGCGTGACATATTCCAGGATAATTAAAATTCCAGAGTTGTTACTCTTGAACAGGATTTTTCCATGTCAACATGGAAAATTTCTCGAACGTTTCAGCATATTGCAAAAGGTTGAAGGAATTGGAGGACCAACTCCGCAACATTGGTGCGCAAGTTAGTGACGATCGTCTTATTTTACAGATGGTTGATGGCCTATCCGAGGCCTATAGTGGCGTTGGAACTCTGCTTCGTCAAAGTAATCCTCTTCCAAGGTTCTATCAAGCCCGCTCCATGCTTACCTTGGAAGAAGCCGGTTTGGCTAAAAAGGCCGCTACTAATGCTAGTCTCATGGTCATGATCACTTCCTCCACTAGTCCTCAAAATTTTGGTAACAATTCGCACCAAAACCAATCCCACGGGGGAAACAAGAATGGCCGGAAAAATAATGGGAAAAATCGCAGTGGCAAACGCGGCAGCACAGGCAGCGGTCATGGTGGACAAAACAGGGGCACTTGACCCCATCCAGGTTACAGTGGGCCACCGAACCCCTAGTCTCAGCCTTGGGCCTCTGGGCAGTGGGCTTGGACCAGTGGACAGTGACCCTACGGCCCAAGACAGCCCAGTTCTGGAATACTTGGGCTCCGGCCTCCACAAGCTCACCACGCAGCAGGCCCCACTCAGACAGATATCGAGGTCGCGATGCACACACTAGATTTGACTTAACTGGACTCGAATTGGTATATGGATACCGGTGCCACTACCCACATGACATCCGATTCAGGTACTCTCTTATCTTATTCCAATTTCAGCAACCCTCGGGTATAATTGTTGGTAATGGTAACTCTATTCCAATTCAGGGTTATGGTCAAAAAATGTTGTCTCCCCTCAATCCACCCCTTATCTTGAAAAATACTTTACATGCCCCCAAATTGATTAAAAACTTAGTGCCTGTCCGAAAGAAAGTTCACCACTGACAATTCCGTTTCGGTTGAATTTGATCCTTTTGGTTTTACTGTGAAGGATTTCAAGACGGGGAGTCATCTCATGAGGTGTGATAGTAGGGGAGATCTTTATCCTATCACGCCTGGTTTCAGTCCATCGAGTCAAGCCTTGCCGTCAATCTTTGCAGCCATTTCTCCTTCCGTGTGGCATGCTCGCCTTGGTCATCCGGGATCCTCTATTTTGTCTGTTTTAGATAAAAATAGTTTTATTTCTTGTAAGGGTATGAGTCGTACTCCAGTCTATCAATCTTGTTCGTTAGGAAAAATTGTTAAGCTGCCATTTGTAGACTCAAATTCTCATACTTCAATGTCACTTGATATTCATAACGACCTATGGACGTCTCATGTTCTAAGTTCGTTGGGTCATCGATATTATGTTCTCTTTTTGGATGATTATTCTAAATTTTTGTGGACGTTTCCAATTGCAAATAAATCTCAAGTGTTTTCCGTCTTGGTAAAATTTAGAGCATTCATCAGAACCCAATTCGAAAGAGAAATAAAAAATATTCAATGTGATAATGGAAAAGAGCATGACAATAGGGTGTTTAGGGAGTTATGTGCTAATAATGGGATCAATTTTCATTTTTCTTGTCCTCATACATCTTCACAAAATGGGAAAGTCGAACGCAAAATTCATTCCATAAATAACATTGTCCGCACTCTCTTAATTCATGCTTCCATACCCCCATATTTTTGGCATCATGCTCTACAAATGGCCACATATTTGCTAAATATAATTCCTTCCAAAGGTCTGACATATTCTTTCCCCCTCCAAATTTTATATAATAAGAATCCTTCTTATTTCCATCTTAGGAATTTTGGGTGCTTGTGTTATCCGTTATTCCTGTCCACCACAATTAACAAACTTCAGGCCCGGTCTACTCCGTGTGTGTTTTTGGGTTATCCATCTAATCATCGTGGTTACAAATGCTTTGATTTATCCTCCAAGAAAATCATCATTAATCCCCATGTAATTTTTTATGAAACTCAATTTCCCTTTACTAAAGTTCATACTACCGAGCCTAGTTCGTATAATTTTTTGGATGATGGTATATCCCCGTATATTACTCATCATTTTTCAGACATGTCCCGCACCCAAAATTCTCCAGCGGGCCCACTACCCGTTGGCCCCACTATCCCATCGCTATTTCTAGTCACTGGATCAGTTCCAGCGATTGGGCCAGTCCAGCCCAATTCTAGAACTGGTCCAGTTCTTGCTCCAGTTTGTGGATTTGGGCTAGCAGGCCCACTGCCTGCTGGCCAGTCCGTATCTAGCCCAGAAAATTTCCAAATCCGCTCACTTCTTCCTAAAGTCATAGATCAGTCACTAGGAGTCAACGGGATATTTTTACACCAAAAAAACATTTTAATTTACATTTGAATGTCTCTAAATCTCTCTTGCTCCGTAATCCTGTGTCTTCCTTAAACGATCCGAATTGAAAAATTAATATGACTGATGAATATAATGCTCTTATTGATAATAAAACGTAGGAGTTGGTGCCCCGTCCATATAGTATTAATGTTCTCAGGTCTATGTGGATTTTTGCTCATAAGGAGAATTCAGATAGTTCATTTGCTCGACATATAGCGCGGCTTGTGGGTGATGGTAAGACTCAACAGGTTGGTATAGATTGTGGGGAGACGTTTAGTCCGGTGGTCAAGCCGGCTACTATTCGCATTATGCTAAGCTTGGCTCTTACAAAGGCATGGACTATTCATCATTTGGATGTCAAGAATGCTTTCCTACATGGTGATCTCAAGAAAACAGTCTATATGCATCAGCCGTTGGGATTCAGGGATCCCAACCATCCTCATCATGTCTGTTTGTTGAAGAAGTCCTTATATGGGCTTAAGCAGTCTCCACGGGCCTAGTATACAAGGTTTGCTGACTATGTTTCGACTATTGGGTTCACTCACAGCATGTCAGATAAATCCTTGTTCATCTACCGTCATGGTTCGTCCTTGGCCTACATTCTGTTGTATGTGGATGATATCATTTTGACTGCCTCTTCCGATGCCTTACGCCAGTCTATCATGACCATGCTCAGCTCTGAGTTTTCTATGAAAGACTTAGGGCCTTTGAGTTACTTTTTGGGGATTGCTGTCAAGCGTCATTCAGATGGATTGTTCTTGTCTCAACGAAAGTATGCAGCTGAGATCATCGAGAGGGCTGGGATGTCATCCTATAAGTCCATTTCCATACCAGTTGATACTAAGCCCAAACTTAGTGTCGCGGCTGGCGTCCCTTACAAGGATCCGACCCGCTATCGCAGTCTTGTAGGGGCCCTTCAGTATCTTACCTTTACCAGATCGGATATTACGTATGATGTCCAGCAGGTGCGTTTATTTATGCATGATCCCAGAATTGAGCACATTAATGCACTCAAACGCATCATTCGGTATATTCAGGGTACATTGGACTATGGTTGCATTTATATCCTTCATCGACATCCACACTTGTCTCCTGCACGGATGTTGATTGGGGTGGTTGTCCAGACACCAGATGGTCTATGTCTGGCTACTGTATGTTCCTTGGCAACAACTTGGTCTCCTGGTCTGTGAAGCGTCATGCGACTCTATCCCGCTCAAGTGCCGAGGCTGAATATCGAGGGGTAGTCAATGTGGTCTCAGAATCATGTTGGTTACGTAATTTACTTTTAGAGCTTCATTGTCCAATTCAAAAGGCAACCTTGGTGTATTGCGATAATATTAGTGCCATCTACCTTTCTGATAATCCGATTCAGCACCAACGCACTAAGCATATCGAGATGGACATACACTTTGTCCGTGAAAAGGTAGCTCGGGGTCAGGTATGCGTCTGTCATGTCCCGTCCAAATATTAGATTGCAGACATCTTTACAAAGGGTCTTCCCTCTATCCTTTTTGAAGATTTTAGGGACCGTCTCAGCGTTCGAAGACTGCCCTCTATGACTGTGAGGGTGTGTTAAACAAGGTAATATACCCGTGATATACACTTGATATACATATGTGTATATCACGGGCACATGATCTCGGCAGTGGGCTTCAGCCCACCATCTTGGCAGTTCGGCAGTGGCTTTCAGCCCATCACGAGCAGAATGGAATATAGTTTATTAGGAATGTATATTGATGTAATATTGTAGTGTAAATGTTATCTTAATTAGTCTTGCACACTTACCATAATTGTATAGTTAGAATTACAGTAGAATAAGGTTTTAGGAATAGAATAGGAATAGAATTCTCCTATTATGGAAATATGTAACTTATATATATACCTTTTAATTAATGAAAATAATCAAGGAAATTATTTTTGAAAAGAAGCAATGGTTATTTGTTATAGAGATGCTTAATAATTACTAATAAAAACAAAAAAAATCAACTGATGTATATGAATCATTATTATATGTACAAATACCTTTTCGGCTGATTCAAACTTATGCATTGAAACTAAAAAATGGGGAAGGAAGAGGAAAGAGAAATTAATAGCTTAAAAAAGAGTACAAATATAGAGTTATCAGGCGAGAACATTAAAATGTCACTTGTCCAAAATAACTCATACATTTACATTGGAATGAAGACATGAGTGAATAAAGATAAGTAAAAGAGGAAAATGTATAAAGGGACCTGTTGTTGCAGTATCTAGTATGCAGCAGCAGGAATCTGATGAGTCTTCAAGGAAAAGAATACAGTACTATGATAATTGGTGTGCCTTTTTATAAGGTAAAATAAAGCATATAAAAGGGCTGTAAAAATATTACTTGTACAGTGGAAGATGAAAAAATAACATTTAAATGTGTAACTGGTCAATAGTTATGACTAATTACTAACAAATTCATAGCCCAGTATTCGTGGAAGATATGATGTGTTTCAACTTTCAGCTCTTTGTTCAATATATCATCTTTGATCTTCGAAGAGATATATATCTGTTGGTTTTCTTCGGTAGATGAGCTGATTCATTAACTTGATGAGAACGGTTTGTCCCATTCTAATTGCTATATTCATTACACTTAGAATGAATACAATTTTAAATGTGGAATAAATAAAATATTGAAGCTTACATACACCATCTGAGAAGAAGCCCAAAGGCCTTACTGAAAGGCTCACCATCTCAACGGGTACACACTTTTTTTTTTAATTGAACTTTTTTATCCTTATTAAAATGTATATTTACCGTATTATACACATGTTGTTGCAATAGTATTTGATTGTAAGGGATAAATGTCACTTAACTTTTGATGGGTAATTTGTAAATCAACTTTTGACTTACATTATTCTCACTTTTAGTATGATATGATTTAATTAATTAGATATTTAGTTATATTTTAATTTAGTGTAGGGATAAAATGGTAATCCAACTTTGAAGGTAGAAGCTTTCCATTTTTTTTTTTTTTTTTTTTTGATAATCCAGGTTTCCAGGCTTGCGCCTGACTACTTCACTGGTATTACCCAGACGTCCTGGAGGTAATAGCACCGGTCCTTCAACACTATTACCAGGTAAATCGCGGGATGTGCTCCGGTGGCCAGTTTTCTGGGAGCGTACAACTGATCAATGAGACAAGGTCAAATTCCCCAACATGCAGAGTTTCTTCGTGCTTGCAGGGAATCGAACCCACGCTGTCTCATGCCAGAGCGCCTTATAGCGCCCAGGCTTTACCACTGGACTATGCCCCGGAGGACAGCTTTCCATTTTTAGTATAACTAGTGTCTGGACGTTGCGTGTATTCCATGTTAATCAATACAAAATGTTCAAAAATAAATTAATAATTTTAGACAAAATGATGTATTAGGCAAAAATTGAAGAACCTTTTCTATGAAGTTCTTCTAATGTTTCAAATATGTAGCTTGATTGTTTATGGAGTATATATTATTTCAACAATTACATATTCTTAATATAAACATCAACCCTGGTTTAAAAAGCTTTAGCTTTAATTTGTCTTTAAGAAGTTGTACATAGTCTCCTTTTAACAGTTATATCAAGCAATAGTTCTTGAATGAAAATAATATGTTGTAAAAGTTGTATATAAAGTCCATCAACATATATCTTTCTTTAATTGACAATTAGATCATTGTCAATCTCATTACATATACCTGCAAAGAAGTAATAATTATTTATGATAGAGATACGTAATATTTATGACTTCAAAATTATTAGTCCTTTTATATGTGAACTTGACGTCAGAATATAGCTATATTATGAAATTTAACACGAAAATCGCATGTTAAACATGGGTGGTTTGATGATTTAGTGTTTCATGAAAATCAATTACTTTATCATAACAAAGATATTTACTGTATTTTAGTTTTCAAATTTAACTTTTAATAACCAGAAAAATTTGGCAAACAAAAATACACGAGTAAAAATTGTTACAAAATATCTATATGGTGTAACATCAAATTTAAAAGAAAAAATTACAAGCAAGGCCAACAGAAAATTCGAGACATCAAAATAGACCGACAAAATATTGTCATAATGATTGAATGATATTTTTGTAATATAATCGACAATACATGGATAATTTTCATAAATGTCTATCAAAATTAATTCTCTAAAATGAAGAAAAGATAAACAATAAAGGAGCATGACTGCTTGCTCAACACCTTAACTCACACATTTAAAATTACCGGTACATTACCTTTTACTTCTTAAAATAAGAATAATATTTCTTAAAACTATATTAAAAATATTTTCGTACTTTTGCGCTAATTTTTGTACCTCTCTACAATAGCTGAGTAATGTAACATGAAATTTTTAGGCATTTTAAAATACACCAATAAAATAAGAAAAAAGATACAAAAATGATTAAAAGAACTCAACGATTTTCCAACAATGTAGAAAAATAGCTACAAATAAATTGTCAAAAACTTACCTTTTGTAGGCCTATTGCAAAAATATCCTGTGACACATATCTTACCTTCAAAATACTGAATATAAATTTAGAGTAATTTTTTAAAATGTATCTCTAAAGATGGAAGAAAAGAAGAAGAAATTAAGGAAGTATAAAAGAAGAAGGTGAAAAGATAATAAATAATTACAAAAGAAATTATATCTGAGAACTCAAAAAGATGAAAAATTGAAAAGTAGAATTCACTTACAATCTCATATCTGGAAAATCTTCATCTTGTACCATGACAATTCGTATATTTCTCGGGAAAAAAAACACAAATAAGAAAGAAATTAGGAATTAGAAACAATTCAATTTGTCAAGATTCTTACGTTACAAATCCATGAAGAAAATTTAAGTGTTTCTTATTCCTTTTGCTATCCGGACTACTATTCCAAAAATGAAATATATCATAATGAGTATTTGGATTACAAACTAATCATGAACCCATGTTTGTGATGCCAATTTTTTCATGAGTTCTCATTTTATAGTATTTAATAAAGGTATTAAGTCACTTAAATAGTATTAATGTTTACACATTCTCAATGCAACGGTTACACTTTCAAAAATATTCCAATGATGATGTAAACGTGTAAATATAGGAAATAAATTAGAATATTTTCATATATTGTGTAAATATAATCAGGGTAATATAATTATGGTATCAAGAGCCAAATAAACAAAACCTTAAAAACCTTTCTCTTCCACAGCCGCCGGCTGCCTCTCCTACGCCGCGGCCCTCCCGGATTTTCTTCTTGTTTTTCGGGTTTTGTTCTTCCTTTCTTCTCTTCTCTAAATGGCTATCCCTGATTCTTCCACACTTTCTGACGCCTCTACCTCCACAAATCCCACCACAAAGTCATCACCCCCGTTTCATCCCACCCTTACTGTTTCCAACATCAAGAACTATATTCCCATTATTCTTGATCAAGAAAACAACCAGTATTCTCCTTGAGTTGAACTTTTTCGCAATCATGCATGTCTCTATAACGTGCTTGACCATATTGATGACACTATTCCACGCCCTACGGAGGTTGATGATTCTATCTGGCATCGTCTCGACGTCGGCATCAAACAATGGATATATGGTAGTATCTCTCAGGATTTTCTCCTTACTATCATGAAATCTAACTCCACAGCCCTTGACTTGTGGAATCGTTCGGAGGAAATTTTTCAGGACAACAAGCACACTCGTTCTGTGTATTTGGAAGAACAGTTCAACAAAACACGTCTTGAAAACTTCTCCAATGTCTCTGAGTACTGCAAGCAGCTTAAACTTCTAGCGGATCAACTCTCCAACATCGGCACGCCTGTCACTAACGATAAAATGGTGCTACAAATGATTTCTGGCCTTACTAAGGGCGAATATGATACTTTGGCCACCATAATTCAACAGGGAGATCCGCTACCGAGTTTTAACAAAGCTCGCTCACAATTGTTGCTCGAACAAACCCGTCGTGCTAAGCAGGATGAGCACGCCCAACAGGTGTTAGTTGTCGACACGCAACCCCAAGATCAGACGCCACCAGACAACTCCCAATAGTGGCAGGGTCGTGGCGGCAAGGGTGGAAAAGGCCGCGACGGTAGAGGAGGTCGTGGTCGTGGCAAGGGTCGCGGTCAATAGAACCAACAACAGCAACAGCAACAGAGATCGCAGAACAACTGGGCTGCGGCTCCTCAAATTGCCTACAGCCGCTGACGCCTCAGCTTGCAGCCGCGGGCGCCAAGTCCATTACAAGATCAGCAGCCCATACACCTGATTCTTACCCCGATTTGTTAGGCCCCGCTCCAGCCCTACAGCAGGCCCACTTTATGCAAGGTCAGGTCCCGCAGCCCTCCTCCAGCATGACACCCACTGAGTGGGGTCAGGTGTTCATCACCCTCTCTATGCAACAGCCTGACAATAATTGGTACATGGACTCAGGCGCCACATCTCACGTCACTCAGTCTGCAGGTACTATTCCTAAACTATTTAGTTTAAAGCATCCTCAATATGTTACAGTTGGTAGTGGACAATGCATTCCAGTTAAGAGTTATGGTTCGTCATACACACAACCTCCTCATCCACCCTTCTCCCTAAAAAACACCCTATATGCCCCACACATGATTAAGAACCTCATATCTGTCCGCCAATTTACTCGTAATAATTCTGTCTCTGTGGATTTTGACCCTTTTGGTTTTACTGTGAAGGATCTTCATACGGGGACACCTCTTACGAGATGCAATAGCACGAGGGATCTCTATCCATTCACTTCCACCTCCGCTGCCAGATCTTGCTCTCCCGTCAATCTAGTGGTTGTTTCTTCTTCAACTTGGCATAATAGGCTTGGTCATCCAAGAGTCCTAGTTTTTAATTATCTTAGAGGCAACAATTTCATTGATTGTAATGGGAAACTTGCCCAAAATTGTGTTTCTTGCTCTTTAGGCAAACATATTCGTCTTCCGTTCAAATCATCTACTAGTGTTACATTTGCTCATTTTGATATCATACATGCCGATTTATGGACATCTCCTATCTCTAGTCCGCACCATTAACAATATGATTCGCACCCTATTGATTCATGCCTCCATCCCTCCACCCTTTTGGATCTATGCTGCTAAAATGTCAGAATACACTCTAAATATTCTCCCTACTAGCACTCTTCACAATATGACCCCTACCAAAATCCTCTACCATAGAATCCCCTCTTATGATCATCTACGGATTTTTGGTTGTCTGTGCTATCCCAACCTTAGCTCCACCGCCCCTCACAAGATCGCTCCTAAGTCCACTCCATGTGTCTTTCTAGGATTCCCGCCGAACCATAGGGGATATCTATGCTATGATTTGTCGACTCGTCAGATCCACATATCTCGTCACGTCACATTCGACGAGACCACATTCCCATTTTCGAATCTTCTAAAATTCCAAAAACAGGACTACTCATTTCTTGACGAGTCTGCCATCTCTCCCCTCATAATCGAACAACTCACATCCTCTGTTCCGTTGTCAGAGTCGCGGCCTCGAGGGGAGGCGCCGCGGCGCCTGATTTCCAGAGAGCAATCTTTTGAAACACCGTCGACAGCGCCGCGGTCCTGTGCTGAAGCGCCGTGGCGCCCAAACATCATAGAAGCCTGTCAACCTTCTAGCGCCGCGACTCTTGATCCAGGAGCCGCGGCGCCTCCGACGGCTTCGCCCCCACCTTCTCCTTATCTGACTTTACCTCTGCCTCGCACACCACTCCGCCACCCACTGTCCCTACCCATCCAATGGAAACTCGTTCAAAGCATGGAATCTTCAAACCCAAAGTCCATTTCAACTTGTCTGCCCAAACCATCTCTCCACTTCCAAATAACCCAAAATTGGCCAAACAAGACCCTAATTGGAATGCGGCTATGTATGAGGAATTCAATGCTTTAACTAAATAGCACACGTGGGATCTAGTACCTTGACCTGAGGGGGTGAATGTCATTCGTTGTATGTGGCTATTTCGTCACAAGTTCAGAGACAATGGGGATCTTGAGAGGTATAAGGCCCGTCTTGTGGCTAATTGCACAAATCAGCAGGAGGGCATTGATTGTGGTGAGACCTTCAGCCCGGTTGTCAAGCCGGCTACTATCCGCACAGTTTTGAGCATTGCCATAGGCAAACACTGGTCGATCCATCAGCTTAATGTGAAGAATGCATTCTTACATGGGGATCTGAGAGAGACAGTCTACATGCATCAGCCACCAAGGTTCACCTATCCAGCAGTTCCTCACTATGTGTGCCGTCTCCGTAAGTCACTATATGGCCTGAAGCAGGCCTCCCGTGCGTGGTATGATCGCTTTGTCAGGTATATCTTGCAGATTGGGTTTGTATGCAGCAAGAGTGATACATCACTTTTCATTTTTCATCGAGGTAGTAGCACTGCTTACTTATTACTTTACGTGGATGATATTATTCTTACTGCCTCCTCCGACAGATTTAAAAATGAGATTATTGTCTTGCTCAAATCCGAATTTGCAATGACTGATTTGGGGAAGCTGAGTTACTTTTTGGGGATATCAGTGACCAGGTCTGCCAATCATATGTTCTTGTGTCAGCTTAAGTATACAGAAGAGATTGTGTACAGGGCTAAGATGGCGAACTGCAAAGAGGTGCCTACTCCAGTTGATTCCAAATCTACGCTCAGTGCTATAGATTGTGCTCCAGTCTCTGATCCTACTCTGTATAGGAGCCTTGCAGGTGCACTTCAGTATCTCACATTCACCACGCCAGACATAGCTTATGTTGTTCAGCAGGTGTGCTTATTCATGCATGCCCCCAGGGAGTCTCATTTCACTGCTCTTAAGCGTATCATTCGATACATTATGGGCACTCTTGATTATGGTTTGCACCTATACCCCTCTGCACCAGATAGGTTTCTTTCATATACGGATGCAGATTGGGCAGGGTGTCCGGACACGCGATGCTCCACCTCCGGCTTTTGTGTTTTCTTAGGGGATAATCTGATTTCTTAGTCTGCCAAGCGACAGGCTACCCTATCTCGCCCAAAGGTTTAGGCTGAGTACAGAGGCATTGCAAATGTAGTAGCTGAGATTTGTTGGCTCAGAAATTTACTGTTAGAACTTCAGTGTCCTTTGCATCAGACATCTATTGTGTATTGTGATAACATCTCTGCCATTTATCTTTCTCATAATCCGGTTCAACATCAGCGAACCAAGCATATTGAGATAGACCTACACTTCGTTCGTGAGAAATTTGCGTTAGGCCATGTCAGAGTGTTACATGTTCCATCATCCTCTCAATATATCTCTCTACAAGTCTACATTGTTTACTAAATATTCAATTTTATTTATTCATTTGGGAATTGAGAGTGAAGTTGGCAACTAGCTTGAGGATCTTCCATCGAGCAAAGTTTTAATTTTCAACCTCTCGATTACACGTCGACGTTACGTCGGCGTTTGGTACATTCGTTCCTTCATTAAATTATTATTGTCTGTTTATTTTA